>CM032400.1:83938-1557172 GCA_019049475.1 Eueides isabella
CCTACAACAACGGCCACCCCGGCCGTGGCGAGCACAGCCGCCTCGCGATAGGTCCTCTGCTGCGCCAAGACCAGCGTGTCATCGGCGTCACAGAGGACCTTTATTCCCCCAAGTTGCTGCCCCGCAGCACCCAGTCGTATCCGATGTTCCAGAGGATGGGTCCCAGCACCGATCCTTGTGGAACACCGGACGACACTCCGTACTCCTCCCAACCTCCACCCGGAGCAGGAAACATCACGGACCTCCCGGACAGGTAAGCCCCGATGACGCGGCACAGGTATGGAGGCACACGGTGGTATAAAAGTGCCTCCTTAATGCAAGGCCAGGGCAGGGAGTTAAAAGCGTTGGCGATGTCTAAAGACACCGCCAAAATCCCGTCACCCTGGGCAACCGCATCCTGCGCATGGGACTTGACCTCGAGTATGGCATCCACCGTCGAACGCCCACTGCGGAAGCCATACTGCAGGTCCGAGAGGTCCGGACCTGTCCCCTCCAAATGGCGTTGTAGCCTCCTCGCTACAACTCGCTCGAAGAGCTTGGCGATCTCGCTCAAGAGCACGATAGGACTATCGGCGGCGGCTGAATCCGCCGGACGACCCTCCTTCTTAATGAGGCCTAACCTGCCTGTCTTCCACCGCTGTGGAATTATGGCTTGAGCAAGACAGGCAGTGAATAGCCCTCGCACTCTGGGCCCCATGGTGTTCAGGGCCAGAGTTAACGCCCGGCCAGGGATGCCATCCAGGCCAGGGGCGGTGCTCTTGTGCCGAGATCGGCGAACAGCTTCTTCGAGCTCCTCCTCCTCCACCGGTGGTGTGACAACGTCTTCCTCCTCCTGCGCTGCAAGGCGGGCCATAGAAGGGGGTGAAAAGCTGGCCCGCTGCGGGAATAGCGACGACAGCACCCCTCGGAGAATATCCGGTCGGAGTGACTGCGTCAACGGTGGAGCCCAAGCCCGTAGCTTACCGATCACCATCCGGTAAGGCGTCCCGTACGGGTCTTGGTCTATCCCCGCAATCATTCGATCGTGCGACTCGCCCTTCGCACGGCCGATTTCCTCCTGCAGCCGCGTCCTCGCCTCGACATAGACCTGGTACAGTCGGTCTTCCTCCTCCTGCACCTTCTGTACCTGTCTTCGATAGTGGCTGTACTGGCGTCTCGCACCAACGCAGGTGTTACGCAGTTGTGCGATCTCCCACGACCACCAGTACACTTGTCGCCGCTGAGGGCGACGCCCGGAACGGGGCATTGACGCGTCACAGATACGCGTCAACGCCCCCTGCACCCAGGTGGCGGCGTCTTCTGCAGACGCCAAGCTCTGGGGCAGCCAGGATTCCACTATCGCTGCTTCCTCCAGCAGTTGTCTGTCGAGACGACCCAATTGCCACCGCGGTCCGTACTCTCGCGAGGTTGGACTGGGGGCTGGCGGCGCCGCCGGATGTGTGGAGATCTCGTATTGGATGTAGAGGTGGTCCGAGAGAGTCTCCACATCATCCAGCACTCGCCAACCCCGAACACGACGCGCTAGGGCCGGGGTCGCAAACGTTACGTCCACGACGGACCCGCCCAGCCTTCGCACACACGTGTTCGTCGTCCCCCGGTTGAGGACGGACAAACCGGTGGCAATTACCCACTCCGACAGTGTCACACCACGCACATTCGTTATTGCGGAGCCCCACACGCTGGATTTGGCGTTGAGGTCGCCCGCTACCAACACCTCCGCCGGGCGATGCCGTTCTACCATTTCCCCCAATCGAATTAAAAACTCTTCGAACTCTGCAAGAGTTCGATTAGGGGAAAAGTAAACACCAACGACAACTAGGTCGCCGACAATTGCCGCGACGCATCCTGCACCCCTCTCGACTCGTGAGAAAGGCGGGGAGCCCGCAGCTACCTGGGTGATAATAGTCACCAACCCCGGTGTTGTCCGCGACCCAGTTATCCCGCGCAGGCACGCTGTACGGCTCCGCAACAACTGCCACTTGTATCGACCGCTGCGCCAGGCTTTGGACCAATAAGTCCTGGGCCCTGGCACAGTGGTTGATGTTCGCCTGCAGCACATGGAGAGCCATTATTTGGTGTCCATGTGTTGCACCTCCTCAGCTGGGATCCTAGAGCCGGTCGATATTGTTGTCGGCACGCGTCTTCTCCCACTTCCCTTTTTACCGACAGCGCTGACTTTAGCGCAGACAGCACTGCCCGCTTTGTGATCGGCAGGCTTCTGCGCCGCCTCGCACACCGGACAATGTGGTGCAGCCGAACATGTCCGCTGTTGATGCCCGGGTTGGCCACACTGAAAGCATTGATTGCTCCTATCCACCTGGCTGCAGCACATCGCCGCCATGTGGCCCACTTCATGGCATCGGAAGCAGCGCTGCATGCGAGGTGGCAATAGCCTGACCATGGCTGAGACGAACCCCACAAGGAGTCTCGTCCCGCTCAATGTCTGCGCGGCTCCGACAGGGCAACGTACCCAAACTGACCCCAGACCTGCCCGGTCTTGTTGGACCTCCCCAACTTTTATGTTGGCCGCACTACAGCCAGTAACTCGGCTGATTGCGGCTGCGACATCCTCGGCAGTAGCAGAGTCGTCGAGGCCACACACCCTCAGTTCTGCACACTTCACTGGCCTCGACACCTGCACTTCTTCGGGGCTAAGAACGCCCCGCAGCTTTTCGGCCAGCGCATCCGCCTTTTCGCTAGTGTTGGCTCCAGGCAACTCCAACATTCTGGCCCCAGTAGAAGCAACGCGAAATCTTAAGTCGCTAATACCCAGGTCTTCCAATTTTATATTTTGCTTGACCCGGGTAAGGACGTCGCTGTACGTCAGCTTTTCGGCGGCGGCTGGCTGCAGCTTGATGGACACCACCTGCGACCGTGGACGACGCAACTTCACCTCCCTTTGCGCCTTGGCCTTGACACTTTGCGCTGTTGGTTTCTGCTTTTGGCCGTTCTTTTTCTTGGCCCCCTTTCGGACTACCATAGTCCAGTCCTCGGACATGTTGGTAGGAGCTGGGGGCAGAGGTCGAGGCCCCACAGATGCGGCTGGCTTCGTCGGAGCTTTCTTAGTTTTGACCTTTTGAGCTCTTTTCTCTTTTGGTGCTGGATTAGCCGGCGCCATTAGAGTAGTCGCAGCAGGCTCCACTTCGACCTGTTTTGGCCTAGCCTCTTTGCGCTTGTCCGTTGCTAGCGGAGGTCGCATATTCTTCTCTGGCGGAAGACGCTCCTTAAATGCTTCTAGCCTCGTAGAGACCATAGCACCCACTTCTACCATTACAGTGCGCACTATATCATCTACGGAAACAGATTCTGCCGGCACATGTTGCGACTCCGATGCTTTAGAGCGCTCCAAATCCATCCTTAAGAGGGCGAACTCCCTCCGCAACTCCGTCAACTCCGACTGCAGTCGCGTATTCGTTGCCCTTAGAAGATGGATCTCCTCTGATGCCGTCCTCTTTGTCAGGATGTTAACCGCTTTAGAAATAGCACCGGCAGCCTGCTTTAGGGCCTTTGTAAATGTGCCCTTTAAGTTTCCGGAGTTGGTAGCGACTCTGTTGATGATAGCCAAGCTATCTGACACTTGGTTGTGCAGGTCGGAAACCAGAGGCTCGGCAGCGCATGGTTCCTGGGACACATCTGAGAGCCTAGAATTCGCCCTACTCTCTATAACTGCGGTAATATCGGCAACTTCCTCCTCCGCCCTTAGTCGACGCATTTCGCGTTTGGCTTCATTAAGCGCCTTTTTCGCAACGGCCATATCGTCACGAGTCTTTGGTGGACCCTGACCTCTCTTGGTCGATGCCACTTTCGCTTTCGGCTTCTCTGACTCCCCATCCGCGTCCGAAGACCCAGATTGGCTCTCTCTATTCCGGCGCCTCTTTCTGTCCTTCCGAAACTGAGCTGTAATACCTCCTTTATTGTTGGACTCAACCGACATAGTGCTATCCGCATCTGATTCAGAAGCCGCCCAAAAACGACCCCGCGATGACAGCGAAAGCGATCTGGACCGCCCACTGATGATTGAGCTACACTCTGCTAGGTCCAGTCGCTCAACCACTACTCGTGCATCCTTTAGCACACTATTCATCGGCACAAGTGCCCGAATATCATCCGTGTCAGGTGCACATACTTTCCCAATCTCCTCCTCAGGCTCTACCCCCACTACACCGCCCATTTCAGGCACTCTCTCTTTATCTACGCCTATCTCAGGCACCTCTACACCACCCGACTCAAACACCTCTACTCCGCCCATCTCAGGCCTCTCAACTCCGCCCTTCTCAGGCACCTCTCCCGCAACATATCGGTAGTCTTTGCCCCCCGCAGATTCGTGGGGCTTGCGTGCCGTAGCACGGAGGGACTCTCCAGACTGGCTGGTACCCTCCTGCGGGATGAATGAATTAAGATTTACCGACATGTTGTTTTTTGCTGATCCACAGCTTCGGCTTTTCTGTCGGGGTGTGCTCCCCTAGGCCGTGTCCATAACAATGGACTAAAGGCACGCCCATGACTCGCTGGTTTTGGTCCGCGCCGGGAAAAACTCCCGGTCCACCCGCCCGCAAGAGCGAGTGGTTTCCCCTATCCGCCACCTGGGGACGCGCCCAGTAGGAGGACCAGCAACTCCCTTGGGAACCTAACCTAACCTAACCTAACCTAACCTAACCTAACCTAACCTAACCTAACCTAACCTAACCTAACCTAACCTAACCTAACCTAACCTAACCTAACCTAACCTAACCTAACCTAACCTAACCTAACCTAACCTAACCTAACCTAACCTAACCTAACCTAACCTAACCTAACCTAACCTAACCTAACCTAACCTAACCTAACCTAACCTAACCTAACCTAACCTAACCTAACCTAACCTAACCTAACCTAACCTAACCTAACCTAACCTAACCTAACCCAGTCCGAATCGAGCAGCCGTAGCGTACGCACGCGTCCGCGGTTAAACAGTTGCTCTCCGGGCCAAATTACAACAAATTATGTTATAAAAATTCATAACTTCGGTTTCTTAAGTTATAAAAATTTAAAAGTGGTATCAAAAGAAGCGCGCTAGCTTCAGCTACATTCCTGTGAAATTTGGTGAAACTCAGTTATGTGAAAGTGCTGAAAAATTGTGAAAAACTGACTAACATAGTAGTGGAATGGACGCAAACTCAGTTTTAAATAACTAAAAAATAGCAAATGTTGTTCGATTGTTTTAATATTGAACGTAGTGAAAGTTGAATAGTTCGTATACATATAAATAGTTTTTAAATAAAAATTGGATTGTTATTTCCTGAAAAATTGACGTTTTTGTGCAAAAGTGTTAAAAAGTGCGACTAAAATTTTGTTTTTCGCGTGCGGCTCGATTTTAAGATCGATGACCCCCCTTTTTTATAATATATTTTAATGCAACACAATACCCTCTACATTCCTGCAAAATTTGGGATTTTTTCAATTAATATTTTGGAAGATATTGGCGATTTTTGAAAATCACGCGATCGGCTCGTTTCCAAACGGAGAGTCGGAGAGAGTCCACACGTACACCAATCGACGATTTGGATCTTCCAGTTGTAAAATATATAAGGTATTTTATAATATAATTAATAGTTCAGAAGTTATAGAAGAAAAACTAAAAACATTTTAAAAAACTTGTGACTTTAAACTTTAAGAGTTAATTTCAGGAAAACTTCAGTGATGACATATTATTTTTATTGTTTGTATTAATAGAGTAACTTATAAAGAATAATTATACAAAATTTCAAATTTTTTCACACAGTAGTTTTCAAGTTATTGGCATTGTCACTCACAAGAGTACTTGTCAAATATAGGTGTTTATTTTCATTAAATTTAATTTAGTTATTTAATACACTTGCAATTGTTTAATTAATTCCATTTTTGGCAGAACATATTTTTATTATTAGTATAGCATTCTAGCAAAATTTAGGCAACATCCGACTATAAACGAAAAAGTCATTTTCAGTTTGTAAACACGTGAAATGTAGATAAATTTCAAAAACTCGTTTAAATTCATTTTCTTAGCAAGTAATAATCCAATTTTAACCTGGTTTTCACATAAATACTTTAAATTTTAGCTTGTACACTTTTCTAAAAACCACACCCCCCATCTCCCCCCCCTTTTTTGGAAATTACCAAAATTGCTCCCTAGCACTTGAAACGTGGAGATCAATCATAAAAAATTTTTAGACCTTAAAAAATATCATTTCCACACTTAGATAATTTCAGAGTAGCTTACATAGCATTGCGTATAGTGCAAAAATTCAAAAAATTTAATTAAATTCGATATCTCAAGTAGTAATAAACGTATCTTAAAGCGGTTTTCAAGTAAACGTATTAAATTAAGTACAGTATAATATTATATAATAAAAACAATCCCTACTTTAAACCCCCGCCCCCCTCGTACCCCCTAACCCCCGTTTTTTTATTAATTATTGGTAAATAATCTAGATATTGGTTTGGTAATATATAACACATAATACAACAAAATAATATTTTATATCAAAATTATCCCTTGCAGCTTAGTAATAACATAAGATTGTTGCGTCATTCTCAACTTGTAGCAATATCATACAACTATTGCGTCATTCTTAACTTCCCACGCTCTATAGAAATTTTGTTACTAGGGTGAAATCTTCCTTTCTTCACTTTAGATCTGGCCCATATTTTGTAGGTTTTATTTTAGTACCTTACAGTTTTATTTACAAAAATTCTGCTAAAATTCGTTCAAAAATAAAAAAGTTGACTTTCAAATTACGTAAATTGTACCGAAAATTCAAAATTTAAATTAAATTCAATATCTCAGGAAGTAATAAGCGGATTTCAAAGCGGTTTTCACGAAAACGAATTAAATTAAGAACAGTGTAATATTCTATAATAAAAACAACACCTCTCTACCCAACTCTTATTTTTACTATTTTATTGTAGGAAATATCCAGATATTAACAAAACAATAATAAACAAAATAATAACTACATCAAAATCATTCCCCGCAGCTTAGTAACATCATAAGATTGTTGCGTCATCCTAAACGTGTAGTAATAACAATAGGCTATTGCGCCATCCTCAACTTCCCACGATCTACAGAAACGCTTTATGATACCTTTTGTACACAAAAAGTATACAATTTTAATTTTGTCTTAAATAAACGTTAACCTTTCTATTGCTTCATTGTTAGTATTGTCAGTTAAATTGTTAACTATTGGGGATTTTTACTTTCGCATACATTCTTTCTCTTTGTTCCGCTTTCGTTTGTTTTCAAATATATTTTACAATTTCTATTGTTTTATTACTAGTGCTGCTAGTAAAATTTTTAACTATTGTTGATCTTTATACTCGCATACAATTCTTTTCTTTGTTCCGATTTTCTTTGTCTCTTAAAATTTTAAAATTTCTATTGCTTTATTAGTGCAGTTAGTTAAATTGTTAGCTATTGTGGATTTTTATATTAGCCCACATTACTTCTCTTTGTTCCGTTTTTAGAAACGTTTTATGATACCTTTTGTACATAAAATGTATACAGTTCAAATTCTTTTCTTAAATAAATTTTAAAATTCTATTGTTTAATTATTAGCGTTGTTATCTAAATGGTTAACTATTGTTGATTTTTATATTCGCAAACATTTCTTCCCCTTTGTCCCGCTTTTAGGAAAAGTAAATTACAGAAAACAGTATACACTTTAATTGCAGTTTTAAATAAATTTTTATTTTTAAATTTTTATTAGTTCTATTGTCTGTGTATCTATTAGGTTGTCAGTTATTGTGTAAGCATAAGTTGGTCGTAGTTTATACAAACTGTTACACATTTATCTTCTATAAGTATATATTAAAATAATAATGATAAGAACGCCCCCGAAGACCCGTCAACAGGAGGGCGAGAGAGATGCAGAGGCGGTACCGTCAACGTCGGTTGACGATACTGTGGGTAGCGTTAATGTCTGTATCCCTGACTCCCCCCTCATTTTAGAGATGTCCTCAGATAGAGAACTAGAAGCAGATTTAAACGAATTTCAAAATGTAGAAGTGTCCCAAGCTAAAAGAAAAACTAAACCAGCCAAATCAGATAAATTTCAACGGAAACCTTTACCGGTTCAAGCCAACACAGTAACAGATTTCCCCTCTTTGCATAGTGTTGTCGACACTCTTGCCAGACAAATAATTAAAGCAATTAATGAAAATAAAAGCGTAACATCAATCAACAAAAGATTCATTATAGAAGCCGCAGAGGAAATCAGCTTAGCCGCTGATATCTTCTTAGAATCCCATCTTGAGTCAGCTAACCGTGATCCACCACTAGATATACCACCGGCTACTACACCTGCTGTTGTTGACAGCACTGTTCTGAAGGAGGACATCATTTCCGCTGTGAGGGACGAGATCGATAAACTTAAAACGGAATTAAAAACAGAAATCAATTCAAATACTAGCCCAACTTATGCACAAATCGCTTCAAATAAAACCCCAACAGTCGATAAGTCCCCTAAATCCCAGTACAAGCCCGCCATTATTATATCTCCTACAGAAATGGCAGATAATACAGAAAAGACAATAACTAAATTTAAGAAAAGCATCTCCTTCAGAGAGAAGAATTATGCCCCTACCCGCGTCAAGGCCATTTCAAATAATAAAGTTAGGGTTGAATTTCTGAACGAATCCCAATGCCTGGATACACTAAATAAACTAAAAGAATCCACAATCATTTCTGCCGAGCCAGCTAAAAAGATTCTTCCCATGATAATTTTTAAGGGTGTCTCTAAAGACATCCCCCTTGAGGAGCTGCCAGCTATTGTTACACAACAAAATCCTACGATTAGTCAATTAATTACTAAACCAGAAGACTTTAAACTTAGATTTAGAAGAAATAATAACAAGAATCAAAACTTGTATAACGCTGTTTTCATTGTAAGCCCTGCGGTGTGGCGGGAGGCAATAAACCTGGGAAGGCTTAATGCTGACCATCAGCAAGTTTATGTGGGGGACTTTTCCCCGTTCATTCAATGCTACAAGTGTCTACAGTTCGGGCACATTAGTAAAAACTGTGGGTCTGACTGTAGGCCTTGTTCGCACTGTTCCGACGTAACCCACCAAGTCGCGGATTGTCCCAACGTTAGCAATAATACAACTCCCGTTTGTTTCAATTGTTCCAAGTACAACACAAAAACCAATAGTAATTTAAACACCAATCACACTGCCACCTCTGTAAATTGTCCCACCATTCAATATATGACAAACCAATTAAAATGTAAAATCGATTACGGTACTTAATTTAACGGTAAGTTGACCTGCTTACACAGTACTCTTGTTAGATTCCAGCACTAAACTTTGTTAATATACTAAATATTGTCTAAATTATAAATAACAGTCTGATATATTATATAAATGTAATTATAAGTATTTATATTTGTAATTGCGCCCTCAAATAAGTAAAACTCGCTGTAAATGCATAATCTTTCCTCTCTACATATAAATGTTATCAAGCTAAAATACAACTTTCGATTGATTCAACTGTTTCAAATACAACATTAAAATCAACAATATCTTAATTACAAATCATACTGTAACCACTGTTAATCGACCCATCATCCTATATACAAATTACAAACCATCTAAAATATAAAATTGACCATAGTATCTAATTAATTAGTTATATAAACATTTGTTCAATAGTCTTTTCAACAGTCTGATATATTATATAAATGTAATTATAAGTATTTATATTTGTAATTGCGCTCTCAAATAAGTAAAACTCGCTGTAAATGCATAATCTTTCCTCTCTACATATAAGTGTTATCAAGCTAAAATACAACTTTCGATTGATCCAACTGTGTCAAATATAACATTAAAATCAACAATATCTTAATTACAAATCATACTGTAACCACTGTTAATCGACCCATCAGCCTATATACAAATTACAAACCATTTAAAATATTAAATTGACCATAGTATTTAATTAATTAGTTATATAAACATTTGTTCAATAGTCTTAATACCTTTTGATAAATTACACTATAAAAACTTTCGGTATTTTTATTATTATTAAAATTTGCCTAAATTGTAAGTAACATTCTGTTTGTATTTTACAAAGGCAACGATAAGTACGTTATTTGAATTTGCGTCCTAAATAAGTAAAATCAGTTGTAAATACTTAATTTTCTAATATATGTGTTTTTTAAGTTAAGTCGACCTATTAATATAGTATTTTTTGTTAAATTATAATAATAACTTTCGAAAATTTTTGTTAAACATTGTCTAACTTATAATTAATATTCCATCGTGGAAAGTATTGTTATTTAAAAGTATTGTTATTTAAATTTGAGTCGTAATAAGTAATAGTTATTGTGAATATCTAACGTTCTTATTAATATACTTGTGTTAAGGATAAGCTGACCTATTTATACAGTACTTTTGGTTAAATTATACATTAAAAAAAAAAAAAAAAAAAAAAAAAAAACATTTTGTTTTTATTATATAAATGTGGTTATAAGTGTTATCACTGTAATTGTGTCCTACTATAAGTAAAACTTAATATATAATTTAACCATTCGTAAAATTTTAAGCTACTAAAATATTGTCTAATTATAAATAACATTCTGTTCTATGATATAGTTTTAATATATAAGTATTGCTAATATATTATTAACCTGAGGGTAAAAAGTTATATGTATTATTATTATATTATATTATATAAGTTATATGTATTATTATTAAGATTGTGTCTTAAATAAGAAAGATTAATAATTAATATATTATTAATCCTTTCGTAAAAAAAAAAAAAAAATTTAAGTTACTAAAATATTGTCCAATTATAACTAACATTCTGTTATAATATAAAAAAAAAAAGTTATATGTATTATTATTAAGATTGTGTCTTAAATAAGAAAGATTAATAATTAAAATATTATTAAACCTTTCGTAAAAAATTTTAAGTTACTAAAATATTGTCGAATTATAAATAACATTCTGTTCCTATTATATAAATGTAGTTATAAGTATTATTACTGAAATTGTGTTCTAAATAAGTAAAATTAGCTGTAGATGTATAAATTCTTGTTTCTTACAAATAAGTTGTTAACTAAATGTGTCCTTTTAAATAATGTGTCTTAATGTTAAGAAAAGTAATCGTACATGCTCTGTAATTAAAAATTTGCCAAGTAATAATGTTAAAGCTAAAATAGTTATCATAAGTCATAAATAATAATTATTGTCAAGCATGTTTACGCAACTGACCCCGGCCGCCCGTATACCTTAGCGAGGACCGCGGTTGGAAGTGTAGACTGGGATTAGTCAAAAAAAAAAAAAGTCTGGGGCCCCACCCCCAAAAAAAAAAAAAAAAAAAAAACCTAACCTAACCTAACCTAACCTAACCTAACCTAACCTAACCTAACCTAACCTAACCTAACCTAACCTAACCTAACCTAACCTAACCTAACCTAACCTAACCTAACCTAACCTAACCTAACCTAACCTACCTAACCTTTTTTTTTTTTTTTTTTTTTTTTTTTTTTTAACGTGAGGAAATCCGATTACGGATACCCGGCCGAGTGGGGACTCGAGCGGGTTATGTGGGACTCGCGGACTGGCAGATATAAGCCGTCCGAATACCCACTAAAACCTCACGATGCTCCTCCTCGACCGCCAGTGGCCGCACGACACGGGAACTAGAGTCTTCCGTGAAGCGCGGCGGCGGGAGCGTTCTAGGCACGTCGCGGAGTCAAGGGTGGTGTGGTCACCCTCGACGGCCTTCTCAGAGTAGCGCACGGGAGCAACCTGCGCGCGCCTACTCGGGCCAGGTTAGTAGGCGATCAGCTTCCCCAAGCTGACCGCCCTCTGGCCGATTAGGGCGGAAGGCGGCGATCGTGTGCCGCCCTCCGGCGACCCGGTCTTTTGCGACGGATAGCGAGTTCGGCTGATGCCTCCCTCGCACGTTCCGCCGCCTCCTTCTCGAGCACCACTGCCTCGCAGAAGGATGAGACCGCGTCCCACGACGTCTCGCTACCGGCCATGGCCTTGACTACGGCCGGCAGGGAAAGGTCGTCCCCAATGACGTCACGCAGAGCGCGACGTTGAGACGCCCAGGCTGGGCACACCTCCAGCGTGTGCTGGGCCGTCTCGTCGAGGCAGTCGTCGCAGCGGCGGCGGCGGGCATCGGGCTCCCTCCCAGCGATCCGACACAGGTAACCCCCGAAGCAACCATGCCCCGTGAGCACCTGCGTGGTGCGGAAGGTTAGGACGCCGTGACGCCTCGCTAACCACTGGCGGAAGACTGGACGAACAGCCTCGATCGTCCTCCGGCCGGCGGTTAGTGTTGCCAGCCGGGACTCCCACACCTCCAATGCGGCATCCCGCGCCTCCTCTTGTGGTGCTGACCTTGCCGCGGCCCCGGACACGAGGCCCCGACGCCGGCAATAGACCGACGCCAGAGCAGTCGCGTCCAGGTCCCACGGCATGACTCCGGCCAGCACGCACGCCACCTCACCGGAGATGGTCCGATACCCCCGTATCGCCCGGATGGCCATCACCCTCTGCGCCCGTCGCAGCAGAGTGATGTTGTGCCGGTCCAGGGCGTCCGCCCATACGGGGGCACCGTAGAGGGCCATCGACCTGACCACTCCGGTGTACAGCCGACGGCTCGAGGCGCTCGGCCCATCCACATTGGGCAAAAGGCGCGCCAACGCCGCCGCCGTCTTCAACAGTTTCGGGGCCAAAGATGAAAAGTGGCCCCGGAAACTCCACCGGCCGTCCAGAACAAGACCGAGGTACTTCATGCTCCTTTTGATGTCAATTTTGACACCACCGACGACGATATGGGCATCTGGTGGTGGGCCCTTTCGAGGAGCATGGAAGTATAATGCCTCGGACTTGTTCAGGGCAACCTCCAAACCAAGCCGCCTGATGCGGCCTACAACAACCGCCACCCCAGCCGTGGCGAGCACAGCCGCCTCGCGATAGGTCCTCTGCTGCGCCAAGACCAGCGTGTCATCAGCGTAACAGAGGACCTTTATTCCCCCCAAGTTGCTGCCCCGCAGCACCCAGTCGTATCCGATGTTCCAGAGGATGGGACCCAGCACCGATCCTTGTGGAACACCGGACGACACTCCGTACTCCTCCCAACCTCCACCCGGAGTGGGAAACATCACGGACCTCCCGGACAGGTAAGCCCCGATGACACGGCACAGGTATGGAGGCACACGGTGGTATAAAAGTGCCTCCTTAATGCAAGGCCAGGGCAGGGAGTTAAAGGCGTTGGCGATGTCTAAAGACACCGCCAAAACCCCGGCACCCCGGGCAACCGCATCCTGCGCATGGGACTTCACCTCGAGTATGGCATCCACCGTCGAACGCCCACTGCGGAAGCCATACTGCAGGTCCGAGAGGTCTGGACCTGTCCCCTCCAAATGGCGTTGTAGCCTCCTCGCTACAACTCGCTCGAAGAGCTTGGCGATCTCGCTCAAGAGCACGATAGGCCTATAGGCGGAGGCTGAATCCGCCGGACGACCCTCCTTCTGAATGAGGTCTCACCTGCCGGTCTTTCAGCGCTGTGGAATTATGGCTTGAGCCAGACAGGCAGTGAATAGCCCTCGCACTCTGGGCCCCATGGTATTGAGGGCCAGAGTTAGCGCCCGGCCGGGGATGCCATCCAGGCCAGGGGCGGTGCTCTTGTGCCGAGATCGGCGAATAGCTTCTTCGAGCTCCTCCCCCTCCACCGGTGGTGTGACACCGTCTTCCTCCTCTCGCGCTGCAGGGCGGGCCATAGTAGGTGGTGAAAAGTTGGCCCGCTGCGGGAATAGCGACGACAGCACCCCTCGGAGAATATCCGGTCGGAGCGTCTGCGTCAGTGGTGGAGCCCAAGCCCGTAGCCTACCGATCACCATCCGGTAAGGCGTCCCGTACGGGTCTTGGTCTATCCCCGCAATCATTCGATCGTGCGACTCGCCCTTCGCACGACCGATTGCCTCCTGCAGCCGCGTCCTCGCCTCGACATAGACCTGGTACAGTCGGTCTTCCTCCTCCTGCACCTTCTGTACCCGTCTGCGATAGTGGCTGTACTGGCGTCTCGCACCAACGCAGGTGTTACTCAGTTGGGCGATCTCCCACTACCTCCAGTACACTTGTCGCCGCTGAGGGCGACGCCCGGAACGGGGCATTGACGCGTCACAGATACGCGTCATCGCCCCCTGCACCCAGGGGGTGTCGTCTTCTGCAGACGCAATGCTCTGGGGCAGCCAGGATTCCACTATCGCTGCCTCCTCCAGCAGTTGCTTGTCGAGACGACCCAATTGCCACCGCGGTCCGTACTCTCGCGAGGTTGGAAACCTAACCTAACCTAACCTAACCTAACCTAACCTAACCTAACCTAACCTAACCTAACCTAACCTAACCTAACCTAACCTAACCTAACCTAACCTAACCTAACCTAACCTAACCTAACCTAACCTAACCTAACCTAACCTAACCTAACCTAACCTAACCTAACCTAACCTAACCTAACCTAACCTAACCTAACCTAACCTAACCTAACCTAACCTAACCTAACCTAACCTAACCTAACCTAACCTAACCTAACCTAACCTAACCTAACCTAACCTAACCTAACCTAACCTAACCTAACCTAACCTAACCTAACCTAACCTAACCTAACCTAACCTAACCTAACCTAACCTAACCTAACCTAACCTAACCTAACCTAACCTAACCTAACCTAACCTAACCTAACCTAACCTAACCTAACCTAACCTAACCTAACCTAACCTAACCTAACCTAACCTAACCTAACCTAACCTAACCTAACCTAACCTAACCTAACCTAACCTAACCTAACCTAACCTAACCTAACCTAACCTAACCTAACCTAACCTAACCTAACCTAACCTAACCTAACCTAACCTAACCTAACCTAACCTAACCTAACCTAACCTAACCTAACCTAACCTAACCTAACCTAACCTAACCTAACCTAACCTAACCTAACCTAACCTAACCTAACCTAACCTAACCTAACCTAACCTAACCTAACCTAACCTAACCTAACCTAACCTAACCTAACCTAACCTAACCTAACCTAACCTAACCTAACCTAACCTAACCTAACCTAACCTAACCTAACCTAACCTAACCTAACCTAACCTAACCTAACCTAACCTAACCTAACCTAACCTAACCTAACCTAACCTAACCTAACCTAACCTAACCTAACCTAACCTAACCTAACCTAACCTAACCTAACCTAACCTAACCTAACCTAACCTAACCTAACCTAACCTAACCTAACCTAACCTAACCTAACCTAACCTAACCTAACCTAACCTAACCTAACCTAACCTAACCTAACCTAACCTAACCTAACCTAACCTAACCTAACCTAACCTAACCTAACCTAACCTAACCTAACCTAACCTAACCTAACCTAACCTAACCTAACCTAACCTAACCTAACCTAACCTAACCTAACCTAACCTAACCTAACCTAACCTAACCTAACCTAACCTAACCTAACCTAACCTAACCTAACCTAACCTAACCTAACCTAACCTAACCTAACCTAACCTAACCTAACCTAACCTAACCTAACCTAACCTAACCTAACCTAACCTAACCTAACCTAACCTAACCTAACCTAACCTAACCTAACCTAACCTAACCTAACCTAACCTAACCTAACCTAACCTAACCTAACCTAACCTAACCTAACCTAACCTAACCTAACCTAACCTAACCTAACCTAACCTAACCTAACCTAACCTAACCTAACCTAACCTAACCTAACCTAACCTAACCTAACCTAACCTAACCTAACCTAACCTAACCTAACCTAACCTAACCTAACCTAACCTAACCTAACCTAACCTAACCTAACCTAACCTAACCTAACCTAACCTAACCTAACCTAACCTAACCTAACCTAACCTAACCTAACCTAACCTAACCTAACCTAACCTAACCTAACCTAACCTAACCTAACCTAACCTAACCGGTCGGGAATTAATTTTCCCTAACCAAATAAATCTTCAAGTTATTCAATTGAAACTTTCCAATTGTGTCTTAATATGTTTGTTTGTCAGTAAATAAACATTATTTCATATATATTTTGTATAAAAAACTTAGTATTTAATTTTTAAATTTCGTATATAATAATAATTTTTAATTTTAATTTTTATAAGTTTTAGTCGATAGATTTTCTTAATTTTTGTTTTAAAACGTAGGGTCGAGTTGGCTCTACGTCTGTGTATATATATAATTGTGTAATTATTAATTTTCGTGCTATTTTAGCGCGAAAAACTCTAATTTTTCGTACATTTTGGGTTTTTCAGCGTTTAAACGCGCAATTAACCCCCCACCCGGACGTGACTCATACCAGATCGTAGGCCTTCACGAGCCCGATCTATCGACACCAAAATTTTTCAAATCCGTTCAGTAGTTTTTGAGTTTTTCGAAAATACCTAATTTCATATAATCAGAATCCACCTAAGGTCTTCGGACTTGTAAAATTTTGTCGGGAATTAATTTTCCCTAACCAAATAAATCTTCAAGTTATTCAATTGAAACTTTCCAATTGTGTCTTAATATGTTTGTTTGTCAGTAAATAAACATTATTTCATATATATTTTGTATAAAAAACTTAGTATTTAATTTTTAAATTTCGTATATAATAATAATTTTTAATTTTAATTTTTATAAGTTTTAGTCGATAGATTTTCTTAATTTTTGTTTTAAAACGTAGGGTCGAGTTGGCTCTACGTCTGTGTATATATATAATTGTGTAATTATTAATTTTCGTGCTATTTTAGCGCGAAAAACTCTAATTTTTCGTACATTTTGGGTTTTTCAGCGTTTAAACGCGCAATTAACCCCCCACCCGGACGTGACTCATACCAGATCGTAGGCCTTCACGAGCCCGATCTATCGACACCAAAATTTTTCAAATCCGTTCAGTAGTTTTTGAGTTTTTCGAAAATACCTAATTTCATATAATCAGAATCCACCTAAGGTCTTCGGACTTGTAAAATTTTGTCGGGAATTAATTTTCCCTAACCAAATAAATCTTCAAGTTATTCAATTGAAACTTTCCAATTGTGTCTTAATATGTTTGTTTGTCAGTAAATAAACATTATTTCATATATATTTGTATAAAAAACTTAGTATTTAATTTTTAAATTTCGTATATAATAATAATTTTTAATTTTAATTTTTATAAGTTTTAGTCGATAGATTTTCTTAATTTTTGTTTTAAAACGTAGGGTCGAGTTGGCTCTACGTCTGTGTATATATATAATTGTGTAATTATTAATTTTCGTGCTATTTTAGCGCGAAAAACTCTAATTTTTCGTACATTTTGGGTTTTTCAGCGTTTAAACGCGCAATTAACCCCCCACCCGGACGTGACTCATACCAGATCGTAGGCCTTCACGAGCCCGATCTATCGACACCAAAATTTTTCAAATCCGTTCAGTAGTTTTTGAGTTTTTCGAAAATACCTAATTTCATATAATCAGAATCCACCTAAGGTCTTCGGACTTGTAAAATTTTGTCGGGAATTAATTTTCCCTAACCAAATAAATCTTCAAGTTATTCAATTGAAACTTTCCAATTGTGTCTTAATATGTTTGTTTGTCAGTAAATAAACATTATTTCATATATATTTTGTATAAAAAACTTAGTATTTAATTTTTAAATTTCGTATATAATAATAATTTTTAATTTTAATTTTTATAAGTTTTAGTCGATAGATTTTCTTAATTTTTGTTTTAAAACGTAGGGTCGAGTTGGCTCTACGTCTGTGTATATATATAATTGTGTAATTATTAATTTTCGTGCTATTTTAGCGCGAAAAACTCTAATTTTTCGTACATTTTGGGTTTTTCAGCGTTTAAACGCGCAATTAACCCCCCACCCGGACGTGACTCATACCAGATCGTAGGCCTTCACGAGCCCGATCTATCGACACCAAAATTTTTCAAATCCGTTCAGTAGTTTTTGAGTTTTTCGAAAATACCTAATTTCATATAATCAGAATCCACCTAAGGTCTTCGGACTTGTAAAATTTTGTCGGGAATTAATTTTCCCTAACCAAATAAATCTTCAAGTTATTCAATTGAAACTTTCCAATTGTGTCTTAATATGTTTGTTTGTCAGTAAATAAACATTATTTCATATATATTTTGTATAAAAAACTTAGTATTTAATTTTTAAATTTCGTATATAATAATAATTTTTAATTTTAATTTTTATAAGTTTTAGTCGATAGATTTTCTTAATTTTTGTTTTAAAACGTAGGGTCGAGTTGGCTCTACGTCTGTGTATATATATAATTGTGTAATTATTAATTTTCGTGCTATTTTAGCGCGAAAAACTCTAATTTTTCGTACATTTTGGGTTTTTCAGCGTTTAAACGCGCAATTAACCCCCCACCCGGACGTGACTCATACCAGATCGTAGGCCTTCACGAGCCCGATCTATCGACACCAAAATTTTTCAAATCCGTTCAGTAGTTTTTGAGTTTTTCGAAAATACCTAATTTCATATAATCAGAATCCACCTAAGGTCTTCGGACTTGTAAAATTTTGTCGGGAATTAATTTTCCCTAACCAAATAAATCTTCAAGTTATTCAATTGAAACTTTCCAATTGTGTCTTAATATGTTTGTTTGTCAGTAAATAAACATTATTTCATATATATTTTGTATAAAAAACTTAGTATTTAATTTTTAAATTTCGTATATAATAATAATTTTTAATTTTAATTTTTATAAGTTTTAGTCGATAGATTTTCTTAATTTTTGTTTTAAAACGTAGGGTCGAGTTGGCTCTACGTCTGTGTATATATATAATTGTGTAATTATTAATTTTCGTGCTATTTTAGCGCGAAAAACTCTAATTTTTCGTACATTTTGGGTTTTTCAGCGTTTAAACGCGCAATTAACCCCCCACCCGGACGTGACTCATACCAGATCGTAGGCCTTCACGAGCCCGATCTATCGACACCAAAATTTTTCAAATCCGTTCAGTAGTTTTTGAGTTTTTCGAAAATACCTAATTTCATATAATCAGAATCCACCTAAGGTCTTCGGACTTGTAAAATTTTGTCGGGAATTAATTTTCCCTAACCAAATAAATCTTCAAGTTATTCAATTGAAACTTTCCAATTGTGTCTTAATATGTTTGTTTGTCAGTAAATAAACATTATTTCATATATATTTTGTATAAAAAACTTAGTATTTAATTTTTAAATTTCGTATATAATAATAATTTTTAATTTTAATTTTTATAAGTTTTAGTCGATAGATTTTCTTAATTTTTGTTTTAAAACGTAGGGTCGAGTTGGCTCTACGTCTGTGTATATATATAATTGTGTAATTATTAATTTTCGTGCTATTTTAGCGCGAAAAACTCTAATTTTTCGTACATTTTGGGTTTTTCAGCGTTTAAACGCGCAATTAACCCCCCACCCGGACGTGACTCATACCAGATCGTAGGCCTTCACGAGCCCGATCTATCGACACCAAAATTTTTCAAATCCGTTCAGTAGTTTTTGAGTTTTTCGAAAATACCTAATTTCATATAATCAGAATCCACCTAAGGTCTTCGGACTTGTAAAATTTTGTCGGGAATTAATTTTCCCTAACCAAATAAATCTTCAAGTTATTCAATTGAAACTTTCCAATTGTGTCTTAATATGTTTGTTTGTCAGTAAATAAACATTATTTCATATATATTTTGTATAAAAAACTTAGTATTTAATTTTTAAATTTCGTATATAATAATAATTTTTAATTTTAATTTTTATAAGTTTTAGTCGATAGATTTTCTTAATTTTTGTTTTAAAACGTAGGGTCGAGTTGGCTCTACGTCTGTGTATATATATAATTGTGTAATTATTAATTTTCGTGCTATTTTAGCGCGAAAAACTCTAATTTTTCGTACATTTTGGGTTTTTCAGCGTTTAAACGCGCAATTAACCCCCCACCCGGACGTGACTCATACCAGATCGTAGGCCTTCACGAGCCCGATCTATCGACACCAAAATTTTTCAAATCCGTTCAGTAGTTTTTGAGTTTTTCGAAAATACCTAATTTCATATAATCAGAATCCACCTAAGGTCTTCGGACTTGTAAAATTTTGTCGGGAATTAATTTTCCCTAACCAAATAAATCTTCAAGTTATTCAATTGAAACTTTCCAATTGTGTCTTAATATGTTTGTTTGTCAGTAAATAAACATTATTTCATATATATTTTGTATAAAAAACTTAGTATTTAATTTTTAAATTTCGTATATAATAATAATTTTTAATTTTAATTTTTATAAGTTTTAGTCGATAGATTTTCTTAATTTTTGTTTTAAAACGTAGGGTCGAGTTGGCTCTACGTCTGTGTATATATATAATTGTGTAATTATTAATTTTCGTGCTATTTTAGCGCGAAAAACTCTAATTTTTCGTACATTTTGGGTTTTTCAGCGTTTAAACGCGCAATTAACCCCCCACCCGGACGTGACTCATACCAGATCGTAGGCCTTCACGAGCCCGATCTATCGACACCAAAATTTTTCAAATCCGTTCAGTAGTTTTTGAGTTTTTCGAAAATACCTAATTTCATATAATCAGAATCCACCTAAGGTCTTCGGACTTGTAAAATTTTGTCGGGAATTAATTTTCCCTAACCAAATAAATCTTCAAGTTATTCAATTGAAACTTTCCAATTGTGTCTTAATATGTTTGTTTGTCAGTAAATAAACATTATTTCATATATATTTTGTATAAAAAACTTAGTATTTAATTTTTAAATTTCGTATATAATAATAATTTTTAATTTTAATTTTATAAGTTTTAGTCGATAGATTTTCTTAATTTTTGTTTTAAAACGTAGGGTCGAGTTGGCTCTACGTCTGTGTATATATATAATTGTGTAATTATTAATTTTCGTGCTATTTTAGCGCGAAAAACTCTAATTTTTCGTACATTTTGGGTTTTTCAGCGTTTAAACGCGCAATTAACCCCCCACCCGGACGTGACTCATACCAGATCGTAGGCCTTCACGAGCCCGATCTATCGACACCAAAATTTTTCAAATCCGTTCAGTAGTTTTTGAGTTTTTCGAAAATACCTAATTTCATATAATCAGAATCCACCTAAGGTCTTCGGACTTGTAAAATTTTGTCGGGAATTAATTTTCCCTAACCAAATAAATCTTCAAGTTATTCAATTGAAACTTTCCAATTGTGTCTTAATATGTTTGTTTGTCAGTAAATAAACATTATTTCATATATATTTTGTATAAAAAACTTAGTATTTAATTTTTAAATTTCGTATATAATAATAATTTTTAATTTTAATTTTTATAAGTTTTAGTCGATAGATTTTCTTAATTTTGTTTTAAAACGTAGGGTCGAGTTGGCTCTACGTCTGTGTATATATATAATTGTGTAATTATTAATTTTCGTGCTATTTTAGCGCGAAAAACTCTAATTTTTCGTACATTTTGGGTTTTCAGCGTTTAAACGCGCAATTAACCCCCCACCCGGACGTGACTCATACCAGATCGTAGGCCTTCACGAGCCCGATCTATCGACACCAAAATTTTTCAAATCCGTTCAGTAGTTTTTGAGTTTTTCGAAAATACCTAATTTCATATAATCAGAATCCACCTAAGGTCTTCGGACTTGTAAAATTTTGTCGGGAATTAATTTTCCCTAACCAAATAAATCTTCAAGTTATTCAATTGAAACTTTCCAATTGTGTCTTAATATGTTTGTTTGTCAGTAAATAAACATTATTTCATATATATTTTGTATAAAAAACTTAGTATTTAATTTTTAAATTTCGTATATAATAATAATTTTTAATTTTAATTTTTATAAGTTTTAGTCGATAGATTTTCTTAATTTTTGTTTTAAAACGTAGGGTCGAGTTGGCTCTACGTCTGTGTATATATAATTGTGTAATTATTAATTTTCGTGCTATTTTAGCGCGAAAAACTCTAATTTTTCGTACATTTTGGGTTTTTCAGCGTTTAAACGCGCAATTAACCCCCCACCCGGACGTGACTCATACCAGATCGTAGGCCTTCACGAGCCCGATCTATCGACACCAAAATTTTTCAAATCCGTTCAGTAGTTTTTGAGTTTTTCGAAAATACCTAATTTCATATAATCAGAATCCACCTAAGGTCTTCGGACTTGTAAAATTTTGTCGGGAATTAATTTTCCCTAACCAAATAAATCTTCAAGTTATTCAATTGAAACTTTCCAATTGTGTCTTAATATGTTTGTTTGTCAGTAAATAAACATTATTTCATATATATTTTGTATAAAAAACTTAGTATTTAATTTTTAAATTTCGTATATAATAATAATTTTTAATTTTAATTTTTATAAGTTTTAGTCGATAGATTTTCTTAATTTTTGTTTTAAAACGTAGGGTCGAGTTGGCTCTACGTCTGTGTATATATATAATTGTGTAATTATTAATTTTCGTGCTATTTTAGCGCGAAAAACTCTAATTTTTCGTACATTTTGGGTTTTTCAGCGTTTAAACGCGCAATTAACCCCCCACCCGGACGTGACTCATACCAGATCGTAGGCCTTCACGAGCCCGATCTATCGACACCAAAATTTTTCAAATCCGTTCAGTAGTTTTTGAGTTTTTCGAAAATACCTAATTTCATATAATCAGAATCCACCTAAGGTCTTCGGACTTGTAAAATTTTGTCGGGAATTAATTTTCCCTAACCAAATAAATCTTCAAGTTATTCAATTGAAACTTTCCAATTGTGTCTTAATATGTTTGTTTGTCAGTAAATAAACATTATTTCATATATATTTTGTATAAAAAACTTAGTATTTAATTTTTAAATTTCGTATATAATAATAATTTTTAATTTTAATTTTTATAAGTTTTAGTCGATAGATTTTCTTAATTTTTGTTTTAAAACGTAGGGTCGAGTTGGCTCTACGTCTGTGTATATATATAATTGTGTAATTATTAATTTTCGTGCTATTTTAGCGCGAAAAACTCTAATTTTTCGTACATTTTGGGTTTTTCAGCGTTTAAACGCGCAATTAACCCCCCACCCGGACGTGACTCATACCAGATCGTAGGCCTTCACGAGCCCGATCTATCGACACCAAAATTTTTCAAATCCGTTCAGTAGTTTTTGAGTTTTTCGAAAATACCTAATTTCATATAATCAGAATCCACCTAAGGTCTTCGGACTTGTAAAATTTTGTCGGGAATTAATTTTCCCTAACCAAATAAATCTTCAAGTTATTCAATTGAAACTTTCCAATTGTGTCTTAATATGTTTGTTTGTCAGTAAATAAACATTATTTCATATATATTTTGTATAAAAAACTTAGTATTTAATTTTTAAATTTCGTATATAATAATAATTTTTAATTTTAATTTTTATAAGTTTTAGTCGATAGATTTTCTTAATTTTTGTTTTAAAACGTAGGGTCGAGTTGGCTCTACGTCTGTGTATATATATAATTGTGTAATTATTAATTTTCGTGCTATTTTAGCGCGAAAAACTCTAATTTTTCGTACATTTTGGGTTTTTCAGCGTTTAAACGCGCAATTAACCCCCCACCCGGACGTGACTCATACCAGATCGTAGGCCTTCACGAGCCCGATCTATCGACACCAAAATTTTTCAAATCCGTTCAGTAGTTTTTGAGTTTTTCGAAAATACCTAATTTCATATAATCAGAATCCACCTAAGGTCTTCGGACTTGTAAAATTTTGTCGGGAATTAATTTTCCCTAACCAAATAAATCTTCAAGTTATTCAATTGAAACTTTCCAATTGTGTCTTAATATGTTTGTTTGTCAGTAAATAAACATTATTTCATATATATTTTGTATAAAAAACTTAGTATTTAATTTTTAAATTTCGTATATAATAATAATTTTTAATTTTAATTTTTATAAGTTTTAGTCGATAGATTTTCTTAATTTTTGTTTTAAAACGTAGGGTCGAGTTGGCTCTACGTCTGTGTATATATATAATTGTGTAATTATTAATTTTCGTGCTATTTTAGCGCGAAAAACTCTAATTTTTCGTACATTTTGGGTTTTTCAGCGTTTAAACGCGCAATTAACCCCCCACCCGGACGTGACTCATACCAGATCGTAGGCCTTCACGAGCCCGATCTATCGACACCAAAATTTTTCAAATCCGTTCAGTAGTTTTTGAGTTTTTCGAAAATACCTAATTTCATATAATCAGAATCCACCTAAGGTCTTCGGACTTGTAAAATTTTGTCGGGAATTAATTTTCCCTAACCAAATAAATCTTCAAGTTATTCAATTGAAACTTTCCAATTGTGTCTTAATATGTTTGTTTGTCAGTAAATAAACATTATTTTATATATATTTTGTATAAATAAGTTAGAATTTAATTTTTAAAATTCGTATATAAAAATAATTTTTAATTTTAATTTAAATAAGTTTTAGTCGATAGATTTTCATTATTTTTGTTTTATAACGTAGGGTCGAGTTGGCTCTACGTCTGTGTATATATAAATTTGTCATATTTTTAAGTTTCGTGCTATTTAAGCGCGAAATACTCGGATTTTTCATACATTTTGGGTTTTTCGGCGTTTAAACGCGCAATTAACCCCTTACCCGGACGTGACTAGTACCAGATCGTAGGCCTTCACGAGCCCGATCTATCGACACCTAAATTTTTAAAATCCGTCGAGTAGTTTTCGAGTTTTTCGCCCCCCCACCTCACCCTATAGTCTCTCAGGTAGGTAAACTTATTCCATTTATTTCAATTTTTATTCTCTGATCGTTCTGAAACTTGGTGGGTATACCAATAGTGTAGTTTTATATACATTAAAAATATTTTAAAAAATGTCTCGCCCAGATTCAGAGAGTATTCACAGTAGATGCAGCACTCCCGATTTCTCGTCCCTAATACTAGAGATGTCCCCAGACAGAGAACAAGAAGTGTCCAATGAACCACCCCAACAACCACAAGCATCCCAAAGTAAAAGTAAAAGTAAATCAGATAAAGCTCAACGTAAACCTCTACCAATGCAAGCCAACACAGTGAAGGATTTCCGCTCTTTGCACAGTGTTGTCGATACTCTTGCCAGACACATTATACATGCCATCCATGAGAATAAAAGCGTTACTTCAATAAACAAAAGATTTATCATAGAAGCCGCAGAAGAAATCAGCTTAGCCGCTGATATCTTTCTAGAATCACATATTGAGACTGGCAATTTTGATCCACCACCCGATACGCCAGCTCCTACACCTGTTATCGATAACACTGTGTTAAAAGAAGACATCATATCCGCTGTGAGGGATGAGATCCATAAATTTAAAACCGAATTAAAATCTGAACTTACCGCAAATAATAGCCCAACTTATGCACAAATAGCTTCAAATAGAACCCCAATTGTCGATAAGTCCCCAAAGTCTCAGTACAAGCCTGCCATTGTTATATCTCCTGTAGAAACGTCTGAAAATACACAAAATACAATCACCAAATTTAAGAAAAGCATCTCCTTCAGAGAGAAGAACTACGCCCCCACCCGTGTCAAGGCCATTTCAAATAATAAAGTAAGGGTTGAATTTATGAACGAATCTCAATGTCAGGATACACTAAATCAATTAAAAGAATCCACATTAATTTCCGCTGAGCCAGCCAAAAAGATTCTTCCCATGCTCATTCTCAAGGGTGTCTCAAAAGATATCCCCCTTGAGGAGTTGTCCACAGTAGTTACTCAGCAAAATCCTACAATAAATCAGTTAATTAAAAAACCAGAAGATTTTAAACTCAGATTCAGAAGGAATAACAATAAGAATCAAAATTTGTATAATGCAGTTTTTATAGTAAGCCCAGCGGTGTGGCGCGAGGCGATCAACCTGGGAAGGCTTAACGCTGACCACCAACAAGTTTTTGTGGGGGACTTTTCACCATTTATCCAATGTTACAAGTGTCTGCAGTTTGGTCACATTAGTAAAAACTGTGTGTCTGACTGTAGGCCTTGTTCACATTGTTCCGATGAAACTCATCAAGTTTCTAATTGTCCTAATGTTAGTAAAAATATACCTCCCGTTTGTTTCAACTGTTCTAAATACAATGTCAAAACCAATAGTAATCTAAACTCAAATCATACGGCAACCTCTAATAATTGTCCTACCATCCAACACATGATAAACCAATTAAAATGCAAAATTGATTATGGCATTTAATTTTTAACAAAATCTGCTCTAAAGTTAAGTTTACCTATTTGTATCATTTTTCTTGTTAATATTACATTATTAAAACTTTCGTTAAAATTTGTTACTAAAATATTATCTAAATTGTATATAATATTCTATTGTATTATATATATATGTAATAATATGTATTGTTATTTGAAATTGTGTCTCAAAATATGTGAAACTCGTCGGAAAGGTATAAATTCTTGTCTTTAAAAATAAGTTGTAATCTGAATGTGTCTTTTAAACGTCGTGTCTTAATTCTAAGAAAAGTAATCATACTTATATCTGTTAATAAAAATATATTAAGTATCTATGTTAAAGTTAAAAAGTTATCATAAGTTTATCAATAATAATAAATGTCAAGCATGTTTACACAACCGACCCCGGCCGCCCGTATACATTAGCGAGGACTGCGGTTGGAAGTGTAGACTGGCATCAGTCATAATAAATTAAAGTATTGGGCCTCAACAACCCAAAAAAAAAAAAAAAAACCTAACCTAACCTAACCTTTTTTTTTTTTTTTAACGGGAGGAAATCCGATTACGGATACCCGGCCGAGTGGGGACTCGAGCGGGTTATGTGGGACTCGCGGACTGGCAGATGTAGGCCGTCCGAATACCCACTAAAACCTCACGGTGCTCCTCCTCGACCGCCTGTGGCCGCACGACACGGGAACTAGAGTCTTCCGTGAAGCGCGGCGGCGGGAGCCTGTAGGCACGTCGCGGAGTCAAGAATGGTGTGGTCACCCTCGACGGCCTTCTCAGAGTAGCGCGCGGGAGCAACCTGCGCGCGCCTACTCGGGCCAGGTTAGTAGGCGATCAGCTTCCCCAAGCTGATCGCCCTCTGGCTCATTAGGGCGGAAGGCGGCGGTCGTGTGCCGCCCTCCGGCGACCCGGTCTTTTGCGGCGGACGGCGAGTTCGGAAGAAGCCTCCCTCGCCCGCTCCGCCGCCTCCTTCTCGAGCACCACTGCCTCGCAGAAGGATGACACCGCGTCCCACGACGTCTCGCTACCGGCCATGGCTTTGACTACGGCCGGCAGGTAAAGGTCGTCCCCAATGACGTCACGCAGAGCGCGACGTTGAGACGCCCAAGCTGGGCACACCTCCAGCGTGTGCTGGGCCGTCTCGTCGAGGCAGTCGTCGCAGTGGTGGCAGCGGGCATCGGGCTCCCTCCCAGCGATCCGACACAGGTAACCCCCGAAGCAACCATGCCCCGTGAGCACCTGCGTGGTGCGGAAGGTTAGGACGCCGTGACGCCTCGCTAACCACTGGCGGAAGACTGGACGAACAGCCTCGATCGTCCTCCGGCCGGCGGTTGGTGTTGCCAGCCGGGACTCCCACACCTCCAATGCGGCATCCCGCGCCTCCTCTTGTGGTGCTGACCTTGCCGCGGCCCCGGACACGAGGCCCCGACGCCGGCAATAGACCGACGCCAGAGCAGTCACGTCCAGGTCCCACGGCATAACTCCGGCCAGCACGCACGCCACCTCACCGGAGATGGTCCGATACCCCCGTATCGCCCGGATGGCCATCACCCTCTGCGCCCGTCGCAGCAGAGTGACGTTGTGCCGGTCCAGGGCGTCCGCCCATACGGGGGCACCGTAGAGGGCCATCGCCCTGACCACTCCGGTGTACAGCCGACGGCTCGAGGCGCTCGGCCCATCCACATTGGGCAAGAGGCGTGCCAAGGCCGCCGCCGTCTTCAACAGTTTCGGGGCCAAAGATGAAAAGTGGCCCCGGAAACTCCACCGACCGTCCAGAACAAGTCCGAGGTACTTCATGCTCCTTTTGACGTCAATTGTGACGCCACCGACGACGATATGGGCATCTGGCGGGGGGCCCTTTCTAGGAGCATGGAAGTATAATGCCTCGGACTTGTTCAAGGCAACCTCTAAACCAAGCCGCCTGATGCGGCCGACAACATCGGCCACCCCGGCCGTCGCGAGGACCGCCGCCTCCCGGTAGGTCCTCTGCTGCGCCAAAACCAGCGTGTCATCGGCGTAACAGAGGACCTTTATCCCCCCCAAGTTGCTGCCCCGCAGCACCCAGTCGTACCCGATGTTCCAAAGGATGGGTCCCAGTACCGATCCTTGTGGAACACCGGACGACACTCCGTATTCCTCCCATCCTCCACCAGGAGCGGGAAAGATCACCGACCTCCCGGACAGGTAAGCCCCGATGACACGGCACAGGTATGGAGGCACACGGTGGTATAAAAGTGCCTCCTTAATGCAAGGCCAGGGTAGGGAGTTGAAGGCGTTGGCGATGTCTAAAGACACCGCCAAAATCCCATCACCCTGGGCAACCGCATCCTGCGCATGGGACTTCACCTCGAGTATGGCATCCACTGTCGAACGCCCACTGCGGAAGCCATACTGCAGGTCCGAGAGGTCCGGACCTGTCCCCTCCAAGTGGCGTTGTAGCCTCCTCGCTACAACTCGCTCGAAGAGCTTGGCGATCTCGCTCAAGAGCACGATAGGCCTATAGGCGGCGGCTGAATCCGCCGGACGCCCCTCCTTCTTAATGAGGACTAACCTGCCTGTCTTCCCCCGCTGTGGAATTATGGCTTGAGCCAGACAGGCAGTGAATAGCCCTCGCACTCTGGGCCCCATGGTGTTCAGGGCCAGAGTTAACGCCCGGCCGGGGATGCCATCCAGGCCAGGGGCGGTGCTCTTGTGCCGAGATCGGCGAATAGCTTCTTCGAGCTCCTCTCCCTCCACCGGTGGTGTGACACCGTCTTCCTCCTCCTGCGCTGCAGGGCGGGCCATAGAAGGTGGTGAAAAGTTGGACCGCTGCGGGAATAGCGACGACAGCACCCCTCGGAGAATATCCGGTCGGAGCGTCTGCGTCAGTGGTGGAGCCCAAGCCCGTAGCCTACCGATCACCATCCGGTAAGGCGTCCCGTACGGGTCTTGGTCTATTCCCGCAATCATTCGGTCGTACGACTCGCCCTTCGCACGACCGATTTCCTCCTGCAGCCGCGTCCTCGCCTCGACATAGACCTGGTACAGTCGGTTTTCCTCCTCCTGCACCTTCTGTACCCGTCTGCGATAGTGGCTGTACTGGCGTCTCGCACCAACGCAGGTGTTACGCAGTTGTGGGAACTCCCACGACTGCCAGTACACGTGTCGCGGCTGAGGGCGACGCCCGGAACGGGGCATTGACGCGTCACAGATACGCGTCAACGCCCCCTGCACCCAGGTGGCGGCGTCTTCTGCAGACACCAAGCTCTGGGGCAGCCAGGATTCCACTATCGCTGCTTCCTCCAGCAGTTGTCTGTCGAGACGACCCAATTGCCACCGCGGTCCGTACTCTCGCGAGGTTGGACTGGGGGCAGGCGGCGCCGCCGGATGTGTGGAGATCTCGTATTGGATGTAGAGGTGGTCCGAGAGAGTCTCCACATCATCCAGCACTCGCCAACCCCGAACACGACGCGCTAGGGCCGGGGTCGCAAACGTTACGTCCACGACGGACCCGCCCAGCCTTCGCACACACGTGTTCGTCGTCCCCCGGTTGAGGACGGACAAACCGGTGGCAATTACCCACTCCGACAGTGTCACACCACCGTTCGGCGATGCCGTTCTACCATTTCCCCCAATCGAATTAAAAACTCTTCGAACTCTGCAAGAGTTCGATTAGGGGAAAAGTAAACACCAACGACAACTAGGTCGCCGACAAGTGCCGCGACGCATCCCGCACCCCTCTCGACTCGTGAGAAAGGCGGGGAGCCCGCAGCTACCTGGGTGATAATAGTCACCACCCCGGTGTTGTCCGCGACCCAGTTGTCCCGCGCAGGCACGCTGTACGGCTCCGCAACAACCGCCACTTGTATCGACCGCTGCGCCAGGCTTTGGACCAATAAGTCCTGGGCCCTGGCACAGTGGTTGATGTTCGCCTGCAGCACCTGAAACGCCATTACTGTTGCTCCATTTGCTGCAGCTCCTCGCCCTGCGTTGGGGCTTTAGATTGGCTTCGTCCTGTCGGCCCTGCCGCCCTTTGCCCACCACCTCGCCGCCTCTTCCATTGGGCGCATATTTTTGCGCAAGCTCTTCCCCCTGCCAGGTGATCTGCAGACCTGTGTGCCTCTTCACAAATGGGGCAGTGTGCTGGAGCAGTGCAACCACTTTACTTGTGCCCAGGCTTCCCGCAACGGAAGCAGTGTGCACTCCTGTCCTTGGCACTACTTCAGTTAGCCGCCACATGTCCCACCTCGTGGCATCGGAAGCAACGCAGCACGCGAGGCTGCAATAGCTGCACGCGTGCCGACACAAAACCGACCAACAGTCTTCCGCTGCTCACTCTTTTCGCTGCTGCCACTGGACAGCGGACCCAAGCCGTACCGAGCCCGTTTCGGTCTTGGCGAATTTCCCCAACCTTTACAGCATCAGTCCCGCAGCCACCTGCTCGACTCACAGCTACCGTCACATCCTCTGGAGATACCGAGTCATCGAGGCCAGTCACCCTCAGCTCGACACACCTTGTGGGCCTCGACACTTGGACGTCACCCGCGTTAAGTACGCCCCGCAGTTGTTGCGCGAGAACGTCCGCCTTCTCCCCAGTATTTACACCCGGTAGTTCGAGAAGCCTCGCTCCCGTTGAAGCGACTCTGAACCTGAGGTCCGTGATACCCAGATCTTCAAGGACCACTTTTTCCTTGATCTGGGTCAGTACGTCTTTGTAGGTGATCTCCTTGTTAGCACCTGGCTGCAGCTTCAGCGCAACTACGGACGACCTAGGAGGACGTAGCTTATGTGTTTTTGCTGCTGAATTTTGTGGCGACGCCTTCCATTTTGGTTGCTGTGGCGCAGACATCTCCTTCATCTTCTTATTTCTCCTAGTGACCACATTCCACCTCTCATTTGTGTTGACAGGGGCAGGTAGTAGAGGCCGCGGCTCGAGAGCTTGCGCTGCTTTGCTCTTCTGTCCCTTGCCTTTGACTTTTTGCGGCCTTTGTCCTTTCGTAAAGGCAGGGTTGGCGGGGGGCATGAGTGTGGTCACTCTGTCCACTGTCACATTTGCCGTCGATGGCTTGGCAACATCCATAGGTGGTCGACTAGACGATAATGGAGGACGTAGCACCTTTGCTGGCAGAAGCCTGTCTTCGATAGCCTCTAAACGTGCGCTCACCATGGTGCCCACCTGGACCATGATGTTTCTCGCAAGTTCGTCTGAAACCTCAAACTGACAACTTTGGGAGGCGGCTTTGGGACTTTTCCGAGTCAGAGCCGGCATCTCCTTTGTGCGACTACGATCAAGGTCAGCCCGTAAAAGACTGACCTGTTTCTGCATCTCCAGCATCTCCTGTTGTAGTTTGCTATTGTACGCACGTAAATTAGCCACCTCCTCTGTGACCGTGCGCTGAGCAAGCGTATCAACTGCTACGGCTATCGATTTAACCGCCTCCTTAAGAGCCTTAGTGAACGTGCCCTTTAGATTGCCAGATTTGCTGGCGACCTTTTGTATCACCGCCAGGCTTTCAGAGACTTGACCTTTTAGGTCAGAGGTCAATCTGGTCTCCTCCAAATCTAGTTCTGAGAGCAGGGACATATTCGATAGCGTTGAATTTGCCCTGCTTCGAACGGCCAGGGTTCTTTCAGCGACTTCTGCTTCCACCCTGAGCCGAGATTCCTCCTTAAACGCCTTGTCATTAGCTTCCGCCAGCTGTGTGCCTTGGCCAGTTGATGATGGCCTATCCCTTTCTTTTCTGCCAGTCGCCATTTTTGGCGCCGGTCTGTCCTGTTCCCCTTCTCCGAAAGAATCTGACTTGTCACTCCTATGTCTGGGCCTCTTCCTTCTATCTTTTACGAAAGACGCCCTTACATTGATTCTCTGAGATCTAACCGACGTAAGGCTCTCCGTATCAGAGCCCTTCGACTCCGACACCCCCCAGAACCTTCCACCAGACGAGAGAGATTCACATCTCGATCTTGCACCGTCCAATCGCTCCAATACGACCCTTGCCTCCCTTACCACACCTCCGATGTCATGAGGCACTCCTTCACCTAAAACAGGGCCCCTCTCAGCCGCCCTTTCTACCCTGCCATCTTCAGGCAACGACTCCACAACGACTAACGCTGCACTCTCAACTCCGCCCATCTCGGGCACAACTACATCTCCGCCTTTCACAGGCCCATCCTCAACACCGCCCTTCTCAGGCTCCTCCCCCGCAACACATCGATAAACTGGGCCCCCCGCAGATTCGTGGGGCTTGCGTGCCGTAGCACGGAGGGATTCTCCATTGCTGGTACCCTCCTGCGGTAGTAAATTATTCCTGAATACCGACATGTTGTTTGTTGCTGATCCACAGCTTCGGCTTTTCTGTCGGGGTGTGCTCCCCTAGGCCGTGTCCATAACAATGGACTAAAGGTACGCCCATGCCTTGCTGGTTTTGGTCCGCGCCGGGAAAAACTCCCGGTCCACCCGCCCGCAAGAACGAGTGGTTTCCCCTATCCGCCACCTGGGGACGCGCCCAGTAGGAGGACCAGCAACTCCCTTGGGAACCTATTTTTATTTTTTTATTTTTTTTTTTTTTTTTTTTTATCGTGAGGAAACCCTTTTACGGGTACGCCACCCGAGTGGGGACTCGAGTGGGTTATGTGGGACTAATGGACCGGCAGATATAGGCCGTCCACACTACCCACTAAAACCTCACGGTGCTCCTCCTCGACCGTCACAGGCCGGGGCTATGGGTGCCATGAATTCGTCCATAGCCTCGGCGACGGGAGCCTGCTAGGCACGTCTCGGAGTCGGGGGTGGTGGGCCACCCTCGACGGCCTGCTCTGAGTAGCGCGCGGGAGCAACCTGCGCGCGCCTACTCGGGCCAGGTTTGTAGGCGATCAGCTTCCCCAAGCTGACCGCCCTCTGGCCGATTAGGGCGGAAGGCGGCGATGGTGTGCCGCCCTCCGGCGACCCGGTCTTTTGCGGCGGACGGCGAGTTCGGAAGAAGCCTCCCTCGCCCGCTCCGCCGCCTCCTTCTCGAGCACCACTGCCTCGCAGAAGGATGAGACCGCGTCCCACGACGTCTCGCTACCGGCCATGGCCTTGACTACGGCCGGCAGGGAAAGGTCGTACCCTATGACGTCGCGCAATGCGCGACGTTGAGACGCCCATGCTGGGCACACCTCCAGCGTGTGCTGGGCCGTCTCTTCGAGGCAGTCGCAGTGGTGGCAGCGGGTGGCGGGGTACCTACCAGCCACCCCAAACAAATATCTCCCAAAGCAACCGGGCCCTGAGAGTACCTGTGTGGTGCGGAAGGTTAGGACGCCATGACGCCTCGCTAACCACTGGCGGAAAACTGGACGAACTGCCTCGATCGTCCTTTGGCCGGCGGTTGGTGTTGCCAGCCGGGACTCCCACTCTTGCATTGCGGCATCCCGCGCCTCCTCCTGTGGTGCTGACCTTGCCGAAGACCCGGATACAAGACCTCGACGCCGGCAATAGACCGACGCCAGAGCAATCGCATCCAAGTCCCACGGCAGGACTCCCGCCAGCACACACGCCACCTCACCGGAGATGGTCCTGTACCCCCGTACCACCCTGATGGCCATCACCCTCTGCGCCCGCCGCAGCAGGGCGACGTTCTGCCGGTTCAGGGCGTCCGCCCATACGGGAGCACCGTACAGCGCCATCGATCGGACCACTCCGGTGTACAGCCGACGGCTCGAGGCGCTCGGCCCATCCACATTGGGCAAGAGGCGCGCCAAGGCCCCCGCTGTCTTCAACAGCCTCGGAACCAGTCGTATAAAATGGTCCCGAAAGCTCCACCTGTTGTCCAAGACAAGTCCGAGGTATTTCAAGCTCCTCTTCACCTCAATCCTAACACCGCCGACGACGATGTGGGCCTCTGGTGGAGCGGCCCTCCTCGGAGCGTTGAAATAGATTGCCTCAGACTTGTCTAGTGCAACCTCCAAACCCAGCCGCCGAATCCGCCCGACGACGTGAGCCACGCCAGCTGTCGTGAGCACAGCTGCCTCGCGATAGGTTCTCTGCTGCGCTAAGACCAGCGTGTCATCAGCGTAGCAGACGACCTTTACCCCCGGCAGGGTGCTACCCCGAAGCACCCAGTCGTAACCGATGTTCCAGAGGATCGGACCCAGCACCGATCCCTGTGGAACACCGCACGACACCTCCCAAACTCCCCAGCCGGAGCTTCCAGGAAAGATCACAGACCTCTCGGAGAGGTAAGCCCCGATGATGCGGCGCAGGTACGGAGGCACCCGATGGTAGATGAGTGCCTCATTGATGCAGTGCCAGGGCATGGAGTTAAAAGCGTTGGCGATGTCTAAAGACACCGCCAAGACTCCTTCCCCCCGAGCCACTGCGTCCTGCGCGTGGGACTTCACCTGCAGTATGGCATCCCCCGTGGAGCGTCCACTTCGGAAGACATACTGGCTGTCCGAGAGGTTTGGACCTGTCCTCTCGAGGTGCTGCTGTAGCCTCCTCGCTACCACCCTCTCGAAGAGCTTGGCGATCTCGCTCAACAGCACTATCGGCCTATAAGCCGAGGCTGAGTTCGCCGGGCGCCCCTCCTTCTTGATGAGGACTAGTCTGCCTGTCTTCCACCACTGTGGAATTATGGCTTGAGCCAGACAGGCAGTAAATAGCCCTCGAATGCTTGGCCCTAAAATAGCATGGGCCAAAGCAACTACACGCCCGGGAATGCCGTCGAGCCCTGGGGCGGTGGTTTTGCCCCGAGATCGCCTCACAGCCTCCTCCAGCTCTTCCTCCAGCACCTCTGGTACGACGCTCTCGTCCTGCTCCTCTTGCGCTGCAGGGCGGGCCATTGATCGAGGTGTAAAGTTGGCCCGCTGCGGGAACAGAGACGACAGCACCCCTCGGAGAGTATCCGGCGGGAGTGTCTGCGTCAAAGGCGGGGCCCAAGCCCGGAGCGTGCCGCCCCCCATCCGGTACGGCGTTCCGAACGGGTCCCGGTCTATCCCCGCGAGAGCTTCGTCGTGCGCCTCGCCTTTCGCACGACCGATCTCGGGCGGCGCCCGGAGCGGGGCATTGACGCGTCACAGATACGCGTCATTGCCCTCTGCGCCCAGTTTGCGGCGGCTTCTGCAGACTCCAAGCCCTCGGGCAGCCAGGCTTGCACTATCGCAGCTTCCTCCAGAAGTCCCTTGTCGAGGCACCTCAGTTGCCACCGCGGTCCGTCCTCTCGCGAGGTCCGACCTACAGCTGACAGCACCGTCGGATGAGTGGAGATCTCGAATTGGATGTAGAGATGGTCCGAGAGAGTCTCCACATCATCCAACACTCGCCAACCGTGAACACGGCGCGCTAGGGCCGGGCTCGCGAACGTTACGTCCACCACGGACCCGCCCAGCCTTCGCACGCAGGTGTTGGTCGTCCCCCGATTGAGGACAGACAAACCAGAGGCAACTACCCACTCCGAGAGCGTCACACCACGCTCAGTCGTCGTTGCGGAGCCCCACACGCTTGACTTCGCGTTCAGGTCCCCCGCGACCAGCACCTCCGCCGGACGATGTCGGTCTATCATTTCCCCCAAGCGGATTAGGAACTCTTCAAACTCCGCAAGAGCTCGATTGGGGGAAAAGGAGACACCCACGACAACTAGATCGCCGACAAGTGCCGCGACCCCTCCCGCACCCCTCCCCACTCGTGAGAAAGGCGCGGAGCCCGCAGCTACCTGGGTGATAATAGCCTCCACCCCGGTGTTGTCTGCGACCCAGTTATCACGTGCGGGGACACTGTAGGGCTCCGCAACAACCGCCACCTGAATAGACCACTGCGGCAGGCTTTGGACCAATAAGTCCTGGGCCCTGGCGCAGTGGTTTATATTCGCCTGCAACACACGGAGACCCATTATTTGGTGTCCATGTGTTGCACCTCCTCTTGCCTATCTTGGGCATTCGATCCAGCTGGTGTTATGGGCTTTGCTCGTTTTCTCTTCCCTCCCTTTTGCCTGGCAGCTTTCACGCATGCAGCACTGCCCGCTGTGTGATTAGCAGGCTTCTGATCCGCTTCACATACGGGGCAATGTGGTTCCGCCGAACAACTACGCTGCTGATGTCCGAGTTGGCCACAACGGAAGCACTGGCTACTGCGGTCAACACCATTACGGCATACCGCTGCAACGTGGCCAACTTCGTGGCAGCGGAAACAACGCTGTATGCGGGGCTGCAGCAACCGCACTTTTGCTGAAGCAAATCCAACAAGGAGACGCGTTCCGCTTACCTTCTTTGCAGCACTCACGGGACAACGGACCCACACTACTCCCAAGCCAGACTTATCCTGGCGGACTTCACCCACCTTTGTATCACCAAGGGCACAGCCACCGACTCGGCTTATTGCGGCAGCAACGTCGACCGAAGTAGTAGAGTCATCGAGGCCACTTATCCTCAGCTCTGCGCACTTCATTGGCCTCGAAACTTGGACTTCTTCTGGGTTTAGCACTACACGCAACTTCTCAGCCAACGCGTTTGCTTTTTCGCTGCTATTGACACCAGGCAGTTCCAAGATCCTAGCACCAGTCTGAGCAACGCGGAACCGAAGGTCATCGATACCCAGGTCTTCAAGTTTGACTTGCTCTCTGACCCGGGTTAAGATGTCACAGTAAGTGACCTTCTCAGCGGCGGCTGGCTGCACCTTGATCGCCACTACCGCGGATTTAGGAATCCGCAGTTTTGGCTCTCTCGACGATTTTAGAGTCGCCTTTGGCACGGTCCTCTTCTCCTTTTCGGCTGCCTTCTTCTTTGTGCCCCTGCGAACAACCACACTCCAACCCTCAGTCAATTGAGCCGGAGCTGGTGGTAAGGGACGCGTCTCGGATACAGTAACGACTTGAGTTGAAGCCGCCTTCTTCTTACCTGCCTTTTTGGTTTTCCTACCCGCTAGCTCTTTCGGTGCAGGATTCGCCGGCGCCATTAAAGTAGACACAGTAGGCTCGGCTTCAGCCTGTTTCTGAGCGGCCTCCCGGCGCCTATCTGCAGCCAGCGGTGGGCGCAGCGTCTTCTCTGGTGGGAGACGATCTCTCAAAGCCTCGAGCCTGGTGTTTACCATTGTGCCTACTTGCACCATCACGGTGCGCACAAGGTCATCCACGTTGATATCTTTCGGCTGCGCTGCCATTCTCGATCGCTCTAGCTCAGCTCGTAAAAGACCCATTTCCCTTCGGAGCTCAGTTAACTCTCCTTGCAATCGAGCGTTAGCCTCGCGCAGATGCCTTACCTCCTCAGATGCCGTTCTTTGGGCCATCGTATCCATCGCCGTATTGATGGCGCCAGCCGCCTCCTTAAGGGCTTTTGTAAAAGTGCCCTTAAGGTTCCCCGATTTACTTGCAACCCTGTTAATTATTGCCAAGTTGTCAGAGACTTGACTCCGTAGATCAGATACCAAAGGCGCGGCCGATGGCTTTTCCAGCATCCCTGCAGACACTTTTAATTTTCCCACTTCACTTTTCGCTTGATTAGTCACCTGACCTACAGCAACCTTCGCCTTCGGTTTACGTATGGCACCACCACCACCATCATCGGAAGAGCCAGAATTCCCAGGTGATTTTCGGGGCCTCTTCCTATCTTTCCTGTACAGTGCCCTAGTTCTCTCTGACTGCGAGTCAGCGGACACCATACTATCTGTCCCAGATTCACCTCCTGACGCATCCCAAAACCTACCACGGGAAGATGCGGACAGGGAACGACTCCTGCAACCATCACTTTTACTTGATAGGCAATCTAATGACAGTCTGGTCAGTACAACTTTCGGTGTCTTCAACACCCCTCCACTTGATTGCGGCATTGCTACCACATTATCACCCAATACGGGCAAAACAACTCCACCCTTATCGGGCTCGACATCACAAACTTCGCCCGAAGGCACAACGTCGACCACATCGCCCTTCTCGGGCTCTCCACCAACTCCGCCTTTCTCAGGCTCCACACAAACTCCGCCCTTCTCGGGCCTCTCTCCCGCAACACATCGGTGAATGTGGCCCCCCGCAGATTCGTGGGGCTTGCGTGCCGTAGCACGGAGGGATTCTCCAGACTGGCTGGTACCCTCCTGCGGTATGAAAGAATTCTTATAAACCGACATGTTGTTTGGTTGCTGATCCACAGCTTCGGCTTTTCTGTCGGGGTGTGCTCCCCTAGGCCGTGTCCATAACGATGGACTAAAGGCACGCCCATGCCTCGCGGGTTTTGGTCCGCGCCGGGAATAACTCCCGGTCCACCCGCCCGCAAGAGCGAGTGGTTTCCCCTATCCGCCACCTGGGGACGCGCCCAGTAGGAGGACCAGCAACTCCCTTGGGTTGGGAACCTAACCTTTTTTTTTTTTTTTATCGTGAGGAAACCCTTTTACGGGTACGCCACCCGAGTGGGGACTCGAGTGGGTTATGTGGGACTAATGGACCGGCAGATATAGGCCGTCCACACTACCCACTAAAACCTCACGGTGCTCCTCCTCGACCGTCACAGGCCGGGGCTATGGGTGCCATGGATTCGTCCATAGCCTCGACGACGGGAGCCCGCCAGGCACGTCCTGGAGTCGGGGGGGGGGGGCCACCCTCGACGGCCTGCTCTGAGCAGCGCGCGGGAGCAACCTGCGCGCGCCTACTCGGGCCAGGTTGGTAGGGTGTCAGCTTCCCCAAGCTGACCGCCCTCTGGCCGATTAGGGCGGAAGGCGGCGATCGTGTGCCGCCCTCCGGCGACCCCGGCCTTTTGCGGCGGCCGGCGGGTTCGGAAGAAGCCTCCCTCGCCCGCTCCGCCGCCCACTTCTCGAGCACCACTGCCTCGCAGAAGGATGAGACCGCGTCCCACGACGTCTCGCTGCCGGCCATGGCCTTGACCACGGCCGGCAGGGAAAGGTCGTCCCCTATGACGCCGCGCAATGCGCGACGTTGAGACGCCCAGGCTGGGCACACCTCCAGCGTGTGCTGGGCCGTCTCTTCGAGGCAGTCGCAGTGGTGGCAGCGGGGGGCGGGGTCCCTCCCCGCGACCCGACACAGAAAACTCCCAAAGCAACCGTGCCCTGAGAGTACCTGTGTGGTGCGGAAGGTTAGGACGCCATGACGCCTCGCTAACCACTGGCGGAAAACTGGACGAACCGCCTCGATCGTCCTCTGGCCGGCGGTTGGTGTTGCCAGCCGGGACTCCCACTCTTCCATTGCGGCATCCCGCGCCTCCTCTTGTGGTGCTGACCTTGCCGCGGCCCCGGACACAAGGCCCCGACGCCGGCAATAGACCGACGCCAGAGCAATCGCGTCCAGGTCCCACGGCAGGACTCCTGCCAGCACACACGCCACCTCACCGGAGATGGTCCTGTACCCCCGTACCACCCTGATGGCCATCACCCTCTGCGCCCGCCGCAGCAGGGCGACGTTTTGCCGGTTCAGGGCGTCCGCCCATACGGGAGCACCGTACAGCGCCATCGATCGGACCACTCCGGTGTACAGCCGACGGCTCGAGGCGCTCGGCCCACTTACGTTGGGCAAAAAGCGCGCCAAGGCCCCCGCTGTCTTCAACAGCCTCGGGACCAGTCGTATAAAATGGTCCCGAAAGCTCCACCTGTTGTCCAAGACAAGTCCGAGGTACTTCAAGCTCCTCTTCACATCAATCGTCACACCGCCGACGATGATGTGGGCCTCTGGTGGAGCGGCCCTCCTCGGAGCGTTGAAGTAGATTGCCTCAGACTTGTCTAGTGCAACCTCCAGACCCAGCCGCCGAATCCGCCCGACGACGTGAGCCACGCCAGCTGTCGCGAGCACTGCTGCCTCGCGATAGGTTCTCTGCTGCGCTAAGACCAGCGTGTCATCAGCGTAGCAGAGGACCTTTACCCCCGGCAGGGTGCTGCCCCGAAGCACCCAGTCGTAACCGATGTTCCAGAGGATCGGACCCAGCACCGATCCCTGTGGAACACCGCACGACACCTCCCAAACTCCCCAGCCGGAGCTTGCAGGGAAGGTCACAGACCTCTCGGAGAGGTAAGCCCCGATGATGCGGCGCAGGTATGGAGGCACCCGATGGTAAATGAGTGCCTCATTGATGCAGGGCCAGGGTGTGGAGTTGAAGGCGTTGGCGATGTCTAAAGACACCGCTAAAACTCCATCGCCCCGAGCCACTGCGCCCTGCGCATGGGACTTCACCTGCAGTATGGCATCCACCGTGGAGCGTCCACTTCGGAAACCATACTGGCTGTCCGAGAGGGTTGGACCTGTCCTCTCGAGGTGCTGCTGTAGCCTCCTCGCTACGACCCTCTCGAAGAGCTTGGCGATCTCGCTCAACAGCACTATCGGCCTATAAGCCGAGGCTGACTCCGCCGGGCGCCCCTCCTTCTTGATGAGGACTAGTCTGCCTATCTTCCACCACTGTGGAATTATGGCTTAAGCCAGACAGGCAGTAAATAGCGCTCGAATGCTTGGCCCCAAAATAGCATGGTCCAAAGCAACTACGCGCCTGGGAATGCCGTCGAGCCCTGGGGCGGTGGTTTTGCCCCGAGATCACCTCACAGCTTCCTCCAGCACCTCCTCCAGCACCTCTGGTACGACGCTCTCGTCCTCCTCCTCTTGCGCTGCGGGGCGGGCCATTGATGGAGGTGTAAAATTGGCCCGCTGCAGGAACAGAGACGACAGCCCCCCTCGGAGAGTATCCGGTGGGAGTGTCTGCGTCAAAGGTGGGGCCCAAGTTCGGAGCTTGCCGCGCACCATCCGGTACGGCGTTCCGAACGGGTCCCGATCTATCCCCGCGAGAGCTTCGTCGTGCGCATCGCCTTTCGCACGACCGATCTCCTCCTGCAGCGCTTTCTTCGCCTCGACGTAGGCGCAGTACAGCCGGTCCTCCTCCTCCTGCTGCCAACGTGCCCGCTTGCGATAGTGCGTGTAAAGGCGTCTCGCCTCAATGCAGATATTGTGCAATTGAGCGATCTCACCCGACCACCGAGTACACTTGCCGCCGTTGAGGGCGGCGTCCGGAGCGGGGCAATGACGCGTCGCAGATACGCGTCATTGCCCTCTGTGCCCAGTTTGCGGCGTCTTCTGCAGACACCAAGTTCTGGGGCAGCCAAGCTTGCACTATCGCAGCTTCCTCTAGAAGTCCCTTGTCGAGGCACCTCAGTTGCCACCGCGGTCCGTCCTCTCGCGAGGTGCGACCTACAGCTGACGGCACCGTCGGATGAGTGGAGATCTCGAATTGGATGTAGAGATGGTCCGAGAGAGTCTCCACATCATCCAATACTCGCCAACCATGAACACGGCGCGCTAGGGCCGGGTTCGCGAACGTTACGTCCACCACGGACCCGCTCAGCCTTCGCAAATTGGTATTGGTCGTCCCCCGATTGAAGACAGACAAACCAGAGGGTACTACCCCCTCCGAAAGCGTCGTACCACGCTCAGTCGTCGTTGCAGAGCTCCACACGCTCGACTTCGCGTTGAGGTCCCCCGCGACCAGCACCTCCGCCGGACGGTGTCGGTCTATCATTTCCCCCAAGCGGATTAGGAACTCTTCAAACTCCGCAAGAGTTCGATTGGGGGAATTGGGAACCTAACCTAACCTAACCTAACCTAACCTTTTTTTTTTTTTTTTTTTTTTTTTTTTTTTTTTTTTTTTTTTTTTTTTTTTTTTTTTATCGTGAGGAAACCCTTTTACGGGTACGCCACCCGAGTGGGGACTCGAGTGGGTTATGTGGGACTAATGGACCGGCAGATATAGGCCGTCCACACTACCCACTAAAACCTCACGGTGCTCCTCCTCGACCGTCACAGGCCGGGGCTATGGGTGCCATGGATTCGTCCATAGCCTCGGCGACGGGAGCCTGCTAGGCACGTCTCGGAGTCGGGGGTGGTGGGCCACTCTCGACGGCCTGCTCTGAGTAGCGCGCGGGAGCATCCTGCGCGCGCCTACTCGGGCCAGGTTTGTAGGCGATCAGCTTCCCCAAGCTGACCGCCCTCTGGCCGATTAGGGCGGAAGGCGGCGATCGTGTGCCGCCCTCCGGCGACCCGGTCTTTTGCGGCGGACGGCGAGTTCGGAAGAAGCCTCCCTCGCCCGCTCCGCCGCCTCCTTCTCGAGCACCACTGCCTCGCAGAAGGAAGAGACCGCGTCCCACGACGTCTCGCTGCCGGCCATGGCCTTGACTACGGCCGGCAGGGAAAGGTCGTTCCCTATGACGTCGCGCAGAGCGCGACGTTGAGACGCCCAAGCTGGGCACACCTCCAGCGTGTGCTGGGCCGTCTCTTCGAGGCAGTCGCAGTGGTGGCAGCGGGTGTCGGGCTCCCTCCCAGCGACCCGACACAGATATCTCCCAAAGCAACCGTGCCCTGAGAGAACCTGTGTGGTGCGGAAGGTTAGGACGCCATGATGCCTCGCTAACCACTGCCGAAGCCCCGGACGCAAGACCTCGATCGTCCTCTGGCCGGCGGTTGGTGTTGCCAGCCGGGACTCCCACTCTTTCATTGTGGCATCCCGCGCCTCCTCCTGTGGTGCTGACCTTGCCGAAGCCCCGGACGCAAGACCTCGTCGTCGTCAATAGACCGACGCCAGAGTAATTGCGTCCAGGTCCCACGGCAGGACTCCCGCCCGCACACACGCCACCTCACCGGAGATGGTCCTGTACCCCCGTACCACCCTGATGGCCATCACCCTCTGCGCCCGCCGCAGCAGGGCAACGTTTTGCCGGTTCAGGGCGTCCGCCCATACGGGAGAACCATACAGCGCCATCGATCGGACCACTCCGGTGTACAGCCGACGGCTCGAGGCGCTCGGCCCACTTACGTTGGGCAAAAGGCGCGCCAAGGCCCCCGCTGTCTTCAACAGCCTCGGGACCAGTCGTATAAAATGGTCCCGAAAGCTCCACCTGTTGTCCAAGACAAGTCCGAGGTACTTCAAGCTCCTCTTCACTTCGATTGTCACACCGCCGACGACGATGTGGGCCTCTGGTGGAGCGGCCCTCCTCGGAGCATTGAATTAGATTGCCTCAGCCTTGTCTAGTGCAACCTCCAGACCCAGCCGCCGAATCCGCCCGACGACGTGAGCCACGCCAGCTGTCGCGAGCACTGCTGCCTCGCGATAGGTTCTCTGCTGCGCTAAGACCAGCGTGTCATCAGCGTAGCAGAGACTCGCGGACTGGCAAATGTAGGCCGTCCGAATACCCACTAAAACCTCACGATGCTCCTCCTCGACCGCCAGTGGCCACACGACACGGGAACTAGAGTCTTCCGTGAAGCGCGGCGGCGGGAGCCTGTAGGCACGTCGCGGAGTCAAGGGTTGTGTGGTCACCCTCGACGGCCTTCTCAGAGTAGCGCGCGGGAGCAACCTGCGCGCGCCTTCTCGGGCCAGGTTAGTAGGCGATCAGCTTCCCCAAGCTGACCGCCCTCTGGCTCATTAGGGCGGAAGGCGGCGGTCGTGTGCCGCCCTCCGGCGACCCGGTCTTTTGCGACGGATAGCGAGTTCGGCTGATGCCTCCCTCGCACGTTCCGCCGCCTCCTTCTCGAGCACCACTGCCTCGCAGAAGGAGGAGACCGCGTCCCACGACGTCTCGCAACCGGCCATGGCTTTGACCACGGCCGGAAGGGAGAGGTCGTCCCCAATGATGTCGCGCAGAGCGCGACGTTGAGACGCCCAAGCTGGGCACACCTCCAGCGTGTGCTGGGCCGTCTCGTCGAGGCAGTCGTCGCAGCGGTGGCAGCGGGCATCGGGCTCCCTCCCAGCGATCCGACACAGGTAACCCCCCGAAGCAACCATGCCCCGTGAGCACCTGCGGGGTGCGGAATGGTAGGACGCCGTGACGCCTCGATAACCACTGGCGGAAGACTGGCAGAACAGCCTCGATCTTCCTCCGGCCGGCAGATGGTGTTGCCAGCCGGGACTCCCACACCTCTAATGCGGCATCCCGCGCCTCCTCTTGTGGTGCTGACCTATCCGCGGACCCGGACACGAGGCCCCGACGCCGGCAATAGACCGACGCCAGAGCAGTCGCGTCCAGATCCCACGGCATGACTCCGGCCAGCACGCACGACACCTCACCGGAGATGGTCCTATACCCCCGTATCGCCCGGATGTCCATCACCCTCTGCGTCAGTCGCAGCAGAGTTATGTTGTGCCTGTCCAGGGCGTCCGCCCATACGGGGGCACCGTAGAGGGCCATCGACCTGACCACTCCGGTGTACAGCCGACGGCTCGAAGCGCTCGGCCCATCCACATTGGGCAAGAGGCGCGCCAAGGCCGCCGCCGTCTTCAACAGTTTCGGGGCCAAAGATGAAAAGTGGCCCCGGAAACTCCACCGACCGTCCAGAACAAGTCCGAGGTACTTTATGCTCCTTTTGACGTCTATCTTGACGCCACCGACGACGATATGGGCATCTGGTGGTGGGCGCTTTCGAGGAGCATGAAAGTATAATGCCTCGGACTTGTTCAAGGCAACTTCCAGACCTAGCCGCCTGATGCGGCCTACAACATCGGCCTCCCCGGCCGTGGCGAGCACAGCCGCCTCGCGATAGGTCCTCTGCTGCGCCAAGACCAGCGTGTCATCGGCGTAACAGAGGACCTTTACCCCCCTCAGAGTGCTGCCCCGCAACACCCAGTCGTACCCGATGTTCCAGAGGATGGGTCCCAACACCGATCCTTGTGGAACACCGGACGACACTCCGTACTCCTTCCAACCTCCACCCGGAGTGGGAAACATCACGGACCTCCCGGACAGGTAAGCCCCGATGACACGACACAGGTATGGAGGCACACGGTGGTATAAAAGTGCCTCCTTAATGCAGGGCCAGGGGAGGGAGTTAAAGGCGTTGGCGATGTCTAAAGACACCGCCAAAATCCCGTCACCCCGAGCAACCGCATCCTGCGCATGGGACTTTACCTCGAGTATGGCATCCACCGTCGAACGCCCACTGCGGAAGCCATACTGCAGGTCCGAGAGGTCAGGACCTGTCCCCTCCAAGTGGTGTTGTAGCCTCCTCGCTACGACTCGCTCAAAGAGCTTGGCGATCTCGCTCAAGAGCACAATAGGCCTATAGGCGGAGGCTGAATCCGCCGGACGCCCCTCCTTCTTAATGAGGACTAACCTGCCTGTCTTCCACCGCTGTGGAATTATGGCTTGAGCCAGACAGGCAGTGAATAGCCCTCGCACTCTGGGCCCCATGATGTTCAGGGCCAGAGTTAGCGCCCGGCCGGGGATGCCATCCAGGCCAGGGGCGGTGCTCTTGTGCCGAGATCGGCGAATAGCTACTTCGAGCTCCTCCTCCTCCACCGGTGGTGCGACACCGTCTTCCTCCTCTCGCGCTGCAGGGCGGGCCATAGAAGGTGGTGAAAAGTTGGCCCGCTCCGGGAATAGCGACGACAGCACCCCTCGGAGAATATCCGGTCGGAGCGTCTGCGTCAGTGGTGGAGCCCAAGCCCGTAGCTTACCGATCACCATCCGGTAAGGTGTCCCGTACGGGTCTTGGTCTATCCCCGCAATCATTCGATCGTGCGACTCGCCCTTCGCACGACCGATTTCATCCTGCAGCCGCGTCCTCGCCTCGACATAGACCTGGTACAGTCGGTCTTCCTCCTCCTGCACCTTCTGTACCCGTCTCCGATAGTGGCTGTACTGGCGTCTCGCACCAACGCAGGTGTTACGCAGTTGGGCGATCTCCCACGACCACCAGTACACTTGTCGCCGCTGAGGGCGACGCCCGGAACGGGGCATTGACGCGTCACAGATACGCGTCATCGCCCCCTGCGCCCAGGTGGCGGCGTCTTCTGCAGACGCCAAGCTCTGGGGCAGCCAGGATTCCACTATCGCTGCCTCCTCCAGCAGTTGCTTGTCGAGACGACCCAATTGCCACCGCGGTCCGTACTCTCGCGAGGTTGGACTAGGGGCTGGCGGCGCCGCCGGATGTGTGGAGATCTCGTATTGGATGTAGAGGTGGTCCGAGAGAGTCTCCACATCATCCAGCACTCGCCAACCCCGATCACCACGCGCTAGGGCCGGGCTCGCAAACGTTACGTCCACGACGGACCCGCCCAGCCTTCGCACACACTTGTTCGTTGTCCCTCGATTGAGGACAGACAAACCGGTGGCAATAACCCACTCCGACAGTGTCACACCACGCACATCCGTCGTTGCGGAGCCCCATACGCTGGATTTGGCGTTGAGATCGCCCGCAACCAACACCTCCGCCGGGCGATGCCGTTCTACCATTTCCCCCAATCGAATGAGAAACTCTTCGAACTCTGCAAGAGTTCGATTGGGGGAAAAGTAAACACCAACGACAACTAGGTCGCCGACAAGTGCCGCGACGCATCCCGCACCCCTCTCGACTCGTGAGAAAGGCGGGGAGCCCGCAGCTACCTGGGTGATAATAGTCACCACCCCGGTGTTGTCCGCGACCCAGTTATCCCGCGCAGGCACGCTGTACGGCTCCGCAACAACCGCCACTTGTATCGACCGCTGCGCCAGGCTTTGGACCAATAAGTCTTGGGCTCTGGCACAGTAGTTTATATTCGCCTGCAAGATCTGAAGTGTCATTATTGATACTCCATTGACACCTCCGCACCCTGCACAGGGGTTTCGGGTACGGCTTGTCCTGCAGAACTTGCCATACCTCTTCCTCCTTTTCTTGTTCTTCCCTTATATTGGGCCAACAGTTTTGCGCACACTGCACTTCCTATCATATGAGTTGCAGGTCGCTGCGCTGCCTCACACACCGAGCAGTGCGGCTGGGCTGAGCACTGATCTTTTTTGTGCCCAGGCAATCCGCATCTAAAGCAGTGACTGCTTCGGTCCACTTCACATTTACATTTCGCTGCCATGTGCCCCACTTCATGACAACGGAAGCAACGCAGCACTCGAGGTTGCAGCAGTTGGACGCGTGCAGACACAAAACCTACCAGAAGCCTTCCACTACTGACTTTCTTTGCTGCCACGACTGGACAGCGGATCCACGCGGTGCCCATACCATTCCGGTTCTTACGAATTTCGCCAACTTTGACGGCTTCAGCCTCGCAGCCACCTGCTCGGCTCACTGCCGCCGCCACCTCTTCTGACGTAACTGAATCGTCGAGGCCACTTATACGCATCTCTGCACACATTGTTGGCCTCGTCACGCTAACTAGTTTGGCGTCCAAGACCCCGCGCAATTGCTGCGCAAGAGCGTCCGCTTTATCACCGCTACTGGCACCCGGGAGCTCCAGCACTCTACTGCCACTTGAGGCAATTCTAAACCTCACATCAGTAATGCCCAAATCCTCAAGACTTACTTTTTCTTTACACTGGGTAAGCACTTGGGCATACGTGACGTTATCATCAGAGGCTGCAGGCTGCAGCTTTAGCACTATCGCAGCTGATCGAGGTGATCGAAGTTTCGGCACTTTCTTCGATTTCGGCCCCGTCTTCTTCTGTTGTTGCTGGATAACCACCTTCTTTTTGATGTTCTTTTTAGTAACCACGCTCCAGCCCTCGGACATGTCAGTCGGTGCAGGCGGCAGAGGCCGTGGTGCAGAGGTCTCCACTGCTGTCGCAGTTGGCTGTTTCCTTCCCTTATTCTTGCCCTTGCTTTGTTTAGGTTTCTGTCCTTTTGTAGAGGCAGGGTTAGCAGGGGCCATAAGCGTGGTCACTCCCTTCTCCATCAACAATGATACTGGAGCAGCCTCGACGAGTACCCTCTCAGATGCTAGCGGCGGGCGCAATCTCTTCGCCGGCAGCAGTCTCTCCTCGATGGCCTCAAGACGAGTGCTAACCATGGTGCCCACCTGCATCATGATGTTTCGCACTAACTCGTCTGAGCCAACAGATAGTGACTTACGCGACTCGCGTCTTTGCACCGGACTTTCCACCACTTGCCGGTCACTGTTGAACTCCTTTCGCAGAGTACTTATTTCTTTACGCATCTCACTTAGCTCGTTTTGAAGACGGGTATTTTGAGTGCGTAGTTGAGCTACTTCCTCTGTTGTCGTCCGCTGGACTAGAGCATCAACTGCGATCGCGATTGATCTTGTTGCTTCCTTTAGGGCCTTGGTGAATGTACCCTTCAGGTTACCTGACCTGGTGGCGACTTTCTGTATTATGGCCAGGCTCTCAGCAACTTGACCCTTGAGATCAGACGCCGGACTTGTCTCCTCTGGTTCGACTTCAGACAGCAGGGACATATTCGAGAGGCTTGAGTTAGCCCTGCTGCGAACGCCCACTACTTCTTCAGACAACTCTTTTGTAAGCCTCAGATGTTCCTCCTGTATTCGGGCACTGGGCGTTCCACTCGTCTGTGCCAGATCTATCCGTTTGCCAGATGTTATTGGCCGTCGTTTGCCTTTCTTGCAGACTACTACTTTTGACGCCGGTTTATCAAGTTCTCCATCTTCAGAAGAACCTGACTGGTCACTAGGATTGCGAGGCCGTTTCCTCCTATCTTTTAAGTAATGCGCCCTTGTCTTCAATCTTTTTGACTCAACTGACGCAAAACTCGCATCTGAGTCCACACCCCAGAACTTCGTGCCTGATGAGACAGACTCTCGCCTCGACCGCAAACCACTGCACGATGTCGAAGCCCCTACAACAGAATCGCATCTCTCTAGCACTACTAAAGCCTCTTTCACGAATACATTATTCTGAGGCAACTCTCCTTCAACTACACTGCCCTCTGTAGGCATCAACCCGACATCACCCACTACAGGTACTACCACCTCTCCGCCTTCTTCAGGCACATTCTCTACTACGCCCACCCCGGGCACAACCAACTCTCCGCATCTTCTAGGCTCTCCCTCTACTCCGCCCATCTCGGGCCCTTCCCCCGCAACACATCGGTAGTCTTTGCCCCCCGCAGATTCGTGGGGCTTGCGTGCCGTAGCACGGAGGGACTCTCCAGACTCGCTGGTACCCTCCTGCGGTATGAATGAATTAAGATTTACCGACATGTTGTTTTTTTTGCTGATCCACAGCTTTGGCTTTTCTGTCGGGGTGTGCTCCCCTAGGCCGTGTCCATAACGATGGACTAAAGGAACGCCCATGCCTCGCTGGTTTTGGTCCGCGCCGGGTAAAACTCCCGGTCCACACGCCCGCAAGAGCGAGTGGTTTCCCCTATCCGCCACCTGGGGACGCGCCCAGTAGGAGGACCAGCAACTCCCTTGGGAACCTTTTTTTTTTTTTTTTTTTTTTTTTTTTTTATCGTGAGGAAACCCTTTTACGGGTACGCCACCCGAGTGGGGACTCGAGTGGGTTATGTGGGACTAATGGACCGGCAGATATAGGCCGTCCACACTACACACCAAAACCTCACGGTGCTCCTCCTCGACCGTCACAAGCCGGGGCTATGGGTGCCATGAATTCGTCCATAGCCTCGGCGACGGGAGCCCGCTAGGCACGTCTCGGAGTCGGGGGTGGTGGGCCACCCTCGACGGCCTGCTCTGAGCAGCGCGCGGGAGCAACCTGCGCGCGCCTACTCGGGCCAGATTTGTAGGCGATCAGTTTCCCCAAGCTGACCGCCCTCTTACTGATTAGGGCGGAAGGCGGCGATCGTGGGCCGCCCTCCGGCGACCCGGTCTTTTGCGGCGGACGGCGAGTTCGGAAGAAGCCTCCCTCGCCCGCTCCGCCGCCTCCTTCTCGAGCACCACTGCCTCGCAGAAGGAAGAGACCGCGTCCCACGGCGTCTCGCTGCCGGCCGTGGCCTTGACTACAGCCGGCAGGGAAAGGTCGTCCCCTATGACGTCGCGCAGTACGCGACGTTGAGACGCCCAGGCTGGGCACACCTCCAGCGTGTGCTGGGCCGTCTCTTCGAGGCAGTCGCAGTGGTGGCAGCGGGTGTCGGGCTCCCTCCCAGCGACCCGACACAGATATCTCCCAAAGCAACCGTGCCCTGAGAGTACCTGTGTGGTGCGGAAGGTTAGGACGCCATGACGCCTCGCTAACCACTGGCGGAAAACTGGACGAATCGCCTCGATCGTCCTCCGGCCGGCGGTTAGTGTTGCCAGCCGGGACTCCCACTCTTTCATTGCGGCATCCCTCGCCTCCTCCTGCGGTGCTGACCTTGCCGAAGCCCCGGACGCAAGACTTCGACGTCGGCAATAGACCGACGCCAGAGCAATCGCGTCCAGGTCCCACGGCAGGACTCCTGCCAGCACACACGCCACCTCCCCGGAGATGGTCCTGTCCCCCCGTATCACCCTGATGGCCATCCCCCTCTGCGCCCGCCGCAGCAGGGCGACATTTTGCCGGTTCAGGGCGTCCGCCCATACGGGAGCACCGTACAGCGCCATCGATCGGACCACTCCGGTGTACAGCCGACGGCTCGAGGCGCGAGGCCCACTTACGTTGGTCAAAAAGCGCGCCAAGGCCCCCGCTGTCTTCAACAGCCTCGGGACCATTCGTATAAAATGGTCCCGAAAACTCCACCTGTTGTCCAAGACAAGTCCGAGGTACTTCATGCTCCTCTTCACTTCAATCGTCACACCGCCGACGACGATGTGGGCCTCTGGTGGAGCGGCCCTCCTCGGAGCATTGAAGTAGATTGCCTCAGACTTGTCTAGTGCAACCTTAAGACCCAGCCGCCGAATCCGCCCGACGACGTGAGCCACGCCAGCTGTCGCGAGCACTGCTGCCTCGCGATAGGTTCTCTGCTGCGCTAAGACCAGCGTGTCATCAGCGTAGCAGAGAACCTTTACCCCCGGCAGGGTGCTACCGCGAAGCACCCAGTCGTAACCGATGTTCCAGAGGATCGGACCCAGCACCGATCCCTGTGGAACACCGCACGACACCTCCCACGCTCCCCAGCCTGAGCGTCCAGGAAAGGTCACAGACCTCTCGGAGAGGTAAGCCCCGATGATGTGGCGCAGGTATGGAGGCACCCGATGGTAAATGAGTGCCTCATTGATGCAGGGCCAGGGCATGGAGTTGAAAGCGTAGGCGATGTCTAAAGACACCGCCAAGACTCCTTCGCCCCGAGCCACTGCGTCCTGCGCATGGGACTTCACCTTCAGTAGGGCATACACCGTGGAGCGTCCACTTCGGAAACCATACTGGCTGTCAGAGAGGTTTGGACCTGTCCTCTCTAGGTGCTGGAGAAGCCTCCTCGCTACGTCCCTCTCGGAGAGCTTGGCGATCTCGCTCAACAGCACAATCGGCCTATAAGCCGAGGCTGACTCCGCCGGGCGCCCCTCCTTCTTGATGAGGACTAGTCTGCCTGTCTTTCACCACTGTGGAATTATGGCTTGAGCCAGACAGGCAGTAAATAGCCCTCGAATGCTTGGCCCTAAAATAACATAAGCCAAAGCAACTACACGCCCGGGAATGCCGTCGAGCCCTGGGGCGGTGGTTTTGCCCCGAGATCGCCTCACAGCTTCCTCCAGCTCTTCCTCCAGCACCTCTGGTACGACGCTCTCGTCCTCCTCCTCCTGCGCTGCAGGGCGGGCCATTGATGGAGGTGTAAAGTTGGCCCGCTGCGGGAACAGAGACGACAGCACCCCTCGGAGAGTATCCGGCGGGAGTGTCTGCGTCAAAGGCGGGGCCCAAGTCCGGAGCTTGCCGCGCACCATCCGGTACGGCGTTCCGAACGGGTCCCGGTCTATCCCCGCGAGAGCTTCGTCGTGCGCCTCGCCTTTCGCACGACCGATCTCCTCCTGCAGCGCTTTCTTCGCCTCGACGTAGGCGCAGTACAGCCGGTCCTCTTCCTCCTGCTGCCGGCGTGCCCGCCTGCGATAGTGCGTGTAAAGGCGTCTCGCCTCAATGCAGATGATGCGCAATTGAGCGATCTCACCCGACCACCAGTACACTTGCCGCCGTTGAGGGCGGCGCCCGGAACGGGGCATTGACGCGTCACATATACGCGTCATTGCCCTCTGCGCCCAGTTTGCGGCGTCTTCTGCAGACGCCAAGCTCTGGGGCAGCCAGGCTTGCACTATCGTAGCTTCCTCCAGAAGTCCCTTGTCGAGGCACCTCAGTTGCCACCGCGGTCCGTCCTCTCGCGAGGTGCGACCTAACTCCCTTGGGAACCTTTTTTTTTTTTTTTTTTTTTTTTTAACGTGAGGAAATCCGATTACGGATACCCGGCCGAGTGGGGACTCGAGCGGGTTATGTGGGACTCGCGGACTGGCAGATATAGGCCGTCCGAATACCCACTAAAACCTCACGATGCTCCTCCTCCACCGCCAGTGGCCGCACGGCACGGGAACTAGAGTCTTCCGTGAAGCGCGGCGGCGGGAGCCTGTAGGCACGTCGCGGAGTCAAGGGTGTTGTGTGGTCACCCTCGACGGCCTTCTCAGAGTAGCGCGCGGGAGCAACCTGCGCGCGCCTACTCGGGCCAGGTTAGTAGGCGATCAGCTTCCCCAAGCTGACCGCCCTCTGGCTCATTAGGGCGGAAGGCGGCGGTCGTGTGCCGCCCTCCGGCGACCCGGTCTTTTGCGGCGGATAGCGAGTTCGGCTGATGCCTCCCTCGCACGTTCCGCCGCCTCCTTCTCGAGCACCACTGCCTCGCAGAAGGAAGAGACCGCGTCCCACGACGTCTCGCTACCGGCCATGGCCTTGACTACGGCCGGCAGGGAAAGGTCGTCCCCAATGATGTCGCGCAGAGCGCGACGTTGAGACGCCCAAGCTGGGCACACCTCCAGCGTGTGCTGGGCCGTCTCGTCGAGGCAGTCGTCACAGTGGTGGCAGCGGGCATCGGGCTCCCTCCCAGCGATCCGACACAGGTAACCCCCGAAGCAACCATGCCCCGTGAGCACCTGCGTGGTGCGGAAGGTTAGGACGCCGTGACGCCTCGCTAACCACTGGCGGAAGACTGGACGAACAGCCTCGATCGTCCTCCGGCCGGCGGTTGGTGTTGCCAGCCGGGACTCCCACACCTCCAATGCGGCATCCCGCGCCTCCTCTTGTGGTGCTGACCTTGCCGCGGCCCGGGACACGAGGCCCCGACGCCGGCAATAGACAGACGCCAGAGCAGGCGCGTCCAGGCCCCACGGCATGACTCCGGCCAGCACGCACGCCACCTCACCGGAGATGGTCCGATACCCCCGTATCGCCCGGATGGCCATCACCCTCTGCGCCCGTCGCAGCAGAGTGATGTTGTGCCGGTCCAAGGCGTCCGCCCATACGGGGGCACCGTAGAGGGCCATCGACCTGACCACTCCGGTGTACAGCCGACGGCTCGAGGCGCTCGGCCCATCAACATTGGGCAAAAGGCGAGCCAAGGCCGCCGCCGTCTTCAACAGTTTCGGGGCCAAAGATGAAAAGTGGCCCCGGAAACTCCACCGACCGTCCAGAACAAGTCCGAGGTACTTCATGCTCCTTTTGACGTCTATCTTGACGCCACCGACGACGATATGGGCATCTGGTGGTGGGCCCTTTCGAGGAGCATGGAAGTATAATGCCTCGGACTTGTTCAGGGCAACCTCCAAACCAAGCCGCCTGATGCGGCCTACAACAACGGCCACCCCGGCCGTGGCGAGCACAGCCGCCTCGCGATAGGTCCTCTGCTGTGCCAAGACCAGCGTGTCATCGGCTTTACAGAGGACCTTTATTCCCCCCAATTTGCTGTCCCGCAGCACCCAGTCGTATCCGATGTTCCAGAGGATGGGTCCCAGCACCGATCCTTGTGGAACACCGGACGACACTCCGTACTCCTCCCAACCTCCACCCGGAGCGGGAAACATCACGGACCTCCCGGACAGGTAAGCCCCGATGACACGGCACAGGTATGGAGGCACACGGTGGTATAAAAGTGCCTCCATAATGCAAGGCCAGGGCAGGGAGTTAAAGGCGTTGGCGATGTCTAAAGACACCGCCAAAATCCCGTCACCCTGGGCAACCGCATCCTGCGCATGGGACTTGACCTCGAGAATGGCATCCACCGTCGAACGCCCACTGCGGAAGCCATACTGCAGGTCCGAGAGGTCCGGACCTGTCCCCTCCAAATGGCGTTGTAGCCTCCTCGCTACAACTCGCTCGAAGAGCTTGGCGATCTCGCTCAAGAGCACGATAGGCCTATAGGCGAAGGCTGAATCCGCCGGACGACCCTCCTTCTTAATGAGGACTAGCCTGCCTGTCTTCCACCGCTATGGAATTATGGCTTGAGCCAGACAGGCAGTGAATAGCCCTCGCACTCTGGGCCCCATGGTGTTCAGGGCCAGAGTTAACGCCCGGCCGGGGATGCCATCCAGGCCAGGGGCGGTGCTCTTGTGCCGAGATCGGCGAACAGCATCTTCGAGCTCCTCCTCCTCCACCGGTGGTGTGACACCGTCTTCCTCCTCTTGCGCTGCAGGGCGGGCCATGGAAGGTGGTGAAAAGTTGGACCGCTGCGGGAATAGCGACGACAGCACCCCTCGGAGAATATCCGGTCGGAGTGACTGCGTCAACGGTGGAGCCCAAGCCCGTAGCTTACCGATCACCATCCGGTAAGGCGTCCCGTACGGGTCTTGGTCTATCCCCGCAATCATTCGATCGTGCGACTCGCCCTTCGCACGGCCGATTTCCTCCTGCAGCCGCGTCCTCGCCTCGACATAGACCTGGTACAGTCGGTCTTCCTCCTCCTGCACCTTCTGTACCCGTCTGCGATAGTGGCTGTACCGGCGTCTCGCGTGAAAGCAGGTGTTATGCAGTTGAGCGATCTCCCACGACCACCAGTACACTTGTCGCCGCTGAGGGCGAAGCCAGGAACGAGGCATTGACGCGTCACAGATACGTGTCAACGCCCCCTGCGCCCAGGTGGCGGCGTCTTCTGCAGACGCCAAGCTCTGGGGCAGCCAGGCTTCCACTATCGCTGCCTCCTCCAGCAGTTGCCTGTCGAGACGACCCAATTGCCACCGCGGTCCGTACTCTCCCGAGGTTGGACAGGGGGCTGGCGGCTCCGCCGGATGTGTGGAGATCTCGTATTGGATGTAGAGGTGGTCCGAGAGAGTCTCCACATCATCCAGCACTCGCCAACCCCGAACACGACGTGCTAGGGCCGGGGTCGCAAACGTTACGTCCACGACGGACCCGCCCAGCCTTCGCACACACGTGTTCGTCGTCCCCCGATTGAGAACAGACAAACCGGTGGCAATAACCCACTCCGACAGTGTCACACCACGCACATCCGTCGTTGCGGAGCCCCATACGCTGGATTTGGCGTTGAGATCGCCCGCTACCAACACCTCCGCCGGGCGATGCCGTTCTACCATTTCCCCCAATCGAATAAGGAACTCTTCGAACTCTGCAAGAGTTCGATTGGGGGAAAAGTAAACACCAACGACAACTAAGTCGCCGACAAGTGCCGCGACGCATCCCGCCCCCCTCTCGACTCGTGAGAAAGGCGGGGAACCCGCAGCTACCTGGGTGATAATAGTCTCCACCCCGGTGTTGTCCGCGACCCAGTTATCCCGCGCAGGCACGCTGTATGGCTCCGCAAAAACCGCCACTTTTATCGACCACTGCGCCAGGCTTTGGACCAATAAGTCTTGGGCTCTGGCACAGTGGTTGATGTTCGCCTGCAGTATACGCACATCCATTATTGGATGAGCATAGGCTGCACCTCCGCGCCCTTCTTAGATTGGGCTTCTGGTGGGGCTTGGCTTATAGTAGCCGCCTTTCCTTTCCTGCGCTTCGACTGCGCACATATTTTTGCGCAGGCTGAGCTACCTGCCAAGTGACTGGCAGGCCTCTGAGCTTCCTCGCACGCTGGGCAGTGTGGCCGTTGCGAGCAAGTGGCCTGCTTGTGCCCGGGACTACCACATCTGAAGCAGTGAGAACTGCGATCTACACCACTACAGTTCGCCGCCACGTGTCCTGTTTCGTGGCAGCGGAAGCAACGCAGGACCCTCTGCTGCAACAGCGTCACTTTCGCTGACACGAATCCCACCAAAAGGCGCCCTCCGCTCACTCTTTTGGCAGCAACCACCGGACAACGGACCCAGGCCGTGCCAAGGCCTGCACGGTCCCGCCGAACCTCTCCAACCTTAACTGCGCCAATATCGCACCTACCAGTTCTACAGATGGCTGCTGCCACCTCTGCGGACGTTACAGAGTCGTCGAGCCCACTTATACGTAACTCTGCACATTTAGTGGGCCTTGTCACCTGGACTTCACCCTCCTCCAGCACGCCACGTAATTTTTGTGCGAGTGCATCAGCCTTCTCGCCTGAGTTTATCCCCGGGATTTCCAGTAGCCTCGCGCCAGTCGAAGCAACCCTGAATCTCATGTCCGAGATATCGAACTCCGCGAGGTCCACCTTATCTTTCAGCTGGGTGAGCACTTGACTGTAAGTCACGTTGCTCTCCACGGCTCTGGGTTGGAGCTTCAGCGCAACTACAGCGGATCGTGGCTGCCTTAGTTTTGGCTTTTTCGGCGCCTTTGACTCCTTTTGCCCCGTCTTTCTCTTAGATTGCTGCTGGGCAGAAACAACAGCAGCCTTCTTTTTAGTGCCTTTTCTGGCTACTATATTCCACCCTTCGGACATATCTACTGGCGCAGGTGGTAGCGGACGTGGTTGTGGCACCTTCACCTCTATAGCTCCCGCGGCTTTATTCCCTTTGCTCTTTCCTTTGCCTTTTGTAGGCATTTGACGCCTTGTGGGAGCAGGGTTCGCGGGAGCCATGAGTGTAGTATTCGCCTCTGCCCTTGGCGAAGTCGGTGCACCCGCTTTTGACGCCGCCAGCGGGGGACGCATGCTCTTCTCCGGAAGAAGTCGGTTCTCTAGACCTTCTATCCGGGCGCTCACCATCGTTCCGACTTCAATCATTATAGAGCGCATCAGCTCATCGGAACGCGCTGGTTGATTATTGCTAGATTCCACCGCTTGACTCCTTTGTATTTGAAGGTCAGCCCGTAAAAGACTGACCTCGTTCCTCAACTCCGTCATTTCATAGCGCAGCTTATTGTTATGCGCTCGCAACTGTACCGATCCTTGTGGAACACCGGACGTCACTCCTCACTCCTTCCAACCTCCACCCGGAGTGGGAAACATCACGGACCTCCCGGACAGGTAAGCCCCGATGACACGACACAGGTATGGAGGCACACGGTGGTATAAAAGTGCCTCCTTAATGCAGGGCCAGGGGAGGGAGTTAAAGGCATTGGCGATGTCTAAAGACACCGCCAAAATCCCGTCACCCCGAGCAACCGCATCCTGCGTGTGGGACTTCACCTCGAGGCTGGCATCCACCGTCGAACGCCCACTGCGGAAGCCATACTGCAGGTCCGAGAGGTCCGGACCTGTCCCCTCCAAATGGCGTTGTAGCCTCCTCGCTACAACTCGCTCGAAGAGCTTGGCGATCTCGCTCAAGAGCACGATAGGCCTATAGGCGGAGGCTGAATCCGCCGGACGACCCTTCTTCTTAATGAGGACTAATCTGCCTGTCTTCCACCGCTGTAGAATTATGGCTTGAGCCAGACAGGCAGTGAATAGCCCTCGCACTCTGGGCCCAATGGTGTTTAGGGCCAGAGTTAACGCCCGGCCGGGGATGCCATCCAGGCCAGGGGCGGTGCTCTTGTGCCGAGATCGGCGAATAGCTTCTTCGAGCTCCTCCTCCTCCACCGGTGGTGTGACACCATCTTCCTCCTCTTGCGCTGCAGGACGGGCCATAGAAGGTGGTGAAAAGTTGGCCCGCTGCGGGAATAGCGACGACAGCACCCCTCGGAGAATATCCGGTCGGAGCGTCTGCGTCAGTGGTGGAGCCCAAGCCCGTAGCCTACCGATCACCATCCGGTAAGGCGTCCCGTACGGGTCTTAGTCTATTCCCGCAATCATTCGGCCGTACGACTCGCCCTTCGCACGACCGATTTCCTCCTGCAGCCGCGTCCTCGCCTCGACATAGACCTGGTACAGTCGGTCTTCCTCCTCCTGCACCTTCTGTACCCGTCTGCGATAGTGGCTGTACTGGCGTCTCGCACCAACGCAGGTGTTACGCATTTGTGCGATCTCCCACGACCACCAGTACACTTGTCGCCGCTGAGGGCGACGCCTGGAACGAGGCATTGACGCGTCACAGATACGCGTCAACGCCCCCTGCACCCAGGTGGCGGCGTCTTCTGCAGACGCCAAGCTCTGGGGCAGCCAGGCTTCCACTATCGCTGCCTCCTCCAGCAGTTGCTTGTCGAGACGACCCAATTGCCACCGCGGTCCGTACTCTCGCGAGGTAGGACTGGGGGCTGGCGGCTCCGCCGGATGTGTGGAGATCTCGTATTGGATGTAGAGGTGGTCCGAGAGAGTCTCCACATCATCCAGCACTCGCCAACCCCGAACACGACGTGCTAGGGCCGGGGTCGCAAACGTTACGTCCACGACGGACCCGCCCAGCCTTCGCACACACGTGTTCGTTGTCCCTCGATTGAGGACAGACAAACCGGTGGCAATAACCCACTCCGACAGTGTCACACCACGCACATCCGTTATTGTGGAGCCCCACACGCTGGATTTGGCGTTGAGATCGCCCGCAACCAACACCTCCGCCGGGCGATGCCGTTCTACCATTTCCCCCAATCGAATGAGAAACTCTTCGAACTCCGCAAGAGTTCGATTGGGGGAAAAGTAAACACCAACGACAACTAGGTCGCCGACAAGTGCCGCGACGCATACCGCACCCCTCTCGACTCGTGAGAAAGGCGGGGAGCCCGCAGCTACCTCGGTGATAATAGTCACCACCCCGGTGTTGTCCGCGACCCAGTTATCCCGCGCAGGCACGCTGTACGGCTCCGCAACAACCGCCACTTGTATCGACCACTGCGCCAGGCTTTGGACCAATAAGTCTTGGGCTCTGGCACAGTGGTTGATGTTCGCCTGCAGTATTCGCACATCCATTATTGGATGAGCATAGGCTGCACCTCCACGCCCTTATTTGGTTGGGCTTCCGGTGATGCTTGGCTTATAGTGGTCACCCTTCCTTTTCTGCGTTTTGACTTCGTACAAATTTTTGCGCAGGCTGAGCTCCCTGCCAAGTCACCGGCAGGCCTTTGCGCTTCCTCGCACGCTGGGCAGTGTGGCCGTTCCGAGCACGTGGCGTGCTTGTGCCCGGGGCTCCCACATCTGAAGCAGTGAGAGCTGCGATCCACCCCGCTACAGTTCGCAGCCACGTGTCCTGTTTCGTGGCAGCGGAAGCAACGCAGGACCCTCTGCTGCAACAGTGTCACTTTCGCCGACACGAAACCTACCAAAAGGCGCCCTCCGCTCACTCTTTTGGCAGCAACCACCGGACAACGGACCCAGGCCGTGCCAAGGCCTGCACGGTCCCGCCGAACCTCTCCAACCTTAACTGTACCAAGATCGCAACCACCAGTTCTACTAACAGCTACAGCCACTTCTGCGGACGTTACCGAGTCGTCAAGCCCGCTTACGCGCATTTCTGCGCACTTTGTGGGTCTTGAAACTTGGACTTCGCTCTCTTCTAATACACCACGTAATTTTTGGGCTAGAGCATCAGCCTTTTCGCCTGAGTTAGTCCCCGGAATTTCCAGAAGCCTCGCGCCAGTCGAAGCAACCCTGAATCTCATGTCTGAGATTTCCAATTCCGCTCGAAGATCAACCTTTTCCTTGAGCTGCGTGAGCACTTGACTGTAAGTCACGTTGCTCTCCACCGCTCTGGGTTGGAGCTTCAGCGCAACTACAGCGGATCGTGGCTGCCTTAGTTTTGGCTTTTTCGGCGCCTTTGACTCCTTTTGCCCTGTCCTACTTTTAGACTGCTGCTGGGCATTAGCAACATCAGCCTTCTTTTTATTGCCTTTTCTGGCCACTAAATTCCACCCTTCTGACAAATCAGCTGGCGCAGGTGGTAGCGAGCGTGGCTGCGTTGCTTTTAGCGCTTGAGCTCCTAAGGTCTTATTAGGTGTCCCTTTTCCTTTTCCCTTGCCTTTGCCTTTTGTGGGCATGTGGGTTCTTGGAGAAGGGTTCGCCGGGGCCATGAGCGTGGTATTCGTCGGCTCTACCCTCGCTGAACTTGCCGTTTTTGACGCCGCCAACGGGGGACGCATACTCTTCTCCGGAAGAAGTCGATTCTCCAGACCTTCTATCCGGGCGCTCACCATCGTTCCGACTTCTATCATAATAGAGCGCATTAGCTCATCGGAACACCCTGGTTGATTTCTGCCAGGCTCCACCGCATGTCTCCTTTGTATTTGAAGGTCAGCCCGTAAAAGACTGACCTCTTTCCGCAGCTCCGACATTTCGTAGCGCAGCTTATTATTATGAGCTCGCAACTGCGCTACCTCCTCCGTTGCTGTACGCTGAGCTAGCTCATCGACCGCCAGGCTTATAGCTTTTGCTGCCTCTTTTAGAGCCCTGGTAAAGGTACCCTTTAGGTTACCGGATTTGCTGGCTACCTTTCTTATCACCTCTAGGCTATCGGTCACCTTATTATGAAGATCAGATGCAAGTCTGGTTTCGTCCTGTTCCGAATTGGACTGTAAGGACATGACCGATTGCCTAGAATTGGCTCTAGAGTATAGGACTGAGACGCGTTCTTCTAACTCACTCTCTATCCCAGCTCTGTCTACCACCTTCTTAGCCGCCTTGCGGGCTTTTTCCACCTCTATTGTGGGCCTTCCTCTCCCTCGCTTCTTAGCCACAACTTTTAAGGCCGGTCTATCCGACTCTCCATCGCCGGGGGTTTCTGCTTTGTCTTTCGTCTTGCGAGGTCTTTTTCGCCTTTCTTTTAAATACTGTGACCGCATTTTCGGTTGCTGCGATCCCACCGACATGAAGCTTTCGGTATCTGACTCCTTCGACTCCGCTCCCCACAGCCGTCCATACGATGAACCCGATCCTCGCCTCGACCGGACACCATCCTTGGTTGACATCAATCCAACATCCACCTTGGTCAAAACCACTCGTGGCTCCTTCACTCCAATTAGGCCTCCACTGACTGGCCTCTCTGCACTAATACTCGTCACAGACACCCTTCGATGTTCCATTGCCTGAGACACACCAAGTTCTCCTTCACACACCATACCTCCAACAACTTCGCCCTCTCCGGGCACAACTGACACTCCGCCTTTCGCAGGCCCTACCTCGACTCCGCCCTTCTCGGGCCCCTCCCCCGCAACACATCGGTAAACGTTGCCCCCCGCAGATTCGTGGGGCTTGCGTGCCGTAGCACGGAGGGACTCTCCAGACTGGCTGGTACCCTCCTGCGGTATGAATAAATTTTTGTTTGCCGACATGTTGTTGTTTTGCTGATCCACAGCTTCGGCTTTTCTGTCGGGGTGTGCTCCCCTAGGCCGTGTCCATGACGATGGACTAAAGGCACGCCCATGCCTAGCTGGTTTTGGTCCGCGCCGGGAATAACTCCCGGTCCACTCGCCCTTGAGAGCGAGTGGTTTCCCCTATCCGCCACCTGGGGACGCGCCCAGTAGGAGGACCAGCAACTCCCTTGGGAACCTAACCCAACCTTTTTTTTTTTTTTTTTAACGTCAGGAAATCCGATTACGGATACCCGGCCGAGTAGGGACTCGAGCGCGGGTTATGTGGGACTCGCGGACTGGCAGATATAGGCCGTCCGAATACCCACTAAAACCTCACGATGCTCCTCCTCCACCGCCAGTGGCCGCACGACACGGGAACTAGAGTCTTCCGTGAAGCGCGGCGGCGGGAGCCTGTAGGCACGTCGCGGAGTCAAGGGTGGTGTGGTCACCCTCGACGGCCTTCTCAGAGTAGCGCGCGGGAGCAACCTGCGCGCGCCTACTCGGGCCAGGTTAGTAGGCGATCAGCTTCCCCAAGCTGACCGCCCTCTGGCTCATTAGGGCGGAAGGCGGCGGTCGTGTGCCGCCCTCCGGCGACCCGGTCTTTTGCGACGGATAGCGAGTTCAGCTGATGCCTCCCTCGCACGTTCCGCCGCCTCCTTCTCGAGCACCACTGCCTCGCAGAAGGATGAGACCGCGTCCCACGACGTCTCGCTACCGGCCATGGCCTTGACCACGGCCGGCAGGGAAAGGTCGTCCCCAATGACGTCACGCAGAGCGCGACGTTGAGACGCCCAGGCTGGGCACACCTCCAGCGTGTGCTGGGCCGTCTCGTCGAGGCAGTCGTCGCAGTGGTGGCAGCGGGCATCGGGCTCCCTCCCAGCGATCCGACACAGGTAGCCCCCGAAGCAACCATGCCCCGTGAGCACCTGCGTGGTGCGGAAGGTTAGGACGCCGTGACGCCTCGCTAACCACTGGCGGAAGACTGGATGACCAGCCTCGATCGTCCTCCGGCCGCCGGTTGGTGTTGCCAGCCGGGATTCCCACACCTCCAATGCGGCTTCCCGCGCCTCCACCTGTGGTGCTGACCTTGCCGGATCCCCGGACACGATGCCCCGACGCCGGCAATAGACCGACGCCAGAGCAGTCGCGTCCAGGTCCCACGGCATGACTCCGGCCAGCACGCACGCCACCTCACCGGAGATGGTCCGATACCCCCGTATCGCCCGGATGGCCATCACCCTCTGCGCCCGTCGCAGCAGAGTGACGTTGTGCCGGTCCAGGGCGTCCGCCCATACGGGGGCACCGTAGAGGGCCATCGACCTGACCACTCCGGTGTACAGCCGACGGCTCGAGGCGCTCGGCCCATCCACATTGGGCGAAAGGCGCGCCAAGGCCGCCGCCGTCTTCAACAGTTTCGGGGCCAAAGATGAAAAGTGGCCCCGGAAACTCCACCGACCGTCCAGAACAAGTCCGAGGTACTTCATGCTCCTTTTGACGTCTATTGTGACGCCACCGACGACGATATGGGCATCTGGTGGTGGGCCCTTTCGAGGAGCATGGAAGTATAATGCCTCGGACTTGTTCAAGGCAACCTCCAAACCCAGCCGCCTGATGCGGCCGACAACATCGGCCACCCCAGCCGTCGCGAGGACCGCCGCCTCCCGGTAGGTCCTCTGCTGCGCCAAGACCAGCGTGTCATCGGCGTAACAGAGGACCTTTATCCCCCCAAGGTGCTGCCCCGTAACACCCAGTCGTACCCGATGTTCCAAAGGATGGGTCCCAGTATCGATCCTTGTGGAACACCGGACGACACTCCGTACTCCTCCCATCCTCCACCAGGAGCGGGAAAGATCACAGACCTCCCGGACAGGTAAGCCCCGATGACGCGGCACAGGTATGGAGGCACACGGTGGTATAAAAGTGCCTCCTTAATGCAAGGCCAGGGCAGGGAGTTAAAGGCGTTGGCGATGTCTAAAGACACCGCCAAAACCCCGTCACCCCGGGCAACCGCATCCTGCGCATGGGACTTCATCTCGAGTATGGCATCCACCGTCGAACGCCCACTGCGGAAGCCATACTGCAGGTCCGAGAGGTCCGGACCTGTCCCCTCCAAGTGGCGTTGTAGCCTCCTCGCTACAACTCGCTCGAAGAGCTTTGCGATCTCGCTCAAGAGCACGATAGGCCTATAGGCGGAGGCTGAATACGCCGGACGCCCCTCCTTCTTAATGAGGACTAACCTGCCTGTCTTCCACCGCTGTGGAATTATGGCTTGAGCCAGACAGGCAGTGAATAGCCCTCGCACTCTGGTCCCCATGGTGTTCAGGGCCAGAGTTAGCGCCCGGCCGGGGATGCCATCCAGGCCAGGGGCGGTGCTCTTGTGCCGAGATCGGCGAATAGCTTCTTCGAGCTCCTCCTCCTCCACCGGTGGTGCGACACTGTCCTCCTCCTCTCGCGCTGCAGGGCGGGCCATACGAGGTGGTGAAAAGTTGGCCCGCTGCGGGAATAGCGACGACAGCACCCCTCGGAGAATATCCGGTCGGAGCGTCTGCGTCAGTGGTGGAGCCCAAGCCCGTAGCTTACCGATCACCATCCGGTAAGGCGTCCCGTACGGGTCTTGGTCTATCCCCGCAATCATTCGATCGTGCGACTCGCCCTTCGCACGACCGATTGCCTCCTGCAGCCGCGTCTTCGCCTCGACATAGACCTGGTACAGTCGGTCTTCCTCCTCCTGCACCTTCTTTACCCGTCTTCGATAGTGGCTGTACTGGCGTCTCGCGCCAACGCAGGTGTTACGCAGTTGTGCGATCTCCCACGACCACCAGTACACTTGTCGCCGCTGAGGGCGACGCCTGGAACGAGGCATTGACGCGTCACAGATACGCGTCAACGCCCCCTGCACCCAGGTGGCGGCGTCTTCTGCAGACGCCAAGCTCTGGGGCAGCCAGGCTTCCACTATCGCTGCCTCCTCCAGCAGTTGCCTGTCGAGACGACCCAATTGCCACCGCGGTCCGTACTCTCGCGAGGTTGGACTAGGGGCCGGCGGCTCCGCCGGATGTGTGGAGATCTCGTATTGGATGTAGAGGTGGTCCGAGAGAGTCTCCACATCATCCAGCACTCGCCAACCCCGAACACGACGCGCTAGGGCCGGGCTCACAAACGTTACGTCCACGACGGACCCGGCCAGCCTTCGCACACACGTGTTCGTCGTCCCCCGATTGAGGACAGACAAACCGGTGGCAATAACCTACTACGTAAAAGTCACACCACGCACATCCGTCGTTGCGGAGCCCCATATGCTAACCTTGGCGTTGAGATCGCCCGCAACCAACACCTCCGCCGGGCGATGCCGTTCTACCATTTCCCCCAATCGAATAAGAAACTCTTCGAACTCTGCGAGGGTTCGATTGGGGGAAAAGTAAACACCAACGACAACTAGGTCGCCGACAAGTGCCGCGACGCATCCCGCACCCCTCTCGACTCGTGAGAAAGGCGGGGAGCCCGCAGCTACCTGGGTGATAATAGTCACCACCCCGGTGTTGTCCGCGACCCAGTTATCCCGCGTAGGCACGCTGTATGGCTCCGCAACAATCGCCACTTGTATCGACCACTGCGCCAGGCTTTGGACCAATAAGTCTTGGGCTCTGGCACAGTGGTTGATGTTCGCCTGCAGCTCTTGGAACGCCATTACTGTTGCTCCATTTGCTGCAGCTCCTCGCCCTGCGTTGGGGCTTCAGATCGGCTTCGGCCTGTCAGCCCTGCCGCCCTTTTCCCACTACCTCTCCGCCTCTTCCATTGGGCGCATATTTTGGCGCAAGCTCTCCCCCCTGCCAGGTGATCTGCAGGCCTGCGTGCCTCTTCACAAATAGGGCAGTGTGCTGGAGCAGTGCAATCACTTTGTTTGTGCCCAAGCTTACCGCAACGGAAGCAGTGTGCACTCCTATCCTGGGCACTACTGCAGTTTGTCGCCATATGTCCCACCTCGTGGCAGCGGAAGCAACGCAGCACGCGAGGCTGCAATAGCTGCACACGTGCCGACACAAAACCCACCAACAGTCTTCCGCTGCTCACTTTTTTCGCTGCTGCCACTGGGCAGCGGACCCAAGCCGTACCGAGCCCGTTACGGTCTTGGCGAATCTCTCCGACCTTAACGGTACTAGCCTCACAACTCCCTGCTCGGCTCACAGCCGCCACCACCTCCTCTGGAGACACAGAGTCATCGAGGCCACTCACTCTCATTTCGACACATCTTGTAGGCCTCGAGACTTGCACGTCATCTGCATTAAGGACGGCCCGCAGTTGATGCGCAAGGAAGTCCGCCTTCTCACCGGAGTTGATACCTGGTAGTTCAAGAAGCCTCGCTCCCGTTGAGGCAACTCTGAATCTGAGGTCCGTGATACCCAGATCTTCAAGGACTACTTTTTCCTTGATCTGGGTGAGTACGCCTTTGTATGTGATCTCTTTGTTAGCACCTGGCTGCAGTTTCAGCGCAACTACAGACGACCTGGGAGGACGTAGTTTAGGTGCTTTCGACGCTGGCTTTTGTTGCCTGGCTGGTTGAGCCGAAATCTCCTTCTTCTTATTCTTCCTGGTGACCACATTCCAACCCTCGTTCATATTGACCGGAGGAGGTGGTATAGGCCGCGGCTCGGGAGCTAGTGCCGTTTGTGCCTTGGTGCTCTTCTTTCCCATACCCTTGCCTTTCTGTAGCTTTTGTCCCGTTGTGGGGGCTGGGTTGGCGGGGGGCATGAGTGTGGTCACTCTGGCCTCTGTCACATTTGCCGCCGAAGTTGTGGCCGTGTTTATTGGTTTTCGGCTCTTCGCTAGTGGCGGACGTAAGTTCTTCGCTGGTAGAAGCCTGTCTTCTATACCTTCAAGGCGAGCGCTGACCATAGTACCGACCTGAACCATAATGCTCCTTACCAGCTCCTCAGGAACCCCCAGCGGAATGTTCGGAGTCTTCTGGATCTGCGGCGCGCTACTAGCCATTGCACGGCTGCGTTCAAGGTCAGCCCGTAAAAGACTGACCTGTCTCTGCATCTCCTGCATCTCCTGCTCTAATTTGCTATTGTGCGCACGCAGATTTGCCACCTCCTCTGTGACGGTGCGCTGAGCAAGGGTATCCACAGCTATTGCTATGGATTTTGCCGCCTCCTTGAGGGCCTTCGTAAAAGTGCCCTTTAGATTGCCAGATTTGCTGGCGACCTTTTGAATCACCGCCAAGCTTTCTGAGACTTGACCTTTCAGGTCAGAGGTCAATCTGGTCTCCTCTAAATCCAGTTCTGAAAACAAGGACATACTCGACAACGCCGAATTTGCCCTGCTTCGAACGGCTAGGGTTCTCTCAGCTACTTCTGCTTCCACCCTGAACCGAGATTTCTCCTTAAGCGCCTTTTTATTGGCTACCGCCAGCTCCGCGCCTTGGCCAGTTAATGAAGGCCCCCCTCTTCCTTTTCTGCCAGTCGCCATTTTCGGCGCCGGTCTGTCTAGTTCCCCTTCTCCGGAAGAACCTGACTGGTCACTCCTATGCCTGGGCCTCTTCCTTCTATCTTTAACGAAAGACGCCCTTACATTAATTCTCTGAGACCCGTCGGTATGGCTCTCCGTATCAGAGTCCATTGACCCAGACACCCCCCAGAACCGTCCACCAGACGAGCGAGATTCACGTCTTGATCTTGGACCGCTGGACACAATCGACAATCCTTCATTGAAGTCCAATCGCTCCAATACGACCCTTGCCTCCCTCACCACACCTCCGATGTTATGAGGCGCTCCTTCACCTAATATCCTCTCAGCCGCCCTTTCTACATTTCCATCTCCAGGCAATGACTCCACAACGTCTAGCGCTGCAACCTCAACTTCACCCACCTCGGGCACAGCCACATCTCCGCCTTTCTCAGGCCCATCCTCAACTCCGCCCTTCTCGGGCCGCTCTCCCGCAACACATCGGTATTCGTCGCCCCCCGCAGATTCGTGGGGCTTGCGTGCCGAAGCACGGAGGGACTCTCCAGACTCGCTGGTACCCTCCTGCGGTAGATTAATATTCTTGATTACCGACATGTTGTTGTTTTGCTGATCCACAGCTTTGGCTTTTCTGTCGGGGTGTGCTCCCCTAGGCCGTGTCCATAACAATGGACTAAAGGCACGCCCATGCCTCGCTGGTTTTGGTCCGCGCCGGGAATAACTCCCGGTCCACTCGCCCGCAAGATCAAGTGGTTTCCCCTATCCGCCACCTGGGGACGCGCCCAGTAGGAGGACCAGCAACTCCCTTGGGTTGGGAACCTTTTTTTTTTTTTTTTTTTTTTTTTTTTTTTTTTTTTTTTTTTTTTTTTTTTTTTTTTTTTTTTTATCGTGAGGAAACCCTTTTACGGGTACACCACCCGAGTGGGGCCTCTAGTGGGTTATGTGGGACTAATGGACCGGCAGATATAGGCCGTCCACACTACCCACTAAACCCTCACGGTGCTCCTCCTCGACCGTCACAGGCCGGGGCTATGGGTGCCAAGGGTTCGTCCATAGCCTCGGCGACGGGAGCCTGCTAGGCACGTCTCGGAGTCGGGGGTGGTGGGCCACCCTCGACGGCCTGCTCTGAGTAGCGCGCGGGAGCAACCTGCGCGCGCCTACTCGGGCCAGGTTTGAAGGTGATAAGCTTCCCCAAGCTGACCGCCCTCTCGCCGCTTAGGTCGGAAGGCGGCGATCGTGTGCCGCCCTCCGGCGACCCGGTCTTTTGCAGCGGACGGCGAGTTTGGAAGAAGCCTCCCTCGCACGCTCCGCCGCCGCCTTCTCGAGCACCACTGCCTCGCAGAAGGATGAGACCGCGTCCCACGACGTCTCGCTACCGGCCATTGCCTTGACTACGGCCGGCAGGGAAAGGTCGTCCCCTATGACGTCGCGCAGAGCGCGACGTTGAGACGCCCAAGTTGGGCACACCTCCAGCGTGTGCTGGGCCGTCTCGTCGAGGCAGTCGTCGCAGTGGTGGCAGCGGGCATCGGGCTCCCTCCCAGCGATCCGACACAGGTAACCCCCGAAGCAACCATGCCCCGTGAGCACCTGCGTGGTGCGGAAGGTTAGGACGCCATAACGCCTCGCTAACCACTGGCGGAAGACTGGACGAACAGCCTCGATCGTCCTCCGGCCGGCGGTTAGTGTTGCCAGCCGGGACTCCCACACCTCCAATGCGGCATCCCGCGCCTCCTCTTGTGGTGCTGACCTTGCCGCGGCCCCGGACACGAGGCCCCGACGCCGGCAATAGACCGACGCCAGAGCAGTCGCGTCCAGGTCCCACGGCATGACTCCGGCCAGCACGCACGCAACCTCACCGGAGATGGTCCGATACCCCCGTATCGCCCGGATGGCCATCACCCTCTGCGCCCGTCGCAGCAGAGTGACGTTGTGCCGGTCCAGGGCGTCCGCCCATACGGGGGCACCGTAGAGGGCCATCGACCTGACCACTCCGGTGTACAGCCGACGGCTCGAGGCGCTCGGCCCATCCACATTGGGCAAGAGGCGCGCCAAGGCCGCCGCGGTCTTCCACAGTTTCGGGGCCAAAGATGAAAAGGGGCCCCGGAAACTCCACCGACCGTCCAGAACAAGTCCGAGGTACTTCATGCTCCTTTTGACGTCAATTTTGACGCCACCGATGACTATATGGGCATCTGGTGGTGGGCCCTTTCGAGGCGCATGGAAGTATAATGCCTCGGACTTGTTCAAGGCAACCTCCAGACCTAGCCGCCTGACGCGGCCTACAACATCGGCCACCCCGGCCGTGGCGAGCACAGCCGCCTCGCGATAGGTCCCCTGCTGCGCCAAGACCAGCGTGTCATCGGCGTAACAGAGGACCTTTATCCCCTCCAAGTTGCTGCCCCGCAACACCCAGTCGTACCCGATGTTCCAGAGGATGGGTCCCAGTACCGATCCTTGTGGAACACCGGACGACACTTCGTACTCCTCCCATCCTCCACCAGGAGCGGGAAAGATCACAGACCTCCCGGACAGGTAAGCCCCGATGACGCGGCACAGGTATGGAGGCACACGGTGGTATAAAAGTGCCTCCTTAATGCAAGGCCAGGGCAGGGAGTTGAAGGCGTTGGCGATGTCTAAAGACACCGCCAAAATCCCGTCACCCCGGGCAACCGCATCCTGCGCATGGGACTTCACCTCGAGTATGGCATCCACCGTCGAACGCCCACTGCGGAAGCCATACTGCAGGTCCGAGAGGTCTGGACCTGTCCCCTCCAAGTGGCGTTGTAGCCTCCTCGCTACAACTCGCTCGAAGAGCTTGGCGATCTCGCTCAAGAGCACGATAGGCCTATAGGCGGAGGCTGAATCCGCCGGACGCCCCTCCTTCTTAATGAGGACTAACCTGCCTGTCTTCCACCGCTGTGGAATTATGGCTTGAGCCAGACAGGCAGTGAATAGCCCTCGCACTCTGGGCCCCATGGTGTTCAGGGCCAGAGTTAGCGCCCGGCCGGGGATGCCATCCAGGCCAGGGGCGGTGCTCTTGTGCCGAGATCGGCGAACAGCTTCTTCGAGCTCCTCCTCCTCCACCGGTGGTGCGACACTGTCCTCCTCCTCTCGCGCTGCAGGGCGGGCCATAGGAGGTGGTGAAAAGTTGGCCCGCTGCGGGAATAGCGACGACAGCACCCCTCAGAGAATATCCGGTCGGCGCGTCTGCGTCAGTGGTGGAGCCCAAGCCCGTAGCCTACCGATCACCATCCGGTAAGGCGTCCCGTACGGGTCTTGGTCTATCCCCGCAATCATTCGATCGAGCGACCCGCCATTCGCACGACCGATTGCCTCCTGCAGCCGCGTCCTCGCCTCGACATAGACCTGGTACAGTCGGTCTTCCTCCTCCTGCACCTTCTGTTCCCGTCTCCGATAGTGGCTGTACTGGCGTCTCGCACCAACGCAGATGTTACGCAGTTGGGCGATCTCCCACGACCACCAGTACACTTGTCGCCGCTGAGGGCGACGCCTGGAACGGGGCATTGACGCGTCACATATACGCGTCCTCGCTGCCTGCGCCCAGGTGTCGGCGTTTTCTGCCGACGCCAGGCTCTGGGGCAGCCAGGATTCCACTATCGCTGCCTCCTCCAGCAGTTGCTTGTCGAGACGACCCAATTGCCACCGCGGTCCGTACTCTCGCGAGGTTGGACAGGGGGCTGGCGGCTCCGCCGGATGTGCGGAGATCTCGTATTGGATGTAGAGGTGGTCCGAGAGAGTCTCCACATCATCCAGCACTCGCCATCCCCGAACACGACGCGCTAGGGCTGGGGTCGCAAACGTTACGTCCACGACGGACCCGCCCAACCTTCGCACACACGTGTTCGTCGTCCCCCAGTTGCGGACGGACAAACCGGTGGCAATAACCCACTCCGACAGCGTCACACCACGCACATCCGTCGTTGCGGAGCCCCATCCGCTGGATTTGGCGTGGAGATCGCCGGTAACTAACACCTCCGCCGGGCGATGCCGTTCTACCATTGCCCCCAATCGAATGAGAAACTCTTCGAACTCTGCGAGGATTCGATTAGGGGAAAAGTAAACACCAACGACAACTAGGTCGCCGACAAGTGCCGCGACGCATCCCGCACCCCTCTCGACTCGTGAGAAAGGCGGGGAGCCCGCAGCTACCTGGGTGATAATAGTCACCACCCCGGTGTTGTCTGCGACCCAGTTATCACGGGCGGGTACACTGTAAGGCTCCGCAACAACCGCCACCTGAATCGACCGCTGCGCCAGGCTTTGGACCAATAAGTCTTGGGCTCTGGCACAGTGGTTGATGTTCGCCTGCAGTATCTGCATATCCATTATTGGATGAGCATTGGCTGCACCTCCACGCCCTTACTTGTTTGGGCTTTAGGCGAGGCTTGGCTTGTATTACCCGCTCTTCCTCTTCTGCGCTTCGATTGTGCACATACTTTTGCACAGGCTGCGCTCCCCGCCAAGTGATTGGCAGGCCTCTGTGCTTCCTCGCACGCCGGGCAGTGTGGTTGCTCTGAACATGTAGCATGCTTGTGCCCAGGACGTCCACATCTGAAGCAGTGAGAGCTGCGATCCACACTACTACAATTTGCCGCCATGTGTCCTGTTTCGTAGCAGCGGAAGCAACGCAGGACCCTCTGCTGCAACAACGTTACTTTTGCTGACACGAAACCCACCAAAAGGCGCCCTCCACTCACTCTTTTGGCAGCAACCACCGGACAACGGACCCAGGCCGTGCCAAGGCCTGCACGGTCCCGCCGAACCTCTCCAACCTTAACTGTACCAAGATCGCAACCGCCAGTTTTACCAACGGCTGCCGCCACCTCTTCGGACGTTACAGAGTCGTCAAATCCACTTACGCGTAACTCTGCACATTTAGTGGGCCTTGTCACTAGGACTTCGCTCTCCTCTAGCACGCCGCGTAATTTTTGTACAAGAGCATCCGCCTTCTCACCCGAATTAGTCCCTGGGATTTCCAGTAGCCTCGCGCCAGTCGAAGCGACCCGGAATCTCATGTCCGAGATATCCAACTCCGCGAGGTCAACCTTATCCTTAAGCTGGGAGAGCACTTGACTGTAAGTCACGTTGCTCTCCACAGCTCTGGGTTGGAACTTCAGTGCAACTACAGCTGACCGTGGCTGCCTTAGTTTTGGCTTTTTCGGCAGCTTTAGCTCCTTTTGCCCCGACTTCTTTTGTGATTGCTGCTGGGCATGAGCAACAGCAGCTTTCTTTTTAGTGCCTTTTCTGGCTACGACATTCCACCCTTCTGATATATCTGCTGGCGCAGGTGGTAGCGGACGTGGCTGTGGCGCCTTCGCTTCTAGAGCTCCTGAGGCTTTATTCCCTTTGCCTTTGCCTTTGCCTTTTGTAGGCATTTGCCGTCTTGTGGGAGCAGGGTTCGCGGGAGCCATGAGTGTAGTATTCGCCTCTACCCTTGATGATGCAGAGGCAACCGCTTTTGACGCTGCCAGTGGGGGACGCATGCTCTTCTCCGGAAGAAGTCTATTCTCTAGACCTTCTATCCGGGCGCTCACCATTGTTCCGACTTTAATCATAATCGAGCGCATCAGCTCATCGTAACACGCTCGTTGATTTTTGGCAGGTTCCACTGTTTGGCTCCTTTGCTTGTAAAGGTCAGCCCGTAAAAGACTGACCTCGTTCCGCAACTCCGACATTTCGTAGCGCAGCTTATTATTATGAGCGCGCAGCTGAGCTACCTCCTCCGTTGCTGTACGCTGAGCTAGCTCGTCCACCGCCATGCTTATGGCTTTTGCCGCCTCTTTTAGAGCCCTGGTGAAGGTACCCTTTAGGTTACCAGATTTGCTCGCTACCTTTCTTATAACTTCTAGGCTATCGGTCACCCTATTATGGAGATCAGACGCGAGTCTGGTGTCGTCCTGTTCCGGGTTGGACTGTACGGACATGACCGATTGCCTAGAATTGGCTCCAGAACGTAGGACTGAGACGCTTTCTTCTAACTCACTTTCAATCCCAGCCCTGTCTTCCACCTTTTTAGCCGCCTTGCGGACTTTTTCAGCCTCCATTGAGGGCCTTCCTCTTCCTCGTCTTGTAGCCACAACTTTTGAGGCCGGTCTATCGGACTGACCTTCACCAGACGACTCTGCTTGGTCACTGGGCTTGCGAGGTCTTTTCCGCCTTTCCTTTAAGTATTGTGACCGCGTCTTTGTTTGTTGCGATCCCACAGACATTAAGCTTTCGGAGTCTGACTCCTTCGACTCCGATGCTTCCCATAGCCGCCCATACGACGAACCAGATCCCCTTCTCGACCTAACACCGACCTTGGTTGACACAGCGCTGACATCCACCTTGGTCAGAACCACTCGCGGCTCCTTCACTCCAATCCCTGCAACGCCACTCGTCACAGATAGCCTCCGATTTTCACTTGCCTGAGACAGAATAAGATCTCCTTCGACCACATCTCCAACAATTTCGCCCTCCCCAGGCACAACCAACTCTCCGCCTTTCGCAGGCCCTTCCTCGACTCCGCCCTTCTCGGGCCCTTCCCCCGCAACACATCGGTAAACGTTGCCCCCCGCAGATTCGTGGGGCTTGCGTGCCGTAGCACGGAGGGATTCTCCAGACTGGCTGGTACCCTCCTGCGGTATGAATGAATTTTTGCTTGCCGACATGTTGTTGTTTGCTGATACACAGCTTCGGCTTTTCTGTCGGGGTGTGCTCCCCTAGGCCGTGTCCACAACGATGGACTAAAGGCACGCCCATGCCTCGCTGGTTTTGGTCCGCGCCGGGAAAAACTCCCGGTCCACCCGCCCGCAAGAGCGAGTGGTTTCCCCTATCCGCCACCTGGGGACGCGCCCAGTAGGAGGACCAGCAACTCCCTTGGGAACCTAACCTAACCTAACCTAACCTAACCTAACCTTTTTTTTTTTTTTTTTTTTTTTATCGTGAGGAAACCCTTTTACGGGTACGCCACCCGAGTGGGGACTCGAGTGGGTTATGTGGGACTAATGGACCGGCAGATATAGGCCGTCCACACTACCCACTAAAACCTCACGGTGCTCCTCCTCGACCGTCACTGGCCGGGGCTATGTGTGCCATGGTTTCGTCCATAGCCTCGGCAACGGGAGCCTGCTAGGCACGTCTCGGAGTCGGGGGTGGTGGGCCACCCTCGACGGCCTGCTCTGAGCAGCGCGCGGGAGCAACCTGCGCGCGCCTACTCGGGCCAGGTTGGTAGGCGATCAGCTTCCCCAAGCTGTCCGTCCTCTGGCTGATTAGGGCGGAAGGCGGCTATCGTTTGCTGCCCTCCGGCGACCCGGTCTTTTGCGGCGGACGGCGAGTTCGGAAGAAGCCTCCCTCGCTCGCTCCGCCGCCTCCTTCTCGAGCACCACTGCCTCGCAGAAGGAAGAGACCGCGTCCCACGACGTCTCGCTGCCGGCCATGGCCTTGACTACGGCCGGCAGGGAAAGGTCGTCCCCTATGACGCCGCGCAATGCGCGACGTTGAGACGCCCATGCTGGGCACACCTCCAGCGTGTGCTGGGCCGTCTCTTCGAGGCAGTCGCAGTGGTGGCAGCGGGGGTCGGGCTCCCTCCCAGCGACCCGACACAGATATCTCCCAAAGCAACCGTGCCCTGAGAGTACCTGTGTGGTGCGGAAGGTTAGGACGCCATGACGCCTCGCTAACCACTGGCGGAAAACTGGACGAACCGCCTCGATCGTCCTCTGGCCGGCGGTTGGTGTTGCCAGCCGGGACTCCCACTCTTGCATTGCGGCATCCCGCGCCTCCTCCTGTGGTGCTGACATTGCGAAGACCCGGATACAAGACCTCGACGCCGGCAATAGACCGACGCCAGAGCAATCGCGTCCAAGTCCCACGGCAGGCCTCCTGCCAGGAAACACGCCACCTCACCGGAGATGGTCCTGTACCCCCGTACCACCCTGATGGCCATCACCCTCTGCGCCCGCCGCAGCAGGGCGACGTTTTGCCGGTTCAGGGCATCCGCCCATACGGGAGCACCGTACAGCGCCATCGATCGGACCACTCCGGTGTACAGCCGACGGCTCGAGGCGCTCGGCCCACTAACGTTGGGCAAAAGGCGCGCCAAGGCCCCCGCTGTTTTCAACAGTTTCGGGACCAGTCGTATAAAGTGGTCCCGGAAACTCCACCTGTTGTCCAAGACAAGTCCGAGGTATTTCAAGCTCCTCTTCACCTCAATCGTCACACCGCCGACGACGATGTGGGCCTCTGGTGGAGCGGCCCTCCTCGGAGCGTTGAAGTAGATTGCCTCAGACTTGTCTAGTGCAACCTCCAGACCCAGCCGCCGAATCCGCCCGACGACGTGAGCCACGCCAGCTGTCGCGAGCACTGCTGCCTCGCGATAGGTCCTCTGCTGCGCTAAGACCAACGTGTCATCAGCGTAGCAGAGGACCTTTACCCCCGGCAGGGTGCTACCCCTAAGCGCCCAGTCGTAACCGATGTTCCAGAGGATCGGACCCAGCAGCGATCCTTGTGGAACACCGCACGACACCTCCCAAACTCCCCAGCCGGAGCTTCCAGGAAAGGTCACAGACCTCTCGGAGAGGTAAGCCCCGATGATGCGGCGCAGGGATGGAGGCACCCGATGGTAAATGAGTGCCTCATTGATGCAGGGCCAGGGCATGGAGTTAAAAGCGTTGGCGATGTCTAAAGACACCGCCAAGACTCCTTCGCCCCGAGCCACTGCGTCCTGCGCAAGGGACTTAACCTGCAGTATGGCATCCACCGTGGAGCGTCCACTTCGGAAGCCATACTGGCTGTCCGAGAGGTTTGGACCTGTCCTCTCGAGGTGCTGGTGTAGCCTCCTCGCTACCACCCTCTCGAAGAGCTTGGCGATCTCGCTCAACAGCACAATCGGCCTATAAGCCGAAGCTGACTCCGCCGGGCGCCCCTCCTTCTTGATGAGGACTAGTCTGCCTGTCTTCCACCACTGTGGAATTATGGCTTGAGCCAGACAGGCAGTAAATAGCCCTCGAATGCTTGGCCCCAAGATAGAATGGGCCAAAGCAACTACGCGCCCGGGAATGCCGTCGAGCCCTGGGGCGGTGGTTTTGCCCCGAGATCGCCTCACAGCTTCCTCCAGCTCCTCTTCCAGCACCTCTGGTACGACGCTCTCGTCTTCCTCCCCTTGCGCTGCAGGGCGGGCCATTGATGGAGGTGTAAAATTGGCCCGCTGCGGGAACAGAGACGACAGCACCCCTCGGAGAGTATCCGGCGGGAGTGTCTGCGTCAAAGGCGGGGCCCAAGTCCGGTGCTTGCCGCGCACCATCCGGTACGGCGTTCCGAACGGGTCCCGGTCTATCCCCGCGAGAGCTTCGTCGTGCGCCTCGCCTTTCGCACGACCGATCTCCTCCTGCAGCGCTTTCTTCGCCTCGACGTAGGCGCAGTACAGCCGGTCCTCCTCCTCCTGCTGCCGGCGTGCCCGCCTGCGATAGTGCGTGTAAAGGCGTCTCGCCTCAATGCAGATGTTGTGCAATTGAGCGATCTCACCCGACCACCAGTACACTTGCCGCCGTTGAGGGCGGCGCCCGGAGCGGGGCATTGACGCGTCGCAGATACGCGTCATTGCCCTCTGCGCCCAGTTTGCGGCGTCTTCTGCAGACGCCAAGCTCTGGGGCAGCCAGGCTTGCACTATCGCAGCTTCCTCCAGAAGTCCCTTGTCGAGGCACCTCAGTTGCCACCGCGGTCCGTCCTCTCGCGAGGTGCGACCTACAGCTGACGGCACCGTCGGATGAGTGGAGATCTCAAATTGGATGTAGAGATGGTCCGAGAGAGTCTCCACATTATCCAACATTCGCCAACCGTGAACACGGCGCGCTAGGGCCGGGCTCGCGAACGTTACGTCCACCACGGACCCGCCCAGCCTTCGCACGCAGGTGTTGGTCGTCCCCCGATTGAGGACAGACAAACCAGAGGCAACTACCCACTCCGAGAGCGTCGTACCCCGCTCAGTCGTCGTTGCGGAGCCCCACACGCTTGACTTCGCGTTCAGGTCCCCCGCGACCAGCACCTCCGCTGGACGATGTCGGTCTATCATTTCCCCCAAGCGGATTAGGAACTCTTCAAACTCCGCAAGAGTTCGATTGGGGGAAAAGTAGACACCGACGACAACTAGATCGCCGACAAGTGCCGCGACGCATCCCGCACCCTTCTCGACACGTGAGAAAGGCGGGGAGCCCGCAGCTACCTGGGTGATAATAGTCTCCACCCCGGTGTTGTCTGCGACCCAGTTATCACGTGCGGGGACACTGTAGGGCTCCGCAACAACCGCCACCTGAATAGACCACTGCGCCAGGCTTTGGACCAATAAGTCCTGGGCCCTGGCGCAGTGGTTTATGTTCGCCTGCAACACACGGAGAGCCATTATTTGGTGTCCATGTGTTGCACCTCCTCTTGCCTGGCTGGGGCAATCGATCCGGCTGGTATAATGGGCCTTGCTCGTTTTCCCTTCCCTCGCTTAGCCCTTGCAGCTTTCACGCAAGCGGCACTTCCCGCCGTGTGATTAGCGGGCTTCTGTTCCGCTTCACATACAGGGCAATGAGGTTCCGCCGAGCAACTACGCTGCTGATGTCCTGGTTGGCCACAACGGAAGCACTGGTTGCTTCGGTCAATACCATTACGGCATACCGCTGCAACGTGGCCAATTTCGTGGCACCGGAAACATCGTTGTACGCGTGGCTGTAGCAGCGTCACTTTAGCGGAAACAAATCCTACCAGAAGCCGCGCTCCACTAACTTTCTTTGCGGCGTTTACGGGACAACGGATCCATACTGTCCCCAGGCCAGACCTATCTTGCCGAACTTCACCCACCTTTACGTCTACAATTGCGCAGCCACCGACTCGGCTTATTGCGGCCGCGACGTCGTCAGAAGTAGCAGAGTCGTCAAGGCCACTTATCCTCAACTCTGCGCACTTCATTGGCCTTGACACGTGGACTTCCTCTGGGTTTAGCACATCACGCAGCTTTTCGGCCAGCGCGTTCGCCTTATCGCTGCTATTGGTTCCAGGCAATTCTAACATCCTGGCACCAGTCTGTGCGACGCGGAACCGAAGGTCATCGATACCTAGGTCTTCGAGTTTGACATGCTCTCTGACCCGGGTAAGAATGTCACAGTAAGTGACCTTCTCGGCGGCGGCTGGTTGCACCTTGATCGCCACTACTGCAGAACGAGGAATCCGTAGTTTTGGCTCTCTCGGCGATTTAGAAGCCACCTTCGGCGCAGTCTTTCTTTCATTCGCGGCCGCCTTTTTCTTAGCGCCCCTGCGGACAACCACATTCCAACCCTCAGACAATTCTGCCGGGGCTGTTGGTAATTGGCGCGTCTCGGCTACAGGAACGGCTGATGTTGACACAGCCTTCTTTGTACCTATCTTTTTAGGCTTTTTACCCGCCTGCGCTTTTGGTGCTGGGTTAGCCGGTGACATTAGAGTCGTCACAGCATGCTCGACTTCAACCCGTTTCTGAGCGGCCTCTTGGCGCCTATCTGCAGCTAGCGGTGGGCGCAGCCTCTTCTCTGGTGGGAGACGATCTTTCAGAGCCTCGAGCCTGGTGTTTACCATTGTGCCTACTTGCACCATTACGGTGCGCACAAGGTCGTCTACGTTGAATTGAACTCCCACCTCTTTTGGCTGCGCTGCCATTCTCGATCGCTCCAGCTCCGCTCGCAGAAGACCCATTTCTCTACGGAGCTCAGTCAACTCTCCTAGCAATCGAGCATTAGCCTCACGCAAATGCCTTACCTCCTCAGAAGCCGTTCTTTGGGCCATTGTATCCATGGCTGCATTTATGGTACCAGCCGCATCCTTAAGGGCTTTTGTAAAGGTGCCCTTAAGGTTCCCCGATTTGCTTGCGACCCTATTGATTATAGCCAAGCTGTCAGAGACTTGACTCCGTAAATCAGATACCAAAGGCGCAGCCGATGGCCCACTCAGTATCTCTGAAACTTCCGACAAGCTTGAGCTGGTCCTGGATCTTACAGCCAGAGCAATATCGGCAATCTCTTTTCCTGCCCGTATCCTTTTCTCCTCGCGTTTGGCTTGATTGGTTGACCGAATTTCGTGCTGTTTACTTAGGGCAGCCTTCACCTTGGGCTTTCGTACGGTACCACCACCATCGTCAGACGAGCCGGAATTCCCTAGGGACTTTCGGGGTCTCTTTCTGTCCTTTCTGTAGAGTGCCCTAGTTTTCTCCGACCGTGACTCTACAGACATCATACTATCCGTCCCAGATTCACCTCCCGACGCATCCCAAAACTTACCACGGGAAGATGTGGACAAGGAACGACTCCTGCAACCATCACTTTGACCTGACAGGCACTCCGACGACAGCCTTGTCAGGACAACTTTTGGTGTCTTCAACACCACTCCACTTAATTGCGGCATTGCAGCCACAGTATCAGCCACCACGGGCAAACCAACTCCACCCTTCTCGTGCTCGACATCACAAACGCCCGAAGGCACAACGTCGCCAACATCGCCCTTCTCGGGCTCTCCACTAACTCCGCCCTTCTCAGGCTCCTCACAGACTCCGCCCTTCTCGGGCCTCTCTCCCGCAACACATCGGTGAATGTGGCCCCCCGCAGATTCGTGGGGCTTGCGTGCCGTAGCACGGAGGGACTCTCCAGACTGGCTGGTACCCTCCTGCGGTAGTATTAAATTTCCGATTACCGACATGTTGTTTGGTTGCTGATCCACAGCTTCGGCTTTTCTGTCGGGGTGTGCTCCCCTAGGCCGTGTCCATAACAATGGACTAAAGGCACGCCCATGCCTCGCTGGTTTTGGTCCGCGCCGGGAAAAACTCCCGGTTCACCCGCCCGCAAGGGCGAGTGGTTTCCCCTATCCGCCACCTGGGGACGCGCCCAGTAGGAGGACCAGCAACTCCCTTGGGTTGGGAACCTAACCTAACCTAACCTAACCTAACCTAACCTAACCTAACCTAACCTAACCTAACCTAACCTAACCTAACCTAACCTAACCTAACCTAACCTAACCTAACCTAACCTAACCTTTTTTTTTTTTTTTTTTTTTTTTTTTTTTTTTTTTTTTTTTTTTTTTTTTTTTTTTTTTTTTTTTTTTTTTTTTTTTTTTTTTTTTTTTATCGTGAGGAAACCCTTTTACGGGTACGCCACCCGAGTGGGGACTCGAGTGGGTTATGTGGGACTAATGGACCGGCAGATATAGGCCGTCCACACTACCCACTAAAACCTCACGGTGCTCCTCCTCGACCGTCACAGGCCGGGGCTATGGGTGCCATGGATTCGTCCATAGCCTCGGCGACGGGAGCCTGCTAGGCACGTCTCGGAGTCGGGGATGGTGGGCCACCCTCGACAGCCTGCTCTGAGTAGCGCGCGGGAGCAACCTGCGCGCGCCTACTCGGGCCAGGTTAGTAGGCGATCAGCTTCCCCAAGCTGACCGCCCTCTGGCCGATTAGGGCGGAAGGCGGCGATCGTGTGCCGCCCTCCGGCGACCCGGTCTTTTGCGGCGGACGGCGAGTTCGGAAGAAGCCTCCCTCGCCCGCTCCGCCGCCTCCTTCTCGAGCACCACTGCCTCGCAGAAGGAAGAGACCGCGTCCCACGACGTCTCGCTGCCGGCCATGGCCTTGACTACGGCCGGCAGGGAAAGGTCGTCCCCTATGACGCCGCGCAATGCGCGACGTTGAGACGCCCAGGCTGGGCACACCTCCAGCGGGTGCTGGGCCGTCTCTTCGAGGCAGTCGCAGTGGTGGCAGCGGGTGTCGGGCTCCCTCCCAGCGACCCGACACAGATATCTCCCAAAGCAACCGTGCCCTGAGAGTACCTGTGTGGTGCGGAAGGTTAGGACGCCATGACGCCTCGCTAACCACTGGCGGAAAACTGGACGAACTGCCTCGATCGTCCTCCGGCCGGCGGTTGGTGTTGCCAGCCGGGACTCCCACTCTTGCAATGCGGCATCCCGCGCCTCCTCCTGTGGTGCTGACCTTGCCGAAGCCCCGGACGCAAGACCTCGACGCCGGCAATAGACCGACGCCAGAGCAATCGCGTCCAGGTCCCACGGCAGGACTCCTGCCAGCACACACGCCACCTCACCGGAGATGGTCCTGTACCCCCGTATCACCCTGATGGCCATCACCCTCTGCGCCCGCCGCAGCAGGGCGACGTTTTGCCGGTTCAGGGCGTCCGCCCATACGGGAGCACCGTACAGCGCCATCGATCGGACCACTCCGGTGTACAGCCGACGGCTCGAGGCGCGCGGCCCACTTACGTTGGGCAAAAGGCGCGCCAAGGCCCCCGCTGTCTTCAACAGCCTCGGGACCATTCGTATAAAATGGTCCCGAAAACTCCACTTGTTGTCCAAGACAAGTCCGAGGTACTTCATGCTCCTCTTCACCTCAATCGTCACACCGCCAACGACGATGTGGGCCTCTGGTGGAGCGGCCCTCCTCGGAGCGTTGAAGTAGATTGCCTCAGACTTGTCTAGTGCAACCTCCAGACCCAGCCGCCGAATCCGCCCGACGACGTGAGCCACGCCAGCTGTCGCGAGCACTGCTGCCTCGCGATAGGTCCTCTGCTGCGCTAAGACCAACGTGTCATCAGCGTAGCAGAGGACCTTTACCCCCGGCAGGGTGCTACCCCGAAGCACCCAGTCGTAACCGATGTTCCAGAGGATCGGACCCAGCACCGATCCCTGTGGAACACCGCACGACACCTCCCAAACTCCCCAGCCGGAGCTTCCAGGAAAGGTCACAGACCTCTCGGAGAGGTAAGCCCCGATGATGCGGCGCAGGTACGGAGGCACCCGATGGTAGATGAGTGCCTCATTGATGCAGGGCCAGGGCATGGAGTTGAAAGCGTTGGCGATGTCTAAAGACACCGCCAAGACTCCTTCGCCCCGAGCCACTGCGTCCTGCGTGTGGGACTTCACCTGCAGTATGGCATCCACCGTGGAGCGTCCACTTCGGAAGCCATACTGACTGTCCGAGAGGTTTGGACCTGTCCTCTCGAGGTGCTGCTGTAGCCTCCTCGCTACCACCCTCTCGAAGAGCTTGGCGATCTCGCTCAACAGCACTATCGGCCTATAAGCCGAGGCTGACTCCGCCGGGCGCCCCTCCTTCTTGATGAGGACTAGTCTGCCTGTCTTCCACCACTGTGGAATTATGGCTTGAGCCAGACAGGCAGTAAATAGCCCTCGAATGCTTGGCCCCAAGATAGAATGGGCCAAAGCAACTACGCGCCCGGGAATGCCGTCGAGCCCTGGGGCGGTGGTTTTGCCCCGAGATCGCCTCACAGCCTCCTCCAGCTCTTCCTCCAGCACCTCTGGTACGACGCTCTCGTCCTCCTCCTCTTGCGCTGCAGGGCGGGCCATTGATGGAGGTGTAAAATTGGCCCGCTGCGGGAACAGAGACGACAGCACCCCTCGGAGAGTATCCGGCGGGAGTGTCTGCGTCAAAGGCGGGGCCCAAGTCCGGAGCTTGCCGCGCACCATCCGGTACGGCGTTCCGAACGGGTCCCGGTCTATCCCCGCGAGAGCTTCGTCGTGCGCCTCGCCTTTCGCACGACCGATCTCCTCCTGCAGCGCTTTCTTCGCCTCGACGTAGGCGCAGTACAGCCGGTCCTCCTCCTCCTGCTGCCGGCGTGCCCGCCTGCGATAGTGCGTGTAAAGGCGTCTCGCCTCAATGCAGATGTTGCGCAATTGAGCGATCTCACCCGACCACCAGTACACTTGCCGCCGTTGAGGGCGGCGCCCGGAACGGGGCATTGACGCGTCACATATACGCGTCATTGCCCTCTGCGTCCAGTTTGCGGCGTCTTCTGCAGACGCCAAGCGCTGGGGAATGCAGGCTTGCACTATCGCAGCTTCCTCCAGAAGTCCCTTGTCGAGGCACCTCAGTTGCCACCGCGGTCCGTCCTCTCGCGAGGTGCGACCTACAGCTGACGGCACCGTCGGATGAGTGGAGATCTCGAATTGGATGTAGAGGTGGTCCGAGAGAGTCTCCACATCATCCAACACTCGCCAACCGTGAACACGGCGCGCTAGGGCCGGACTCGCGAACGTTACGTCCACCACGGACCCGCCCAGCCTTCGCACGCAGGTGTTGGTCGTCCCCCGATTGAGGACAGACAAGTCAGAGGCAACTACCCACTCCGAGAGCGTCGTACCACGCTCAGTCGTCGTTGCGGAGCCCCACACGCTCGACTTAGCGTTGAGGTCCCCCGCGACCAGCACCTCCGCCGGACGATGTCGGTCTATCATTTCCCCCAAGCGGATTAAGAACTCTTCAAACTCCGCAAGGGTTCGATTGGGGGAAAAGTAGCCACCAACGAGAACTAGATCGCCGACAAGTGCCGCGACGCATCCCGCACCCCTTCTCGACACGTGAGAAAGGCGGGGAGCCCGCAGCTACATGGGTGATAATAGCCACCACCCCGGTGTTGTCTGCGACCCAGTTATCACGTGCGGGGACACTGTAGGGCTCCGCAACAACCGCCACCTGAATAGACCACTGCGCCAGGCTTTGGACCAATAAGTCCTTGGGCTCTGGCGCAGTGGTTTATGTTCGCCTGCAACACATGGAGAGCCATTATTGGGCTTCCATGTGCTGCACCTCCTCTTGCCTGGCTGGGGCATTTGAATTAGCCACCGCTGGCTCCCTTCCTCCCTTCCGGCCATCCCTCCTCTTCCTCGAGGTGCCGGCCCTGGCACATGCAGCGCTTCCCACCTTGTGGTCTGCAGGCTGTCCTGCCGCCTCGCAGACCGGGCAGTGAGGTGCTTCCGAGCACTGGTGTTGCTTGTGCCCGGCTTGGCCGAACCTGAAGTACTCCTGGCTTCTGTCCTGTGTACTGCTGCACTTCGCTGCCACATGGCCAACGTCGTGGCAGCGGAAACAACGCCGGACTCTTTGTTGCAGCAGTTGCACCCGCGCGGACACGAAGCCTACAAGCAGCCGCGACCCACCAACCTTTTTCGCCGCCGCAATAGGGCAGCGGACCCAGGCTGAGCCTAAGCCATTGCGGTCCTGCCGGATCTCTCCCACCTTCACAGATCCGACATCGCAGCCCCCGACTCGGCTCACTGCATGCGCCACCTCCTCTGAAGTTGCAGAGTCGTCTAGGCCACTGACCCTCAACTCTGCACACTTCATCGGTCTCGCCACCAGGACCTCCGTTGCGTCGAACACCCCACGCAGCCGTGTGGCTAGGGCATCCGCCTTCTCGCCGCTATTGGTGCCAGGTAACTCCAGAACCCTGGCACCAGTAGATGCAACCCTAAGTCGCACGTCCTCAATACCCAGATCCTCCAATTTCACTGTCTGCTTGATCTGGGTAAGGACGTCGCGATACGACATCTCTTTTTGGGCGGCGGCCGGTTGCAACGTGAGGGTCACCGCTGCTGATCGTGGCGGGCGCAGCTTTGGGGGGTTAGCAGATTTCGCCTTCTGCGTGTTCTGCTTCGCCTGGGCTGCCGTCGCCTTCGACTTCCCCTTACGTACGACGACACTCCAACCCTCGGTCAATTGAGCCGGAGCAGGAGGCAGAGGACGTGGCGCCGCTGATGTCGGTTGCGGGGCTTGCTTCAGCGTCTTATTCTTATTTGCCTTCTTTGTCGGCGCTTGCTTCTGCTTCGGAGCTGGGTTTGCTGGCGCCACCAGGGTCGCGACAGTAGGCTCCGCCACTAATCCTTGAGTGATTGCCTGGCGCTTTCGATCCGCCGCCAATGGAGGACGTATTGGTTTAGCCGGAAGAAGTCTATCTTCCAGCGCCGCCAGCCGCGTGTTCAGTAATGTGCTTACCTGCACCATCACTGAACGAGCCACGTCCTCCTTCTTTCCTTCACCCTCAGGTTCTCGCCTCACAGCTCTAGAGCGCTCTAAGTCGGCCCTCATAAGAGCCATCTCCTTGCGCAACTCCGTAAGTTCTCCAGTTAAGCGAGCGTTCACCGCGCGCAACTGGATTACTTCTTCGTTGGCAGTTTTATTGGCCCTAATTTCCATTGCCGTGTTTATAGCGCCAGCCGCCTCCTTAAGGGTTTTTGTGAATGTGCCCTTAAGGTTGCCGGACCTTCTGGCGACTTTGTTTATTATGGCCAGGCTGTCTTCCACTTGGTGCTGAAGGTCCTGCACCAATGGGCCATCAACCTTGGGCCTCACTAAGTCCGGGGAGCCTGAGAGCCTGGAGTTTGCTCTCTTGACCGTTTTCACAATACTGGCGACCTCCTCCTCTGCATCAAGCCGAAGCTCAGAACGCCTGACCGCAGCAACTTTGACCTTCGGCCTGTCCCTCGTCTCCTCAGTACCCGAAGAGCCAGAGTTGCTGATCTTACTTCTGGGCCTCTTTCGGTATTTCCTTGCTTCCGTCAACATGTACGACCTCTGCGATCCCATCGAGATGCAGCTCTCCGCCTCCGATTCTGAGGCCGCCCAGAAGCGACCCCGTGACGATGTTGACATCGAGCGGGACCTTCCACTGATGACGGATGCACATTCCGCCAGGTCCAACCGCTCGAGAACCACCTTGGCACTCTTCAGTGCAATTTCTCCACTGTTTGGCACAGAAGCCTCAACAGCACCTATAATAGGCGCGTTATTTCCAACTACGCCCTTATCGGGCACCACCACCGTTGCAATCTCCTCGGCCACCACGACTACTCCACCCTGCTCGGCCACTGCAACAACTCCGCCCCTCTCGGGCCCCACCTCGACGCCGCCTTCCGCAGCCACCAAACACTCTCCGCCCTTCTCGGGCTCCTCACCCGCAACACATCGTAAGCCTTTGCCCCCCGCAGATTCGTGGGGCTTGCGTGCCGTAGCACGGAGGGATTCTCCATTGCTGGTACCCTCCTGCGGTATTAAAGAATTCCTGAATGCCGACATGTTGTTTGGTTTGCTGATCCACAGCTTTGGCTTTTCTGTCGGGGTGTGCTCCCCTAGGCCGTGTCCATAAAGATGGACTAAAGGCATGCCCATGCCTTGCTGGATTTAATCCGCGTCGGGAAAAACTCCCGGTCCACCCGCCCGCGAGAGCGGAGTGGTTTCCCCTATCCGCCACCTGGGGACGCGCCCAGTAGGAGGACCAGCAACTCCCTTGGGAACCTAACCTAACCTAACCTAACCTAACCTAACCTAACCTAACCTTTTTTTTTTTTTTTAACGTGAGGAAATCCGATTACGGATACCCGGCCGAGTGGGGACTCGAGCGGGTTATGTGGGACTCGCGGACTGGCAAATGTAGGCCGTCCGAATACCCACTAAAACCTCACGATGCTCCTCCTCGACCGCCATTGGCCGCTCGACACGGGAACTAGAGTCTTCCGTGAAGCGCGGCGGCGGGAGCCTGTAGGCACGTCGCGGAGTCAAGGGTGGTGTGGTCACCCTCGACGGCCTTCTCAGAGTAGCGCGCGGGAGCAACCTGCGCGCGCCTACTCGGGCCAGGTTAGTAGGCGATCAGCTTCCCCAAGCTGACCGCCCTCTGGCTCATTAGGGCGGAAGGCGGCGGTCGTGTGCCGCCCTCCGGCGACCCGGTCTTTTGCGGCGGATAGCGAGTTCGGAAGAAGCCTCCCTCGCCCGCTCCGCCGCCTCCTTCTCGAGTACCACTGCCTCGCAGAAGGACGAGACCGCGTCCCACGACGTCTCGCTACCGGCCATGGCCTTGACTACGGCCGGCAGGGAAAGGTCGTCCCTAATGACGTCACGCAGAGCGCGACGTTGAGACGCCCAGGCTGGGCACACCTCCAGCGTGTGCTGGGCCGTCTCGTCGAGGCAGTCGTCGCAGTGGTGGCAGCGGGCATCGGGCTCCCTCCCAGCGATCCGACACAGATAACCCCCCGAAGCAACCATGCCCCGTGAGCACCTGCGTGGTGCGGAAGGTTAGGACGCCGTGACGCCTCGCTAACCACTGGCGGAAGACTGGGACGAACAGCCTCGATCGTCCTCCGGCCGGCGGTTGGTGTTGCCAGCCGGGACTCCCACATCTCCAATGCGGCATCCCGCGCCTCCTCTTGTGGTGCTGACCTTGCCGCGGCCCCGGACACGAGCCCCGACGCCGGCAATAGACCGACGCCAGAGCAGTCGCGTCCAGGTCCCACGGCATGACTCCGGCCAGCACGCACGCCACCTCACCCGGAGATGGTCCGATACCCCCGTATCGCCCGGATGGCCATCACCCTCTGCGCCCGTTCGCAGCAGAGTGATGTTGTGCCGATCCAGGGCCGTCCGCCCATACGGGGGCACCGTAGAGGGCCCATCGACCTGACCACTCCGGTGTACAGCCGACGGCTCGAGGCACTCAGCCCATCCACATTGGACAAAAGGCGCGCCAAGACCGCCGTCGTCGTCAACAGTTTCGGGGCCAAAGATGAAAAGTGGCCCCGGAAACTCCACCGACCGTCCAGACAAAGACCGAGGTACTCCATGCTCCTTTTGACGTCATTTTGACGCCACCGACGACGATATGGGCATCTGGTGGTGGGGCCCTTTCGAGGAGCATGGAAGTATAATGCCTCGGACTTGGTTCAGGGCAACCTCCAAAAACCCAAGCAGATGATCGGCCTACAACAACGGCCACCAACGGCCGTGGCGAGCACTGCCGCTCGCGGATAGGTCTCTGCTGCGCCAAGGACCAGGAGTGTTCATCGGCGTAACAGAGGACCTTTATTCCCAAAAAAAAGGTGCTGCCCCGCAGCAACCCAGTCGAATCCGATTTAAAGAGGATGGGTCCCAGAAACGATCCTTTGGAACACCGGATGACACTCGTACTCCTCCCATCCACCATGGAGCTGGAAGATCACGACCTCCCGTACAGTAATCCCCGATGACACGCACAGTAATGGAGGCACGCGGTGTATAAAAGGGCCCCTTAATGCATGCCCGGGGAGGGAGTTAAGTCGTTGGCGAGGTCTAAAAGACCCCGCCAATCCTCACCCCGAGCAACCGCATCCTGCGCATGGGACTTTACCTCGATATGCATCCACCGTCTAACGCCCACTGCGGAAGCCTACTGTAGGTCCCGAGATTCAGGACCTGTCCCCTCCAAGTGTGTTTAGCCTCCTCGCTCCAACCCGCTCGCAGACAGCTTTGCGATCTCGCTCAAGAGCAGATGGGCTAGCGGCGGGGCTGATCCACCGACGCCCCTCCTTCTTAATGAGGACAACCTGCTGTCGTCCACCGCTGTGGAATGTTATGGCTTGGCCCGACAGGCCGTGAATAGCTCCCGCACTCTGGCCCCATGGTGTTCAGGCCAGAGTTAGCGCCCGGCCGGTATGCCCTCCAGGCCAGGGCGGTGCTCTTGTGCCGAGATCGGCGATAGCTTTCTTCGAGCTCTCCTCCTCCACCGTTGAGTGGTCGACACCGTCTTCCTCCTCTCGCGCTGCAGGGTGGGCCATAGAAGGTGGTTCATAAGTTGGCCCGCTGCGGGAATAGCGACGACAGCACCCTGAGATATCCTTTCGGAGCGTCTGCGTCATGGTGGAGCCCCGCCCGTAGCTTACCGATCACCATCCGGTAAGGTGTCCCGACGGTTCTGGTCTATCCCGCAAATCGTTCGATCATTTTGGGTGTGCGAACTCGCCCTTCGTACGACCGATTTCCTCCTGCAGCCCGTCCTTGGCCTCGACAGTAGACCTGTACATCGTCTTCCTCCTCCTGCACCTTCTTTCCCGTCTCCGATAGTGGCTGTACTGGCGCTCGCACCACGCAGGGGTACGCATTGGGCGATCTCCCACGACCACCAGTACACTTGTCGCCGCTGAGGGCTACGCCCTGAACGGGCATTGACGCGTCACAGATACGCGTCATCGCCCCCTGCTCCCAGGTGGCGGCGTCCGTCTCAGACGCCAAGCTCTGGGCAGCCAGGAATTCCACTATCGCTGCCTCCTCCAGCGTTGCTTGTGCCCCCGGGAAGGGACGACCCATTGCCGCCGCGGTCCGTACTCTCGCGAGGTTGGACTGGGGTCTGGCGGCGCCGCCGGAGTGTGGAGATCTCGTATTGGATGGAAGGTGGTCCAGAGAGTCTCCACATCATCCCCACCTCGCCAACCCCGAACCCGACGCTCTAGGGCTCGGCTCGAACTTACGTCCACGACGGCCCTCGCCCATCCTTCGCCCACGTGTTTCGTTGTCCCTCGATTGAGACAGACAAACCGGTGGCAATAACCCACTCCGACAGTTGCCACCACGCACATCCGTCCGTTGCGGAGCCCCCTACGCTGGGTTTGCGTTTAGATCGCCCGCAACCACCTCCCCCGGGCGATGCCGTTTCTACCATTTCCCCAATCGAATGATAAACTCTTCGCACTCTGCAAGAGTCGATTGGGGAAAAGTAAACCCAACGTAACTATGGTCGCCACCAAGTGCCCCTGGCCGGCGACGCATGCCCTCCGCCTCTCCGACTCGTGGAAATTCTGGGAGCGGGCCCGCGCTACCTGGGTATAATAGTCACCACCAAACCCGACCACCACACCAGGTAACCACCGACCACCCCACCCCGGTGTTTTCCCGACCCAGTTATACATCCCCGCGCATGCACGCTGTACGGCTCCGCAACAACCGGCCACTTGTATTCGACCACTCTGGAACGATATCGATCGACCGCTGCGCCAGGCTTTTTCTTTGGACCATAGTCTTGGGCTGCTGGCACAGTGGTTGATGTTCGCGCTGCCAATATATGCAAGCCATACTGGATGACCAAGTTGCCCCTCCCACGCCCTTATGAGGTTGGGCTGTCAATGAGGCTGTTGCTTGTATTAACCCCGCCTTCCTTTCCGCGCTTCGACTGTGCGCATACTTTTGCCAGGCGGAGCTCCCCCTGCCAAGTGGCTGGCAGGGGGGGCCTCTGAGTCTGAGCATCCTCGCACGCCGCAGTGTGGACTTTCCGACATGCGCGTGTTTTGTGCCCGTGTCTACGCACAGTTGAAGCAGTGAGAACGGACGATCTACACTACCCCACTCAACAGTTTTTGCCCGCCACGTGTCCTGTTTCGGTGGCAGCGTGAGCACGCATTACCCTCTGGTGCTCCTCTTCTGCACAACGTTTTTTACTTTTGCTGACACGACCACCCACCAAAGAAAGCGCCCGCCTCCTCTCACTTTTTTGGCTGCGACAAACGCGACGGCAAAGCGGACCCAGGCTTGCCAAGGACCTGCACGGTCTCGTCCGAACCTCCCCAACTTGACTGCGGAAAATATTACAGCTGCTGCGCAGTTCTGCTGATAGCTGCTGGCAGACTGCAGGCAACTTCTTCGACGTCACTGGATCTCCAGTCCCACATCACCCGATCTCCAGCACTATTAAGTGGCCTCTGACTTGGACTGCACTCTGGTCTAACCACCCCTCGTCAGTTTTTTTGCGCAGAGCAATCACTATCCCTCGCCTGAGTTAGCCCCCGGTATTCAATTCTAGCCTCGCGCAGTTGAAGGAATCAACTCTAAATCTCATTATCCGAGCTATCCCCCCCTCCGCGAGGTCTACCTTATATCCGTTGAGGTTGGGTGAACACCTTTGCTGTAATGCACGTCGTCTTTGCCTCTCTTTGGCTTTAGATTGGAGCTTTAATAACGCAACTACATCTGACCGTGGCTGTTTTTAGTTTTAGCGCTTTTCGGCGCCTTCACCCTTTTGGTCTTTCTTCTTTTAATTTTGCTTGTTGGACATCAGTAGCTGGCAGCAGCCTTCTTTTTACTGCCTTTTGGCAACGACATTCAAACCTTCGGACATATCTACTGGCGCAGGTGGTACGAACGTGCTGGGGTTCTCCTTATACCTTTTGCCCTTCTTGCCTTTGCCTTTGTTCTATGTTTGGCCTCTTGTCATCAGCTATTGCGGGAGCCCTCCAGAGTGGTATGTTTTCGTTCGCGCCTCTGGCCTCACAGCTTCGTAGGGACGCCGATTTTTGACAAGACACTGCCACCGTGGGACGCATGCTCTTCTGCGGAGAGGTCGGTTCTCGAGACCTTCTATTCCCGAGCGCTCACCATCGTTCGCGATTTCTAATCATATAGAAGCGTTTGAGCTCTTCGGAACACTCTGGTTGATTTTGCGTCCCAGGTTCACATCCCTTGGCCCCTTTCTTTTGAAGTCCAGAGCCCGTAAAGACTGTACCTCGGGTTCGCAGCTTGCAGACATTCATAGCGCATCTTGTTATTTTTGAGCGCGCCACTGTTCTATACCCCTCCTACCGGCTACCAGTTTCCTCCTCCTTCTCTACCTCCTCCGTTGCTGTGACGCTGGGCCAGCCTTCGCCCTTCGACCGCCCAGACTTAAATCGACTTTTGTTTGTCTGCTTGATGTGCCGCTTCTTTTAGGGCCCTGCCTGGTGAAGGTCCCTTTAGTTACCATCTTTGCTGTCTACCTTCCTTATACTCTAGGCATCGGTCACCTTAATATGCAAGATCAGAAGACCGCAGTCTTTGTTCGTCCTGGTCGAGGTGGACTGTAAGGACATAACCGATAATCCTAGAATTGTCTCTAAGCGAGGACTGGACGCTATTCTCCCTTTCTTCTTCTTCTAAATCAGGTTTTCTTCCCAGCCCTTCTTCCGTCTTCCCACTTAGTTTAACAGCCCGTCTCGACTTTTTCCTTTCACCTCTATTGAGGGCCTAGGGCCTTTCCTCTAACTTCCTCTCCCGTCTTGTTGTAGTGGTATGGTTTGTAGGGTAGAGTTGAGAGGGCGTCTTGTAAGAGTGGAGAGAGAGATAGAGTAGTGTGTAATGGTATGAGAGATAGAGGGTATAGTAGCGTCTTGTAAGTCTGTGTGAGGAGCTGTAGTTGTAGTAGGGTTGTATAGTAGAGAGGAGAGTAGAGAGAGGTAGTAGATAGAAGGATTAGAGGAGGTTGTAGGAGAGAGGAGAGGTGAAGTAGTGTAGGTAGCACCCTCGTCTTGTAGAGAGAGGGTAGCGTTGGTAAAGATCGGAGAAAGAGATTAGTAGTTGTATAGAGTTTAGTATGAGGAAGAGAGAGGGTTGTAGATAGGAGTAGAGGTAGTATATAGAGTAGGTAGAGGGAGAGACAGAGCAATACAGATTAGAGCTTGTAGTAGTAGAGCGTAGCGTAGGACGAGTAGTAATAGAAAGAGTAGACTTGTAGAGAGCGAGTAGTAGTAGGGTAGGTATGGGAGAAGAGAGTGTAATGTAGAAGAGTGTGAGTGAGTAAAAGCTTTCTTGTAGGATAGGAAGTAGTTAGCGATAGGTGAGGAGGTATCTTGTAGGAGGATAGTAGGTTGTAGTTAGGTTTTAGAAGTAGAGATAAGAGTAGTCGTAGTGGTTAGGGAGAGAGGATCTTGTATAGTTAGTTAGGGAGGAGCGGTAAGTAGGGAAAGGTGTGTCCTCTCCCTCGTCTTGGAGACAGGATCGTCGTGTAGGAGGGAGATCGTGTAGAGACGTGTAGTAGGCTAGGCATGAGTCTTGTAGTAGAGAGAGATAGTAGAGAGGTGTAGCAAGCGTTCTGTATAGGGTAGGGGAGTCTTTTAGCCGGAGGAGTAGCTAAGTATAGGAGTAGAGAGCGGGATTAGCCTTTTAGGCGAGTAGAGTAGCCCCCTCGTCTTGTAGGTAGGGTATAGTAGCAGAAGTCTTGTATTAGTAAGGATATAGAGGTAAGGAGAGAGTAGGTAGAGTAGGTAGTAGCAGGGGTGAAAGAGGTAGAGGGGATGAGATAGATTTTGTAGATTACGAGTAGTGAGCGTAAGGTAGGAGGAGGAGAGTTTTTAATAGTAGTTAGTCGGTTAGGGGGGAGTAGTAGCGGTGTTATATTATAGAGGATATATGGAGGGTAGAGGGGGAGAGAAGAGAGTAGGCTTAGGAGTAGGAAGAGCCCTCGTCTTGTATGTAGGCGTCTTGTAGTCAGAGAGAGATAGAAGGGAGAAGTAGGAGGATTAGAGAGAGGAGATAGAGGAAGAGTATAGGGGCTAGAGGGGCTCCTTGTAGTAGAGTAGGTATAGGATGAGAGATCGGGGATTTAGGATATGAGGGTGTCCGGGATAAGGAGCGGGAGTAGGTAGCGCGTTTACGAGAGGAGTAGCCACATGAGGGGCTATTGGTAGGATGAAAGGATCCTGTCGCGAGTAGGGGAGGAGGTATGGAGCCGGCCACAACTTTGTGCGGTCTATACGGACTGTCCTTCGCCGAACGACTCTGCGTTGGTCCTTGGGATTGCGAGTTCTTCCGCCGATCCTTCAATTTTGACGCGTCTGCGTTTGTCGATCTACGACATAAAGCTATCAACTGACTCTTCGACTCTTCGACTCCGAGGCTTCCAAAAAGCCGTTCATATGAAGGAACCCGATCCTCCGCCTCGACCGACACCATCCTTGGTTGACACCAATCCAAACTCCACCTTTTGGTCAAAACCACTCGTGGCTCCCACTCCAATTAGGCCGCCGGGCATGGCCTCCATCTCACTAATACTCTTCACAGTACACCTTCGATTTTCCATTGCCTGAGACAACACCAAGTTCTCCGTCACCACCATACTCCCCACAACTTCGCCCTCTCCGGGCACACTAACACTCCAAATCAACTAAACCTACTGTCGCCTTTCGCAGGCCCTACCTCGACTCCGCCCGTCTCGGGCACCTCCCCCCTCCCCCGCACACATCGGTAAACGTTGCCCCCCGCAGATTCGTGGGCTTGCGTTGCCGTAGCACGGAGGGACTCTCCAGACTTGCTGGTACCTCCTGCGGTATGACTAAATTTTTGTTTGCCGACATGTTGTTGTTTTGCTGATCCACAGCTTCTGCTTTTCTGTCGGGGGGTGGCTCCCCTAGTCCGTGTCCCTACCAATGCCTAAAGGCACGCCCAACGCGACGCGCCATTCTGCCCGCTGGTTGGTCCGCCGGGAAAAACTCCCGTCCACCACGCACGCAAGCATCGAGTGGTTTCCCCCTATTCCCCACCTTGACGCGCCCAGTAGGGGAACCATCACCTATATGAGGACCCATCAACTACTCCCTTGGGAACCTAACCTCAAACCTAACTTTTTTTTTTTTTTTTTTTTTTTTTTTTTTGTTTTTTTTTTTTTTTTTAATCGTGAGAAACCCTTCGGTAAGCCACCCGATGTGACTCAGTGGGTTTATGTGGTGGTACTACTGGCCCGGCATATATAGGCCGTCCACACTCCACGTCCACAACTACCACTAAAACCTCACGTGCTCCTCCTCGACCGTCCCAGGCCGGTCTATGGTGCCATGGTTCGTCCATAGCCTCGGCGACTGGAGCCTTCTATTCACTTCCTCGTAGTCGTGGGATTGGGTGGGCCACCCCCGACGCCTGCTCTAGTACTGCGCGGGAGCAACCTGCTGCGCGCCTACTCGGGCAAGTATTATGCGACTCAGCTTCCCATCTTTCCCAAGCTGAACCGCCCTCTGGCCGATTAGGGCGGAATTCGGCGGATCGTGTGCCGCCTCCGGCGACGCCGTTCTTTTGCGCGGACGGCGATTTCGAAGAACCCCCTCGCCCACGTCGCCGGCCTCCTTCTCGAGCACCACTACCACTGCCATCGGCAGAAGACGAGACCCGCGTCCCACGACGACTCGCGGTCGCTTGGCACGGCCATTGCCTTGACCCCTACGTTCCGGCGGGAAAGGTCTCCCCTATGGACGCCGGCTTCAAATGCGCGCAAAAAAAACGTTGCATACGCCCAAGCTGGGCACACCGACACCCCAGCGTTGTGCCTGGGCCGTCATCTTCGAGGCAGGTCGCCTTGGTGCCACGCGTGGTGTCGGGCTCCTCCCAGCTGCCCGACACCAGATGATCCTCCCCAAATCAAACCGATTCCCTTAGATTCCCTGTGTGGTGCGAAGCTTTATATATGGATCTGCCTGACTCCGACTTACCACTCGCTAACCCTGAAACCACTGACGGAAAACTGGGACGAACTATGAAACTGCCACTTGCCTCGAGCGTCCTTCCACGGCCTGGCGTTGTTGTTAGCCAGGCCGGACTACTCCACTGCTTTCAATGCGGCATCCCTCTCCTCCGCCATCCGGTCCTCCTTTGGTGATGACCTTGCCTGAAAGCCCCGGACGCAAGAACACGTCGACTCGGCAATAACCGACGACGCCAAAGAGCAATCGTGCGTTCCGCTCAGGGTGCCCCCCCCTCTGGCGGATGCTCTGCAGCACAAGGTCATCTAAGCCCCCTCCGACCTTTCAACATTCACAGCGGAGATTGGTCCTTGGTACACCCCGTACCCCAGCCTGATGTTCCATCACCTCCTTGCGGCCTCTCTGCCTCCGCCGCTCTGCTAAGGCGAAGACGTTTTGCCGGTTCAGGCGTCCTCCCATACGGAGCACGTACAGCTCCATCATCGGACCTTCGGACCACGTGCCGGTGTAACAGTACAGCCAGACGGCTCTCATGGCGCGGCGGCCCACATTACGTTGGGCACAAGTCGCATCCCAGGCCCCCGCTGCTTCAACAGCCCGGACCATTCGTATAAAAATGGTCCGAAAACTACACTCCACACCTTTGTCCAAGACAACAGCAAGGGGCCGAGGTACTACTTCATCTCCTCCCTTCACTTCAACTTAATTCATGCTCCTCTTCACTTCAAGTCGTACACAACCCGCCCGACGACGATGTGTGCCTCTGGGGAGCGCCCTCCTCGAGGCCTTGACGTAGATTGCCTCAGACTTGTCTAGTGCAACCTCTCAGACCCAGCCGCTCGAATCCTCCGCCCCTCGCCGTGAGCCACTCCAGCTGTCGCGAGCACTGTGCCTGTCAGCGATATGCTTCTCTCTCTGCTGCGCTAACCAGCTGTCCATCAGCGTCGCAGATACCGTTTAAACCCCCCGCCACGAAGGGTGCTACCTACACATCCAAGAACCCCCCAAACAATCCGTAACCATGTCCAAAGAGCTCGGCCCGCGTCCGACCTATCCTGGGGAAACCGCACGACCCTCCCCAGCAGTCCACACCTGACGTCCAGGAAAGGTCACCGACCTCTGCGGAGAGTTAGCCCCGATGATGTTGCGCGGGTATGGGAGGCACCCGATGGTAAATGGTGCCTCTTGATGCGGGCCAGGCATGGAGTTAAAAAAAAGCGTTGGCGCGTCTAAGACACGTAAAGACACCGCCAAGACCTCCTTCGGCCCCGAGCCACTGCGTCCGCGCATGGGACCTTCTCACCTGCAGTATGGCATCCACCGTGGCGCGTCCATCCACCGTGTACTCCCTTCGGAAAGCCATACTTGCTGTCCGGAGGTTTGGACCGTCCTCTCTCGAGGTGCTGTGTAGCCTCCTCGCTACTACCACCCTCGGTACGCGCAGTGAAGGAAGCTTGGCGATCCGCTCCCATCACTATCGGCCTATAAGCCGAGGCCTGACATCCGCCGGGCGCACCCCTCCTTCTTGCTGAGGACTAGTCTGCCTGTCTTCACCACCATTTCCTTGCCACCCTGTGTGTAAATTATGCTTGAGCCAACAGGCAGTAAATAGCGCCCGAAATGCTGGCCCCAGATAGAATTGGGCCAAAGCAATACCGACTAACGCGCCGGATGCCGGTCGACCCTGGGCGTTGATTTTGCTTTGCCCCGATAGTCGCCTACAACATCTTCCCTCCAGCTCTTAACCTAACCCTAACCGAACCTAACCTAACCTACCCATAACCGAACCTAACCTCACCGCCCGAACCTACAACCTACCCGAACCTAACCTAACCTAACCTAACCTACCCTACCTACCTAACTAACCGAACCGAACCTCACCGAACCTAACCTAACCTAACCGACCGACCGAACCTAACCGAACCGAACCGGTGGACCCGAACCTAACCTAACCTACCCCTAACCGAACCGAACGAACCGAACCGAACCGAACCTAACCGAACCGCACCGACCTAAACCAACCGCCCTGAACCGAACCTAACCAACCGAACCGAACCGAACCGACCCTACCCTCACCGGAACCTAACCTACCCTAACCTAAACCTAACCGAACCTAACCTAACCTAACCTACCGACCCTAACCGAACCTAACCTAACCTAACCGACCGACCCGAACCGAACCCGAACCTAACCTAACCTAACCGAACCGAAACCTAACCGAACCGAACCGCACCAACCGAACCTAACCAACCGAACCGAACCTAACCTACCTAACCTAACCTAACCTAACCTAACCTGCACAGGAACCTACCGAACTAACCTAAACCAACCGAACCTAACCTAACCCAACCTGAAAACCTAAAACTAACAGAACCAAAAACCTAACTAAACCGAACCGAACCGTAACCTAACCTAAACAAACAGAGACCTAACCGACACCGAACCGAAACTAACCAAACCTAACCTAACCTGAACCAATCCAAACTAAACCGAAACGAACTAACCTCACCTAACAACCGAACCTAACCGAACCGAGACCTAAACTAACCGAACCTAAACGAACTAACCTACTAAACTAAAATAACTAACCTCAACCAATACCTAACCACCCGAACTAAACTAACCTAACTAACGAACTAACCTAACATAAGAACCTACGAACCTAACCTAAACCGAACCGTAACTAACTAACCTAACCTAACCAAACCTAACCTAACATAACCAACTAACCTAACCAACCTAACCCAAACTAACCTAACTAACCTAACCCGGAACCAACCTAACCAAACCAACATAACGAACATAACCTAACGAATACCGAACCTAACTAAACCGAACCGAACCTACAACTTCTAACCTAACCGAACAGAAACTAACCGAACCTAACCAAGCCATAACCAAACCCTAACTAACCTAACCTAACCCTAAACCTAACCCCTAAACTCAACCTAAACAACCTAACCGAACCAACCTAACCTAACCTAACGAACCGAACCTAACCAAACCCTACCTAACCGAACGAACCTAACCTAATAAACTAACCTAAACCTAATCCGAACCTAACCTAACCAACTCTACCTAACTACCTAACGAACTCTATACATAATCTAACCTAACATAACCTAACCCTAAACGAACCGCAACCTAACCTAGACCAACCTAACCGAACCAAAAAGAACTCACCGACCCTTAACAACCTACCTAACCTAAACTAACCTAACCTAAACTAACCTAAATAACCTAACTAACCCTAACCTAACTCTAACCTAACCTAACCATAACCTAAGCCTACACGAACCTAACCTAACCTACACTAACCTAACGAAACGAACCTAACCGAAACCTAACAAACCTTAACTAAACCGAACCTAACCCGAACGAACCTAACCTAACTAACCTAAACCTACCTAAACCTAACCTAACCTAACATAACCCTAACCTAACATAACCATACCATAACTAATCTAACCTAAACCAACCTAACCAACCCAACCTAAATAATCCTAACCTAACCTAACCGACCCTAAACTAAACAAACCTAACCGAACTAACCTAACCAAACCTAGACCGAATAAATAACCTAACCTATACCGAACCTAACCTAACCAGAACTAACCTAACCTAAAACTAACATAACCTAAACCTAACCTAACCTATAACTCTAACCGACCTAAACCTAACCCTAACCTAACCTAACCTAAACCTAACCTAACTACACCAACTAATAACCTAACATAACCTAACCTAAACCTAACATAAACTAACCTTAAACAGAACCTAACCTAACCTAACGAACCTAACCCTAAGAATAACCTAACATACCTAACCTAACCTAAACTAACCGAACCGAACTACCTAACCTAACCTAACGAACGACATAACCTAACCTAACTAACTACTAACGAACCTAACCTAACCGAACCTAATCCTAAACCTAACCTAACTAACCTAACCCTAATACTAACCAAACCTAATAACCTAACCAACCTAACTCGAACCTAACGAACTCAAAACCTAACCAACTAACCTAAACTAACCTAACCCGAACACTAACTAACCTAACCTAAACTAACCGCTAACCCTCTAACCTAAACCTAAACTAACCTAAACCGAACCGAACCGAAACTAACCTAAACCAACCTACACCGAACTAACCTAACTAACCTAACTGAACATCAATAGAAGCACCTAACCAACAGAAATCCTAACTAAACATAACTAAATAACTCACCGAGACCGAAAACTAACCGAAACTAAACTAACCTAAAGACCGAACCTTACCTAACCTAACGAACCTAAACTTACCTAACCCGAACCTAACTCTACCTAACTACTAACTAACCTAAACCTGAACCTAACTAACCTACCAACCGACACCTAACCTAACCTAACTAACCTAACTAACTAAACACGAAACTAACCTAACCTAACAAACTAAACCTAACTAACCTAACTAACCTTAACCTAACCTAACTAACACCTAAACTAACCTAACCTAACCTAAACCAACTAACTCGAACCTAACCAACCTAACCTAACCTAACCTAACCTAACCTAAACCTAACCTACCTTAACTAACCTAATAACTAACCTACTACACTAACCTAACAACGCAAACCTAACCTAACCTAACTACACTAACAACCTAACGACCCCCTAACCTAACCTAACCTAAACTAAATCCCAACTACCCAAACTAACCAACCTAACCTAACCTCAACCTAACACCCTAACCTAACTACCCTAAACTAACCTAACTAACCTAACTAACCGAACCTAACCGAACCTAACGAACCGTCCGGGACACTAATTTTCCCCAACACCAAAACTTCAAGTTATGACTGATAGTTTACCCAAAAAAAATTTGTGTCTTAATTGTTTATTTGTTAGTAAATAAACTCATTTCTTATATATTTTGTAATAAAAATAGACATTAAGTTTCAAATTTCGTAATAATAAAATTTTTTAATTTTAATTTTTATAAGTTTTTGTTCTAGTAGATAGATTTCTTAATTTTGTTTTACACGTAGGGTCGAGTTGGCTCTACGTCTGTGTATATAAAATTATTGTCATATTTTAAGTTTCGTGCTATTTAGCGCCGGAAAACTAGGATTTTCACCACACTTTGGGTTTTCAGCGTTTACCGCGCAAATTAACCCACCACCCGGACGTGACCAGTACCAGATCGTAGGCCTTCACGAGCCCGATCTATCGACACCTAAATTTTTCAAATCCGTTCAGTAGTTTTCGAGTTTTTCGCCCCCCCACCTCACCTATAGTCTCTCAGGTAGGTAAACTTATTCCATTTATTTCAATTTTTATTCTCTGATCGTTCTGAAACTTGGTGGGTATACCAATAGTGTAGTTTTATATACATTAAAATATTTTAAAAAATGTCTCGCCCAGATTCAGAGAGTATTCACAGTAGATGCAGCACTCCCGATTTCTCGTCCCTAATACTAGAGATGTCCCCAGACAGAGAACAAGAAGTGTCGAATGAACCACCCCAACAACCACAAGCATCCCAAAGTAAAAGTAAAAGTAAATCAGATAAAGCTCAACGTAAACCTCTACCAATGCAAGCCAACACAGTGAAGGATTTCCGCTCTTTGCACAGTATTGTCGATACTCTTGCCAGACACATTATACATGCCATCCATGAGAATAAAAGCGTGACTTCAATAAACAAAAGATTTATCATAGAAGCCGCAGAAGAAATCAGCTTAGCCGCTGATATCTTTCTAGAATCACATATTGAGACTGGCAATTTTGATCCACCACCCGATACGCCAGCTCCTACACCTGTTATCGATAACACTGTGTTAAAAGAGACATCATATCTGCTGTGAGGGATGAGATTCATAAATTTAAAACCGAATTAAAATCCGAACTTACCGCAAATAATAGCCCAACTTATGCACAAATAGCTTCAAATAGAACCCCAATTGTCGATAAGTCCCCAAAGTCTCAGTACAAGCCTGCCATTGTTATATCTCCTGTAGAAACGTCTGAAAATACACAAAATACAATCACCAAATTTAAGAAAAGCATCTCCTTCAGAGAGAAGAACTACGCCCCCACCCGTGTCAAGGCCATTTCAAATAATAAAGTAAGGGTTGAATTTATGAACGAATCTCAATGTCAGGATACACTAAATCAATTAAAAGAATCCACATTAATTTCCGCTGAGCCAGCCAAAAAGATTCTTCCCATGCTCATTCTCAAGGGTGTCTCAAAAGATATCCCCCTTGAGGAGTTGTCCACAGTAGTTACTCAGCAAAATCCTACAATAAATCAGTTAATTAAAAAACCAGAAGATTTTAAACTTAGATTCAGAAGGAATAACAATAAGAATCAAAATTTGTATAATGCAGTTTTTATAGTAAGCCCAGCGGTGTGGCGCGAGGCGATCAACCTGGGAAGGCTTAACGCTGACCACCAACAAGTTTTTGTGGGGGACTTTTCACCATTTATCCAATGTTACAAGTGTCTGCAGTTTGGTCACATTAGTAAAAACTGTGTGTCTGACTGTAGGCCTTGTTCACATTGTTCCGATGAAACTCATCAAGTTTCTAATTGTCCCAATGTTAGTAAAAATTTACCTCCCGTTTGTTTCAACTGTTCTAAATACAATGTCAAAACCAATAGTAATCTAAACTCAAATCATACTGCAACCTCTAATAATTGTCCTACCATCCAACACATGATAACCAATTAAAATGCAAAATTGATTATGGCATTTAATTTTTAATAAAATCTGCTCTAAAGTTAAGTTTACCTATTTGTATCATTTTTCTTGTTAATATTACATTATTAAAACTTTCGTTAAAATTTGTTACTAAAATATTATCTAAATTGTATATAATATTCTATTGTATTATATATATATGTAATTATATGTATTGTTATTTGAAATTTTGTCTCAAAATATGTGAAACTTGTCGAAAAAGTATAAATTCTTGTCTTTAAAAATAAGTTGTAATCTGAATGTGTCTTTAAAATGTCGTGTCTTAATTCTAAGAAAAGTAATCATACTTATATATGTTAATAAAAATATATTAAGTATCTATGTTAAAGTTAAAAAGTTATCATAAGTTTATCAATAATAATAAATGTCAAGCATGTTTACACAACCGACCCCGGCCGCCCGTATACATTAGCGAGGACTGCGGTTGGAAGTGTAGACTGGCATCAGTCATAATAAAATAAAGTATTGGGCCTCAACAACCCAAAAAAAAAAAAAAAAAAAAAAACAAAACCAAACCAAACCTAACACAACCTACCCTTTTTTTTTTTTTTTTTTTTTTTTTTTTTTTTTTTTTTTTTTTTTTTTTTTTTTTTTTAACGTGAGGAAATCCGATTACGGATACCCGGCCGAGTGGGGACTCGAGCGCGGGTTATGTGGGACTCGCGGACTGGCAGATGTAGGCCGTCCGAATACCCACTAAAACCTCACGGTGCTCCTCCTCAACCGCCTTTTTGGCCGCACGACACGGGAACTAGAGTCTTCCGTGAAGCGCGGCGGCGGGAGCCTGTCGGCACGTCGCGGAGTCAAGGGTGGTGTGGTCACCCTCGACGGCCTTCTCAGAGTAGCGCGCGGGAGCAACCTGCGCGCGCCTACTCGGGCCAGGTTAGTAGGCGATCAGCTTCCCCAAGCTGACCGCCCTCTGGCTCATTAGGGCGGAAGGCGGCGGTCGTGTGCCGCCCTCCGGCGACCCGGTCTTTTGCGACGGATAGGGAGTTCGGCTGATGCCTCCCTCGCACGTTCCGCCGCCTCCTTCTCGAGCACCACTGCCTCGCAGAAGGATGAGACCGCGTCCCACGACGTCTCGCTACCGGCCATGGCCTTGACCACGGCCGGCAGGGAGGGGTCGTCCCCAATGCCGTCGCGCAGAGCGCGACGTTGAGACGCCCAAGCTGGGCACACCTCCAGCGTGTGCTGGGCCGTCTCGTCGAGGCAGTCGTCGCAGTGGTGGCAGCGGGCATCGGGCTCCCTCCCAGCGATCCGACACAGGTAACCCCCGAAGCAACCATGCCCCGTGAGCACCTGCGTGGTGCGGAAGGTTAGGACGCCGTGACGCCTCGCTAACCACTGGCGGAAGACTGGACGAACAGCCTCGATCGTCCTCCGGCCGGCGGTTGGTGTTGCCAGCCGGGACTCCCACACCTCCAATGCGGCATCCCGCGCCTCCTCTTGTGGTGCTGACCTATCCGCGGACCCGGACACGAGGCCCCGACGCCGGCAATAGACCGACGCCAGAGCAGTCGCGTCCAGATCCCACGGCATGACTCCGGCCAGCACGCACGCCACCTCACCAGAGATGGTCCGATACCCCCGTATCGCACGGATGGCCATCACCCTCTGCACCCGTCGCAGCAGAGTGACGTTGTGCCGGTCCAGGGCGTACGCCCATACGGGGACACCGTAGAGGGCCATCGACCTGACCACTCCGGTGTACAGCCGACGGCTCGAGGCGCTCGGCCCATCCACATTGGGCAAAAGGCGCGCCAAGGCCGCCGCCGTCTTCAACAGTTTCGGGGCCAAAGATGAAAAGTGGCCCCGAAAACTCCACCGACCGTCCAGAACAAGTCCGAGGTACTTCATGCTCCTTTTGACGTCTATTGTGACGCCACCGACGACGATATGGGCATCTGGTGGTGGGCCCTTTCGAGGAGCATGGAAGTGTAATACCTCGGACTTGTTCAAGGCAACCTCCAAGCCCAGCCGCCTGAGGCGGCCGACAACATCGGCCACCCCGGCCGTGGCGAGAACCGCCGCATCCCGGTAGATCCTCTGCTGCGCCAAGACCAGCGTGTCATCGGCGTAACAGAGGACCCTTATCCCCCTCAAGTTGCTGCCCCGCAGCACCCAGTCGTACCTGATATTCCAGAGGATGGGCCCCAGCACCGATCCTTGTGGAACACCGGACGACACCCCGTACTCCTCCCAACTTCCACCAGGAGCGGGAAACATCACGGACCTCCCGGACAGGTAAGCCCCGATGACACGACACAGGTATGGAGGCACACGGTGGTATAAAAGTGCCTCCTTAATGCAGGGCCAGGGGAGGGAGTTAAAGGCGTTGGCGATGTCTAAAGACACCGCCAAAATCCCGTCACCCCGAGCAACCGCATCCTGCGCGTGGGACTTCACCTCGAGTATGGCATCCACCGTCGAACGCCCACTGCGGAAGCCATACTGCAGGTCCGAGAGGTCCGGACCTGTCCCCTCCAAATGGCGTTGTAGCCTCCTCGCTACAACTCGCTCGAAGAGCTTGGCGATCTCGCTCAAGAGCACGATAGGCCTATAGGCGGAGGCTGAATCCGCCGGACGACCCTCCTTCTTAATGAGGACTAACCTGCCTGTCTTCCACCGCTGTGGAATTATGGCTTGAGCCAGACAGGCAGTGAATAGCCCTCGCACTCTGGGCCCCATGATGTTCAGGGCCAGAGTTAACGCCCGGCCGGGAACCTAACCTAACCTAACCTAACCTAACCTAACCTAACCTAACCTAACCAAGGGAAATTAAATTTTCCAAACTCAATCTCAAGTCTTGTTATTTCATTGTACTATCAAAGTTATGTCAAAATACGTTATTTAAGTTATATATAAACATAAAATAATACATAAAAATTATATATAACATTTATAATTAAGATAGAAAATTTTGTATATATAAAATATTTTTTATAATTTTTAGTTGTAATTTCTTTTAGTTTCTGTTTGTTATATCGTAGGGCCGAGAAGGCTCTACGTTTGTATATTATTTTTGTGTTGTTTCGTGCGTGCTATAGTCTCTCAGCTAGGTAAACTAATTTCATTTATAGAATTTTTACTGTCTCTGATTTCGCTGAAACTTGGTAGACGGCTCAGTAGCACTTTAGTTTACACGATAAAAATATTTTAAAAAATGTCTCGCCAAGATTCTGATAATATTCATAGTAGAAGCAGTACCCCAGATTTCTCCTCCCTCATACTAGAGATGTCTCCAGATAGAGAATTTGAAACAGTTTAGAACAAACCCCTACAATCACTAGCATCTCAAACTAAAAGTAAAACTAAATCAGATAAACTCCAACGTAAGCCTCTTCCAATCCAAGCCAACACAGTTAAGGATTTCCGCTCTATGCACAGTGTTGTCGACACTCTTGCCAGACACATCATTAATGCGATCCACGAAAACAAAAGTGTTACCTCAATCAACAAAAGATTTATCATAGAAGCCGCAGAGGAAATCAGTCTAGCAGCTGACATCTTTTTAGAGTCTGTTCTGGAGCCTGGCAATTTTGATCCACCACCTGAGACGCCAGCTCCCTCGACGCTGGTTGATAACACTGTTCTTAGGGAGGACATCGTTACTGCTGTGAGGGAGGAGATCAGTAAATTTAAAACCGAACTGGCAAGTGAGCTCACTGCCAATATTAGCTCAACATATGCACAAGTTGCAGCAAATAAAAGTCAACCAGCTCCCGAGAAATCCCAAAAATCTCTATACAAACCGGCAATTGTTGTTTCTTCCATTGAGGGTACAGAGAACAACCAGGAAACCATTAATAAATTTAAAAAGAGTATCTCCTTCAGAGATAAAAACTATGCACCCACCCGTGTTAAGGCCATATCTAAGAACAAAGTTAGAGTTGAATTTGTAAACGAATCCCACTGTCAGGAAACCTTGAATCAGCTCAAGGAATCCACTATAGTTACTGCAGAACCGGCAAGAAAGATCCGTCCTATGTTCATTCTCAAGGGAGTGTCGAATGATATTCCCCTTGAGGATTTGACTTGGTATATTTCTCCTCAAAATCCCTCCATTAGTAAATTAATTAAGCAGCCTGATGACCTTAAGCTCAGATTCAAACGTAATAATAACAAAAATACAAATCTATACAATGCAGTTTTTATCGTTGACTCAGCGGTTTGGCGAGAAGCCATTCATCTGGGCCGACTTAACATTGACCACCAAAAAGTCTTTGTTGGGGATTTCTCGCCCTTCCTTCAGTGTTATAGGTGTCTGCAGTTTGGGCACATCAGCAAAAACTGTATGTCTGACTGCAGACCCTGTTCTCATTGCGCTGAGACCACACACCAAGTTTCAAATTGCCCTCATATCACCAGTAATCAAACTCCAAAGTGTTTCAATTGCTCCAAGTATAATAATAAAACAAATAGTAAATTAAGTACAGATCATAGCGCTACCTTCTCAAGTTGTCCTACCATCCTTTATATGTTGAATCAAATTAAAAGCAAAATCGATCTTGGCATTTAAACTTTCAACAATTTCATAAATTCATAATTATTTTTACATATGGTGTCTTAAAACTTTTATATGTTGTCAAAAATTAAAAAAGTTTATGTTTGTGTTTATATATTTATTTATTATTAATAAAAATATGTATATATTATTCAGTTATCTAAAATAAATAGTCTAAAATCCTCTTTATCATATATCTCTTTATAATAAAATCTTTATCATATAATTAATATAAGTATTGTTATTTTTACATCATTTAAAACTTGTTTAAAAAAGAAAATATGTCAATAAAAAAAAATTTGTGATCAATTATAATAAGTTCTTAAAAAAGTTACAAAATTAAGAAAAGTTATAAAATAAATACAAGTCCTGCATGTCTGTGTAACCGACTCTGGCCGCCCGTATACATTAGCGAGGACCACGGTTGGAAGCATAGACAGGAAAAGTTAAAATAAATAAAGTCAAGGGACACAATCCCAAAAAAAAAAAAAAAAAACCTAACCTAACCTAACCTAACCTAACCTAACCTAACCTAACCCAGTACACGCTCAAATGCCATCGAAACAACATCGGCTCCGTATAAAAATTCCAAATAATACGTTATTTCGAGCCTAGCACCCAAATTTTCGGTCAGTGCGGTAGTTAAGTGTGTGACTCACAAGGATTTATGTGCGCGAGAAAAAAAAAAAATAAATTAAAAATAAAAAAAAAAAAAAAAAAAAAAAAAAAAACACCCAAGGGTTCCGGAGATATACCACCTGGACTTTCGCTCAGTGAAACAGTGTGAAGAACATCAGAACACAAGACGCAACATAATTACATCGATCGGTGTTAAGAAGATCAATCGAACGACACCTGTTGCGTCCAAATCAGTGAAGATCTGGCGGAGATACGGTTAGAAAACATTATTACAAATAACCTCTAAAACACGCGGTGAGCACGCGGTTTTTATAACCTAAACAGCCGCGTGCGTTCGAACTGCCAACAACTCGGCCTCCACCACCCTACCAGCAGCCGCCGAGGACTCCGCCACTTCACGTCACCAGCGACCCAGTCTCCCACGAGGTGAGAATCGACAGCAACTACCCTATACACATCCCTACACCCCCTTGCGACAGCTTGTCATAAACGTCCCGACAAGCTACTACCAAAAGCACCTAGTAGAAAAACCTCCCCCTAAAACCCCAAAACTACCCCCCCCTCCCCTCACAAGGAAATCACTAAAACTACCCCTAACCCCGTGTGTGAGCTCATTTAAAAGAGCGTCACGCGGTCAATTACCATCTCACCCCCCAAACCTACCCCTGGGATTTCATCCCCTTCGGTAAAAATTTTTTGACCCCGCCAAACTCCGTCCCACGGAAATACCCCCCCCCACACCTCCCCCCACCCGGTTGTTCGACCTCACCCCCGCGAGCCTTATCTCGGTCACCAACAGCCCAAATACCCTCGAGTGAGGTATCACTGGAAAGGGGACAACGAGACCTTTCATCTGGCCCCAACGGAATTTACGAAAAAGGCCCCCCTCGACTACCTCACCCCCGCAAGCTCTAAGCTCTATCTCAGAACCGGGAAGCAGTAACACCCACGTGTGAGGTATCATTTGAAAGGGCACACCGAGATCTACATACCTATTCCAACCAAACCGACGTAGCATTAATCCGCACAAAAGTAATCCTCAGAAAGATCCCACACGACACCAAAGGACCGAAAAAGATCATTGGGTGCTCACTAACATCAATATCGGCGTACTCAACTTCGTCGGGCCACCACGGACATCATCGCAGAGCACCAGCGACAGGTGAGCCCAACTGACTGATTTAAAAAAAAAATATATATATATATATATATATATATATATATATATATATATATATATATATATATATATATATATATATATATATATATATATATATATATATATATATATATATATATATATATATATATATATATATATATATATATATATATATATATATATATATATATATATATATATATATATATATATATATATATATATATATATATATATATATATATATATATATATATATATATATATATATATATATATATATATATATATATATATATATATATATATATATATATATATATATATATATATATATATATATATATATATATATATATATATATATATATATATATAATAATAATAACTATAATTAAGAACAGACCAAACAATACTAACTTTATCATAAGTCTATAAGTGTAAGCTAATCTAGTGATAATAATGTCTTCCAAAAGCGACATTACCAGAGTGACTAAAAAATCGACTGACCAAACGGCAACCAGAGCATCTTCCCTTAGACAAAAGGTATTGACAAAGGCCGCAACATCTGTGCCGAAAACCACCCCACCACCGCATACCACCGAAGAAACTCCGCAGAAACCACCCAACGTCGCGGAGATAGCAATAACCCACCCCGACACTGACCTATGCTTATCTGACTCGGACGCGGAGACGTCGTCTGTATGTTCAGTAACATCCAACGCCTCAAGCACGGGTAGGAGGGTCAGCCTCCTTTACACAACCCCCTGCAGAGGGACAGGGGTAGAAATGGACATGGTAACGGGGGTAGCTAATACTCTACTTAGAAAAGGCAAAGAAGCTCTCGAGTCAGCAACAAATATGAAGCGAGAGGCGAAAATAACGGCACACGACAGCTTACAGGGTCTCTACGAAACGGTCCTCTCTCTCTCGGACTCCAGAAACAGACACAAGTGCAACCTGGAAAAAGAGCGCTCACGACATGCACAAGAACTTGTGCACATCGAGAGAGCGCATACTAAACACCTCCAGTCTCTCCAAGAAAAAGTGATCGCGGAGATGCAAAATACCAAATCACAAGTGTCCGAAACTCTGAAGGAGGCCCAGTCAATCAGGAACTGGCTGGGCTATGAAACAACAGAGCCCTTTAGACAAATCAAGGAGATCCGAGAGATGCAGAATACCATCAGCAGGGGCATAAAGGGGATAATAGAGTCCAAATGCGCGGAGGGAACGCAAAAGGAGTCCTCCAAATGGAAACTGCTGGAAACAGCGATGACCAAAATGGAGTCCAAGATGGACAGTCTGGGTACCAGACTAGACTCACTGCGTAGGGACATAGAGAAAACACAGTCCCTGGTCTCCGACTCCGCAAGAAAGCAGGCTCAAACACCGATGCCCCCACCCAAAGAGGACCCTCGAATCGCGGAGAACCTGCGAAAGCTGAGTGATGCCATAGCGGAGCTGACACGAAAACACACAGAGCATACAACACAAACACTACCACCACCACCACCACCACAAATTGACCTGACCCCAGAGCTAAAAAATATCTCGGAAAAACTAGAGATAGTGTCCTCCGAAGTAAGAGCGATGAGAGACACCAACGCAAAGACCACCTCGCCCCCCAGGCCGTCACTCGACACAGAGCTGGCAGTCCAGGAGGTGAAACAGACCCTGGCCACCATCAAAAAAGGGGTAACAGAGCTCGCAATGAACGAGAAGCCCCAAGCGGGACCACACACATTCGCACAGGTCGCCGCAAAACCAAAAGAACCACATCCAAACCACACCTTGATCATCTCGTCCAGGCTCCCAGAGGAGACCAGCGAGAACGTCATAACAAAAATTAAGGACGCTCTAGACCTGAGGAAGACCGGAGCGAAGGTGGATCGGGTGCGGAAAGCCAGGGACCAGAAGGTGGTCCTAAGATGCCCAACAAAGGAGGACATGAATCTAGTAAAGAGTCAGGTCAAAAAACACAAAGACCTAGCAGTCAAAGAAACTACAAACCAGGACCCTCTAGTTTGCGTGCGGGGAGTACTCGACTGCTTCACAAACGATGAGATAATAGATCACACAAGGTCGCAGAACAAACATCTCCTGCAAGATGTAAGTGAAGCAGAACTGAGTTTAACAGCCGGTTTCTGAATTGAGAATTTGACGTTAAGCAAATGTCAAACCGTGCTCAACGGCTAATTAAGCAAATTTTTGTTTCTGATTTGAGTTTTCTCAAACCATAAACAATATTTGAGAATGTCACTGATCGCCGTGCTTCACTCATACTTTAGAACGTATTTTGCGTTTCACAACTGAGTAAAACTCGTTTGACAGTTGTCAAACCATACTTAAATCAGTCAAAAGTTAAGCGAGCGTAGTCGGCTACTTAAACTGTGCTCAAATACTTTTCTTGCGATTTTTGTGAAGAAAATGTTTTTGTTTTGCGTCGATATTATTTATCTATCAGTAGATTGATATTCTTGAGATAATTAGCGATGACGATACATCGTTGTCGTCTTTGGAGATACCTCATCTGCGTCCACGTAACTACGACGCTTTCGCAGAATATAAAGAAATGGACCAGATTTCTTCACGAATTTCAATGAAGAAGAATTTACGAGTCGCTTCCGCTTCACCAAAGCGATCCGTCAAATTTGTTCAGGGCCAAATCAAGCCAAAATTAGTGCAAAGCATACAACGCCGGAATTACAATCCTCCTATTGTTAATAAGCTGATATATGATATAATTATTGATAGTTTTAAAATGTAATGCAATAGGAAGCTTTCAGACAGTTTGCTGTGAAGTAGTTAAAGTGACATGTGAGATAGCATTGCTAAGTAGTAAATATTTTTGAAGCCCACTGTTAGAGAAAGACCAAAGGTAGCGTAGGGTAACAGTGGATTGTGCACACACATTAATATAGCTTTATCAAGAGGAAACAGCTGAAATAAAGAAAGGGACATTTTTCTGTTAAAATGTTCAGGTTGTATTTGGTGCTAACTTAAATATTCAAACCGTTGTAGCTAGTTTGCAGCTCAGTGGCTATAAAATGCTTAAGATTTTTGATGCCACCTTTTTGAAACCAACTACACCTCAAGAAGCATCCAATTGAGCCCATATAATAACAACAAACACATAGAGAAATTTTGGTGTCTTAAAAAGGGGGTTGTTATGCCTTCTCGTGTTAAAAGTTATATTGTGACTTGTTCTGTTGCATAACATGCATACTCATCTTGATGGATACATTGAAATGAACTTCATGAAGCATTAAGTACCAAAGCCCATACACAACATTTTGCTATCAGAAGAGATTTTACATCATAGAATTATATATACCTCACATTATATGAGTGCCTCTTCACTGTAGTGTTTTGAATTGCTTACCTGACTGTTGTGTTGTTATTAAAAATAAATTATAAAATTTTCAACATATGAGACATGTCCGTCTGAATTTGGACTTTATCAGTTAAAATGAAATCAGTAAAATGTTGTGTTAAATTAAGTTATTGTAAATAGGTATTTTGTGGATTTTGTCTAGATAAAAGGCGAATAAATAAAACACTTCTTGAATGAAAATTGTTTTTTATTAAACTAATTAAAATCAAATATAAGGATAAACTAATTAAAATCAAACATAAGTATAAATACTTAAGATCAAGTTATTTGTAAATATTTCTTATAATTCTATTATATCATATGGGGTCTATTTGAGTATCTACAGTTGAAAGTATTCAGCAATAACTCTGTGTAAGCAGGAGTATAGGAACCCCTTGTTTGAGAGTAGAAATAATTTCAACAGAATTGATAACCCTTTGCATTACATTTATTTGGAAAAAATATAAAATGTAAAAGAACTATTACTATTTTGTTAAAGCAAGGTAACTTTTTCATTTACATGCTTCTTTTAATATTTTAATAGACCATTTACAAAAAAAGGTCAATAATATTAATTTCAACAGTCTACAAGTCACTAAATAAGTTGCTTTTTGTAGTAACCAGTATTTATATTTGAAAATACAGTGGATCCTTTTAAAAAATATATATTTCTCAGTTTGCTCGCTACCAATCAATGGTTGTGTTAAGAAGTCTTTGTTTAATTTTTGAAGACAACTGCTCAACAAATCCTTTTTTTAACATTAATATAATTTTGGTGTGACATTTTTGGGATTTCAACAAAATAATTTTAAGCACTAGTTTATTATTATTATTTATACGTTTTCTATTAAAAAATCTTTTCTTGTGCAGTGCTAAATATTGTTATTTGTGCTGTTCGTGGTGTATTTATTATGCTGTTGTATTTCATAACCACATATTCCCTATTTTTATTGTTGCATAAAATATGCTCCTGTCTTCTTACAATCAAAGTTTCGGCATCTGAAGCATAATAATTAAAGCTAAAAGTAAAATATTACAACAATAATGCCATATTTAGAACAGTGTAAACTTCTTTTTTGCGGATATGTACTTGCCTTTCTATAATTACACGCAGATTCTTTTTTTTTTTCATAGTATCGTTAGGTTACTTCTTACTTTTATTGTTGTGCCCATTTATTATTATTTAAGCTAGAAATAGAAATAAATAACTTCGTTGTTTATATTTTCCTCAGTTTGATATTAATAGTCTGTTTCACGTAAGAAATGTACTACATGATTTATTATTTTTACTATAATTATTTTTATTTTTATATTTATTTTAAGTTTTTTATTGCACAACTACAAGAAATAATGATATTACTTATACGTCACACATTTTGGAATGTTAATTTTGTTTTACAATTAAAATAATACATAATTTAAAAGATTACCGGTAAGTATCGGTTTTTTAAACGTATATCGGAACGTAAAAGCCGTGCTCAAAGGGATTTGAGCAAATGATCAGTTGATTACAGTTTAACGAATGTACGTTTTGAAGTGTGAAACGCAAAAAAGTTAACTTCGTGCTTAAACATTTGACAATACTCAGATGAGTATTCGCGGTTTTCTCAATTCAGAAACCGGCCATGAGAGTACGTTATCGAAAGAGAGCCCGCAACCCACACGAGTGCCACCCAGTCTTGGAGCTATCCCCGACACTATGGAAGCGGTTCACGGAAGCAGGCAAAATATACATAGGTTTTGGTCGATGTGCAGTGGAGGACCAGTCCCCACTAGTACAATGTGCCAAATGCCTAGGTTTTGGGCACACCAAAACTCTCTGCAGAGCAGAAAATAATACTTGCAGCTACTGTGGAGGCGAGCATAGTGGAAAAGACTGCGTCTTAAGACAAAAGCTCGAACCCCCATGCTGCGTGAACTGCAGCCGTACAAAAAGGGACGACTCCGACAAAACACACACAGCGTATAGCGCAGAATGCCCGGAGAGACAAAGGTGGGACTCCATAGCAAGAACGAGGGTCCAATACTGCTAAAGGCACCCAAAAACATAACACACATGTCACCCTCAGAGATATAAACGGAACGACCAGCGCGATCAAGATCATTCAGATAAACCTGCAGCGCTCAAAACTAGCAACAGCGGAACTAATGAAGACGGCAAAAGAGAAAGGGATTTCGGTAGCACTAGTCCAAGAGCCGTACGTAGGCAGGACAGGTATGCTGAAACAACACCCAGGCACAACCACCATCCAGTGCACTCTTAACCGTCAGAAGCCGGTAAAGGCGGCCATCATAATCTTCGGTAACAACCTGCGAATAATTCACGACCCGCAAATCGTTACCGAGAACGTGACCGCCGTCCACCTCCAAGCCGGAAACCTGATGCTAAGAATGTTGTCCGTTTATTTCGAGTGTGACATAGATATACAACCCTACTTACAACAAATAAAAGCCGCCATCCACAAAATCCCAACAAACAACATCATCGTGGCAGGAGACGTGAACGCCTGGAGCCACTGGTGGGGCAGCGTCTCCGAGAATAACCGCGGAGAAGAGTACCACGCTTTCGCAACAGAAATGGACCTCCACATAATAAACACAGGTCACACACCAACCTTCGAGACATACAGAGGAGGAAAACTGTTTAAGAGTTGTGTGGACGTGACTCTAACGAGTCAATCCCTACTTGGCAGAACGGAGAACTGGAAAGTGGAAAGAAGTCTAATAACATCTGACCATAACGCCATAACCTTTGCACAGCGCCGAGAGAGTCCTCTGGAATCATTAAAGCCAATCTCGTAGAGATTGGCTTTAATGATTCCAGTGGTCGATATACAACACAAAGAAGGCAAAATGGTCGGACTTCACCACCAACTTCAGGGCCGCACTTACCAAACACAACATCTCCATACACCGAATCTCGAATGTCTCGAAGCCGGAGGAACTTGATGAGGTGTTGAACATCTACACATCCATCATCCACGGAGCGTGTAAAAGCGCGATACCGAAGTCGAAAGTGTGGAAAGGCGATCCAAGGCCGCCCTGGTGGTCAACCACGTTAAACCACCTGCAAAGGGACGTGCTACGGGAGAAACGCCGGATAAGAAACGCTGCACCCTGTAGAAGGCAATTCACGATAGACCAATACGTACTGGCTAAAACCCTATACCATCAAAGAGCGACTGAGGCAGCCACGCAAAGCTGGAAGGAGTTCTGCACGTCGCAGGACCGCGAAAGCGTCTGGGACAGTGTCAATAGAGTTGTCAGGAACACGTCGAAGAGACAAGAGGATGTGCTTTTAAGAGGGATGGCGGGCGAAACGTTATCGCCAAAGCAGTCCGCCGATCTCTTAGCAGAAACCTTCTACCCAGACGACTGTGTTGACACTGATACCGAACTTCAAAAGCGTGTCCGACAACTAACCGATGGCAGAACCCCAGCGGAGACAGAAGAACTATCGGAAGACGACCCTCCCTTTACAGACCCGGAATTGGAAATGGTACTTTCCAGCCAAAATCCGAAGAAGGCACCGGGTCCTGACGGTCTGACATCCGACATATGCAACGCGGCAATAAATTGCGACAGGGAAGTATTCATGGCGCTGGCGAACAAATGCCTGCCGCTGTCGTACTTCCCCAAGCAATTGAAAATTGCTCACGTTTCCATCCTCCGCAAACCAGGCAAAGACGACTACACCAACCCAAAGTCTTACCGCCCAATAGGACTTCTATCGATCTTGGGAAAGACGCTAGAAAAGCTCCTAATGGGAAGATTGCAATGGCACCTCCTACCTACTCTCCATACCAGCCAGTACGGCTTTATGCCACAGAAAGGGACAGAAGATGCTCTCTATGACCTAATTAATCACATCAGGAACGAGATCAAAAAAAAAAGTTAGTACTGATGATCTCACTGGACATAGAGGGTGCCTTCGACAATGCATGGTGGCCGGCAATTAAGAAACAACTGGTGCAAAAGAACTGTCCAAGAAACTTGTACAAACTGGCTGTCTCATACTTGCAGGACCGAAGAGTGACAGTTAACTACGCAAGGGCTACAAGTGAGAGGGAAACCACCAAGGGTTGTGTTCAAGGATCCATTGGAGGTCCGACTTTCTGGAACCTCATCCTAGACTCCCTCTTGTGCAAGATGGAAACAATGGGAATTTACTGCCAGGCCTACGCGGACGATGTGGTTCTCGTTTTCTCAAGTCACCAAACCAGCGAGCTACAAAGGTCGGCTGAAAATACCTTACACGCCGTTCAGAAGTGGGGTGCGGAAAACAAACTAGGCTTCGCAGCGCATAAAACCAATGCAATGCTACTGACCAAGATGCTTAAGTTTGAAACCCCGGTAATACATATGTCCGGCACTCAGTTGAACCTTGTATCACAGATCAAACTGCTGGGACTCATAGTGGACTCCAAACTGACCTTCAACGAGCACGTGTCTGCAGTCTGCAGAAAAGCAGCGGACATATACAAGCAGCTAGCATGCGCCGCGAGGGTCACTTGGGGTCTTAATGGTGACATAATAAGAACCATATACGTGGCGATGATAGAGCCCATCGTCCTTTACGCTGCAAGTGCATGGTCCTCAGCAGCCGAGAAGTTGATGATAAGAAATCAACTAGACTCGCTGCAAAGAGGCTTCGCCCAAAAAATCTGCAAAGCTTACAGAACGGTGTCTCTGACGTCGGCGCTGGTCCTCTCAGGCCTACTGCCACTCGACCTTCGAATCCAAGAGACAGCAAACATGTACAAGTTCAAGAAAGGCCACAGCGTGGATCTCTTACCACCGGGACGCGAAATAGAGCGCAGAGTGGGGCCACTACAGAATCCTCACCCATCACAACTCAAGACAACAGAGTACGTGCGCTTGGAGAACCTTGACCCACAATCCCTCAACGAACACCGAATAGACGGCCCCCTAATATTCACGGATGGTAGCAAAATTGAAGGAAAGGTAGGTGCTGCTGTATCGTGGTGGGACCAGGGCAGGGAAAAAAGGTACTCAACATTTCGCCTAGAGCCGCACAACACCGTCTTCCAAGCGGAAATGTATGCATTACATAGGGCCATAAAGATGGCGACGAAATCGAAGCAGAGCTCTACAAACATCCTTAGCGACTCAAGATCTTCGCTAGACCTTCTCAGAGCCCCTTCGGTAACTCACCCTCTGGCCCTCGAAATGAAACAATGCATACAACAAATCCGAGACGAAGGCAGGGACGTGCGGTTCTTCTGGCTAAGAGCCCACGTTGGAACACCAGGCAACGAAAGAGCGGACGAATTGGCGAAAAAAGCAGCAACGACAAAAAAGACGGCACCAGACTATGATAAAATACCAATTTCATACGTCAGGAGACGCCTGCGCGAGGACTCAGTCAACAAGTGGCAGGCCAGATACGACAACTCCCAGACCGGATCAGTGACAAAAATCTTCCTACCAAACGTAAAAGAGGCGAACAAACTGGTAAGGAAGAACTTACTCACGCCCACTGTCTCCCAAGTACTGACCGGTCACGGAGGATTCGCGGCCTACCTACACAGATTCCATCTGAAAGACAGTCCCTCGTGCATCTGCGACCCACAATGTGAGGAAACAGCACTCCATGTGATCCTGGAATGCCCGAGATTCCGCCTCGAACGAATGACGCTGGAAAGTCACCTAAGACTTCTGTTGAACCAGCAGACCCTCCACACCATCTTGGAGAACGAGGCCGCCAGATCTCCTTTCCTCGCTTTCGCAAGGAACGTTGCTGCAAAAGTCGCCAAAAGAAACAGCTCGCCCGCCTCACACCAAGCACCACAAGGACAAGCACCAGCACCATTACAACCACCACTGCCACCACCACCGCCACCACCACCGCCACCACCACCACCACAACCACCACTTTTACAAACTCATCGCACACCAACACCATCAACATCAGCTCCGCAAATATCAACACCACCCACTAAAAACACACAGAAAACTCTATTGGACTCCTTAGGGCGGAAAGTTAGATTCGTATCCAAGAATCTACCAGCATTGCTCAGAAGAAGGCCCCAACCAATCCCACCAACACCACCCACCCCATGCAACTTCCTACAAATTATAGAGGACAGAGCCGCCAGCGGGATGGCAGAACTAAAAACGAGGAATATAGCCCTCTTCATGAGCGAAAAAGAGGAACGGCTCGGCATATGCTTTTGCAGAAGAGAGGAACCGGAACATCTCGAAATATCGCCAGGCCTTGCACTCCTACTCAAAGGAAACACAAACGCAACGAGAATCAAGCGCAACAAATTCAGCGCTTTAACCGTGTGTATAGGAGACGACCCACACTACCGTCTACTGCAACTGCGCGACAAAGCAGTAGCAGTATTCGACTGGGAGGGAAAGTCGCCATTCGCACAGGCGAACTCGTTGCTCCTAAGAGTGGGAGAAAAGGCAAGTGGAGGGACCCCCAAGATTATTAGCGTAGACGTGACGAGATTAGGCCCAGACAAAGGCGGAGTAGCTGACTACCACGGCTGCCTCAAGGCCTCTCTTCGACACAGTATAATTGTCTACGAGGACAGAGGGGAGGACCTAAGCTTTCTAAAAGCCAGGAACCAACTAATCTCCCCTGTCGAAGGGACCACCACAACCAAACTCCGGCTTAGCGGTTCCGAGGCCCTGCAACAAAAACTGGAAGCCCAAAAGACCGCCTCAGCCCCTGCGGAAAACACAAAAAAAAAACACAAAAATACTCAAGCGAAGACATTAGCGACGACCATTCTAAAAGCGCTCACTCCAAAAATCAACATCCCTCATCCTCAAACAAGTTCATTCTCACCGGGTCAAACAGACAGGCAGGAGAGAGCAGTCAAAACCTTTTTCGGGGCCGGGAAACCGCAAGCCCAGAAAGGTGACCGCGGGGGCCTAACAAGACCCGGAGGAGCAAGAATATTACCACCAGAACTTAGACCAGCCAACAACCCACAAGAACATGCCGTCAACGCATTCATCGAGTTCCTGGCCATCACAAAGGCTACCCGAGAGGTAAACCTGGCCACATGGAAAAAGATCATGCAGACCTACCAGAGGGGAAACAAAAAGCTACTGGAGGTGGAACTTGATGAAAGTGATGCAGCTATCTACGACAACGACCGATCCCAAATCATCCAAGGGAGAATGTCCGGAGAGTACATGGCAGCATATAACAATACCAAAGGATTTGTTGGCCTGGTGGAAACTGAGGAACGAGGAGATCAGCCACCAAAATTTAAAACACCGGCGAGCGACCCAATAGTGGTGGTGGCTAAGTGACCGAGAGTGCTGCTGGACGACAGGATACTCGAGATGGCAAAGTCCACCTCAGTGAGTCTGGGTACCGGCGAGGATCTCGGCAATTGGGCACTACCAAAATTGGAGTGGATAAACGGAGTTCCAGGGTGCGGGAAGACAACCCACATAGTCAGGCACTTCAATGAGAAAGGAGAAGTGGTCGCTACCACCACAGTCGAGGCCGCCAAAGATCTGAGAGAGAAGCTTACGCATCGCTTCGGAGAAGCCGCGGGTAGGAGGGTGCGTACAATGGCGTCGATCTTAGTAAATGGCTTCCGCGAGGGCATAGAAATAAGCCGATTAACGGTGGACGAAGCCCTCATGAACCATTTCGTATCCAACAGAATGGCGGCCAGACTATCAAGAGCGGAAGTGGTCACTCTCATAGGCGACGAAAACCAGCGGCCTTACATCGACAGAAATAACCTGTTCGAGCTAAGGTACTGTCGTCCAGGTCTGACAACGAACATCACAAGGGAATTGTCGTGCACGCACCGGAACCCAATGGATGTCGCTTTTACCATCGCAGTAGTATATAAAAACATCTACTCCTCAAACCCCATCGTCCACTCCCTAAAATTAAGAAGGTACACAGACGCGCAAATACCAAAGGACAGTGAAGGAACCCTATACTTGGTCCATACGCAGGAGGAGAAGAGGCAACTAATGGACCAAGGTTATGGCTCCGGAGCCCATTCGCGCGTCATGACCATTCACGAGGCACAAGGGCAAACGTACAAGAAAAAAAAAAAAAAAAAAACAAAAAAAACAAAGAGAAAAGTAAACAATTAAACCATTCAATATTAATATATAACATGTCAATCAATCTACAAACTATGTTAAACTAAGAATATGTAATTACAATATAAGCTAGAATGTAATATGTACTAACACAACACATCCTACTAACGCACAATACAAAAAAAAAAAAAAAATCAGTTGGTTCTCACCTTAGTATGTAAGCTAGATAAGTCTCGACAAAGTTAAGTAGCCTATGTAATAAACATAAATAAAGTAACTAAAAAAGGCACGGGCAATACGAGCCCGTGGATGTTGTTTTATTCGAAAAAAAAAAAAAAAACCTAACCACGTTATATGCAGAATCAGGTGAAATCGAAAATAGACTACGGATATTACACAACTTAACTTATTTTTATTTATTTATTTATTATTTATTAAGGAAGACATACAGTTTTACAAATACATAAAAGAAATAAATCAAAAATTTACATTCATTAACCAATGAAGTCTTCACATAGAATTGTACAAAAATAGCTAGATGAGCAGTTTATTCAAACAGAACTTCAAACAAAAACAAAATAAAATCATTTAGAGACAGCTCCCAAGACAAATGATTTGAACTTATTTAAATTTATAGCAAACATGTCAAAATCACCAAACACATTGTCATGAGAGCTACAAGCACGATAAATCTTTATTTATCGTTAATAATTATTATTAACGATAAATAAAGATTTATCGTGCTTGAATTAGAAATTGAATTAGAAAGACTAAATGTGCCGGGAATATAAAGATATTCCCGGCATATTTAGTCTTTCTAAGGGGTACATAGAACTGTGATTTATTACGGGCTTGATGAGGGCATCTCAAACTAATATTACTTAAAAAGTAAGGGGTATCAATATAATTATTAACTATTTTAAAAAGGAAAAGCTCGTCCCTAGCCAAACGACGGTCCTTTAAAGAAATCGAAACAGGTTGTTTTTTGAGATGGTAGTTGGCTTTAATACTAATAAGTTTGTTAAACCTCTTTTGAATATTTTCAATTTTATCAATGTACACATTAAACATCGAATTCCATACAGTCGGGGCATATTCAAGAACTGAACGAACGTAGGCATTGTACAACGTGAAGACTGTAGCACTGTTGCGAAAATTTTTTGCTACCCGAAGATCAAATCCCAGCATTCGAAAAGCCTTACCAACTATGTGATCAATGCGATAGTCAAACAAAAGTTTACAGTCAAGGTATACTCCCAGGCCCCTCACCACAGTGACCCTCTCAATCGTTACATTGTCAAAACAATAATTGTACTTTATGTTAAGTCGTTTACGGGAAAAAGTAATTACGTTGCACTTATCAATGTTCAAAATAATATCATTGCACAGACAGTAATCAAATAACCGGTTCAGATCATCTTGCAACAGTGCGCAATCTGTTTGTGTATTGATTTGTTTAAAAATTTTCATATTGTCGGCATATAATAATATTTCAGAGTTCTTATATGTTGCTTTAATGTTATTTATAAAAATATTAAAAAGAAGAGGAGCGAGGTGAGAGCCCTGGGGCAGACCTGAGGTAACAGGTACAAAAGTAATAAATTAATGTTTATAATATATATCTATAAATTTTAACATTAATGTGTCTCAAATGTCAAAGTTATTAAAATAATAGTATGGAAATAAATATTATTAATTAATTATTATAATTGTATGTAACAAAAAAAACTTGACCTGACCTAACCTAACCTAACCGTCGGGAATTAATTTTCCCAAACCAACCCAAACTTCCAAACTTTGTTTGTTACTAAATAAACTTCATATTTTTAAGATTCATGCTATTTTAGAGCGGAAAACTGATTCACACTTTTTAGGTTTTTCAACGTTTAAACGCGCAATCAACCTCCCACCCGGACGTGACTGTACTAGATCGTAGGCCTTCACGAGCCCGATCTATCAACACCAAAATTTTTGAAATCCGTTCAGTAGTTTTCGAATTTTCGCCTTCCCATCACACTCTATAGTTACTCAGCTAGCAAAGCAAATATAAAACTAAGTCAGCAAAGTCAGATAAACCCTAACATAAACCTTTACCAATCCAAGCCAATACTGTTAAGGATAGCATGTGCTGGGCCGTCTCTTGGAGGTAGTCACAGTAGTGGCAGCGGATGTCGGGCAGCGGCGTCCCAGCGACCCGACACAGATATATCCCAAAGCAAACGTGCCCTGAGAGTACCTGTGTGGTGCGGAAGGTTAGGACGCCATGACGCCTCGCTAACCACTGACGGAAAACTGGACGAACTGCCTCGATCGTCCTTCGGCCGATGGTTGGTGTTGCCAGCCGGGACTCCCACTCTTGCAATTCCGCTCCCCTGCTGTGGTGCTGACCTCTCCTAAGCCCCGGACACAAGATCTCGACGCCGTATTTTGCGTTATAAATTTATACGATGTGGTCCTATTTCCTGATGATAATTCGTTAATTTTTAAAGTAAATCATAATAAGTACAACTATGAAGAAGTGAATAGTGCACTGACGCAAATACTTCACAGGTTAACTATTATTAATTTAGTATTAAACACACAGTAAACTAGATGTATAGAATTTACTATGCCGAACATTAGGAAACATTAGCTTAATTTAAACGTTGATCATAAAATTCTCCATTTTCTGATACTGCGGTGTCATAAAATTGGGACTAAACCTAGATTCTAAACTTCCATGGGACCCACCTAGACAGATGGGTCACATGGAAGTTACGCTGTTAGAAAGTGAGGCATCTTATAGATGTGCATACCTCACGGCTAGTCTACTTTAGCTACTTTCATAGTATATGAAATTAGATCTACAGAATATTACTTTGGGACAATGCTGCAGATCTCGAATCTATATTCGTAATCAAAAAAGAGCAGTTCGGGCCAATTATAGCATGGAAGCTCGGGAACCCCTAAGAGAATTTGGAAACATTAGCTTAATTTAAACGTTGATCATAAAATTCTCCATTTTCTGATACTGCGGTGTCATAAAATTGGGACTAAACCTAGATTCTAAACTCCCATGGGACCCACCTAGACAGATGGGTCACATGGAAGTTACGCTGTTAGAAAAGTGAGGCATCTTATAGATGTGCATACCTCACGGCTTGTATACTTTAGCTACTTTCATAGTATATGAAATTAGAACTACAGAATATTACTTTGGGACAATGCTGCAGATCTCGAATCTATATTCGTAATCAAAAAAGAGCAGTTCGGGCCAATTATAGCATGGAAGCTCGGGAATCCCTAAGAGAATTCTTTAAAGAAACGGGTGTTCTTATGTTTGCATCACAGAACATGTATGATAATATACTACTTGTTCGGATAATATCGACTATTAGTTAAAGAACAATGATAGACATATATAATACAAGAAGTGAAAAAAAGCTAGTCACTCCTAGTTTTCGTCTTCAAAATGTTAGTAGATCTTTTATGGGATATGGTACACGTATATATAATAAAATTCCACAAGTAATTTTAGACTTGCCACTTCAAAAATTTAAAGTGAAATTTAAAAATATATTGTTGAGCGTAGCATATTATTATATCAAGATTATTACCATGATAAGAATACGTGGAATTAAATCCTGTAGGTGTTCACTCAGGAAGCTGATTATGTTATACATTTACTTTAAGTTATATTTCGAAAAGCAGACTAGTCTTTCAAGCCAGTGGTAGCTTCCTGTACGGCTGACACTAAGGACATTTCTATGTAACTTGATGATTCAAAAGTGCTTGTAATGGCCTAATTTAATAAAGAAATAAAGAATATTTGGATTTGATTCTAAAAATCTTTATCTTATTAACCTATATAAAACGCACAACTTATCTAACTCATTTGGATAAGAAATAACACTGTGTGTGTGTTTCTCCATTCCTATAGCGTACATAGCATATAGGCTATATGCTGCCTTGATAAATGGGCTATTTAAAGCCAAAATATTTTTTGAAATCGCACCGGTAGTTCTTAAGATTAGCGCTTTTTGAAAAAGAAAGAGTTTTCGGCCTCCTAACATGGCAAGGTAGACAGAGGGAACTTGGGAACTTAGTATGTGTCATCACTTTAAGAAACAAATAAAAATATCTATTTACAAACAATATTTGTTTATTTTACGTCCTACACTACATACTAAAAGTAATAGTAACAGTACGACTCAGCTAATCCATATTCACAATACTTCATAAATTAAAATAAACTATAACTCCTACTTTTACGTAACAAAAGTAAAGAACCTATGCATTGAGCCAATGTGTTGATGTCGCAGAGCCATATCAGGGCTATATGTCATTATTGTACAACACTATGTCTCACTTCACTTTTAGGCACTCTTATATAAATAAACCAATTTTACTATGTTGTGTAATATTTTGCATACTATATTGTCTTGAGATCTGACTCGGGTGTTTGTGGGTTCAATCCCCACTCTGTAGAATGATTTTATTTAAATTGTTTTCATTTTCTCACTCTGGCGATGTGGCGTTGAGTTCCGCCACTCAATGTGCAGCCCTATTATATATGCGAGGTATATGCGGTCGGTTTATTTGGCGGGGTCCGCGGCGGTGTCGGCGGGGGTCGCTGCAGGGGTCGCCGGGGTCGCGGGGGTCGCCGCAGGGGTCGCGGGGGTCGCGCCGGCGGCCTCGTCGAGCGCTGCGGCGAGCTCGTCGTCGTCGTCCTTGCCGTACAGTTCCGGGAACTGCGCCATACATTCCTGCATCACACTGAATTTCTCATAGCAGTCGCTGCCCTTCGGGTCTGCCTCGCTGAAATTTTAATAGTTAAAGATTAATCAATAAATATTTTGTAATTTACAATAGTGATTTAACAAACATTTGTAAGGCGCATTGGAACAGGCAACTGAAAACTAGAGGATTTGAATTCTACTGAAGCAAATTAAATATTCAATTATTTTATTTTCTAGCTCTGGTATCGAGGCAAAACGCGGCATAAGCTTCCCAAACGTAAGAGTGGAAATGAAGTGTCTAAACACTAGGTACCGCCGAGGTTCCCTTTACCTACAGTGCTATGTGCGGGTTATAATTTGAAGCTACAAAATGTAAATGTATTATATGTAATGTATAATAAGGAGAATAAGTTTATGATGTAAGTGTTCATAACACAAATTTAGCTTGATTAGTTTTGTAGCAATTTATAGCAACTGAAAATTAGATGCCTTTCAATCCCTTAAAATGTGTGTTTTAGATAGCAGCTGCCTGTATGACTCTCACTAAAGGCATTCCTATGGATCATGATCACTCCAGTGCTTGTGGAATAAAAAATATTTATGAATTAACTGTATTTTGATTTGATTCTCATGTTATGTTATGTTAGCTGCAAACCTAATTCAATGAATACAGAAAAATCCTGTCCTACAGACTCACTAATATTTTTTTTATTTCTCAAAAGTGTTCTTACTATTTATCTAAATTAAGTTTGGTCAGATCTAAGTGAGTGTATTGTAATTGCACCTGTAATGGAAGCATTCAAAGGCGTCGCGGAACTGAGGACCGCAGGGTCCAGTGGCCATGCCTCCAAGGCAGGGGCAGCCCCAATTGATGCTGCCATCTGGTAGTAGCAAACCAGGAGCGGGTTCTGGTTCAGGCAGGCTCACAGTGCTGGGTGTTGCTAGTTCTTCTCGTGCAGCCACCACCACCACATCTTTACCACCTTCACCCAGCGCCCATGAGGCTCTTGTCTGTGAGCTCATATTTTGTAACAATATAAATATATTCTTAAGTAGCTACACTAGTGCCTGTAGAGAGGCGGCCTGTTGTAGTACGCGCAGTGGTGGTGCAGTGAGGGCAAGTGCAGTACGTACGTGGCGTAGGTGTAATGCTCTCACACGCAGTATACAACGAGCTCCTTCCTCACTGACACGTAACACATCAACACCAGCTGGACAACACTCTCCAAATAATTCACGAAGCGCTTGCTGCACTGTGCTCTGCACAGACAATTCTGCTCTGTCTGTAGAATTCCTGAAATGTTCATTAAAACTTGTGTTTAACAAAAAATTATACCATTTAAAATAATATGTGATGATAACGTGAGCCAATGCTTAGAAGTCATAGTAAGACATTTAAAAATTAAGTGAAATAGTGTAGTGTGTAGCAAAGTTGTGTTATTGAAAGTGCTTAATATTCAATCCTGCTATGTTATTATAAATGTGTCAGTTTGTGAGGATGGATGCTTTTAAATTTAAATATATATTTCTTGAGGCCTGTAGTCATGCATGAGCACAACCATGCAACTGTAAGCAAGACCAGTTGTGACTGTAAACACAGTACTCAATGAAACATTTAAGATTTTCATTTCTTCACTCTTGTAACAAGTCCAAGTGTGGCATTGAGTCCCACCACTCAACACACAATACTTCAAATTAGACAGAAAGTGGGGAACAAAATGAAAGGTCCTAAGTTTTATCTGCTTGCCCTGTCATATGCAGGATCAAGTGTGAAGCTATATTTCTAACATTATTATATATTTGTGTATTAAGAAACCGTGTATTGAAATTTTTTTTTTTTAATTTAATGTTGTGTCTATACAGACAGTTCAGATGGGCATGCTTATCAATATTGTTGCTCGTTAATTTATAGTTATACTAGCACTCGTAATTGTACCAATTACAAGAGCTAGTATAGCAAGACAGGTTGTAAGTATATAAGTCTAATGTATAAAATAATATTCAGGGGATAAATAATATTAAAGGAAGCATTTAGAGAACAGGAAGCAGTAAACTGAAGCAGTAAATTGAAGCATTTATTTTTGGTTACGCAATGTTACAACCATACTTACAAAGTCGTTTCCAAATCCAAATAGAAATATTGAGACATTAAAATTATGCGAATCAATTGCACGCTCTTAAATGAAATTAACTAAATAGTTACTTATTGATTACAAATTATAAATTTTAATAAGTTCATGAATCTTATTTCTGTAAATATCCCTAATGGTATATTTAAGGTTATGTTGATACTTTTGAATAGCGGCTTGACAGCTTTAATTGACATTAGGTGTCACAATCGCAGTGATGTCCGAATTACAGATAACAGTAATAAAATTGTCTTCGAGTTAAGTCTGCTAACAGCTTATTCAGAAAATTCTCTGGAGTGGCCGTATATATTTACTGTTCAATAATTTCTGATTAATATTATCTATTGAACAGATATTCACTATCACTCCGAGCAGACGATAATATATTAGCGGTATAATTTGGTAGGTAACGAGTAGACAATGATTTTTATACGTTATAAAATATATATTTTTTTTTTGAATTTAAACTACTTTATGTGGATATCAATAGTCTCAAATACCATAGCACATTGAAGACAGTACCGACAATATATATTTTTTCTAAATATGTGCCTGTGTTAAAAATAAAGCAAATGTGACTTGAAACAATTAGCTTATATTATTTTTGTATATGTATTTTTTTATTTTTTTCTAAATAACTTAAAATTAACTTAAGTATAAATAATATAGAGAACAGATATAAATAATATAGAGCACCTGAGTGTGCCTTACACAACTCAGGTGCCTGAATGTGGAAATGGTGGAAATTTAGTAATCAGTTTCTCTCTGGCATTCCCAATGAGGTGAATCGCTAGCATGTTAGACGGCATGCAGGATATGAGTGAGCGCCATTTACGTAGAATTGCGTGCCTAACAGCTCCTGCACCTGTCTGGAACATCAGGAAGCGTGACCAATGACCGGCTTTCCGCTGGTTGGCGGTTGCGTGGAGCGATTTTCCCTTAATGAAGTGTTACCACGTAAGTGGTAGAGGTCAGACCTGCCGTAAGTCCCCGCTACCGGGGTAAAGGCCGGGGACGTAATACCAGTATACCACTGGTATTACTTGGAGTAGCCTTAGAAGTGATATAAGGGGACAGTATACAAACCTGTTAGTTTCAAGAGAGAAGGGCCTATATACCCTGGTATATAAAGTGTAGCTATAAAAAATGTAAAGAAATCATTCGAGTTAAAAAGTTGTGCTAAAGTTGTGTTTTATGGTTTGCTACCTATTTGCGTACATTGAGAGCCACATCTAGAAGTAACCAAGAACATACTGATGTAGTTAGTACATTTTAGTAAATATTCTAAACTAAGAAGTTAAAGTTAAAATAAATAAATAAAACCGACTTTTTTCTGGGAATCCCATTTAAGTTAAAATACTCATATTAGCACCGATTCCAACATTAACGGATTTAAAATAGTAATAATAAAATATGAATATATCATTTTTTTTTAATTTTAAGTTATTAAAATAATATTATCTACATAATTATTTTAAATGAAACACTTTTAATCGAATTAATCGTGTATATTGTTTGTTAGCCATGTTTTTTGGAAACCTGACGTTTCGAACACTTTGCAGTAGTCCGTGGTCTGCCCGTGACGTTTCATTTAAAATGTGTAACAACCGTGAAAATCAAAGATATTATTACTTAATTATTGTTTTATTTTAATTATTTTTAATATTATTTTCTCGTCGTTACTAAAAAAAAAGGTTTTATTTCATTTCTATTTAATCGCTGCAAATCAAAATCTTCAAGTATACTTTAGTTCATATTTACGTAACAACATAAATGTGCCCGTGCTCCATGATGAAGCCGCCGTGGCGAAGAGGCACAGGCACAGGCGTCTCATTGCAAACGCTACGGATAGAGGTTCCATTCCCCCTGAGGAATTAAATAATTCATATTTAAATTTTCTTCGTTTTAGTAACGAAGTAAGCCGCAGCGTTGAGTAGTGTTGTTAAGTGCTTGCAGTCGTTCTAATTGTCCTTTACTAAGGCACACATTATATGATTGTAGGTATAACTACATGTAACAATTACATCGATATTGGCGAATACGTATAGAAGACCAATAATAATTTTTGAAAAATATTGAAAAATAGATAAATTAAGCATCGTAGTATCCACTTGCGTATTTAAAGATGTATACTAACATCTAAATGTATTTTTAATTTAAGTTAAACATATTTGTGTTTTGTTTGGTACAAGAAATCGGAATAGAATAATAAATACATATTATCATAATATGTCACCGACATACATTGCTATTACAAGATGCTTTTATTCCGGTTGCAGTATCTCCCCAGCGTGAAACAGTCGAGTTCACAGTCACGGCACTTTGTTTCAGACGTTTAGATGTAAGATATTTCTTAGTCGCGTGCACATGGAACTATCATTAGAAAATGGAAATAAAATTTTGTATTGTATATGAAGAAGGTGTTATAGTTGATTCCATAGTTGTTATGTTTGCAACTCATAATATAAATACTCAACGTGCATATACCTACGTACGTACATAGCCCTAGAGCGTCCTATGTCAGTGTCGTAGTCCGGCAAGAAGACGCAACAATGTGTTAACGTTAGTTTGCCAGTAAACATGACACAGTTGCAACATATCGGAGTGTGGAAGTATGCGATCAATCCCATGGTGCACTTTATGGCGCATTACGCGAGTGCGGTGAGACGCCGGTTATGGCCTCAGCGCGTTGAGTTTATCGCTTCCCTCCCCAAACCCCGCACTCTCTGAGAGCCGCCAGCTCTTATCACGCATTGTGCTGGTATTGAATTGCCATAACCAGAGATTTTATTGCTCAATGAAATGGACGCGATACGTGAGCTCTGTAATAGCTCCAGTTTTACTGTCGCGTCGCCTGACACACATCTGCGGCTGTCGCGGATTGTTCACACTCTGTTTAAACGCGATTGACTCATTTAAATATAAATGAAAATCTTGTATGAATGTAAGCCTGCCTCTGGGGTATAGATGCTTGTTATAATGCACAGTCTATTATTATTTCTAGACAAAATAGTTAATCTTCAATCAATTGATGTCTTGATGATGATTCATAGGAATTTAATTAAGTATGTATATATATATATATATATATATATATATATATATATATATATATATATATATATATATATATATATATATATATATATATATATATATATATATATATATATATATATATATATATATATATATATATATATATATATATATATATATATATATATAAATACAGGCATCGTCTGCGAGTATTAATGACTAAAATAAACGTATCAAATTAATAGTAATTCATAATAAAATTTCAGATTAAAATATAACAAAATATTTAACTATTATCTCACCAAGAAATTACAAATAATCTAACTAATCTCTTTCCCAAATACACGAAGAGAACCAAAAAAAAAATGAATGAATAACTTAAATGACTATGAATTAATACCTCTATATATACATCTTTATTTATGTATAATACAACCGTAACGGATAAATATTTGTACATGAAAATTATGCTGGTAATAAGGCAAAACGCGGCGTTGAGTTCCGCCACTCAACACGCAATGCCTCAAATCGGCGGAAAGTGGGGAACGGAAGTGGAACGGAGTGTCATAACACTAGGTTTCACTTCCGTACCCTCTGCCTACCCTGCCTAGTGCGGGATACAGCGTGAAGCTGAAAAAAAAAAAAAAAGAAAAAAAAAAATGCTTCCAAGATATAAACCAAAAAATATATATGCTTATACGTTTGTACACGTTAGTGCACCCAGAAACGGTTTATCCGATTTAATTATATGTAGTTATTTCACTATTGTAGTTTAGTAAACCTTCATTAACGGTTAATGTAGTTTTATTTCAATCGGTATTTGCTATTAATATTTGTTTTACTGAAATGGCAATAAATATATTCATAATTGTATAAGGTTATCTCTCAGTATATACATTAGGCCTCTAATTTATTATTTTATGTATTATATATTTAAAATGTAATCAAATTTTTCCTTTGTAGACTCGGAACCATTTTACTACCTAATAGCATATTACAAAAATGTGCCTTACTGTTGACTTCAATGTACATGACTGTAACGTACTATATATTTATAAATCGTAGAAAGAAATGAGAGCAAGCAGGGTTATTAAATTTGGTGAACAAACAAACGATACTACTTACTATATTTTCTTTGCTGACGAGACATAATTGTTAATACAAATTAAATTGTACAATAATTTGAATAAAATGTTACCTATACATAACTTTTTATTAATAAAATGTCATGAAATGAAAATTTATACAATGTAGTCGATCTGAGCACGCAAGTATCGGCTCGTCGAGGCGGGTGGTCAGCGGGCGATGGACGGCGTCAAGCGCTAATGAAGGCATTTGCATACGCACTGATTATCAAGTGGCGCGGGGACCGCAGGTGGGGGAGAGGGGAGGGGGGGGACCCCCGCCGGGACACGAACGTCACTGCCGATGAAACTAACCATTCGCAAAAATTCCATCAGACTAATGGCGTGCTAGAAATTAATGAGAAATATTTCCATAACGAGCAATACTGAGGGTCCCCGCGCCGCGTTACTTTCAGCTCTAATGAAAACTCAAATGAGCAATGGAGCAATCAATTATAGTTGTTTACGTCGGCGGCGAACTGACAAGCAGGGCAGGCAAGGAAAGGTAGAGTGAGGCACGTTGGTGACGGCGCCGGCTTAGAGTCATGTAAGCTAGCACTTGCACAGGTGCCGGTCAATTTATCGCCTCCGTTTACTTTTTACCGCCAACGTTCGCCTGCGTATAACCTGATGTATGACTAAGCTGCGTAGCGGAAACCGACTGACAGGTTCTACAACGGCCGTCCGACAGTCAATGTGTTATAATCCTTATGCATTCTATTATTGATGCATTATAGAGCTCAATTTGTCTAACCCGTACTTTTGTAAATCTTTAGTATAAATCTATACGTGGGATAAAAACTAATAGATTTTGTCTAGTTAGTGATGACAGGACAGTAACACACATGTGTCAGTCCTCAAGCCCGTATACGCAATATTAGTCCTACTCATGGCCTTCGCCGGTCTGTTCTGGGTGCGCTACGTGTCTACGCCGCGTGGCGCATCGCGGATCGCGGTCGCACCAGAGCGTCATTAACTAGATTCAATATATTATATTCAATTAATACCTACTCGTCTCCGCCGCGCCGCTTACAGTGGGCTCATTAAGAGCGGCGGCGATTTTAGCTGAAATGAAACGAACTCTTTATAAATATCCTACTGCATTTTGAATGCTTTTTTAGTTCAGTAAAATCATTTCCTTAAAATGAGAATAAGTAAAGAATACACTTGTTGAATTTCTTTATGGCGTTTGACTGCGCAAGTTCCATTAAACATGTCCGGTCTCGGTTTCTATGTCTCTATCTCTTATGCCTCATGTAATATTAGATCATCACATATGAAATTGCCGATTTGCCGTACTGCCGTACTTATATCACAAATTTATCCTTTTAGTTCGGAATTCCAAATTCAAATTTATAAGGCTATTTGTATGTATTTGTGTTTTGTTAACCGTCAAGTTTAATTGTGATGTAAGTGATAAAACTCTTTTAGTCTACTTAAAGCCAATTGAGAATAATAAAACTCTTTAAAGTTGGGTACTTTACGATTTCAGTGACGCACACCGAAAAACGCGCGTCGATTGATGCGTTTCATGACTGAACCGGCATAATATATAACAGTTTTTAAATCGAATCGTTACCTGTGTACAAGTGGATTCTTTACAGTGGTTAGCGCCGGTGTCGCTAATTATAGTACAGCAGACGGCTAATTAGAAGAGCTTCAATGGAAATGTCTAAGAAATACACCGCCAGACATCCCCGAACCTTTCTCTAACAGATTAGCATGTTTTCAGAAATTTTGATACATTCTTGCAAGGAAAAAAAATCCAAAATCTCATCCGACCGAACTCTGATGGGACAGTCCAAACTGCCTTCAAATATATAATTTAGTCCCGTCCGAAAGTCTTTGTTAGTAAAGGAATAATTGCATAGATAACATACTTTAAGTAGGTACATATATTACTTAAAAATCACAATAAAAGTTACAGATGTCAATTGCTCGTAGTTTTTTTTAACATTTTGCATGCATTACGAATATCGCACGGCGCGTCCCTGTTGTTGTTCACGGTTCGTTAAAACCCCTTTTTATTGAAGCTCGCGTGTGTAACAACGTTATAAATTCCCAGCGAACATATAGAAGTCGAAACATACCGACGCAGGCAACAATAAACCAAGACTATGTTACATGCGTACAAATATTAGGACTTATTGAAAAATATTTTTATACTATTTTTTTCAAATAAAAGTTATTGTCACATTAATTTACCTCAATTTTATCTGTTTTAATAAAAGTTGCAGTGTCCATAATCACGAATATCTATGCTATAGATATAACATTAGATGATGAGTAAAGAGTTCCTAACAATAGTTGCGTAGATCACAACAATGCAGGCGTAGATATGATCAAAGCGAGGAGAATTTGTTCATTAAATGGAGTACACGCACGCGTAACTATTAATAAGTTAGTCGCTGGCGGTGGTGGAGTGGCGCTGGCGTGGTCGGGAGCGGGAGGATTCAGCTCGAGTGCCTCTGAATGCGATACGAGCACCCGCGACGTCGGCACGTCGCCACGCAGGCAGGCAGGCAGGCAGGCAGGCACAGCGCGACCTTGTTAGATTACATTAATTTAATCCGATGACGATACCACCCTTTGCACAAAACCGCCTCCCCCCACCTTGCGCTCGTTCGCGCGCAGTAAACACGCACAATAGCTGTAGGCAATTCGATTATGAAATTTTAATCTCTTTCAGTGATTGCATGCGAAAATATTATTTGCTCGCTACTTATTAAACTTATTTACTTGTTTCATATCTATTTTATTTAATTATAGTGTCCGTACATACTCTAAATATATATTTTTATGTATGTAATAAACATTTGAAATTGTACGTTTGGGTTTAAACATGATTCGCTTATATTATATTGTCAAAGTTAGCAACGCTACCGCTGATCAAAACATGTGATACGCTTCATAAATCACGCGCAAGCTTGACAAATGCCTGCGTCACAGCCCCAGAGACTCACGAAGTAAGCGACATTGCGACGGATAGGATGGCAGTAAGCCTCGCACGCCAGATGCGCTCTCCCGTCTCCTGCCGCCTGGTTATACTTACCTGCCGTCATACTTACCTGCGCTGAGACCGAGCGCCCGGTAGCGACCGGTATATATAAATACGTACAAAACCATTACAACAACAACATTGCAAATGCTTTCTTTTAATATCGACATTCACAAGTATGAGTTCTGTGTTGATGATGACAGACAGACAGAACCAGGCGGATATAATAAAAAAACCTCACTCTCATGACATATTGTCATTTATTGGAGAAGTATACATACATAGGAGTACATTACACACATTGTTGTGTACATTTGAACTTTTTGTTTTATAACGATATAGGTATATTAGTTATTTTAGTTTGTAAATTCTAAAGATTTCTTTTTATATCATTTTATTCTTTAGTAAGGTCAGTTTATAATCTTAGTTAAAACACTTGATAAATGTTGTTAAATCTCCGTTATAGGCTGATAGTGGTATTAATAGTTTTGTATTAAACACGTGACGTATTGATATTTTATTCCGAAGGCTGTTTTTTCTCTACGTATAACCTCTACATCGTCTATACGTGTACACTCGTGAGCGTATTAGCCTCGGGTCTGTTTGACCTAGTTAGATACCGCTATTATTTGCGGAGAATAGCGGCTCTTGTGTTGTCATATTTGTCATCTTTTGTGCGATATCAAAAGGCCAGCCGTGTCGGCTGTAGCCTGTAGGCGCGAGGCGCAGTGCCTCGCGCCATAGTGGACCGTAGCACACGGCGACATGTCTGATATTGCGTTGGAAAGTTGTTTAGTGTGAAAACGCCGGTATAATGAATCTCTTACACGTGTACTGTACGTGCACACAGCATACTTGCGTGTGTGGATTAGTGAAAAGCCATCGAGGATTTTCTTTATAAAGCAATCCCCCAGTCCTGTTCAATTGTCAGATTAAACCATTAAAGTTTTACAATCATCATTGCACGTGTACATTAGTTTTTTTAGCAGCCTGTATTTATTGTGCTATGATTTTGTTTATTATCGATTTTAAATACGTACACTATTTCGATTCCGATGATGCATTAAATTATAGCTTGCAACTAATGTTAAGACACTGTTGCTACGAACACGGAATAATATGAAATAGTTTAGTGTTTATTGTATCAAATATATTTTGTTTAAAATAGGGTTAAGTAACTACCGATACATAAAAGTAACAAGAAGTTTCGTTGTTCTTCTAAATGAGCGGGGAAGCGGGGTGACGGGCAGGCGGCGCGGTGCTGGTGGATGTGCGCCTGCTTCATTTTATTGGGATATAGGAATTTTATCATTTATTGTGCGGCTGTAAATTGCGAGCGCACGTGCCTCAGAAATTTCTAAGGAATTCTCTGGAAGTCACTCCCGAGGCCTTTTTCAATTATTGCAGTTCACAACAATAATTTATCGAGACCATCGAATAGTTAATGTCACCAATTAGTAATTAGTGTATGCTTTGTGTCTCGCACATACACACATTTAGAAAACATCGCTCTTCAACATTTTAATTTTCACATGAAATGTGACTTATAAACGTAATTAAATCGGGTAGTTTTGATCACAAAAAATACGATTTTTGATACGAATGATAGAAGTAAAGAGATAATTTAATTGTCCTAGTTCGTGTAGACAGAGTAGAGTTATCAATATTACAAATATATAACAAATAACTAAGCGTTCTTTTGTTTATTTTTATACAAGTAGTATTACGACGTTGTCACGTTGGGGTGAAATCTGAAGGGAGTTCGCTACGTTTCTCTTCACGCTCATTAGCGGCCGAATGTCTGTGAAGTGAGCGGATATTTTTAAAGGTTCACTTAATGTACGGAACGAGGGAGTGAAAGGCGCTCCCGTAATTATTTTACTCCTTTTTATTTGTTAAACAAATAACAAGTGCGACCTGACGTGGCGCAGGGGCCAAAACATGTGACTGTAATGCGACAGGATGTGGGTTTAATGCACACTCGAGGAAATGAAATATTTAATATTTTCAAATTATTTATTTGATGTTTTCATTTCGTCGCTCTGTTAATAAGGCACAAGCACGGCGATGAATACCGCCACTCAATGCTTTAAATTCGGCGGAACGTGGGTAACGGAACGGAGTGTCCTAACATGAGTAGCTTCTCAAGTTCCCTCTGCCTTTGCCGTACACCGTTGAAACTGAAAAAAAAAAACAAATTGCAATACAATATATACATTTTCCGACCGCTGAGTGATAACACTAGTTATTCTGGCGATATATTAAAAATGAATGAAAATCCCAGTATGGGGGAAGGGGTGTTATTTTTTATAGAAATTATTGCTTATATATAAATCAAAGGTCTTAAATATATCTTATTTATAAACTAATTATATTTTACTATAAATATAATAGAGATAAAATATATCAAAGTAAAACTTAAGCTCGATCATAAAGTTTCCAATTTACTTGGTGCCGTCTTGAAGAAGATCTGATCAACAAACCGTTGGAGATACGAAGTTGTCAGCAGTCGGCGACGCGCGACGCAAACTACACTACAGATTACCTTCTTAGCTTTGAGACAACTTTACTAATGCAACCAATGAACGAACGAACCAAATATATCTTCACATCAATTTAATTTAGCCAAATAAATAATAAAATTGTAATGTTATATTTATATTTTTACAAAGAATTTTTTACCGTTATCTCTCTGTCAGCCTGAATGATCATGTTATGTTAGGTTATAGAGAGAGCACCCAGTGTCAAGTCGCTACGTTTATAGCTTTGAGGCTGCATTTAAGATGTTGCATGTTAATAAGTTTTAGTTGAGTTAACATATTTATGTAAATATTTATCACTAATTGATGTACACACAAACTCCTTTATGGACTTTATATTCACTAACTATTTTATACAATATTTAATATTTTTATAATTTTTCACGATATATTTGCCCACAATATATATTGTATATTTAATATTTGGATGTATATTTAACAAATGGATCATGCTTAATTATTTATAATGGTCGTTAGCAATTCAGTATATTTAATATTAACGAAAAACATTTTGTTTTGAGTAAGTATTTTTTAAACCACATATTGCAGTATTCATTATTGCTCATAGATGATTATTTCCTTGCTGTTTGTACATAAGTTTATTGTAATTTAGCACAACAACATTCTACAAACAAATATTGACAGGAAGTCACAAATGAAGTCTAGATTGTTGCAATTTGACACGGACGCACTACAGAGCGGTAGAGCGGTAGAGCGGTAGAGCGGCGGTGAAGGAATGATGACAGATGACAGATGATCGATATACTCGTATTTCATTATGATCTTTCTCTTATCTCTTGTAACCTACAAGTACTTTATATGTCAATGCTTATACGATAACTGGGTCTAACGAATATACTTACACACAAACAGTGCTTAGTTTGTTAGACTCAATAACAATTTTGCTACATGAGTAATTCATTACTATGGAACAATTATAAAATCTAAAATGAAAAAAAAATACTGTTAACTTTTAATAATAAAATTATTTTAGTATATAATTTGTGCACTATGTTTTAAGTACTGTCATTCCTGTACGTAAAGCACTCTTGTGTCCATAATTGCAAGATCGCTAGTGACTTTGATGCATTGAAATAGAAATGCCATTAATGCGTGACAGAACACTCTTGCGGCGGCCGGCGCACGCGGCGACGTGCAGCACGAGACTCGACTCACGAGCTCTACTTAAAGCAGTAATTGTGCTTGTTAAGTATCTGATAATTATTACAGACAATTCGTGGAGAGTGCAGTGTAGTGTACAGTGTACAGAGCGCGGTGGACTCCAGTAATTGCACAACTGTATTCATAATTCCACTTAATTGGTATCCGCTGTCTGGTCGCAGTCGCGGTCGCGTGCAGGATGTACTAGTACGATGAAATACTACGAAGCGCACCGACAAATAATTATAGTTAGTTTAATCAGAGCCGCGCCTTTACTAATGTGTATATATAACATAGACATATGTAATTTTAATCTTTTGGGATTCGAAATTGATTGTCGCTTTGAATAGAAATATGTTTAGTTATTTCAAATCAAAACGTGCACACGAGGAACCCAGTTTTTCTCGCGTAAATTTTGATCCCGCTGGAATTCCGGTATAAAAAGTAATTTATATGTTGCTCTACCGCCTCCTTTTCCTCCATCTTTCAGTGAAATCTCTATAAAAACCGATTCTGCTGTTCGATTCTTGGTATCAGTACGTTCCTTGCTAGAAACAAAGAAATTGCAGTAATTTCAACACAAGCAGCTTGAACCGGAATCATTTTCATTTTCGTATTCTATAAAGGAATTGGATATTTGTTTACTTATCTGACAATCTAGAATAAGTTATTATAATATTGAATAAGACAACTATTATAAAATGCGTGCAAAAACCGAAATTAATATGAATGTTCGTCTAGTCTAGGTGCGCGAAGCAAAGAGATCCTCTTGCTTCAGTGTAGGTCTCTTCAGTCAATCAGTCATCTTTATATAGTTTAAGAAACAGTTCAGTCAGTATTTCTGCACGCGTCCGTGCGTGAAGTTTATGACGCAAACACATTGTTTCCCTTCTAATAGGCACGTGTGACAGCTGGACGTGACCTACATGCGAGGAAATGAGGACTATTCTCACCAAAAGTAAGAATATTCCTTATATAAAAAAAAATTTGGTTTTATTTGAAGTACTTGTTAAACTGTATGTCTTCCTTAATAAATAAATAAATATATAAAAAAAAATAACTGATAAAAAGAGTAATATACATATGAATATAAACATAATCATGTATTTATGTTCCATTTATTCATTATTTGAATGTGCGTAAGGAATGCTTTATCTAGCTCTATTATATAATATGAACATCATATGGATTAGTCATTTACAGAACAGATCGAGTGTGGTTACTCTGTGGTCACATTATATACTTAATTACACGTAAGTATTCTCATAGTATTAAGGAGTTGTATAGCCGGCGGGGTGACCGGACGCGACCTCCGCTCGCCCATTACTCGCAGTGGTTAGGCGCCGGCGGGTGACGTCGGGTGACAGAGAGCAATACCAACTACCTAAATATCCACCGCGTGACCGGTGACCAGGGTGGTGCCTGACCACGTTATGTTGAAGCATCTACATATTTGATATATATGTATGTCATAAAGCGACACTACTGTGTGTGTACTGCCAACTAAAGCGTCCAATTCCGCTTCCAAATTGCTGTGACGCTCTCACTGTGCGACATTATGGCACTCGTTAACTTTACTTGTCTATTTCTGTGTGTGTGTGTGCGTGTGTGTGTGTGTACCGTAAATGTACCTATGAACCTATGTACACTATTGCGATGAACGCTAACTAATGCAGTGATTTTGGTGTTAAAGCTTACTTATTTTTTTCTTTGTAATATGTAGCTCTTCAAATTTCTAGATCTATATAATATAAACACAAGGCAAGTATAAATACACACACGTATCTGTACATGTACGCGTACGTAGGTACCTACTCGTGAACATCAACATTTAAACATTATTTGCCCTCCGCAGTACTAAAAAAATATATTATAGACAATAGACTACAAAAAATCAATATAGTGTTTAATTACTGTTGTGTAAATTATAATAATTCAAACGTCGAATGGCATTCCGAAGTCCATCCGTGTTTGTGGCAAATATAGGGCATGTAGCCGTGGCTCCCGCGGGAGCAGCGGGGCGCGGCGGGAGTGGGGGAGGGATGGACAGTCAGTAATCTTGTTTTATACATGACTGTCAGTGTGGTCACTGCTCATGGGGTTCCTTCTGTACACCCTGCTATACAATCTGCTTTGTATCTATGTAGAGCTTTAAGATTAGGACAAATCTAAGAGAATAAAAATACCTTTGATAATATTTTAATTTTCACGATTATTTGACATTATAAGTGAAATAAATTTAACCGGATATAATCACGTACCTATATTGTGTTGTACATTTTTAGAAACCTGATGTTTCAAACGCTTTGCAGTTGTCCGTGGTCTCGGGTAGACTGAGGTGGCATCCGTCTGTCAGTTGACATAATTATAATGTTTACTATTATATACGATTAATCTGAAAGTGGGGAACGGAAATGAAACGGAGTGCCTTAACACTAGGTTCCCGGGTTCCCTCTGCCTACCCTGCCTCGTGCGGGATACAATGTGAAGCTAAAATGAAAAAAATAAATAAAATAAATACCTAAAGGCAATATGTCTTTAGGTATTTATTTTCGTTTCAGACGTCGTCTTTTATAATATAATTAAATAACACATTTTATAAATTGCAATCAATTACAGTATCATTCTAAAATTTAATCAAAACTGTGCAAGTTTTAAAATACAACATTAACTTATATACAACTTATTTAAAAAATATTTTTACTAACCTTATAATAAAAAAATAAAGAGTAACACTAAATAAATTTAGTAAGTACGTAAACGTAAAACATACACGCTCGTCTGTACGTGCCGGCCGCCCGTTTGCCGCTAGTCAGTAGGCAGTAGGCAGTAGGCACCGCGCCTTCAGCAAACAGATAACCTGCTTACATACACTCGCTCTGAATTTCACATCGCGTCAGCGCCGGTACAATTCGCTAACCGTGAAACTTCGATCAATCAACGTCAATAAATATGTATGCAACAGCTCATACATAAAAATATCTCGTTTGACTTACTTAAATCTACATACAACTGTGGGTACACTATCAGTACATAATACATAATATGTTTATGTAAAGGTAAATTAAATACCGAAAGATATTGTTCATGTAGAAAATTACGCAAATAAATCTCAAAGTGGTCATCAATGAATTTAATAGCTAAATTCTTGCAACTTCGCCAGTTTTATTTTTGACTTCCTGAAGTAATTATACCTATAGTATGTATGCTATTCTTCTTTTAAATTTAAATTGTTCAACAATATGTTCAGCTCGATTCGATTCTATAAATGATTAAAACTGTCATAAACAAGCTGGTATATCATTTTCATATTTCAATTAAAATATGTCTAAATCTATACTTATAATTAATGTGTAATTGATCACTGTCTGTACGTACATGTAAGATATAAAAAAAATTTTTACACGTTTATCAAAGATGTAAAGGGGACGTTTATAAAAGCAATAGGGCCCAAAATAGTGGATTTACAAAATTTTTGTTTGTCAGTGCGTTTGTACGCCTCAATTTTGGCAATTCGCCTTATATTTTGGCAATCTTTCCTTAGTGTGTTGTTTTATTTAAATCGGTTAATAAATACAGCATTTTAAAATATTTAGCCTGACAATTTTTTTTATTTACTTAGCTGAAATTTTAGTTTCCAATATATAGATACTGTCTTAAAAGTGATAATGTTATATGAGCATGAAAGTAATTGATATTAATGAATATAATTTAATGCAAGCGGGCGAAGCCGCGGGTGGGTCAGTAGTATAATATAAACTTGAGCGTATGGGAGGCCACTTAGCTGTTATCAGAGCACGGTACTGGTGACTACAGCACGGCGGCGCGCGGCGTCGCGAACCAAAATCTACCTTCGTCATTAATAATTTACAGTGCAATATTCGCGAGTAGGTACGTGTCATTTATACGCACTCGTAAATCACATTATTGTAAATTAGTTTTAAATATAAATGTATTAACTGGCTGACGGACAAAGTGCATAAAAATTGAAAATGTTTATTTTATCGTAATGTGGTACATATATATGTGGCGTGAGATTAATAGTAAACAAAGTTTGATTATGTTAATTATTAAAAATTTTGTATAAGGCCTGTCGTGGCACAGGGGCACAAGCTGCGACTGCAACGCGACTGTTATGGGTTCGATCCCCACTCGAGGAAATGAAATATTTTCAATTTATTTTTATAATTTCGTCGCTGTGTTAAGAAGGCAAAACGCGACCTTGAGTTCCGCTACCAAACATGCCAAACCTTAAAATCAGCTGAATGAAGTGTCCTAGCAGTAGGTTCTCAAGTTCCTAATACCTACGCTCTCATGAGCGAGATACAGCGTGAAGCTGAAAGAAAAAAAAGAATGACAAATTTATATAAATGGATATTTATCACTCGATTGGCAGTAATAGTGTCCAAGTGTCTTTTCGTATCGTTATATCTATTTTTGAAAAAAAAAATAATTATTAAATATTTATATTATTTTTAAAGTGTTATTCCACACTAATTTATACTTTAGTTTTCATTCTATCTGCGACCACCCCAATAAAATACTTGGAAATGGAAAAAGAGGAGTTAATTTTTTTGGTTTTTCAATTCAGTAGCGAACATCTATGTATACAGAGTCATGTCTAACGGTCGCTACACAGCACAGCCTAGTAGTTAGTCAACAAGGATTAGTGAGGAGGTAATTAGTAATGATTGCGTGTGTCCGAGCTGGACATGATCGCTTGCACATAATATACATAAATTATAATAGTCATTTGTACATAAAATAGTATATTTTATTGTACCATTTTCACGCTCGACTCGCGGTATCGCGGACATTAAACACAATTATATGGAAATAGAGCATTGAGTGCTCTCACAAACTAATAAACAGTGCGTATGTAAGTAAATTATGCATGTTAAATATTGTTTGCTGGTATGTATGAAAGCAATCTACAACTTTAAGTCACGATTTATATTAAATAATTAAAAAAACGATCTACAAATAGTGACAAAAAAAGGTGATTTAGGTCAACGTGAAAGTTATAATTTATTTATTTATTTATTAAGGAAGACATACAGTTTAATAAGTATTTTAAATAAAAACCAAATTACATTCAATTAACCAATGAAGTCTTCACATAAAATAGTAAAAAAAAATAGCTAGATGTACAGTTAATCATTCAGAAACAGCTTCCATGACAAGTGATTTGAACTTATTTAAATTTATAGTAAACATGTCAATATCGCCAAACGCATTATCATGAGAGCTGCAAGCACGATAAATAAAAACATTTCCACCATATTTAGTTCTTGTAATAGGTACATAGAACTGTGATTTATTACGGGCTTGTAGACGAGGACATCTCAGACTAATATTACTTAAAAGTAAAGGAGTATCAATATAATTATTCACTATTTTAAAAAGGAAAAATTCGTCCCTAGCCAAACGACGGTTCTTTAAAGAAGTCGGAATAGGTTGTTTATCGAGATGGTATTGGTTGGCTTTAATACTAATATGTTTATTGAACCTCTTTTGAATATTTTCAATTTTATCAATGTACACATTAAACAACGGATTCCACACAGTCGAAGCATACTCGAGAACAGAACGAACGTAGGCATTGTACAACGTGATAAGTGTAGCACTATTGTGAAAATCTTTTGCTACCCGAAGAACAAATCCCAGCATCCGAAAAGCCTTACCAACTATGTGATCAATATCAAATAAAAGTTTACAGTCAAGGTAAACTGCCAGGTCCCTCACCACAGAGAGCCTTTCAATCGTTACATTATTAAAGCAATAAAAAAAATATACAATATACAATAAAAAAAATATGCAATAAAGTACAACTTTATGTTATGTCGTTTACGGGAAAAAGTAATAACGTTACACTTATCAATGTTCAAAATAACATCACTGCACTGACAGTAATCAAATAACCGGTTCAGATCATCTTGTAAAAATGCGCAATCTGTTTGTGTAGTAATTTGTTTAAAAATTTTCATATCGCCGGCAAATAATAATATTTCTGAGTTCATAAATGTTGCTTTAATGTTGTTTATAAAAATATTAAAAAGGAGAGGACCGAGATGAGAGCCCTGGGGCACACCTGAGGTAACAGGTACAAAAGAGGAGCAAAATCCTTTAACCGTCACAGCCTGACTCCGCTCCCTAAGATACGAAATCAACCAACGAAAGAGATCGCCATGTATACCGACCGACCTCTACAAGTCTACAAATTAACAAGCGATGTGAAATTTTATCAAATGCCTTGGAGAAGTCGGTGTACACCACGTCTACTTGACAACCACCATCCATATGAGATAGAACTCGGTGCAAAAATTCGTTTAAGTTAGTCTCGGTCGATTTTTTATTAATGAAACCATGCTGCTGTTCAATTATGATAGGCCTTAAAGTTGGAAAAATGGAGTCGTATATAATATTTTCAAATAATTTTGCAACAACACACAATTTGAATATAGGTCTGTAATTCCGAATATTATGTTTATTACCGAATTGAAAACTGGCACGACAAATGATTGTTTCCATAACGGCATAATTCCGGAACTCAGGGACCTACTAAAAAGGAGGAATAACGGAAGGGCAAGACTATCACTACACATTTTTAAAAAATAGGGAGACATAAGATCAGGGCCATAGCCTTTACTAACATCTAATTTCTTAAGATAACCCGACACGATCCCAGGCGAAATATGGACAGCTCCAATTGAAACACTACCATGACACAATTGAGAAGTATTAAGGTTAGCTAACTCATAATCAGTATCGGAGTTACTAGATCGAAATACAGATTTGAAGTAATTATTAAAGAGAGGACTAATCTCCATAACACCCGACGCTGACGAGTCATCCAAAAACATTGTGCCGGGCAATTCACTACAGCTCTTTTTAGATTTTACGAATGACCAAAAATTTTTACTATTAAGTAATATTTAATAGTTGATAATGTCAAATTCGCAGGCGTATGCACTCATAATAATGCATAAATGAACTGCAATTATGAATATGTGATAGTTTTTAACTGAAATATAAAAATAAATTTCTTTTCTTGACAAATTTTAATAGTTATGAGTCTGTCAGGCAGAGAATAAAAGGAATTTACATTTAGTTAGACTACGCGGCGAATTTGGTACAAATTGCAGCTGAAACTATTGATAACTGCTTTTATCTTTTATAGAATAGGCTTCACGCTGCACCCCGCGTATAGCAGGGTAGGTAGCGTAAACTTGAAAACCTAGTGTTAAGACACTTCTTTCCGCCCTCTACTTCCTGCCGAATTTGAGGCAATGCGTGTTGAGTGCCAGAACTCAACACCGCACTTTGTCTTGTTTGCAGAGCAAAGAAATGACTTTTTTTCAGCTTCATGCTATATTCCGCACATGGCAGGATAGGCATAAGGAACTGGAGAGCCTAGTATCAAGATAATGTGTTCCGTTCTCCATTTTTCGCCGAATTTATGTGATTGTGTACTTTATTACTAGAGAAAAAAAAGAAAATATTAAACATTTAATTCGGAATTGAAAATATTAAATAATTTATTTCTTCTAGTGACGATTGAACTCATAACCAGTATACAGTCGCTAGCTGGTGCTTCTGTGCCAAGATAGGCCTCAGACTGCCTTGACGTAAATGAGTCAATGAGGCTTGATTTTTTCTGTATTCAACGGGCCAAAAAGTTTGATAGAAGGGGTTGATATCTGCACGTGACCTCACAATAAATGGTGACAGATGATAAAGTATTCGTTATTCTCTTTTGTGGTTAAAAATAAGCTTCATATTTTTTTTCTGCATAGAAGGGTAGGATATACAAAGTATCAAGACACTGTATTCCCCCTTTTCCGCTTTTAAATCGTCAAGTTAAATAGAAATGTCTGTTGTGTCAGTCCTACAGGAAGCAACCACCGGCTCGGAAGGCGGGTCTGCTGAGAAGAGCTGGCAAGAAACTCAATAGTTGCTCTTTAAAATATATCTTAAAGTAAATGTATAATTAGCTTCCTGAGCGACAATGAACAGCATTTAATCCCATACACTCTTATCATGGTAATATTTTTAAATTGAATTATACCTTTGTCTAACAATATATTTTTAACTCTTACTTTAAATTTTTGATGTGGCAAGTCTAAAATCATTTGTGGATTTTTTACGTGTCCATGTACCATCTCTCATAAAAGATCTACTAACATTTTGAAGACGAAAACTAGGAGTGATCAGCTTGTTTTTACTTCTTGTATTAATATAATGTTTACACAGTTTATACATTGTAGTTGCTGACGGAACTTAACGCCGCACCTTTTCTTGTCAGAGCGGAGAAATGTACGAACACTATATTCACGAGTGTAGATCGAACCGCAACAATCTTGTCGTTACGTTTACGGTCAGATAGAGGTATCATATTTATTTAACAATTCACGATTATATAAATATAAGATGTTGTAAGTTTTTAATAGTTTAAACGTATACATATCACTGTATAACAAAATGTTATTAAAAGACATGTTAATATTATATTAACTTAAAATAAATAACTTCGTTTTAAAAATGTAATTAAGAGCAATTATTTGCAATAACATTGTAAAATGGAAACTTTTGTGGCCAATAATTAATTGCTCATTAACGGTGCACGAGCGCTTGCAATTTGCGTGATAATGCCCTGCTACGTGCATTTCAATATAAATTATATTGGTGACGTCTGATATAGTGCCGACTTCGGTACATACATGTGGGCTTTCAGTGCTCGGCTGAAATCTGTATATATATATATATATATATATATATATATATATATATATATATATATATATATATATATATATATATATACATACATATATATATATACATACATATATGTGTATATTCTATTTCCAATTATTACAGCCTATTTGACTTCCTGTCATATCTGTCTGTATATTGCACGCTACACTCTTAGAGAATGTATCGATAAACTAATCGACGTCGATCGTGCAAATGTATATATATATATATATATATATATATATATATATATATATATATATATATATATATATATATATATATATATATATATATATATATATATATATATATATATATATATATATATATATATATATATATATATATATATATATATATATATATATATATATATATATATATATATATATATATATATATATATATATATATATATATATATATATATATATATATATATATATATATATATATATATATATATATATATATATATATATATATATATATATATATATATATATATATATATATATATATATATATATATATATATATATATATATATATATATATATATATATATATATTATATATATATATATATATATATATATATATATATATATATATATATATATATATATATATATATATATATATATATATATATATATATATATATATATATATATATATATATATATATATATATCGACGATCGACGTCGATTACTGTATCGGATCTAAGAGTGTAGCGTGCAATATACAGGTACAATTACTGTGCAGTATACATTTGCATTTATACATGATTTCTTTTGAGTGAATTAAATGCTTCTTGTAGAAATTCTATTTCTTTTATTTTACTAACTAATATTTGATATACATATATTCCTTATTACCAGGGCTAGGATATGAAATTATTAAATATTTCATTTCTTTGAGAACTCACAACTGGTTGAGCATGTGACAACCTGATAAATTATATAATCAACATTTATGATGTATATAAAGTTATAACGTAGGATTGAAGGTCCATCAGTGTATTGTAGTGTAGCCGACATGGACTTTATATGTAGAGTGTGTGAGAGGACGTCCCCAAACTACAGCGACATGTACTTGAATGTTACTGAAGCCTGCTATTATCAGTCAATTAAAAATAATTGTTTACATTTATCGTAACCCGTTACTCGTTATAGCTGATCGATGGCAGTCATCGTCTCGTCGTACAAACACATATCGTGCAATATATTTATATGTGAAGATAACGTAAAGAATACGCTTTTGTTTATGTTATGATATAACTACAATATAGAAATATTTATCGGTCACCATTTATAAATTTGGATAATCGTAGTCGCCTTTAGGCTTTGATATAAATAGTGAAGTAAACGTTCTAAGAACAAAAAGCTTTATTAGTCTGTCCGCTGTTTGTTTTCTCAGAATGAAATCGTAAGTTGCTATAAGCTCGACCTCTCACGTTGCGATGGCTGACATTTAGGTACATTATTACTGCTAGCTGGTGCGGTTCCGTGATGAGATTATAGGATAACCACCACACTTACATGCATATACTCGTATGCATATACAAAGTGTGTTAAAGGAGTTATATTAAAATATATAAATAGATACAGACTACTAAAAAAAATATCGAATCATTGTTAAACTTTAAGATAATCTGTATAATATATTGAATTTAGTGTAAGCTCGTATTGTATACTGTGTGCTGTCATTGAATTTTTCTAATCAATTACAGTTGCGTATATGTTATAGGTACAATGTAGTAGGTATATAAGGTATTCAACATAATACATAATGTACAAACAAGTACGGGTAAGTACGTGCAATGTGCATTAAGCGGGGAGCACGTGCTTATTACGTGCAGTAACACTCCGCTATAAAAGTGATTACACAGACGAAGGCGGAGATCACAATCGCCGTAATTACCACTCAACTATAAATTATCTATAGAATACAAGTAGACGCGCTAATGGTCGGGCCTCTTTTTGTGTTTCATCTCTGTTGGGGCTCGTTGCCCGTTGAACGCTAGCATTACCACCGTTCTATATCGCTAACGAAGCGGGCTAGCATAGATAAAGCTCGCTCACATGCACACCCTTCCAACCCATGTTTATTATTAATTACATAATTTTATATAATTATAAAAACTAGGATTAAACTGATATTTAATATATTTTAGCATAAGGCTCAACAAGCAAATATGTCGTAAGATATTTGTCATAAAAAGCTTGTAAAACATGACTATTCATACTTCATATATATTTATGTAATATTGTTTACGATGGTTAATTTATATTTTTTTAACATTTATATTATAATTGATTTAGTGTAAATAGTTTAATTCATTCAAATCACAGAAAGTACAACTAGTTTGTCAATAAATGACGTTATTGAATAATTGGTATTTGCTCGTCATCTGTCAACAATGGTGCAAAAGCTATACAATGAAGTAATTGTTCGGGAACGAGCGGCCGCACTCAGGCCCGGCCGGGGTTTATTTTTTATAGAAGCTACAGTAGGAGGGCACCTATTCACAGATAAGGGTGAAATAAAACGTAAACAATTATTTTTTACGCGGTGGCCCGGAGCTCGGGGGCGGCCCGAGGGGCTGTAGGGCGGGAAAGGGGGGCACCATGTCAGTTATGGAGTGCGTTCAATGTTTTTGGCATCTGCTTTAATTGGTGGCGAGTGAAGCGCTCGTTACTCTTTACAGCGACGAGCGACGAACGCGATAACAGACCTCGATGAAGCATCTGCTTTTTAAGAGCCAACGATTACTGGTCGAGTAGCTATCTATAAATATTACACTTTTAAATTAATAAGAAAGTTATCTATAGTAAGTATAATAAATTTAAAAGAAAACATTTTAAAAGAAAATAGTTACTGTGATTCTTACACGACACGGGAGTAATAGTGAATTATAAGCTCACTTAAACTGTTCATTTCTTTCAGTGGTGATAGCATAACTATAAGAAAACCTCAGCAATTGCATTTTCAATCGTTTCACTTTTGTTAATATTTAATAAATAACATATGACGTAGCAGTCCTCGCGGAGTCGAGGCGAGCTCTGCGGCTGCGATGTGCTAATAAAACCTATTAAAACTTGGAGACGGCCCAAAGTAATGTTAAAAGAATGAAACAATAGTCCGCACTTTAATGTACTTGTACATATAGGTAGGTACCTTAAAGCTAATATTGTATACAGTATACTTTTAAAGAATAGTTTTATTTTTACAACTCATCCTGAATGTTTCGTGTGTGTTTTGCAAATCAACAAAACGACGGCATCTAAGTGACTAATGGCAATGTTAACAGCGAGATATCACATACTGTTCGCATGTGTGCGTGCGTGTAGCTATGTGTACATACTCGTACATGTGTGGTTAGAGGACCATATCAAATGACAGGAGGCAGTTTGGCGCGACATTAAAATGCCATTATTGCTCCCCCTTCATACACGAGCGCTCCGAGTGCAGACCGACGAGCACCGACGAGGTCTGCTCACTTCACTCACTGACACTTGTAGGAAGTTCTTAGATCTGATCATTAAGAGCCTCCATCACGCTTAATTCGTACTTACTTCATTATTACGTAAAATACTCTTGTAAGTAACATTTTTAATGATACTTGTATCAAACGACTTACAATTAGGTGAAAAGTTAACATCTAAAATTGAGCAACGCAATGATGAATTCTTTTATTCGGTGATAAGCCTAAAAGCCTAACCTTGTGAGTTGTATACATTCATTTGTTGACAATACGCGTGAGAAAGTGTCTTTTATCGTAGTAGCCGAACTGAAAGCGCGCGGTGGCGGCGTGCAGCCGGCGCTCGCATCCTGTCAGCCGGCGACTCATGACGACCGATTAAAAACGCTATCGACTCTCGTCTCTCGACGCCTGAACGAATCTCTGTGACAACACAAGTCCTCGTATTTTGCCTTTATATAGCATTACGTCGGGTGGTGAATTCAATTTATTTGCCTGGCACGTAGAGTCCCCCCGGGGCGCGCTCGCCGGCGACTCCGTTCCACGAGCGTCGCGCGCCTCTCGCATGCCGCACGTCCATTCCGCCATACCGACCGTACACCCGCACCCCTCCGACTCATACAGAGTATATGGTGTGTATCCGACACACAAATAAGGACAGGTCGAGGTAAAACGGGCCCCAGAGGTAGAGCTATTGGGTTACAAACAATTCTGCATTCATAATGTGCAATCAACTCGGGCGTCCGGCGCATTGCTGGACGTGCAGCGTCGCCCGCGGCCCCGCTGTGCCTTTAATACACTTCCTTCACAGGACTGTATAAACGGCATCGCTAGAATTGTTTTTATTCAGCGTATTCAAACATACGGAATTATTTTTCGTTCTCTTTAGTGACATCGATGTGAATATGTATTATTATTGGAATTCAATAGTTAAATGTTATGTGGAGGTGCAGTCGTATGCTAAGTGCGTGCTCCTCGTGGCGGCGTGGCGGCGGGGCGGTCGTGCCGGTCGGAGTGCGGGTCGTGGGTTATCGCGAGTAGATCGCGTCTGTGGGTCTCCCGACAGCATACAGCTGTAAGAAATGATAAAGGATTGTTTGCATTACAACTCCGGTTAGCTTCGCGTGCTTGTAAATTATCGAACAAAGTTAGAGTCGAGACAAACTGAATACATAATTCAGTGTAATTTCCCGGCGGAGCGAGATTTATTGCCTGAGTCGGGGCGCTGTAAGTAAGTAGAGATTAATAAATATGATCCGACAAATAAATGACGTGGATTGGCAGGCTCGCGTGACGGACGCAGGCGCGCCGATTACACCATTACCACGTCAGGCGGCCGGCCGGGGAGACGGACGGCTAAATTAAAGGCAGGTCTGAAGCCCCGAGGTGGGTCAGCCGGCAATGCAGGGCGAGGCGTTATGTCATAAACACCATCAGTTGAACATTTTAATATTATCTTAAAATGAGCTTCATTTTGCGTCGTGGCGCAGAGGCACAATCGTGTGACTGTAAATTAAAGATTTTGGGTTCAATCCCACTCGAGGAAATGAATTATTTAATGTTTTCATTTCTTCGCTCTGGTAACAAGGCAAAGCGCAGCGTTGAGTTTCGCCACTCAGCACGTAATACCTCAATTTCGGTGGAAAGTGCGGAACGGAAGTGGAAATGAGTGTCTTAACACTAGGTTCCCGAGTTCCCTCTGCCTACCCTGCCATGTGCGGGACAGCGTGAAGCTATTAAAATAAAAATAAAACAATGTATTGTTTATGTGTAATGCGTTACATATATTTTGCTTTAATAGAAAGAGGTAGTTTGGTATTGTAGTCGGTCTGTCGAGAGTGGGGCGACCGCCTGCAGTTTCACCTTCATTAGCTTAATCCACGTGACCAGCGGGAGTTTACAACGTTATGGATTTTAGTGCTCACAGCTTCATGTTCAATGTACTATAATATTTAAACATTGTTATCTATCAATAATGGACAACTAGAATGCAGTATAAAGAAAATGTATTGTCTAATTATGTAAATATAAAAACAGATTATGTATTTTTAAGTCTGTTGTAGCAAGGGCACAAACGTGTGACTGTAAGCACGACAAGTTGTGAGTTCGTTCCCCACTCGAATTAATATTTATGATTATTTCTTCTCTCTGGTAACAAGGCAAAGCGCGACGTTGGGTTCCGTCACCTATTTGCGGGATACAGCACGAACGTGAGTTTAAATATTTTATCCTTTATTTATAACATGAGAATGATGAAATGAGTTTCTTGTCTCCTTAAAAAAAACATACTTAAAAATCAATCAAACATATTTATTATAATTTAAAGTAAAAAATGTGTCTTCACGGCAACATACCTTAGTTAAGGAGGAGTCTTCCATGAGCTATTGTCTTTTCCTGCTATCCAGCCTTCACTGTAAATATCCACAATTACCTGTGGATACTTCATTTTTGGAACACTAATAATGGTATATTATATATAATACCTCAATTGCATCGTATGGTCTAAGTGATTTAGTATTAATTATATAATATACAAAACAAATGTTTTGTATATTTTATAATTCGATCATAAAGTGTCATTAAAAATCATTTAAATAATATACTTTAAAATTTCGCGTGATTTTACGGAAGCATCAGGGGCCATAGTATTTTGTCTCTTCTCCACTTTCCGTCCAATTTTCCAAGACATTGCTTGTTGAGTCCTCCGGGTAGGAATGGAACTCATAACTGTTTATATATTGGTATATTGTAACAATATATTCTTTATTGTACTAAAATGAAGAAATGTAAAGAAAAACATAATGTACAGAGGTATATTATTGTAGTGTATATGTATATTTTCAAAAAACAACCCTTGGCTATTTATATTAACATAAACACAAAAACACACACACACACACACACGCGCAACACACATAATGCACAATGGCGTACATAGTATATACATTTACGTATGTCTGTACTTGTGTTACAGCAACATTGATGTCATAATTGGAGAGTGAACGCGGAGAGTGACAAATAGACGGGACAATAATGACAACATTTATACAGGAATTAAGTTCCCTAAGTAACTGGCGAGATATATCCAACTCTATCATGCTAATTTCACTGCTAATTCTATTGTCTTACAGACTAGATTGGTGTGTATCGTTGTACAGTGATCTACTTGCTTATAGTTTGTGGACGCAGAAGGACGTCCGCCTCAATCAAGTGTAAGCCGGGCTCAGGCCGCGGCTCAACTTGCGCAGCTTCAACCGACCAGACAAACTTGCTAAACACATTTTGTGGAATATATCTGTATAGAATATTTTTTGTAATATAATTGGTATTATTTTACATTAAAAAGATATTGTAAATATATTCTACGAAATTAATTATCTTAACATTATCATATTCTTGTGACGCTGTAAAATTTTCATAATTATAGTATTTTCTTTTACAGTTACAGTTTATTGACGTCGACCTACAATTTTATCTTTTGCATCATAAGTATAAAATTTATGAATTATAAATAATTGTAATCGGTCGTTTAACTTAAATATTTTAAAAAGAATAAACATGTCTGGGCACAAGCATGCAACTGGAAACACGATAGATTGTGGGTTCGGCCCCCATACGAGGAAATTAACCGTTTAATATTGTCATTTCTTTGTTCTCGTAACAAGGCAAAACAAAGCGTTGAATTTCGTCATTTATTACGGGTCACCTGTTGGTGAGTGATCAACACTGATCACCAGAGTATCTACAGATAATTAACACGCAATGATATGTCTTAATGTAAACGTTCTACCTAGGTTCTAAGTTCCCTCTGTCTGTTCCCTATACCCCTGCTATGCGCGGGATACAGCTAAGCTGCGTAAGTTGAAAAAGGTTACAAAATTGAGCAAGTATTTCATTCGGCACGGGTCGAATGTTAAATTATTTACGGCTCCGCACCCCCCCATGATATTAGCCCTATGCTCTATCATATCACACACGCACATAATGACTAATAACTAAGTATGTACTAACAACAAACATTTACACAGAGCAGGTATAAGAAACTTATTCTGTGAGTAAACAATAGCAGTCGGCCATTCAAAAGGAGCTGTATACATTTTTAATACGGTTTGTATGGCACAGTAGGTAGGTAGGTAGGTACAGGCACAAGACACCATTCTGGATGTCTTTTGTTTTTGCCCTTTTTGTGTAAGTGCTCTAGTTTTACGATAAAGGGGGCAGAATGTCATGCATTGTTCTGCGAAGGCGATTTTATCACAACCGTATCATGTCGCCGCGTAGCCTGCCGGGGTCCGTAGTACTTAGTACTGATGCAATAATATATTTTTATTAATTTTGAGTTAATGAAGTGAATAAACAGAAATTTATGTGATGTTTACAATATTTATGTGATGTACACAACAGTAAACTATAATTCGATTGAATTAAGTCCACGATTTTTTTTACGGGTAATCAATAAGGATAATGATCTGACCAAATGTTCGTGTGTTGGTTATTGTAAAAATGAATGATTTTGCAAAACTTTGACTTTGACTAAATAGATATAAATATGTACGTGTAAATGGAGAATGTACGAAACCCTCGTATATAAGAGATCGAGTCATGAAATGATAGGTCTTTATTAGGCTCGATGTTGTCGCGTATGACTGAGATGAGAGCGATACTCCAGGGACGTCACGCGCGGCGAGCTCGCTTCTTTTCATCATATCTTGTGCACGAAAAATATGATCATTTGAAATAATCTACTAGGTAAATATCAGAATCCGTCTTTACTTATATAGATAACTTATTGTTTACCACTTAGAGCTTACATTCTCAGTTAATGAAGGTAAAACAATAAACAGCTTTAAGTGCCGATACGACATCAATAAAAGTAACATGTGAAATATTCTATCCAATAAGATTAATCTCATAAAGTTTGTTATTAGATGTAAGGACATTGTTATTGAGAGGATTCTGTATCGTTGTGTAATCGTTGTGTGCACGAACATACCATATTAATATCAATTTATAATTTATGAAATAAATTAATGAATAATTGATGGGGGCCTGGTCGAGCAAATATTTAATATTTTCATTTCTTCGTCCTGGTAATAAGGCTAAGTACGGCGTTAAGTTCAGCTACTCAAGACACAATTCCTCTTATAGACAGGAAGTGGAGATCGGAACGGAGGTTCTTAACACTAAGTTCCAAAATTAAAGTGAAGCTTGAAAAATATATAATGTAAATAAAAAAGAACGACTTTGATTGTTTGTCTTCTAAATTATAATTTTTGTATTAGAGTAATGTAAATATGTAGATGTATTATGTAAGAGAAATAAGAAGATGGACTAAGCTGTAGTAGAGAACCCGTAACAACTATGAATGTACATAGTTTGTTTAGTAAAGTGAAGTAATCCACTTACATACAGACGGCTCATGCATGACTGAGGCAGTGAGGCGCCTCCCCGGCGCATACGTAATGTCTCATCCTGCACCGCGCGTCGCTCGGGCTCAGCCTGCGATGAACACCGTATATATAAATACGTATATACTGGCTCACTTCTCTTAGCACGACTAGTTGAATATTGTTATTAGTTATAACAAGGACACTACTATCAAAATTTCCTGTAACTGTCGGATTTTTTTTAGATGTTAGTTTTAAAAGTTCCAAATCAGTAATGGGAGTTGGTATTTAATTTGAATTTATGAAGTAGTAGTAACTCGTTTGTTGTTCTCGGCAGATTATAATATACTATTTAAAATATTTGACATACGGATCTTATAATGACTTTATATGAACATATTATGTCCGAGTACATAACTAGAAATCATGTCGAACCAAAAAAAAATAGTACATTTTCTTTGCACTGTTAATGTTAATGTAGTAAACCCTATAGGCCTTTACGAGGTCACTAATTAGGGAGGGAAGAGGGTGCTCTGTCTCTGATAAATTACAGGCACTTCGTGAGATCTTGAGGATGGAGGATGTCGACGGAGGCAAGAGCGCTCCGTGCGGAACTCGAAAGGCTACCGGACAAAAACTAGACTAATTTAAAATAGTTCGTTGACCTCAGCTAATGGTTCTTAGACCTTTGTCTTAACTGTGGGACCCGGCCAGGCAACGCGCGGTCGAGGCCGTTTAGGTCTATTTACTGAACTTTGGCCGTCGAATTATCTTCGGCAACGGTGTTTGTCTCGTGTATGTGAAAGGATTTTCCTACCAACATACTGAGTAATATAATGGCCTCATCTAAGCACTAAGAATCTCGGAGCCTGAGTGGTGTAAGGAAATAAGCACACTATACCATATATGTATCAGCGTAATACTTAGAATGTAAAGGCAACTACTGCGGAGTCCTTGCCGCCATCCTTCACGAGTATAAATAGTAACTTGGTTTTATCGTTTTCGGATATTTACGACAGTTTTAATATACATTTTGTCAGTCAATCGTAAAAATTATCATATTTTATGCCCACTATAAAACGATACTTAAACACAATATATGTAGGTACATCGAAATTCATAAGCTTAATACTGCTGTTGTTGGCCGAATATTGAGTACTTGTACGCTGTGGGTGACTTTTAGTTGTAGCCTTACTTGTGAGTTCTGAGGGAATTTTAAAGAAGTCTATTTTCGTAAAAATATATAATTAAAGTAATAATATTTTTTTGTTAATCCGGTGAGGTTCAAACGGTGTACAATAATTATTAAAATGATAAGTTGACCAAATAGAACGGGTCGCGGGTGGCGGGCGGCGGTGAGCATCCACGAGCGCGTGCGGCGGCGGAGTCGCAGCTCGCAGACAGACAGGCGTCTCGCGGCTGTATGAATAATTAGTTGATGCTGTTGGATGATATTAGTAGATACAGTACCGCTACTGTAGGGCTGTCCGCTAATATTATACAAAACATATTTCGCAGAAAACAATAAAAATCTAATAATATATTAATTACCTTAAAAGATTTTTTTTTGACAAGACAGGAAATTCGATGTTGATAGAATTCAGTAAATTGCTAAGAGATAGCGGATAATAAGTAACGAATAAAACCGTAAGGAAACAAGGTGAGGATATGTAATGTACTGGCGCGTGTATATGGTGTATAGTATCATAGTATAGAGTTCAAAGCATCCCCCGCAGAGTGCGGTCGCTCCGCTGCGGTCGTAGCCCTATTTCCGCCCACAGTGCGCTCAAGACACTCAAACTACTCTCTTTGATACACTTTTTAAATTACTTTTCTGCAATAAGACTTCATAATCTTTGTAGTAGGAGACTACTACTACAAAGTAGTTAGCCAACACTAGCAAATAGATATAATATTTTATATGTTACGGTTTTAATTATTTTTCTTTTTAAATTTCAATAATAAATTCTTGTAACTTAACACACATAACTTTGGAGAACACATTTTTCCAGTAATGTGACGTAATCAACGTTGTACCAGGAGTGCAGTGTGGGATTATTGATATTTGCTCACTAAAATATGTTTAAAATTAATTTGAATTTCAAAACAACTTTTATATAACCATATAAAAATTATTGATGACATAGAACATACAGGCATGAACAAAAATAATTTTGCTCTGATTTAAAGTACTTCGCATAAAACTAAACTTACTCGATGCGTGTCTGATTTTGAATAAGAAATTTAATAATATTAAATATTGGATTTGAAGGAATAAAATTATCATAAGTGACAAATCTCTATCTACGAGTATGTCTCTGAGCAGGGTACATATTATATATTTTTGTGTTCATTGTCAAAACATCCAACAGAGTAACATTGATGTCAGCCGTAAGCTGGTATTTAAGAGATTTATGAAAATGACCAATGCTGATTGTGTAATTGGAACTCTATGTGACTTAAGTAAGGTTGAGGCTCCAGTGGAGAGAAGCTATTGTTTTGCTATGTCGTTTGTCTCCCCCAGAGTTATATTTGTGAGCGGATTAAAAATTACTTGCGCTGAAGATTAATAAGTAGCTCGCTGTGCACTGTGCACTGTGCACTGTGCACTGTGCACTGTGCACTGTGCACTGTGCACTGTGCACTGTGCACTGTGCACTGTGCACTGTGCATGTGCAGCGCGCGCTGTGGGCAGAGTGCAGCAGTGCGTGGAGCGTACCGAGCAGGGCGGGGCGTGATACTCATATTGTGTTTACTTTGTTCAATGTAACGTATATTTTCTGTTTGAGAATATGTTATCTTAAACGTTTTTCATTAAATTTGTTCCAGCTTCTCCACAAAATTTATGTTTATAATTTTTTCTGACTATGTAATGTACGTTTATTATTGTACATACTTCATTACTAGTATATCCTGTGCCACTATAGGCAGTATATATTTTTTATAAGCCTCATGAGCCTTTAATAAAAGTTAAAATGTAATAATTAATGTTAATTACAATTACCTATTGATAATATTCTTTCTTTTTAAGTTTAATATATGACAAATTTGATAGCTAGTGCTACCGAGTTGGTACATACGAGTAGATACATAGAGCGGCAAGAAACACGTATCGCATGTAACGACGGCTCAGTCCGATATCTGTCTCTGACGCCTAATGCTAAAAGCCTAATCCTAAAGAGAGAACGAGCTCAGCGGCCTTATCTGACGTCCTAACTTCTACCCACTTCAAACTGTTATATCCCAGGGCTTTATCGCTGTACATGAATCATATCTGCTCAGCTAACTAGATCAATTGAATTGGTACGAATATAGCCTTAAACTTCATAATAATAAGGAATAAAATTCCTCGATTGTTGTTAAATAAATTAATTTTACGTAAGTGATCTACCAGAAGTGAAATAATGATTATATTAGTAATCTGAATAAAATTCGCATCCTCCTGTAAGTATATTCATAAATGTATTTAAATTGTATGTATGAAACTGGAGAAAGTGTGTATGAAGATTGGTTCGTGGCATACAACACAATTGGTACTAAAAAAGGTAAAAATACTCACTGATCTGTATTTTTCGTTTCCAGATCTTACCTACTTAATTTGAAATAAGTAAGCAAACTAAGTATCATAGAAATGATAATGAAATAGAAATAATGCAACAAGAAAATCAACATACATATTTTTGGTACGTAATGAAATATATAGAACGTAAATAGGTACGTGTACAAGTAGGTACAAATAGGTACGTGTACAATGTACCTACCTACATGGTCTCCAGCTAACTTGAGAAGATTCTCAGTAAAAGTAATTTATGTGAACAACTCAACGCTATTAATTGCGGAGATGAAATATTAATGGAGTTGTTCTTGGAGCGACCATCAAGGAACCATTGTCAAAGATTAATGAAAGATGCTTCCAAAACACTCCTATGTGTACCCTACTACTGCAAAACGGGACACGCCATTGTACATGTACAATAGTTTTTCCTTAAGTGTTAAAATTGTGTGCATCATTTTGCCTGTATGTATTTTAACTGATTCAGTGTTATCCACTTCGTACGCGTTAGCTGATATTACAGTGCGGTTTTTTCTTTGTGAGAGGTTGCAACTAAACTAAATTAACTAATTACGCACGGTATTGTTTCATTGTTGTTGTTCTTGTGCCAGCGCGCAATAAACATATTTATGACAGCTCAAAAGGCTCATAAAATCTTAATAGCATTTCAAAGTATAATACAGTTGAATCATTTCAGTGGAAGTCTATGTTTGATTTGATTCGTCGTAGCGTTATCTGTGCTGTTGTTCTTTTATCACACTTGCGACTTAATAAAGAAAAATGTAAGTAAGCATTGCAAGAAAGTGGACTTGGCTTGAACTCACGCTAGTATTAAATGAAAATAATTAGAATATCCGTGAAACTACTCTAATATTCGAATACAAAATCTCCCACAGATCCTATCTAATAAGTCCTGCGAGTGTCGATAACACTCAAGTTGTTTGAATTCCGAGTCGCATCTCTTTGATGATACACTGTCTGTAAGGCATTCCACCGAGTCCGCGGTCTCAGTGCGATCGTAGCCACTAATTTCACAGCTATTTAGTTCACTATCTGCGCTATCCGAGGCGCAGCGCAGTACCGACGGCGGCGGGCAATTACGTCGCGCGTGGCATAATGCCTGTAAGTGCTCGTCGAACGCCAATAAACGACGCTGGCAATTTGGAACTAAGCTCATCGTCCGCTATTACGTAGCTCTATTGCATTAAACTATGATTCCCACTCTGTTTAATGTATTTATATATATATATAATATAATATATATATATATATATATATATATATATATTATATATATATATTATAATATAAATATATATATATATATATATATATTATATATATATATATATATAGCCGATATATATATTTATATATATATACCTATTATATTTATATATATTATATATATATATATATATATATATATATTAATATATATATATATATATAATATATATATATATATATATATATATATATATTTATATATATGTATATTTATATCCTTATACATATATATATATAATATCTTAATATATATATTATATATATAATATATATATAATATATATATTGTAATAGTACCAAGCCGCATTATCTAATGAGAAGAGAGAAGAACTCTGTACACAGAGCGCGCGCGCAACCACGGGGTCGCCGTCTCGATCGATGCGCCCGATCGAATATGAGCATATAATTTGCGGTCCGGTGACGGCTATTACGATTGTTTCGATTACCCAGTTTATTTAGCGATCGACGTTACGACCTGCTTTGTAGCTAATAATACATTGAGATATATAACTTGTGGCCAGCCATTGTTGTAATAAAATATCTTTACTTTGTAAAAATAACAATCAAGTATGGATGGCTTAAAATTAAAATTAATCAACATTATTTGATTATTTGTACATTGTTACTCAGCACACAGTAATTACAATAGTAGATAAATGAAATTTTACATATACGCCGACAAGATGGCACGGCGGTGGATACACGAGTATTGATGAGATGCAACGGAGATGTTAAATTATAAATAATGTGAAAGGCGTTCTGAAATGCAACCCAGGACCGAGATGAGATAAACCCCGAGATTGGTTTATAAAATCAATTATAATTATTTTGTCATGCAGACATGATTTTATTATACACTTTGTCTTATTGTTTTTATATGCATTTACATTCTATTTTAACTTGAACGTCTCTATCACTTGAAACGTAAGTTCTGTAATAACAACATCATAATTATGGCTTTATCAAGTTTGTCGAAAATTTTTATTACTCTGCTATAGCATAAAAATACAGTTCACTCATATAAAAAGAGACGATACTTATCGAGTAAAGTGGGTTAGCAATATCAATATCTTTATAGTCATATTTATTAGTAGTAATAATATAATAAGTGATAAAATACTATTATCTATATAAATTTATGTGTTTTGAAGAAATACCAATGTTAAATAAAAAATAAGAGTCGGTGGCATAAGGGTGACTCAAACGGGACGGTTGTGGGTTCTATTTTCCACTCTTGGGAATAAAAAAATTAATATCTTCATTTTCTTGCTCTGATAACGAGGCAAAGTTGTTAAGCTCCAACACTAAACACGAATTGTTTCGAAGATTGACCGGGAAGTGGAGAATGAATGACAGCAAGATAAAATACAAAAATTATTTAAATACATTTACAAGATGATTAATAAGCCCTATCGTTGCGGATGATTAATATAATTAGGCTTAAAATGAATGTATCAGTTAAACAGGATTATGTTTGTCGAAACAAAGGGTGTAGTACCGCTGTACCGTGCAGGAGGCTGGAGGCAGCGGACGGCGCAGGCAGAGGCGGGCCGGTGCTCGGTGGGAGCAATCAGGGTAATGGTTATTAAATCTGATAGGGCGGCGGCGTCCTCAAAGGCCGCCGTGCTCGTAACGTTATATTGACTGCTGTGTTTAGATAAGCTTTGGTTCAATTTGTGCCCAGTTACTGTGTGTTAGTGTCAATGTCCTTATACCGCCGTCACACGCGTGCCGATTTGCGCCGTGCGACTTCCGGCATGTTGTAAATATGTACATAATTATAATTAACAGATTGAGGTTCTTAAGAACTTTAGACGTAATATTTTAAAAACATATATAAAAAATTATGGCACATTAAGGACTGGCGAGGCACAGGCTCGGGTCCGCTATGTACGTTTTATTTTCATACGTTTTCTATAATCATTTTAGAAGCAATATATATACTTATATATCATGTGTTTTATATATTGTAATACATTCCAAGTTCGGCCAACAGCTCTTCTGTTGGAAACGTGCAGTTAAATTAGACATTGTGCTAAATGTGCGTTCCTCTTTGTCGCGACCATATGTTATATTATTTACATGTACAGTGACTAAATCTGAGTGATTTTGTATCTGTGGCGCATCTGTTCACACGATCGTGTAATGTAGCTGGCAACTACGGAGCGGAACGATGTGGTATAGTATACATTTTATTAGATATATTTTTAATTTAGTGACGAGTATTCATGCATTTTCTGCGAATTAATTTAAACAATAAAAATAATTGCAATCCTAAATACCGTTTATTATATTTTTTAAACAGGCTATGGATGGTCGTTTGATGAGTGCACCCCGAGCTGCTCCTCGGTCGGCTCGGGACGCACAAATTAAAGGCACGTATTTTAAGCATCTGTGCCGGCGCGGTCCCCGCCGGGAGCGCACACTGTGCATGACGGCGTGCTGACCGCAGACACTGCGGGCCAGGCGACTGTCGCCTCTTACACCTTGCGTTACAGTTGTTTATTGCGTTGTGCCCGCAAATAATCCGCTCTTTGTTACGACCGACCATTATCGGGCCATTTTTAAGATTACATCGCTGAAAGAACGCCTCGCGCTACATTAATCACTTTATCTGAGTTCTTTCGAGTAAAATTATACTTGAAGTATTTCTCGACGACGCAGCTTTTTGTGACAGCGGTTTATCGTGCGTCGGAGATTGCATCGGGCCCGGTTCAAGATAAACCTTCGAAAAAAGCAATTAACTGCAAACAAAGCTAGGAAACACAAAGCTCCACCCCTGGGATGGTTCTCGTTTCAAATTATTATAATATATTTTTATTATAATGAGCACTATCATAGTATGATAAATTAACATGTTAAAATTGTTGAATTAACTATTCATTGAATTAATCATTATAAATTGTCAAATGGCCATTACAGTGCGTTTATTTAGAGCACTTTTAGTGTTCAAAAGTAAAAATTTATTACTAAGAAAATATGTAAAACTATAAACCCAGTTGTTGGACGAATCTCAAGTTTCACATAAATTCCATACAATGATGAATTAATAAATTATGAACAATATGTAAATTAGGAAATGTGAGAAGCTGCAGAAGGCCTTGGTATCAGATTAACAGGAAGTTGGCAATGACCAGAACAAAGTAGTCACGTCGGAGTGTTTCACAGACGACCACTAAACTAATTATAGCTACCGAAGTTGTCGCTGTAGGTGCAATGTAAATAAGTTTCTAAAAGTGTTTAAAGTAGACTTTTAAATAAATATACATATGTATGTATATATAATAATAAGTTTTCAAATCTTTAGTTTTGTGCCATAATTTATAAAAAAATATTGATAAATTAATTACTTACTTAAGAATTTAACTTTAATAAATGTTCTATATAAAACAAAAATAAATAAAGGGCCAATACCCCGAGGCATTGTAGCGAAGGTCTTAAGAGCTACAAAATTTTACCCACCGATGTGACTTGGCATCAATTTCTCAAATAATCGGTTCACTAGCGTTGTAATTAATGTGAAATGAGAAAAGATTGCTGGCGCCATTGTGACGCAGTGGTGTCTGATTTTGAACGCTACTGCTACGGGTTTGATCTCTTCGTGAATCTATTATATTTTAGTTCATTTTATTTCCCCGATCAAAGTTAATAACTCAAAGTAATTAACATTAACTGTCTTAAATTGGGTTAGAAGAAGGAAGAAAACAAAATATATCAAGACACCAGGTGTAACATTCCATGCAAATCCGGAAGTACCACAGAGCCAAAAAAATATCGGTCAATTACATGCTTTAATAATTGAAAAGTTTCATTTCATTTGTCAACGAAAGTCAATTTAATCTTTCAATCAATATTTAGATTTGAAGAGCAATTTAGTAATAGTTAAATTCCTTGAACAGCTCCACTTAGTAGTCGTCGGGTTTCCAACTAAAGTGAAGAAAATAAATTGTTTGATAACTTAAAGCCTTACAAAAGCCGCAAATATATTAGATTAATAAAAAATCTAATCTTGATACCAAGAACGTAATCACTGAAGAAGTATTTGCATATTTCACTGTACCGTAAAAACATATATTTATGTATATTTCATATATAACAAAGGTTCATCATAAAATGTCAGATAAAAATTATGTTTAAATAGTATTGAGTGTTCAGTACCTATTAATAGCAACTGTAAAGTGCTGTCAAAACAGCCCGTCAGTACTTAAGCGGGTCCCCTGCGACTGTGACAGAGGTGGCTTTTACCTCGTACAAATGCATTCAGCGATCGGAACGCCTTGCCTCCCCACTGGGCCTGCATTGAGGCCCACCGAGTCCCCCCGAGGACCGACCGAGGCCCGCAATGAATGGAACCAGCTTTGTAAGCTTACACAAAGACCCTCAAAAGCGTTCCTTGTTAATAGCTTAAGTACTTGAAAAGCTTAATATGAGCTTTAAACTAAGGTTAGACGGAAGATATGTATTTGATCAATAACGATTACGAATGATGTCATCAAAAAAAGAAGTATTAGCGTAGTGGTGCTTTTTTAGCTCGTCACTTGCCACTTGAGCTCTCTAAGTTATCTACTACAGTCTACAGCTCGTTAAAGTACTCGTAATATATTCTGCTATAAAATGTATACTTACAGGACTTACGAGTAAGTCAGAATAATTTAAATAAGTATTTATTCAGAACTAATAAAGTCTTTGATTTTTACGACTGTTGCACATTTTAAATAAAACACTTTTAACGGTTAAAAGTGTTTCATTTAAAAAATCACAACTGCTTAAAAACATTAATAAAGTTTTATTCTTAGTTATTGATAAAAAAAAAACTGTGTGCAAGTCGAATACAAGTGCGTGTTCCGTCCTTTTTCTCTTAGAGATCCCCTAAAACCACGTATATCGAAGTACTAAACTTAGAGTAAAAGCCAAAATATATAACAGTAGGTATATACAGTTTAATGGCCCGCAATTTATATAAATAAGTTTAGACGTACGTCGTACGTGAAAAGACAAAATGCCTTACATTGAACACGTTCGAGTTTCGAGACGGGTATCAAAGCGACGGCGAGCTCACAAAGCAAGATGGACGGCGGATGGAGATTATCGCATAAGCCAAATAAAATGCTAGGTGACAACCCTAACGAGATAACAGACGCACACGCAGGCCTCGCTGATTGCAGGATTACGAATACGAGTAAATGTGAGGGCACTCACTGTGGCCTTTTTAAAGTTTATATTAGTTACTGGAACTTATCGTTGCAAAACACAATAGACATTTGTAATTAATAATTATGGAGTTTATTGGTTGTATTATTTTTATTCTTAAGTTATGTTCAGAATTCAAGTTATAATGAAGTTGTAAACTTTATGAGTGTTCCAAGTAAGTAACACTATTACGTTATAATCTCAAGGCATAATTTGATTTCTGTGAGGCGTTTATAAATCAGACCATTAATATGTACACTGCAGTATTCTGTCGTGTAACTTCTCGTGAAGCCGCTCAGATCTTGTTTATAGATTAAAATGATTTTGTAATTATGTATGTTTGAGTATCATTCTGTATGTAGAACTGAATAGATCGGTTATATCGAAACACTACCTGGTGTAGACGCATGTTGCCCCACGACAGTATAAGTTATTTATTCGTCGAAATAAAAAGATAATAAATATACATTTTTATTTTTTTTTCAAAACAAAAATGTAAAGAGCGTATTTTAATCTGACGAAACTAATGGTAGCGGCGACCCGCGGCACCCGACGGCGCCGTAAGTAGCGTAAACTGTGATGTTTACTCGTAAATGCAAGGTTCTTTGAAATGAAGCTTCGACAGTTTGTAAATTGAGCTCTTTATAAGGATACCTACTCCGCTTAGTAATGAATAGTTCAAAGAAAATTGAACGCGGCGCCTCGAGAGCCCTCGGTGCGGAGCCTCCGCCCGCGACTAATGAAACACCTTGTTACTGTAATTATATTTAACGACCATACAAGTCTATTCACTTTTTGGCGTCGACAATTGTTCAATTTAATTTATAAATTGTAATAAATGTATTCAAATGCTTTATCTCGTTAAAATTGCATAACAATAGAACTATTTCTGTATTTATATAGATAGCGTCTCAGTAAATTGAGAAACAACAGACTACCGACTACAGAGTGATAGCTTGTGGAAGACAAGTATGTAGTAACATCACTAACTTAAACAATACCAAGATACTTAAATATATTTATTGCTTTTTATAATTTTTCTCAAAGGGAACAATAGCAAGAAAATGTTGTCATTCTATTTAAAGAAGCGTGGTGTTATGCATTTTATATTTCTGTTCGTTCTTATTACATTTCGTCCGCGCCGGTCGTTCCTGCGAGGTAACACTGAAGGCACGTAGCAATATTGTTCAGGAAGTCTACACAGTACAGAGCACCGAGCTGTAGCTAGCACGCTTTGCAAACAACCTCTGTAGTTTGTACCAACTGCGCTGCGCTGCAACAACGCATAATACAAATATTTGCCGGCACAGGATTGAACATGCAATTTTACCTAACAGACACGACATATCAACATGTACTACTTATATATGCACCTCATAGAAGTGAATACATCTCCTACATACATGTACATATACTAAAAATAGTTACAGTAATACATGTTGAACTGTACTCCTTTGTTATTTAATAGCGTAATATAGTCGTTCGCGAAGTAGAAGTCTTTATGTAAAGTAAGGACAGTGTACAATCCTCTTGACCCAGTTACTCAGTTCAGTGTGAAGTCCTCTTGTGAATACTTCCTTACTTATCTAGTTTCATGTCGGAATCAGGTAAAAACTTCTACTCACTAACTACTAGTTAAATCTAATACTGTTAAATCTACGTAAGTCTTCAAATTTTTAGTTAATTTATAGAGATTTTTTGCCGTGTGATTCCGGCTTAGAATAGGATCACCCTGGTACTGATGGTGTCGTAAGAGGCGACTAAAGTGCGTGTGGTAGAGTCACGTTGCCAGTAATGGCAACACGCATGGACAGACTCGACCGGATTATTACCACCCCCGGCATTTAAGACCGGCGTTAAGTAGTGGCTTTGGCCACTGCGTTTCGCATTAGGTAATGCCGGGCCCCGGTGCCCTTCCAATTTAAAGGACGGCAACGCTCCTGTAGCTCTTCTGGAGTTACTCGGGGCCGTGGGCGACGGTGATCACTTACCACCAGGTGACCCGTACGCTCGTTTGCCGTCTTTTCCATAAAAAAAAGAGATTTAAGAAAATTTATGTCTTTCTTTTTTCATTTTATTTTGTTACAAAATATTCTATTATATTAAAGAGATGAAGGTGATATCACAGAATAATTACATAACCACGAAATAAACATAAAATATTAGTTGTTATATTGTTTAGGCATAAAATATCCTGGCAATTGCAAAGAACCTTAACAAAAAATAGCGCACACAACTTGTATGTACGTTAGTATACAGTATGAACATACTTACTATGACATCTATAATAACCAAAACATGGCCCCATACTTTGTACCATCAGAAGCAACGACTAATTACGTATTCTTTGTATATTATATAGTACTAATATAGCGATATTATTTGCGAAGGAAGTCCATGTGCGCGGCAGATGGTCCTCGTGGGAGACCCCGCCGGCACTCACGCGCATGTACGAGTACGTACGTCACTGTGCGCGGGAAATCATGCGATCAATATAAATGATTTATGATATTGCAGCAATATTGAATCATTTATATTTGAGTTCACCAATAGCATTTTAATATACATATGAAGCAATCGAAGATTACAATTATTTTCTCACTGGTAATAAGGCAAAGCGCGGCGTTGAGTTTTGCCACTCAACACCCAATGCCTTAAATTCGGCGGAAAATGGGGAACCGAAGTGGAACGGAGTATCTTAACACTAGGTTCCCGGGTTTCCTCTGCCTATCCTGCCATATGCGGGATACAGCGTGAAGCTAAAAAAAAAAACAAAAGTAACTTACTCAACTGACAAGGTCGAGGTCTGTCGTGGGGCAACGGCACAAGCATGTCACTGTAAATGACAAGTGGTGGGTTCGAACCCAGAGGAAATGAGAAATGTTATATTTCCAAATTAAATATTTAATGTTTTCAATTTCTTCGCTTGGGTAACAAGGCAATGCGCAGCGTTAAGTTCATCAATGCATCAAATTTGGCGAAAAGTTTGGGAAGTGGAACGGAGTGTCTTAACACTAGGTTCCTAAGTTCCCTCTGCTTACCCTGCCATGTGCGGGATACAGTGTAAACACTTAACTGTATTTAATAAAAACAACATAAATTATGTAAATTATCAAGTATTTTGATATCAGAGTACCTGCCTGTAGTATCAGATAGAGTACCTGTATAAAGAATTATTTTTATTTCCTCTTCTGCTAACGAGACAAAATATGGTAATGCTTTTCAGAAAGTGAGAAACGGAGTGTCTTAAAAGTAGGTTTCTTCCGCCGATCCTATTATATAGGTCCCTCATGTAACAATATCGCGTGAAATAAATAAAATGATTGATATCTATGAAAAATATATTTCTTTCTTTGAGTGCCTCTCTAATTCTGATCCTTAGCGCTACCTTCCGAAACTCTACTCTGTCTAATGCTAGACGGAATAACAATAAATATATAAAAGTATTAAATGGAAACTTATTAAATTTTAAAAATGGCGTGAATGTAGCGCAGTGCATTTCAGGAGTAAAAAATAACAAAACATACTTTGAAGTACATCGGTTTGCTATTAAAACCATAGCGGTAATTATGTAGATAAAAATGTGCAATTCCATGTGCATGTGGGCCGATGCCTGAGGGCCGCGAGTTTATATTGTCACAAATGTCTTAAATAGTCCATTACAGAAGATAGGGGTTATTCTACAGCAGTTACGTAATAACTACGTTACTTACTTTGCATAATGATCTAAAGCGAAATACTCACAAAGTACGGGCGCCCGTACAAGGGCACTTAACTGCGAAATGAGACATCCTTTGATACTGACCGCACTGTTGGATTATGAGAGCAATTGTATATATATATACATACAGCTATTTGAAAAAGCAATTGAATATATTTAAAATTATGGTCAATTTAATATGTAATATTTAATTTAATGCTATATTTAATATCATTACATTGAATAGTAGTTATAATAATAAATATATTACTAAATGTATAAGTCGATAGAACGTCCATAGATAGGCAATACGTGGCCACTTCTGATTTATTGCTAATAGAAGTTTGGACAATGTGCCATCCTTTATGTCTCCATCCATCCTTGTCATCGGTTCAGCTGATATAAAAAGAGGGTCGTTATAGGTTCAATGCCTCTGTGCAACCCAACCTTTATTTATTCTCCGTGGATAAAGACGAATTTTATTTGCATACAAGTGGCCTGTTTGGATCCGCTCGTAAGCGTTTTCTTTTGTTTTCTTTTAATCAATGTCATATACTGCGTTAAATCTATAAAAATGGTGAATACTGATATACGTTACCGCGTCTGTCGGGTGAGCTGATAAATTCACGTAAAATTATTGAAATTACACATGTATAGAAAAAAATTCTATCGTGTAGACGAGTCCCGTAAATGTTATTACATGAAATACCTCATTGAAATAAATTATAGGATTGTTAGCGCTAGTACGTCTGCACGATGACGGCGCAGTGCAATGAAACTTGGTCTGACGTTATTTGAACCAGTAAAACACTAATTAACAATAACATATGTTACCACGGTGACTTAATTTTATGTAACAATGTGCCTTAGCGGGACACGTATCGCAAATATTTACGTTATACACCCTCATGAATACGGATTCACCGACGTCAACACAAGCATGTCTTCACTTTTTACGGAGCTCAGCAAAAACTGCGCGTTGTTGATTACGTAAATAAACACGACCACCTTCTTGGTACGTCTTACGACGGGAGCGGAGAGCGGCGAGCGACGCGACGCATCTACTGTTTACACTATTTACGAGAATTGTTTGCTTTTACCATAACTTTTACATGTGCAGAGAAACATACGTACGGATGTAGCGCAATAAACGACTTGGAATGGTTCTAATAGCTTCGGAGCGAGATAAACAAATGCGGCTTGAGATAATAAATATAGTCGTGAAAGATATATTCTAGAAAATATTGTTTCAACGACTTATGTCCATTTCTAATAATGTTGTTGCAAACATTAAATATTTGCGTGCAGAATATGAGTTGATCAGATGACTTCTTACTAATTTGTTTTGTATAGTTGATAACAACGTCCTTACGGTTTACGGTACGCACATTTTAATAATGCCTTTAAAAACAATTTTAGTGGTTTAAAACAATGCACGACTTAAACGTAAAAAGGAACATTGCAAGTAAGTTAATGCAACATTGATGTTTACAGCTCACGCCCGCACCTCATACGGCATCCGCTGACGTGACCATACTTTTACATGGTTTTCAGAGTAACATTTTTTTAAAAAAATAACTAAGAAATTATTTCATTTTTATACATTTTGCCATCTCATCATCAATAACCCACACATAGTGTTCGCATGAAAATTGCATGTATAGCTCCGAGAGATTTGTAGAAAAATATGACAAGGTCACGTTTATAGACGCTGGTAACAAGTACACGTCGCTTAAAGGATGAAGGTTCCTGATATCAGGCTCGTAACATCAAAGGAATATTTGGCTTCGCTCCGGCCCCGAGAGCCTTCCCGTTTGATGAATGCTTGTGTCGAGTCACTGCTGGCTGGCGGCCTTTGAGACCGATGCTCGCCATTTTGCGGCTTCACTGCGATGTCGACAGTCTCTACCACCTCCCACCCTATATATTAGCACTGTTGTTATAGGACATTACAAATTGTTCACTTTCAAATTTGTCATAAATTGTTACCTTGTTGAAAATTGTACTTTTATATTGCACATTTCGCTGAGATTATCTATAATGTTGTATACGAAAACTAGTAAATCAGTATTAAAACAATTAATACGCAAGTAAAATCTTGCAAGACTGAGTTTCTTATGAGTACTTGTTCATTATATGCATTACTTGATACTATATGCGTTACGTTAAAATAATCATTATTACAGTTTACCTACAAGCAAAAAACTTTGAAGAAAGTTGACAAAATATTAATATAACTTGGCCGCTCTTACACTTATTTCTCAGTGACGTTTTCTTAGATATCAGGATAATACAAACAATCGTCTTAGTGGGTGCAGCGAGTCTAGATACTTAGGCAGCAATAAAGATAAGTGTGGTCGCGTCGTCGAGCGCCGGCGACTGACTCAACCAGATTATGTCAGCGATGTATAAAGAGATTACTTTGATAAGTTCACTGTTTCAAATACCAAAACACTATTTAATGTACGTATTGTATGTACGTACGTATTTGGTTAAGTTATTTAAAAACAATTTTACAATTCATTTGAAACTTTATTAGTGTATGTTTATGGTGTGTTGTTTTTTTTTTTTTTTTAGCTTCACGCTGTATCCCGCACAAGGCAGGGTAGGCAGAGGGAACCCGGGAACCTAGTGTTAAGACACTCCGTTCCACTTTCGTTCCCCACTTTCCGCCGAATTTGAGGCATTTCGTGTTAAGTGGCGGAACTCAACGCCGCGCTTTGCCTTATTACCAGAGTGAAGAAAATGAAACATTTAATATTTATATTAAATCAATTCCTCCACTGGGGATCGAACCCAGAACCTGTCGGTTACAGTCACACGCTTGTGCCGCTGCGCCACGATAGGCCTCATGTGTCGTGTTGTTTGTAAATTTATATTGTATATATACTTTGGAATTATGTTACATTCATCGTAATACAGATATCCGTAGTAACAAATCCAATAACGCATGTAACGCCATTTGTTAATAGTTAACTCAAAGTTAAAAATGTTGTGAGAAAATCAATATATAGACACGTCTTATGAAACTACTATTTCTAAAGTATAATTTGGCAGTTCAATCGAAATATCTCTACTCGTAGTCGATTATCAATATATTAGTACAATTAATAACATGAAATCTGTGAAATGCCCATAAAATATGATATAGGGAAAGATAAACAAAGAAAGTAAAAAGTACTAAATATTTGTATTATATAAACATTTGCTAATTTTGTTACATTTTCAATATTCTCCTAAGTCAAAAATTCCTTGGAACGCTCATAGAACGTCGGAACGATGTAAGTTTAGGAATGTTCGTAATTAATGTTAGCAGGAAGTTGAAGCTTTCATAGTCTAAGTATGAGATTAAATTACTCTTTATGTAATAAGGATTATAACGTTGTAGCCTAAAGATGTAACATGTTGAATCACCGTATTCATACATTTTTGATGTCAGTTCCAGAATGTAAATAAATACCTACTGTTTATATATTTTAGCAGGGCGATTAAATAAAATATGTCAAACAAATCATGTAAGATGTGCTCATAAGTTTATTAAAAATCAAATTCCTCAAATATTGAACACCTCCAATCTATCCTGCATATAGGATAGAAAAAGGACATTATAGAACCTAATATCAAAACACTTCCGTTCTCAACTTTTCTGCCGATTTCTGGAGGCATTTCGTGTTGAGTGTACAAAACTCATCATCAGAGCGAGGAATGAAAATGCTAAATATTTTAAGATCAAATAATTAAAGTCCACAAATAAGGTTATAAATAACCTTTGAAAGTTTCTTCTGATCTTATTTGCGCTAACTTTTAATATGAACCTCACACACGACACAATGGCGCCATTAAACAACAATAAACAGTAGATATTAAAACAGTTTTATTATGTCTTTAAAGAGCTTGGATGCGATCGATACGGCCTCGTAACACTAGCGGCCAACTTAATTGTGTAAATCTTTAATTGCCAATTACGACATTTATAGTACTGAATGCCATTACACCGGCGTTATGTAACTTGTTGTACATTGATATATTAATTAAGTCAGTTTGATGGTTACCATCGATGTGCGATATTAAAGTGATTAATATAACATTTTTTATATAGTATATTGTAAAGTTTACAATGTGATGTGTGTGTGGCCCTAAAACTGACACCTATGTGTTAAAAAATAACTCACTCTAATTCAACTTCACTCTGTAATCCGGACATGGCAGCGCAGGCAGAGGGAACTTGGAAACCTAGTGTTAAAACACTTCCGTTCTCTACTTTCCGCCGAATTTTAAGTATTGCGTCTTGAGTGGCGGAACTCAACGCCACGCTGTGCTTTGTTACCAGAGCGAAGAAATGAAAGCATTAAATATTTAATTTGAAATATTAAATATGTATTTCTTTTCCTCGAGTGGGTAGTAGGGAATCGAACCCACAACCTACCGTTTACAGTCACACGCTTGTATCGCTGCGCCATGACAGGCCTTCTAGATAAGCAATATTAACTACTTGTGCAATTTATCTAAATATAGCTAATATGACAACAGTATATAAAATAAGGTGACATTCGTCTGGAATGTAGGAGTAATAAGCTCATCTCGCTAGATGAGGCGTTGCAGCGTCACGCATTACCGCGCGATCATTCTCCACGCCGCTGTGATGGGAAGGAAATAGCGTGATTACGGTTATTACTTTTTGCCTCCACTCTTTACTGTCTGTACTGTAAGCTTAGGCTGAGCGAACTTATTCCTCGTCGACGCTCAAATTGACTGGAATGATTTTTTTTGGGTTCCGTATCTCAAAAGGAAAAACAAAACTCCTATGTAATCACTTGGCTGTCGTGCGTCTGTCGGTCTATCAAGACTATTTGCCTGTAGATCGCGATTCGTGATTAATATCAAATACTTAGAACTACTATACCAAAGACGAGAAAAAAGTCAAGCTTCTAAATAAGCCATTGAAAGATTGAAATTTATATTTATATTGTAGATAAAAATGATAAAGCTTATACTTGTAATTCATTTTACACAATATTAGCACTTACATTCGCAAACTAAAGATTGTCAACTTTTATAAATTGTACTTATTTCTTGTGACCTATAACTCTGATATAGCTACACCCTAGATCAGGTTTTTGTCTCGTATTGTGTCGTATGTACTGATATTAAGGACCTTATATTGTCAGTAGCCATTTCGTTATAGCTTAGTGAATTCAATTAAGTATATGTTACAGATATCAAGATACTTCTTTTCTTTTACGAAATCAAAATATATAAGTTATGAAGCTTTTGAAATATTAAACGATATCAAGACTAGACTAGACTTTACGTTTGAAGTAATATATATGGACCTACATGATAACATCTGCAGCGGCTTTTTATAAAATATGTTTGTCAAAAACTTAAATTCGCCATTCACGCCATATTGTTGTAATAATTTATAAGAAATCGAGGAATGCAGTGAACTTCTCCTTCAATACACAATAGAGCGATGTGCTCGCCGCGCAGTCCGTGCTATAGTGGGTAAGCACTAAGCAAGCTATTATTATAGATTAATGCTCCCGCTGGCGTATCCGTGCGGATTATGGCGGCCTATTGTTGTTAGTTCCTGTATTTATAATTTCTACATTAACCGTACAGTAATGTTCATTATTCGGAAAATAAATTAGTTTATTTTTATCGCTTAACGTACGATGTGGAGGGTGACAATGTTTCTGAAAATCTGTATATGTTTCTAAATCGTATGTTATACATACTTCTAATATATTGATTATAATTTATCATAATAAGTATAAAAATACTTTTTTTTATCTTTCAGCCTATTATTATTTTATTAAACTTATAATTTTGTTTTAATTTTATTTTTAGTGTAAAAGACAATTAAAACTAAAATAATTAATTATAAATATTTACAAAAATCTTATACGCTTATCACAAATAGTTTAAGTTCATATACTGTTACTAATTGATGTCTTGAAAGACACTGGTCTAAAGTAACTTTGTAGTAAAACACAGGGTCGCGGTGGACAGAGGTCGCGGGCGGACGTGGTCTGCGGTCACCGCCAGCAATAAACCTCCTTCTTGACGACAACAACATATTTGCACTTAAATCAAATATTTTTAAATAGTGAAATCTTTAAATTTAAAAAGAGATAGAATACGAAAAGATGTTAAAGAATGCTATAATAGCGTCCTCTAATATTTTTTCGTAGCAGAATATATTTTCAAGTGTTTAAAGTATTAGGCAAGTAGGTCTGCGGCTAAGTCAAAGTGTATTCCGGAAGCGTACGATAAAAGTAGCTCGATAAGTGTTCATCGTCCGCAACAATGTGCCTTTGATGCGCCACGAGGACTCCCGCGCTACAACAGCCCACTCACTCTGAGATCCCTTTTGTTTCACTTTTATATTAGTACACCCGTACACTTTTATATTAGTACGCCGCTGTGTCACGTTAATGAAACATTCATTCTACGAGGCGACTGACTGGACTGGCTGGACTGGCTGGACTGGCTGGTCGATACACAAATTGAAATAGGTGATAAAGAAGATCGTTTTCTACTATTTTCCTTTATTGTTGTTCGAAGTCTAAACAACTTCAATTTATTCTTACTTTATAGGTTGTTTTATTAATAATTGATTACCGATATATTTAAAAGTGGCATATATCAAAGAATAATTTATCATTTTATTTCAGAAATTATTTCTTCAGATACCTTTCTTGAACAGTGGAGGGGCACAATGGTGCATACGCAACAGGTTGTAGGTTCGATTCCCCATTCAAGAATATGAAATATTTAGTGTTTAATTATTCACTCTGGTGACAAGGAAAAATCGCGGCGTTGATCTCCGCCACGCAGCAAACAATGCCGTAAATTCGGCAAAAAGGGGGACGGGGATTCCGTGTCTTAACGCTAGGTTCCCTCTGTCTACCCCGCCATGTGCGCAAAATATCCGCTCATAAACTGTTTTAATTATCTATCGACCTGCCACTCATCTTTTAATAAGAAATACGAATAGTATCTTATACTACATATGTATAAGTAAAATAGATAATAAAAGACTGCTTATAACATTAAAAATGTATCCGTAAAATACAAATGCATGAATTTATTTCTTATTTCTTTTTAATAAGAAATTTTCATATTATCATATTATAACACATATTATAACTTTTCATATTATCAAATTCATATTAATCGAATAACAACTTCATACTATTATAACTGCATATAAATAAAAAAAGCTAACAAAGTTACAAAAGTAATATTATTTTTTACACGTTTTGATTTATTTTCCTAATATAATTTCCAATCGTCACAAACCGTTAAAAAAGAGTCCCTCCGCTTTTGTCCACATAAGTCGTAATACTGTAATTCGTTAGCACAAAGCAGCAGCTCAGTGCAAAGTTCGTGACAATGAGGCGAGCGCCGGCGCACCCTCGTGCTGCTTTAAACTGCATCCTGCAATTTGATAAAGGGCAGTTAGTGCAAGTCCCCTCGTCGCCGGGAGCTATTCATCCGTTTCAATTACCGTATCCGAATAATTATTTACTTGTTCCACTAGAAATGGATTTCGGCTTTAATGTCGAGTGCTTTTATAATTGGAACACCCCCCGGGTGTTATGCCAGCCGTGAGAGCGGCGCGCAGACTGTAGAGAGCACAGTGATAATGACACGCTATCTTCCACTTGATAGCAAAATTACTGAGATACATGAACATATAATAAGCTACATATACTTTCGCTTAACCTAATGTTTTTTCGATAGTTTTTTACAATACCTTAGCCTCAATATTCGTCATTTTAATCCTTGCAAATTCTTAATTTAAAAAATGTATACAGTAACAAATATTATTATTTTAATGCTTAGAAAAATGTAACTGAAGATTAGTTCATTTCAGGTGAAGAATATTTTGTGACTCTCAATATTTTGTGACTCAATGGAAGGTCCGTACTATGACAACATCAACAAAACATTTTTATGTGGAACTCATCGAAATATCTTAGACATTTAAGTACTTGGTACTTCGGACTGGAACCGCAAAATGGCTCGCCAGTATAATGCGAATCCATAACCCACAATTATGTAACCGCATATACATAGTATACTAGTTTGTATGTACGTACGACTGTACAGTACACATATGTATGGAATTATAGGTACAGAAGGGCTTGGAATGGTGAACGGTGTTCAAGTGCTCTACACGAACGATAAAGCGCGATCGCGGTCGATGCGCCATTACTGAAAGAATGGCGCGCGTTCTGTTCAATGCTCCGGCGAATACAAATCTTAGAGTTCTGTTAAACTCAAACAAACAACAGCCAACTCGCTCCATTCTCTACCGAAGACACTTTACTTTACGGTACTCTTAAAAGAGGATTTACTGCTTTTTTTATTGCTGTGTTATGACTTTACATAAAGAGGCTAAGCTATTACTATGTAGGCTAAATAAAATTGTGTTTACGTTATATGTGCGCTTTAGTGTAGTTATTTATTTATTTATCTGCAACGTTTTTTAATAACAATGTAGCAAAAAATGTTTTGATTGTAATTTTTGTTTATCTCTAATGTATTTTACCAAGGAAAATTCTTTATGTTCATTCAACATTAAATAGGCCGGCAGGTCTAGCTTTAAATATAACCATGTTGTATTCATACACTATACGATTAGTACAACAACTTGTTAATGTACATAAATGACCTATGAATATGACCTCTTTACCAACTTAAAAGTGCTTGTAAGGATTTAGAACTGCCTACTTATGAAATGACATAATATTAACATACGAGTATGTATGTTACCAACATGTACTAAAACGTAACTCAGTCGAATATTCTCTTGCAAACCATTATTTATTAAATTTACTCTGATATGGAAAATGTTAAAACCCTCAATGATAAAAAAACAGTCAGAAAATTATACGATGTTTAATTAAGTAGAGTCGAAGTGAATGAAGTGAGGGAGGGTGATGTTACGTTACCTGTTAATTAAGATTTTCATAGTACATATAATATTGACAACGCTATTAAAACGAGGCCTATCGTGGCGCAGCGGCACAAGATAGTGACTGTAACCGATAGATTCTGGGTTCGATCCCCAGTCGAGGAAATAAATTATTTAATATTTTCAATTTAAATATTTAATGTTTCATTTCTTCGCTCCGGTACTAGGTAAAACGCGGCGTTGAATTTCGCCACTCAACACGCAATGCCTCAAATTCGGCGGAAAGTGGGGAACGGAAGGGGAACGAAGTGTCTTAACACTAGGTTCTCGGGTTCCCTCTGCCTACCCTGCCTTGTGCGGGGTACAGCGTGAAGCTATTAAAAATAATTACTACAGTAATATTTTTTACATAAGTATTTAATTGTATATATCAATGATATATATATATATATATATATATATATATATATATATATATATATATATATATATATATATATATATATATATATATATATATATATATATATATATATATATATATATATATATATATATATATATATATATATATATTATATATATATATATATATATATATATATATATATATATATATATATATATATATATATATATATATATATATATATATAATATATATATATATATATATATATATATATATATATATATATATATATATATATATATATATATATATATATATATATATATATATATATATATATATATATATATATATATATATATATATATATATATATATATATCACGCTGTATCTCGCACATGACAGGGTAGCCAGAGAGAACTTGGGAACCTACCGTTAAGACAGTCTCTTCAATTTCATATAATTATAATAAGTATTGATGATAAGTAAATAAAACAACAAGGATACAGAGTATGGACCGTCTTTAGAGTCGAAAAATATTATATAAAATATACCAATTTTTATACAGGTGTATTTATATGGTAAAAGTTTTTTAATAAGAATGAACGAGGCTTCCACAAATCCGAGCAGAAGTTTTGATATCTATATTATTGCGTTTGGAGTTTCTCGGGAACTAATCTGGGATTCAATCCGCTCCGAGTGCTGGACGGAACCCGAGTTATTAATGAAATGAAATCTTACTGCTGCCAGAAGTGAGGAAATATCAGAAGCGGTTCTATGTTGGTATTAACTAGTAGGAATAAAAGCGTCATTCCAGTCACCCTCCGATGTGTACTGCATATGGCAAGCTATAGATAAGGTATTAAATACATACATTCAATTTAAAGCCTATCTTTGTACAGGGCACAGGTGTGCGAATGTTAATGTGACAGACTGTGAGATCGATCCCCACTTGAGGAAATGAAATATTTTATATTTTCATTTCTTCTTTGGTGAAAGAGCGACATTGAGTTGCACTACTCAACACAATGCCTCCAGAATTCGGTGGAAAGTGAACGGAAGTGTCTTAATGGAAACGATAAAAGAGTGTCTTTACATTCCTTTACTGGGTTCCCAAGTTCCCTCTGCTCGTATCAGCCGTATCAACGTTACGGGGGTAAGTGTGTAAGAATCTACGATATCACTTACGTCACGAGAAATAAATGTAAAAAGCGTGCTTATAGAATTTGCTCTTTAGACATTCCAAAAATTTACTGAGACCTTTCGTGACGCAGTGACACAAGCGCGTGACTTACAGGGTGTAAGTGCGAGTGTAGATTCGATCCTTTAGAAGAAGAGTAATATTAAATATTATCAGTTGTGTTGTGTTTATTCGCTCTGGTAACAAGACAAAGCGCTGAGATCTACGTACAGCTTGAAGCTATAAAAAAACACAATGGTAATTGCAGGATTCTTTTGATTAAGCATGCGTCCAGTGTCCATGCGTCATATTATTCCAGTTCAAAGATACATTGTAATACGTACGTAGTTTTTTTTTTAATTATGACAAAAATAAGTTGAATAAAACGTTAAGCTAAGAAAAGAAAATATAAACAGAAAAGGGTAGTTACATAGAACTACAGTATGGAAACTGCCTACGTTTACTTTCTGCTACTTGTTATTTTATAAAGTGAATTTGTCGATATAGCAAATTATTATATTCCCACGAGAATTATAAAATGATATTTTTTTGTAAGAACGTTCATTCCATATTCCCACATCGAGGTGGAATCATCGTTCGTAGGGTTAATTTGTTTTAAGTTAAATATAATTAAAGTTTATTTTTAAAAGCATTTCGGTTTTTTTTAAGTCCTTCGTCTGTCGCAAACGTAATTGGCGCAGTCGGTAGGATATTCGCGGGAGATTTCAAGACCATATCTCAAATCGATAATCGCGTCGCGAGTCACCCGGGTTGGCTATCAAGCACCGTTCCGGATATCCTGAATCTACGGACCTGCAGCAGACCAGAGGAAGAATCCGAAAATCGATTCACAGAGAGAACCAGAAATGCTGTATTTGTAAGTACACTTGAATTATTCTCGTGTTGCTCCTTTAAATCTTAAACTTCAAGATTTATCATCCCAGAGCCTCTAGTTCGCGGGAGCCTGAATCGCGCCAGGCCCGCAGACATTTAGCCGATAGTAATAGAAATATCGTAGGATTAGGCAATTTAGAATTAGATAATTTAGAATTAGATATTGTTCAATTAAAACATTTAATAATGACTCAATATAACCCGGACGAAATTTTTAAAGCCCTCCGCTTAGTCCCGGAATTTGATGGAAACCCTAATGTCCTTACGCGTTTTATAAGAATTTGTGACTCATTGGTTACGCAATACCTTAACAGTAACCCTGGTAGTGAATTTTCCAATCTTTGTTTGATAAACGGAATTTTAAATAAAATAACAGGTACAGCTGCGTGCACTATAAACGCAAACGGTATACCAGACAGTTGGCTAGGTGTACGAACAACCCTCATTAATAATTTCTCAGATCAACGTGATGAGACCGCTTTGTATAATGACCTCTCCATAGCGACTCAAGGCAATAAAACACCACAAGAATTTTATAACCATTGCCAAACTTTATTTAGTACAATTATGACATACGTGACCTTGCATGAGAGTTTACCTACCACAGTCCAAGCGAAACGAGAGCTTTATAAAAAAGTCACTATGCAGGCATATGTACGCGGATTAAAAGAACCGTTAGGGTCGCGTATACGATGCATGCGCCCGGATAGTATTGAGAAAGCTCTTGAGTTCGTTCAGGAGGAACTTAACGTTATGTATTTGCAACAACGGGACTCTCCTAAAACTAACACAACCCCTAAACCAGGTCCTTTATTACATCCAGTAGTATTTACCCCTGCAAAACCTCATAACATCACTGCACCTAACTGGCCGGCTCCGTTAAGTCAGCGCCCTGCGGGACCTTCACCACAACCTTTTAAATTCCCGGTGACTGGGTATAACCAACCACGCATGCCTACTAACACACAAAGGATGTTCGCTGCACCACCACCAAATTATAACCCTCGTAGTAACATTTTTAGATTACCACCCCGAAATAACCCACCTCAAGGTCCTCAACCTATGAGTGGAATCCAACGCTTTATACCTAAAAATTTACCTTTGAATAACAATAATCCCAGGCCATTGAATTATTTTACACCAAGGGAAATGAATGTTAATGAATGTGCGACATATGACGACTCTTATTACAACTATTGTTATGAACCAGAGTACAATTTCTATACAGATTACTACGACACTGACTTTGCACCTGAATTTTCTCATGATTTAAATAATTTAAATATAACTTCTAAAAATAATTCTTTCGATTCTCAAATACAAATAGCCGCAACCGAGCAAGAACAGCAGGATTTTCACGAGGTTTCGAAATTACGAAAACCAAAATAGAATTAAATCTTCAGACACAAAGACAGCTTCCGTATATACAAATAGAAAATCCACCTTTAAAATTTTTAATAGATACCGGTGCTAACCAATCGTTTATTAGTCCCGAGGCCGTCGAGAAATACTTCGCTCACTTTGCGTTAAATTTCGATCCTTTTGAAGTAACCAACATACACGCGACAAGCAGAAACAATTATTCTATTACATTGCCATGCTTTGCAGAGTTTAATGACGTCAGTAATATTAAATTATTCGTTTATCGATTTCATGAATACTTTGACGGACTAATTGGTTTAGATTTATTAAGTAACTGGGAAGCTCGTATAGATTTAAAAAAACGTGAACTGCTCACAAAAAACGCTTCGAACCCGATTCGAATGTATAACTCGTGTAATGTTAACCTATATGAAGACGTTATCCCCGCTAATACCTCTAAAATTATTCGTGTTCCTGTCGATATTTCAGAAGGCGACGCCTTTATTAGAGAGCAAATACTATGTAATTGCGTTATTCACGAATGTATTAGCTCTGTAAGAAATAATCGTTGTTATTTAGAAATCGAAAACCCGATACCGAATGACATTATATTCTCGCTCGATCGACCGGCTCACGCGGATTTATTTAATACTGAGTGCACGAGTACTCAACAACTAGAGACTCGCACACAAGATGTCATTTCACGCTTACGTACAGACCACTTAAACCCAGAGGAAAAAGCTAATCTCGTAGCTCTTTGTTCTCGGTACTCCGATGTATTTTATATCGAGGGTGAACGGTTAACTTTCACAAACAAAATTAAACATAGAATACGAACCACCGACGAGGTACCTGTACATTCCAAAAACTATCGATACCCCTTTGTACATAGACAGGAAGTAAAATCCCAAATAGAAAAAATGTTAGATCAGGGAATTATAAGACCTTCCGAGTCCGCTTGGAGCTCGCCCATTTGGGTAGTGCCAAAAAAGGTAGATGCCTCCGGAAAACAAAAGTGGCGTTTAGTAGTAGATTTTCGAAAACTTAATGAGAAGACTTTAGACGATAAATACCCTATCCCTAATATTAATGACGTCCTTGACAAATTAGGAAAATGTCAATATTTTACTACCCTTGATTTAGCTAGTGGGTTTTATCAAGTTGAGATGGACCCCCAAGATATATCGAAAACAGCGTTTAATATTGAACATGGGCATTTTGAATTTCTTCGTATGCCCATGGGTTTAAAGAATTCCCCTTCAACCTTCCAACGAGTAATGGATAATGTACTCCGCGGCCTTCAAAACGAAATATGCTTAGTTTACCTAGATGACATTATCGTATTTAGCACGTCACTTCAGGAACATATAGTTAATCTCGAAAAGGTTTTTAATAGATTACGAGAATCAAATTTCAAAATTCAGATGGATAAATCGGAATTTTTAAAATTGGAAACTGCGTATCTTGGTCATATAATAAGTAAAGACGGTATTAAACCGAATCCGGATAAGATCAAGGCTATTGAAAATTACCCATTACCTAGAACTATTAAAGAAATAAAACAATTTTTAGGACTTTTAGGATATTATAGAAAATTCATTCCTGACTTTGCTCGCCTTACGAAACCTATGACTAAGTGCCTAAAAAAATCAAATAAAATTATATTAGATTCTGAATATATTAATTGTTTTAAAAAATGTAAATCCCTACTGACAAACGACCCTATATTACAGTACCCAGACTTTACTAAAGATTTTGTCTTAACAACTGACGCTTCAAATGTAGCCATAGGGGCGGTTCTTTCTCAAGGACCCATAGGCTCCGATAAGCCTATCTGTTATGCTTCTAGAACTTTAAATGACAGCGAGTTAAATTATAGTACTACGGAAAAAGAACTTTTAGCCATAGTATGGGCAACGAAGTATTTTAGACCTTATTTATTCGGACGAAAATTCAAAATCTATACGGACCACAAACCTTTACAGTGGTTAATGAATATTAAAGAACCAAATTCCCGCCTTACGCGCTGGAAACTTAAACTAAGTGAATACGACTTCACCGTTATATATAAAAAGGGTAAACTAAATTCAAACGCAGATGCTCTTTCCCGTATCGAAGTTCACACGAAAGAAGCATTATCTTTGATAGCAGAAATAGATGAGCTTAACTCTTTACTCGGTAATCCATCAGAAACTATTCTTGCCCCAGCTAGCTCCTCTACGGAGACAGTTCATACGAGTTCAGAAAACCCAATCTTAGAAATACCGATAACTGACGAGCCACTTAATAAATTTAATAGACAAATTTTTTTCAATGTCGTGACTGACGTTAAAAAACGACCCGTAGTTACCAAACCGTTTGACACTCACACGCGTATTAGCATCCAATTGTCTGAGTCAAATTTAGAAGAAGATGTGGTAAATGCCGTTAAGGAATATATTAGTCCTAAAATTAAAACAGCTATCTTAATAAACCCTCCTCTAGCTATGTATTCAATTATACCGATCCTGCAAGATAAATTTAAGTGTTCCTCTTATAATCTAGTTTTAGCAAAAAAAGAACTAGAAAATGTTAAAGAATATTTGCGTCAACAAGATATAATCCGACACTATCACGACGGTAAAACAAATCATCGTGGCATTAACGAATGTTATTCAGCCTTGTCATACAAATATTACTGGCCGAAAATGCGAGAACAAATAACAAAATTTATTAATGAATGTACTACGTGCGGTCAAGCTAAATATGACAGAAACCCGCTTAGACCAAAATTCAATATCGTTCCGCCTGCCACTAAACCATTCGAAATAGTTCATATGGATTTGTTCACAGTCCAAACGGAAAAATATATAACTTTCATTGACGTTTTCACGAAATACGGTCAAGCTTACCATCTTCGCGACGGCACAGCTTTAAGTATATTACAAGCTTTATTACAATACAGTACCCACCATGGCATACCTTTGACTCTTATAACTGACAATGGGACCGAATTTACTAACCAATTATTTATGGAATTTACCCGACTTCACAAAATTAACCACCACCGAATATTACCTCATTCACCTAATGACAATGGTAACATAGAACGATTTCATTCAACCCTTTTAGAACACCTAAGACTTCTCAAATTAAAATATAAAGAGGAACCGATAATCAACCTTGTGCCCTATGCCATAATAGCGTACAACAGCTCAATACATAGCTTCACAAGATGTCGCCCTTTTGACTTATTGACTGGACATTTTGACCCTAGGGACTGTACGGATATAGATATAACACAGCAACTCTTGCAACAATACACTCAAAGTCATAGGGATAAAATGAAATACGTATACGACGTTATTAATTCATCCTCACTTGAAAATCGCACTGCATTAATAGAAAAAAGAAATAAAAATCGCGAACCTGAAAAGGAATACGCACCCCAACAATCAGTTTTTATAAAAAACCCGCTTGCTAGTAGACAAAAGATTGCACCACGATACACTCATGACACTGTGTTAGCTGACTTACCAATTCATATATACACTTCTAAAAAACGTGGCCCCATAGCAAAATCACGATTAAAACGAGTTCCTAAAACAGCCAATGTGTTACAGGATTCTCCTAGTAACGACCCTCCCAATGACTCAACTTCAAGAGATAAAACTTGAGAGCCTTAATAACGGACCAGGACTACTACCATTCAAACTTGGATCCATGAAATTGACTACGCATTATCGTACATTCATACAATATGTAAAATTAGACTATATCGAGACTAACATTCATTCGCTAGAAAATCAACTGCTTGACTGTAAAAATCGCATGAGTAATATTACCTATAGTTTGTACGAAATTCAAATTAACTACCTCACTAACAAGCTTGGCAATATTTTAAAACAATTACACTCTTTAGAGCCCAGTCGAGTAAAAAGAGGTCTTGTAAACGGTTTAGGTTCTATAATAAAAAGTTTGACCGGTAATCTAGATCACGACGATGCGTTGAAATATAATGAGGCAATTAGAGTATTAGAAAATAATCAAATTAAATTATCATCTGAATTTAATAGTCACATTAGTCTGAACAAGGAGTGGATGTTAAAACACGGCAACATTATTAGGCAGATAGTAGAAAACCAGAATATGTTAAATAATACCTTGGAATTTTTATTACAGAATAAGGATATAACTGATGACAGCTCAACAAAATACGCAAATTTTGCCCTACATTTAGAATTAGTTAGTGAAAATACAGAGGATTTATCTTTAGAATTACTTAGAATAGAAAATAGTTTAGCATTTATTCATGCTTCTAGCGCACATCATTCTATGATAGACGCTGAAGTACTAGAATCTATGATTTTAAAGTTAAAATCAATTTGTTCAGAAGATCAAATATTAGATTTAGAACTTAGGGAATATTATAATATTATTAATCCAGGTTCATATTTTGTGAATAAACAAATAGATTTTATATTTAAATTTCCAATTTTTTCTAAAGAAACTTATGATTTTTATAAATTATCAGTAGTACCAAACAATCACGACCAGGCTCTTATCCCACCTTTCCCTTTCCTAGCAACAGACGAGGTATCATATGTGTACATAGAGGCTGAATGCCCGAAGGTAAAAGATTGGTATCTCTGTGAGAAAGAAATTCATCATCAGATTCGCACCAAACCAGATTGCATTAAAGAACTGATTACTAACCAAGTCATACAGGAAACCTGTGAATTTACCACAGTTACCTTAACTAAAGAAGCAATGGAGAAACTCGATGACCAGCACTACGTTCTGTCCTTTCCTCAACAAACGAAAGTACAGCTTATTTGTAACCAAAAAGACTACACATCTCTACAAGGAAGTTATCTAGCTACGATTCCTGCTGGATGTCGTTTGAAATCAGAACAGTTTACAATAGCAAACGATTATAATAAAATCAAGGGGCAACCCCTAAAATTAATGAAAATACCCTATAACGCCGTAAAGCAGTCCACTAAAGCGACTCACATCCATTTAAAATCTATCGATCTTCAAGGACTACATGGTATCCAGGACCAACTTATAATCCAGACTCCTGTACATATCGACGAAGTGCAAAGAGACGCCCTGTACCACACTACAATACCGGCCTACACTATACTATTAGGTGCAGCCGCACTCGGTGTCATCGTAGCAATTCGACGTAACCTATGGAAATGTAAGAACAACGTGGAAAAGGAGCAGCAGCCAACGCTCGAGATCCTGCAAACAGCTGGAAACCCGGAGAGCATGCCGGCAACATTTTCACTAAACGTACTAAAATAGTCGCCTTTCTAAGGGGGGAGGAGTTACATAGAACTACAGTATGGAAACTGCCTACGTTTACTTTCTGCTACTTGTTATTTTATAAAGTGAATTTGTCGATATAGCAAATTATTATATTCCCACGAGAATTATAAAATGATATTTTTTTGTAAGAACGTTCATTCCATATTCCCACATCGAGGTGGAATCATCGTTCGTAGGGTTAATTTGTTTTAAGTTAAATATAATTAAAGTTTATTTTTAAAAGCATTTCGGTTTTTTTTAAGTCCTTCGTCTGTCGCAAACGTAATTGGGTTATAAACATGCCCGAAATTTGTTATTATTTATTATTATTATTGTATTTTCTAAGCCATTTTTCCAACAGCCAGCTTCTGTCAGCTAAATCTCACGGTAAGTACTAGCTATTTATCGGTAGTGAAGTGAATTTTGTTTTCGCAAAGAACAATAACAAACTTCATACGTGAAAATACTCGATCACGTACTGTAACGTGCAAAAATAAGAATATTATTTTTATATACTTCATTCCGTCCATCCATTATCCTTTTATGGTCCAGTGCTGGACGAAGGCCTCCTCTAATGTTTGCCACTCCGTCCGGTGCTGTTGCCCTTGAATGCAGTGGATTCCTGCAGTCTTCTTCTGGTTGTAGGTAAACATGGGCACAGGGCGGCCTGTGCTCCTTTTGCTGAGAGGTGTTCGCCATTCAAGGACCTTTCTTCCCCATACTAACGACTTCGACTTGCATCAGGTTGTTGATGAGAAACCCGTGATCGAGAAACTCGACACCAACTTGAGACGGATGTTGACCCTCCCAATGATAAAACAAGTTACAGGATTCAAGTTTCACCGTGTCCTTCCCCTATATCCGGACTTCAGATAATCCTATTGATGTTCCATTTTAACTTACACTTAACTCTAACTTTCATACTTAATTGAATAATTGTTAGTTTAAAAAAAAAATATTCTGTATATATGTATGTATAACTAGAAACAGCCCGTGGCTTCGCCCGTTTGAATTACACTATTTTATATACTAATCTCAATTATTTTCTTGTTCTAATAAAATTATCACTTTTAAGACAATATGTATCTATTGAGAACTAAAATTTTAATTGAACTTATTAATAAATTGTATTAACAATGTTTTTTCAAATTAACGTATTGTTTTTATTTATCAACCGTTTGAAATGAAACCTGTTGGAGGAAGGTTGCCAAAATATAAGATTAAAAATTGCATTTCAATCTGCTTAGCTGTTCCGAGATTAGCGCGTACAGACGCACAAATAAATTAGATAAAAAAATAAAAATTACCCTTTTATTCCCTATTATATTCATAATAATAAGTTTCTTTTTTATATACCTACCATGTACAGACAGTAATCATCTACAGATTTATTACAACCATAGATTTCACTTGAAAATATAAAATATTTCATTTCTTGGAGTGGGGATCGAACCCGCAACAGACAGACCTCATAATATACAAGATACCATAACATATATCATCACCGCGTATATAGCTTATGTGCTCCAGTAAGGGGTTATATATCTTTACAACTAAAATAATTAAAATCTAGTTAACTGGTTGAGGTTAAATAAAACTTATAGTAATTAAAGTGCAAAGTATATAAAACTTAGTCGAAAACTTTCATTTGGGTAATGTTTATTACAAAAGTTTCCTTTTTCCACAGCAGCGTTCATAATGTAAGTAAGAAAGCCGGTAGAATTATTAAAACTACTAACTAAATAAAATCCGAGGCATTATGGCGCTACGTTACGATATTATATTCAAACGTTCGTTAAGGTATCTTTACGTTAACTTGCTCAATTATTTATTTGGTAGCGCACATTTATTCATCTTTTTCTGCATCAAACTTAAACAACGTTATACGTATATAATCTCTGATATTTTGCTGTACATATGGTGTACAAATAAAGTTATAAAATAAATAATAAACGTATAACTTATAATTTTACAGTCTGATTCTGATGAATTCATTGAGTTGATATTTTAATATTCAGGCAGTCCTGGCGCAGTTGAAATAAACAAACGTAACAACAAACAAGAAAGAGAAATGTATTTATTTTTTGTTGTGTACAGCCAATATTACAATATAACTATAGAATCCAATTCATCCAACTTTAATTTTCTTACAAAAACAACAAGACTTTTATTTCATTTGAAGGTTTATTGTATTAAAAATATAACAAAAGAAATATGATGAGGTATTAACATGAAACTCTCTGTAAAGATATAATGAAGTAACGGTAAGAGAATCTGAAACAAAAATTAATTAACAAAAATACGACGGTCGCCCCGCGTCGCGCCGCGTCGGGCCACCCGCGCCTGGAGACGGCCAGCGCTTATGTCTAATTACCTTCTTATTTTTAAGACGAAGAAAAATAATTTCACTCTCAAAATTATATGATTATTTTTTGTTCGGTATAACTAGCGGCTTTTTGAAATTGGTTTAATAGCTTTTCCTTTTGTATTCAAAGCAGTGAGTACCTGTTTTATTTAACAGCTGATCTGTAATTATGCGGTCGGTTGTATAACTGCTTTGTAATGTACAAACTAAGTATTGGTCAGCGATGATTCGTTCTTTCCTTCTTATTATAAAATTAAATATAAACATTAAATATTACGTAAAATATAATGTATTTAATTAAGGTCATTTGAATTTCATGCCATTTGGATAGTCGCCATTGTATTAAACAATGTAAGTATCATATCAAGTCTAACATATATTGCATTAATTATTTCTAATTCGACTAGATCATACTTTTATGTATTTTTTTTTTTCATTTTCACGCTTTATCCTGCACTTGGCGGAGTAGACATAGGTAACTTGGGAACCTAGCGTTAAGACATTCCGTTCAGTTTCCGATGAATTTCAGGCTTTACCTGATGAGTGGCGGATGTCAGCGCCGCAATTTGCCTTGTTACCAATGAGGGATCATTCTTTGAGCTGAGATCAAGCCCACGACCTGTCGTGTTTATAGTTGCTCCTCCATGCCACAACAAGCCTCTTCATGTAACAATAATTAATTTAACAAATTTCAAAGTATTAAAAACAATAGCAAAGTAAATCAAGATCGTTACTGTTCTATAAACATATGTACCAATTATAAAGTTATTAGTTGAGTATATTGGAAACTACATTGTATAGAATGTCTGGAGTTTCGACCAAAATCCTAAATTATAGCCATTTTAGAAATAGTTTCATCAAGTCCGCCTTTGAGCTTGACATACTTGCAGCTAGACTTCAGCGCAGCCGTATATATATCGCTAGTAAAGTTAGTATTATATACGAGTAGTAAAATAATGTGAATATATCAGCGATATATAACATTTACTTTGAAAGAGAGTTCATACAAAATTAAAAAGTTTATTTAGCTTGAACTTTGATATTACGTATTTACCAAAACAAAGGACATTTTAAACAAACTTCCAAAATAAAAACAACTTTATGACGTATATTATTTTATGTTCTTATAAATCAATATAGTCATCACTTTATTTTTAAGTAGATTCATAACATTCCTCCTAACTACTTACTAGATCTGTTCAATAAATAGATGAGTTCATAGTTAATTCAATCAGGTAGATAGACAAGAGCACACAAAACAAACAACTACCTATAACTAGATTTAATGATAGAAGTTTTTATCACGAGTCGCGTCGCGTCGTCGGCGACTTCGACGTGAGAAGTGGAGCATCGGGAAATATCTCATATTATATCTGTACAGTTGCTATTGACATGTTCCATGTTACATGTAGGTACACGTACAAGTGCACAAATGTACGTGCACATACTTTCTTATTTTTAGGGGTAACTAAATATTTACATTAGTTATAAATCGTAAATGCACAGGTTCAATCTTATTATAACTCAACATCAACAAAACATCATTTTAGATGAACGAATAGGTTCCCCACTTTTTACAAAATTCGAAAACATTCACTAAGAAGTAAGAAGTAAGAAAACTGGACACAATTGTAATATCTTAGCAAAACAATTAACATATTTTGTAGTACATTTTTATTTCGCCACAGCTTCAACTTTAGAACAAACCAAAGCACAAATTACTTTAATAATTGAGTAAACAACAATTAATTGCCCAAAGTCCAAAAACAAGGGGAATAATGCAATTCTAGTGAAATGTATGTAATTACAGCGCGTTGTCTACTGTAGAGCCCTCGCGCCCTCGCGCCCGCGCCCGGCGGCGACGCGACGGGCCTTTGTATCGTCCGGGATGGTCTTACAACGAGCTCAATGCTTATAGAGTAAGGCTAGGTATGATTTGCATATAGGTAGGTTTACTTTTAAATATATATATATATATATATATATATATATATATATATATATATATATATATATATCTATATATATATATATATATATATATATATATATATATATATATATATATATATATATATATATATATATATATATATATATATATATATATATATATATATATATATATATATATATATATATATATATAGGTATTAGGTTTTTGTTCATTTTTATTAAAAACTTTAATCTCAAAACTTGCTTTTTTGCAGAATTAGAACTGCTATTATTTTATCCGGCGGATACGCCGGATAAAATAATTGAAATATGTTTAATGTATAATATTAAAATACATTAGCAATCATAAATCGATCAATACTGTATATATATATGCTTGTGTGTACCAAAATCCAGGTCGCATTGCCGTTCCACAACATGCCTACTTACTTCACACTTCGTTAATATCGAGTAAAGTTCAACGATGAGTGGAAATTGACGTCAAACTAAACTCGAGCTTAAGTAATGTATTAGCGCGCCCCTTCAGACATCGCTGAGTGACAATTTGCTACAGAATACTGAGAAATTTACATAACGTGCGCCTCCGCCGTCCCCAACCACCTTGGAGTTATGTGTTTAAAAAAAATGGGGCGTCGCTTTTAATTTGGTGATGTTAAAAAATAACACTTTAATCATTCATATTTCACCCTCTCTCCCTTCGAGCGAAGTTTAAATTAAACGGGCTGCCTTCGTAGAAATATTCGAAGAACTTTCTTTACCATCGTGCAGTCGCTTTCTGAATTCCTATGAGATCCATTCCTCCAACGCTCAATCAAATGTACTTCTCTATTATGATTTTTTGTTGTCCAAGCACGAGTCCACGCACAATATGTACAGTACAAAGGAGCTCCAATTAGAAAGCAATTATAAAGTTTAATGAGCGAAGGATTTGTAAGCAGGGCTGCGGCGACTGCGGCTACAGAGTAATTGTGAATACAATGTGAACGAACACGTGGAAACCTGTTCGAGTTTAAACTTATTACGTATTTGTGGTATAAGTGACGAGAGTCCGCCGTCACCTGCACATGGACACACACACACACACACGCGTCGCAAATGTCGTATGCAAATAATCTGTCCGAAGCACGATTTGAATAAAGCGGAACACACCATTGAGCGTCTGCCAAGACGTTAGGTAAGCTACGGCCCACTTTAGACTCAATGTATGTGACAGTTTAATAAAATGTTATACGTACAGTACATACAAACATACATACACACATATATACGTAAATACTAACATGCTAGTGGTAGAATAATTTTTGTTTGTTCAAGAAAACGTGCGGCAGTCGTGACCTCAATCGCACAAAGCCAGCAAAAGCATACATTTTAAAAGTAATACTGTTAACATGTAACGTAGTACGGGGAACAGCGGGCTGGCATTGTCTACTACAATAAATCCTACTTTATAAATGGCGAGCGTACCCGCGCTATTTGTCTGTGACTCACGCGAACCCTCTCAGCTGATTCATCGTGCGATATGATAAACCTATACGGCTTACCGTATAGGTGTACATAACCAATAAGGAAATTACATTTCATGCCAAATTCTTCTATAAAATTATGTTAGACAACCGCTTTGGCGTTTAAAATGTTTTAAAAATAAACTTCATTTTACAATAACGTTAGAGCTAGCCCCTCAACTCTACTTGACTTGGTTGCTAAATTCTGTCTTTCGTTAGCTTAGTGGGATTAGAAATCAACGTTTTTGGTTTCATACTAAATGATTTTTAGTGTTTAATGGGAAAAACAAAGGAACAGCGCATTTGTCACCTGATGGTAAGAGATTGTTCCAATTCTTCAATATTTCTGGGATATCAGTTGTATACATGATAATATTATACACTTCCATTAAGGAGTGAATCTGGCGTCTATTTCATATTAATATGTTAAAAATTAACAATAGACACAAATGTTAAAAAAATAACCTTGATGAGCGCGGCGTTGAGTTTCGCCACGTACCACGCAAGGCCTCAATATCGGAGGAAAGAGGGGCACAAAACGGAGTGTCTTAACATTGGGTTCCTAAGTTCCCTCATCTGCTAAGTGCAGCAGTCCACACTGCTAAGTGCAGGATACAGCGTGAAGCTAAATAAAAAAAAGAAAAGAAATTAATGTATTATAGTAGATAAGTATTGTTTTTCATAAATTTCAATATAATATCGAAATTTTAGTAATTTATAATTTTATAATATAAGATGATTACTGAGAAAATAAGGCGCTTAAAATACTTTTGTACCTTCGAATTAAAAAAATGAAAGAAGATAATAAATAAAAAGTCTTGATAGTAATTGACGTCCGGTGTCATCTTTTTATAAAACTTCAGATACGTTAATCCGATTTCAATTCAATCTTTACAAGCCGAAGTGTATTTATTTCATCTTAGAGATTATCAAAAAGAGACGAACTAAACACGTATGAAAGGACCTGTGATGATTGTATATTCATTGAAATAAGTTTATTGTAAGATAAGGTAATTGGATTGAATTTGTACTGCTACATATGTATATGAGAGAAAATATTATACTATTCAAGTAAGAAAGAAGGAACTCTCACATTTTTGCAAATATATAGTAGGGAAATTGACCAAAGGCAAATTATCAACATTTGAATTTTTTTAATATTTTTCATCACAAAAATTTGTAAGTACCTAACCAGGAAAAATGTTTCGAATTTTCAACAAAATTAATTTTCAAACAGAATGATTTCGTAAAAGACAGCTGAGGAATTATTAAATCTTCAATCGTAGAAACCCGTGCGCATTTAATATTTATAAGAACGATTTTTCTTTTATACAGAAGTTATTGAATTGTTACTTTGCACGATGTTTATAAGATATATAATAAGATATACCGGTATCTATGACGTGACGTGCTCACCGGCACCAACCAACCATCACCAATGATAGATAATTTCGTTACTTTTTGAAAATTCTTTGATTACTTTTCGCAATTTGTGTGACGCAAACATATATGCTAAACGAGGACTAGGACACAGATATGTTAAACGAGTATTTACATGCGATGGGTTGTTCTCCAGTCGGAGGTGTGATAAGATTTAAAATTATAAAAAATTTCTTTAGTAAAGTATAATAAAGTAACACAAAATCGCCTTATTATGAAAACGCGAGGAAAGCCTGAAAGTAAAATATTATTTAGTGAAGCTGTCTGCCGAGTAGGTATCAACTATTTGAACATAAAAGTTTTATATTTATTCTCTTTGAGTGGACTTATCAGCTTATTTGTACAAATACAGCGAGTAATAACATCACAGAGTTGTTATTGAAAGTTATTCTGAACGTAAGGGGAAGGAAGGACGAGGAGGCGGAGGAGGAGGCTATCTGAAGTAGGGAAGTTGTCCAAGAAGGTATTATTTGCGCCGGGCCCGGGCGCGGCGCTGTGCCTCCATCTGAACTAATATGTGTGTACCTTCTATACAAACACTATTATGCTTCGAAATATAATAATATGTACTGTTATTGAATACCGTCGTTACAAATGGATGTAGTTTTTCATGTTTATGGGCAAAATTTGTCTTGAGCGAACAAAAAAAAAACAAATAAGGTCGGAAATAATGATAGGAAAGAGTACTGAAATATTACTTGTCCTTGAGATATGGAATAAAACTTACTTTTGAGCTAACCTAACTGCTGCCTAAGAAGTACTATCAAAATTCAAATGTTAATGTCTTGACAAAATTCAAATGTAATAGGCTTGATATTATAAAATGATTACATGAAATAAATTAACAGTAAAAGTTTCATTAAATGACAATCATTACAAAGCAGCCTCAAAATGAATCGTTAAACAATGGAAGTAACGAAACTCAATAAGTTTGAGCAATATTTGGGATTACACACGTACGAGTACGAATAGATGGAAGTATTCCACGACCCGACGACGTGACGTAGGGGTGCGTCTGTTGCAATAAAAAGGGTACGATCAGCTATACTATTAATAGGCTTTTTATTTTTTGTCGATCAGAATTATATGTGGTAGACTGATAACGTTCAGCTGAGGCTTTATATTACTGTTGAGTGCACTTAACATATAATTATATATATAAAACAGTGCAGTCGTACGTAACCGTAAACAAAACATACTAAATATGTATTAAGGGACCAAGCGATATCATCGACCGTATTAGGCTTTGGGTTATTTACTAACAACTAATTATACATACCTATTCATATATACGTTATATATCTACAATTATTAATAATAATATTAAAATATTTTGTGAACCCTATAGAAATATACGAAATATTAAAATCTCTGTCGGCGCTGGCAGTACGCTTTAATATGCATAAATAGTTTCCTTTCAACTGCACTAAGAAGGTAAAATGAAAATTTGTTCCGGACTCTGTCGGAGCAAGTTTAAAGCGAAGGTGTTCTCCCTTAAACATTCCCTCGTCCAGCGGACTCCGTACTTTGCTATGTAATATTTTATGCTTTGTCATGGTATTTTGTAAATTAAATCTTTTTAGCACCACAATTTACAAAGTGATTTAACATACTATCCCGCACATGGAAGGGTAGGCAGAGAAAACTTGGGAACTAGTGTTAAGACACTCCGTTCCACTCCCGTTCCCCATTTTCGCCGAATTTGAAGTATTGCGTGTTGAGTGGCGGAACCCAACGCCGCGTTTTGCCTTGTACCAGAGCGAAGAAATTAAATCATTAAGTATTTAAATAGAAAATATTAAATATTTCATCACAACCTCAAAGGCCTCAATTTAACACGCGTATCATTAACCAATACTTCAGTAAAAATATTCTAGCTATACTTTGTTCAGTTTCATATTTTGCTGTAGGCACCTGTAAACACAATAGATCTACAAAAAATATGCCTCAAGGAATATTTTTGAAAGATATTTTTCTAATATATACAAAAGCTTACGAGAAGCAGTTTAATTAGGTACGGCGCTTCCGTCGGCTACGTCGCACCGCGCCGCGCCCCGCCGCGCCCCGTAGACGTCGCGGTCTTTTGTCTTGCTTAGACCTCGCTTATTTGGAATTTCAGCCACAAAAAGATGCCTTCGCCCTTAGAAGTATTATTCAAATTTAAATTAACAAATATATTCGTAAGATAAAAATATTAATACTTTGGAATACACGTGTAGGGACCATGTACGACTACATTTTATTTTTACGTTTACTGCACGTCCCGTGCCTCTAATGATATCGTGAGAGTTGTAGCGCAGGCATGACTCAACTTTGTACAGACAGAAAGCTACACGCTAATGTTATAATATTAATATAACCTATTTTCAGTGTAAAATTTGAATAAGTCTTTTACCTTGTTGTGTTTATTTAAAATTCAGTTATAAATATAAAAATAATTCTCTTAAACGTCTAAAGTATCTTTATATACGTCAATAATGATTATGTTACGGTGGAAAACAAAATGACTTATAATGTTGTATTAATGTTGGTTTCAATTTCGTGTCCCTATTTTAAATGAAACACTTTTAACCGGATTAATCGCGTATATTGATTGTTAAACATGTTTTTTGAAAACTCGACGTTTCGAACACTTTACTGTAGTCCGTGTTTAACAATCAATAAACGCGATTAACCCGTTTAAAGTGTTTCATTTAAAATGTGTAACAGTCGCTAAAATCAAAGACATTATTTCGTGTCCCTAATATTATTACTATTTGTGATATTTGACATCATTGACTTTATGAGTCCCTTGAGCCTTAAAAAAGTTACCAATGATAAATACTTAATTATATTTAACATATTTCCCGCTTACTCCCAATGGCAGCACAGGAAGCTATACAATAACAAAAATGTGTTAACTGCGGTCAGTCGCCGCCCGTCGCCGTGTCCGCGTCCAACTATCAACTATCAGTCTATCAGCCGCCACAAAGGTATATAACGTTTCACGTTGCAGTATAAATACAGCTCCGCGTCCAGTACTGGGCCCGATTCAAGGAACTCATAGACGAGGGGTTTCTGCTTAAATCGATAAAAAATGTATGTAATGGATAAGCCATATCCGATGGTGACTGTGACACGGGTGTGTGTTGTGTAATGTTCTATAGTACGTGACACACTGTCAGTGTGAATGTTTATTGTATTTTGTTGGTGTTTTTCTCATTATTCTAATAAAAAATATAGTATACGTATAGTAAGCAATACACAATGCACATTTTAAGTTAATTTAAGATTAAATGTCTCATAAATTTCAAAAAGCGCGGCGTTGAGTTCCGCCACCCAACACGCAATGCAATCGATTCAGCAAAAAGTGGGGTAAAAAGCGACTAAAATATTTTTCAAAATAATTAAGAACTTTTACAAAGACTAATAAACTACGATAGAAAAGTGTTTTATGTCTAGTGCTTAATAAAACTTGATCCTTTACAAACTACTTATGACATTCTAAATGTCACATTTCCTCAACGCTAGTGTAAATCGGACTCTAGAACGTGATTGAGGTTGTCGCTCTCGCAAATCTCTGCCTCCGCCTGCCTCCGCATGAGACCTATGTGTTTACGTACCGCCGCCATCGAACATGACGTGCCATAATAAATAAATGTCTCATCAACGGTACAACGAGCCGGTTTACGTCAAATTTTGGTTGAAATTCCTTATATAGCGATATGATTTCAGAACAACTTTATTGTATCTAGCAACACTACTTTATATTCTAGCAATCCAGCAATATTATTTTATATGAACACTTTAAAGATAAATCAAACACGATTTACGTTTTGCTGTGCCAGTTATTAAATAATTGTTTTTGACGTGATGCTGGAGTACCTACAGTGTGTTGAGTTTTTAGAACCTGAACTAAATATATTCGTTACATGGAACTATACACTTAACACAATTATAAACATGCTAAATACTTTACTATTTATAGCGAAAATTTGTGGTGAACCCCAAACGAATAACTCTTTGTTAATTATTTATACTTACCATAATAGTGAATATCATAAATTGAAAATATTAATATATGTAGTTACAAGTTAAATTAAAAAGCTTTATAAAATACTTTATATACATATACATGTGTATGGATCAATTTGTCATTGTTTAGCGTGTTATGAATGGAGCAGGCAGGCAGGGCGGGCGCGGCGCGACGAGGCGACACCGTTCACGCGTAAATTAATCTCAGTTATTGTAGAATTATCTGCTCGACGCGACGCCCTGGAACACTGTTACAGTACGTAACGACATTTGATGGTGATATTCAATATTATATTTTAATAAAAAGAAGCTGGTGATAAGTTGTCTAATCACAATGGGAATGTAATTATAAATTAGTAAGTAGGAAAGAGGAGAGGAGGACCCCTCGGATCAACTTCAAAAAACAGTATCTAGGATACTGGAGGAAAGTCACATGAACAACATGGGTAAAAAGCTAAGTTAGGTTAAGCTGAAATAAGTTAGTGATAAGTCACTTAGTTCTTCGCGTTTCGCCAATGTAGGCCACATTAGCATATATTTAATGAATTAAAACATGTCCTGAGATCGGAGATAAAGCTATATTTCATTTACGATACATGTTTATAAATGATTGTTTTTTCGTTTCTATTTCGAACACTATAAACTATTAAAAACAAGCCTAATGTCCTGCAGTATCTACTGTACCCACTGCAGTATAACTTAAAAACAATTTTATATTTATGAAGCTCTGAATACCCACAGAAGCTTCTACAAAATTTTCTTTACATAATATTGCATAGAATTTTCTTATAGTATGTTAAGATATGCATAATCTATTGCTTCGAAACAATATTATACAAATGTAAGTATAAGAAATTGAATAAAAAAATGGAGAATAAAAGAACAGACCACAAAACGAACGACTGTAGTTTTCCGTAATTTCGCAACTCAAGAATTATTGTTCCTTGCTTAGTAACGAAACCATTTTGCTTGAGGAAAATAGACATAACATAGAGTACGTCGCTATATTTAAAACATGTTACCCAACTTTAACAGAGGCGTGGTGATACTTTAGGTTACTTTAGTTTGACGTTTAATCGAGTAAGTTACGCGAGGTTTACATTCTATTGACATATTACATGTATATTGTATAATATGTGTATAGTGGATTACATAGAATCTTCTTTGCCCACTTGATACATCTGAGACACTGTGTATTGAGTGACTAAGATTGCCTCTGCGCCTAATGAGACACCACACCGGAAGAAAGCACAATTTAAATAGATATGTGATCAATTATTATCTCGAGCGCTTGTAAGTGTCTAACTGTTAAACAAATAATAACATCCATTAGACGTAAAAGTTAGCTGCTTAACTTGTTATTGTGGATTTGAACCCACACTGATAACGATCTCATTCATGAGGTCGTTGAACTTTACGCCTGTATCATGCGGGCACTTCGAACTACATATAACTTATCCATTGACAGCTTAGTGCTTGTGTTAGATACCTGATAGAGTTTTAATATTATTGAACAAAATGTATAAGAATGCTACTGGGTTGCTCGGAGTTTTGCGTTCTTGGTATCCGTGTTCATTTCTTTGCTACTGTAGCAATTTTGTCGAACAAAATACTTTACTGAACTATTTATTTATCAACCGATTAAAAACATTTAATGTTGAGATACTAGAAAACCGCATTTAAATTTGTGAAGCCATCTTGGAAATCAGCCTGAACAAACGTACTGGAAAACAGACAAAAAGGTAAAAATTATAGAAAATCATTGTTTCAGCTTCTATTTCATTAATAAATGCTTAGTAATAATTTGACTCGTGTATCTTTCACGTTCAGACCGCGATCAGCTACAAATTTATTATATGTATAGATTTATAAAGTAATCGTGAGTCCGTCGTGGCGCGGCGGCACAGCGCTCGATTGTATACAACACTGTTTTGAGTTCGATAGATTTGTTTTTGTTTCTTCGCTCTTTTAAGAAAATAAAGTAACGACGAGGACGATAATAAGGAAGTAGTTAATTGTGATTTTGGCAAAGTGGTTATTAATATGTGGGGCATTCTGTAAAAGTAAATACAAGTAACGCTCCCATTCCCTTATAAGAGCTTGATTGTATCAATTGGTTCGGTTTTAATTAAATGCGCCGTGATAAGACCCAAACAAGAAACACGATCGGAAAATAATGTAATTGGAAACTTTTACGAGCAAAATTTCAATTAAAATTTTTCGACAGTGACCGATTTCCTTTAAAATAAGATTTAAAAAGGTTTTATTTTTTAAATAGCCGCGTGATCTGCGTTATCTTTGACACTTAATCGCAATATTGATTTAATTTCGTGTTTGCTGCTTTCTGTTGCTGGTTTGGCGATAGTTGTCAAGCCGGACTAAGTATAGCCGGACTAATAATATTATTTTTTAAAAAAGTTATGTTAAATATGCATATTTTTTTATCTATTATAATATCTACTACAAGTAATTAGCACCTTGCCATAATAAAGGAACAAAACCGAGCGAAATTTTCATTCTTCCACCGAATTCTGAAGGTATTGCGTATCGAGTGGCGGAGCTCGGTACCAGAAATAAAAAAAAAACTTTTAAATATTTAATTTCTTCGAGTGGGAATCGAGCTCAATCAGTCTCGTCACCTGCGCCGCGACAAGTATATTATTATAGTAACTATTAATATTTTCTCAGAAATGACATAACTATTCATTTTTTGCGTGACGAGCGGACGTTAGACACATGTATAGCAAATCAACCGTTTCGATATTATTATGGGTAAAAATATAAATATTTATGTCGGTGTGTCAGCGCATGCACGCCACGAGTATGTTATCAATGCGGGGGGCAGCGCCGCTGTTCCGACGAATTTATATTCAGCATAAACAATGTTATTTGGAATCGCGTGTGATGCAGACCTATAGATATGCAGATACTCCCACACACACGTGATCACTCGTAGGCCAGTCGATGGCCTCGACTGCCTCGGTGGCCGATAGCAGCTTCAGATACGGAGATTTGTCAAATTATATTTTTTAGTTTCATTCCGAATTATATAGCAGGCTATGCAGAGGAAACGTAGTGACGCTACCCTCTGTTCACAAGTCCTATTATTGACACATTGCATTATATGCAACCGAGCTAAACATGGTTTGTCTTTGTACCACAACGAGGTAATGGAAATAATACATCCACCCGACTATAAATAAATACCATTGCATTTACAATCAGGCGTGGTGCCGCTGGGACACGACTTTATCAATATGTGATTTTTTAAATTATTTAAAATATTGAAGATTTAATAAACAAGATATGGACAAGGCAGGTGAGAAACTTTAATATCTTTCATACATAAAAATAACTACTAACGGTTTGAGGCACTTATCACATCCAAATAACGATTTTAATGTTTCACAAGACATTTTGAAAGATCAAGGCTCTCATCGCAAACATCACTAATACGTATTGGCGTGTCAAGATCAGATGGTTTCAGGTCGAAATACCGTTCTTAATTCTATAAAAGGTAAACAGGTACGATTTCTATAAAAGCTCTTGTATTTTGATGACATTTCCTTATTTAAACTGTATCAAAAAGTTACGTGTGGAACTTATTCATTTTAAATATCCTTCTAACAATATTTACCTATACTTTTAGCGATTGCTTGTTATTTGCATATTGCATAATTAATTGAACCCGTAATAATTGAAAATAATTAAGACCGACGCACGTATCGTAATAAAGTCCCTTGCTAAATTCTCCTTTTTCATTTGACCTTTACAAAACAATTAAATGTTTTTTTTTTAAAGTTACACAGAATTTTAGACTTGTGTATGTAATAAAAGTAAAAAGAAATGCTAAGCAAAAATATTCTCTAAGAACTCTAAGATATTAAATAAGCAAACAACCATACTAATACAAGTACCGGTAGGGTACTATTATATTATAGAAACATATGAAGGTTTCCAACATAAAATAGCATTAATTTAATTTTAATGTCAGTTTTAATTACCCCTGTTTTAATTAATCAATCGATAAATAAAAACAGTGAACACAAATAGAATTCTGTATGCAATAAATTAAATCAACTTTTTCCAATTCAGTGGTGTTCGTAAATGGCGAGCAGTGCAGTCGCTGCTGTCTGTCCGGCGCTGCCTTCATTACGGTCACAGCTGTATTCATGCTTTTTCTCTTACAATTAGAGAATAATTGATTATAACATTTAAATTAATTTGTTGAAGTTTTTTATTTTTTACCCTATATACTGTACATGGCAGGATAGGCCAAGGGAACATGGGAACCTAGTGATTAGGCATCCATTTCCAATTAAGACACTTCCGTCTTCAACGTTCCATTTGCTGCATTGAGAGCCGAACTCAACGCTGCGCTTTGTCTTGTTACCAGATCGAGGAAATGAAAATATTAAATACTTCATTACCTGGAATGGGCTTCGAACCTACAACCTTTTATGTTGGAAACCTTCATATGTTGCTATAATGTCGCGTTTACAGCCGCATGTTTGTGCCTTGCCACGACAGGCTCATAATTTGTTTGAATTTCAAGTATAAGCCATAATAATTGTGATAAATATATTATCCTTAAAGATCTGAAGTTCCAGTTCCATTTTAAATCCAGTTTTATTATAAAAGTGCCAAATAGTTCCATAAACAAACTCATAACTAAGACTGGCTCTCATATAAGTCCAAATATAGGCTTTTACAGATACTTGTCAGAAAAATGATATTTCTTTTTAAATTAGTGAGCAATGACCGACTTGGTCGCCTTTCTTGCCAAAGTGGTCTCAAGAGCCGAAACTCCATATTAGGTTCAGTCGATCAGCTACAAAGCGGACACTCATTTAAATTTCAACTGTAAACTGACAGGGACACGTACGCTTTGATTTTTATGAATGCATCAAAGATTCTATACAATCCGGTCCACGCCGTGTTACCAAAGTTATAAGTTATGGCGGCTTAATGTTAGATAGAGATCGGAATAACCATTTGCATAACATTAAAGTCATATTTTATGTAAATGTAATTATAATGATACAGCTATAAATTGTTTGATATTATATGTTTGGCAGACTATTGTACGTGTGGCGCATTTTACATACAGCTTTATTTTTCTAAAAGGCAACTTGACACTGGCGTTCAGTTCCATAAACAATATTTCCAATAATAGGAGTAAAAGAAATGGAGTAAACGATAAGTTTTAACACTAAATCCTTTCTTTTTAGGCTGTACTTAGGACTATACTATACTTAAAGGCTTTGAGCATCATGGCTTCTCTAGAGGCAGAGGAACCTAATAATATATCCCTGTATTTGTCATTGTCTGCCAAGTTTAAAGAGCTTATGGGTTATGCATAGTAATTTAGCTTTGTACTTTGTCTTGTCAGAGCAAGAAAAGTTTATTAAAAAACATGTCAAAATATTATTAAATACTTTACTTTCCGCTTTTCTTATACACTACAATAATAACGTTTTCACTTCTGGTACGTGTATTATATATCTACTTCTGTAAGTTAATTTACTAAAATGTCAATCAAAAGTAACAAAATCGGGCGTTTAATGAACCGTAGGCAATTAAGCCGTGAAATTCTCAGCGAATTAATTTAAACCTGCTATCGTAATAAAAGAGTATAAAAATTGTGAACATAATTAACGAGTTACGTCAATCAAAGACTTGAGAGTTGTAATATTGATCAAAGATATGTATCAGTTCCTGCACACCGGTATTACCATATTTGATAATCCAGCGATTTTCGAATAAATTAAGCAGAGTTACGTTTCATAGATTGCATGTTAATATTAATTTGCTATCTTAATTAAAAACAAACAATGTATGTCAGTTATAGTTTAAATTAAATCATATAGTTTTTATTTTATTTGTGACTGTCAGTCGCTGTATCTGAGAGTAAGCTTGGCGGTTGAAGGTTAGATTCTTACTCACAAGAATTTATTATTTTTATTTCCTCGCTCTAGCGCTCTGGTATCAAGACAAAACGTGGCGATAAATATCACCACTTAATATGCCTGTTTCAATAACTATGGTGTCGGAAGTGTCTTCAGTTGTATGTCTTTAGTTTTTGTTTGAAAAAACTGAACCTGACAAGAAATAGATACACCTCTTGTATACAGTGTAAGTCTAGTAAGCTAGTTGTTTATTAACGTATTGTACATTTACGTTGAAAGTTTCAAATTATTATTATGGATTCTATTATACTTATCTTCTTTCGTACGTATATAATATTTTTATTTCACATGTTAGTTAATAAATAATATAAATAATAACACAACGCGTTTCATGATTTCCAGGTATTTATAATTATTACTTATATTAAATTTAAATATTTATAGAAATGATGCAATTTCTGTATATTGCTACACTCCATTTACTTTATGTCAGCTGTAGCGCCAGTGCCAGTTAACTTATAATTAAGTGGTTCTATAAAAAAAATAGCTATAAATTATTATAATATTAATATTTTTATAACAAATTAAAAAATGGTGGTATGTTTAGAGTTAGGCAACATTACAGTATGATGATTTTTTTTGGTTTCAAGGAAGAGTTTGAACATTATTTGTATAATGTATTGTATATGTTCTCTTTATAAATTTCTAGATAATTAAAAACATATCGAGATGATCCTTTGTGATTTAAATAAACTAATTTAACTAATAATAAATAAAATGATTAATATATAAATAAATAAATAAATAAATAAATTTCTTTAGTAGTCATAAGCATTTTTAGAATCGGTTAATTTCTTAACATACTTTTTTATTACTTAATATTATATTTGAACGGAGGTATTATTACTAATATTCTAGTTCAACATCGTAAATTGCTTTCTTAAGACATTTCGATTCGCCCACTCCGAAACAACTAACATAGCCATAAAACATGCCTCGTGCCACATCCTACACAAATGTCGGCCTAACCACTTTTTTGTTTATTTATTTTGTTTAATAGTTGATATTATTTAGTAACGGTTTAGTTACGTTTTTTCTGAAATAAGAAAATAAAATTATTAAAATAACTTACATATTTATCATATTATTTTTAAAGATATATTTAAATGTTTTTCAAATTATAATTGTTGGTTCGATTTTAACTCAAGAAAATGATTGTAATATTTAAAATTATAATTTTACCATTAATTCATTAAGGTTATTCGTATCTGTTTAATATTAATTATAGTTTTATTTCTCCGCTCTGTTTATTTCTCTCTCATAAAAGCGTGATGTTTTTCTACTTATCGCTAATGCCTAGACTTTGAGATACGGTACGATACATTGTGGCTTTGAGATACATAATGTATCGTAGATTTACCGGAAAGGAAGAAAGGAGTGTCTCTCTCAGCTAATGTCGGTGTGAAGCTAAAGAAAACTCTTTTGAAATTCCTGTAAGGTTAAAAATTACGATTGAAAATAACCTTTGTCTAACCAGTTAATGATAGCTTGTCGTCTTGATGATTGATTGAGTAACTCATTGCACCGAAAAAAAGTTCAAGTTAAGTGGATATTAGGTCTGGAAACTTAACAGACTACAGATTGTGTAAACTGCAATATCAATCAAGCTACAGTTACTTAGTTTACTTTATTATTAGACTATCTGCTAATGCGGCTGTTATATAAGAATGAAAAAAACTTGCTGTAGTAACAAGTACAATTTGAATTGAATGGAGCTTGTTTAGCTCCACTAAACCTCGCAATGATGTCACGTTAAATATAGTTTACTAGTAGTTTGATTAAATATTCTAATTATTCAGCTTATCTTTGTGGTGCGTCATCAGTTGCTGATCGTCGACTATCGCGTTTAACGAGAGCCTTTGACAGATGATGTGTCGCGTTCCTGCGTGTGGCAAAGTTGGTAAGTGCATAACTATGCTGATTTTTGGTACTCCAATATGTAGAGTTATGTACACGTAAGTATATGAAAATAATTATAATAAATAAATATTTACTTGATCGTATACGAGACATTAGAACAAAATTACAATGTTATGTTAAATATGTATGTATTTCTGCCTAAAATTTCTGTAATATTATACATTAGTAAAATGATACTTTAAGTATGTAAGTAATTTAAAAATGTAGTCAACATTTAACCACGAACAAGTTTCAATTGGTATGCGTCGATAAAGAGTTGAGTTTATTCAAGGAACGGAGGACATTGTTCTTTCTGATGAATGGGCTATTGAATTTTTCTTAGCTGCGTCGAATTACAACGTTCTGCTGATGAATTTAAAAGAAAACATTACAATGTCCAGTTTCCGACATGAATATTATTGAATAAATAAAAGCAACGGCCTAAATACATTATGTATGTATATCATGAACGATAACTGGAAATGTCACTTGTTACATCTCAAATTAAGAAAAATACGCATAACACATTTAGTGACGATAGCAAGAGCTCTATATTTAGGGCTTACAAAACACAAATCCCGTATACTAAAATTTTGCACGATTATGGTAAGTAGCGTATTTCGATACATTTTTTCATAAAAAAACAGAAAGTATGTAAAATGGAGGCCTGCCGTAGAGCCGGGGCAAAAACCTGGGACAGCGAAATGAAAAGAAGGAGTGGAAAGTGTCTCAGTGTCAACGGAGTGGGTCCCTCCGCCATGTGCAAGATACAGCGTGAATGTGAAAGGAGATAATGAAAAGCAGTTGATATTATATTATTTTTAATGGTGTAACGGCCGAATCACCAAAAGAGGTAAGTAATAAAACGTTTATTGTACTCGGATGTTCGTGTTCGTGTAGTACACGCACGAGCGTAACGCACTGTTACTGACACAAAATACCCCATAAATATGTATAATAGGTGCCATATACATGAGCCAAATCAAACGGACGAATTTAGAAAGTGGCGACGTGAATTTTTACAAGTGGCCGTTAACATGGAGTACCTGCACAGTACACACCATGCGAGGACTGACGAGGCCTCTCAAATCCGCTGAAATTAGCTTTCTAATGTGCGGTGGACACTGAATACGAAATATACCTATTAAGAGTACTATAGTACGCTAGGAGAAGAATTTTGCCGTAATACCTAGAATAATAGGTACAACACGCTAATATACTTTTTTACCAAATTAAAATTCTAGTAAAGATCGTGATTAATTTAAATTTCATTTGACGTTTTTTACTCCAAGTTGACTAATAACTTAAAATCTGTTCAGTCACGCTGTATCCCGCACGAGGCAGGGTAGGCAGAGGGAACCCGGGAACCTAGTGTAAAGACACTCCGTTCCACTTCCGTTCCCCACTCTCCGCCGAATTTGAGGCATTGCGTGTTGAGTGACGGAACTCAACGCCGCGCTTTGCCTTAATACCAGAGCGAAGAAATGAAACATTAAATATTTAAATTGAAAATATTAAACATTTCATTTCCTTGACTGGGGATCGAACCCAAAACCTGTCGGTTACAGTCACACTCTTGTGGCGCTGCGCCACGACAGGCCTCTGTTCAGTCAATTTAACTAAAAATATTCATAATAACATAACATAACTTTTTTCGTAGAGGTTTAGGAGCTCAATAGTAAAATAAACATATTGATAATATGCCTTAATAATACTCATATCAATAATGTAATGGTAGTAATATATGGAATATTACCGAACATATATCTATATTTTTGAGTTCCCCATATTAGGAGTCACTAGTAACATCTAACTTCGTCATCAGCAATCACTGATATTGAACAAGGCCCCCGGCCGGGCCTCGGCGGGCTCGGACTCCGGAGCATTAACCACATGTTTCTATTTAAGCGAGAGCGCTGAAACAACACGTTTGGAGGGATTCAATTGATTAGTGTGAATACGTTACGTACTTTAATGATATAAAAATTGGAATAAATTACGTTAGGTTTATTCATAATTTTAAAGTACACCTATCTTTACAATAATAAACTAATAATAAAATTTGTTTGTATCTGACTGTACGTGACAGTTGCGAGTTAGTTTAATAAAATGAATTATTTTCATACTCTGGAGTGACAGAGTGTATCGTTGAGTTTTTCTACTAAATACGCTCACTCTCATTTTGACGCTGTATCCCGCACATGGCAGGGTAGGCAGACGCAACTTGGGATTACAGTGTTAAGACACTCCGTTCCTCTTCTGTTCCCCACTTTCCGCAGACTTTGAGGCATTTCGTGTTGCGTGGCGGAACTTAACTGCGATTTGCCTTGTTACCAGAGTGAAATATTATATATTAAACTTCATTAATTAAAATGATATCATTTAATTAAAATGAAAATATTATATATTAAACTTCAAAATATTTCATATTTCATTTCTTCGAGTGGGGATCGAACCCACAACCTAACGTTTGCAGTCACAAGCTTGTGACACGATAGACCTCAATAAATACGCAACGTTCTGAATTTCTAGTTACTCTCTTCCTAAACAGAATACGAAATATATATTTAACGTACTTCTACTACTCTTAGAGTGTTTAAAGTGCTAACTCACACTTAGGAAAGCAAATTACATATTTAGAGAACGTATAAAAATAGAAACGTAGCGGGCTTTATACGCGCACGTCTTGTACACTGTCCAAGTGTTTTGACCATTAAGTCATATGTTCTTATAAAGTTAATAAATAATCTTAAACGCTTATTACAAATTAGTTATATTGCTACATATAATTAATAATGCTCTCAAACATCTCTTGAGTATAATCACTACTTATAACTTTTGTAAGGAATATAAAACCTACACTGCAACAGTCGCGGCCGCGGACGTCAGCCCGACCAGACTGCAGATGTGTCTGAGTCAGCGGCTGCGACTCACTCATTGTGCACATTATTTGAGTTCTACTTACTAATATGACACCACCGACCAGCGGCGGCTCCATTGTCTACGAGTTGCCAGACGCGGCGTTGTCAAGGAACTCGCTCCACATACATTCACTCTAATGGAAATACTATTATCTCTGTATTATTTGTTAACCTTAAAATACATGAACATGATACATCGTAGATCAGTACAGTATTGTATTACTATAGACGACAGTATGACTTTGAGGGCCTCAGATATAGATACAACTTATATTATTTTAATATTTCCACTCTAATTTTGAAATCATAAATGTGGCAGTACATTCCAGTTAAGACATAATTTGGTTAATATATGAAAGCGACAAATAAGTTTTCATTGAAATAATAATATTTCGCTGTAAGATAAATATATCGTTTTGAGAGTCCGAATAACGTCATTTTTGTTTAGTTTTATCGTAGAGTTTTTATCGTCCCAATTTCGCTTAAAATGACCCAGCTATATGGACTTATAAAAACAATATCTTTACGAGTTGACACAAAGGAAGTAGATATCACATCGCACGGAGGAAATATTTCATAACATTCACTTCGCATTGAAATAAGAAATAGAAATAGAGTTCCGGTTTTGTTTCAGCTCCCCGCACCTCCCCCCTCACGCGGCGGGCGTCTGGCAATATTTCAAGAAAATCACACAAATACTTTCAAAACAATAGCTAGTGACGATCTCCACAAGCCCATGGAAAAATGTGATATTTTTAAATATCTGAACGTCCCTACATACTTGTGATGGGCCTCTGAATACTGGTTGGCGATGTGTTACGTTGTTTAGATAGATACTGAGACTTATAATTGAAAAAAAAAACTTATTAATCCTTAGTATTTTTTTTATGGAAAAGACGGCAAACGAGCGTACGGGTCACCTGATGGTAAGTGATCACCGTCGCCCACGGCCCCGAGTAACTCCAGAAGAGCTACAGGAGCGTTGCCATCTTTTAGGGTGGATGGGCACCGGGGCCCGGCATTACCTAATGCGAAACGCAGTGGCCAAAGCCACTACTTAACGCCGGTCTTAAATGCCGGGGGTGATAATTATCCGGTCGAGTCTGCCCATGCGTTTTGCCATTGCTGGCAACGTGACTCTACCACTCGAAAAACATTGTAAAGAATCAAGGAACGATTTGTTTAAAGATTGGTTGCATTCATGTAAAAGATAACATCACATTGGCTCCCGTATGCGGCATTGCAGGTAGGAGGTTGTCTTGTACACTTTGTGCCTCAAGCATCTGCCCACGATCGAAAAATTGCGTGTTGAGTGGAAATTAACGCCGCGCTTTGTCTTCTTCCCGGATCATCTGAAAAACAACTGGCCCAACGACGCCGATATCTGCCGATCCGCCGATCGCCGAAAATAACATTCACTCAGCTTCACGCTGTATCCCGCACATGGCAGGCTAGGCAGAGGGAACTTGGCAACCTAGTGTTAAGACACTCCGTTCTACTTCCGTTTCCCACTTTCCGCCGAAATTGAGGTATTGCGTGTTGGGTTGAGATGCTTGTCACTAAAGCGGAGTAAAGGAAACATTTAATATTTTATTTGAAAATATGAAACATTTCATTTCCTTGAGTGGGGTCGAACCCAGAACCTATCGATTACAGTCACACGCTTGAGCCGCTTCGCCACGACAGGCCTCATTAACATAACATAGATACAATATTTATAATATTTGTTAAGCGAAATTTAATTAAACACAATCGAATAGATCGGGGGCGTACAGACTCATAGGTAGGTTCATATTTACACAACACGTCCATGTCATGTTTATAAAATATCAATAACAAAAATTCTAAACTAATTGCATGATTGAGAGTTCGTAAGCGTGGATGTATGTGATAATAAAATAACAACATTATTTTTAATAAATACCCACATAGCTCTCAGCTATCTGTCTATATCTAGCTATACAAACTAAAGGGGGTTAATATAGATAGTAATATTATTTTAAAATATTGTGTGGCAAAAACTCTTTGAACAATTATAAATAGACTAACTTATAAACTTACTTACACCAGTAACAATTCAGCAAAAATTCTGAGACAAAGTATAAGAGAGATGCCTCGTGTTTCAAATGACGAACTAATTTAAGTTACATGAATAACTTGCCATTCTAAAATAAAAATATAACCTTAATATAATTATATGGTTTCTTCCTTATAATATTTGGATAACTGACACACGGTCGCGCAACATCAAAGTTCAAGGTTCAGATGTTACGCCTTTGTTACAGCGAACAAACGATGTGATGTTACACATAGTGTATATCACATGTCTATGAAGTAATCAATTAATGACCAGAGTGAGATAGTCAAATTGTGGCGTTGATTTCCACTACTCAATCAATACGCATCGTCTCGAAAATTGAATGAAATATTGAAATGGAATGTCTTCCTCCAGGCTCCACATACTTACATTGTTTTGTGAGAAAAACACTGAAGCTTTTTACGTAAACATCAAATCTGTGCCAAAATAAAACTAACTATCTCACCACAACATAGATGTTAAAACCAACTTCTAGACTCCTGGGGTTGGCTAAATAAATAGTCGATATAATTACACAAAATAGAAGAACCAACATAACATTGAATACTTAAACTAGCAGCTAATTGACTTCTAGTTAAACTTCTTTTCAGGAAAAGCAGATTTTAATAAAAAAATTGTATCGACTAAGTTAAGTCACGAAAGGAAAAACTTTGTTTCATGCAATATAATTACGTAATTATTGAAGGAAACAGCAATACGGCTACCGCACTCACCTACTACCCAATTTAACTTAAACGAAATAATTATAAATAACTACAGCTTGCAGATTTTTCATATTTATTTCTATACTCAGACTCAAAGCGACCCTTAATGGGCTAACGATATTCTCCGTAATATACTAACAAGGTAAGGTAACATGCGAGTTATCGACTCTTTGTAAACCACCCATATTGAACTAATATGCAGAGGGAGGCTCGGGGCTCAGGGCAGGAGGTACACGCCGCGGCATACTGTGTAATGTGTATTTACTTGGCGACACGTCAAACCGGGCGGGTCGTTTATCAAAGTTTCCTGCCATTCTCCTTAAATCTTTCTGTATATGTTTGTATGTGCTTGTGTTTGCTAATATCGCAAAAACGTGTCCTTCTAAAGAAGCGGTTTAGAATTTTGTAAAAATTTATAGAGATTTTTAGGAACAAAAACTTTGTCTTTTAAAATGAATTTGACAAGTACATAGATTGTAAACACTTTAGGGTTTGTAATACTGATTGTACAATACACACTATGCAGTGTGATAATATCGACGGGTCCAAAGAACAAAATCGTATATGAAAAATGATCGACTTTCAGTATGAAGTATCAACTATTAACGCAAATACAAAATAATTGCAAAAAAAATGATACCCGACCCGTCGATATGATGGCTGGTGATACGAGTACACTAGTCATAAAAAAAAATAAAGTACATTTTTTGGGATGTAATTATTATAATACCTTATTTATTAGTTGAAATTTTCAAGGCACGTATCTAAAAAAATAACTTTACATATATTCATATTATAATATCTGAAAAACTTCAATATTAAGATTATAACATTAAAATTTACATAAAAAGGTCTGTTGTCAGCGAATGATTTAAATGCGCATGGTTTAAGAGAACGTTAATTAAGGAACGTTATACAATTTAATATCAAAGGAATATGATTATAAGACTCTCTTCTCTCATATATTTAATATAAAATATGAGGACTTTTGTGTCGGTACGTTACAAAGAAATGTCAGTAGTGTCTGTCCTAAAGGCTTTCACCAGTTTGGAAAGTAGATCTTTTTTTGAATTTGTAAGTATTTGTATTTCTTATAATACTTGCGGAAATTTAAGTTTTCGTCAAATAAGTATACCATTGTCAAAGTTGTGATATAATTTATTTATATAATAAATAAATGATTTAATATCAAAGCTGTCGGTAATGAGAAATGTAAACGACTTTCAAAATTCCAGGCCAGCGGCCTTATCAGGTCCGCCTCGCGATCGAGTTCGACAACGTGACGGATTATGTATTCAGATACGACAACAGTTGACAACACCTCTCACGTTTATATTTTAATAATAAATTATGTATTTGTTACTTGTTTTTATGATATATATATATATATATATATATATATATATATATATATATATATATATATATATATATATATATATATATATATATATATATAAATAATTCTTTTGTTTATTTAATAACAGGTATTCTATTACACAAGGATGATGAGTCAATCGATCGGGTTGATTCGAGATTTATAAACTGCAAAGCGTTGTAAATGCTAATCGATAATGTAAATAACTCAACTTAGCTTTACGCTATCTCCCTAGCGGGGTAGGCAGAGAGAACGGAGCGCCAAACGCTACGGTCTCGGTATACCTGTTTCGCCTTCGATAATATATCTTTCACTTTCGATAATATAAATCGTATATTATTAGAATTTTGCAACACAGAAATATTATATTTTTATAAATTTACAATATATGTAACATGAAAGCTCTGGTGAGAACGTGTAACGTGAGAACTATAATACTGAGCAACTGTTCATCTTATTGCCCTCTTCTCAACGAAACTATCTACTGTTGATACTGACATGTTCGTTCGACTTGCTGAATTCTACTTTAATAAAGAAAAAAATGATTTTGTAATTTTATTTTTCAATTATTAATATATTCATTAGTACTTTCGTTTGCAAATTAAATGTTATTTATATTAATCATATTTTCCAAGTATCAGTATGACAAAATTAAAATATTGTTATAATAGTGGCACCTATAATAAATAAAATAAAATAAAAAATAAATAAAATAAATAGAAAATCTATTATTTTTCTATGATTTAAATTTAACGTTGACAAATAATGATTTAATATAACAAGTCTTTTGAAAATTAACGAGCAAAATACTGAAACACGTTTTGATGGCTTTACATTTAATGCTGTAAGCCGATTAGGCGCGGGCACGCGAACCGGTGTACCGACGGGTGTACACTGCAGACTGTAGACTGTAGAGGGCACCGATAATTTTGTTGAGTTTTATTTTTCTATTCTAGCTCCATGTTAATTCCCGCTATATTCATTGTAACATTCAAACGGCATTAAGTACGATATGTAGACATACATCCTCCAAGTTGTAAGACGAAAAGCCGGTCAAGTCCGATTTGCACTCCACCGAGGGTTCCGTATCAATTTCAGGATTATACAAAATGAAGTTTTCTGTCGTATGCACTCATTTTATATTAAATGACTACTACAATCATAAGTTTTGTATATATTTTTTTAACTATACAATAGAAAATTCTACCCACACACGTGACGGAAATTTTATTGATCATGATTTTCAAAGGAACTAAATAAAACAGATTTTCAGAATAAATATTTGCATAAAAACTTCAAACATTTTACAGATCTTAAACTAGAACATTATAAACTTTCGCGCTCATACGATTATCAAAATACAGAGTCATACGTATATATACTAATAACTGACTCATTTTTTATCTTTTCATGTTACCCGCATAATTGAGGATGCCAAAATATATTTAATTTAAGATAAATCTTTATTTACAATACGATAAATGTTTTCAAATATACAAAAACATTATGTCAAATAATGTATACGTATACAAAAGTATTTTACTAATGTTTTAGTGAAAGTCAATGTTGATTACTCGAAATAATTTTAGCAGTTTTAGGATTTTTCTGTGTAGAGGAGGCAGAGGGAGCTAAAACACTCCATTCCGTCCAATTTCCGAGGCATTCTGTGTTAAGTGGCAGAACTCAACGCTGAAATTAAGAAAAATAAACATAGTACCATATCAGCGCTTATGCCAAAATTAGAATTTACAAATATGAGGACGTCTGTTACATACACTACATTCGGCGTCTACTGACTGTAACTATTAGTAGATTTTTATGCAAATATGTACAATACTGAATTATAATCGAGGCTATGTTATGGTATAAAATACTATAACGGTTATAGAAGTTTTACAACAATTACAAAGAAATATAAATTGATAGAAAAAAATAAAAAATATACTAAATGTTATTGCTAAGTAGAGAATTATCATAAATTCTATTAAAAAAAGCAGCAATACTCGTAATCAACAATGCAATATCTACGAATACCGGTATAGAACAAACATAGAAGATGTTATTATATTAACAATTCCTGAGGCGATTTCTAATATAAATCGTAATAACTTGACATGCTTGAGCCTTTATTACATCCAATCATTTTAAAGGGTATCAACATTGTTTGAATAAACAGACATAACGTAACTGGAGCTCCCCGACTCTCGACGCCCGACTCCCGACGCCCGTGGAATTGAATACTTATTAAACAATAACGCTGAAGCGGTGGAAACTTCGCGGCGCAGACAATCAATCTCGAACATTCGTTTAGTGAAAATATCGAATATCTTCGATATCTGATTCCGCTTAAATTGTTTTATTTGTTATTGCTTTGTATTCTATTTTAATATTGTTAATAAGATATATATTCATGCATACATATTTACTTGGAGAACAAGCACTAATAAATATCCTAACATACTCATTATGATATTATTTATGGTAGTAAGGTCTTTATTGAAAATATTTTTGTTAAGATTAATCCACACAATGTAACATTTAATGAATAATTTCCCATGAGATACTAAAAACATTAATCTCATAAATAATTTAGGACGTTCCGACATAAATATGAAACTAAATTTAGGAAATCTTAAGATACAACATTGTATTAAATTAAGATGTAACTATTTACGTTAAAGGTATTGTCATCCAATAAAATGTCTTTCATAAAAAAAATACTTTTGATACAACGTGTCTACATATTTGTGACAGTATTTTTACGCCAAATTTCCCCATTGTCGTCCTTTCACTAATAATGGGACATAATGTTTCCGTTCCGTCAACTCTGTGTCACGTTCATACATCACTATTAATATACACTTACTTCGCGTATTACGTATTAGTTCCTATGACGTGAAAGAATCCGAAGTAGAGGCGACGAGTAACAATGTATACCAACTTTTGTAAATATTTTGGCGAAATTTAAAAGAAATGTGTGTCTTTTGTTTGAATTTACTTGCAATGGATACAATAACGGAAGAATCATATTTTTTATACGTTTTGTAAAAATACATCTTGAATCTCTTTAATTTAGTCTAAATGCCAACGAAATGTCTTAACACTAAGTAACCCAGATACCTCTGCCTGCCTGACCAAGAAGTATTCTAAAAAATAATAAAAATATTTCCTCAGACATAATAACAAAATATATATAAGTTGTAACAAGCACACAATTTCAGAATTTAGGCATGTACATGTTCAGCTGGTTTGTGCCCAAAGTAGTTTTCAAAAGGCGCTGGTTCGATTTAAAAAAATCTCGAAATCAAGAATAAAATTTTATAAATATAAAAAAAATACGTTATTTGATTACACTGTACCATTCTCAGTACTAGATTGAGTTGAATTAGTCATTCGTTTTATGAGCAATATACGCGTTTATGATGGGACGCGATAAAACCACCCACTTCCGCCGCTCGTTTTTAAGACTCTAATATTTTTCCCGAACCAGATGACAAGTACTTCCCTTGCTGCAAGTCAACAACCTAACTAATCTAATTTGGATGTCTGGAAGTGAACATCAAATGTAACATTTACACATCTCACGCGTTTTACAACATAGGAGTAAGAAATGATGACAGTTCAAAACTTTCTGCATATTTTTAAACCAAAAAAACGTAAACAGCTTCGTTCTCTTGAATTACATAATTTTATCTATGAAAGTGACATTTTTTAATATTCTTTCACTCACATTAACCTCAGTGTGATGTCATGTACCTGACTGATTCTGATTCTTCCCGATTGAGGCAACTCTACATTATCAAAATGTTGATCAAGTGCTAGTCGGAGTTGCTGCATAAGCCCTTGTTGCTTTTGATAGCTTTTGTTTAAAAAAATGATTTCTTTTTTCTGTGCGCTAAGAGCCTAGGCTAATCGGTATATTTGATATTATTTTTTGTTTCATACTTCAATCGCGAGATAAATGATATTGGCATACAGACGGACAAGAAAGTGTAACACTAAGGATATCCTTATAGTAACACTTTCTTGTTATAACGATATCCTTGTCCCCTTTTTGAGATATTTTTTGACTATCTATTGTCATAATTTGAATTTTGCCTGATCATATAAAGAAACGAAAATATTTCTTCTTATAGCATTATTTCGACTAGATATCGAACTCATAACCATTGTGTATAAGATGCGTGGACAGTTTTGAACTACATCGAATAAAAATATATCTTGACCAATTTGAAATTTCTGAACTTAAATCATTTTAGACTATCTTGGTATTCTGCATGCAGTAAGAATAAGTTCCTATTTAAATAACTTTAAATAACAGTAGCCATAGCTATAGGTAACCGTGAACTAGTTCACGACACACAAAGCTAATTGGCTATACAATTTACATAATTTTAATTGTAGTAATATTTAATACTGTGTTATGTAGATAGCAGATCTATATAATTAGAACTAGGTGCCCAGGTTCCCTCTGACCCTCCTGCTATCTGCAGTATATAGCGAAAAGTTAAGAAATATGTTTACTAATATTATAAAGCAGAAAAGTTTGTTAAGGTTAATTTAAGGACTATTGGTTCCAACAGAAAGATGTTTTTGCCTTCAGCATTACCCGACATACGGATTATCCATTGGATAATACAATCAAATAACATTAAACGTTTCAATATAATCCACTGTACCTACCTGAGCTGCGGTTAGCGACACTAGCGTCAATTAAAATGTGTCAAACACAATTATTAATTATTCCTATTAAACGACGCAATCGAAGCCACAGGTCAAAGCTAGTGCTCAATATGATTACTATAAATATGCGTAACTTTTTAAATATTTCTATTTTTTGTATTAGGGAATCTCCCCATTATCATACGGCCTCTAATATACCGTATACACTGTACACTGTACACTGTACATTAAGACAGCATTCCGACGAGACGTGTATAGCGTGGTGATGCAGAGCGACAGTGGCCCCCAAATAGTTTCAATGGGGCAAGGTTGACTATTAATACCCGGCGTCTCCGCGTCCCCGTCCTCACGCTAAACCAATATTAGATCTGATATCAAATCTATAATAGACGTACTTAATATACCTATATTTTTTTTACTTTACACTATATTCCATACATAGCAGAGCAGATGGAGAGAATCTGGAAATCTAGTGTTAAGACACTCCGCTTCCAATAAGATATTAGCTCGCCTCATTACCAAAATATGGAAATTAAATTATTATATATTTGATATTTTTCTTCGCTCTGGAAACAAGGCAAAGGGCGGCGTTGATTTACGCTACTAAACACTGTTGTATGCCTACAGGCATGTGTCCAAATTCCTTCTGCCTACTCTGGCAGTGCACGATACAGCATAAAGTTAAAAAAGTATTTAATTGAATAAGGAGATTACCATTATAGATAAGTAATCATATTATTAGTAATAATATTTCCTTTTATCTATTACTCTCTCGCAAATCGATAGGTTTAGAGGTAGGTCGAGCCTCGTGACTGTTGTCAATAGTTTACCTTCGATCGTTCATACGTATGAGGCGTACGTACTCGTATGTAGTTACCAACATTGACTCGAGGTAGCTTTTATGTATTATGCACTCAAATTTCAAACGTGCTCTGGTCACATGAGAAACACGGCCGTGACCATTAATGTAAATATTTAATCTTATAAATATATAACCCATAATTATTATTAAATATAATTATTATTAAAAAAAAAGACATGTCCCGCTGAGTTTCTTGTGCCGGTTCTTTTCAGGTCTGAGGCAGTAACTTTAGTAGACTGGTGGTAAATTGTTTGACGTTCAATAAACGACGCTTGTAACTTCTTATTTTTAATAAAAATATTTGAATTTATATCAATATAATAAAATTGAAGAGAAAAATATATAAAAAATTTTTTGTTACCATTGATAATTTATTTATTTAGAAAGCCTATTATATAAGCTTTCACTGGCTATAGACAATTATGATTACGTCGTTTTGTTTGGATACAGCCCGTAGCTGCGGTCAAAGTCACTTCAGGAACTTAGAATGTGGTGTAAGTTGTACACAACTCTTAACTATATTCATTTAACCAACAGATAAGGGATAACTAATATAATATATCTAAATGGTGGAGGCGAATGGTAAAGAATATTACACGATTAAAGTAAGAATGTAACTTCAATTGTAACAACACTAACATGTCCAATGTCATTACAGTTTTGGCAGTTACGACGTAGGAGGTCCGCCGCACCGCCTGCCTCGACCAGCTCTTGATTCGGCGTAAAGCGTTTCTTTACGACTTTCACAGAATGTTTTAATTCATACGGCGGCGTCACACTAAGTGCCTCGCCAGCTTACGCCCGAGGACTCGGTAATTGCTCTCGGTAATTACAAAGGTGGCTCGCTCTCTATACCAACTGCTTGAAACTTACTATTGTCGAGGATCGTCTAAAGAATTTTAATTTACTTTACTTTGCTGTTTATTTTTTTTAAATGTCGCCAGCGTTGCGTCGTGTTGTAGTGTTACTGAAATTCCTGTTTCTATCAAAGGTTGTCGCAGGTCACCTTTACGGTGTACGAAATTTAAAATATTATTTATTTATTATGACCACTCTGGAGTTCTCTTAACATTATTTAAAACTACCATCGGTTAATGTATTTTATATATAACATTTTATAAATGTGAATTTAATAAGCTTTATTCGTGTCAAATATTATATTTATTTAATATAATATATTATAATACATGAAGGGTTCTGGAAAGATGTAACATTCTTGTAAACACAACAAAACAAGTTATTTATTGTTTCATACGATAAAATGAAAACCAATAACTACGATATACAATGACATGTAGTTAATTCAAATAAGTCAGCAATAGGATCGGTCGCGTCGGTACCGTCCGCAACAGCGGCGCGGCGTGTCCCCATTCATTCACCCTTTATGCGTCGATGCATAATTTATGAGACACAATAATGAGCGCTGCCAGTCAAATATGTACATATTTTTACTATCATCAAAATAAATTAGGTAAATTTGGTGGAGGACATGTTTGCCCCCGGGAGGGACGCGCGCCCTGCGGATGTGCTGTATTAGTGCCGCTCCCAGGGTATTATGTGCTCGTATAACAGCAATTATCGACCTTACTATCATTACATACGGTTTATTTTACAATGGCCACTATAGTCTGCGGTCGCGGACCCAATTCGACTGCGGTTTGGACGCTGAATACATTTAAAACTGAACTAGACGTGGAATGACCACAAAATTATAGCTACAGAGATGTACGAGCGTGGTACAAACTAGCGTCCAGTAGGTACAGTACAGCGCAATAGGTCGTGGCCGCCGCAGACTTTGGCCGTTGGTTTAACGAATATTCTACGAATATTCCCTTACCGAAATAACAATGTGCAAAACTTCAGAAAACCTAACTTGGCAGCCACGACTCGTCGGCCGTACTGTATATATATTTACACAAAGAACGTACGCTCTTCTTTTGTAATAATAAATTCTCAAGTCACGGCTATAGGCGAAGTTTTGCGGAGTCGCGACGTGCGCGGGTCGGTGGTGGGTCGGTGGTGGGGCTTATTTGGCTATGAGTTTTCAACAAGTTTTTTCTGAGGCAAGTTTAGAAGGAAACGACTTGCATGTGAGAGAATGTATGTATATAAGTATGTATGTAAGAATGTATGTATGTACAAACACATGGATGTGGATGTGGACCTATAAATACATACGTATTAATGTTCAGTAAAAAGATTTCAAACAAGTTTTTTATGCCTTATCTTCAAAATTAATAAGCAAAATTAGTAAGCGAATATAAACAAGCACTTATTTACCCTTGTATTAATTACGTACAATTTCTGCGAATGGTTTAGGAAGGTTGATACAGATCTTAAAAATAAATACACATTGACCTTAATCTCTGTAAATTATAAGTCATATTTAATAATACTTGTTATTGAAGTACAAGTTCGCGCGCGGCCTTAGCACGATATAACTCAAACACGCCGGAAACGAAGCTATTGTATAGTAGCTGAAATTGCTGAGACATTCCGAGCTCTACTGAATGGCTCATTGGGACTTTACGTGCGGTTCAAATGGATTATTGCTGAAATTACGGGACTTGATGCAGCAAATCTCTACATTGAGATGTAAATACCAAATATTGTTGTTTTTTGTTGTTCACTTGTTACGATAAACAATCTCATAAAAAAGACAGGCAATAGCTTTAGACGATTAGTTCTTATTAAATGAAACACTTTTAAACGGATTAATCGCGTATATTGAATGGTAAACATTTTTGGGAAACCCGACGTTTCGAACACTTTACAGTAGTCCGTGGTCACGGGTAGACTCTCTCTTAAAGTGTTCGAAACGTCGGGTTTCCCAAAACTGTTTACCATTCAATATACGCGATTAATCCGTTTAAAAGTGTTTCATTTAAAATGTATAACAATCGCGAAAATCAAAGACATTATTACGATTAGTTCTTATTTAGGAAATTATTTTGTATTTTTTTGCTTAAAAACAATAATGTACCAAATTAATTTGTAATTTTAAGAGAAATTCAAAACGCCATCAGAATATAAAATAATAAATTGATAGCGTCAAAGTACTTGGTAGTTCTCCGCCGCTGATAAGACGTAGGCAATCTCGTAAAATCAATAACAATATTAAACGTGACTATCGTCTCGAGCTCTATCGTATGATAGAGATTAGAATTACTTATACACGTCTGTCTCTATTGACTTGTTGACGCAGCTCTGTTGACGTAGCTTACAACATGGACCATATGTCTACTTCACTGTGCTGGAGAAAATAAATACTCATTAACAACGTAATAACAGGGTTATTTCGAGCTTGAAAAACCTTTTAATTAGATTGTATGACTTTATAGGAAGGAAAGGTGTAATTACTAAGTATTGGTAGCGATTTTACATTTTCTACCATGCTTAAATATGACTTACATTTTGTGCTTTCACAGATTAATAATAAAAAAGTTCCGCTGTATGTTTGAGATATGTTTTTTATACCTTGTCAGACCAGTTATATAAAAAGCTTCCACACAATCAACTATAAATATATGGGGGCCACCAACTGAGTTAATTATATAGAGGAAAACGTTAAATCAACATATTAATTTTATAAAGAGCGACTGTAAGCCAAGTACACATTTAACTAAACACTGGCGGGGGTGCGAGGAGGCGGCGCGGTGCGGCCGCACGAGCTCGAGGCGCCAGATTAAGGGGTGCTAAAAGGACTACAAATGATATCAGAGAACACAGTACAATCTTGAGCGAGTTAAATGAATTGGACACAAGTCGGCGTCGCGCGGCCGCCCGGGCGGGGACGCGGCTGTTCCAATGTCCTCTGTTAGGATCAACTCATCCCACGTCGCTTTCGTCGTTTGATTTATTACTTCAACTGTAATTTAAATTTTCCATAACATTATTTCTCAATACTCTCCCTCGCTGTGCACTAACGATCATGTTGTTTAATGTTTTTATACAAATCTATATAGACAAAATCTCAGTGAGGGTTCCGTATGAATTTAATAATTATAGGTCAATGGAAAGTTTAACTTGTAATTCAGTTGAATGTAACCAACTAAAAATATAAATTTGTTTCAACCAACTAAAAATATAAATTTGTGTCATTTATTTCTTTGATTTATATATATATATATATATATATATATATATATATATATATATATATATATATATATATATATATATATATATATATATATATATATATATATTTTATGGAAAAGGCAAGGCAAACGAGCGTACGGGTCACCTGATGGTAAGTGATCACCGTCGCCCACGGCCCCGTGTAACACCAGGGGAGCTACAGGTGCGTTGCCGGCCTTTGAGGTGTACGTAGACGCGCTTTTTGAAGGTACCCATGTCGTATCGACCTGGAAATACTGCCGCGGGTAGGCCGTTCCAGAGATGTATGGTGCGTGGAAGGAAATTCCTACGAAACCGCACAGTAGTAGATTGCCACGTATCCAGATGTTGTGGATGGTATAGTAACTTGTAGCGGACTGTGCGGTTAGAGAATTCGGCGGCAGGTACCAAGTCAAACAGTTCTCCAGAACACTCCTCGTGATAAATGCGGTAGAGAACGCACAGTGAAGATACGTCTCTACGCAAAGCCAAAGTGTCAAGCCTTGCCCTTACAGCTCATTGGGTCCCCAACGATTCGAACGGCTCTACGTTGTACGCGATCAAATGGTTTAAGCTGATACTGGGGTGCACCAGCCCAGAGGTGAGAACAGTATTCCATATGAGGCCGAACCTGGGCCCTATACAGGGCCAGACGGTGTTTTGGCGTGAAATACTGTCTCGCTCTGCTGATGACCCCCAGTTTCTTCGAGGCCAACTTGGCCTTGCTTTCCAGATGATCGCGATACTGGCAGTCGTTCGAAAAGCTGAGGCCCAATATACTGATGCAGGGCGCGGCTTTAAGGGGAGTGTTCTCGAAAACTGGTGATACGACAAATGGGGTTTTTTTAGTGGTTAACGCACAGACTTGTGTCTTCCGGGGGTTGAATTGAACTAGGTTCTTTTCACCCCATACGGAGACATTGTTGAGGGATGCCTCAACGGAAGACACAAGTTGATTTCGGCACTGGTCGACGTTTTCCCGAGAAAGACTTGCACGGCCGGAGTATACAGCGTCCACAGTATTATCATCCGCATAACAATGTATGTTAGAGTCCTCCAACATATCATTGATATGCAGAAGAAATAGCGTAGGGGACAGCACGCAGCCTTGGGGGACGCCAGCGTTCACGGGCATGAATTCAGAGCAAAAACCGTCGATAGCGACCTTGATGCTGCGCCCAGTGAGAAAGCTAGCGATCCACTTGCATAAATTCTCGGGAAGCCCGTAAGATGGAAGTTTCGCAAGGAGCGCCCCATGCCACACACGATCGAAGGCCTTCGCCATGTCCAGACTAACTGCCAGGCCCTCTCCCTTACTATCAATAGCTGCAGCCCAGCGGTGGGTTAGGTAAACCAGAACCAGATAATTTTTTTGTGATATATTTTATTTAGTTTTTTTTGTACCGTAAGTTCTTACATCATGATAAAATTAGTTATTTCAGCTCCTCCACGTAATCTTTGTCTCATATGTAAAATAATTTTGTGTTTGTACTTACCAGCAGTAACTGTTTATAAATATATCTTTTTTCATCGACAATTTGTTGGTTTCACCGCATGCCATGACGCTTAATATAAAATATCTATTTTTTATTAATATTAGCCTCTACTTTTTTTAAATATTTAAAAAGTAGGCTAATCTTAAAAAACATACACTATAACAGTGTTTGCGCGCTTGTGAGTCATGTGTTTAATAAGAATCATCCATAACAACTACTGCTGAATCGGAATGTACGATATGTACGATATGTATGTATGTACGTCTATAACGTGTTTGTTTAATTGGCATACAATGTTAGATATAAATTATAAATAATGTGTTTACTGTCATTTGACGTCATCGTAACGCAGTTGAACGTGATATTTATGGATATAACTTTAAAAGCTACTTGAAATATATTTTATATTCGTGTTATAAGATATTTATTAGGTTATTGGTCTAAACAATATATAATAAAAATATAGAATAAACATTTAACGTGACAGGTGAAATATTTTGGACTGTTAAAATTTTAATCTTACCATTTTTATTCAGCTAATTACTCTTCTTAGTTATATGCTGTTTCCCGCACAGGACAGGCTAGGCAGAGGAAATCTAGTGTTAAGACACTCTGTTCCACTTCAATTGCCCAATTTCCGTCGAATTTAAGGCATTGCGTATTGAATGGTGAAACTCAACGCCGCGTTTTACCATTTTATCAGAGCGAATAAATGAAAACATTAAATACTTATATAAATTGAAGACATTAAATATTTCACTTCTTCGAGTGGGATTCGAACCCACAACCTGTCGATTACAGTCACACACTTGTGCGCCTTAATTATTTAGCTAATTAGAAAACCTAATATTAAGACACTTCATTTCCTTTAAGAAATTATAGTTCCTCACTTTCCGCTGAACTCGTGGGCATGCCGTGTTGAGTAGCGGGACTCAACACTGCGCAATATCTCATTTCTTCGAGTGGGGATCGAGTCCATAGCATGTCGCATTTGCAGTCTCACGATTCTGCCCTTGCTCTACGACAGTCTCCCTCATCTTACAATACTTATGCTTTTACAATAAACGTCTTACAAAACAATTTTGATAAAGGTCGTTTAATCATAAATAAATTAAAACAAAAAATCAGCGACCACTCGACTCTGAACAATACAGTAAAGAACACGCAACATTGAAAATCACTGAGTTGTATTTTCCGTTCCAATGAATCTATAAAATACTTTCTAAATACAAGTTTCATATCTTGTCTGTTTAATGGAAGTCGTAAAAATCTGTTGCTTGTGATCTTGCCAATAAAATGTAATTAATTAGTTTGTATTGAACGACTTGAACTGCCGCGTCGTCTGTGCGTCTGTCGGTGTGTGGCTCCGGGAGCGTGTACGTATGTACGGCATAAATATTTACGTTTGATGTCGCGGACCGACCACCGTGATACATGTTCGTACATAACAATATTTAGACTGATATATACATTTTTATATAATTTTCAATATGTTCTGTATGGATCTAGTTCTAGATATACAAATACTGTAACCCAGAGAATTTCCTTTCGTGAAATATGCCTAAATTGATAAATCATTTAAAGTAGATGTTATATTTCACCTAACTAAAACATGGTTTAGCCAACAAAATGGTTAGTTTTGGTTGAAGCTATGACCCACGCTTACATGCACACATGGTAGCCAGAGAGAAGATAATGTCAAGACACTCTGACCTCAGCTTTCCAATTTCGGAACATTGCGAAGTAGCGGATCTCAGGGCCGTGCCTTATATTCCCTAACCACAAAAACAAAAAATATTAATCTGATAAAAACATTAACCAATACTATTCTATGCAAAATATAGGTCAATATTTGTTAATATATCTACTTAATATATAAGTCTAAGTCTTGTTATTTTTAGTAAAATGGACATTTTTGTGTACTGAAACAAAAATACTTTAAAATGGTCTCTTTAATATTTTAAAGCAAACAAGACTGAATAAATAACAAATTCATTGAGCACACAAGGCACGACGCACAAGGTAGCTCGATCTGATGTTGGCATGTAATCGAATATGGAAGGCCGCCAGTCGTTTCCTTTTCGGCCTCCTAGACCATGTTTTCGCTTTTTTACCGCCATAAGGAGTGACTCATTTGGCCCCATTTGGCCTCAACTAAGCCCATTAGCCGATGCGGATGAAATTTCACGACCCGCTTTAAAAACATCTTAAATTCTTGATGTTGACAAATAGATAAGATGCTTGAAACAGTCTTATAATTTTCAATAAACTCGAGACGAATAAATAACTGTTGCTGGACTATTAAATCTACAGTTTAGTTATAGAATAATACTTTAGTCGTAATTTTTTGTATTGAATTCAATATAATGATGTTTTTTTATTAATTAACAATTTTTTTAAATAAATATCAATTGTTGATAATATTATATGGGTTTGAGGTAACAAAAACAATAAATATTATTAATATGTACAAGATATAAGACATGACGAATGAGTATACGTATAATAATGCACACATATGACGCTCAGTGACTGGGAAGTATTCGCAAAGTGATTAAACACTAAGTAGTTACGGAACGTGATAATAAACGTTCTCATAATCTCATATTTGCCGAGTCGCCTCCGCCATAGCTGTAGCTGCTATAGCGCTTAATGTCAGTTTAAAAGTGCAATAAAGGGAAAGGAAATGTAAACGCGTGGCCGTTATTGCTCCAGTGAGGGTAATTGTAGCTCTTTGTTGCACAATGACACACGCGGCGTGGTGTGCCTTGCCGCCTCTATACTTACGAGTACGATGTACGGGTTCACTATGTTTAGGCAAACGCGTACTATTAAATTACACATATTGTATACTAGTACTATATAGTCGTTTCTAACTAAACTATAATTTATAAGGTTTAATTTTGAGAACGATTTGCCTCGGTTGTTGTATACGAGCAAGTTGACAGGTGTTCGAAATTATGCACCGTGCGTTACGGTACGGCGCGACATTCATAAATCTACATTATATTTTTATGATAATATGTTAAATTACAATTACCTTTTTTTTGGAATAACGACTATTTGTCAGATTATACAGTTATAATACTTAATACGGTGTATTACGTCACTATACGCCTTATCAGTGTAAATATTAATATATAGATTTTTTAGTTATTATCATACTTCTAAAACATTTACTATAAAAACTTGGCAGACTTGGCTCTATAAATTTAATAAAAATAAATAATGCTAACTATTTACTTTCCTCAATTTCACACTTGGCAAGGAATTCTTATTCGATACAACAAACACGAACGTGCAAATTTACAAAAGATGTTTTTTTTAGTAAAAGCAAGCCAATAGAATCCACCTTCTATCGGTCTATATGGATAATACCGACGGGAGGCGATGACCGCCCGCCATCAGGTGTCTCTCTCACATCTGCCCTTCCGTGTTCAATGAACCGACTACCCTCCATCCTGCTATCTACAGTGAGCCTTTGTTGCCTTAATCTCTGGCAGATAAGAATCTCTTAGTTACGTTATTGTTCGTGCAGCCGACGCCTCGGGACTGCAATTTACTATAATAAAATTGTAGCGTAGCTGGAGGTACGTCTGTGGATACGTTTTTTTGCTTTAGAAAGGAATAATGGATAATTATTTTTGAGAAATGTACGTTTTCCTTTATTTGTGTAATTATCTAATTTTGTTTTTAAATATTAATGTTTATGAGGAGGTTTATTTTATCTTGTATTTTTTCTTAGCGCTTCACGCTATACTTCGCATATTACAGTCAGAGAGAATCTGGGAGCCTAGTGTTTTGACATTTCGTTCTCATCAAGACAATTCTGATGCTCATTTTTCACCAAATTAGGTAATGCGTCATGAGAGGCGGAATTCAACCCCTAATATAATATTAATGATGTGATTTTAAATAAACTTTACTATAACATACATAACCCGCTTTAATAAACTGTGAAAATAAATAAGCATAAAAATATTCAGCAGAATATAAGATAAGCAATCAAACGTCATTGGCTTAAAACTAATTTTCAACTCAACCTATCTTTCGCTCATACTCAAAAGACTATTTCACACAAAGTAAACATCCTAATATTAGTAAACATATTGTATTACAGCTGCATACTCAGAGTATATACACAGCAGCATCCAGTACACAGCCAAGGCTTAGAGCAGAAGACATTACCGAGAGATGAGACCAAAAACTTAATTACGGCTCGACGCGGTCGGTTGCGCGCTTCCTGTAAACAAAGCGACTCATATAAACACAAGTATGCGAAACGTTCGCTGTGCGCTGGTTCCCACATGGCGGGCGAGCTGTCTGAAAAATAAACACTTGCCTCTACACCGGGTGTTTGGGCTATGGCCGCGGTGAATATATTATTTAGATTTAGTCCTTCGTAATTATATTATACATGTTAAAGTAGATGTTTGTCCTACTTTAATACAAAAGCTATACTGAAAGGATTGATATGAAATCTTACATTAATATAACTTACACATGAAAACAGCAGCTCCGCCATTTAGTTTTCACATAATCTATAACATAATTATAAGTAAAAACGAGCGAAGCCGTACGCGTGTCACCAGTATTATAAACGTAGAAGGTCGCAGCGATACATGTTTCTTCCATTTTCACGCAAAAACTACTGAACGAATTTAGATGAAACTTTACAGTAATATAGATTATATATTAGTAAAATAGATAGCTTATTATTTATGTGATTTGGCCTATATCCCGACCTTCATAGGTTGAAGCAGTCGAACCCGCGTTTGGGTCGTTCTTTGAGTAGGTACTTATGGCGTTTACAATGCCACCGTCTAGTTTGCTTATTCGGCGAGTGAGATATTCATTTAGCATGTCCCACTGCCCGAGCAACTGTTCAACAGATGTTCTGGGACATACGTTAAAGCTATTGTAGCAAGAATATATGTAAAAACTATTACATTATATGCTTTTGTTCATTATTTCTTATTAATATACATAAATAAAATACTAAGACGATTATCTCTACCTGCTACGAGGTGGATTACAACAGATAGTGCAGCGTTGTATCAACTCGCTATACCTGCTGAAACCAAAGGAAAATGTGGAACGACAGTGTCTTCATAAGAACTGAGTGTCTTATCATCAGGTACCCAGGTTCCCTTTGCCTTCCCTGCCATGTGCGTGATACAGTGTAAAATTTTAACTAAAACCTAATAAATAAGAGATACTTATCAACTACGACAACTATTAATTAAATTAACACATCAAAAAGATTAAAATTAGTAACTGACTTGTTACAAACAGATATTTATAAGTAGTAGAAGAGTTTAGATAAAATCACTAAAGAGAATAGATGTCATTGTTGTAAAAGTATATAAATAATTATTATCTGAGCGATGAGAAATGTAACATATACATATATTTATCTTTGTAACTTGTCTGTTCTGGAAACGCTTATATTTTTGATTATTGGTCAGAGATTTGTGGCGCTGGTTATTATAATTAGTTAATTGAATTTTTACAAAAACTCACAACAGTTTTTAATGATATATTTATTTAATCGTGAATACATAATCTGTACTGTCGGTACTTTAATGTTACTGAGCTTTTATTTTTCACGTAGTATCGTTTATACCAGCTTTATGTAATTTGATAGTAAGGCCGAAGTCGAGGCTTGTCGTGAGGCAGCGGCATAAGCGTGTGACTGTCACCGACAGATTCTGGGTTCCATCTCCACTCGAGGAAATAAAATATTTAATATTTTCAATTTTAAATATTTAATGTTTCATGTCTTCGCTCTGGTACAAGGCAAAACGCGGCGTAGAGTTCCGCCACTCAGCACGCCATGTGGCAATTCGTCGGAAAGTGGGGAACGGAAGTGGAACGGAATGTCTTAGCACTATGTTCCCAAATTCCTCCTGCCTACACTGCCTGCATGTGCGGGATACAGCGTGAAGCTGAGTGATAGTAATTTTTGTGTTTTTTTAGATTTTATTTTATACTAGTTCATTGAGCAGTTAATTTGACATTTATTTGTCAAATTGTGTTTGGAAACCGCAAACATGAAAGGCACTATCTATTTTATAATTATCAATGAGTATTTCTCTACCAACTTTACAATTAAGCTACCTGTACTAAAAAAATCTTATCTGAAAACAAAGACAAGCAAAGCCAGCAAATATTCAGGCAAAAATGTGATCTGGTATATAACATTACAGATGATTTGCTCTCTATTATTAGTATGGTAATGTAATACGGCACGCTCGGCTCTAGAGACAGGAGTACCAACATTAGCGTCGCTGATCCCCATCCACGCACGTCAGACCTATTGCTCTAACGAGGTCGAACTCCTGCGGGGATGACAAATCGATCGGAAACCCGCCTCGTGGAGTGCGCTCTAAGCTGAGATATGACAGCCATTCGTACCAGAGAGATAAGCCGGCGGGCTATTTATATCGGGTAAGAACGGGTTTCCATTGTTCTGACGTGTCATTTTTACACGAAGTTATTTTTTTCTGAATTTTCCATAGAAATACTCCAATTGTTACATTTGCTAATCAATATTAATATTGAATTTTATTTAGAAACCTGTGGAATGTATGAAATATTTGAAATACAAACAGTAATATAAAGTGTGACGGGCTGCAATGGCAACCCGCCCTAAGTGCAGCCTGAGATTGATAGCTCGCGTGAGCGCCGTCGACTCGCTCGAGTTAGCCCATGTCACGTACAGGCGGGCTTAATCCTACACATTTAACAAATGGACGAGATTATGTATTCTGTAGCGTACATTGATTGCGCTATACGGGTTCGGGCGATCGTTTCCCTTTGAGAAACCCATACAAATGCGCAATCCATTTTGAATTAATTATAACGTTTGCCTTGAAAGCTTCAGCAAAGGAGATTATTTAGAACATTACTCAAACTAAGTACTTATGGAATGTGATTGTGGAATGTTAATATAAATACATTAGTTTTATCGAAGTGCAGTTCGTACATGAGCGATGTGTTGTAAAATAATGTAGTGTACTTGATACGCTCCGCTGTAACTCCAATATCTCTACTCATTTGTTACGGTACACTTTTTCAATTCTCTTATAATAATAACCTTGCAATTAGAAGTAACGGCGTTCATACAAAAAAATAAAACAATCTGCTTATTGTTGTCATTAGGTCACTTGTAGTACTGAAGTAATTACATCTGAAGCTTGAATGACTTCGGACTTGTGCAAGCGACCTCACATTTGACTCGCTTTCCATAGACCCTGAATAAAGCAGGTTATTTGTTTTTGCAAAGTTCGCAAAAACTTCTAAGGAATCAGATGTCAAAGGCTTTTTTAAAAAATGTGCGGCGAAGGCAACGGTGAGATAAAAAGCAATCGAGGAAGTGGATCAAGTGCGGCCGTGCGTGACGCCCGTGTCCGGAGCTCTCTGCCTCAGTGTCAGTTTACTATTAAAGCTATAATCCGTATAGAATTTCTTTGCAGTTTCTGTCTATTCAACATATAAAAAGCATATATTTAGAGTTGCATGATGTGCTACGCTAAGCTACACAATGCATTTGCGTGTTATAATTACAGCTTTTACATAATATAAATTATTTCTTTCTTAACGGCTTCTGTAACGACTGCAAAGAGAAAACTTGCAACTTAAGTGAGGATGTTAATACATATACTTTTGCCATCATTATCAACGTTTTAACAACAACAACAACAATAAAATAACCAAACTTCTCTGACTCAAGCAGGGCATAGGACATATCCATCACGGAGTCATATTTTTTTATTTTTATTACTTCGCCAAAGTCCAAAATCAACCAAAATTTCTCAATTCTTTTATAAAATATAAATTATTTTTTTTTTCGTCTTGCCACTTGTATAAAAATTATTTGAAAAGTAGAGAGTGGAGTGTTTCAGTACCAGACCCCCGTCCCCCGTCCCTCGTCCCCCGTCCCCGCTGCCTATCCGCCTGTAAGAGGTATATAGATTGAAGCTATTATACATTGTACTTCTAGACTTTGTTATATAAGATCGTTAAAACCGTCACTTTACTCTTGTAATAGTCCAATTAAATGAAAAGAACCATTTAAAAAAACCAATTAGTTCGAGTTCAAAACGTTTCGTCGGAACTCGTACTCAAAACCTTTGTAACAACACTCTAACCCCATTTATATTTACAATATTTGTTAAGGTATCTTATAATTGTCGTCATTTTAATTTACATAAACTTGTTGAGCCGCACATGTGGTCCGCGCGGGAAAGGAATACATACAGTTATATGTCTTAGTGGTAAGGAAATAGATATCATGTTTGCTTGTCATGTGTATGTGTGAACGGACTCAATGTGTGCTCAGTTGAAGCCCGCTGTGCGCGTGTACTCGTACATGGTATTATCGAGGGCTCCCAAATCAAACAACATCTGAAACTATTACAGCGTCGTATTCTGATGTGGAGGTGTTATTTACCTTTCGAATATTTGAATTTTATTTATTTATATTCTACGTTGCAATAATTCTACGTTACTGAAGGTTTGGTATATATTTAATAAATATGCAAAAAAAAAAAAATAATAATGTACATACTTTCATTGTCTCCGTATATTAATATTATTTCATTAAAATGGTATTCTTAATCTTTTTCTTAGCTTCATGCTGTGTCCCGCATATGCAACCTAGTGTTAACACGCTACCATTTACCGATTTCCACTAAATTGGGGCATTGTGAGTTGAATGGTGAAACTCAACGCCTCGCTTTCGGTAATGAACCCGCAACTAGTCGCTACTGCTCCACAAAAGGCTTTGATTCTCCATGTCCTCCATCTAAAATTATATAAATATCAAGTTGCTCATAAAAATAAATCTAACGCATAAAATATACTTATCAAATTCCTTGTACCGAAAGCTTAACAGTCTGATCGTAAGTCGACGCTTTCGTATTTGAAAACTTTAGAGCTTGCATTAGACGACTGCATAGTGAATACTAGAACTAGCTTGTTACGTAGCGCCTCCGTCAGCAATAATATATTTTCTTTCTGAACTTTACTTTATTGATTAATTGATTGTGTAATAAACGGAATTTAATGTATGTATTTTGATAATATTTTTTTAGTAAATTGCAATATTTTATTTTGTTTTTTATTTGAACCCTCGCTTCAATCAGTCATGGGTTAGACAAATTAAGAAAACGTTCACAAAATAAATAGTTACGGATAGAAAAACAAACATAAAAGTTATAGAAAATATTGTAAATTAATTTTCATGCTCTGGTGGTTCAAGAATTCAGCTGAAAGTGATAAACGGAGTGTCATAACACTGGGTTACGTTTTTATATCTTAAAGCTTTGTATGTCCTAAGTGCGAAATACAGCTTGAAACTGTACAAGACACCAATTTAAAGTAAAACGTATTCAATATTAAAGTTTGAATTCCAACTCACTTGCACTGAGTGCAGTCAATATCTGAACCAAAGGTTAATATTAATCATTTTTAATTTGGTTTACAATATTGAAATCATCATTCGCGTTAACAAAAGCACGGGCCTCAGTCAGCCAGTCAGCCCCTGGCCTCGTCGGCCCCGGAGCTGGCTCACCGCCAATTATCCAGGCTACTGTAACGACTCTTTCATTCCGTACTTCGCTAAACTACCACTGGTTAAACGACTAACTTTAGCATTTTGAAATAAACGGAATTATAGTATTATTATGTGGGAACTGTGTTTTGATTTTAATATGAGCATATCATAATTATTGCATTAAGTTTTTTATTGTATTGGTTTGGTAATAATTTACTGATTATTTATTCTAATATGATATATATGTAGAACAAAACAGTAATAAACTACTCTGTTTTGTCCTACATACTATATATATATATATATATATATATATATATATATATATATATATATATATATATATATATATATATATATATAATACTTTATACTCATTGTGGGCTGGACACGCATTTTCTAATCAAGCCTGAGAATCAAAAGTAGTGCGACCACAAACATTACGTTCAGTCGGGCAAATTACTGTGAAATTACAGTAAAAACAACTTTTTGGTTTGCTTAAACTGGATAAACTTAAAATTTCTTAAAATATTTTTTTTGGATATCTGAAGAGAGAGAAAGAGAGATAGTTTTTAACCAACAAAGTTTAACTTATTATGTTGTATTTTGTCATTTAATATTAGAGCAAGTGATGTAGAAGACACGTTTTTATGCTATATACCTCCAAATAAAAAACAACTAATTTTGGCACGAAAGCTAGAAAATAGGTACAATATCGGTTACAATGCTGTCTATCAAATGTTTTACAATATTGCATCTTTTTCTTTATGTTGAACTTGTTAGTGTAGAAAAGTCACAAAATAAATATATTTTTTTACATTTCTTATATAACAAAAGATTTTATCATATAATATTTCATATATGTATTAAGAATTCTGAAAAAAACAAGAAAAAAAATTTCTTTCATTTTTCATAAAGCGTATAATCTCGTCTCATTCTCGCTAAAACCAGCGAATATTACCATACCTTGTCGCTACCTAAGCGTAGGAAGCACTTTAATTGGACGATCCTTGGCTCCAAAGCGACCCAATTTGGACGCAAAAGTGACATTATCAGCCGAAATGAAATATACTCATGCGTCGTGCCACGAATGTAAAGTATCACCTACAGGGGGTCCCTCAGGGCTCTCCGGGGGGCTTCTCAGATATGTACTCTATAAAATTTTCAGTAACACCCACATGTATCTTGCTTATCTTAAGATGGAAAGTAATACTTGTTGTTAAGGTAAAATTATAGTAAAACTAAAAAAACATAATCAGGTTGGATATTATTTTACATCTCGTAGTTTAAGTTAACGATCGCCACCGTACACAGTATACCACAAAAGCCGGCACTTCAAAGTAAAATATTTAATAAGAACTTAAATATTTTATCTTAAAAGCAATTTAAAAAGCAGTCTCAACACTCGGTGGATCGTAAAAATTGCATTATAGCAAGTTACGGTGCAGTCTGACGGCGCCGCTAACGTCCCGCTCCCGCCCAGAATGTTTACGAACAGGATCAATGAGGGATTCCTCGAATTATTTGCTTAGAATTTGGAAAATCTGTCAGCACATCCGTTATAAACGGACAACGACCGACGCGCAAAGGAACGCAGATTGCTCCTTATAACCATACAGATAGAGGTCACAGGATTACTATGATCTAAACTTTACTGCGGTCTAAACTAATGATTGCTGGCCGTAAAATATTGGTACACGGTTCGCCTTTCTGGGAAATCATCGTCCCGTGGCCTCAGAAAAAACGATTTAACACGATTTCTCGTTTTTGTAAAAAAAAATTACGAAACACAACACTTTTCTACAAAATTTGCAACAAAAACCTTCATTCTGTGTCATATCTTTTTATCGTGATAGAAACTTTGAAAGTCTGATAACATCTGACAAAGACGTTATGTTTATTGTATTATAGAAGTAGGGGTATATCTCGAATTATGAAAACTTTTGAAAGGTAAAACAACTATGCGGAAGGAGATTCTTTTGTGTTTCAACTAAGATTTTTGTTCTATATTTGTCGCAGTTGTTAGTTGTATGGGCTGGTTGTTACAGAATGTAACTTATTTTATAAGAAACAAACAATAGGGATATGTTAAAAAGATGAATTTAACTCCAGACGTTACATAATATACGAGTATCTGTTAGTAGTTGAGAATGAAATCCAGAAGAGAAGTCCAAACAAGTAGAGGTAATACTTTTACAGATAACTAAATATGATCAAGAATGTTTAAATCATACAATGTATAATTTGTCATAATTTTAATTGTAAATTGAAACTATATCGTGTAGTTAATGTGACAGCAGTCACAGCGTGCCGTGACGTGTACTGTAGCCGTACTCGTGCAATGCTCGTGCGTAACAAATGCATACGACACGCGTATCGTACGAGTACGTCACTCGCATTATGCAATTGTTGGTGCATTTCCAATGTTGCAAAGTCATTAGTAGTATTTCAAACACATTCTTGCTTTGCTTAGACGCTGGTGTTTTATTAGTGTCTAAATTATTTGTTCTATACTCAACCTAATAGTCTAATGTGGTGCAGTTCGCGCACGTGTTCTAAGTTGAGCTACGCATTTTTGTGGGTGTGTGTGTTCAATTATACCCTCTTCACTATACTATAAAAATTGAAAGATAAAGTTAACATTATCACTGTACAAGAATGGAAGAACATACATGAACGACCAATAAAAAAGTTTTGTTATAAATCTTTTTTGAATAAGCACTCACACATATATATACATATAGTTATACATTCTCTCGTTTATATTATCACATCCGATTAGTACTTTACTGAAAGTGAGGAAAGTAACAAAGCAGCACTTCCTCAACAGTCTGTAATTATGTGACAGGAAATAAGAGAAAATAACAAATTTTCGACTAGTCGATGGAGTAGGGAGCCGCACCGCCGCAGGGTATAGGTAGGTATAGATAGGGAGGAGCCGCAAGGGATCAATTAAAATTACGGGCCGACAAGTTGGAATGTTTTTTTAGGTCATCCGAAATGGTACAATAACTTTCGTTTTCTTAGAATTATTGAAATGGTTTTTTTTTTTCATTGAGTCGTTGAAGTATGTTTTTATACGCAAATAAGTTTTGCTATGAGGTTTAAATTTTTATAACCTATAATTTGAAGCAGATAATCAACATTTTACATCTATATATATTATTTTAATTTTTTACTAATCTAAAATAATAATTAAAATGAAAAAGAATACATTGTGAATCCCAAATGACTATAGTCATGAATTTATCATGCAAAGTATCGCACAAAATGTCTTTTAGAGGGTCGGTAATGGCGAGTTTACGTTACACATTCGCTTTTCTTAATGTACCTTCGAACTACAGAAGATATTTGTCAAGTTGATATTGTTAAATACGGGAGTTTGTCTCGCAAATATTTACAAAATATAAGATAATGGGCCTATTTACACTTCCTCTTTTCCCTAACTAGCGGCGTTGACTTGCGGACATGGTGAATATCATAATGTTCTACTTTCATTGTTCACATTTTATAAATATAACTACTTTTATTTATTCATGCTCTACAGTTTGAAATATATATTATTTAAAATGCTTTACATAGCATTCCCATATTAACAAACAGTATGGTATTTATATATATATATATATATATATATATATATATATATATATATATATATATATATATATATATATATATATATATATATATATATATATATATATATATATATATAAATTCTTTATTTTTATATAAGTACCGCCACCCCCCGGGATGTGAGTCACATCGCCAGATGCCACTAGAGCTAATATATTTGACAGAAGTAATTTGCGTCATTTCTATATCAGCAATATGTTTTATATTCAAATGTAACGCCCACGAGTGTTACGCGACTTGTTTTCACAAAATATACATATTGTGTGTGATATTTAATACTTAGACAGAGATCAGATAAATATTATATGTAATATTAGTATGATTTCATCTCATACCATTATTTATTAAACAAGCTGCTGTCATCTTTTAGATATTTGTAGACATTAATTTTGATAACTGTAGAAGTAAATGTGATTTTTATTCATTAAAAATATTTTTAAATAAAAATCATTGAATAACTTTTAAACATTGCTTTTACATAAAAACATCAAGCTCGAAAATTTAAAATGTAATGTACGTACGCTAGCTATTTGATCAATTTCGAAATTTGTAACAATTGTGCTGGAATGTCTACAAATTATTCGTATAGTTTAACGTTCTTGTGTTCTTAGATTTGGGGCATTCTTTACCGGCTCTAAGTTCCAAAGGAATTGTCTATCGAAGCCGAAGCACGGAGGTACCGCGAGTGTCGACCATCTCGACGAACCCATTGTTCTTTGTTGAACGATCGTTAATAAAATTCCGCCGCTGTTTGCCAATGCCTTAGTTCGGTCTGCGCAAACATGCCAGGTAAATACACCAAATAGAACACGCCGCGTGTTTGCAGACAGCGACTGCGTATTACAGCGCGCTTGAGCTCATTTTAGCTTACGATGAAATTACTGAAGTTTGTTAGAGAGTTCACTTGAATTCGTGTCCAAGTTGTTAGGGACTTTGTACGTACCTGAACGTAATCAAACTGCTCATCTCGCTCGTGTCGACACAGCCGTGTATACGATACAATACTGGTCCGTCCACTCATCAGTTTCTAAACCTGGTATCAAACCAGCAACGCATCACATTTCCGTCAAAGTATATGTTGTTTAAAGTATTTTAGTAGCAGTAGAGTTGTGGTCGGTCTCGTATTAAGCGGGTATCGGCTGTCTCGGGGGAGGTCGTGTTTGTTCACTATTCCCGTCAGCTCCGGAGACATTTGACTCGACAAAACTCTATTCCATTATAAGTATTTGTATTGGCGTTCACAATAACTTCACAATACCCCCCTGACGAACGCTTGTATATGCATATGCAATAATGGACTCTATAGCTTGCGAATAGTAGTGATTTTACATTGGCGAGAACTATGAGTAAATACACACGATGATAGCAAACAATAGAAATAATTACGGTTGAATTTTTAGTGACATGTATGGGACGTGTTTTGGTCTGTAACGTGATTACGCCCACGCGCCGCTCGTCGCCGCTCAGCGCTCTCGCTCAGTGTGCGAGTCGAGAGCACAATTCAATGCGGATCAGCCGCTGATTGGATTCCTTTCATGATTTATTAAAGCCATTATCAACTGTTTGCTTATTTTCATATTTGATTTGCCTTTCAAATTACTTTTTCAATGAATGCTATATCTGAAAATGTGTTTGCTATGTATGGAGTGTAGATGAAACAAGCGATCCAATTTACGCACGTCTCGTTGACGTCGCTATATGTCGATTGTTACTATATGATTACATACATACATACATACATACATACTGCAAGTATGGCGGTTGTAGCTAAGCGCCGAGCACGAGCTCAGTTAAGCTCTACATCGTACGCTCAGCGACGTTTGGATACATCCGATATTATATCTCACGTATTCCTATTTGCATTTTGTATAAGCCAAATAGGCTTATATGATAACCGTGTACACCGGGACGTATGACGGGGCAACGAGTATATATTAATCTTTTACTGTTATTATATTACAGAGTTGACGTCCAATAGTGAATCTTCTTTTTGAACTAACTATTGTTTTTTTTTTGTTTAAAAGAAAGTATGACAGAAAAAAGAGCGGTTCAAAATTTATAAAGTCATACTTTACCGTCTGTACATTTTACTTAAATACGGTATATATTAAAGTGAATGTAGTATGAGTGATGATGATGGATCGTGATAAAATTTGGTATACGACGTAAACATCCGTTAAAAAAGAGTACAGGAGGGTTTTTTATACATTTTAACCTAACGAATATTTTTTTATCTATAACGTAAATAATCCTCGAGAGAGAACTGAAGTTCACCTACATAGCCAATTGTAATTAAACTCGACGGAGCGCAATAAGCAAAGGAAAAGGAAAGAAATATATATAATATAGCACTTGTAGCACAATAAAACATGAGTCGCCAGCCTTCACGCTACAATTTACATTTTTTTATCTTAAGTAAGCAAAAGCATTATCTTCGTATCTTATAAAAAAATGCTACAACAACGTTGATCCTATCCCTGGCAGAGTTTAGGCGACAGAAGTCCGTCGATCCATCACTGTCCGCTTTTTACCCGCTCCGTCTCGCGCTCATTAAGCAGTTTACGCTCGAGTGTCGAATTCTCTTTGATCTCCGATCTGTGAGCTCACTGTAATCGAAGCTGGTGGATTGTTGTTGTAATTTACAAATGATTAATACTGAAATTATTGTAATAATTGTCGTTTTGTATCGTAATTATAGCAATTGTTTCACAAGGAAAGCGACGACCGCAAATGTCCTCATTAAGATACGGTGTGTGGGAAGTATCTTAGTATCTACTAAGTTCTCAACGTTCCTGAGCCTAACTTGCCATGTGGGGTAGGCTGAGGAAACTGTTAGTACAGTGGGTACAGTTAAGGATAAAAACATTGAAATATATCGTTCAAACAAGTTAATTGATAACTATTATTATTACGGTCAAGCCCTTGTACTGTAATCTAGAGCTATACGCTTAAATAGCGCTCGGTTCAGTAATAATGGGCTTAAATTTCATGTGAGAGGACGTTGAAACAAAAAATATTACAAATTGCGGTATCAAGTTCTCCCAGCGTATGGTATCAGCTAGGAAATGAATTATTATGTTTCCTCGCTCTGGTAACAAGACGCGAAAATTAGGCAGTGCGGTACCCCTACCGTACGGGAAACGTGTGAAGCTATAGAATAAAAGCGATACGGTGGTTTACCTCGTATAAAGATTTTAAAATATATAAAGTCAAACATGCCTGTCGTAGCGCCGGGACACGAGCGTGTGACTGTAAACGTGACAAGTTGTGGGCTAGATTCCCACTAGAAGGAATTAAATATTTATATTAAGTATTTAATTAAAAAATATTATTTTCCAACGAAACATTTGATATTTTCTTTATTTCGCTGTGGTAACAAGACAGCGTTGAGTTCTACATGCATTGCATTAAATTCGGTGCAAATTAGGAACTGAGTTTCTTAACACTTGGTAGGAAACTGAAAAAAAATTAGCCAAAACTGTTATTAAGTCAAAACTTCTTAACTTGACTTGACTGTTAAATAAAAAGCTTTATTTTCAGAAATCGGCCTGGTTATATACACAGTCCATGTATTAGTACCACTCAGCCACAATGCCGCCACGGCCACCTTCGGCGAGGTGTGAATCGATCGCTCTCAAACACTAAATACCTACACCTAGTTCACACTTCCTTGCCGTACACTCGGGTCGAATCATTTAAGCCCCTCTATCTAATATGTACTATACTCGCATATTCATCCCTTACCCTGGTAATAATAAGAGCTATAATCGTATAACTGCCACATTTTTCTCTAACGCACTTCACATGTAAGCAATATTTTAGCGGCTATCCATCATATTGTTCGTGAAATCGCTTTAGCTTCACAGAACGCAGGTCAGTCAATTTGGAACTTTAACCGAAGCTCTTAAAGACTGTAATACTTTGTAGAAGCTATTAATTTCAAAATTGACTTTGTCAGAGTTTCGTTCTTTACTTGAAACATTAATTTACCACTTCATTTTCATTTTTTATAAAATATTTATAATTAAATTGCCAGTTTTGTTTCCAGACACCGTCGAGGCTCATTTGTTAATTTGTTAATTCGCTGACTTGTAGCTGTGGGTTGTTTTCCACTCGGAATAATTATATTTAAATAAAAAATAATGTATAGGGAGGTTTTAAGAGGTTTCGTCGCCGTCTATAGACGGCAAAGAAAGGCCATCGTGCAGCAGTGGCACAGTGCCTGACCATAAAGACGGCGGCAACCGACATTTTTCTGTCGGGTTCAGTTTGTCTCAAAAAATATGATGGAATTGATTACCCTAGATGTAGCCCTAACATCCAAGCTATGAAATTCAGACATTAAAGATGGAGTAATATTACAAATGCCTCATCCCTTTGGCATGTGTCGCCATGTGCTGCGCTACAATAGGCATGATTTAGACTTCACAATGTATAATAACAAACCGTGCACCATATTTGGGTCACACCATATTCGTTTTAAAAAGGTCTTCATACATTTTTAATACGCCGCTGTGAAAATAGAGATAAATTAGGACTTCGAGATAAATCGCTCTATACTGGAGTGTTAATGAGTCTACCTAGTATAGTAGCGAAACGTTAGACCCTATTCATCTAGTTTTATCAGCAACATTTATATTTCAAATATAAGCTAAGTCTTGTATAAAAGTTAAGCGCACATTAATTTTAGTTTGGGTAATTCATTACTTAAATTGGATGGATTTATTTACGTAAAAGGTAATAATTTCTATCTACATAATGGAGCCACTGTGGCGCAGTGGCGCAGCGTGCGTCTGTGAACGCGATCATTGTTAGTTGGAATTTCTTCTTTAAGAATATTAATTTATATCATACGGCGTTGAGTTCAGCAACTGGCAATATTAGAAATTTGAATAAAATGTAAAAAAATGAGTAGATAACGTGAACCTGACTACTATCTAATTAGTCTATAAAATCACTATAAATAATAATAAAAAATACAGCTCACATAACATTTTACGAACAAACATCAACGTCACATTTTCTAACATTACTTAAAAACGATGACTCGCTAGTTCGTTAAATGTCCATATTAGAGGTAGAGTTAGCGTCGACAAGTAAATATTTTTATTACTAACATCGTGAGGCATTAGGACGTATCTACTAAGTACTGCGATGTCGCCCACCGCACGTCTCTTTTTATAGACTTAGCTATGTTTTAGTCACGACTCTACGTTTGTTTAACCTTCACGGGTCTCCCACGTGGCAGACGGTGACGTAGAGAAAGATACAAGTTAAGATACTGTTCACTGTGTTGCGTGTAACGATAAAACTAAACGCCACGCATTGTTTATTTAGAACTAAGAACAACATCTTATTTATTACGTCACGTTCACACCGATATTTGAACCTGCACCTCTTGGATACCTATATAAGCTTACTTAACCATAGTTACGTTATTTTCAAGCTACGTTGGTATTCTTATACGTTTATATTGCTAGCATCTCTGCAGGACTTGTTAAAGTTTTCTACGAAAACATCATAATGTAGCGTAAGCTATATTGGATTTAAATTTTTCATTTTCTTTTTGCTTGACTCCGAGCACTCTCAGTGGACTTTAGTGCTATAAGTATCTGAGCACACATATATTAGTAAGACAACTATTTTTGTTATGAGCTCTTAGCAAACCGCCGAATATAGCTATGAAACAATGTTAGTCGTAACTGCGTTCACCGAGTTCACAGAGGCGACACTGAGTATGAGATATATGGAGATGTACCTACGATGATGGAGTCCTTTACGGTATGTATAGATTCAACGATATATTTTTTGATTTTGAGTGGTGTCACGGAAAAATCAATTTTGATAGAGCACCTTTTATTTTAAATTTTAGTAAGTGGTAATTTTTTGTAAGCGGTAATGTAGGCCCCAAGTACAAGTATGTCGTGGCGAAGTAGTATTTACCAAGTAAATAGAACAAGCGTGCAACTAAACGTTGTGGGTTCTAATTCAAGTAAGAGTAAGAAAAGGGTAACTCGAGAAAAATATATATTTATATTTTCATTTATTCACGCTGGTAACAAGGAAAAGCTCGACGTTGAATTTCGCCACTCGGCATTTTCGTCACAATTGGAACAGAGTCTTGAGACACTGCATTCTAATTAACACAGTGTTAGGACACTACTTCTCAAGTTTCCTCGGCCTACTCTACCATGCGCAAGTAGTAAACGACAATAAATAAAGGTCTATTATTTTCAATAGCATATGAATCTCACAACCAAATATGATATGGCAAACACATCCCAAAGAAGCTTTTATCGCTCATTGTAATACATCCCTTTATGACGGCGACACTGAATTAAATATTTTAGTTCATTTATCTCTCACACGCGGGCGACTCCGATATCGGGCGGTGACAGATTTGATACTTTACTGTGAAAGACTCTCTAGGTGGTCCTTTTGGTATAAACCACAGAAATGTGTATAATGACGAAAATAGGGGAAATAATGAATTTAATGAAGCGAACTGTGATGCTTTATCATCACTATTTTATTTATTACTAATTATAAAAATGTCTGTGCGTGTTAGATGTTCATATAATGATGCTTTACGTCATACATGATGCGATATCGTCGTGGCGTAGGGACAGGAGCATGTAACGTTAACAGCGACAGGTGATGGGTTCGACTCGGACCATTCGAGTAAATTAAATATTTACCATCTTTATTGTTTCGTTTTGATAATAAGTCAACGATTATCGGCGTTGAGTTACGCGAGCTATCAATCGCGCTATAGTATGCTAAATCAACGCCCGCTTTGCTTTAAGCTAAGAAAGTAAAAAAATATACATTTGACGAGTTTAACGATACAAATTATAATCCGATCTTTAATAAAACAATGTATTTTTCTTGGTCAGATGCAGCTCTCAGTGTTCTACGTAGCTAGCTGTAAAAACTATTGCCATACACATGCTCTCCCGCATCGACATCTCTGCACCACTTCCTCTAATGATAAGAAAAAAAATGATATTAATATTTATTACATATATTTACTAGCATTCATTTAAAATAATTGAAATAATTGTATCTTCTGCACGCACAGCGTGGGACAGGCTTCGTTATTGAAATACCTGTGAACCGCCTTTTTGTATATGTTTTTAAATATTATTACTCACTAAGACGAGAAATGGAATCAACATTAAGATATTGTAATAAGCTTAATATAAGATTCTTAACGTGATCTGGTGGTTCTGGTAGTGGGAGCGTTTTTTTTTAAATAAAGTGTAATGTAATTAGATATAATTAACATAAAGAATTAAAGAAATATGAGCATATAATAAATGACATTAAAAATAAATCAATTTTTATTTTAAGGTCGATAGTTTCACACGGTTGTGAAATTCCTGCATTATCAATTTAGTAAGTAACAGTTCTCAGTATGAATAATTAACAAAAATCGATTGTAGCGGCTCCGCTACGGCAAATCGGGAGGAGCGTCTTTAATAACCATTCGTGAGTATCGAATGGTTATGAAACATAACGGGCGGTCGTCACGATCTCTAACGACGCAGGGGACTGACGCCTTTCATGATTCATTTATATTTCTTCTTCGGAGTTTTTTATTATACACAGATTTACTTTAAAGAAGGTAAAAGTTATTCTCAGGAACGAAATATAAATTAAGTGATATTAGAAGACGCTTATATTTTTACGCCTTAAATAACTTTCAGTCAGTTAGTTAGTTTTTAATAACTTAAAAACGAGTGCGCATTATGATGCTAGTATAGCTTATTAATAATATTTGAATACGTATACCATTGCGGCTAGACCAGCCATTATGTCCGTAGTTTGACGGAAATGGAAGAAAATTGTGTTTTAACATAAAGTTCAAAAAACCATTCGTTATAATAAAAAAAAACTTTTACTCTATAAAAAGGATTTTTTAAATATAAAATAGGGCACTCTATTCACGTACATACATTTATAGGTACAATTGTCACACCCGGCCAGGTTCATTCGTGAATTTATACACAAAATGCAATTCAAAGAAAGGCTTAGAGTGAACGGCAACGGATTTAGCTCTAGATTTTTTTCAAATAAAAGGCATTGGAGCGATATCGCTTAGTACAATCCAGTACGGATGAGCTTTATGCCGAGTGCCGGCGCTACTGCAACTGCAGTCTGCAACGCGATGCGATGCATAGTGCAAACGCGCTTATACAACACGCCTGCATTTAATAGCGTTAACAGTTTGTTGGATTTGTACCTGCGTGTCTGTAATATTCTTTATATCACATATGATTCTTTATAAATTTAGATTATTGTGTTGACTATTCCCACTCTACATATGACATTTCTGAAGCTAAATAAAGAAAAAATATTTTACTGTACATAGTATTAAGATACTTCACTCTTCGCTTGTTGCCAAATTTCGAGATTTGGCAGTGGCAGAAAATAAACGCTTCTTCAAAACACATAACGGTTTATGATTTTTTCAGAGGAAACGGAAAAAATGAAATTTCAAGAGCTACCTCGACCCAATTAACGGTTGAAGTTAATTATCAGCCGCTCGTCGAGTCCCGGCGACTCCCAGCGTGGCATCGTGTCAGGTGTCACCGCCGAGACGGATCGCTACAGACCGCTCTAATGAGCCAACATCGATCGAAATGGGGTGGTTTATCATTTTACTCTTAACTTGCTTGCTGAGTTCATATTTTTACTTAAAATTCCATATAAGAGCTACTGTATATTACAACAGACTACGTTAATTCATTAATAATAACAATTGATTAGAAATCTGGAGAATCATTATTTTTTATAACATAGGGAATGTTAATGTGTTATTAAAAATTATAAAAATCGACTAATTAACTTAATGAAAACTTTCCTTACTCTCTCTACACCTTCCCTGCCACAAGCCACATGCATGATAAAATGAGAAGCATAAAGACACATAGTATGTAAACAGTACAACCAGTACAACCAGTACATTAATGCACGTAACGAGACGTACAGACTAGATACAGTCGAAACAATTCAAAATAAATGACTATAACACTTAAAAGCGTCGTTACAGAAACAAAAACCTTTTAGGTTCCATAACAGTTTGCGCAACTGAACTGTCCGCATTCAATATATTTGTAGTTAAAACTTTTTTAATGGATCCATCGCGCTTGTGCTGTTACGCCGTCGGCTTATGTTTTATCCTGTTTTGTGCGAATGGTTCGGCGTTACAGAGCGCACTCGTACAATGTAAGTGTTGCACATTTAATAAACTAAATGTTGTTTTAAATTTTATTTCGTTTTGAAATTGACTTACGTAAGTAATCATTGTGTATTCGTTAGTTTGTAACAGCATGAAAAGTATGTTCTACTACTCTATAATGAAATTGGCACGTAGTGGCAGGGAGTGCATCAGTTTACTAAGATTTGAAATTTCTGCAGGAATGGGAATAAAATGTTTCTATTTGAAATCTTAAAGTGCACGCACACAATGCTACGAGTGACGGCTAGTTAATAATATAATTAATAACTAATATTACTTAGATCATATATATGATGAAGATACTGTAATGAAGATCTCGACTTCTGTATCAAGCCTTGTGGTCTATCTACATTGCGTTTTGTAGAACATACATGTATTGTATGTAAGTAAGTAGTAATGTTGTGTTTGTGTCTCATTCATATTTAACGGTCTATAGTTCGACAAAAAATCAAGCAATTCGACAAAAAAATAAGTTAGGTACTGTTAACAAAGTAGGTTAATAATCCTCTCCTGAAAGGTTCTAAATTCCGCTACGCTCAAATTTTTAAGTGTAGATATACTCCATTATGCTTCTGACTAAACTATAATCAATGTAAAAAATATATGTTTTTCAATGTTGTTCTTATCAACTTTTAATATACAAATAATAGTAAAAAGTTCCTGAATTAGCGTTGTCTTAGTACCGTGTACCTACGTGTACGTCACACTCTAACTAACTTAAATGATGATAATTGCACACGACATAAAGATGTCAGCAGAGAATTATAATCGTAAGAATGATGCCTATCGTGGCGCAGGATACAAGCGAAAGAAATATACACAAAAGAAACTTAAATTTAAAAAAATGCCACCCAATAACGTGAAATATTTAGTATTTCCATATCCTCTCTCTTTTAACGACATAAAATTCAACAACTGCCTTGCCATGCCTACAGAATTCAGCAGAGCGTAGGAGGCAAAAGTGCGTTAATGTAACCGAGTGTCATAAAATAAGTTACTCAGGTTCCCTTACCTCTGCAATATATAATACAACCTAAGGTTAATAAATAATAAAATTGAAATATATATAATATATAATAGAAATAAAACTATAAATATCTTAACAGTTAAAACACTATAAATACATAACTAAAACAACTAATCATTCTAATTCACGACATCTCATGTGGCATATAACATTTACAATCGTTTATATTTACTCATACATCACATTTGCAAGACAAAAAGCCAATTACAGAATTGCGGAAGTCGTAACGAGACATGCAATAGCCCACATTAGAGGCTCCATGCCTCTACCTACCTACAGTACTACAGTACTATAGTCTACATACGGCCGTGTCGACACATGTCTGATGTGCATCAATCATTCAGTCAGTCACCTCAATTTATCTATATGTATGTATGTAGATGTTTTACGAAAATAATATAATGATGTTTGTTTATTGATTGTCAACGCGACTGTTATAATAACAAAAATAAAATAAAAATCAAAAGGGGACATTTAAATTTGACTTACTTTTTTCCGCTCTTATAGGTTATCGCGGCTTTAAGCTCCGCCTAGCTCGCAATGCTTGCGCAATGCACTAATTAGACGATGCTCGAAGAACGAGTGTCTTAACAGTAGGACGCTTCTTTCGACGGTGCTACATGCGGTACACGTGGTGGTCATATTAACATTTTACATATAATTAAATAAATGTTCTTATAGATTATGTGAAATATATACGTGTAAATATATATGCATGATCGGTATTTATGATCAGTTTCTAGCGGTTTGTGGTCTCCCTCGTGTGTGTACACAATCGTTGTTCATACCCTATAATTACTATATTAAATTCTAATAGAATATGTAGTTAATGAGATTAAGTTAACTCAACGTGTAGGGGTTATCTGGCATGGCAGGATCAGCAAGCAGGTGTCCTCGTACTTGGGATTATTTGAGTGTTTTGGGAGTTGTAAGACACTTCGTCCTGTTGCTCACTTTCCACCTCATTTTAAGCATTATGTGTTGAGTTGCGGATTTCAACACCGCGCTTTTTGGAGAAATAAAAATGTTTTATATTTAATTACTTCCAGTGGGGATCGAACCCAAAACCAGTTGCATTTATAATCGTACGCTTATATTATTATACGCTTGTGTTCCTGCGCCGATAGACCTTGTACACGTACACTAGCATTGGTATTTCCATACAAAATTTATAATTAACCACCTCTCACACATAGGACGATAGCAGAGAGATACTGTTAAAACAATATCTTTTTTCTCCGTACCCATTTACAAATGTTTTGTAGTAAATATATGTATATATGTACATTAAGAATTTTTATAATATTTGTACAAGTTGGTAGAATTGCAGCTGAACGATTATTGTGCGTGCGGTCTCTGTAATACATAGTTTAGCAACTATGCAAGATAGCATCTTTGAATAATATCGAATGTACTTATTCTGGCCTTTTTATCCAATATACCCTTCGATTTAACTAATAAGTCCTTATAACAAGGGAGGAAGTCAGATATTACTTTAGTCGCATTATGAGCGACTCATGCGCATCCCCTTTTGTATATATTGTTCGAAGAACTTTTGTCCAAGATTGGGGTCTTGTACGTGAGAATATTGCAAATATCTACATTGAATTTATTAATTAAAATACATTTGTCAAAGTGAAATTCTTAAAATTTTTTTAGGCATCACTTATTATGCATTCCTTTTGTACATAATATTGTTACCTGAAGGCATTTTGATTAAAGTTTCTTTTGTATGGAATTGTAAACCTATACGACTGTTGCTCTCCATACGAACAGAATTAGTAATACTTGTTTCAACCCCATATTAGTAGTTCTGGATTTAAGATATAGAATTATACGACGAGTAGTGCCCGCGGGGAGTTGTTGTTGAAACACACATAGGAAACCTAGTGTTGAAACACTTCGTTCTTTACGTACTACCTAATTTAGATGTTATATGATATACTCCTATGATATACTCTAGTTCGGTGCATTGCAGTACCTGTACGTACTGTGTACGTACAGGTAGTTGCTATATATGTAGGAGAGCCGCAAGCCGCCGCAACTCTCGCCACAATTTACGTAAACAATTCATTTTCATTATTTACAATTCATATTAATATTCAAACCAAACCGCAGCGCAGTGCGGAGCACGGAATTACAATGAAACTGATGAAATTTGTTATTTGCGTGGATTTTAATCAAATACGTCTATAGATTAAATAAAATGCATTAAATTATCAATATAACTTTTATTTAATTTTAAAAAAATCGTTTAAATCTGAAATATTGACCAGAAAAGTATAGTGACACGTCACTCCGTTTTCTGCTCAAATGTATATGTAATAATAAATGTGCTTTTATACGTGAATATACGTACATACTTTGTATCATAAAAACTATATCCTTTTTAAGCCTCATGCTCGATTTTTATATAGCAAAGAAAATTTAGCTACAAGATATTCCGTTCTTCACTTTTTATGCTGAGCTGCGAACTCTACGCCGCGATTTAAATCGTCGTGAAATCTAAATAAATCATAAACAAATAAATAAGTTATAGATAAAATATATGTCCATACAACTATTCCCATAGACAATATTTTTCTATATTTTATTGGATCTTGTTTATATTCGTATTACTATGTGTTTTCCATAATCAAAAGTATATGTAAAAATATGAAAAAGAAAAAATATTTAAATATTTGAAAAGAAAAGCAAGCGCAAAAAGCTCCAGTGACAATTTACAATTTTAAAAGCCTACGTTTAATATAATTTTTCAATGTGAATTTATTTAATACATTCACCCGTTCACGTCGCGATGCAAAGTGCGGGATGCTGAGTGCTGAGTGGCGACGGGATCTCACAAGTACTTTATCTGCAACTAATGAATATTGATGCTAACGCTGAATTCGAGCTCTTCAATACTTTCGAATTGCTTCAACCGCACTCGACGGATCAATTTGGACAAACTATTCATTCAAATGACTTTCGCTCGTTTTTGTCATATTTCATGACAGAGTTTTTATCTTTTAGTGCTTTACTGTATATTTTATACACGTTTGTTATTGTTCTCGTACGTATTGTATAAATAAAAATAATCTGGCAAGTAAGTCGATTAATGTTAATATAAATACATATGTCTACGGATATATGTGAGCTAAATTGATGACTAAATATTAGTTTGAAAAACGGACTAGTAACCCATTATAATTACGCAACGCCGACGACGGACGATATAAACATACAAAACAACAAAGCCTTGATTGATTTCGACTGTTTTAGTAATAGTTTCCTTTGTTATAAATAGATAAAATTACTTATAAGTTTGATATCTAACCAAAGTATAATTAATTAATTAATGATTAAAGAAATATTAAATACTTTTAGGCAAAATGAGTAAGAAAATATAAATAAGCTAAGACAACGAAAGCGCACTCTTGTTTACCCTAAAGGAGTATGCGTGCTTTTTTTTTTTCCTTCTGCTTCCTCGATATGGGGCAAGGATACATACTTTAATGTTTCCAAAAGAACTAAAAACTGATTTTTCCTTTTATTTTGATATTAACAATAATGAAGGTTTATTTCAAAGAATTGAAAATATTAATTTTCAATTCTCTATTTTTACTATATTGTAAAAGGTAATTTCTAAGGTAAGAGTGCGCACACTTGCCCCGAACGACTCTACGCATCTTCTATTTCCCGATAATATTTCAACATTTGTATTCAAGGATTGAATTCTAAGTAAAAAGGCCGCGGTTAACGTAATTGATGATGACCTTTGCCTTGTACGGTATCCCATTTTACGTAAAGAAATAATCAATTAATTAAAACGTTTGTCATAAATTAAATGAAACTTTGTAATTACATAGACATCATTAGGATGCAGTTTTTGTATGTGAATGATTATATGTATATTTGCATTCATTTCCAGGTAAATTTATCTTAAAATATTGTTTTGTTCATTTCACAATATGAATATATGTATAAAACCTGCAAATACAAAAAATATAATTTTAAGCTTAACCAAGTCCAAAAATGGAAAACGATAGTTGGGTTCGATTTTCTGTCAGAGAAAAAGCTCAACTTCACGCTGTATCCCGTACATGGCAGGGTAGGCAGAGGGAATTTGAGAATCTAGTGTTAAGACACTCCGTTCCACGTCCGTTCCTCACTTTCCGCCAAATTTGAGGCATTGCGTGTGTTGTTGGCGAAACTCAACACGGCCTTTTTCATTATACGGGAGCTAAGAAATGAAAACATAAAATATTTCAGCTGCGATACGTCACGACAGGCCTCAGAGAAATGACTAAATTAAAAGCGCAAGCTTAGGGGGAAATGGGGAAAGAGTGCCTTAACACTATCTACCTGTCTTTGCAGGAAATTAAAGTCGGGGTGCAGGGACACAAGGGTGTGACTTTAAAGGTAACAGGTTGTAGAGTCGATCCCCACTAGAGGAAATTAAATATTAAATATTTTCAATATAAATATTAAATATTTCCATTTCTTCACTCTGCTATCAAAAAAAGCACGGCGTTGAGTTCCGCTATTTAATGCCTCAATTTCTGCGGAAAGAGGGCGGAGAATTTAACACTAGTTTCTCGAGTTACGTCTGTCTACTGTACCACGTGTGGGATACAACGTGAGCTGGAACAAAAAGACGTGGTAATTTCTACCGAATTTGGCAGAAAGTGTCTGCCTACCCACCTATGTGCCAGATAAATATAGTGTAAAACTAAAAAAAATAATAATAAATATGAATAAACTTTTAATATTGTTAGTGTTATTCCACACTTAGGTAAGAAAAATACAAAATTTGGTAACGTATAAAAATTGAACGAATCAGGATTTGAACCCGCGCCTCTTGGAAAAGTTTAGATTCGGTTCCGACGGTTTCCAAGAGGCACGAGTTTAAATTCTGCTTCGTTCAATTTTTTATACGTTTCTATACTTAGTATTAATAAACTTGTTTATTTTATTAGTAATTTTAATAATATATATTAGTTCACGCCGTAAATAAGAAAGAGTCCAGTCCAGGTACTTGTTTCTTCTCAAAACGACCAGTAAAAATGTTAACAAAATACATTTACATAGTACATGTAGTGTATTATACTTAGCACCCCTTCAGCTTGCTTAAGTAAAATCTTATCTTACTAATATTATAAATGTGAAAGTTTGTACGGATGTGTGTATGTTTGTTACTCTTTCACGCAAAAATTACTGAACGGATTTTCATGAAACTTTGCAGTAATATAGCTTTGATATCAGAATAACATAATAAGTTAAAATTTATAGGGATTTTAATCGACATAAAAAAGGAGGTTCTTTTATGTTTCTTCCCCGATTACTCGAAGATTGGTGGACCGATTTTCAAAATTCTTTTTTTGTTCGAGAGGGTATATTTCACAATTGGCCCAATGGTAAAAAGACCAGGATCTGACGGTGGGATCCTGGAGAAATTGAGGGCAACCCTCAAATTTGAAAGCCACAGATGCGGTTTTTTCACATAGTAACGCAATTGATAGATCTATATCTGTCTATCATCTCATTTTATTAACCGACTGCAAAAAAGGAGGAGGTTCTTAATACGTATGTTCCTCAGATTACTCGAAGATGGGAAAACCGATTTTAAAAAAACTTTTTTTATCGTTGGAGTTACACAAAGATAATTACTATAGGATTATTTATCTATACATATATTAAAATTATAACAACCTCATGTCTGTACATTACAGATATTAAAGAAAAACTAAACTATTTTTTTTATTTATCTGTCTGTTTGTTGTCCGCTTTTCACGCCAAAACTACTCGACGGATTTTGATGTAACTTATTTTGTTATATAGGTATTAGTCCTCGCTAACATATAGGCTATCTTTAGGAGTAAATTTCTATGAAACTCCGTCAATATGCGATTTATTTTGACGTTTAGTATAGTGGTAGTAAAAAGTGTATTGATCAACATCTATGAGAAGTGATTATTTTAAAGCTCTGGAGTCCGTCTGCCTACCTAACTGGCATGCAACACCAAGAGCAAAAATGACTCTATTATAATAGTTTTTATCTTCTGTTGGCGCATAAACATCTCTTGGCGAGACGAAGTTCGCGGGCACCAGCTAGTGTAGTTTACGATAAAAAATAGTTTATATTTAGCACCCTATTACCACGATTACTTTAAATAAAACAATTTTTACCAGAATAATTGCTCATATTGACGATCTTATACCTTTTATACATTTGTGGAAACCCGAGGTTTCGAACACTTTGCAGTAGTCCGTTTACACATTTTTCATTTGATCAAAAATGTGTTGAAGTCAATATAGTTTAATCCTAATATAGTTAATTGAAAATGAGTAATAATCGCAAAAATGAAAGATCAAATTACTACGTTTATATCGAGGCCAATCGTTGCGCAGGAACACAAGCATGTATGTGCACTGATCTATGCACTGATGTGAGTTTGATTTCCACTCGAGGAAATGAAATATTTATTATTTTCATTTCATTGCTCTGGTAACAATGCAGAGAGCGGCTCGATTCCCTCCATATGTGCGGAATACAGTTTGAAGGTAAATATTAATATTTTTTAACTTAAGTTAATGCAAGTTGTGGCGCAAGTGCACACGCGTGCTTTTGTGTCTTTAATTTATTTTGTGTTGTTTAAATTTAAATACATTCCATTCAATAAATGAAATAGAATATAATACACAGACATAGAATGAATGTTTTCATTTCTTCGCTATAGTTACAAAGCAATAAAATTATAATATCCTGTACTAGATAGCTCATAAGTATAGGATTTGTGACGTCACTAGGGCCGCATCACATCCGGTCGTGGGCTCCAGTCAAAGGGGTACCATTTGAAACGTTAATTGTTCACCTGCTGCGTCATTTACATACATTATAATATTAACGCTATTTAAATTATTCCACTCGTTAATCCTAACTAATGCTGTATGTATAGTTATCGAACAATTTACTTCCAGGAAAGCGGGCCTTGCTCGGTCATCATTCATTTATTTTTTTTCATATTTTACTCGTTTTTTTATAACATGTAAGTAACTATAGATTAGTTTAGAATGTTCAAGTACGTATGTGGGTATATACATATATGGCATTACTTAATGACCACATAACAAAGTATGAGTGATACATTGTAAGCTCAATTTTCTAAGGTTTTTGTAATATTTCATTGTTAGGCGATACATATTAAGTTTCATTACAGTTACGCTTCGTATAGAAGTGTCAGTTTTTTAATAGAGTTAAATAAAACGTCGTTATCTACGTCTATCTCTGTAATATGTTTCTATTTAGACACTTTAACGACACAGTAACACGCAAAATCCTACTTTCCCATCACCTGCTTAATTTGTTTACCATAATAAAGTACACATAATATATTTTCAAATTAATATAATTTCAATGAATCTAAAAAAGATATATTTCATCGGCACAAGTTCTCGGTCATCTGAATAATGAATATATACATATATCTCAAGTATTACTAATTAATTTATGTGAATCACCTATAATTTGTTTTTCAGCATGACACTGTAGTGCTCTATATACCTTTTTTCTTTGCTTAGCTTGCCACGCTTTGCCTTGTTACCAGAGCGAATAAATGAAAATATTAAATATTTCATTTTCGCGAGTGGGGATTGAACCTACCGCCTATAGCGGTAAAAGTCGACCGTTTGTACCCCTACGTTATAATAGGCTCTATAATACTGGGCGTAAAGACCTTTCGTTCTTCAAATTATCTCTAACACGATACAATATTAAACGACTTCTCATATATATATATATATATATATATATATATATATATATATATATATATATATATATATATATATATATATATATATATATATATATATATATATATATATATATATATATATATGTGTGTGTGTGTGTATATATACTAGCGTCATTACCGCAAACATCACGATAGACAAAAGCCGGTATACACTCCAAGCTCTACTTCCCGATCACGTTTAAAGACAGTACACTTGAACAGAAGTCAAAGTAACGTTTAGGTTTCTAAGAAGAGTAAGGAAATAAAATAGTTCATTCCCCCTTGGTAGAATTGAACCAGCAACGGTTAGATACTATTCTGCTGCATCACAACAAAATCAACCACCCTACTAAAACTTAGAGCAATTAAGCTTAACGAAAAAATAAGGAATCACCATATAATTATTAATATTAATACAAAGATAAAAAGAAAGGGTGTAGAAAGTGTTCTCTTATCAGTGATTAATGCACGCGCACAGATAATTACAGTACGAGCGCGTGTGCGTGACGCCGCAACGACGCGCCGCGCCGTGCAGGCTCATATAGCGGCTGCCATCGTTAACTAAAATATCCTTTAGACGATCATAGTAATACCATAATTAAAAAAAATGTAAGAGAATAAAAAGTTTCTTACGGTTCTTTTTACACATCTGCTTTCAGTAGAAACCCAGTAGGCTCTCAGTGTGGCACAGCGGCTCTGCATCTCCTTTAATAAATACAACTTATACATACATATATATATTAACTAATGCTGTTATTTTTGTACAAACGTTTCTATTATCTTAATGTTATAAATAAATAAAAATAAAATATAACTTATATTTGGACTGGATGTCCAGTTCGCTTCTCGGTGTATCCTGCAAATAGCGTATTAGGCAAAGGAAGTCAAGGAACCGATTGTTATGACACTTTGCCCCCATTGAAAAAGTGTCCTTTCTCTCCCGAAATTTCCACTTATTCTGGAGGTGGCTGGCGGAACTCAATATCATGATTGATCTCGTTACCAGGGCTATAGGGAATTAAAATAATTAATAATTAATTTCTGCGGAGTGGTCACAACCTGCCACGTTTACAGCTCTGTGCCTCGTGCCACGATAGGTCCCATTAGGCATATATTATAAATATTTTCCTTATCTATACTGTCACCATATTACAGTGGGTCTAGTAAGTAGTAGCAATAATAAAAAGAAACATAATTTATTGGGCATCCTCTAGCAGTGCACGTGTAGAAATAAAATACAATAATCTCTAAAATAAATTAATGATACGAAAGCAGTCAGTATACACACCTGTGACACACAATATTATTATCTTATAGGATTTCTTAAGTAGTTTACTAGCGTCAACCAACATCTGGCAAGGCAAAGGCTCACAGCCAACACCTGTCTACTGTGGCGATGTGATGGTATCAAATTCTATTTCGGTAATAATAGATATTTATGTAGATTTTTTCTAAGAAGCTGCTTATTAGGACGTTAAAATTTCAAGCTTTAAGTTAATTTTATTAATTAATGATATTGAAAAAATAATATATAATTAGAATATATGAAATAATTACATACAAGTTATTCTATTTGCTATCGTTATTAATATTGGGTTTTAATACAAATATTTACATTTGTTTTATAAACACTTTTGACTTTTTATAGTCTCTCGCTGTATCCTGGGACTATACTCTCTTCTAGATTAGACTTGACTGTGATATTAATTAAATTCATTTATTTACAGGAGTAAGAAGACAAAGTTAAGCGTACAGTTTAACTTGTAAAACACACACAATGTCAAAATCTAAGTGAAATTGTGCAACGAATTGTAGTAATATTTTGTTCTCTCTGGCTATCGTCATACATACCACGACAAGCCGGGAAACAGGATACCTAAAATAAAATATACAACTTATCGTTTTCATATCCAGCCCGGTATGGCGGTAGGGCCCCAGTACCCTAATCAATAGAGCTCAATCGATCTTCAGATACGATCTAAGGTCGCGCCTTCATTAGCTACGTAATTAGCAATCTCCTAAGACGCACACCGCCTCTCCGCCGCTCCGCTGGGGGCGACGCTACGTAATTATACCACCGCACTGATAAGCTTATCTTCTACGTACCTACATATTACCTTTTTAGAAATTTAACAGTTTTATAATTAGTTTTGGTTATAAATTCTTGCTTTAAATTAATTCTATTAATTTAATAAAACGCTATAAAATATATGATTCTAATCGATTCACTGTTAGATAACAATATTTATTAGCATAAATCAAACAAACAAGTACGCAGCAGAGAGCCGAGGGATTAATCTTACTTCTTCTTTCTTAGCTTTACGCTGTATCCCGCACGAGGCAGGGTAGGCAGAAGGAACCCGGGAACCTAGTGTCAAGACACTCCGTTCCACTTCCGTTCCCCACTTTCCGCCAAATTTGAGGCATTGCGTGTTGAGTGGCGGAACTCAACGCCGCGCTTTGCCTTATTACCAGAGCGAAGAAATGAAACATTAAATATTTAAATTGAAAATATTAAATATTTCATTTCCTCGACTGGAGATCGAACACAGAACCTGTCGGTTACAGTCACACGCTTGTGCCGCTGCGCCACGACAGTCCTCAGGGGATTAATCATTATATCATAACGAATCAATTGAAGAAATTAAAGTATATCAAATTACTGCGTGCACTCTAAGAACGTCAATGAAATATCTTATTATTTAACAGTTTGCTTCTCGTAGAACTTTCAAAAAACATCTATCAGTTTCTTGATGTAAACCTTTTCCAAACCCAGATTTGTACCCACAGTCGGTCAGTTCAATCAAACACATTGTTATTGTACTACAGAGGCGTTAGTCACACGCTATGTGGGCTATTTACATAAACAATAATTATTTATTTATATAAAATGGTCGCATCACGTGAAGTAAACAAATATTCAATTAATATTTTGCACAAACAATACTTGAATATGAGTCATTGTTACCGTTTCCGGCTAATTAGCTTTATTGTTTCGAGTTACAATGACCGAGTTAATCGGTTCTTTAAGGAAAACGATAATTTCGTATGGAATTTTATACGAGGCAATCGAGGCACGGAAGATCTGCCTACAGCGTACACATATTCGACATCTATTTAAACGATTGCATTTACATATGCACAAGTATAAACTTAAATTATTGTTGTTTTACCGATCTGATAAGCTAACAGATCCTTATTATTAATGAAAATTTAGCGAGAAGTAAGAAAATGATTGTCCCAACACTAAGGCCTACCGTTCTTTACATAAAAAATCATAAAGCAAAATAAAAAAAAACTAAGCAAATGGTCGAGTATTGAAGGAAAACGATAATCGTGTATTGAATTTTATAATCGCATTAATTTCGAAATTACGTTTACAGCGTAAAATGAATGTAGCTATATATTTCATTCTTGATAATGTTTACTTTAACATGTGCTACTTAAGAAAAGTGTAACGTAACGTATATCAATATAAACGCGTGTAATGACATTAACTGTACTTTGCTTACATATGGATTTAAATCAAGTCTTTTATAGTTGTACGTACCTACAGGTTATATACAGATAAGTTAAAAAAAAATATTTTCTCTCAGTTTCACGCTGTATCCCGCACTTGGCAGAGTAGGTGGAGGGAACTCGCAAACCTAGTGTTAAGACACTCAGGCACTACATGTTGAGTGGCGGAACTAAACGCCGCGCCATCCTTAAAGCAAAGAAATGAAAATATTTCATTTTCTCGAATGGGAATTGAACCCACAACCTTAAGTTAAGTTAATTAGGTAACTTATAGATTGAATGATTTAATGAAATTCTGAGACGCAAAGACACAGTTTAAGCATGTGTTTATAAACGTTCGTTCACAGATGCGTGCTTGGACGTTTTAAAATTTAATTTGACAATAATTTGAGCTGAGCTAAGTATAGACAAAAACCTTCCAGCTAAATCTCGTTTTTGTTCGACTCATCTATTAAATTTACTACTTTTGTACGTGTGAGAGAGTCACGTTGTCAGCAATGGCAACATTCGACCGGGTCATTACCACTCCCGGTATTTAAAACCGGCGTTAAGTAGTGGTTTCGGCCACTGCGTTTGGCATTGGGTAATGCCGGGCCCCGGTGCCCATCCACCTCATAGACCGGCAGGCGTTGCTCCTCCGGTGCTCCGTGTAGCACCGGAGGAGCAACGCCTGTAGCTCCTCCGATGCTACACGGAGCCGTGAGGGGCGGTGGTTACTTAACATCAGGTGACCCGTACGCTCGTTTGCTCGTTTTTACCCATAAAAAATACTATGGAAGGAATTAGTTATAATATACATTTTCTATAAGACTTAACTAAGAGACGTCATTCCCGTAGAAAGCGGGTGTCACTTGTCTGGTAATCTTTAGCTGGTAAACCGAAACATGCAAACTTCAAAAATATAACTTTAAAATGTACTTTAAAAAAACCTGTCTTAGTAAGCTATAAAATGTCATCGTTTTATGAGAGAATATATAATTTTGGCTTAATTTAATTTTTTTACTGATTATTTGGGATTGTAAAACTATTTGATAGCATAATAAGCTTTTTTGGCTATAAATAACGATATAATAAAAAATAAGATATATGTATTTCTTAAGCGGATGGAAATACTCAGATGAACTACATATATGTACACTGTACAGCCACAAACGGCCCCCTAAGAGGAACTTGAACCCACATCTATCTCGTGCCCAACTCAAGTACACCAATACGATCTTCAACCCTCTACAATAGCATATAACATAGAGATCATATTTCACCGTCATAATGAGAGGCCTGTCGCACGTAACTGCAGGAACACAATGCAGCTGAAAAACACCAAGAAACCGGAACGTTGGCTGTCTTTGTTGTAACAAAGACGGCGGATATCGCATTGTGCTTATCATTTGCGTCCAGTGTCCCATCTACCGCCTGCTGCCCTGTTGTCGGGGAACGGCTAGGTCTTGTATAGACCTATACAACTTGTAGAAATTACACTTCATGGAAAAAGTTATAACAAAAATAAAATCTTCCTACAGAGATGCTAACGACATAAATTGTAACAAGCATATAAGAATTTCGACTGAGCTTGATAAGAACGTATGGCTTAATAGATCAGAGCGCTTGGACGGTTTCCAAGTAGCGCGGGTTTAAATCCTGCTACGTTCAATTTTTTGTACGTTTTTTAATTTAGTATTTAAGTAGTACTAAAATAAAAAAAAAATAAAAAAAATTACATGACATTCGATTTGCATTTTCAGAATTTTCTCTCTCACTCCTTTCATTTGTACTAAATATTTTAAGTCCTTGCCAATTATTAAATATCATTGTAGGTCCACAAAATGTACCTTCTAAACGAGACTAAATTTAAATATTTTTTTTTTAGCTTCACGCTGTACCCCGCACGAGGCAGGGTAGGCAGAGGGAACCCGGGAACCTAGTGTTAAGACACTCCGTTCCACTTCCGTTCCCCACTTTCCGCCGAATTTGAGGCATTGCGTGTTGAGTGGCGGAACTTAACGCCGCGCTTTGCCTTATTACCAGAGCGAAGAAATGAAACATTAAATATTTAAATTGAAAATATTAAATATTTCATTTCCTCGACTGGGGATCGAACCCAGAACCTGTCGGTTACAGTCACACGCTTGTGCCGCTGCGCCACGGCAGCCCTCGATTATTATTTAAATATTAGATAATAATTTCAGCTTTCTTGTCTAAAGTGATGCTATAAGGTATACATTGTTTCTTTTCAGGTACGAAATACTTAAAATATTAAACTAAGTAGTCCTAGACGATTTCCCTATAATAACTATTCTAACATACACAAATTTGAATACGAGGCTGTCAGGGGTGTGGGTTTAATTAAGTGTCACTTTATATAATAACCAATATTTTTATTTCGTCACCCTTGTAACTAGGCAAAGCGCGGCGTTGAGTTCCGCCGTTCAATACGTAGGTAATGTCTCAAGAAAACGGCGTTATGTGAAGAACGGAGTAGCATTAGGTTCCCCCTGCTTACCCTGCAATGCGGGAAATATCGTAAAGCTAAAAATAAATATTTAAACATATATTCGAATTATAAAAGCACCAATAATCCTCTAAAGAACATTATATTTGCTTTTAAAAAATGTAAATGATAAGTATTTTAGGTCAAATCCATATTTAAAATTAAAAGTTAATATCGTCTTGTAATCTTTAAGTCGAGAAATAATTACAACGTCGCTAAATGTTCCACAGCGATGGAAAAAGCGCGCTTTTTATGTAAAATATAATCAGCATTCTCATTAAGACACTCCTTAAAATAATAATAAAATATTAAAATTCATAACGGTATTCGATAGGAATATTGAAATGAACAAGATTTTATATACAATGTTCTTTAAAAATATTTTTATTTAATACAAGTAAAAAACCCGATAGACGCGAGTCACACTCGCCCACCAATGGTTCCGTACCGCCGACTTATAGAAGTTGACTAACTTACGTTTGCAGGTGTATGCACGAATCTTGTATAAAATTAACTACAAATAAAAGTTGACAATTTTTTCTAACAATGAATTTTCACTATTGGGATTTCTTCCTAAGTTTGTATTGTTTATTTTTGAGCCAACTATTATACTGTACTTGTACAAAAATGATCTAGAGGTTCTGTTACGCGGTAAGTTTTATACGTTGATCGCAATCTCAAGATAAATGACTTCACAGACAAAGAAATTTCATGAAATCTCTTAAGAATGTGATCCACTTATGGAATTTATCTTGTGCTTTTTACCTTTTAAGGAATCCTAAAAGTTAAATATGCAATCTATGACAAGAATTGCATTAAACGTACGATATTATCCCGTGTAACATATATGTGTACATATTTGTACATATATCGCATAAAGTCAAATGCCTAACGTAATTGCACCATTACTTTATAGTTATTAGCCGTACAAACGAGTAAAACATGACACAGTAGAGGAGATAAGAATCGAACTCGTGACCACCGGAAAACAACAGTTGCATGTGAATAATTATATTAATATTCATAATACTAAGAATAAACTTTATCCGCCCGTTTTGCTATTGTTGGTAATCACCACTCAAGAGCGTACCGTATGTTTATATAAGGTATCCCATCAATATAATAAAGAAGTCAGTATGTATGTATGCTTGTAGTGCATGATGCTAAAACCGATACAAATTACCGAAATTTACAACCGCATATAATTTTGTCTTGTATTAAAATAATAGGTATTCATGATGGTTTTAAAAACGTGTCGGTTGTGGGTTTGAATCGAGGAAATGAATTATTTATTCTGATAACAAAGCTGCGTTCCGCTTAATTGCACAGTGTGTGAAGAAAGGAGTGTCCTAACACTAGGCCCCTGCTACATGCAGGTTACTGAGTGGTTTACTTTTTGTTTTACTTTGAACTAAAAAAGAAATTGATTCTATCTATATAATTAAGTAGATTTTTTTTAGGTTTCCTTAGTTTTAAACAAAAATTTTTAGACTGAATTCTTTAGATAATGCAGAGAAAATCGCAGGTAGTATTTAGTAAATGTATCGAATGACATTACGTTAGTCGACGTCCCAAGTTGTTTTGTCCAAAGCTTACGAATGTTTTCAATTGAATAAAACATGTGAATAAAGAATAAAGACCGAGGACAAATGACGTATTCTAGTATTAACGAGTCGTTTAGTTTGTTTGTTCGTGGATGTTATGTAAAAGTTATTTCAAAAATAACTGCTTTCTTTTTGTGTTGGTTTTAAATCGTTCTTGGTTCATTTACTTAAAAGGAGGAAGGTTTTTTGTGCGTATTTGTTATTGTGATATTTTAAAATCATATTTCTGTTTTTCTGTTCGCCGTATCCCGCTCGTGACAGGGTTGGCGGAGTGAACTCGGAAACCTTGTGTTAAGATATTTCGTAACCAATTTGCCCTAAATTCTAGGCATTCTTTGCCTTGGTACCAGAGCGAAGAAATGGAAGAAAATATTAAATATTTCATTAACTCGAAAGGGTATTGAACCCAACGACAGACCTCAAACAGTAAAATCATATGCAAAAAACAAATATATTGGAAGTTCTATTAAACCATTTTCTTGAATTTAGTAAAATTATACAAAAAATGTTTGAAATTTATTAACTACGAAGAAATATATTTTTTTAAATCCTTTCATTTGCAAATAATTTCCTAATACAAATTCCCACCACTTATAAATATAATACTATAAACCATTTGTAATTAAATATATGTTGACTCATACAATTCAAGTTACATTTTACACATGTTTACAAATCGATACTATCTATATAACATAACAAGTTAAACGTCTCTATTGCGCCATAACGTCTAGCCATTTCCAATAAAAATGATAAACTACAAAATTATAAATCAAACTTTCTTTGAAAATCAATAAACGTCTCTAAGAAATTTAATAGCATTGTTTCGTCAGAGCGCGGCGCTCAGCTTCGCGTTGATAAAAAACATAAAATAGCTTAAGTAAAACGGAACGTTCGGAACAGAAACGAGGCGGCCTATAAATCCTGCGACACCCGATACTCGGGACGTCTAATGGAGACGTTGCATACCACTACTTAAATTATACTCGTTTTCACTACAAAATTTTTTCGCTTAAGGATTTTAAAATAATACGTTTTATGTAAATAAATAAATTTATTAAAACCAACATAATATATGTTGTGTAGTTTGTGTTTTTGAATGGCGGAATTCAAGGTGGGTTGGAAAAATTAATTATTTCCTCGACTGAAAATTGTAAGCCAATACCGTTGCGCTTACAGTCAGTTAGTGCCACTGAACCACGGTGATTTCAAAGTTATTTAGGAATAAGTAAAATGATAAAGCTACCCACAGCTATAGCATAGACAATTTTTATTTATATTATTTTTTAATGAACCCAGCTACGTAACATTATCAGCAACTGCCCGCTGTTCCTCCATAATAAAGGAGTCTACCCTGTAAGCGTGAACGTGATAAAAAGAGGGAAACTAGTAAGGAAACCTCAATTGTCGTAAAATTTTTAACACATAGCATGTTGAGAGTAGGAAGGATAAGAAAAATATACTATAATGTAAGTTATAACTTTTTTAGCTTCACACTGATTCCCGCCTGTAGCAGGGTGAATCAGGGAACCCACCGATAACTCACTCCGTTCTCATTAGGACACTTCCGTTGTTTACTTTGAGTGGCGAAACTAAAACTACACTTGGTGTGGTTTACTTTTTAGTTTCAAAGGAATGAAAATATAAATTAGTTTGTACCCCCGAATGGGATTTGAACCCGCAATAGTCGCGTTACCATTCCGCGCACTTGTGCCTCTACGCCACGACGGCCACCACATCACATTTAACATCAGCAAAAATTGAAGACAGCACTTCACTTTTATGTAAAGCGCTTAAAAACTTCTAGAGTTAAAATAGGAGTTAGTATAGTGTTTGTTTAACGGCGCAGCTGTAGATAAAGACGATAGTTGGGCGCCATTTGCGTATATTACGAAAAAGTTTTGAATAGCTTACTGTAACTACGCTTTGTTATGTAAATGGGTGAAATAATAGAATAGGCTAATCTTTATTGTACACAACAGAAAAAATGTGGAAACAGGATAACGCATGCTATCGGCAACGTGTCGCAGCGGCAATAAACGTGATGCTTATAGGTTTAATTCACACTTGGTGGATTGAAATATTTAATTCCATGTTACTGCAAAATTTATTTAAAAATAATTTTATAAATATATTAGTTTATTATAAAATTACCTATTTTTTATTTATGTACATGGTATAAAAACGTAAGCAGTTAAGTAAAAGGATAAAGTTAAATGAAAATGAAATCCGACACAAAAAGCAACACAGTACAAAATTAAGTACAGTTCATTTTATCAATGTGCTTGTAAAGTGCTCAATAGATATTCATAAAACATAGTTAAAAGTCACCGTGATGCACGAGACTTCTGATTTCCGAGTTTCGGTGCCACAGACGGAGAGACAGGTCAAACTATTAAAAACCTTTTCTTTTTTCTTAAAAAAAAAGAATAATGTTAATTCTTCTCTTCAGGCAATGAAAAAAAGTTAAAAGAGATTATTGTAACTAACAAATCGTCATTTTTAAATTTTTCAACAACATTTTACAATATTTAGTGTTGTGGCTTGGACACTCTTTTCAAACTATTTTTTATAGTTCAAATTGGACAAAAAGCCAGTTGCTATTGAATACTTTATTTATAGAAGAAGGTGATGGAAGGTACATAATATAGTGATACATACTTACAGAATGAGCATAGCCTCGTACAATGTGACAAGTATCGCACACGTCTCTTAATTTCCATTTCATCATAGAAACGTATTCATTAGTAAAACCTACTACCTAGTACCGTATATGAGTTAATAACGCGTTGTCATGTTTTATATACAACAAGCTACAAGTTAGCTATTATAAGCCAAAGCCCATCTATTTTGACCTCGGAGTCCATTATAAATCGATGCACACCAGGTTCTTTGATAAATGGACGTTAATGTCCCACTGAGCGTACGAACATTTCTATAATTGATCTCTACACGTAAATGACTTGGTTGAATATTGTTTGTGCACTCGAACATCTAACAAGTGAAGTAGAATTGCCCCAAATACATAAATTATTGATACAATCATGTGTGGTGTGTGGTATTTGCAACATGATGATTTTACATTTTTTAAACGTTTCGTCGCGAGAAAAACGTTTATTTGTTAGACAAAGTAAACGTAGTGTTAAGAACTTTACTTTACTACTCTCCGTTTTATTTTCGAGATGTTGCATTCTCAGCGGAACTAAACGCCATATTTTGCTTTCCTTTCCTTTTTTTACCAGAGGGGAAAGAAAATAATAATTATTCCATGGGAAAATCATTCACAACAGTGTAGTGTTAATAGTCAGACGGCGACGTAACTTTACGCCCCGACCACTTATTTCTAATTATTTTGTTTAAAAAAAATGAAAGACTTAAGCGACACAAGTCATAAATATGCTTTAAAATGATTAAAAGTACGTCTACATTATTCTTTTTTGTCATTATCTTACAAATAACATTATAAAAACCAAGTAAATATAAATTATGACCAACAATTAACCTATAACAACATACGAGTACGCCCGTGGTACCAAATGTACTGGAGCGTGGTAGAAGCTGACGCGACATCAGAATGTAACTCGACGCCAGCCCTTTTGGTTTAAACAACAACGTATCAATGTCCTTTACAGTCAGAACTATTATATCACACAATGTGTCAACTGTAGGTATATAATATACAACCAGAAATATAAATATATTGTATGTATATAAGTACAAAATGATAAGTAATCTTTACCCTTTAAGCTTTAAGCAGTCTTGTACATAGAAAAATTGGAAGAGGCAACCTAGTGTAGGGACCCTATCACATTCCGTACTTTCCATCCAAATATCGAGTCGACATTGCTTGTTGAAAAACGAAGTTTATCGTCGCACTTTATCTACCTGGAAACGAAAAAAGTTTATAGTAGGAAAAAGTTATTATATCTGATCATTTTCCAGAGCGGGGATTGAATCATTAAGTATTTGCAGACGTTGTCCACTGCGGTCTCTATAGCAACCTTCACGCCATATCCGATCTAATAGTAAAATGGAGCATTTGTTGCGACGTGTGTGTTGCGTCCCCAAACAACACACGTTCCCAATGTAGCTATTACGAGTGCTCGGTGAATTCAAAATGCTGGATTATAATTTGTAAGCCTCAGCTCGTCGGTGTTCCGGTCACGCAGTGGACTCGATGTACGGCTTAGGCGCTTAGGATACGCGATGGCATCGGGGTTTTAATGTTTTTGGATTATGTTCTCGAATACTTTGTTATTAATGTCTTTTGATAGGTATCTTAGTGTAATAACAATACTATTACTATCCCCGATTTTTATTTTTAAGGCCTGTCGTGGAAATTAGCGTGCGATTATAAACGAGACAGGTTATGAGTTCGATCCCCATTTGAGGCAATGAAATATTTGAAGAATTTCAATTCTTCGCCCTGCTATCGAGCAAAAGTGCAGTGTTCCGCCACTCAACAAGCAATGTCTCAAATTTGAAAGAACGTGGAAACGAAACGTAGTGTCTTAACACTAGATTTACAAATTCTTTCTGCCCACCGTACCATGTGCGAGGTACAGCGTGATGCTAAATAACAATAAATAAATACACTATTAGTAGTCTTAATTATTCTTGTGATCTACGAGTATTGCAGTAAGTATGGCCAATGTAATTAGAACGTTTATAAACATATGTATATTAACTTGAATACTTTAGCTGAAAGAGCTTTTTTAGCATCGTACTGTTGTATCCTCTATGTATTTTCACACGGCGATGTACTCTCAGAATTGATATGCATGAGTGGTCTAAATGCTTTTGCAATTTTTCTACGTAGAAAGTCGTATTGGAATTGATATACGGTGAAGTTTCAATAATGCGTGTTTTTATAAAATGACAACGTATATTTTCTTCTTTGATTAATTTGGAATTTACATTAAAAAAGTCGAAGTCGACGAAGGATGGCGGAATGGTTGTTGTAATCCAAACATAAATTATTATTCAATTTTTCAGTCAGAGTGTGACGTTGATCTCCGCCACATAACAAAAATTATCTTGAATCTGGATATACTGTATAATACTCTGTGCTTTAATCGATACATAGTGTGGAGCTGAAAATAAATGCGCAATATTATATTTATCATTTATGTCATATTTATTATTTATATGATACCGTTTTATCTACAGTTAATATATTCCATGTTAATGTACGATACGAGTATGTGACGGGAGCGACCTAATGCATATCTGTAACTGCTCACTGCGCTGGAATGCGCGGGTTGGAATCCTCGAGCAAATCCTTATACAAGTAGACAAAAAACCTTGTCTTGTGACTTTAATATGGCTTCCGTATCAGAAGAAGGTAAATTAGGTGAATAAATGTCGTTCATAGTAAAATAAGCCACTGCATTTTAATTTATAGTTCAGTAAAATAACTTTAGTGCATCTGGGAATGGTGTAAATAAATATACACAGGTAAGAAAAAGAAAATGTCACTCTTAGAAACGTATATTCTGAAAATGAGTTAAGACAACATAGTGGTCATAATAGGCCTGTCGTGGAGCAGCGGCACAAGCGTGTGACTGTAACCGATAGGTTCTGGGTTCGATCCCCAGTCGAGAAATGAAGTATTTAATATTTAAATATTTAATATTTCATTTCTTCGGTCTGGTAATAAGGCAGAACGCGGCGTTAGGTTCCGCCACTCAACACGCAATACCTCAAATTCGGCGGAAAGTGGGGAACGGAAGTGGAACGGAGTGTCTTAACACTAGGTTCCCGAGTTCCCTTTGCCTACCCTGCCTCATGTGGGATACAGCGTGAAGCTAAAAAAATAGATATAACATTATAAATATCTTTTTATTTTCTAGAAATATAATGCAAAACATAATAACATTATAGTGGTCATAATAGTTTGATAGTTATTGCTTATTTTATTTGAGACAACAATGTGTCATAGTGTGTTTTTTAAACAAGTTAAATATGTAAATGTGTAAAGAAAGACGATGACAATGTAGTGAATTCAAGTTTAGACAAACTGATTCAATACCTTCATAATTCCTCGGAAAGTGAGGAACAGAAGATATTTAATGGAAATGGAGGGTTTTAACATGATGTTCTTAAGTTTCCTCTGCTTATTACCTGCACGATACAGCGTTAATCTAAAAATATATATAAATAATAGTTTACTACATGTATTTAAACATTCTGATGGCATCTTCAGCAACATTTCAAGTCCAAATACGTCATTTAACTTTATATTGATATCATTTTTATAACTAAATTTCAATATTTACCTACTCCCGCTTCAACTAAGTTCCTATAAAACTTCTTCTATCGTTAATTTAAATTTCACAAAAAAAACATCGCAACAAGCACGTTGCTATGCCATCGCGGCCCGGAATGTAGATTCTGAGAAGAGACGGCAAGAAAGCTAACAGTTCTCTTATAAAGCCTTTTTCAGTTTTATTCTCGTCTGTTCACAATGTAAAGTATAAATTATACCTTATGGGTAATAATTAATTCTTATTTACATATTTTATTGGCACTATAGATTAAATAGTATGGAACGATGAAATCATCTCCAAACATTTTGTGTATTATTTTCATCTATGCATTATATGTTTTAATTTATTAATAAACTATTATAATATGCTAATGTTGTTGAAAATTTATATTTAAATCCTAATATTAGTTATATTTGTTGAGGCCTGTCGTGGCGCAGCAGTTGCACAGGTTGCAGGTTCGATTTCCCCTCGGCAAAATAAAAGACTTAATATCTTCAATTTAAAATATTGAATATTTTCATTTCTTCGCTCTGGTACTAGGCAAAAAGTGGCGTTGAGTTCTGCCAACAAGCAATGTCTCAAATTTGGTAGAAAATGGGGAAGGGAAGTGGAACATTAGGTTCCCAAGTTCCATCTCATGGTAGGGTAAGTCCTACCATGTGCAGGATAAAGCGTCAACCTGAGTGTGTAAGTGAGTACTAGGTATACTCAAATACCTCACACTAGGGAACGACACAAAAAAATATATACAAGGAAACAAACCTGTTCTTCATTAAAACGAGGCTCTAGTTTAGTGACTCTAGTCTAGTCTAGTATTTTATAAAATTAAATCGGTATCAATGGGGTCCGAGTATCTTAGCACTAAGTTGCCATGTTCCCTCTGTCCAATCTGCTTCATGCCGGATACAATTGAAAGCTTTAAATATAACTACTTATTTAAGAAAAATGGCAGAGTCAGTATAAACACTCAATTTATCATTTATTTGAATACAGTGGCACGAGATTGGGATATTCAATGCCGCGCCTGCAATCCGGGCGCTCAGCTGCGCCTCGTCGGGCGGCGTCTGAAATATTTGTTTTAATTGCCCTTTACTTCTACATCATGTTTATTCTATTCAGTGAATTACTTAATGTATAAAAGTTTTAAATTTGTATACATTCAAAGTATAAAATTTCAGTATTACTTTAAAATTACACAAATTTAGTGACATACATGCAATATTATACAAATATATTGCACATTATAATAAATCACGTTGAAACATATAATTAATATTTAATAGTCAATATTTAATAGTATATCAATTTAGTATTAATTCGTGAAGTTGGGAACAGAACGGAGTGATTTAAAGCTGGGTTCCCAAAAGTTCCCTCATCCTATTCCACCCCATTTATGGAATACAACGTGTTAAATTCAATAAGCTAATAATAAATCCATATCAATTGAATAGTAAATTACAATTTTAAGCAAATACTAAATAACACGTTATTCTGCACCAAACACCATAGAATGTGCTCGCAGAGCTTTCTAGTCACCACTGAATAGTTCCAAAGGCCAGGTCCTGGCTTCATCATCACACCTGCTCATTGAAAGTATAATATTGTATAATCACCAAAGCTACGTATAATTGTCAAGTTTAATAAGGTTTTTATTATTAGTTACGACGTGGTTCAAATTCGGATTTTTTTATTTTCTTATATCGTTCGTTCGCTCGAGCTAACAAAAGTTTCTCATAAAGCTTAATAGATATAAAGACCCTAGTATTAAGTTATTCTTCTCAGCCCAGATCTTGTGATATTGTACAATCGTGGAATGAGAATACAAATGCGACGTCTGTGGGTTCGATTCCTACTTTAAAAAATAATGTTTCACTTAGCCATTTCGACTATTATGTACATACAGCGACAATAGAGCGCCGTAGAGACCCACATCCGCTGATAATTGAATGGAAAATAAGAAATAATAATTTTCAAAAATAACTTCAAAGAGTCAAAGAATGAGATTATTTTTTGTTATTCTTCTAGATGAAGAAGCTAATAAAAGTGATATTATTTTTTTTCAAGAAATCGAACCTGCTAACTGAAATAATTATACCTACATATATTAACACAGCACTATCAATAACGACATAGAAACTTGCAACTGCACAATGACAATTATATCAGACGTTCATTAAGTATTAATTACAGTTATCTCCTAATAGCCGGGCGACATTATAAGTTATATTCGTAATTAACTAAGCTATGTATTAATATTAATATTCGATAACTATAATTGGATCTTAATTATTGAATTATGTTGAGTAAGTCGCTCTAAGGTAGTTAGCAAGGAGTGGATTAAAAAGGATAGCGGGTTGAAGTTCTCAAGAAACTTTTGCATTAAATCAATTGGACGGAAAACATGTATCCTGTACATGTTTCCTCCACATCAAAGGCCGGTAACGCACCTGTAGCTCCCCTGGTGTTATACGGGGCTATGGGCCACGGTGATCACTCACCATCAGGTGACCCGTACGTGCGTTTGCCTTGTCTTTTTCATAAATGGTTTCAAAGCCCTCGCTGTGCAGTTGGACAACGTCCGACTGTACTCTCAATCTCTCGTAGAATTGAGTTGTACCTGGGGGACTACATTAAAATTTCGTAGACGAAAAAAATATCTTTTAGGCAATGTTTAGTTATAATGATGCACGCTTGTCTCCGCGCCACGACAAATCTTACCATGTTATATTGAACTGTAAAATTTACTTGTTAGAAAAATACGTAGAAACGAATTCGTCTCAATGCAATGCAATTATTTACACTGCTAAGTGTCTTTAAAACGTTTTAGTTGTTTACCGAACAGTCACTCGAGCACTCCGCGACGCGGCGCGCCCCAACAAAAAACCTTTACTTTTATACTTTGTTTATTTCCGGTGCGGAAATATCAGCTTATCGTGTGTATACAGACGCACCGGTAATGTTCCCTTAACTGGTGTTTAAAATTTCTTATCAACTTAATCAGAGACTATCGTGGCGCAGTGGCGGCGGTGACTTTCATTCCTACTCGGAGACACATATTTCAATAATACTTATTTGTACGTTCTGGTTTTGAATGCTTTCCAAAACTAGTGTTCACTGTAATGTTTTAATAAAATAACATTAAAATTTGATGTATGTTTTATTGTAAATGAATCATAAATAAAATATATAAATATATACATACATATGTATATTGCTCATATTATACGGGCGCGATATACATATTTGTAACACCAATCACGTCAAATCATTTGACGTCGTAGATTTATTCTCACAATTGAAAAACGAGTCGATTGATACTTAGATTGTAGTTCCATGCGGGTGACGGCGAGATTGAGAGCCAAGGCGCCTCTATTAATATACTCGGTGTTGGTCTCTATTCGGCCCTTTGTTGTTGTTTGTACAATAGTATTCTGTATAATGAATAGTTTCTTAAGTAACAATATAATTTTAATTATCTTATAATAAATCACGATGTGATTTCAGTCTTGCCGTAGGAGTGCGAGTTTACGTCTGACAGGTTGTGGGTTCAATTAACACTAGGTGAAATATAATATTTAACATTTACATTTTCCCACTTAACACACAATGAATGAAATTCAGCTTAAAGTAGGATACGATAGTGTCTTAACGAGATCTTCATCTTTTGCCTATTTACATAAATCCTGTACTGGTTGACAGAGCACAATGTTGCATATTGTCTAAATACATAAAGGGGCATTTGTATGCAAATAAAATATATTACGTCTTTGATATTAAAAAGGGATGTTCATAAAACCAAAATGCTTTTTTCATATTTATTCAGAGAACAATATAAGGAAATGAAATCTCACTCTATCTGTGCCTGCGGCTCCCCATTGGACGCGGCAAAATGCAATTATTTTTTGATATTACTTAGTGTGCAGTAAGCATTTCTTTAAAAATAACAAAAAAATCTTAACAAGGAGTCAAATATTATACACAAGCTTCATACTTTAACCCACACGCCAGCATCATATGAACAGAGACACTGTTCTCCACACTTAACGCTGCGCTGTGTACTAGTAGAGTCGATCTTACAACCACGGCTATTACTATCAGGTGCTGTACTACTGCGCAAATATACGAATAAATTAAAAATATGATACTCTTATATGGACTTACACGACTTCATACACTAATTAACAATAAAAAGTGGATGAAAGCAATTCAAAGGAAATGGAAAAACGACAAGTCAGTTATGCTTGCTTTCATCGCTCATATGAATATTTAACTTCCCACTATGGTCGTAGAGATCGGGACTGTGTTACTAATCATATACATATACAAACGGACAGGCTTTAAATCTGTCTGTTTGTATATTTGTGAATTATTTAGCAGAAAAGAGATAATCGAGTACAAAAACACTGGGCCTAATTTTTGAGACACTGTGTGTCCGTTAACACCGTGCTTTTTCTTGTTATCGGGACGGGGCAACGTAAATAATTCGGTTTCCACTCGGGTACTCGGGTATCGAACTAACTACCCATTTACATTCTTTGCTTTATATGAACGTAGACATTAGTAAATGATAGAAATTATTTAATATGCCATGTATTTAATTCGTACTGAACATATGAAATATAATACTTAACCTAATGTCTTAGCTACTTTCCCCAAAAATTTATTGTGGATTTTTTATGGAAAAGACAAGACAACTGAGCGTACGAGTCACCGGATGGTGAGTGATCACCGTCACCCACGGCTCCGTGTAACACCAGGGGAGCTACAGGTATATATATATATATATATATATATATATATATATATATATATATATATATATATATATATATATATATATATATATATATATATATATATATATATATATATATATATATATATATATATATATATATATATATATATATATATATAAATAAATATAAAAAACAATAAAAAAATTAAAAAGCTTTATTATCATAAATTCTTATTCACAGTGTTATAATGAAGAGCTCTTGTTAATTATGTAAATGACATCGACATAATTGGAAATAACATTTTATGACTCCGAGTCAATAATCTTCTAATTGGAACGTTTTAGTTTTAGTTACATTGTGACAGCTGAGATCTTGATAGATAGTATAGTATATCTTGATTGATGAAATTGATTATAAAATCAATGTATATGATCAATTTGTAACTGATCGCTGTCTGTACATGGAAGATATATGAGGAGCCCCATTGGGAGCATTCGTTAAAGCAGAAACCAAAATAATTATTTTTTAAACGTTTGTCTGTGCATTTGTTTGCACTCAATGTCTATGAAATGCTTATAAATGTTTACTTTCAGGATTTTCTTAGGTTACAAACTAAAAGTTTTAATTTTTGTAAAGTTTTTATCCTGACTTTACAAATGTAAGTTAATAAATCTTACATTTGTAGAAGCAGGCTAAAAGTATATCTTTAAGGCGAAGTAAGTAAGCAAGTGGGGCGACGCGGGTGGCGTAGAATACATGTTTTTTCGCTTTAACCGAGAAAGTGTCCCTTGTCATATTTTTTGTGGTAGGAAACTTGTATATTTTATAATATTATTAAACGTCTTCGCTTAGCACTTTAGTAATAATTCGATGTAATGATTTCGCTACGGTAATATGATATGTTTGCTATTAATTTTGAAAGGTTTCATGTGAATCGAAAAATAAATTCAATAATATTATCATATTACAAATAAACACATATTTTACTCTCTCTCTCTCTCTCTCTCTCTCTCTCAGCTTTACGCTGTATCCCGCACACGATAGGGTAGGGCAGAGGGAACTTGGGAACACTCCGTTCCACTTTTGTTCCCCACTTTCAGGCGACTTTGAGGTATTGCGTGTTGAGTGGCGGAACTCGGTTTTGCCTTGAACCAGAGCGAAAAAATAAAAATATTAAATATTTAAAATTAAGAAATTTAATATTAAGAAATAATAGTAAAATTAAAACTAAAAAAGACTCTCGACTCAGGACACCACTACCTTATCTTTGCAAAGTGCTTGCTATAAGCATTTAGCCTAGATAGGGAAGTGAGATTGCTAATCAGATTAATACAAAACATATCTAGGAACCAACACAAGGAACACAGCTTTGATTGAAAAAATCATTGAGGTTTGGGAGCTACGAATGGAAATACGTCACAGGCATACAGACAAACAGTTCAAATATATGAAATCCCTTTTTTACATCGAGAGTTAAAATGAAATGACCATTTCTAATTGAAGCATTCCTTACATAAATACAAAATAACTTAAATAAAGCAAGTGAGCGCAAAAAGTTCAATAAAAGCTCATTAAAATGATGTGATACTTAGTGGAGCTTGACAGTTTTCTCAGAAAAAGTCATTAATTCCAACTGTAGAGAGCTTCTCCTTTTGTTAATAGCGCAGCAGGAAGCGGCGGCTAATTACCTATTTTCAGGAAAGATTCTATTTAACTATCTCACTTTTAAAATGAAATTTAATTTTTATTTTCTTAAACATGACCGAAAATAATTAAAATGTTCGAGTTAAAATGGAGTTTTAAAACTGTAAAGCTCGTTAATAAATGTTTTATTTTCTCTCGACGTTAAATGAAAATAAAATTAAGTAAAGCAAAGTAGCATTAAACCTGAACAAACTTTTTATTAGCTTGAAGCTATTGCTTTTATTCATATTCTAGTATAATTTTAAAATATAAAATGACCGTTATCGTTAAAATAAAACCAAATCCAACAATTAAATATCTTATGTATACGCTACATTCTACTACTTTTTTAAATACAAACTTTTGTTATAAAGATGGACGGATATTTGATTCACGCAAAAGTTACTGAACAAAAAAAACAATAAACTTTACATCGCTTATACGTACGTTTTACATAATAACACACAGGCTACAATTTACATAAATATTCAGAATTATTTCTACATAATATAAACAACAAGTTTACTCGAACGAAGCCGCAAGTGGGTCGCTAGTGTTTCATATTTCTTCTTTATAGGCATCTGCAGACCACTTTGCCATATCGTACAAAATGTTTAACGTCACGATGAACCTAAACCGCAGTCGCTGTCACTCGCTCATGACACCCGTCATTTATTGAGGAAGCCATTATGATATCTCCCTATTTAGCATCGCCTTAGCTTCTATGACCAAGGTGCAAGGTTCGATTTGGCTCACCTCGTCCGGTAGTAAAGTTGTACAGTGAGACCACGTCGAGGCGTGACTGCGCGCTCGAATTGCCAATTAAGTAACATTAACTAACTACGAGCGCATTTCTCGCGGCGACAATAAAAAATAAATTGTGGTACGCGATCGAATGTTTTTTGCTGTATCGCTCACCTGGGGGCCACTCGAGCTGGATATTTTATCATTCCATATGCTCCACGCTATTTATTGTTCAATCGGATCGGAACGATCGGGATCGCAAAAAATGTGTCAGTTCTCTTTTTTCTATTCAATACTCTCTCTTAATGTAATTGTTAATGTCACGCGCGTCATCTTTGTAATTGCTTGTCTTTTTTAAGATTTATATCTAAATTTAAAATGATATTTCATATTATTTATATGACGACAGCCTTAATAAATTCTTGTTTTGTAAAAGAAATAGGGTGGTAACGTTCGATTAACTAAGAATAAAGGCAAACTGCTGAATCAAATATTTTATTTCATTGCGAATTTAATGTACAACTGTCAACTAAAGACATATCCTAACGTATAGGTACCAAAACTGAATTTATGTTAATTATGTTATTGGAAACTATTAATTACATAAGAATAATTATTATATATTAATAAATTTAAAATAACGCATAAAAGGATTGGCTTCCATTATAATTCTCTTTATACATATATTCTCATATATATTCCAAGAGCTACTATAGAGAGTTATCACAAATAAACTTTTAAAGCTACACTTTATTTTAAATTAAACATTTCAAGAGCGTCCCTGCGCGTCCCTGCTTCAGACGCTTGGAACATTTTCAGTTTATAATAACATTAATATTACTTTGAAATTAAAATTTATTTCATTTTCTAAAGTATCTTCTAACTATCATAAAGTTTCAGGGCAAACAACTGGTTCTAAGAATAACTCGTTAATCTTAGTTTCTCAGTGCTAACAATAACAAAGAACTTTTATAAAAATGAGGTCTCGTGCTTCAGTTGAAAAAGACCATGAGACAAACCGACACCATTAAGGTTAATTTAAAAATACTTCATTGGTGACACACCACTTCACTTGGGCTATTTATAATTAGGCGTATTTGATTTTTCTAAGATTCAACTTCATGCTCCATCCAGCAAAAGGTAGCATAGGCATAGATAATCAACCTATAGGCAGCATAGGCATAGATAAGCAACCTGCCGCGTTTTCTGTGCCACGCCTCTAGCGAAGAAATGTATTATGTTATACATATATCAGTATGTAACGTATTCGTATATAAAACCAGCCTTTCTTTGCGGCTTCATCCGCATCGTAAAATGGAATTAACTAAAAATTACATATGACTTATGGCACATAGAAATTGCCCGAGCTGAGTCTGACCGCAGGGACAGTGGTTAACATTGAAGCGGTTGATGTTATGTAAAAATAGCTTTGATTTAAGTTCGATAGACACCCAAAACAGTTTTATTTAAGTCAGAATGATTCGGAATAATAGCTGTGAAGATTAACGTTGAATACAAAGATCTTCAGTATTTTTAGGTACACGCTATAACCCACACTTAGAAAGATTAACAAATGGAACCTGGGAACCTAGTGGTAAAATACTCCGTTCCTATGAAAAAACTTCCGTTCCCGATTTTTCACCAGTGATTTGGAGGCCTTGCGCGTTGAGTGGCTGCGAGCGAAGCACCAGTCAGCTTTACCCCTGACCTGAAAATATTAAACATATTATTTCCTAGAGACATTTTATTTCCCCTCACCAGATAGGCTTCAGTTTTAGAATATTAGTATAGTTTGAGCCCAAATATTCAAGAACCTAAATTTTGTTATAATAAACGATAATTCAAAAAATATATGTATAAAAGGTACAAAGCACATAAATACATTCTATAATAAATATGCCTACTTTTTTCACATTTACTTGAAGATACGTATAAGCAAGTGCTTATACGTATCTTCAAGTAAATGTGTTGTAAAAACGTAAACGATTGTCACAGACATAAAAAGAAGGCGCATCGTAGACAGGTTCATCCCCTAACGTCTGTCAAATTGATACCACACCTAGTCCTTCCCGTCTGGACACCGAATCATTAGGATATTTTTTATCACAATATTTCACAATTTTCGAAAGTAGATAATATAATGATAAATGGCTTTATTCTTTAATTAGTTTCCATAAAATATTACATTTAAGGTCAATTGCGATAATTTGTGGGATTCTCACTCATATACAAAGCACGACGTTGTGTTCCGTCACTCGACACTCAACCAAAACAAAGTGCCTTAATACTAGGTAACGAGGTTCCCTCTGATATGACGTGACGCTAAAATATCTATACTTCACTTACAATATAAATATAACCATTTTCTTAAACAAGCGTTATATGCGAAAGTTGTGATTTATGCATTTACTTTTAAGTTTTAATTGAAAATCTTAAGCCTTTCTTAATTAATCGCCTTTACGTAATACTAGCGACCCACTCGCGGCTTTGCTCGCTTGGCCTATAAAGTCACTTACTTGCTAATCTGAATTACTTTGTGTTTATAATATTTAAACATATTCATAATAATATAATATATATAAACATATCAAAGTTTTTTATTGCAAATTTATCGGACAAAATACTTAACATTATATTTTTATTTAAGTACCAATTGTACTAAAACAAATATTAAATGTTAAGGAAAATTTTCTAAAGTACTATGATAAAAACTGCGCTTAAACGCTTTTAACCATTTCTGAGATTAACACTCGCAAACAAATTTGTTTCCACTTCATTTGTAATAGCGAAGTTCCATACAAACTAATAACCCCAAAAATAAAGTACGTCATATGTAGTACGTACGTTCCAAAAAAATCTCTATGCAATGAACCTTATGAATCTTAAAAACAATCCTCGGGGAAAACTCCTACTAGTTTTCTTAGAAATTTTGAGATGAGTGAGTTACTTCACCTTTATACGTATATAAAGATTGTATATTTATAAATTAGATTGTGTATTAAATTCGACCAATCAAAACTTTGCAACAGATGTCAAGGGTCTGTATAAATTGCCCAAATCAAATATTGTTTTGTTTTAAGTTAATTAAACAATAAAGGAAGAAAAATATTTGGAGACATAAATATACGCTATGACAATCCAGATTTAATTTAGTAATACATAACAATAAACATAAAACCATCTCAATTGAGTAGTTGAAGGTAAAGGTTTAGAAAAATATTGACAGCTTTTAACTTATTTCGTTTTATCATTTAAAAAAATGAATATATATTATAGAGAGCTACTATAGAGAGATTAGAGGCCTGTCGTGGCGCAGCGGCACAAGAGTGTGACTGTAACCGACAGGTTCTGGGTTCGATCCCCAGTCGAGGAAATGAAATATTTAATATTTTCAATTTAAATATTGAATGTTTCATTTCTTCGCTCTGGTAATAAGGCAAAGCGCGGCGTTGAGTTCCGCCACTCAACACGCAATGCCTGAAATTCGGCGGAAAGTGGGGAACGAAAGTGGAACGGAGTGTCATAACACTAGGTTTCACTTTCGTTCCCTCTGCCTACCCTGCCTAGTGCGGGATACAGCGTGAAGCTGAAAAAAAAAAAAAAAAAAAAAAAATGAATATATATTATGGATCGAATCCACAATCATTACGTTGAGAGTCAGCTGCGCCCATAGTATGCCCTCATAGCTGCTCTGATTCTACAGAATAGCCTAGCATTTTTTTTTTTACCTTCACCATGTATCTCTCCCATATTAGAGGGAACATAAGGACCTCGTGTTGAGGCACATCTATCCCATTACACAGTTCTACATTTTCCGCTGAATTTAGGGCGTTACGTATCAGAACTCGACGCTGCGCACTGCCATGTTATCAAAGCGAAATAAAAATATTTACTTTCCTCGAGTCGGGATCAAACACACAATCTGCTGCGTTTACAGTCACACGATTGTTACCCTGCACCACAAGAACCTCATTACTATGAAATGAATGTTACAATCTGTTCATATATAGCTATTAGTACATAAGCTATTTGTTCTTACATTAATGTTAATGAACATTGAATACGTAAACTCCAAACGAACATCCTGTTATGGCTATTCGCGAAACGGTTTATTGCGGATCCCACGCAATGAAATGGCGGCAACTGAGCCTATATTATAAGTGCTAAACTTATATTTAAACACATTTATATTAGAGGCCTGTCGTGGCGCAGGGGCACAAGCGTGTGACTGTGAACGGGTCAGGTTGTGGGTTTGATCTCTACTTGAGAAATGGAAATTATTAATTATCACTATCATTTCTTTGCTCCGGTATCAAGGCAAAATGCGTTGTTGAGTTCCATCAATTGACACGCAATGCCTCAAATTCGTTGAAATGTAGAGAATGGAATGGAATGTCTTTACACTAGGTTCCAGAAGTTCCCTTTGCCCACTCTTTCATGTACGGGATACAAAAGATAAAAATAAGTAAAATCTTTATCTGAATTAATTAATTAATTAATTAAAAGAAAAACCAACTTCTTACTTAACCAGATCTGATACAATATTTTCATAATATGAAGCCATGATTTTATTATCCACCTTATTTCTCAACCAGTCTTAGTCTTAAAGTATCGAGAAAATCCTATTAGACGTGTTTTCTTTTCAGATTTTGAATTATTTATATATTCAACTTAACATGACTTTTAATATATTATGGGAGAAACAAAAAGACCTGTTTATATTAAACTTTCGAAATATTGGGTCATTTTAAAGAATGTGTGTCAAATCAAACCATAATAATTTAATCTAGACCAAAAAAAAATAAGAAAATATTTAAAATGTATATTTTTTTTAAGCGACAGTCACATGAAAGAATAGGGTTTGCTAAAACGTAAGTATGTTTCTTTATGACGTGTTAATCGAAATCATCACATCACAGCCAGTTTAATCAGATACTGGGCCGATACACGATGGCGTCAAATGCCTACAATAATAATCATTGAAATTCAATGAAACCAAACCACGCATCCAACAAAAGATTATTTATGAAACATAAGAAAATACAGCATCAATACGCGATGAGAGCATTCTATTCTTCACAATGACTTGCTGATAGAAGACGTGCTAGTTCATAAACGTTAAACAGATCAATGTACAGTACACCCAAAAGTAAACCTTATCAACGCCCAATAAGGTTGAAAATACGTGCAAAATCGATACTTTATTACAACACCATGTGAATATACGATGAGGCAATAAAGATTAAGCTAAATAGTTATGTCGTTTATGAGACAGCAACTGTTATGTTCGCAATATTTAATGCTTATAATTTTATTTGTCAGCTTGTATCCCGCACATGCTACCATGTGCAGTGGAGGAAGGAGGGGAGAACCTTGGGAACCTAGTGTTGAGAGACTCGCTTCTCTTTCCCACTTTTCTGAATATGAGACATTGCGGAGCCCAACTTTGCACTTTGCCTTGATACCATGCGAATAAATAAAAATATAAAATATTTAACTTGAAAATTTAAAAATATGAAATAATTCATTTCTCCTGGTGCCGCCGGTACACTGCGACCTCATGTTTCTTACTAATAATTCATAATATTGGTATCGGAGTACTTTATCGCAAACAATACTCACGAGAAAAACCATATTTTCAGGTAATAAATACTTTGTGCTTTTAGTCATAACTAAGAGAGTTTCTGTAGGAAGGCTCTAACCTCAGGCTTAAAATAACCGTCAAACCACAAACATTGCCGACGGAGTTTTGACCTCCGTTATCGTACTATGAATATACATATTTCTTTGCCAAGTCTAAATAGGCCTACTGGGTGAGACTGGTATTCCTATTTAAAACCTTTGAAAGTTTTTATATTCATACAAACGCATACATACGCATCGCATACATCCGTCGCATTTACAAACGTCAAGATGTCTGTGTCATCTGTCTGTGTATAGAAGTACCTATTAGAAAACAACAGAGCCAAAGAGCTTTCAGCATCAACTCAATATCAACAATCAAAGTACCCTCATGAAGTAAAATTTTCCATTTATCAAAAAAGCTTATACACAATACTGCCACAATGCTGCTAGTTAGATAGTTTTGTAAACAATCAATTTATTAGAGTTGGCTGTATTGCGTAAACAATACGTTTCATCAATACAAAACCACATTTGAAAGTTCGTAGTAATTGTACATCCTGTGTTATATTCAAATCAAATATGAAACAATGAAATCTACTTGTAGTCACTTTAATAAATTATATTTTTATATAGATAGATCATGTATAATGAATTTAGAAAAAAACGATTATATTATATTTTATTTAAAAACGATTATATAATAATCAATTTCTTAACAAATTATTGTACAAACACATTTTTTATTAACAAATTATTGTACAAACACATTTTTAGCTTCTCGCTGTATCCCGCATATAGCAGGAAAGGCTGGGAAAACACTTCTGCTTTTCGTGTTCAACCTGAATCTGGAAGCATAACGTGTTGATTAGTGAAACTTAACGCCGGCACTATACCTCCTCACCAAAGCGAGGATAATACATATTAAATATTTAATTTTCTCGAGAAGATATCGAACTAAAAACCTGTCGCGTTTACAGTCGCACATTTGCGCCCCTGCACCTGCCTACTAATAGGAAATGATGTCCATGAGTCTTAGCCCACTGGAAACAATTAAATTATAATTTATAGTACTGTAGCAGTGCCACTGTATCCAGCTACCTCGGCACGGCTGGCAGTCGCCACATGATCGAGATTACGCTATAGGGTTTCGCAGTAATGGTGTTATAAAAAGCCGTACGGAACTTTACCTAATACCCAGTTTTCCAGAGATAAAAATGTAGGTCTAATACGATTACTATAAATTGTTGTTGGCTTCTAAGTCATTGACTTACTTTGTTGGAAATACCGTTTATACTATTGCGAGTTTTTCTTTTTCTTCTCGTATAAATAAAGGAGGCTTAAAACTTAAAAATAAACTACTATGATTTATTCAGACATTCATGTTTCTCTGTCGACTGTCCCTGTGAAGTTCACCTTCCACGTAATAATAACCTAACGTAGATACCTACTGTAAAGTAATAACTAATTTATATGTTTCCGGCAACGTTATTTTCTAATATAGTATAGATTTTGTCTTTCAAATTATATTCTTACTAGCCGATCCTCGTGACTTCGCCCGCTCCAACTATATTAGAGGAATATTTATTTATTTTCGCATTTACCTGCGACTCCGCTCGTTAGATTCGGAATGTTGGCTAATTACACATTTTTTTTATTAGATGTTTTTGAGATTACTTTTTTGCATATATATTTTACAATTTGTACGGCTATTGCTCTTATTTTTCTTTTAATTATGACTCAAACCAAAAAAGCTCTTAACTTTCTTGAATTTTCGTTTTCGCTCTCCTTAACTTTCTTGAATTTTCGTTTTAGTTAGTTACTTACTTAGCTTCACGCTGTAACCTAACATGTTAGCCAGAGTTAACGGAGCGTTAAACGTTACGGTCTCGGCGTACTTCTTTCACCTCTTCCTCTTGCCCTTGCATGCCCTTCATGAGGCTCATCTGGTTTTTTTACGTCACCTTCGTTCAGTATCGTAGATACTGTGTTATCGAAACTCAACCGAGGTCTTCCATCTCTCTTTTACCACAATTTTTCTTTTAAATTTTAGGTTCCCAAGTTCCCTCGGCATACCCTGCCATGTACAGGATACAGTATGAAGCTGAGAAAATACATTATTAATTAACCGATTAATATAAATTATTTAAATGGAAATGGTTCCTGTAGCTCCCTCTTTAGAGATTAACTTATACTATTGCGGACTTTTTAACAGGTTTTTAAAGAACAATATTTTTGTAGAACAATGTGTTTACGAGTATGTGTCTCATCTGGTTTAGCCGGCGCACGTCAAGAAGGCCTTTTAGAAACCCATTTTCAGGAAACTTTCTAGAAATGAGAAAAAACGTTGCCTATGTTCATTCTAAGATCCTCAAGTATTTCTATATGAAATTTCGTCATAATCGACTCAGCAGTTTGGCCGGGATTGCGGCGAGCACAGACAGATTTACTATCAAATTTATATAGACTGGAATACAATAGTGATTTAGATTAGTAATGAATAGTCGAGTCACTAGCATACAATACACAAAAAAAACTCAGCTTATGGAAAAAATATCTCTAAGAGCATTCTTGCCCTAAAATATATAAAATGTGGAATAATTTTAATTCAAAAAGCTGGTTTAATAATTTTACAGAAAACGTGGCTCGATGCTTTGAGATTACCTTGACATATTTAATGTATACGACAAACGTGACCGTAATTCAAATGATATTATTTATTGAATTCAAGATTTAACAGCAGGATAAGAAAAGATTACGCTCATAATAGGGCGAGCAGAGGGAACTTTGGAACCTAGTGCTAACACTCTGTTTCCCACTTTCCGTCTAATTTAAGAGATTATGTAATGAGTGACAGAACTCAACGCCGCGCTTCCGTTACCAGAGCAAGGAAAGAAAATATTAATTATTCAATTTCTTCGAATGAGAATCGAAATCACAATCTGTTGCTATAACAATCGTACGCTTGTTCCCTCCAAAGCCCAAAACATCATGTAATTTATTGATTCAAGATTTAACAACAGATTTACTGGTACCCTATAGAGTAGGATAAGAAAAGAGTTGTTAGTATTGTCAGTATAAAATTTATGTTCCAAAGCGGACGAGCTTAAAGCATTGAAGCACTCTACTTTACATCAACTAGAAATTCATGTTTGCTGAACACAAGGAACATCTGCGGGATATCCGGCCGTGCAATTTTCATACAACTTAAAATAAACCATATGTCTATATATTAAAGTCTATTTTTATATAGCTATTTATTATATATCGAAATACAATGCCCAGTCTCTTTACACTTGATACACTGAGTAATATGAAACTTAGACAGTCTAAGGTACTATTACAGGTAACAAAATATATCTTCTCATCTTTTAGAGGTGTATTTTTTGTATGATTCGAAAGTTCGAGCACGTAGTGTCGATTTGTTTATTTGGGACGACTGCAGAGTTGAGAACCTCTACCTGTCAGCTTGAGTAAAGACTCTACTTTGAAATTAATTCGTTCACTTTTAATAATATTATGAAAGTAAAGCCTCTTGTCCTTTTTTAAAGACATTTTATAATCTTTAAAATATCTTAAAATATTATTATTTTATCGAAACCAATCGTGGAGCAAGAGCATAAACTGGATGGAGATCGACGTGGAGATGAAATTATTAAAACTATCACTTCTTCACTTTGGTAACATGGTGAAGCACAGTGTTGAATTCCGCCACTTAAGACACAATCCCTGAAGAATTCAGCAAAAGGTGGGAAATGGATGTAGCCGAAATGGGCACAATTTTTTTTAACACTGGGTATCAAATTGTCCTTTACCTACTTTGATATGAACGGGATACAACGTGAAACTAAGATTTTTTTTCATTTGCTTTAATTCACGCTCTATCCCGCATATGGCAGGTTGACAGAACAAACATTGAGTAAATACACTCCGTCTTTCCCTATCTGCCAAATACTTTGATGATATTATGTTCAGTTGCGGAGACCAGATCCATGCTTTTTACCAAAGTGAAGAAATAAAAATAATCTTTTTTTTTTAGGGAAATCGCACCAGCTACTCCGCTGCTCTACAATAGCCTGTAGGTGTCACAGGAATTCCACAAAATTATCTAGAAAAGTATTTTTAACAAATGACTTACAATATTAAGTTCCACAACGCATTCTGAAGTACAAATTGTTCAAGACATTGTCGCGTGCTAATGACTCGCGTAGCCGGTTAACTCACCTCACCTTTCAGTTTGACTTTTGAATTTTTATTTGTTTCCTTGACGACTGTCTACTTAGTAGGAGACTCAATAATGAAGTGAATAATGAAGTGAAGATTCAATAATGAAGTGACATGACTAAATATCAAGAATACACTAGTTTCTTGATATTTAGTGATAACAACTCATTATTGAAAATATGTACATATATTTATGATTTTAATAATAAATACTTTGGCAAGAGGCATTGAATTACTCGCACTAGTTATAAGGCAAAGCGCGGCTTTGTGTTCCATTACTCAACACGTAATACCTCAAGAATTCGGCGGAAAGTTGGCAACGGAAGTGTCTTAATGGGAACAGAGTGGTATCCAGATTCCCTCGCCCACCCTGCTATATGCCCCTGCATGTACTTTGATATAGCGGTGTAGGCATGAGAAATAAAAAAAAATATAAATAATGAATAAGCAATAATCATATTTTTTTTCTTTTGCATTCATTTTCTTGAGTGGGAATAGAATCCTCAACTCTATAACTGCGCCAATGTGCTATGACTTTCATTTATTTTGTTTTAATTGTACCTATATTCAGTATTCACTATTTATTAGTAATAATTTTACGTTATTCAAACAATGTATGGATAACAACGTCCGTTTTGAATTGTAATGAAACATTTCTATTCTAGAAAGCAATTTTTACATATTGTTGTATAAAATACAAATGTTATAGAAAATTATGAAGACCATATATTATATAAATGATTACTCAGCTGTCGATGATTGTGAGCTATAATTAAAAACTGTATTCAATAATTGTAGCTACAGCACAGTGTTCCTGAGAACAATTAAAAATTAAATTAATCAGAGACTGTTGTGGCATAGCGCCAATATTTAATTGTAAATACGACGGTTGATTCGCTCTTTGTTTGGCCACAGATCGATTCCCATTCCTGGGAACATCTGTATATGAAGAATTCGACATAGTTAATGTAAGCATTGAAGCTTATGCCAACATAGTAACAACTTCGGGGCCGTCCATTAATTACGTTTAAGCCCCCTCCCCCCTTAGTCAAATTGAAACTTATTAATTACTTATTTATATGTACACGTGATATCTTACTGCACCCCTCACCCCTACCCCCTTGTGACATTTCGTGATTTTCGTCGTAGCCCCTCCCTCCTTTCGAATCTCACGTGATTAATGGACGGCCCCTTACTGGACAGATCGTAGTTGTTCCGTAGCCTAGCTAAACCTCAATTTTTTAAACGTGTCCTAAACAGTGTTTATCCGACTACCCATCACCTTTACACTCACGCTCTGTCCCACCGCCACTGCCACGGCCGTGAATCATTTACATATGTATGTATAATTTAGCTACTTTAGTGTCAATTTACACCGAATGTTAAATTACCTGTAAAATTACTTATGTCATAGCATTAAATATCAGGGCTAAGTACATTTTTTATTGCATAAGTAGTGTTGGATTCTGTTCTTAAGAACATTGATTTGCATTTAACGTAGAGTTCATGGTCTAATTAAGAAATACCATTGTACGTTATAGGCTAATAAATAAAACAAATAAACAATAAACTTTGTGAACAATGTGCCTTTACGTGTGTTTCATTTTTAATTAGCTATCTTTTATAAGAATAGAATAACAGTGATTTATATATAATGGTTAAAAATAAAAATAAATCATACTAATGGACTCTACCTCTATTATTAAGTTTTTTCTTCACGCTGTAACACATATAGTCGAGGGAGCTAGTGTTAAGACACTCCGCTGGCAATTTTCGGGACAACGTGTTAAGCTGTGCCACTGTACCTCGATGACCCCTTGAAAGTAATTTTTTTTCGTTACGTTACGCGCAAAAGGGTAGGTGAAAGGAACTGAGACTCTAGCGTTAAGATACTCTTTTCCCTATTTTCCGCCAAAGTCACGAGCATTGTGTGTTGAGTGTTGAAATTCAACGTATCAATTGTGCCATCATATCAATACGAAGGTGCGGAACTACATTTACAGCTTATACTTGTATCACATAATTAATTATATATTTCTAAACCTTATTTTATAAGTTAAAACTGTAATATAGAAATTATATACACGTAAATCTCTCGAGCTCAGTTTATTTACCTACAAGTAGGCCATATTATGTATAAATATTTGCATGGAATACATATTTTCCAAGTGACATAAAACTAATGTTACCTCATTTTCTAATGCTATTATATAGTAATCCTATTTGCCTGTGTTTCATATTCTTTTATAATGTTCTTTATAAAAAGAACTTTTAGAGGCCGTTGTGGCTCAGTGACTGACTGTGTTCATATCGGATGTGGGTTTGATTTCTATTCAAAACAGTGATTATATTTAAATAATTATGATTTCAGTTCATCAAACAATATTGAGTTGAGGTCTGCCACTTAGCATATTTCCTTCCTTTATAGTTACCTTCCTTTATGGTGAAAAGCTTGAAGATGTATTTATTTTCCTTTAACTTATTAAAGGAAAATAAATACATCACACAGTTCTCTACCACGGGTCATTGAACGAAACTCAACGAAATCAACATGCGACATTTGTATTCGATCCAGAATTTGAAAATAAATTCTCCACTAGGCTGTGTTTTTTAAGTATTGGAAATGACCACATGACACAATGTGCAATACTTGGAAATACGAATATTGTTTCATAATAAAAGTACATACTCCATAAATTAAAACTACTAATTAGGTACATATATTGTATGAGAATCATATTCACATCATTCATTATCTTTACAAATGAATACCAGTACCTAACATTAATTACAGCATTAATACGTAATTGTAAATTTTAAAGGGTTTCATTATTTGACAAGGATTCATTTAATGCCACTGGTATGTTAGTTTAACATAGAAGAGGTCTATTTTACTACATTCACTACGTTAATGGGGAAGATCGTGTTAATGAGAACGGAGTGTTCTATCACTCCTGTCTAAACTAACTAATAATCTCCTAAGATCACTATACCCACATTACTATGTGCGGGATACAGCGTGAAGCACTACGTCAGATATACATTTCTCTATATAACTAATGTTTGGTAATTTTATTTTACTACTCAGTTTCACGCTGTATCCCACACATGGCAAGGTTCAACCTAATATCGCGCTTTGCCTAATTACCAGAGCGAATTAAATATTTTCAATTTAAATATCTAATGAAAACATCAGATAATTAAATTGAAAATATTTAATATTTAATTTCCTCAACTGAGGATCGAATCCACAACCTATCGTTTACAGTCACAGGCTTGTGCCGCTGCGCCACGATAGGCCTCAATGTTATGTCTTTTTTTATCATGAATCATCTAAAACCCGAGAGAACAGACCAGAACAAATGTCGAACTCAGAACTGGTAAACCAATGAACACCTGTCACCACTACGCCACTCCGACACGTAAGTCTGAAATTAATAATCAAATTAATTATCATTAGCCGCCGCAGCTAGATGCATAATGTTTTGCAATCGACTTAATAGTTAATGCTATGATTTATGATCGGTTTTGACGTCAATTTAAATATATAATGTTTTGTGTAAGATAGAAATCATTTTATTACTTGATTTTTATCTTCTATAATTATATATTCGAGGCTGAAGGATAAGTGTGCGATTGTAAACGAGACGGGGTGGGTTTTTGATTTCCACTTGGCGACATGAAATATTTAATATTTTCATTTCATAGTTCTGGTGATAAGGCTAGGGCGGTGATAAGGGTTGAGTTCCGCCCGCAACACGTAATGCCTTCTCAATGCAGCAAAAAGTGTAAACAGAAATGTATTTATGGGAACGTAGCTTCTTAACACTAGGTTCCCAAGTTCCCTTAGTGTACCTGGCATATTTACGATAAATTATGAAACTAAGAATAGCATAAGAAAACAAACGATTAGATTGTGTGGGCTCGATTAATTTTGTAAAAGGTACATACTACAACCAGACGCTATATCGCTGCGTTTTCTTTAATGGCGGCCTTATTTAATAATAAATCATTTATTTATGACTATAATGTTTTAAAGGTAAAGATAACCTATTTTAAAATGTGTAGTGTTAAGACACTCTCCTCTCAGTATATCACTATTCACTGTAGAGCCGTTGTGTCATAATTAACGGAACTCAACATCGTGTTTTGACCAGCGCCTTCTGCTTTGTTAATATATATCTGTACTAACTCCCAAAGTAAATCATCGCTAATTACAAGCTAGTATTCAATTTCCATTATTTTTAATAACTATCGGGCCATTAATTGCTTCTTCCTGACGCGAATAGACGCTGTTATTGTACGCTATTATTAAAATTTATCATGCTACATTGGCCACACTGTACTCATACACACGCTATGAGAAACGCTTAACTGATGCTACGTGCTTCTATACCGAATATTCACACGTTGAACTTTAGTTTCAATTTTAAACTCTATTTTAAGGGGGTAAAGCGTATTTGGATTTGGCCGCTCGGTGTAGAGATTTATCGCGGGCAGCTGACAACACAGCTCTGACGTCACAATTAATCAAGACGTGTCAATGGATACGACTATAAATTGTTCGATTGTCAGATCTTCTGTCTATCTATCTATCTATACATTGTCTCTTATAAATGTATATATTATCTATGAAATAGGTTGGTAAGCACCTGATCATATTAAATTAACTCTTCATAATAAGTCTGCCTGCAAAGTGCAAGACTTTGGTTTACAAGTATGGGGATCTGCAAAAAAAAGGAAAGAGCCGGTTGATCCGCGCCCATCCCAAAAAAATTTCTAACAAAATATGTAACTTAAAAAAATAAACTTTACACAAACAGATCTGTCCAGGTCTCGCTGTAAATATTACTTAATATATTCATAACTTCGAGACGTAAAATCTAATATCTCGTCTTTGGCCGCTGCTGAAGGAATTTCAAAGTCTTTTTTTTTATGTTTTGAGATTCGAACCCACAACCTGATGCGTTTACAACCACACATTCTATAACTAATTTAAAGTTGAAATAAAGTGAAAAAACATAATTTGAATTAAATTAACACTTATTACTTACTTATTTATTTACAAAATTATTAATATTAGTTTAAAAGTTATCTATATTTATAAAGTTGAACAGACTGTTTCTGTGTTTGCTTCGTTGTTTGGTTGAACTACTGGTCTGAACCAACCATCCAATACATGTTTAATTTCAAAATAATACAAAAACAAAACTACAGCACATCACTAGTCTCCTATGCAAACATTATACACGAACTCGTACATATTTGTTATTGCGCAAACATTTTAAAAATGTCCATTAGAGCGTTTAGTGTTGTTCCGAAATTTCCACTAAAATGTTTATTTTGACATTTAGTGTTGCGCAAAATACCGCAAAAAGTGATTACCTGTCTACCCGCCGTACATAATTTACACGTAATTACTCGACCGATTCAGAAAACGTTCCCTAATCGCTAATTACACTTTATGGGGGCCATAAAAAGTTTATCTTTTTGAGCATCGAACTTATACTATCGTAGGTTAGAGTTTCATATATGCTTGTACGTTTAAAATTTAAGCTCACTTTACGGTAATTCAACTGTGATATCGTCTTATAAGCTATAGTTAGCAGATGTTATGTATGATGTATGATTACTAGGATTACTTGGTAAGCAATATGTAAATTAAATTGATTGTATGAAATGTAGGTTTAAATGGTTAGTCCTTCACGAAGCTGGGCAGAGGAAACTTGGGCATCTAGTGTTAAGACACTCTGTTTCACCATTGACACACTGCCGTGCTCCACTTTCCGACGTATTTAAGGCATTGCGTATTGAGTGGTTAAATTAAGCGCCGTGATATAAATCTTGTTTGAATATATGTATATAATGAACACACCAGATTTCTCTCCATTCCTCCGGGAACGTGCTACGCCTTATTGCTACGCCTTATAGCTAATTCCAACAAAATTGCTTAAGTCGACTGGTGTGAATAGTCAATATATACGGTATTCAGAGTTACGGTCTTAAACAGAGTACCAGCTCTTAAATTAAATTCGAGGCTTGTATTACAAGCAAAGCCTGAGATCGACCGATAAACTTTGCCTTAACACGATAGAGGTTATATTAAATTTAAATAACTTGACCTTAAAGTTTTATTAACTAATATTAAATTCTTATGAATAACAGCGCTTTGTCTAGAATATTGATTTGTAATAAAATGTTCAAATTAATTAATCAATTTGCTTATAAATAATATGTTATATTTGCATAGGTATTGAATACTAGCGGCCCACCCGCGGCTTCGCCCGCTTGTATTTATGATTATTTATTTAATGTTATTTAAATATACATATTTAGGAAAGTTTGGTTGGTCATTTTAATACTAGTACGTTCTTTTTTTATTCATCTATAATGTTCGTAATTTTAATTTTTAAAAAATATAAAAAGTATTGTGTTAATTTTTAGTTTAAATTGGCTTGTATGTCTTATAAATAATAAAAATATAAATGTTTCCCAAGTTGATTTTTATTCAGTTCCTCGGTTTTTTTGACGTAACTGTTCATTCAGTATCATCGATATATGAAATGATACATATCTACTATATATATCGACAGTTATCCAAAGCAGAATGTTTCCATTCTTACAAAAAATAACAATAAGAAAATATTTTTTTAGATTATTACATTTATAAGTAATTTTATGTAAAAAAAAGTTTTAATCCTCGAACAAAGGCCCCAGTAAGGCCAACAATAAACTGAACACAAAAGACTAATAAATAATAAGTTACTATAAGCAACAAAGACACGCCTGAGTTAAAGCAATTCACTTAATAATGGTATTAACATCACTGCGCGCTATCACTCTGCTTACCGTTACTTGCTCTGAGACATACTCATATATTTTGCTTATTGTTTGACTCTACTGTATATTCGGATGCACCACGGAAACTTAGTGTTAAGACACTCCGTTCTCGACTTTCCACCCAATCTTTACGTAACTCAACGCTGCCCTTTGTTTTGTTGAGCGGATCGTATTTTAAATCAGTATATTATGTTAAATCTTAGTACATCTCGCCGTTTTGTTAGAATTCACATATTTTCTGAAAATAAGGAGAGGAGCGGATTGAGCTAAGAGGATCTTATTTCTTAGTATTCTAAATGGAGGATTATGCTTACAGAAAAGGCAGATCTATAAAAATGTTATCTTTAATCTACTTGTGTAGATTTCAAATAGCGCGGAGCCAAATTCCGATACGTTCAAACTTTGTACGTTTTCTGAGAGTAAGCGTGACAATTTATCACATCAAAATTAAAAAAATATCTCTATTCACTTTCTAAGTATTTTTTTTTATTTAAATATACTTATTTAAATAAAATTAAATGAATGCTACTCTAGAATTAAAGGCAATCATTACGATAAAACGTGTTCGCAACTATTGTTAGCGACTGAACAAAAACACTTAAACACATTATTACACGGTACACTAATGATATAAATCATCGTATCAAAATATAATTCATTACACGAACTGCCAATACAATTGTAATATTATGGACACGATTAAACATATATCAATCGAAAATAAACTTAAACCCTTAGTGTTAAAATTCATTTTGTTTTGTACGATTTAAATAGGTTTCGTACAAAAAGAGTAATCAGCTCATAAGCGTTGGTTAATTTTCCATTATATTTCTTTTTGTGAAGTCGGATGAATGAGTTCGTGTATTACTCTTTTACTATGTTGCAAGCAATTTAATTATCGCATCAACTTAACGGACTTTTTGTGGTCGTGCTCTAGAAAACTGTATTGATCGAGAAAAAAAATAACAATTGATAATTGTCGCCATTGTAGCGCAGCGCAGACGTGCCAGACTGTAGTCAGTAGTAGTCACATCTGTGCTACTGACTACTTCTATAGTTTTGATTTACACTTTTTTCCGTATTGGAAGCAAGTCTTCTAAATAAAAGGAAAATGGAGAAGTAAATGTTTTTTCATCTGGCTGGCCTCTCTCAAAGCATCCTGCTTATATTAGCGGGATTTGTCGAAACAAAATAAAAAGGAAATAATTGTAAATAAGTTATAAGTAGTACTTAGTTAAGAATAAGTATTTACTTGACTAACCACCGCGCTTTCGCCATGAACTGTATTGCCATATCAATTAGTTCTTTATACTTATTTTAAGGTTTATGATCATAAAACTAATGCAAGAAATTAATAAATACTCATTTAGTTCAAAATTACGCAAAGTTTATGATTTGTAAAATCGTTTTCCGGCAATTTTGTGGTAAACATTAAACTTGAGAGACCTACAATGTAATGCAAAAATGATTGTAAGTCTTGTGGCTTTAGAAATGTTATGCAAAAATGCACTTTTATATTTTTTATTGCTAGATATTAAAGTGAACATCATGTGGCCAGTTTGTCTTAAACAAAGTTAAATTATATTTAAATCACCTTGAACCTATTTTTTATCGAAGCTGCCTAGACATCATGCAGTTAAATTAATTTTGAAGGTTTCACAATCAAAATTAAGCAAATTAATAAAATGATTCGAACAATTTCAATAATTATTATAATTACACGTTCTCAAGGAAACGCTACAGGTAGTGGGTTCAGTGTCCACTTGATGAAATAATATATTTAATATTTTCATTTCGGCATTAGCGTTTACAGTCATACGTTCGACTGCCATAGAAACACTTAATTAGATTCATACATGACGTACATTCAGCAAATATAAATAGAGGCGGATGATGCGGCAAATCACGTCTCATCTAGGTACTGCACGATTTAGTCGCGTTAAGGTATTTGAATTTTGATCTCTGAGAGCGTTAGAGATCAAAGTGAGAGCATTAGAAAAAATATAAGCAATATATGTTTCTATTAATAGTTATCTTTTTGATGTTTAAAGTTTTACTTACCTTCACTGTAAATGTTTAGCAGCATAGACAGAGGTAACTTGGGAGCCTAGTGCTGAGACATTCCGTTTTTCTTTAGGTATTTCCGTTTCTCACTTTTCGCTGAAATCTTGAGGTCTTGCGTGTAGAGTGGCGAAACTCAACGCTGCACTTTGTCTCGTTATCAGAGCGAGGAAATGAAAATATAAATAATAGAAATATCCTTGAAAATTTAAGTAAGTACTATCATGTAATAAATTATTGCATACAAAAGTTATTGACGAGCGTCTGGCACTTAGCCATTTTATGTACGTGTTACGTCGGACCGGGCTCGAGGTCGTGGATTCGACTTATGCATTGACACGTTGTATTTTACAGTCTTTGTCTCTCTTTCTATATAAATGGTATGGAAATTTAAAAAATAGGTAAATTAAAACTAAAAGGAGATAAATATTTAGGTACAATTTTCATTTCTTTGCTCGTTAGCAGTGACGATGCAGAGACGCGACGTTGAGTTCCGCCTCTCAATCTCTCCAAAATTTGGTGGAAATGAGTAACGGAAGTGTTTAATGGGAACAGAGTATTTTAACATGAGTTTCCCAGATTACCTTCTATGTGCGTGATACAGTTTTCTATAAAAAAACTTTATAAAAAGTAGTTAATAATTGTATGGCGGGAAACAGCGTGAAAATATTCATTAATTTAATATTATTATTAATTGCTATATTGACATTTTTGTTCCAGCCATACATCGTTATCAAGTTTAAAACAAAAAAAAAGACTATGTTCCGTATATAGACGTGCACTCGCTATAAAATGAACATATCAATATAAATTGCAAGAATTATCGTTTAAAGCACTTTCTCAAATGAACATTAAAAACGTAATCTCATTTATTACTTAGTCGTAAGTGTTTTATGATTTTTTAACAATTATGTTGTATAAAACTTTTAAATTGAGAAATGTTTGCATAACACAAGCTTAAGTTTGTTACTTCTCTTTGTTTATTCCGCGGTCTGTCGAGGCGCAGCGACACAAGCATGTGACTGTAACCGACACGTTGTGGGTTCAATACCCACTCTAGGAAATGGAATATTTAATAATTTTCATATAAATATTTAATGTTTTCATTTCTTCGCTCTTGTACAAGGCAAAACGTGACGTTGAATTCCACCACTCAACACGCTATGAATCAAATTCGGCGGTAAGTGGGGAACGGAAGTGGAACGGAGTGTCTTAACACTAGGTCCCCAAGTCCCCTCTGCCTACGCTGTCATATGCGGGATACAGCGTGAAGCTGAGTGAGTGAGTGAGTCTTTGTTTATTTTAATAAGAGTTCAATATTTAAAAACATTAACCATTTGAAGAAAATGGTCGAGTGCAACTGGACTTGCACATAAATGGTTCCGTAATATTATCTATAAAACGAAAAAAAAGCGCCAAGAATATTTATTTTACTACATTTTTTGTATTTTTTATTAAAGCGGCATCAAGAATACAACTTAAATAAAAGGTTAGGCTAATGGCGGGTTGTGTTCCCCGCGCAATCCCAAATGACGTAGGAAAATAAAAGTATTTTAGAATGATATAATATATATATATATATATATATATATATATATATATATATATATATATATATATATATATATATATATATATATATATATATATATATATATATATATATATATGTGGCGATCGAACCCCCTCCTACCTCGTTTACAGCTGGACACAGACCAACTACAAAACGGCGAACTCTGTAAAAGTATAAAAATATTTTGAAAATCCGTATTAAAACTAAAACGAAGTCCTTTCAAAACAGTTCACAAAGTAAACATTCCCAGTCAGCTGAAACATCGATGTCCCAGATACAAAACGCAAAGTGCCAATTCAAACAAACACTGTATTCTTGGATGGAACAATAAATTGCTGATAAGGGACAATCGACGTCGCAGAACAATCGCCTATAGTGTAGACGGTAGTCTGCGTGCGTCATTTTCCATTGTACCTACTAATGTGAAGCTCCGGAATTACAATTCGATCTCTGAAGCCGGGGATAAGTCGCGTTCAAAAGATTATATTACTATGATATGAAGTTCTATGAAATATTAATAGGTTCAAGTTATACCTTGAACCTATTAATATTTTGTTATTTTGTGTTATTAGCTTTTTACATATGTTGAGTTCCGTCACTGAATTGAAAATTAGGCGGAAAATAAAAATCAATGCTATATGCCGACAGCGTCAAGCTATATTATTACACTATTTATATAACGACATATTATAACATATCTAATTATATCTAGACCTGAAATGGCGCAGGGACACAAGCGTGCGACTGTAACAGGATCAGGTTGTGAAATTGATCACCACTCAAGGAAGTAAAGTGTTTAATATTATTATTTCTTCAGTTTAGTGTAAGTCAAAGAACGGCGATCAGGACTACCACTGTGTCTTAACACTAGATTCTTAAGTAACCTCTACCTACTCTACCATGCTTAAAAAATGGAAGAGTGCTTGGATTGCAAGACATAATATAAACATTAAACACGAAGAAGAATGAATATGAAGATGTGGAGTGGACGTGCGGTATAACGCGGTCTGACCGCGCAACACACTTATTCGAGGTAGTCTTGGCCCGTGACGTAGCGGATAAGCTCCAAGAGCGTGGCATGAAATGGTATTGCATTGATGACGTTTCGCACCGAATTAGGATAGATCTTAGGCCGGATGCAAGTGCTTTGCTGTGTCTGTCCCTGGAATAGAATCTCCAGGACATTAAATGAAGCGCTGGTAAAATAATAATAGATTAAGTAGTGAGGCAGACTCTGGCAAACGCTGGGATTAATGTCAGGATGAAGTAGAAGAATCTAAATATCAACTACAAATACAATAAAATACTCAAAACCAGGTAAATTACAGTAAGTTATTATTCTGAAAACCATAAAAACCTAACTTAGGTAAACGAGTACATGATCAAAAGCACCTTTACTTCACGACATCTAATTTCTAATATAGTATTGCTGTTCCTCCGCTCCATACAGTTTCATTCAATATATGCCACTTGCATGTATACAAGCCTCGACTTATATAACTGACGGGGCTTCAATAGCTATAATTACGGGATGCCAGTGCCTTGCTCTTTGACTTACTTGCCAAGACGACATGGTACAGACTGACAGGTATTCATGTAAAATACATATTTAAATGCTTACAGATAGTGGTTCATTTATTTAATAGGTTTACACTATTGAATAATTATATCTCTTTGCATCAAAGTGAGTGCAAACATCTGTTAAGAAGTTAACTGTTTACCAGATCGGATAAAAGAAAATAAGTAATAATCCACTAAGACTGCTGCTGTGCTATTGTAGCTTTTGTACCGAAACTTTTTATAAAAATATTATATTTTATTTTTATATATTTTTAAAGTGCTACAGAGACATCATCAATCATTATATAGACTGATTTTAAGTATGGAGTTTTTATTCAATATTATTTTAACCCATTCATTTTTATTTATATACATTTTTATTTTTCTACAAGCAATACATAGAAAAGATAAAAATTCACAGCTTTATCTATGGCATTCCCTATACATAGATACGTATATAAAGGTGTATACATAAAAGCGCTTTACGGTGATATTGTGGTAACAAAGCTGCACTGCACTGAGCTTGAATGCAAGTGATTACGTAGCGGCCGCACAGCCTGCCCTTTGATACATTATTCTCCCTCAGATGCCAAGATTAGATCTCCATCCGCATCTGTTATAGACAATCGTTAGTTTTCCTTTAAAGTACCTACTGCTTGTGGGATGCCCGCATGGCGCACGCTTTGATAAACATCTAGCTATACGACACTGTTTTGTTAGAAAAACTCTTCAATTTCGATCAATATAGTCGGATTTTGGGGTTCTGTACCTCAAAAGGAAAAACGGAATTCTTGTAGGACCACTTTGTTTTATGTCTGTAGAACTCCCCAAATCATATAATTTCAGATTTCGTGAACATTCGGAAAGCTTGGATAAAATCAAGCTCCTAAGACAACGCAATCCAAATAATAAGCAAGTAGACATCGTCTTTGGTGTTTGATGAATGAAAAGATATAGAATATTTTTCGTTACTCACAATTTTGAATTTTACTAAGAAAGGAGAACTTATAATATAAATGAAGTAAAAAATATCTGAATGGTGATAATTTAAAAGTATTTCATAGAAGAAGAAAAACATGTTTATAAATTTGTAAAATGTTGTCTTTTTAAATTTGTTTCATTTCAAATAACAAAATTGTATTTTTGCATTTCATTACATAAAAAATGAGTGGTTGATAACTTTTATAAGTTGCACTTCCTACCCACCCTACTATACTGAATTTGGTACGGAACCCTCGATGGACAAGTCTGGCTCGCACTTGGCTGGTTTTTTTAGGTATTGTGGCATAGTTATTTGAACGTAGTCGTATTAAGTTTCATTCTCTGTTCATAGTTTTATTATCTTTACCTTTGCGCCTTTCTTTAATACCCTGAAACTTCGAAATAAAATCAAACATGACCATAATATAAATAAAAAAAGGCAACTTAGATTAACTTCTGCTACCACTATTTATAAATTTCTCATAAATTGGCGATATAATCAAACGTCAGTACCAACTACCTACATACTATAGACAAGCAGTTGCTCTGTGACTTAGATGCGTTCCGAGAACGCATGCAGTATGTTTGCGAGTGTAAACGCGCTTTGATGATATACAGATACAGATCATGGCGACCCTTGTTCGTGGAAAATTTATACTAAACTAACAACTCACTTGCGGCTTCACTCGCTTAAACTTTTGGAATATTTATTATCGTAAGTTATATTGTACTGAAAAGTTTCATTTAAATCAGTTCAATAGTTTTTAAGTTTAAGTTCTCATACATATGTATGTATTCTCTCAAACTTTCACTTTTATTAGTATAATTTGACTTACCCCAGGAATTAGTTGCGTGATACATTAGGATACATAATGTCAGGGCCTATGTTACTCCAGTTATTTCCTATTGGGGGCTGATCTCAACGTCACACTATGCCCGGCCATGGTAATGTAACATTAATTAATATATATTATTTCCCCTTACTAAAGATCAAATACCCCAATCATCTTGAGTTCAGTCTGTACTGTGACTATCTCACTACGTCTATATCCACATTTTTTTCTCATAATATTTCATTAAAAAATGATACAATTATTTCTTAATCGTTAATCTCAAAGCAATAAATAAATTCTTTGAAAACTTTCTCTTTGTAAATTGCATCATTTTAATTGAATTCTTTGTTTCTGCTCTTTTGAGTAATTCAAAAGGTATTATTGGATTTTAAAGTATTTAATTCCGTACAGGCTTTGTAAATATATTTTTTATTTACAAAAACGATACAAATAAGCGTTTGCGTCTTCTGATGGTAAGCGATCACCGCCGCCCGCCACTGCGTGTAACTCCAGAGGTCCTACGGGTACAGTTGAGTTGCTCAGAGAGTCATGGACTGACTGTTATCACGGCTTTGGGTACTTTTGTAAATTATTTTCTTTTTTAAACTCTCAAGATGGGCAGAATGTCTAAATAGAGAACTGGGCAAAATCAATCCTAATTGAAGATAATTAAGATTCTATATGTATTTAGAGATATTACGTGTCATACAAGGAAAATAAAATTTACACCATAGCTACAAACCTCGTCCCTTTGTACCGTTCTATAAAAATATACACAAATCATTTACTTAACTGAGCCCTCATAATCTCTTGTCACACAAAGGAGAGCCAACTTGGTGTGATAGTGATCATTGAGCCAATCATAATTCAAATAAACTTGTGTAAAGCATGCCCTCATTAATATCTACTATCCGTACTCGTATGTATATATTTATGATTCTTCACACTTTATCCAGTATAGTAGGCAGGGGGAACCTGGAAACCTAGTATTAGGATATTCCGTTACCATCGGATTACCATTCAGACACTTCCGTTCCTCACTTTTAGCTGAATTCGTGGGCATTGCTTATTGACTGGCGAAACTTAAACGCCGGGAATTATCAGATGAAGTTAAAGGTGAATAAAATATTTCATCCCGTCAACTGTGGATCGAACTCACAACGATACGTGCTTACAGTCGCACGCAGGTGTCTCTGCGCCACGACAGGCCTCTTATTCATATGAATTTTGGTTCAAAATTATTCATTCATACATGTGCTGTGAAGTGTAAACTCAAAAAATAGAGTGTCTTATCACTAAGTACCTAGAGAACGGACACTTTCTTATCATTACACATTACGTACACTGCAACATTTATTTTCTCTTCCATTAACGGCATTTATACTTAATTAAATTACATATTCCAACCGACTGAATGTAAAAGCGAGTCTAAAGCAGCCGTAGACGGACGCAATTGCAAAAGTCTTCACTGAGTCGTGGCTGCCTTTTGGCGTCTTCCTTCCTTTGGATGTGAAATGCTAAGCTATTCGTAATTCTAGCGATTATTTATCTATTCGTTACTTGTTCGTAGATTTTATATTTTTGAATTTTTTTTGTTATATACACTTTACTTCACCTCTTAGTATAAACAGAGACACCGTGGTGATAATATTCATTTCTCTAAACGGGTATCGCACTTATAAACAATATTTTAACAATGAAACTTAAATCCAATTTGGCACAATTATCACTATAAATAATGTATGTATCTTTATAAAATTAACGATAACTCGCCTTGTTAGTATGTATGTTAGTATATGTAAAATGGTGCAAGCTTAATTTGACCCACTTTCCAGTGTCCGATTCAGTTGAAATGTAGTTTACGATTTCAGTTATGATGACAATCCAAAATGGCGTCAACAAAACGGATGATTACAATTTTGGCACAATCCAGACAGTAGCGCGTACCAAATGATAAGATTTGACTTGCAAAACAATACACAACTAAACATAATAACCAAATCTAAATAAAAGTAATAAATGCTTATCAATTATTTTTTTCTACTGAATATAATATTATTTTACTTATATATTTATTAAGCAAGAGAACAGTATAGAAATTGTTACAAATTTTAAATTATATTATTTGACATAAATATTGAAACAGATACTTTTTTTACATTTATATATTTCTATTTACAATTAATGCGCAACTGTAATTATGCGTTTAAGTGTAAATGTGGTTATTATGGGTTCGATACCCACTTGAAAAAATAAATTATTTTCATTTCTTCGTTCTGGACGACAACAAGACGGAACGCGGCGTTTAGCGCCTCTACTCAACATGCAATAACACCGTAAGCGGCGTTTTTGAACACTAAACTCATACACTCGCGTGTAACTCTACGTAGCTACATACTGTATCCCCTAAGAGAAAAATACGCAAGAAATTTGTATAAAGTAGATATAATATGGTGGTTTAACAAGGGCGCTAAAGTAATTTACTTAACTTCACAATTAGCGTTATTTGTGTACATAACAACGTGTTTCGTGCCACGGCTAACTAGACGTAGCTCGGTGTAGGTCTTGTACTATAGTTATTATTGTTAAATTGCCATACTGAGATATGAAAATTACAGATCGTTATAAAATTAGTAAGTAAATTACTTGAGTCCTGTCGTGGCGCAGAGACATAAGCGTGTGCCGGTAAAGGCTATATGTGTAAATGGATATGGATTCTAATAATAATAGTACAGCACAGGTTATGGGTTCGACCCCCACTCGAGGAAATATGTAACATTTTCATTTCTTCACTCTGTTTACGATAAAAAAAAGTAGCGTTCAATTCCACCACCAAAGAATGCCTCAAGAATTCGGCAGAAATTGGGTAACGGCAGTGTATTTATGGGAACAGACGACAGACGGTCAGTCTAGGCGGTCATACTCGGTTATTTATTATTAACGTACTATTTAGCTTCTAGCTATTTTCCGTAAATAGCAGAATAGGCAGAGAAATCGGGAACCTAGTTTTAAGTCACTTGAGACATATTGAGAGACATTGAGAATATATACTTTTGTATTATAGTTAACGTTTCCTTCATATAAAAGAAGTCGCTTTCCAACAAATGTTTCATATTATACTTTATGGAGTTTTCATTATTAGATTGATTCCAGAGACTTGTTCTCACGTACAGTAGTACAGTATACGCAGAACGTAATATAGTGTAAAAGTCACTTGTACTGAACTACATTTAACCTGAGCTAAAGCTTTGCTTTGTTCGTCCTGTTTGTGTGATAAACTGCACGTGCACTCTGTTAGATATGATTTTCTCAGGAAATACCTTTGTGCGATATGTAGCTTTCAGTTTCAGTAGTATCGGATGTGATGTGATTGCTAAAAGCTTTATAGATTTTACGAGTCTAATGAAATATTAAGCTTTTTTAATTTGGCTGATTGTATATAGTTGATTTTGATTACGGATCGCATATGGATATAGATTCACGCTATATCTTAGATATAGTCAGTGGAAACCCAATGTCCATTTTCTTTTCTTATCTATAATTCAAGGAAGACAATCAAAAACCTAGTGCTTAAATTTTAATTCCTTTATATATACACATAATATGTGTAACTATATTTAAATATATTCAAAACGCGGACTATCTAGTATACGCTATCGGGGCGTAGCGGGAACGGATTTGATTAATACCCGAATGTATACTCATTCTCTTATCACGTTCGTATCCACCTCACCATTAGAGTGATATGATATCATTACGTGATAGTGATGTTATATCACTTTATTTAGCTATCTATCTTTCTAATTCAAGCTGTATCTAGCTTATAGCAGGATAAACAGAGACAAATTGGGAACCTTAAGTTAAGACACTCCGTTCTCATTAAAACACTTCCCATCCCCACTTTCTGCCGAAACATCGCGTGTAGAGTCACGAATCTCAACGCCGCGTGCATTATCATACTTTTTTTTTTAATTATTAAGCCTTTATTTAGCTTTCATTGCCTTCTTTATATATGTTACGTCAAATTCTTACATATTAACCCCGCGATGAACTCTAAAATACTAACACACACCAAGGTTAGTGACCTGCATCTATAGTTACTTACTTTCATATACATTGACGTTTTCATATTCAAAACGGATATATCGTTTGAAGTAGAGCGTCATTGTGTAGAGTTTGCAACGGAATCGTCAGGCGATATGACAGGTGGCGGGAACATCCGGTGGGGGCAGGAAGTCCTCGATACCGCTGCGTTCATACTAAAGCAGATATTAAGTGTGAATTTTATACTTAATTTTAGTTAATGGCCATTTAAATTATGTGATTTAGTTTTATATTACTTTTTATTATATACGATTAAGAAATATCTACTTTTAACTATAAAATATAGTTGAAAAAGTATTTTTTTAAAAAAGCATTAAGGTTAAAATGTTTAGTAAATAATTATTCATCAATGATATAAGCTTCCGTCGTTGATTTTCACTAAACATTTGAACCTATAACTGATAAAATATAAAAAAAAATAATCTTCTGAGTTATATGGAGCAGCACCGTTATTTTGCAGTGGGGCTAAATTATATATCTGCAGCGTTGAGTTCTACTTTTCAAAACGGAGTGCCACATTTCGCCGGAAACTAGGAAAGTATTTTACTGGGAAGGAAATTGTCTTCACAGTCTGACTGTGACCGCGATGGTTGTGTGTTCGATCTACACGTGAGCGAATTATTGTTATATTCTAAATTATTTTTATTAAACTTCGTCATTGATTTTCTTTACTCAAGGTCTCCAATTTGTTTTCCAGAAACTTGGTACAGCCTGTCTTAATACTAGGTTAACTCCGTCTAGCACCGCTATGCGAGAATAAGACTAAAGCTATAAAAAAGTATAATATTATGTCGTAAACTCAACGTGTAAAAATAACTCGTTAAGATAATTATATTATAATAATTAAAATACTTAAATATTTACATAAAACGTCGAGAGACCTACTTTTACTGAGCTAAATTGCTATCTTAAAGTAACATCGAAATCATAAAGATATTAATTAAATTAAATGGAAATTTTTAAAACATGTAGAGATAATTTTGAAACAGTAACGTATGTACATATTGAAGAGAAAAAAATATACATCCTTAGTGGCATAGAGATTCACCATTCAACACGCATTTTCACACAAAACTGGGCGGTACATTACGTAGGACGGTCTTTTTTAAAATAAAATTAAGTGAAATAAAATAAAATTAGGCAATATATTGCTTTAACAATTAAGCGATATAGTGTTTTAATTACTTTCCCAAGGTACCCTTTACCTTCCGTGCTATGCGCGGGATACAATGTAAAGCTTAAACAAAACAAAAAAAAATATATATTTTTGTAGTAATACAGAATCTATAGATAAACAACAAAGTAGATCCTTGTTGTTGCAAATTATATAAAAGCTACGTCATGATATAACGAATAGCTTACTTTAATCGGTAAACAAATTCTCATAATTAAACATTCTTTAAATACACACGACAGACTTTTAATGGCACTCCACGAACAGACACAGCCAGCTATGTAGGTATTATGAGGCAAAACATCCGTTTACATTCTCACGGATATTCCGTTGAGCCGCGTTTCCTGTTAACCAAATAAAGCGAACAACTTTCGTTATTGGCCGCCTAAAATTTTGGACAAGTGACAACGTACCGTAATAATATAGTAAGTACTTAGGTACGATGTTACATATAAATTATAGTAAGTAATTTTTAAATAATGGTCAGGTAAAAATAGGAATGGATTAACATAACAGGAAAAATAAAGGAATGTTAAGTCACTTCTTCATAATCTGCGTAATTTTAGTTGGGAATTTAGCGCTGTTCTTCTCTCTACCACAACGAGGAAAAAATAACTATAATTGTTCTCCTTGAAGCACGTCGCGTCTTTGAGTTCTGCCACTCATACGCAATGCCCGAATCTCTGTCAATTGACATTATATGTAGTGTACAAATAAAGTAATAAATAAATATTTCATCTCCTCGACTAGGAATCTCACCTACAAACTTTTGCACGCTACACGCTATTGCATCTGCACCAAAACTGGCCTTAGGATTTACTACCCTAGACTTTATATCGATATTACCAAGTGAATATTGTGAATTAGAATTAATTTCCTCTGTCTAGCAACAAGAAACAACATCGCTGTTAGTTTTATCATTGAACATGCAGTATCTTGGAAAATCCAACATAAAGTAAGGAACGGAGTGTCTTAACACTAACTTTCCACTGCCGACCCCAAGTGTACAAAAAATGGACCCATAGCAAAAAAATATATAGATATTTCATAAGTCATATAGGCAACTAAATTAATGAGTACTCAAAGTATGTCGACAAGGATATAGATATACAGCTCTCGTAGCTTCACCATTGTTGTATTGACGTACGACAAGTATTCGCAATACATTTTTTATATTACATCACCGAAGAGGCTGGATAGAAGAATTTATAATATTCTTATTCTACTATAAAGATACGCCTTTTGACACCTCATTTGTTACGCTTTGCGATGTTCGAGCAAGCTCATGCTATTATATAAAATATACATACATGTATACATATATATTAAGCTAAAAACTTTGTTCATCAAGCAACACGATAATCTCGGGAACTACAGGTTTGATTTTGATATAAATTATGATATAAATTGTGTGTTGGACTTCTTGTCCATTTATGGAGGTCACACTTTTTATCATAGTTTTACGCTGTATCCCTCATATAGCTGGGCACAGAGAACCTGGGAACCTGACGGCACTCTGATTCTTTTAAGAATTCCATCTAAAACGGCGATAAAACTTAACGCTTTGCCTCATTCCAGCCAGCCTCCATGCCACCTTATGATGCAAATTCAGTCCATTGCTGCTTTTCGCGGCACTTTCTTCTGACCTGATGGTAGCGACTTGTTCATTTGACAATTCATAAGGGCTCTATACAATCAATCTGAATAATCCATGATTTGAATATCAATTTATGCAAACCTCTGTAAATATATCTCTATAAAGTTTTATACTTCATTAGATCTACACTATAGTTCATATTTAGGTATTACCCAATATGGCGTGACATTACAATATTGGCATATATAAGTACTATGAATTCGTTTTCCACGCTCCACGCATATAAAATGGCTCGCAAAATCGTTAAAACTATGTTAGATCCGTAAAAGAACTTCGAACCTATAACATGTACATTAGCCATTACCAAGTGACACGGCTTGCATAACATATGACGCTACGGATCAAATAAAGGCGTATAAATATATATTTTTATGTTCGTTAGTATATTTTAGTTGCTACAGAATATTTTATCAAAATCTTCCTAATATAAATCGGGAAGTTTCATGGAAAAAATACTGAATTGATTTAGATAAAATTTTACGGTACGGTAATACTGATATTAACATTATATTGGTTGGTTATTAGGGTTTATTATTAAGATGTAATTTGTTTACAATATAACGATAAGTTTATAATAATCTTATATATTGGATGTTTTCATGGATTTTAAAATAAATAAAATTAATTTGTGTAAAATAAAAAAAAAAAACCGATTTTCGTTAGAATTTCTAATAACTTTCTCTCACTGTTTCCATATAACCCGTAGCGTACCTATGTACATATGTACTTGCCAAGTTCCAACCTTCATTTTATTCTTGCCTTGTTTGGCAATTATTTAATTATATCTGTCCAACATATTGAGAAGTAGATGGGAAGAACTAATTGTAAGTAATTTATTAACATGAGATGGTTTGTCATTTCCACAATCACGTTGAAACTGAATATCTTTATTTAAACAAGATTTTAATGATACATATAGCAAAACTTCTAATAGTATTTTATTTTTTGGTAAAAATCTTACATTAATACATTTTTTTAAACTCCACTAATCTTTAAGCACGATGTGCTCCACAAAATATACATAAGCTGCTAAAAAGAAAGCAACGTCAAGTGAAAAGCATAGTCATTTAAAAATACCCACTCACTTAGACACTATTGACACGCTCGAGAGCTCTCCAGATATGGAAATGAGAGTTGATACCGAAAACGAACGATTGGACGATAAAGGAACAAACAATCTTGCATTAGACCGCACTGGAATGTCGCTCACGCTTTGCAAGGCGTTATCTTATCTCGTGGACTGAGTTTAAGAAGGAGGTTTTTTGTATACGTTAGATACATATGTGAATTAGATTGTTTGAATATTTTTCGGTTATAAAAGTCAATTCTAAAAATAGATAGGTTACCCAATTGTAGCCTAAATTCTTTCTGTCATTAATCAAGTTTCCAATTGTGTCTATATACTAAATACGTAAAAATCTTTAAAAAAATATTTACATACGGTACATATAGACATAGATATTTAGCTTATGTTAAAAAAAATATAATATATTTTTATAAATTATTAGAAATACCTAAAGATTAATATCTATACGGAATTTGACACAAGTTTACATCTCGTAAGTCTACATCATTACCATCCTGTCAATCGTCTACAACCAAGCACACAAAGTAATCACATACTTGATTACCCCAATTTTTTTGCTTTTAAAGTAAAGTACTTGTCATATTCCCGACAGGGCAGCGGCACCGTCAGCTGCAGTCCGTTAAAAGTCCATTTGGTAGTTTCATTACGGTCGCACGCACGACGCCGCCACCGCTTTGGATATAATGTGGTTTTTGTTCAACGCATCTGGGAATGAGTTGCGTAGCTAATAGTTCAGAATACCGGGGGGCTACGTGCTCGGCTGGCGAGCTGGCGACTGTTGTTTATATGAAACACGCCGTCCCTTTCCACCTCGTGGGCGAATGATAATGCGACGGGCAGTTATCGTGCGAGAATGCTGTCGGAACTGGAAACCAAACAAAGTAAGATAAGTCACCAACATTGTTGATGTACCCGTAATTGCTTTTTTTTTACAACATTTTTTTTAAATAATTATATTCGTTCGTAATTGTGTTACGTGAGGCTGCTCTGATGTACGTAAATTGCAATTACTTTAATGGTGGTTAGGTATTTAAAATATACTTTTTGCCTAATTTTACAACACCTTAATGACATATTTAAAAAAAAAGTTATTTAATTAAGGCTATTACTTAATGATTTTTTTTTTTAAAAAAATATGTTACATAACATAAATAAATATGTTAAAAAATATAGTATTAAGATATTCCAGTGTCATAGAAACTTCTATTTCCCGCCCTCCACCGAATTCTCCAGGTATTGAATATTGTGTCGCCGCGTATTTGCTTCCTTACCAGAGCAAAGACAAATAAATGAAAAAATATAATATTCACCAACTGAAAATCAAACTCTACGCCATCGCTTTAACGCACAATTGTGCCACTATACCACAATGGCCTTTCCACACTCCTCGTAGACGTTAAATTTGAAAATTAATTTAACGGAAAATCCAAGTACTATGAAATCGGAACTCCTGATACTATTTCTTCCAAGTTACATTAGTTCTTACATAAAGTATTGAACTCGACTCGGACCGATCGCAACTTAATTATGTTTCCATTTTCTTTGAGACTCGGCATCTCCGCTGAGACTTGCGGAGCGCAGAGCAATTTCAACTCATATAGGGTACTATAGTCATTTCAAATGGAGTTGATCGGACATTGCGATGAAGTATACGATAAGAGACTCAAAGGAAAATGTACTTCAACATTAATGTTTTAAAGTAACTTTTCCTTTACAGTGCTAAAGTCAACGGGTACCCGTCGTGCCCAATTTTAGACCCTTAAGTGGAAGTGATAAGAGTAATTTGTCTGTACAAGGGGCCTGGGCTGCGATGTGAGATATGAAGCTCGACCTAGTATTGGTGCTAGTTCAAAATCGATCAAGGACTTTGTTATATTTTTAGATTTGATTCTGCTTTTAATAATTTTCGTAGGATCTAATGCTGATACAGAATATTTTCCAAGTCTTTGTATTTTATTCGTATTGATGATTTGTATGATAATGCCTTAAACATATTAAAATTTATGAACCATAATCAATAATTTATGAATTTATATGTATGTACCTACGAATGAAACCTACGAATTTTTAAAAAATAGCTGCCTACCTAATAAAATAAACGTTTGAAATAAAAATATAACACAAAAAAACTAGAGGTCTGTCATGGCGCAGGACACGGGCGTGGTTGCAATTGTCGCAAAACGCAATGTCTTAAAAATTTGGCAGAAATTGCGGAACGTGTCGTGATAGGAAAATTGACTTAACATTGGTTTCACAAGACCCATCTGCCTGCATTGCTATATGCAGGATGTAGCATGAAGCTAATAAAAGTAAATTACAAAAGATAAAGCGATAACTAAGGTACATAATAACGCAGCCTTCCCCCGTCACTGTAATCCTTATCGAACAAGGATCTGTAAAGTTGCGACTCATAAACTAGCTTGTGTTATGATTTTTTTTTGTTTCCTTTTACAAGAAGTGAAGTAAGAAACTATTGTGTGCAAAATCAATAACCATTTTGAAAGTATCATTAATTTTACTGGATATAAGATAAGGCTGTTGTCGTAAGAACAAGTTTTATATTTATTAAGATAATTTACTTTTTGTATATTTTTTTCGAACAATAACCGTCGCTGTTTCGAATTCGATTTTCAAATAGAAATTATATTAATTTATTGCTTCTATTCCAGTAACAAACCAAGGCGCGGCGTTGAGTTCCGTCTTTCACATAATGTCTCGAAAAATTAGTGATACTTGGGGATTGGAATATCTTACATAGATTCCCTCTACGTTCCTTTAAATATTTGAGATTAAGAGTGAAGCTATAACTTACAGTTTTATTTGAAAGAATATATAACTTTTATTGACTAGAAAATATTATCAAATTTACTTTTCGTAGAAATGTACTGTATAAGATTTCTAAAAAAGATTGATTACTGACACTAAATATCATTAATATGTATATCAAACAGCTCACTTTACTGTTAGTGTGCCAGGCCTGAGGGCCTTAACTTTCGAGGAGAGGCGAGCTATTAGCTATTTTGATCTAATAATTAAAATGTTATCTTATATTATGCTTTTAAAATAATACAGTCCATGGTTACCTGAGCATATTGTATAGCTAATAAATATTAAATAAATTTTACATGGTACGAGTATCCTACAATATGAATTCCTCACCAGTATTTTTAAAAGTTTTGCAGAAAAAGGAAAGGAATCTTCGAACACTTTATCTCCAGATTTTAAACAAAAAAAAAATGAAAAATATATATATATGTATCTCCTTCATAACGCAAGCTAATTCATCAATGTTATCTTATAAAAATGACAGCTTGAAAAAACCTACTAGCTTGAAAATGCTAAACAACAACTCTACAAAAACTTATTGAATCACCGATACAGAATGTACAAAATGTCATTCGAGTTAATTAAAGGTTGTGCTATCACCGGCTCGGAATGTAGATTTCAACCTTATTTGAAATTACAACTTTTTAGTTCTCAATGGCTTCCACTGCGAACCCTTTTGGGGTTCCGCGAGCAAAACGCAAGGGTCGTTGTTCACTGAAATGATTATAAATCTGAGTGTCGCCATTAAGGGATTTATCGTTGCGTTGAAAAGGGGTTAAAATACTATTTTTTTAAACGTGCTTCTATTTTATTATTTTCCTTTTACATTTTTTCCAGATTCACACTGTATCCCGATTATAGCTGAGAAGGCAGAGAGTAATTATCCAACTTCCGCTGACTTTACATGATGATAGCGCAACTCAGCGCTGCCATAAATATTATTTCAAAATGTTTCTTTACAAAATATGCAGTGATCAAGTAGAGTAGAACACACATAAACTCTATAGTAGAGTCGTCAATCTAGAAGTAGATAGAAAACCAAAATGAACCTGTTATACGAGAAACTGTTACTTATGTTAATCACTTTACTTACATGCTCGCAGTAGACATTGCAGAGCTTTCTAATTTATCATATGTAATGACAGATATCGCGCTTATCGCCCTCAGGCACTTATGTTCACATTGCTTTTTTTTTTTTTTTATGGAAAAGACGGCAAACGAGCGTACGGGTCACCTGATGGTAAGTTATCACCGTCGCCCATGGCCCCGAGTAACTCCAGAGGAGTTACTCTGAGCGTTGCCGTCTTTTAAGGTGGAAGGGCACCGGGGCCCGGCATTACCTATTGCGAAACGCAGTGGCCAAAGCCACTACTTAACGCCGGTCTTAAATGCCGGGGGTGGTAACAATCCGGTCGAGTCTGCCCATGCGTGTTGCCATTACTGGCAACGTGACTCTGCCACACGCACTTTAGTCGCCTCTTACAACACCATCAGTACCAGGGTGATCCTATTCTAAGCCGGGATCACACGGCACATTGCTTATCTAATGTATTATTATTAAACAGTATTCAACAAACCTAAAAACCAATGAACAATACGGGGTCAAATATCAAAAGTCGAAACATTTTAATTTTAAACGTATTCAAATTATTTAAATCATTTATATAATTATACCATCGGTATGTGCAGGTGGGACATAGAGACAAAAGTGTGCATTTAATTAATTTTTAGAGTTCCGTACCTCGTAACGAACACTTTTAGAATAACTACATATGTTGTCCGTCTGTCAAGGCTACTTATCTCATTTTCCCTCAATTATCAAGCGTATATATATTGCGTGACGAGTGACGCAACTTAACGCCGCTCTTTATCCCGACCAAAGCGAGAAAAGGAGAATCTAATCAATAATACATACATTTACTGTTTTTATTTATAATTTTCTTTAAGATCATCCATATCATTTATAAGTCAGTACAATCGTAACAATCTATCATCTATCACACATGAATACACCCGTCAATTGTGCAAGATGTCATACCCATTGTGTACCATAATGTATTAGAGATAGGCGCGGGCGCATCCGTTTTCATACAAAAAGAGCTTCCTGTTAGCGAGCGAGCGCACATCCTCCTGACGGTCAATGTAACTGCGCTTTGCAATACTAACCTTTTATCTAGATTTAGTTCTTCCCACAAGTACATAATGTAGTATGTATGGATGTATGTGTCTCGTGAGAGATGTTGTGGCGTGTGTTGGGAGTCTGTTATAGGAACTACACTCAGTATTGGAAGACTTCATTAAACGGAGAACAAAGAATTGTGTCATTATAATTTATTTTATTACCTTATTTTGTATCAGTAGGTATTATCCCGCACATACCAGAGTAGGCCGAGGGAACCTGGGAACCTAGTGTTAAGACACTCAATTCTCACCAAGATTCTTACTTATGCCACGACGCGGGGTCAATAATGTAAGTATGATAATTAAATAAACTTAAGATTTATCATTTTATTTTATTTTATTTACATCTAGAAAACAGCTTTAAGCATTGAATATGACAGTTCCTCCAAATCACCGCTTTTGATTCATAAAATCTAATATTTCCACCCTCTTAGTTTAATATTGCCTTCAGTGACAGAAGGGTGTCGTGGCTCAGGGGCACATGCGTGCGAATGTAAACACGACAAGTGGTGGGTTCAATCCCCAATTATTTATTCGCACTGGTAATGAATAAAGTACGGCGTTGAGTACTGCGTCCGACCGTACCTAGTAGACTAACTTATAGGCTCAATTAAGCCATTATAGCGTATAACAATGACCGGTTAAAATATTTTTTCCTCGTACATTGTTTACACGCCTCGAAAACAAATTATCGAATAAATATTTCATACTCAGCGTTATCTTCCATTTACCGCATATAGTATAAATAATAATGAGGACCGTCGCGGCGCAAGGGCACGTGCGACTTTAAACGTGACTGATTCTGGATTCGATCCCCACTCGAGGAAATGAAATATTTTTATTTCTACCTTCTAAGTACCGCCGAAGTACCGTAAGTTGAGTACCACCCCATAATACGCAATGGCTCAGATTCGGCCAGAAGAATGAAAGGAAGTATCATAAGTCTCAATAATAGGTTCCCAACTTCCCTCTGCATACCCTGTCATGTGCGGGACACAGCGAAAAATAAAAAAAAATATTACCTTAAATTTAACATCACAACAATATTTGATCCCTCAATAATTTAATTTATTTGTTAATAATATTTATTAATATTATTATGAGGAAGCATTAAAATATCTCGGCGACAGCGGCCGTGGCTGGGCTTAATTTGTAATATGACCTTATTTTAATAAGGCTTTTAGCTTTTCTTCGATATTTTATTATTTTAACAACATTCATAAAAATGTCTGAAATAAATTACTTTGAAGTACGACAAGCTTATGCTGGTCTGATTTTAATGTAAGTGATGTAGTTTGGACAATAAATATTTTGTATATTATTCTGTGACAAATATATAACGATTTCTGAGTGTTTTATTATTTTCAGCTTCACGCTGTAAATCACATATGGCGAGGGTGACAGAGGGAACTTGGGAACCTGGTATTAAAACATTTCATTCCCACTAAGGCACTTCCGTGTCTCAATGGAAACGAATAAAGTGACTTTCGATGAATTTGACTCTTTCGAGAAGCACGCGTGATCTCTTGCGTGACGGCAGACTTCTCAGTTATTGGTATGTAAATAAAAATAAGAGATTTACTAAGTTATTAGCAAAATATAACATTATTAACAATTATAAACAATTACCAACTTTCATGTATGTATGTATTTTTATGTTAACAAAATACACAATAAGAAAGGTCATTTCATATTTTTTTTATAATAAAACGGAACTTTACATTTTATTTACAATCTCTTTTCCGTTTATTAAGAAATAATCATTAAATTGCAATATAAAATTAAAGTCATATCAATAATCAGTAGCAATTTCATCATACGGCTAAGCAGCTCAGCGTCTACTCAGTGAGCTCGGTGGTTGAGGGTTCCATTCCCACTCGGTGTCATGACTTATTTCAATGTTTCTGTTGTAAAACAATAGTATTGAATTTATTCATTTTATATTTAAAAACAAAAAGTCTACTATAAAATTAATATGTATTTCATTAACAATTAATAACATTTCAGCTATTCTACAACTGATTATAGAAGACGGATCGCGGACTACAAAGTGGACCATAAAGTGATTCAGTGTAATCATAAATATTTATTGTGGCTGAACACGCTGGATGGCGTCATGCGATTAAGCCTCAAGACTTGTTCGATATTATTAAATTACGCCCACGATTTTATGTATGACTCTAAAAATACTAGAGCCGGCTAGTTTCTGCATCTTTTATTTTTTGCCCTCTCCCGTATCCCTTACGTAGTTGGGTAGGCAGAGGGAACTTCGAAATTTAGTGTTAAGACACTTCTTTCCTATTAAGAAGCTTTCATTTCACTTTCCTCAGTATAACAGAGCGAAGAAAATGAATATATTAAATAAATAATTTCTTCAAATGGGAACCAAACCCAGAACCTGTCGCATTTGCAGTCGTTCAGATCTATTTAATATTATAATTAACAAAAATAACTGTCGTGCAAATAAAAACTCACAAACTACACACATTCCATGTAATAACGTGACTCAAGTCCATCGAAACAGAAACACCGTTTGATATGTTCTAAGAGGAAACGAAAGATACGACTATAATTAAAGATTTAATATTGCGTCATACAATTTCCCCCCAACTAAGATATTGGTTTTCCGCCAGCTTTCTTAGAATGAGAACTATTTCTTAACAATAATGAAGAATTAACGCAAATATATAAGGAAGACTTGCCATGACGCGTTTATATATTCTATTAATTTGTATAAAATTATCATAATTTATTCATATTTTGTTGACACATACTCTTGTAATCACTCTTGTAATCACTCTTGTTGATTATCATATCACGGATTTGTCCCTGGGCATGTTTTTTTTCTTTTTTATCTTGTAATACTTCCCGCTGAATTTTTGAGATCATAAATATAGTGACTAGTCGAGCAGCGGAGCTGAACATTGTCCTTAGTTTTATTACCAGAGCAATGAAATAAAAATAACTAATGTCTTCGAGTGGCTATCGAACCCAAAACCGCGGTTACAACCAGACGCCTGTGGAAACTGTATTTATTGTATTAATTTCCGTGATCTATCAAGAGCTTTGTCACATTTATATTTCGGCTTAGAAGTAAGTAATTTTAAAACGTAGTTTGTGTACTTATAACTATATTAGTTGCCCTTATGGCACAATTCTTGGCTGTATAGTCACTTTGTCACATGTTGACGATAGTAAGTTACATTCTGGACGTATATAATTTTACGAGCTTATTCTGGTTAGCTTTTTTGAACTTAACAAAAATTCTAAACTTTGTAATAAAAAAAATCTTTTTCTTTAATTTTCCAAAATACATTTTAGGTTTTGGAAAAGTTTCTTAAAGTCTGAAAATAAACATATTTACATATATAATAATTAATAAATTAGGTCTGTGACTAAGTAAATGTGTCAATGCACTGTTCTGAATCACTGACCGACATCCGTAGGTAGTGTTGGAACTGTGTACATTTATCTATAGATAATGCCTATTATGTAATTGTTTATTAGATCAGATAAAATGTATTTGTCCAAGCAGAATGGACGTAGATTGAAATAACATTTGGTATTCATAACATTTCAAACACTCTGTTTGCGGCGGTTTTTTTCAACAACAGTTTCTTCCACCTTTTACTATATTCTTATTAAGGTTCGATATCAAGTAGCATTAAAAAATGTAAATAAGAACTTGTGTGGCGTAGGGGCTCAAGCGTGCGACTGTAAATAACGGGTTGTATGGTCGCTCAAAGAAATAAAATATTATTATTTCTTCTCTCTGGTGGTTTGTGGTCTGGAAGGCAATCGCGGCGTTATGTTCCACGATTCCAACAGGCAGTTCTTCAAAAATTCAGCTGAAGGTGCGGAATGTAACGAAGTGTATTTACACTAGGTTTCCAAATTCCTTCTGCCTACGCTACCATGTGTTATACAGCGTGAAGCTAAAAAAAAGTAAACATATACTTCACACTGTATAGCAAGATAGACAAAGAGTACCTAATGTTAAGGCACTTCATTCCCCACTTTACATTCAATCTTCAAGTAATTCCGTGTTGAAAAGCTGAACTAACGGCACATATTTACCAGATCCATAGAGGAAACATTATTCAATGCCGAGTGGAAAACGAACCAAAAAGCCCCGTGTAAACACTCAGACACAACCATTTAGCTATATATGTTATTGTATATGTAAGTAAGATTAGGAACATTGATATATACATATATGTATAAGTTTATCACTAGCATTCGACCTACATACAGACTGATAACAGTCGCATCAATCAGGAGTCGCTGATAGCCGTGCTTAGAGTATGTGACACTGACATAATCTTAATGGAATCATTTTGAATGACAGACTTTTTTGTTGCAACATATATAATAAACAATAATAAGGGAAAATAAAGGTAATGTAGATCAAAGGCTTGTCGTAGCGCAGGGACACAAGCGTGAGATTGTTGAGGTTGTGTGTCGCCCACTTGAAAATATGAAATATTTAATATATTCTTCATTCTGATAACAAGACAAAAGGCGACGGTGAGATCCGCCATTCAATACGCAAAGTCTCAAATTTGGCAGAAAGTCGAAAGTGCGGAACGGAGATGTCTCAATGGAAAGATACCCTGCCATATGTGCGATACAAAAAAGCGTCTGAGGGTGTTATTTTTATATAGATAGGGTAACAAAAAAGGTGGCGTTTAGTTCCTCCGCCAAACTTAAACATAGGGTTTCCTTTTTATAATTGGCAAAGTCAAATCATTTGTATATTATTGATATAATAAAAGCATAAGGTACTTTATATACATTTATGTTATGGTAATTACCAAAATAGTTTCTGAATACTGCCATACAAAAGTTTCCTGTAAATAATACAAATACCCTACTATAATATGTAAATAAGGATGTCGGAGTCTTATCTCCCGTAGTAGCGGACGACCGCGAACAATCACCATCTTAGTTTTTCCTTCCTCCTCGCTAATTATACAGCTTCACGCACAAACAAACTGAATAACAAGTGTTATATTTAATATAGAGGCCGTTATAGAGTACTGAGTCTGCATTAGGTCACATTCTTACTTCACGTTTCACGTCGATCAGAGGTGGTTTCAGTTCTTCGCGAGAAAGCGTGGCGCAAACAATGCCGCAGAAATCGGCAGAAAGCAAAGAACGGAAATTTAATAATGAGAACGGAATGTATTATAACTAGGCTCCCAGGCTCCCTTGGCCTAACCACATTTTGCTCTATTTAGGGCATTAAACTTTGTTATTGTATCAACCAGTACCTCAAAATTAGACAGAAAACAGAGAACGGAGTGTCCAAATCCTTTGTTCCTTTTTAATCTCGTATTGAACTAACAAACTAGATATGTTAAATTATTTCTGATATTTACTTATTTATAAAATAAACATGTCCAATTTATAACAACATAATTGTTTTGTCAGTTTTATCGTGACTTTGTTTATTTATAGATAACGTCAAACAAATATGGAAAATAAAGATTTTTTTACGAATATTGTATATATAATAAGTTAAGTTTATTCGTTCTAATTTCATTATCTTACAAGAATTTTGTGATTATTTACTATTGGCATATGTTATAACTATTTTAGGATCCCAGAAAACGTCAGAGAATTTTCTGTTTCACAATTTAAAAAAGTTGTGAAAAGACGTTTGTGTGTTAAAGGTTATTACCATATTGACGATTTTGTAAATGATAACACGCCTTGGGAATAAAATGCTCGCTCCAGGCTGTTTCAAGTGTATCATTGTCACTTAATTATATAATGTAAAGTTTTTGATAAAAAAAAAAGAATGGACATGTCCCGCTGAGTTTCTTTCGCCGGTTCTTCTCAGGTCTGAGGCAGTAACTTAAGTGAACTGGTGGTAAATTGTTTGACGTTCAAAAAACTAAGTTGTAACTTCTTATTTTGAATAAAAATATTTGAATTTGAATTTTGAATTTGAATATGTTTGGCCTTTATAGCCATAGCTATATTTGTAATATTCTCTATTCTCCACCTTCCGTAGACTAATAAAAGTTGCCTAATGACATCGAGCAATACCAGTATCCTATTAATTTTATAAAAGTGATAGCAGGGTTATTAGAAGGATTTTGAAAATTGAGTGATAAGACAAGGATTAAAACATTTCCGTTTTACACTTTCCACTGACTATTGAAGGTTTTGTGTGTTTTGTGGCGGAACTCAACACTGCACTTTGCCTCTTTACCTGAGTGACGAAATAAATATATTAAATATTTCCATGAAAATCCACGATTGAAAATCTGTCGCAGTAGTAAATTTTAAACACCAAACTAACACACAAGCTACAAATTGTAAATATTTTAAATACAAATCTGTAATGACTATAATATAATAATAATTTTACTCTTAATTAAATTATACCCTTTTATTAATCCGCGATAATGCCTATAGTTCAAAAAATATTTAATTTTTCCTCAAGAAATATTCGAATAACATCCCATATTACACAAACACGAGCAATTTATGGTTCATATTAATGGAAATGTTAATTAAAATAATATTTTCATATTTTGTTATCCATTTCCTGATATCAGGTCGTTAGTTTGAAATTAAATCAGCAGTTTATAAGTAATTATTGGTTAAATAGCAAGCTTAGTTAATGCTTACATAGTTTAGATGCATTTCATTGCTATTAAATAGAAATAAACCGGATCCAAAGATAATTTTACTCTCCATTACCTTGCCCTGGAAGGAATTACATTACTGACAATTTAATAACTTACTTTACTTGGGAACCTAGTGTTGAACGTTCCCATGAAACTTCACTTCAGTTGTCCACTTTCTACAGAGGCGGAACTTAATGCACTTTGCCTCGATATCAGAGCGAAGAACATAAAATATGAAATATTTCGCGTTTACAGTGGCACTCTTGTGCTCCTGATCCACTATAGGCCTCAAATTGTGTAAGTTTACCATTCTGAAATTACTTGTACATAAATTGATTAGAGAATATCTTTTTTTTTAATTTGATAAAGTAGAAAAATATTTAGGTTATGTTTTTTCATGATCCTTTAATGCGATAGCAAGATAAAGCCTGACATTGAGTTAAGACTCATCATACAATGTCTCGAATCCGGTAGGAAAGCGGCTGTCAGAGTGTGTTGACATTATCGTGCACCTAATAAGTATTGATACTTGTCTTTGATTTTCGCGATTGTTACATATTTTAAATGAAACACTTTTAACTGGTTTAATCGCGTATAATGTTTGTTAAATATATATTGGTAGTTTGATATAATAATTACATCAAATGACAGACAAATGCCACCTCAGTCTACCCGTGACCACGGACTACTGTAAAGTGTTCGAAACGTCGGGTTTCCAAAAAACATGTTTAACAAACAATATACGCGATTAATCCGGTTAAAAGTGTTTCATTTAAAATTAATGATACTTGTACAACTAGTGTACATACATTTATATCATGTTTATCGTAGTATACATTTATATCATGTTTATCGTCGTAAATGTCCTACTTCATTTTTCAAATGCAAAGGTGACAATATTTTCATTCTTTGGCCCAACCGAGGAATATAAATATGAAGAAACTATTTTTAAAAGTATTTTCTATGTGCATTTTTTTTGTTAAACTGGAAAAAACTGTCTAATTTCGCAATAACGATAAGAAATATATCCAATTTAAATATGTATATATATATATATATATATATATATATATATATATATATATATATATATATATATATATATATATATATATATATATATATATATATATATATATATATTTGTTTAACAATTATTGTAACGACGAAACGTGCTCACATATCGGTGAGTTGTTAAATTGATGTATATTAAATTATTAATAATTTCATATTTTTTTCCAATTTCACGCAGACTGGAAATTGAAATTTTAGACCGCTGATCCACAGCGGTCTCAGTCAACTTATGGTGTAATATTAACTATATATCAACCACCACTTAATTCTCTCGTATAAACCATTGAGCAAAATATGATTTTCAAACCCCGACACAAATAGCTATATGTTATAAGTTTGATCTGTCCGTCTGTGACACTGTAGCTCCTAAATGAAAGAACCGATTTGAGTGTGGTTTTTGTGAAATCGAAAACCTTGTTCTAAGCGGTAAGTCTTAGCTCTGTTTTATGAAAATATGAATTAACAGTTTAAGCTTGTTAGCTACAATGAGAAGTGATATTATTAATCAGGTTTTTCTTTTAATTTAAATTTTATCTTAAAAATTTTGTATAATAAAATTATTAGATTATATTTGCCTAAAACAGTCGTGCCGTTAAAATGTAATATTAAATTTAATTATGTATAACAATTATAATCTTTATTATTATACAAAGAGCTTAAGGATAATTAACATACCTAAATATTATTATATTTATTAAAGGAAAACTCCATCAAAATAAATCCTTATCAGATATATTGGATTTACTGCACGTCAATGAATTTCGACATTAATATCCACGTGTTTATCAAAGACTCATGTGTTTTTAATTCAAAAAATAATGTAACTAATGTGAATTTTTAATTAAATTCATTAAATAATTATACAAAAGTTCAGTCAGAAAGGTAAAAAAGTTGAGTCAGAAAGGTTTAGTTTACAAGTCATGCTTGGTTTTTAAGACCTTGTCATTTTATTTGTACGTAAGTATGTTAGGTATAGAGCCAAAATATTATAACCACCTTCTTATAACCAAACTTATTTATACACTTTATATTAACTATTGAACGCTTTGAACATGTACAAGTACATCTTACATATCAGAAAATAGCGGTTATTGTAAATGCGACATGCTGTAGCTACAATTTATACTTGGAGGAATAAATCCGATTGACACAATACGGCGTTAAGTTCCGCGATTTAGCATTACGACTAGAAAATTTAATGTCATACAGGAAAACTAATTAACCTTAACATTAGGGTTTACATTGTCTACACCGATATACATGTGATACAATGCAATCTATAAATATTATAATAAATATATTAGAATTAAAAACATAATCACAACTGGCTCAGCATTCAACAAAAAATAAACAGTATAGTTAAATGATAAATCTATTTTCCAACTTGGTCGTGTCAGCCGTCAGTATCTGTTAAAGTGATAGAGCCAATTGGTCCGCGTCAACTCTACTTTATCTCGCTTGTTATTATTTATGTTAAAATGGTTTTAAAACTTGTTAAATTTGATATTGGTGTACTATAATTAAACTGTTTTTCGCTTAAATTAATTCTTAGCTAGCGTTCCGCTCGCGGCTTCGCCCGCTTGAGCTATACGATTATTTATTTACTAATATAAATTATTTTCGTGTTCTAATAATTCAAAAATAATACCTATACGTCAAGTAAAGTTTTAGATAATCCCATGAAACAGTCATTTTGTAACAATTTTGTTTAAAAAAATATTTCTGTTGAAAAAAAAAATCTTTGTTAATTATAAGCTGATTGAAAACGTAATCACTGTTAAGGTAACAATGTACAATGTCAAAGGTGTTTGTCACAATACAATAGTTATAACTGCACTTAACTTGGTTAATCCGTTTCTGAGATTAGCGCGTATGGATATAGAGACAAAATTGATAAACAAATTATACAGATTTTACTCAGTTACATTTATGAGAGCCCCTAACAATAGATTTTCTCATATATAAACATATGATCTATGTACAGACAAAGATCGATCAGAATGTTGTTTAATGTATATGATAGATAGATTTGTATTAATTTAGATGAGTTCTATTTCATAATTACACATAAATACTGATGATACATGTCGTGGCGAAACGGCACAAGTATGTGACTGTAACCGACAGGTTGTGGGTTCGATCCCCACTCGTGGAAATGAAATATTTAATAATTACAATTTAAATATTAATAATGTTTTCATTTCTTCGCTCTAGTAACAAGGCAAAACGCGGCGCTGAGTACCACCACGAATATTTTAATAGACGAAGTCTACCTCAAATTCGGCGGAAAGTGAGAAACGGAAGTGGAATGGAGTGTCTTACTTAACACTAGGTTCTCAAGTTCCCTCTGCCTATACTGCCATGTGCGGGATACAGCGTGAAGCTGTGAGAGTGAGAGACATAAAAACTAATTTAACTAACATAGCTGCCGCAGAGGTTACTAATTCTTATCCTAGTTAATGTAATTAATTTTAATCAGTTTCTCGATCAAAGTTGTCTTCAGGTTTCTTATCTATGCTTTAATCCCCCCACATGCCTTAAAAGGGTCGACTGTCGATTTCTAGTTATTGTCAACTTAAATCTTAAAAGTTCCACAATTTATCAAATATAAAATTTACAAAAGGAAATATATAGACAATTGTAAAAACTAAGACATCTAAACTGCACAGGCATGCCTCAGTTGTGAAAGAGTCTCATTTAGCGATAGTGTAAAAACCAAAGCGTTTATTTTTTGTCAGTCTTCCGAAGAGAAGTGGAAAGCTTTGCAGTGTCGCTTCCGTCCCGTTCTAAAGTGTTTTTTTTTTGTGTTTAATAATGAAGTTGTACTTCAGACGCTTCTGTCCTTTGTACATGATGGATATAAAACCGTTAGAAGACGCTTTCAGCCCGCTGTCGTGGTATTAGTTTGCTTTAACACGCCAGTTGTGGGTTCAGATCCTATTTCCTCGTTTTGGTAATAAAACAAAGCACGGCACTGAGCTCCAGGAAATGAATACGCACTTTAATTACATATGTTAACGAAAAATAGGCTTGTATCAATTTAAATATTGTATATGGGAAACGGCGTAGTGCTTTAAAAATTGCGCAGTTGCAATGAGATTATCTTCATTCACGATAGTTAAAGTTTATTACTTCACAATATATTAACGCCTGGTTGTATAAAATATAGCGTTAGAGACAACAAATACTCTTGGCAAATTGAAATGAATGAAAATCGTAAAGTAACCTACTAAAGTCCCAAGACAATGATAACAGTGATTTAAGAGAGAAGGAACAAAAACAAAAATTATATTTCATATATAAAAAAGAGAACCGCATACATTTTTAACAACATAATAATATATTACGTCAATCTTATTATAAATTAAAAGGAAATCCTATAGTCTATATGACAGTGTAATACATAATCCAATATTTTTTATAACTTTCTAAATAAACCCCACACGTCATTAGCTCAGACACGTTCTTCGTCGTAGTGTAGCTTCACCACCGCCGTTCCGCGTCTTCCGCAGTAAAACCGGGCCTAATGACTCAATTCATGTTAAACTAAAATAAGATGGCATTACTAACGAACAGCTATTGACCAACTTTGCGAGAAAAAAACGAAGTGCAAAAAATCTAAATCTATTGAAGAAGCAGTCGTTAATGTTCGACACAGTTAAGTAGAGACAGTAAAAAAAACGATGATATAAAACATCAAAAACATCTCTAACACTGGTCAACAACGGTTTTGTTGCCCTTGATGTGAAAGTAGTTTCGAATAATTTTATGCATACAATTTATAAATCTGTGAATGGTTTTGGAATATTGGCTCTAGTTTTTTTTTAATCTTTATTTTCCTATTTGACTACAAAACACAGAATGAGACAGTTAGTATATTTTTAATTTCATTTATTTATTACCAAAGTGTCACTATTTTTTGTTTAAGTTTTTAATTAATTAACGTAGAAATAAAAAGGGAGAACAAACTTTTAAACTTTATTTATTATTTAAAGAAACGCCTTTTATAAGCTTTGCGTCTATAGGTAATTTGGGGACAACAATCCTTTTTTTAAGGACCAGCTGTAATCTGCCATCATGTGACAATCCCATCTGCCCTGATACTTTTCTTTCATCACTTATAGGTCTTGGTGGAAGCATTCTCCCCTTTTTCACTGTAATCTCCCGGATTGTTGGGAAATCTATCCAGGTGGCTGTGGAGGAAGTGTAGCTTTATTCTCATATTTGCGTCTAAATTCTTAAATCTTTCCAACATCTGTTGCACAATTTCTATATAATTTGGTGCTTTATAGTTACCTTAAAAGTTTGTTACTACTAACACAACACCTTTCCATGCTTCACGTCCAGCATCAGTCATAGCTTTTGTGTAATTTTCGTCTTTTATGAATGTTCGTATTTGAGGACCGTCGAATATTCTAGCTTTTAACTTCTCCGTACTCAGCTTAGAAAATGTTGTACAAATATATTTAAAACATTCTCCTTCCTTGTCCAACGCTTTGACAAACTGTTTTATCATACAATTTATAAATCAACTTAATGTGTAATGGCGGGAGTATGATTTTTTCACTACATATCAATGGCTCAATTAATACATTGACCAACTTACGAAATTCGTTCCATGCGTCCTCTGATGTTTTCGAATAACAAAGAAAAATGCAGGAAAGCATGCGTGGTAGTAAGAAGTTTGCTTTTTGCGCATGAATACGCGAAACCATTCGCAGAAAACATTTTTTTAATAATTCGTGTTCTAAACAACCGACGTAAACTGTTAAGAGTTTTAAATTTATGATAAACCAAATTAAAAAAAAACTAGAGCCAATGAAATATTTTTACCCAATATATTCGCAAACAGTGTACTTAAAATATATAAATCTGCACAAATATCCAGGGCAACAAAGAAATATATATTTTTTGTTGAGCTGTGTAATAGGTGAGCGGAATAACTCCGTTTTTTTTTTCTTATTATCGATATACTTTGGACTGTATTATACTCCTATTGTAATTGACTGAGCCAGTCATGATGGATGCTTATATTTTTTGCTTCATAGTACTTACAAAGTTGGGTAATGAATTGGCTATTATTATACACCTATATAGTATGTAAGTGTGTGTAGGAAATATATTAATTTATATGTACTTTGGTAAATTACTACTTAAATCAGAAATGAAAAATTAATTACACACTGAAAAGAAAACTTATTGTCTTATGAACGAAAAGTATATTTAATAAAAGGCTTAAAATGATCATGGAGTATAAGCTGCTATGACAAAGGTTCACTTATAAAAAAATAAAGATATATTACATAACATACATAACTTCATGCTCTATCTATCTAGGAGCAGAGTAGTCAGAGGTGACATGACAGTCTAGTGTTAGACACTCCATTTTCATTAAAACCCTTCCGTCTCCCAATTTTTGGCGAATTTTGGTGAATTTTTATATTGCGTGACGGAATTCGACGCAACGCTTTGTTTCGGTACCAGAGCGAGGAAATGATAATATTTTATATTTTATTTCTTAGAAAAGGACTCGAAACTACTACCTGTCACGAGCAATAACGTATATCAATATCGATAATATCAGGAAAAAATCAAGAAAAAGATAAAACGATGCATATAAAAAAGACTCTATTTCACCATCAGACAATATTAGAGCGGTCAACTAGCGCTATAGATTTATGAGTTATTTCAAACAAATTGCATAATTAAGTGATAGAATTTCAATAAATTTGATACGAAACACGAATCTCATTCATTAATATTATCGAAATAAGCATCCGGTGAACCAATTACAGCTAAGTCGTAAAGTATATACTAAATTCCATCACAAGGAAATCATAAATAAATATTTTATCACATAAATATATTATAAAAAATATTTTCCAATTGCCGTTTTAATGAAATATTGTCATAATTGGGTTTCAACTACAAGTAGAAGATAAATTTGCCAATGTTGCAAAATTAAACCTATGATTTGGATTTTAATATGGTTTTCACTAATAGATATTTTTTGCCGTGTGATTCCGGCTTAGAATAGGATCACCCTGGTACTGATGGTGTCGTAAGAGGCGACTAAAGTGCGTGTGGTAGAGTCACGTTGCCAGTAATGGCAACACACATGGGCAGACTCGACCGGATAATTACCACCCCCGGCATTTAAGACCGGCGTTAAGTTGTGGCTTTGGCCACTACGTTTCGCATTAGGTAAAGCCGGGCCTCGGTGCCCTTCCACCTTAAAGGACGGCAACGCTCCTGTAGCTCCTCTGGAGTTACTCGGGGTCGTGGGCGACGGTGATCACTTACCATCAGGTGACCCGTACGCAAGTTTGCCGTCTTTTCCATAAAAAAAAAAAGATAGACTGCTTCCAGCGAGTTGTATTAATATAATACATGCATCTGATATAACAGTATCGCTGACAATATAAATAATATTCACATTTAGAATGAGACGACGTAAAAACAAGTGTCTGAGTGGAAATAGCCGTATTCATGAAACCCACGTCTACGAAGCTCGATTCTAGCGTCTAGTTTCATTTAAATGCTTCTAATTAGGATTTTATAAAATTAATTATTACTTCAAAGGAATAGAGATGTTATCAAATGTTACGTCCAATATCAAATTATAGATTAACTCAAAAAAAAAAATATGCATTAATATTTTTTACATTTACGTTTTTCCTCATTTATTGTACATTTTGTCTTGAATTGTTTGAATGAAGAGCGGCGCTGAATTCCAAAACCATAAGCGACGGGTCACATAGATCTTCTACTATACTATTAACTAAACTTAGTAAGATACACGAACAATGTTGTAACGTGATTAAATATTTCACAATGTATAATATAGTCATATATAAGCACTTTTATATGTTTATCATGATCATCAACAGAACCTACGCACGATTGCCTACAAAATTGTTGTAAATCATTAATTTCTAACACTAAATTCAAATTAATACACAAAGTCTGAACGATATGCCTTATTTATGTTGTCGTTAACCTAAATCATATTCTAGCCAGAGATATTACTCAAAGACCAAAAGTAGAGCAAATTATCGTCAACTGCCGTTTCCTTATATTGATAAAAAGCAGTCGTATACTTTTATATCTTTCGTTTCAGTAAATAATTTTAAAGTTGAATAATAACTATTTTGTTATCTTTATGGTTAATTATAAAGATTTCAGCTGTCTCTTTAAGATAGTGTCATCTGAGGGAAATACAGACCAAAAAACCTTTTATTGATTAAGGAACAAAAAAGCTGTAAATGTTAGAAAGTAACCGCGACGTCTGTTTATCGGTTCATCCATAGCTAGTGAAGTAGAAAAACGAATCGTCCAGAACAATCTCAAAGCAAATCAATTATTATCAACAAATGGCTACAGACAGTTTTACACGTCGCTACACTTGATGACTTTGATTTATTAATTCCTGAGAAAATTGAAACTAGGCTATAGAGTTATTTTTTTTTACTTAATCAAATATGTTATCGTGTAAAAATAGATGTTTAAAAGTAGGCTGATAAATATATTTTAGAGAAGAGAAAGATATTTTAGAGAAGAGTCGGTAAATGCAACTTGGGAACCTAGTGTTAAATTTCTGTTTCCATTAGGACACTTTTGTTCTTAATTTTTCGGCAACTTCTGAAGGAGGACATCGTATGATGAGTGCCGCAAACGTAGAATGTTTTTGATTTATTACGTAAAATGTGCCAAAAATACATAATAACATGCGCATATTTTAATTTCATTATAGACTAGTAAAAACTCACGTCTATTTGAACAGGTCACAACTGACAAACTACCAATAATGTTAAAGATATGTAGTGACATCAAAAACATTGTAATGTAAAACAGTTACATAGTATATGTAATTAATTTGCAAAAGAAATAATTATTGCCAAGAATAGCATTGTTTTACATCGCCATTGCCATTTCAAAACTTTCCTTACTCAGTTAGAAGCAATGAAAACAATTTTGTTATTGAAATACTTGAAAACGGTCGGTGTTTGTGAAAACTTTTCCTTTCGTTGAGGTAATATTTTATAAATAACAGTGTTATTTATGTGTATGTTTGTTGTGAAATTGAGTATGTTAAATAATTTTTTAGAAAATATAAAAATGTTAACGGAAAAGGGGTTTGAACCCGTGGCTCTAGAAATCTTATTTATGTTTATATTGTACAACACTCTTGGATTATAATTGTTAATGATTTATTATTGTTAATAAATTTTAAACGATTGAAGTATATTTTTTTTTATTTTATTATGCTCAGCTACTAAACTGATTTCCATATCGACTTAAATACATAAATATACATTATGTGTATTTTATAAACTATGCGCTACGAATTAGAAAACAAATTTTTAATAATTTCGTATAAATGAATATGTCATTGTAATAACAACGACAACTAACGTTTCACTTTAAGTAGTAGTACAATAACTACTAATTCGCCTCCAACACTTTCTATACAATACGCGTAAATAGAGTCAGCTGTTAAATAAATTATATTAACAATGCGACAAGCGTACAATAAAATGCAATTAGTAAACCGGCGTTTTATTTTTATATAGAAATATCCATCATAATGAGATGCGAGCCAGTTGTTACTGTCATAATCATTTAAATTTATATATTATTTATAATATAATAATTGTTTAACGTTGATAAAAAATATATAATGCATTTCCATAAAAAAAAACTAAAGTACTTGTAAAGAGCTAGTTATTGTAAAGTGTTCTTATAAATAAGTAATGAATGATCGGTACGTAGTCGGTAGTAGAGCGCGGTGTAGAGTCTTTAATTACGTGCAATCAGCGTCGGCATCAGCTGTGCGGCGCGCGTGTGTGGGTCTGGCCTCCCCTGTCCCCTGTCCCCTTGACATCGTGCCCCCCGCAGACTACAGCTCGTGCCCCCCTCCTGCCCCTCCTGCCCCCCGCCGACACACAGCCGCGACGCCAATCAGCTGATCGCGACACGCTGCCGCTGCCAAAACAAAACTCCGGAGAAACTTGGGTGGGCCATATAATGGAAATTTTACAAAGAAAATATTATTTCTTATGACGTTACTTATGACTTAGAAATATGAATATATAGTTTGCAATGTCGTTTCTTGTCCAAGATAGATTTGGAGCGATTGAAGTATGAATCATTCCCAAGTATGTTTTGGTGTAATCTGGAGCCCAACACCCACTGCGACGTTATTTATTAGTTTCGATCTAACAGACAGCCCGCTGTTGAAAACATCAGCTAACTTATTCATAGGCTCAGATAAGGCGAGACGTAAATAGCGCTGTTGTATACGTTCGCATTAAAGTTGTTTATCCAATGCTTATTTACAAGGTACCTGAAATCAAGCGGAACGCTCCTCTCGAACGAACATGAAAGAATTCCGATCCCTGTTGGCATCCCCCTCGCTCCCGCGCGGCTAGACAAGGACGGCCTGCCAGGACGCCCACCCGTCAAGTTTGGCACTTAAAATGGCCGAGGCTTGCTTAGTTTCGTGATCGCCTAGGGTGGGGGCGATGTCGATAATATTATGTTTTATGGCGGCGAGCGGGCGAGGGCGGACATAAATTGGATATTCGTTTTACGAGAGATAATACTGGCGATAAATTGTATGTTTCAGAAATCGAACTTTGCGAAGTTTCGTGAGCTCCGGCTCCGTAACTGCAAGAGTTAGACGAAGTATAGCCCGACTGAACGTTACGAGGAAACGGTTAATTACTGAATTGCTACTTTGATCGCAAAGCAACGTTATCAGACCGCAACGACGAGGCCATTACATTTTTGCGACCATCATTCATTTTGGCGTTGCCTTGTTGGAAAACACAATTTACTTATCTCGGGCTCGTTTATGCAGCTCAAATACCGGTAATTACTTTAATACTCATCAGACTTAAGTAGTAAGTATTATAATTTAAAAAGAAATTGTTCATATATCTTGCAGAAATTATCAAATATAATTACACGTTAGCGCGGGGGATTATAAATATGATAACAATTTACAAATAATCGTTCTCAGCGATCAAGACTTAACCGAAGTCACCTCGAGCTCTCTCTCGCCATTGTGTTTCATGTAAACAAGTACCATGTTTTGCAATCCTTATCCTAGCGGCGTGAACAATTTATATGGGCAGATGTGAGTCCGTCACGCGGCGAGAAAACGAATCTGGGTACGCAATATCAAACCCATAAAAAGTAACAATAAACTTTTTATGATAGCTGCGAAGATAAAATAAATATAGCTTTAATTCTCCCCCTCGTGGATGGAATAATTTCATTCTTTCTCTTATGACGAGGCATAAATCCGAAGGAATAATGCCGCAGTAAAACGTGAATCGGTCGTAGCGGGAGGGGCGAGGACAATCATCCATTAGTCTCGATGTTTATTTCGTGGTTCTTAGGTAGACGCTAATTTACCGACACGATCTTCGCTCTGGCGGACTCAGGCTCAGCGAGCTCCCAAAGTGCGTGACGAGGTAATGGACGTTTTGCTCGTGACTACCATATATTGAGACTTCGTGGAACTTCAAACTACTTCGCTGCCTCTTAATTTGTTGTGCCACGGCTAATTGCATGGACTCTACGGCGAGATATGATAACCTGTTTTACTTTAATGGTCACGTTATAAAAAGTTATTTTTCAGCACAATTCCTTTCTCAGCCGTCATTGTGGATTATTCACGATTCATTGTGTTTAAATACCTTTCATGTGGAAAAGAATGGCCTGTTAGCCTTTTGTTCATTGACGCTTGAGCTCATTCAAACAAAAGATGTGAGTTAAAGAATATAGTACTTGAAGTTATTGCTTAGTAATAGTATTGTCTCGTATATAAATAGTGTTATTAAACATGATATAAACATTTTATGAAGTCTAATGTTCGATTCGATAGATGTTACGATCAGGTAGACAAGTTGGACTTGTTTTATAATGTTGTTTACATTTTAATGAGTAAATTATGTGCCATATACTTTAAATGAAGACTAAACACAAATTGCAGATTAATGATATCTATTGCTATTATCATAAAAAGGCAATTTAAAAAGAAATATGTTTTACAATATCTTATTTTATTCAACCCAAAAATATTTAACATTTTACTTTAGCTTACAGAAAAGTTTCCTAACTAGTTGTAAGGTATATGACAATATATGCAATAAAGCCACTAAAGGAAGTTTCTAAAGTAATCTTTATAATATAATAATTTGTATCACAATAACGTTGCGACTTGCGATTGTATACTCGTAAGCATTTTAAATTTGTATTTTAATGTACTATTAACAAAATGAATCTTAGAATCATTGAAAAAGTGACGTTAACTGATTCGCATTGCATTTTCTTATAATATAACTTTGAGATCAGTTAATTAATAAGACAATTTGATTATTATAACTTTTAATGAATATTTTCAAGTTATATGTTATTATTTCATTAAATTTTGTCGAGGCCCAAGTAACGAAATATTCGTTTAGCCATACTTACATCTACACAGTCAAAGCAATCCATTACTCTGCAAGTCCTGAGGTCACTACATCCACAGATAGGCACTGGAGGCTGGGCCTCGTCAATAGTGATCTAACACTCCGCACACCACTCACTGGTATCAGCATAAGGATCATATCTAAAACCGGAAACCGGAATCGCGGGACGACGCATGGAGATAAATAAAACGATGCTTTAGGGATTTTTGTAAAAAGATAGTTATATTTTTGGCATTGGACTATGACACAATATAATACTATGATATGCTAAGTAAGCGTTTTATAAAGACTTTTACATGCCGAATATTTGTTAATCAGACTATTCATCAGAGGACTCTTTATATATAATTTTAACAAACATAACTGCTTACAAAATGAGAGTACAGTACGATTCTAGTTGACCACTCGGGACCGTTCTAGAACTCATCACCTATTCGAAAACATTACTATTTCTAGTTTTAATCGTAATATTTTTCTCACTTTCATTTTTTTAATCTATAGGTACATATTTATTATAATACAATTTTTGAACATATAATCATTATCGATATGATATCTTATACAGAAATACGCAGAAATACGCAACGAATCAGCGACGGTACAATAATTTATAATGAAGCATCGGTTACTGCGCCTGCGAATAAATACATCCGTTGGTGGGCATGCGCCGGCGTCGCAGTCGTCATCTCGACGATCGTCACCATCGTCCGGCAGAAACACAAACTCAACGTTCAAACGATATCAACGCACGTAGGTACTATTTGGTATCAGGTTCCTCACTTAACACTAGCTAATTACAACGAAACATCACAGACACCGGCCCCGGTCCCGGCCCCGGCTACATGTAGATGGGCAGCTGCTGCAGCGCCCGCTTGTCGAAGCGCTCGTAGTGGGCGGGCGGCAGCGCGCGCGCGATATCACAGTCCAGCGCCTCGGGCGGCAGGTAGGGGTGCGGCTTGAGGCGCGCGCGGGACAGCTTGCCGCCGCCCTCGGGCAGCGCGTACTCGAAGCGGTACCGCCGCGCGTCCTCCGGGGCCCGCGCGCGCTGCGCCTGGGCGGGCTGCGGCGGCGGCACGGGCGGCGCGGGCGCGGCCCGGCAGCAGCGCCGCACGGCGCGCCCGCGGCCGCGCGCGTCCGGCGCCGCCGCCGAGGCCGTGGCGGCCGCGCCCGCCGCGCTGGCCGCGTCGCTGCGGGGCAGGTTGTTCACGAAGGGCACGCGCCGCAGACTCTCGAGCCTGCGGAAGTGCGACGGGTGGATCATCAGCAGCGGCTCGATCTTGACGCCCTGCGGTGGCTTGGCACAGTCGGGAAGCTCGTATTCGATACTGCAGTCTACGTGTAAAGGCACCGAGTAATCCTTGGGGGCGAGCGAGGCGGGCCGCGCGTCCCGAGCGAAGCGGTCAGCGGCGGCGAAGTCGGCCTCGCCGCGGGCGTAGCCCGTCATCGTAGCGAGCGCGGCCTCACGGCATGTGCGCCGCGGGGCGCGCGCCGATCAGCTGATTGTGCGAGCAAAGGCGCGCGGACGTGCGCGCTGGTCGGCGGCAGGCGCGAGACTGTGGCGGCGGGCCGCGCGCTTGCGCCGCGGGCCCCTCCCCGCGGGGGTGCGGGGGCGGCGGGCGGCGGGTCGATACGGGCGGCGGGGCGCCCCCGCGTCCCCCCGCTGCGCCGGCTATTGTGACGCGAATGTCAAACAGCTGACTGCGACGACGTCGGAAGTGGCGTGCGTCTATCGGAGCACATCTCGGCACAATAAGGAGCCGCAAGTCGAGCGGCGCGCTTTGCCGTTCTAATCGGCGGAGTCTCGTAGATCAGTATCTGGATCTGCAGTCAGAGCTGGAGTTTCCTCGCAACGAGACCGTATCGGCTCAGCGCAGGGAGGACAATGGCGGAGATTGTTAGGATTCTTAAAAACATGTACACAATAGAATAACTCTGTATATATTTTGAGCTGTCACAATATTGTGTTCCACGTTGAGGACGCATATTCCATTATTCACATAGCAATGAGAACAAGATTTTACTTGGTAATTACGAGCGGTGTAAAGGTTAACATATATAACATAAAATATACTCTAGTCTTTTGTTTCGTACGACAACAATAGACCTTCCACCTAGATAATGTGACTTTAAACCTTTAAAAAGTATTGTTTTAAATGTTGCGCACAATGTGGACGGATGGCATTAAATTATGTATTTATTTATTTTGTATAACGTCAGCTAACCTAAGGCTTATTAAAATACAGTGAAAAATGAACATGTATATGTATGACTATACAAAATTAAGTATAAATGATATAAGTATATCTAATATTTCCTAGAGCTTATCTTCCGATAAAATCACCATTTTTTACTAATCACGAAGTTCAATTTGAAGTGCATAGCATCACACGTATTCTTCGTAATTGATATGAAGTGTTCTAAGAAAGTCAGAGTGTCTCTACTCAGCTCAGATGTAATCGGACACGCGCGAGCTGCGCCGTGTCGTGACTCGAGACGTACACGAACAGCGCTACAAAGAGATTGTAAAGATCCTTATTCACTATTATACTAATATTGGATCAATTTATATATAAAATAAATATAATTAATAGGCATATAATAAATTGAAGTCTGTTATGGCGCAGGTGCACAAGCGTGTGACTGTAAAAGTACAAGTTGTAGGTTCTATCCCGACCCGAAGACATTAAATATTTAATATTTTCAAATTTAATATATAATATTTTCATTAGTTACCTCTGATAATAAGGTAAAACGCAGCGTTAGGTTCCGCCAGTTAATACAGAAAGTGGATAATGTAACGGAGTGTCTTAACACTAAGTTTCCCGTGCGTGTGCGTGAAGCAGATTTTTTTTAACTAATGTAATTTAAATTATAAATTAAAAATGTATGCTAATAATTAATTAGAACTATTTTAATTATGTTATTCACTAAAAAAAGGACATACGTCAAAGTCAAAGTCTAACAATTTAATTCATAATAAGAAGTTACATGCCGCAATTTTTCATCGTCAAATAATTTACCATTAGTTCAAAGAAGTTACTGCCTCAGACCTGAGAAGAACGATGTAAGAAACTGAGCAAAGGTAAAGTAATAAAATTGAATTTTATGCAGCAGCATATTAAAATATTACTTAAGCTTTTTAACTAAAACTTTTTGTTCCTAACAAAGACTTCACAGAAAAATCTTTCATAAACAAACTCTACATTTTATAAAGAACAAGTGACTTTAAATTAAACTTATCCAAAGCTGATTAAAAATCTTAGGCATTCAGTCTTTTCACTTCTAATCAATGATATTAAATTTAATTAAAAACTGAGCCACCTTTTCAACGTTATTAATCCGTTTTCAATTGAATTCTAAGGAGAAGGTGCTTAAGGAAGTCTCAAAGGATTACTTCTCTGTTAAATATCGTTGCACTTTCGTGATAACTTTTAATCTTTCTAGACACTGATAATTTAACTTAAAAATAATAATCACTTAATTCGTAGATTTAAAATAAATTACTTGATTTAATTTTTTCACGTGAATATAAAAAAAGATCCTTATGTAGAGACACTCTGATCTTCGTTTTACGACCGATTCGAGACATTGCAATGTTGAATAGTGGAACTCGACACCGCGTTTTATCTCATTAGATGGTGAAAATAATGTTTTCACTGAGTGTATGTCTAACCCAAAAGAATCATACATAAGTCCAAATCACGATAGCCTCAACGATATATGACGTATATTTATTACGAACAAATGAACAGGTTGCAAGCCAATCAATAATTTAAAACTAAATACACAATAAAGGAAATACAAAAAAAAAAACTAATACACGCTATAATGTAAACAACAAATAGTCACGATACAAAATGTGTAAGCACCAAAGTTATGAAAAATACGTGAGAAATTCATCGGAGCAAGTGGCACGGAACACGAGTGTACGCTGCACAACCAAGTGATTCTTAATTGATTACTCAAGCACGAAACTAATAAAAAAATTGATTAACGCTACAAAAAATGTAACTGTGCTATGACATTTAATTTTATTAACGAGTAGGTAACATTGTTGCATAGTACTATTTACATTTTAATATTATGTGTCTCTTTTTTTCAACTTCTCGTTATGTGCCCCGCACATGGCAGGGTAAGCAGAGGAGACATTAGTACCAAGCGTTATGTTCCACCACTCTATATGCATTACATCAAATTTGGCACTAAGGATAAAATGAAAGTTTCTTTATAGAAATGATGTGTTTAAACACTAGGTACTCCTGGTTCCTCTGCATACCCTGCTATGTGCGGAATACATGCGTGAGGCTAAAATATTATTATATATTGTTTTTCTTTTCTTTAAATTATTTATGAGACCTAGCTATTTAGAATAATTACTTTGTTCTTTAATTTACATAGAACACTTTGTATTATTAATAAAGGAAACATAAAACTTGAACATGTGTTTAATTTACAAATACACATAGCGTAATGTATTTTTTTATATAGAATAAGCACTAATTATCAAATAATACTGGAAAATATAAAAAAATCTCACAAGAAAATATTTAAGTATTTAATAAGTATAGGTAGTAAGTAGATAATAATAAGTCCGCTTGCATCACGCTTAATCGATCTCTACCTCAACAGATCGTATAACATATTGATACAATGATCGGACACGTAATAAAATACGTACATAACACGACACTTCTCACGGATCTAGTGTCTACTCTAGCGTGGCGTAGAGCATGTAGAGTGCAGGGTGAAACATTAGTAAGTATCAGGATAGCTTTACCTGACCACGTAACATGAGAGATGCGATGAGCAGCGGACCGAGGGTTGATAGATCTTTGTAGAGTCGTATCGTATTTACTAAATGTATGTGTCATGTGTCATGTGTCATTGAAACCTATTAGTGATATTTGTTAGTAAAATACTGACACTGTGTGACTAAATGTAATGCGTGTCCGTTCATTTCAATTCTACGTAATGGAATATTTTCTTTGAGGCCTGTCGTGGCGCAGCGGTACAAGAGTGTGACTGTAACCGACAGGTTCTGGGTTCGCTTCCCAGTCGAGGAAATGAAATATTTAATATTTTCAATTTAAATATTTAATGTTTCATTTCTTCTCTCTGGCAATAAGGCAAAGCGCGGCGTTGAGTTCTGCCATTTAACACGCAATGCCTCTACTTAGGCGGAAAGTGGGGAACGGAAGTGGAATGGAGTGTCTTAACACTAGGTTCCCGGGTTCCCTCTGCCTTTCCTACTCGTGCGGGACAAAGCATGAAGCTGGAATATTTTCTTGAATATATAATAGAAGTAACTTAGAGTTGTGTATTATTAATGAGTTTAAAACATTTTAAAACTGGAATTTGGTCATTGAAAAAAAGTTTCAACTTTTTTACTGCGTTTTTTATAATTCTGAATACGGATATTGTAAATAAATGAAATGATTAATATAGATATTACTTTCTACCAAATCTACAAATAATTTGTCACAAATATAATACAATATGGAATTATTTTGTCCCTATTGAAGCTAAAAAAATGTTATTGTTGATGTAAGAAGATTCTTGTCGTCGTCGCTTATAAATGTACATACTAATAAACGACGAAAACAAGACTTTATACGGTTCACTGTACAATGTCTTCTTTTCGTCGCTGAAAGTGCTTTCAAATACAATATAAAAGTTCCTCTACAAGTTAAAACTGTAGATGAGCACTAAGGTAATACCAACATTCCCACGGGAACGCAAGTAAAGTTGCGGGCGATGCTTATGTGACATAATATGTCATATTATTTAGATTGCATGACTGCGCCTCACGATTGTTTACAGTAGTAATGGCGCCACGCCCTTTGATGGCGCCTCTGGAGCGTTTTTGTTATCGATATAGAAATTTGATTATCGACTCCTATTTATTTTAACTACTCATTTAATTCGCCTATCGTAACAGAGGAGCAGAAGCAACATACTATGAACATGACAGTTGTTGGTACAATTTATACCTGGAGCAATGAAATTTTATTACCATTTCTTTTAAATTGCGGCGTTATGTTTCGTCACTCAATACGTAATGCATCTAGCATTTGGAAAATAGGAAAAGAATACAGTGTCTCTACACCAGGTTCCCAGGTTCCCCCTACTTTGTGTGGGATACAACGTAGGCTAAACAAACTTGTTGTTTTTTCTATGCAAATTCATTTTTATCTACAGCCGTAATTGAGAATATTATAAATAAGTTTCACTTTTAACTAAAATAACCGGTCATGTATGTAAATTAGGTTATCTGGTCAGAGAATTTTAAGTCGATAGGAAAATACAAATATAGCACTAAAATAGTCAATTTATAACGGATATAGGTCACTTAAACTTAGCATATTCTTTTATATGTATTATTGATACTTATTGATTACGTAATATACCGGAAGACGCATGCATTTTTGTAGAAATAATTAATTTAGCTTTTGCAGCTATCTAAAAAACTTGTTCACAAAAAATACCTTCATAGAATGATACGAATTCATGTATTTTACTCATATTTAAAACATAGAAAATTTTAAATAAACTCTACCATTGTATTTTTATTTCATATATTTCTAACCATGTAGTTGTATTCTAAACATTGATTCTATATTCTACGCCTAAGGTAGGATAAGGTGACCATTTTTTAAAAGTAATAGATTATTTATTATACAAAAATAAAACCTGAGTTACGAGTCAAATATCTATTACTAAATACCATATCTCTGCTTATTTTGGTTTTTAACAATATGCATGCGTTTTGAATTTATAAACTATGTAAAACGTAAAATCCGTTACTCATACATGTACATACTTGAAACCATAGTGACGTATATCTCGGCGATGTTTCGAAGTGGTAATTTAAGATAAGTTGATAGACAACGACGTGAAGACGTTACTTAAATAACGTGAGTAATCACATAAAGAACGGGAATCGAGAAATAATTTCATTCCCACGAAACTAAGAGACAAAATATTTTTTGTTTCAAAAATAAGAAAAGCTTATATGTAATCAGCATCAATTTACTACTGCTACCAACAAGAAGATTTTTCTTTTTTTTTTCAAAATTAGTACCTAACTACCTTACCTAACAGTATTTTAAATTTAAAAATAGGCAGAAAAACCAATACTAATCAAGTCATTGTTCACTATTTTTCGAGATTCAAGACATAGAAGGTACCCAACAAAATATTTATAACATTGCGTCACAATGACCTAATATACTACAAATACTCTTTTATTTTTTATTTCTTTTAGAAGGTACATATTATTAACTTTTCGCTCTCCAAGTACGCTCTTCAGTTGAGGAACTCAACGCCGTGATTAGTCTTCATACCAGAGTAAATAAATAATTATTTTTTTATTTTCCATTTCCTAAGTTTAAACCCACAGTTGTTATTTTTACTATCAGATGATAAACCCTTGAGCCACATCGGCCTTAACCTTCTTTTATATAACACTAGCGACTCTATCCGCATAAAATAATGACAAATATACCTATAGATCAAAACAGAGTATAACCCTGTGTTCTGGCGTACAAGTGTAAGATATATTACCGTAAAATGCTATCCAAATTCGTTCATTAGTTCTTACGTGAAATTGGAACCAACATTTATCCTCACTTCAAATATCCACTTATATAATATTACTAGGGCTTAAATAAAACTAACCAAAATATATGAAAGCAATATTTAAAATGTAAGCTTCTCATACAGTAACCAGTTCACAGACACAAAGATAAGTCTCAGGCAGACATGACGGCCGCTACAAGTTCTGGCATTGCCTTGAATAGCGTCTTTGAAACTCTACGTAAAAACTTTATCTACGAATACGAGTGTGCCCCATATACGTAACTGCACGTCTCGGACTAGTTCTTCCTGTTATGTACGGGGAGATGGATATGTGAGAGTGGCCGTTTATTTTATGTCTGCACTTTTATGATGTTTTCATATTTAAGTGACTCTATATTAAATGACGTCAGCTTTCAAAGCTTGTTTTGATAGAGATTCTTAAAAAGATCTTTATACTTTTTTGGTTGTGAATAGAAAATCTAATGTCATTTTAAAATAAGGTTTATATCTATAAGGCCATTGAAGTGAAACAGCATATCGACTGTAAACGACTTGTAAGTTTAAAAAAAAGCATTAATATTAATTTTATTTACATTCATTTAAATTATTCGCCAATGTTCGTTTTATGTTAAAGATTTATTTAAATGATTTAAACATCACTTTTTCTACTGACTAGGTAAATAGTTAAATAATGGAGAAGTTATTTCATAGTAGCTTCATAGTATATTTTACACATAGCCGGATAGAAAAACTTAAGAACAAAGTGCAAGGCAAACTGATTCCATTAAGATATTTCTATACCGCCGAATTCTAGATGCGTCTTAGCTCAACGCCACGCTTTTTACCTCGTTAATGGTGAGAACCTAAAAATGTGAAAAAATTCCCTTTCTCGACCGTGATCGAACCAACAACCTTACTATAACATTTTTAAAACCTGCGCTAAGACAGGCCTTACTTTTATATCAAATATTATACATACGTTTTAATATTCTAAATAAGCTATTTGCCAAGAATAAAGCTGTAAAGCTTTCCTACAATTGTTGACGAAGTCGGTATGAATAATTTAGATGGGGTTGTTGTGAGAATAATAAATTGCTATTCTTATTGTATTCACGAAAAAATCTGTGTTACGCAAAATCGACATTGTATAGATCTCTGTTGTTTAAGATTATTTTGACGCAGTGGAATATTGAATGAGTGTTTTGATGGATGTAGGTTTGAGTACTACTTGAAGATATATCATATTCTTATGTCTCCGCTATAGGACGGGAAATAGTGCTTTTACGAATCCAAAACCCACATCGAATATAGATGAAACATACAATCAAAACATACAATCGAATCGAAAATAGATATATAGTTTCAATAGGATCTTCGCCTAGTACAAAAATAATATTTAGGATATTATATTAATATACTTTATAACAAATTAACTCATTCTACACATAAGAAAGAAATGTCTTGTTTGAGAAAGTATAAAAATTTAACTTAGCGGGATTCAAATTCGCGTTTTTTTTTTATTATTTCCAAGAGACGCGAGACCTAATTCCACTATGTTCAACTTTTTATACGTTTCCTAAAAAAGTCTGATTTATCATACTTGACATTATTTTGTTCATCAAATTTTATATAACAATATCGTAAAATAATATAAAATAACCTATTATAATGAATAAATAATTCACAATGGACAGACAGTCACCTATACACTAAAAAACAAATCCTAGCGTTTACACCAAACTCTACATTCACACAATCATTAATTTAAAAGAGAAAAAACATTAAAATATTTCCATTCATTTCAGCTTGTTATGCAAAAACAAGTTTTAAGATATTCATCTCGAAGGGTAGCGAGGGGACAAACGACCCACAGCATTTGAATAAAACTGGCTGAATAATTTCCCTTTAAAATTTTTTCACATGCTAAGATCCCTTTGAAACGGACAGACTTACGTTTGGACGTTAAGGAGTAAGACAAAGCCGGCGATCCGTCATGCCGGTGAATAGCGTTTACGTTACCTCAAGCGGTGTTCTTTGACACATTAAACAAACTATTGTAACGATAAAAAACGAGATACCTAGAAATATGCAACTTGCATACATTGTGTATAGCTTTGTATGTAGGTATTGTTGATTATTGTATTTTTTAAGAATCGAGACCATTTGTGGCGCACGGGTACAAGCGTGTGACTGTTAGCGTGTTGTGGGTTTGATTCCCACTCAAGGAAATTTATTATTTAATATTTTCAGTTCCCTCACTCTGTTACTGAGACAAAACGTGGCGTTGAACTCCACCACTCAATACAAAATGGAGTAGCTTAACCTATGCTCATAGGTTTCGTCTGCCTACACGAGTATATATGAGATATGCGTAAGGCTAAGACAAGTTGCAATGAGAGGCTATCGTATTGATCGGCAAAGTAACCGATGATGTCCGTGGGAATCAATTATTTTTATTTTCTAACTCTAATAAGAAGAATTCGGAGCAGTGAGTTCAGTCACTTAACAGATTATGTGTCGATAATTGGAGGAAAGTTATTACTTTAAAACAGCGTCTTAGATCTTGGTTTTCTCTTCTATGAGAATATAGGGGGAATCAAGTAAAGAACATAAAACTAGTTTCTATGAGTTAAGTATATATTCTAAATATATTTAATAACGAAAGTACCATTTAATAATCGTGTTATCATTTCTACAATCTAATAAACATTGCAATAAGAAAATTTTCTTAGTTTTATATATACCTAAACAACAACATGATATATTATTTTCTTACTAAACAATATTAACAACATATTATGTAATATGAAGAGCAAGGAAATTAGTATTTAATTACACATTGGCTTTAATATCAACTGTCTATTAAAATATAGTAGCGTCAGTAAAAAAACGTATAAAAACTGTTATGTTGTTCGAAATTGCAAACGAACTTGGTACTAAAATTTACTACCGCAGCATAGTATTGTATAGATACGAGTATATTTAAAAGCCACAGCTCCAAACAAGCGAAATTGCTCGCTTTATTAGGGTCGTGGAAACATGCGACATATTTTTTGTATAAACCGCCTGAGGAAAGTTATTTAATAATTTACTATAGAGGGTCGTCAAAGTATGACGTCCGTGGACGGAATAACTCGCCAGCTTATTGATTCCCCACTCTCCCCGGGGGTAGATTGACCCTTTTCTTATTCCTATTTATTCCCCGGGTTGGGTTTCTTCGCCCCAGCTCGTTGTTCGGAGCGCGATTGTGCGACAGTAAGTCGTTCTTTGTTGTTTTTTAGCCCCTCAAATGCTTTTGAACGTCACTTATCAATTAATGGAACAAAAAGATGCGGGGCGCCTCGTTTCTTCTTTCACTCATAAGTCGGTCCGTGTATTTGTTGGATCTCAATAACTTAAAGCTATAATGGAATCTCGACGTAGGTTTTGGCCCGTCTATTGTGGGACTAGCACCAGCTTGACGGGTAGCTTCGAGGGAATACATAGAATTAGTACCGCTAATAGCATTGCTAATATTGTTTGATGCTTTTCAATTATTTATTAATGTGGGAATATATTTACACGTTTCAAGTTTTATTTTTGAATGGTATCTTTTCCTGAATAATGTGTGTATGCAATTACTTTTAATATGTCGATAAGCAATTTTAATAGCTAGGCTAGGTATAGCTATAGAAAAAGTAACCTTAAAAATAATTTATTCTCTTTATAAGGCATTCTCTTTATATGTCCAAGTCTCTAATTATGGTATAAGGCTATGTGTATTATTTATACAACAGACTAGAAATAAATTAGCGTAAAAAAAATACAGATCAAATTTAATATGAAATTTATTGTTTTAATTAATGTATACTAGATTTTGTATCGCAAATTACGTAAGCGCTCCAATATTAAATTCATATGAAGAATTTAGCCTTCATGGTATAACAGCGTCTGTGAAACAATGACAGTTGTTGGCTCTATTATCACTTGGGGAAATAAATTGTTTTCATTTCTTTGCTCTGATAAGAAGTCAATGAGCGGCATTAAATTCCGCTACTCGACGAAGATGACGACGTCGTAATATCTTACAAATTCGGTAATATATGATACTATGCAGCATCTGTTTTTAATTGTATAGTTGATACAGGCGATGACTATAATATGAAACTGCGTATAACGTATATTGACAATAATTTCAGTGTATCGATACACTCCACTACTTGTTTTATCTCAGTATAAGAATAACAATCACTTATAAAATGTAATGAACCGAAATAAAAAAAAACATTTTCATATACTTAAACATACTTAAAAACATAATGAAAAAGACTTTTTCATTAAGAATAAATTAAAAAGAGCTCTTATGTCTACCAACAATAGACCTGTACTGTAGACTCCTAAAGCATGCGAGTATGCAGTTCGTGTATTATCAATAGCATTGAACACAATGCGGTGTAAACTTTAAGCCTCTTTAAATAAACCTTTCCTCGTAACGAAGCCAAGTGTTGTTACTGAGAAAAATTGTTGTCTTGTACACGTTGCCTTGTCTTACTACAGTATCTATTTAAAATATGCACTTATTTTAAACAAAATCAAAAAAATATTTATAAATTAGACGTTTAGCAAAATTTCAAGTTTTAAACTACCCCTGACCAAAAGTATGACTTAATATATTATCATCATTTTTCGTCATCTTGTTTGTAGCTGAGACTACGTGAACTGCTAATGTGATATTCGTAAAACATAGCTGAGAACCATCGTTGAACAAGGCTCTCGACAAAAAAAGTTTATTCGAAAATTGAATAATTCGCGAGGAAAGGAGTGTTTAAACACAAAATTCCGTGCGTACGTCTAATTTGCGAGATATAGAGTTATAGAAAAAAAATAAAAAATATATTGAAATTGTATATATTTTTTCGCAAACGCAGCTGATGGAACTTGGGAACTTAGACACTCCCGCACATATTATGCCACTTCCGTTCCCTATTTTCCACCGTATTTGAGGCATCGCATCGTAACGCTACAATTTCACAACGAGAACCGTACAAATGTTTTATCAGGTTAGGTAAACGTTTGTTATTATATTTACGACATCGTTCGTTACAGTGCACGTGCAGCAGGTACTATGTAGGTGCTTTCTTATAATTTATATGTGACTGTAAATATTGTTAAATAACGTGTAACCCACTTTACGTACGTATGTATGTACCTTTACGTACTACAAGTTGCTTACGAATATGTCTCAATCGTAATTATTTAATTGTTGTTTTAATTAATGAGGTAATCATGTCGAAAATTTACAAGATAAAACACGGCGTTGTGTTACGGAGCACAACACTGCGATTAGTCTCGTTTTGGAATTTAAGGTAAATAAAGGAATTGGATATGTTTTATTCCTTGAGAAAATATTTGTTAATAACAATTACTTAATCTTCTCTGTCGTATCTAGTTGAATAATTTTATTATAAACATGTCATATAGAAAAGTAGGTAGAATTATCACTATCAATCATTATTAATTTAATATATAAAAAAAGATACAAAGAATCCTTGTTCATCACTTTTGATTCAATTTAGAAACCTTATGTGGTATATAAGAAAACCAAAACCGCTATGTATCTAAAGAAATCGGGATATAAAAGTATATAATTGCTAAATAATCAATATCACATAACATTGCCGTGTGATTCCGGCTTAGAATAGGATCACCCTGGTACTGATGGTGTCGTAAGAGGCGACTAAAGTACGTGTGGGAGAGTCAGGTTGTCAGCAATGACAACACGCATGGGCAGACTCGACCGGGTTATTACCACCCCCAGCATTTAAGACCGGCGTTAAGTAGTAGCTTCGGCCACTGTGTTTCGCATTGGGTAGTGCCGGGCCCCGGTGCCCATCCACCTTAAAGACGGGCAACGTTCCTGTGACTCCTCTGGCGCTACATGGGGCCGTGGGCGGCGGTGATCACTTACCATCAGGTGACCCGTATGCTAGTTTGCCCTGTCTTATCCATAAAAAAAATCTACATAGAGTATTACACAATGATGATGAGTCAGTCCTTACATTTGCCAATAACATTGTAATACTAGCCACATAACAATAAGAAAAATAAATAATTCAAGAAACCTCCAAAATTAGCTTTAAATAATGAAAATAATAACAAGCAGCCACAAGATCAACATCATGAGAAATAGTATCATTATAAAAAATATTACTACCTACATAAAAAAAATAACTAGCGACACACGCGGCTTCACCCGCTTAAACTACATTACTACGGCCAAATCACACAAAATATTTATCTACGTAACATACGTTGTAGCCTATGTGTTATTCTGATAAATAAACCACATTATTTTAAAGTTTCATGCAAATCCGTGCAGCATTTTTTATTTAAAAACGAAACAATCATCTTCTCAAATTCTCAACATAAAAAATAAATATAAAACATGGTATTTTTCTGCAAAAATTACGGCACAACGAGTTTCTTACTAAGAAGATGATTTGATAGTAAACTTTATACCAACAAGACTATGTTCATGGCAATATTTCACTTGCTATTAATCCGACCTCCTGAGGCTGTGAAAAGAAATGAAAAATCGATTTGCCAAACAATGCTTGCTTTATGGTCATAACGCGTTAATAGAGAATGTTTTATAGGAATATGGTCCTTAGGTAAAAAGAAATAAAGGTTAAAGTGCCATTCCAAAAGTTATGTGGTAGTAAACTTTTGTTATTGCACCTTTAGGGGTGAATAGAGAAATGGTGTGTCATTGTCAGGTAAAAAAATTAATATTATCTAAGTGAAGCACGGTGTTTTAGAGTAAATCACACTTTTTGCTAGATTTAATATCTGTGCGCTGCAAAAAATACACGTACTAATGCTATTGTGCAGTGTATTTGCAGATGTCGCATTTTTTTGCGTCTGTATTATATTCATGCGTAATGTATTGAAAATTTAAATTGATTTATTTCCACATAAATATATAAGCAAACGCGGCGGAACGCTCTATGCCTTTTATAGCTAGGTAAGTATTGTTAAGTCACTTCATCCCCTATTTCTCGCCAAAATTTTCAGATATTTCGGGTTATATAATAACTCTTTGCTATAGTAGAAATCGAACCCACAACCGTCAAGATTACAGCAAAATGCTTTACAGCGGCGTCATGATGGTTTCATTGATTTATGTTCATAAATACATAAATGTTATTTATATAAAATATGGGTCGCAGGCGATTACAAAGTTAATAAATTAAGTATGAAATATTTATTATAGATATAATTCTACTTCTAATTACACACACACATATATATATATATATATATATATATATATATATATATATATATATATATATATATATATATATATATATATATATGTATATATATATATATATATATATATATATATATATATATATATATATATATATATATATATATACATATATTGACAGTATTTTTCTTTGTTCTGTTAAGTATATTTTCTAAGGTTCATTCCTAGAGAAGGTAAAGGAACTTGGGAACTCAATGTTAATCCGGAAAGCATCCGTTCTATGAAGATGGGGATGGATGGATGAAAACTGATGAATATAAAAGAATGAATGAACGACTGTAAATAAGGTAGAAAATGGGGATCAAAATGTTTTTAAACTAGGTCCTTTAATCCCTTTAGACCCTTCTATGAGGATACAGTAACATGACAAATATTTTATTTTATTTCCATTTTTAACTCACAACTTAGAAAGAGTATTGAGGTGACCTGTCTGTGTATCTATCTATGGCACCGCAGCTTCTTATAGAATGAGACGATTTGAGAGCGGCTTATTTGAATGAAGGCTTAATTTATAGCGGTGGTGCTTAGTTATTTTATATGAACATGGAATTAGCAGTTGTAGAACTACAAATATTTAGTTAAGATGAGGCAGAGATTTTTTAAATTTGGTTGTTCATTACTGTTTAACCTATTGTAATATTTTGCACTTCGAATACAAAATAATGTAAATCCTCGTTAAAATGGGGGCATGCAGCAAAGGGCCGCTTCACAAAATGCATTAGTACATAAAAAAAAACATTGAAAAGATTTCACGAAATACGTGCTCATACATATTTTAAAAGTTAATTGTGAGAAAAAATATTTTAAGCATCAAGTATTAGATATCATATATAAGATTCAGTGTTTTTTCCTAATAACAGTAAAGGCTGGATGAACTCGATTGTCAATTTTCACCTGAATTCAAATTACGAATCGAATGGCGGAACTCAACGCTGCATTTATACATAACAGCGTATTGAAGTTACAATGATTTTACATATCGTACGTGGACTTTAAGTGTATACCCATTAATTAATAGCAAAATAATGCTGAAATTGATTTGTAGTCTTTATAAAATAAAAATAAAGTAAATAGTTTAAGGTCGAATTTGTGTTTACTTTTTTGTTTCACACTTTAAAATGATAAAAATGTACGAGTACTGAAACTAGCTTATTAGGCTTAATATTTAAGCCGACGATATATTCACCAACTGGCGATCGAACTGACAACGATCACAATATCCTACCGCACCACGTTAACCTTTTACTTAAATATAATAAAGAAAAATACACGCGCAGCATATTTTACATACTTAATAGTTATTTTTGTGCAATCCATAGTATTTACGAGGCCACAGCGCTGTTATTGTTCTCTTATGGTACATTTACTTCAAGACGGGCGGAGGCGTGCCAGAGTGCGTTGTATAAAAACCACTTTATATTGTTTTTAGTCCCGTTTACCATAACTTTGGACTATTATATGCTAAGCAGTAAGCGGGTCACGATCGTAAATTACCCGCAAAGATAACATGTAAGCTGTATAAGTTTCGTACTGAGTACATACCTATGTATGTATATTCCTTTTTAGGGTATATTATTGCATTACGCTGGAATTCGACCAACTTTTATTTTTTTAAAATTTTAATATTAATTTTCCTTTAAAGAAACGTATATGTGTGTATATGTCTTGTTTACAGACTGAAGAAATGAAAATGCACTCGCCGAGTAACAGTCGACCCCACAACTCGGGTGTTAACAGTTTACAAAAATAATCATTTATGTCAATTTTAAATGTTCCGAAGAAATTTTGTGCATACTTCCAAGAAAGATATACTCATTTTCGTTGTTGTTTGACAGCGGTTACAACTCAAAATCATTACATAGCCTATGATATAGAGTCAGCCTTTTCGTATATATGCACCTTTTTGCAAAGAAAAGGTATATAGCAGTTTTGGATATAAATCTTATTTAAAGAAGTTTCTTTCATGGCAGTACTTCGCGCTTTGTCTACCTGAGCAGAAAATATGAAATTAATAAATCATCTTCACGCTGTATACCGCGCAAAGAATGATGTCCTGAGGGAACCTAGTGTAAAGGCACTCCCTTCCCCACTGAAATTAGATTTAAGAGCATGTTTAGAAAATATTTTTATTTTATGTTTTCAGGCAATGAGTAATTAATACAAGATACCATAAAAAGATAAAGATAATTTTCGCCAGTATTGACAACATTTTAATAGCTCATATCCAATATTTTTTTCTTTATTTTTTGTCCTCCTCCTTTTTTTCCAATATATATTATTTATATCTATCCAAAACAACATGGCCTAACAAAAATGCTTCTTATTTAAGCTTCACACTGTATGTAGGAAACCTCGTTTTGATACTTTCCCACTTTTCGCAAAAACTTTTTAATACTAGATTCCCTATAAAGTTAACTGGATTCGGTCATTGTTAGACTTTTTAATTGTTAGTGGTAAAATTCGGATGTTAAGTAGGCTCCGTCTAGTCAGACGTCCACTATCGGCGTTGTTATACGATCCGCCTGGACAATACCGTATTTGGTTTATAGCGGGCTGTAAACTCATTGAATGTAAAGACTGAAGTAGAAGTACCATTATTTTATTATCAGGTTATTAAGTGATAAAATCTTTGAAATTACTTTATATTTTGGATGACTGTCACACTAAACTTGAATTATGTTTTTTATTTTATGAAGATCCTGCACATAGCAGGACTAGGAAGTGGAACTTGAACACGTAGTGTTGTGTATTCTGTTCCCATTAAGACACTGTCGTTCCCTAATAAACTATGTTTTGCTTTCGGCGTTGCTACATATTTGCAGCTTCGTGCTGTATCCCGCAAGTAGTAGGCAGAAGGAGCGTAGTGTTAAGACACTCTGCACCCTAGTTTCCATCATATTCTGGAAGTGTTGCGTGTTAAACTTAATGCCGCGCTCCATATGATTAATTAATATAATTTGTTATTTCTCGCTACTTTAGTTCGCTTATTTTGGTCTCCGTGAACATGGTAACAAGGTATAAAATGGAAAATCTCATGATATCAATATTTCCCGATGAAAAACATTATTTCACATTTTAAAAGTGTTATTCTACATTAGGAAACAAAATACTTATTTCACAAGCGTATAAATCATTTTAATAAATCATCTTACTTACGTACGATGGATCTGAATAAAATCCAATCTCAAGATAAAAATTTCTAATAATAATTATACCTAGGAAACTCCACCTCCTCCGCCTGTCGTGGCGCAGCGGCACAAGCGTGTGACTGCAACCGACAGGTTCTGGGTTCGATCCCCAGTCGAGGAAATGAACTATTTAATATTTTCAATTTAAATATTTAATGTTTTATATCTTCGCTCTGGTAATAAGGCAAAGCGCGGCGTTGAGTTCCGCCACTCAACACGCAATGCCTCAAATTCGGCGGAAAGTGTGGAACGAAAGTGGAACGGAGTGTCTTAACACTAGGTTCCCGGGTTCCCTCTGCCTACCCTGCTTCGTGCGGGATACAGCGTAAAACTAAAAAAAAAAAAGAAAATGAAACTCCACAGGTCTCAATAACTTATTTTTCTGTTTAATATTATTAATTATTATATTAATGTATAAATTATTATTTTTAAAAGATTTTTATTGAAGTTATTGAAATCTTTTATTACTAGGAGGCTATTAGGTCGCGGGAGCTCAGTTGTTAGACTGTAAACGTGATTTTCGTAGCTTCGATACTCACTTGAGGAGATAAAGTAAATATTTAAATTTTTCAATCTCTGATAACCAGGCAAAGTGAGGCGTTGAGTGTCACCACTCAACACGCAGTATCATCAATTCGAGGGAAAGTGTCGTTTCAAGTAGCTTTCAAGTTTATTCTGCTTGCCTTAATTTGGGCGAGATATAGCGTGATAATGAAAAAACATCTATTGTTAATTCTTCGAAATTATTAATAACAGGCGAATGACGGATTGCTTGCGAGTTTCACACAAAAACATAAAAACATATAATTTGCCGGCAGTCTGTCTGTCGGTCGCTTTGTTACTGAAAGAGGGTGCGATCAAACTTTAGGGTGCTGTAATTTGAAATGCAATAAAAGTTTTAACTCATTGTGTTAAAATCGAGATTCATGAGGCGTTTGTATTAAATGTAGGGATTTACATGCTAATCTTAATGTTGTAATATATTTTGGAATTGTTAAAATGTTTATTGAATTTAATTAATAATAGTAATTCGTGGTCTGTGACGCAGCGAGTCTGAACGTCGGCGCATCGGTGTGGGTTCGATCCCGGGCAGAGAAAATTATTTTGTTATTTTAAATAAGGTACTTCGTGAATTTAGATTTGCGTTCGCTTTGTCTAACCAGTTAAAAACGTCAAGCAAAAAAGAACAAACTGAGTTTTTTTTAGCTTCACGCTGTATAAATAGCAGATGGAATTTTGAAACCTTTTTGAAAGATACTCCGTTTATATTATTGCACTCTCATCCTCAATTTTTCTCAGAGTAAGGACGAGAATATTTAAATCGAGTGAGAATCGAATCCCCGACCCATCACGTGTACACGTGTACAGTCACACGCATGTGCCCCTGTATCCTTCAGCTTTGGGACGGACATTCTTTATATTTGCATTTCAAAATGACTACTAAATTATATCATATGAGTGAAAGTCTATCTTAAATGATTATTAACAGAACACGCACGGTACTGTACTCAAAAAATTATACCAAGTGCGAAAGAGACGGCAGTTGTATACAATTTGACAATAGCTTATGTACCAGTGGGCGATAATATATAGCGTCTCGTAGCCTCAAACTGTTTGATTTATTCTCTTTAGAAAACAACAAGAACGCTTGGCTACAGCAAATCTTGTGTGCAACAAAAAATAGCTGACACAAACAGACAGAAATAAGTTGAAAATTTATTAGTAGCTTGTTATTTTTTGTTTTAAATAATCTCCCTTATTATTTCAAATCTTAAAAATGTTCAAGCAATTGGATATTTCATTTTACATATATTTGTAATTACATTTTGATTATATCCCTATGTCAAAAAAGAGACACACAGAATCTAGTGTTTGTTTCTTCTCTCTTCTCTTCTTTCTTTATTATTTTTAGGAAAAATGTATATCAACAACAAACACAAAAAAATCCTGTTTTCAATACAAATATTCCCTCCCCTAAAAGAGTTTACGACTCACTGCCAACGCATATACAATACGACACGTCCAATGTCAACTGAATTAAAAAAAATATAACAATGCTTATAAAAGTATCCTTAATTCCAAAGTAACCCTTGAAAATAAATAATTTTAATCTCCAAATGGCATTATTTGAAATGAACTCTGCCAGTGTTACACATGTTACAGTTTTTTTTTTGTGTGTCTGTCAAACGACAATCGATAATCTTTGTAGATAGATTATATTTCACGAGGACTTTAAGATGCAGCTGGAAGCTGGCAAATATGATATTTTTGAAGATTTATGTATGTACTTGTACTATAAAATTAGAGGTAACTTCCTGTCTGTCGTGGCGCAGCGGCACAAGCGTGTGACTGTGCAATTGCACCAGCATGCATCAGCTTCGGTTGTGGGTTCGTTACACACTCGAAGAAATTAAATATATTTATTATTTTCAAATGAAATATTTAATGATTTCATTTATTCGCTCTGGTAATCAGGCAAAGTGCAGCCGCCTCTCAACACGCAATGTCTCACAATTAGGCGGTAAGTGGGGAACGGAAGCGAAACGGAGTATCTTAACAGTAGGTTCCCAAGTTACTTCTGCCTATCCTGACGTGTGCGGGATACAGCGTGAAGCTGAGCACTGAGTAAGAAGAGAAACAACAATATTTTGTACTAAATCTCTGAAGTGTAAGAAGTTCATGAATTCACTTATTTCTAGTTACAAATATACATCATTTATAAAAATAAAGTAAAAAAAAATATTTATTTGTGTAAATAAAACGTAACGGTCTAACATTGAAGTTTACAAAACAGCGCCATTAAAGAAACTAAAGTATTGACTTCAAAGAGTCTTTTAGAAATAAAATGAATAGTTTTCATTTAGCTTTTATCTGGAATGTATACTTTTCTATATTATTTTTTTGTCCAGTATGAATAGGATTTTCTATAGGGACTTCATTTATAAAGAATATACTGACTATCCTTGAAGCCGCCATAGCGTAACGGCACAGCGTTTAATTGTACATTCGGTGGTAATGGGTTCGATCTTCACTTAAATAAATGCATTATTTTTATGTGCTTGCTCTGGCACCAGTTAATGCCCTACGTCACTACGGCTTTTACAACATTTGACACGTAATGGTTCCAAATCTCCGCAGAAGATGGGTAACAGAGTGATTTAGCACCATTTCTACTCTTTTGTGCAAAATACAGCGTACAATTAAAAAATAAAAGATTTTTTAATATACAAAACTTTAATATAACATTTGGCGACGTTGAGTTCTGCCACTCAACGGGAAGTGTAACGAAATGTCTTAACACTAGGTTCCCAAGTTCCATCTACCTACCCTGCCATATGCAGGATACCGCGTGAAGCTGAGAAATATAATATTTCACGATCTGACAAAGTTAAATTCTCCCTGCTGTTCTACAACACTAATTAAATATAATCAGCGTATTGAAAAACCACCGTAATTACAACAAGCACTGATATGATAGAAGTATTTATAAAGGCCAACAAATTCTAAGGGCTCGTTCTGCTTTCCTTTGGCGTTTTACCGAGTAACGAGTTCTTACGTACATTTTATCCTAATTACACGGCAACGAAACCCCGCGCGCATTCTTTTAAGACCATGTCTAACTATTGCAAGCTCGGTCGGTAACTTATATTTAAGCTTTATTCATGAAATTCGAATAGGTTTGTTAGGAGTGTATTCAAAAGGCAGTATGAGGCAAACTATATATGTATTAAAAAACAGCTGCACGTTTTTTTTGTACAGTGTGATAGGCAGAGGGAACGTGGTGTTATGACACTCTCTTCCAAATTCATGGCCTTATTTTTTAATGAATTTGATTTGCTTGTTAGAACGGGAATCCCCCGTATTTATAGTTTTGTTTTGTCAATGTATTTTTTTACGATTTGGGGTGCGAAAAACTTTTGGGAAACGTATAACTTTAACTATGTTTTAAAGTGTTATTCCACACTTAGGACAGAAAATACTATACTTAAATTTAAAAGGCGTATAAATATTTATACGCTTTTTAAATTTAAGTTTAATATTTTCTGTCCTAAGTGTGGAATAACACTTTAAAACATAGTAAAAATATTAAAAAATAAATAGTATTCTCTCTTGCCAAACGATAATTCTTACGAGTTGTCTTTGGGTAGCGGAAATTTGTAAAAATCTCCCTACAGAGATGCTAACAACATAAATAAGTTGTAACAAGCGTATAAGAATTTCGACGGAGTTCGGTGAGAACGAATGGCTTAATTGGTCAGAGCGCTGGAACGGTATTCCAGAGGCGCGGGTTCAAATCCTGCTTCGTTCAAAATTTTTATACGCTTTTTAAATTTAAGTTTAGTAAACGTATAACTTATATAAAATATAAAATCAACAAATAAATAGCTGTAGACTGTTGGGTTGGTGGTGGCCGGGCGGTTAGGCCACTCTTTTCCCTATTGTTCGCGTGTTGAATTTTGAAATTTAACGCCACATGTTATCTTATTACCAAAAATAATATTTAATTATTACTTTGCATTTGCCACTACACCACGACGCCCTTCATTATAGCAAGGATGATTTATAATTATGTCTGACAATGTATATCATTTTTGTCTTCGTAAAAACATCTTATGAACTTTTTAATTATTTGGAGTAAAATATACCTACAAGTAATGTATATGTATATTACATATACATTCACTTGTTGTTTCTGCCATAGCAGTGGCGACAGTTGCACAGGGGGGCACTCGGGAGGCTAGCGGAAACAAACATCGTAAATAGAAGCGTGACTAACGAGCAGATAATGCGCGGTAATGCGCTCCTACATACCATTACGAAAGCTCCTTTTAAATGTTTGCGCCAAAGGTTTCACCCTAACACATATATACAAATGTAGTTAGTATGGTGTTAGGACAGAACGTCTTTTATTCGAAGATGGTAGACGTGAAAATGCAATTAAATGGTAGCTTCAAATTATACATATACCACGTATAGCAGAGTAGGTAAAGATAATCTACAGCTGAGTTATTCTTACCGACGTGTACTAAGTGACAGAGTTCAACACTGTGCGTTTTGTCAATATTGCCGATTATCGATCCCACGAGTGGTGGTATAATCACTGCGTTACCGTGGCCTCAACTAAAATAATGATTACTTAAATAATGATTCTGTTTAAGAGCTACTTAAACAGAATCATTATTTAAGTATTTTATACTGAGACCACTGCGGCTTATGAATACTTATTTTGTGCGATTATGGCGTAGTTGATACAAACCTAAATTATAGATAATAGTTCTAGGTACAGATTTTTACGACAGGAAAAAGAACGTAAAATCCTAAAATCTAAAATGGAATTTTTTCTACTGCGTACCAATTTAATTATTTTTGAAAGTAAAAAATACATAAAAATATTTTTCCTTCGATTCACGTTTTTATCAATAGCGGAGCAGCCAGAATGTCTATAATAATAATCATTCACCCGTGACCTTCTACCAGTATCGTCAGTATTATGTTTTCAAATATGAAATAAAAATTTTCCCTGCATATTTTATTTCTTTGCCATTATTTTTCAAAATTATTTAAACTAAAAATTGATTGTTTTTTAAGTTTTCGGTACTACCAAATGTGTCGCATTTATTTATAAAATTTACGCTTTAAAAGTTGCCAAATTCGACAGTGAACATGTAACAAGATTTGTTTCTGCATCACTAATCTGACATGTCATCTATACAATTTAAATCCGGTAAAGGGTTCTCTTAATTAAAATTCGTTGTGATCATCACTACTGATACCGATCAGACCTAACTGTATACGACAAATACGGATTCGGCACTTAAAGACAAATAAATATATTTATTAATTTGATAGGCAAAACGCGGAGGTGAACTCCGCCTCAATATGCAACGCCTGTTTAAGTATTTATCTTTAGCACTAGATTCCTTATACTTTTCCTGCTGCATGTGGCATAAACTATGAAGCTATGTACATAGGTTCAGATCGTACCTAGCTAAATGCTATATAATATATTACGTATATAAGAAGAAATATAAATATGTCTAAAAGAAAGTTACACAAAAGCCGGATGCAGAATAGACCGAAGTAGACATACAAAATACCAAATGAAACTTTGAAGACCCTTTCAACAAACAGACAAGTAACTCGCAATAACAGACCGTAATAAAAAGCTGAACGTCAATCCGAGATGAAAGAAGTATTTTTTTTTTATTTTATTTCTCTATAAGCCTTTGTGAGGCCGACCTGTCTCGACTGCTGCATTGTGGTTCGCGACTTAGATTGACAACAACCACGTTTTACAATAATTCATCATATTCTATATACCATTTTGGCCTCTATTCATGTAGATATAAGTGCATTTTTTGTTTACATTAGTTTGAATTTTGTGGAAACACGTAATTGTATGGTAGCGGTATACACTTGGTCGAAATCGCGGCTCGCAGATGTTGCCGTCACGCCACATTCATCCTATCAGATGACTATAGCAGTAGCGAATTTGAAATAATGTGAATGTATTATTCACTATTGTACTGTGATTGTGTACTGTAGACTATTGATACTTGGATATTATCTTTCAATGGTGTAAGAATAGAACTTAGGTTTTTTTAGCTTGACACTGTAATCCTATACATAAAAGGAACCTGAGAACCTAGCGTTAAGATTCTCCATTTTCATGGACACATCCATTCCTCCCAGTATGGAGGCATTGTATGTTGAGTGTCGGAACTCTCCAGACCTTGCTGTTCAGACACTATGTGCCTATCAACATTATTTTCTTTTTAGCTTTAGAGATGCAGAATCTCGCAACGAGCAGGTTACACCGTTCCCCGATTTCATTCCAACTAGCCAGACTTCAATTATCCAGATTAGAACGTTAAAGTAATCATTATTTGCTTCATTTATTTGTATCACATTTGCAAATTCTTGCAAAGTTATTAATATAAACTCATCTCTCATACTATTAAGAATAACTACTTCAAGAGAACTCTTTGGAAACACACTCTTCTACTCATTTTCGTTTGGACTTTCTGTCACAAAACATTATCAAAGGCCATATTTGAATATCAAAATTATAATCAACATATAATATATAATATTTGGTTTCATAAGCGCAACCAAAGCCGAATAAATCAAATAACTTAAAAAACCATCCATACAGCTTTTGTTTTTGTGCCCCACAGCTATTAAAGTTCGTAACCCTATCGAAGGGTGTCATCTGCGAGTGACGGCCTGTAATAGAAAAACTAGCTTTAGGAATACATGACGTTTTATTACGTTCCTTTTGCCCCAAACATTGCTTTTTTGCCAGTTTTTAGTTGACTAAGCAATTGTATAAAAGAATTGTTTGACGTTGAGCTTAAATAACGAAAAGGCTTTACTTACATATTACTTTTTTATTATAACATTTTAGCGTCACACGTCGCCGGGTGTATCTCGGAACATGGCAGGATTGGAAGAGTAAACATGAGAACTTTGCTCTAAGACACTTCGTTTCCATTTTCGACTTCCGTTCACCAGTTTTTACCAAATTTTGGAAGTATCGCGTGTTGAATGGCGGTACTCAACGCCGAGTTTAATCTTTTTACAAGAAATAAGAAGATTCATTCTATTAATTTGTAAATACGTTAAAAGATTAAAAATATTTAATTACTAAATTTAACGCTGCACCTTATCTTACCGTCACAGAGTCCAAATCCACAATCATAACGTATACAGTCATATATTCAAACATTCAGCCATTAGAATAGAAACCAAATTATAGGCAAATGACTAACACGACAAAATTATTCATTAAAATTGTGACTCACAATATGAATTTCTAAGAAAGACTACACTAATATGTTTTTCCCAATATATTTAGATTTTATAAACAATGGAAGGTTTTTTTACTTAGGTTCAAATATTTTTTTATATACTACATTTAAATTTATAGACAAAACAACCAAAACATTGTTTATGACCGCGTTAACCTTTATCTTATAATTATAAGTAAGAAATAGAAAGAGTTCGTTTCCCCGAATGAGAATAAACGCGGCTATTGTATGGTCAGGTTTTTAATCAGGCGCACTTTCATGACTATCATAAATACATTGAAATAATAATATCTTTTCTATATTCTATGAAGTAAGGTACCGTGGCCGACGCCGAGGCTATCGAGACCTGTCGTGGCGCAGCGATGTAAGCGTGCGATTTTAATTTTTTTACTGATTGTGGGTTCGACACTCACTCGAGGATTTTTTTAATATACATATTTTCTTTGCCTCCCTCTGATAATTATGCAAAATACTAAGAGATGAACTTAAGTATTCTATTGAAAACATGCTGTTGTAACTCTAGGCTACATATGTCTACTCTCTAAAAAATCTACTCTCTAAAAAAATCTTAATTTCACATTTACTAAAACATTCATAAGAAAATATACTGTAATCCATTAAAAAAATAATGTATCCTCACGTTTGAGTTAAGCCGTAACCGTTTTAAAACATAGACACTTCATTTCCCATCCCCGGTCGTTTTAGGCGGTGTACTTTGAAAGACGACTGAGTCTACACAGTTTTGTCTTTCAGACCGTGACAAAAGATAAATGAACCAGCCTCCAGCTTCATAGAGAGCTAGGTCATGTAGATACAGATCTACATCTACACAGGTATATAGCTAGATAGGCATAGAAATATATAAATGTAAGCTGTTATAACAGTTAATTAGACAGAAATAGGTGTAGCGGTAATACTACAGTGTGTTTTTTTTTCAGCTTCACGCGGTATCCCTCAAGTGTCAGGCAAAGCGAACTTAGGAACCTAATGTTAAGACATTTCCAATCCCTACTTTCCACCAAATTTGAAATATTGCGTGTTGAATGGCGGAACTCAAAGCGGCTCAACGGTGTGTATCTTTAATTATATGGATTCATCACAGAGGCATGTGTTGTCCTTTTGATTTATTCTTAAGCACACTGCGAGTTGGTAGCGGGACTTAACGCTGCATTTAGTCTAACCGTAGCACAGATTGAACACATTTCCATTACAAATACACGCATATATATTTTCAGACATTCCATTACAATAGGAGCCACATTTAAATGATGGGCATAGGGCAGTTATCCTGTAACTAATGGATCGCTCTTTAATACCCTCATAGTAGATATATTGGCGCTCAACTAAGTGAAATTGCAACAAAATATTTTGTATTTCTTTGATTTTTATATTTTTATCGAAGCATACTTGATAAAACAATGTCTAATTTAATGAGATGATTCAGAATTATTTATTCGCTACGGCACACCTAGTGTGTATGATAGTTGGTTTTTAAGGCAATTATATTATTCATAATAAACGGAAAGTACAGAACATAGGTTATTACTGTCTTGTTTCTAACTTAGAAATGAAACCTTCAATATGTATATTCAAAAGCGAAATAAAAGAATATTTCAATATTTAGTTTCTCAAGAAATAAAACTTGTGCCAGCAGACGCTTGCAGTTTCACATTGCTGATGTACAAAAACAAAAAGTTAACTTATGAAACGTTCTTTACCTTTTTTTCAATGTACTTAGCATCATTTACTCTGTCTACACATTTTTTATTTTAAATTATATTTTTTCAATTTCACGCTGTATCCTGCAGTTTTGCATTGCGGAACTTAACGCCGATTTTCCTTTTTACCAAAACGAGGAAATGAAAATTGTAATTTAAAAAGCGTATAAAAGTTTTGAACGAAGCGGGACTCGAACCCGCGCCTCTTGAAAACCTACAGAGATGCTAACAACGTAAATAAATTGTAATACACGTATAAGAATTTCGACGGAGCTCGGTGAGAACGGATGGCTTACTTGGTCAGAACGGGTTAAAATTTTTATACGCTTTTTAAATTTAAGTTAAATATTTTCTGTCCTAAAGTATAGAATAACACTTTAAAAAATAGTTAAAATACAAAATTGTAAACATTTAGTTTTCTATAAAAGGAATCGAACCTACACACCACACATCCACAACTGCAAGTCACACGCTAATGCCACTGTACTACATCGGCCCCAATACGGGCTTAAATAGTTCGTGACGTGAAATCCATTGCATTTAAAAGTTCCGCTGGTATCCACCCTTATCTAATCCGACTATAATTGAGCAGAACGCGATCATATTTCAACGGAATTAACCCCACGACCTATTTGTATGCGTCTCAGAACACCGATGCCGTGACTCGGTTTTAAATTATATCTATGTATAGATAAAAAGCTTTGCATATTTAAATATATAGTACAAGAGCTTACACAAAAGCTGTAAAGTTTGATGGTACTCGTACATTTAGGTACAAAAGATTGCATTGCAAGGTAGTCTGTTGCCAAAATACTGTTATTTAGTTAGAATTACTAAAGTTCAGCTCGTTTTTAACATCGTTTAAGTGAACACGAGGCCAAGTCAACGTAAGAATTTTACCAAATAACGAATTCAGCACATAATTTGGTAAAATTTAGAACAAATAAATAAATTTACTAAAATCTGAAACCATTGAAAGAAATATTTTTTTATATACACGTAAATCTGGAGAAAACTAAACTTGAGACACGTTTTATTTAACAAAACTCGGAGAACGTAAATATTTAATATATCTTTGGTTTTCCTTAGCGTTGGAAACGAACTCACAACTATAGTTTGTACATTAGACTCGTCTACACATACTGCGTGTAGTCTGATACTATAATACTCAGCGTCACGCTGTGGGATACAGCACATGGCAGGGGAGGCAAAGGGAACTTGGGAACTAATATTAAGATACTCCGTACTATTTCCGACTTTCCGCCGAATTTGAGGCATTGCGTGTTAAGTGGCGGAAATAAACGCTGCGTTTTGCCTTGTGACCAGACGAAGAAAAGAAAATATCAATTATTTAAATATAAAAAATATAAAAAATTTCATTTCCTCGAGTGGGATCGAACCCACGACCCACCTCACATTTGCAGTCACTGTGCCCCTGCGCTACAATGAATCAGTAACCTCAGATACTATATTACAAAATAATATTTATAATTATTAATTTAAATGATCTACTAAATCAGACCTTGCCATAAATCAGTGCGCGTAATCATTATAGCCGAACAAATGATAATAGATGTCCTGATACATTAACTACGTAGGTACTTGGATTGCTGGTAGCACGCGATTACTGTACGTTCTATATAATATAACACTAATATATTTCATGTACTGCAGACAAATTCGTTATAACTGTACAATGTATTGCTCTATCCCGTATAGCAAGATACGCTGCAGTTTTCCACGCACTGTTCAATTTTCGTGTATATCAGTTCATTAAAACGTATTGAACCTTTTAATTCATTTTTACCTTTACGCTGTATCCCGCACGAAGCAGGGTAGAGAGATGGAACCCGGGAACCTAGTGTTAAGACACTCCATTCCCCACTTTCCGCTGAATTTGAGTGCCGGAACTCAACGCCGCGCTTTGCCTTACTACCAGAGCGAAGAAATGAAATATTAAATTGAACATATTAAATATTTCATTTCTTCGACTGGGGATCGAACCCAGAACCTGTCGGTTACACACTTGTGCCGCTGCGCCACGACAGGCTCCAATCTTTTTATTCATATACTGAATAGGTAGATTACAACACTGAGGCATGAATTATAAACTTTTAGTAGTAATTACAAAGACTAAAAATTACATTTTGTAATTACTATTAAAAGTTAAGTACAAACTGTAAAAAGACTTAAGACTTCTCCATAAAAAGAAATCAAGAAGAATTCTTATAAATTTGCGTCGTGTATGTAATTGATGGTGTGACATTCTATTTCCTTTAAAAAAACCATATTAATTTGAGGTACTGAACCTAGAGATCAAGCTTGGAATTCCCACTCCAATTATTAATTATTATTGCACATCAAGCATCAAGCAAAATGACACATCAAGGCTATCGTTCCGCCATTCACACTTATTTTATTAAACTATTAATATTAGAAAATAGATCTTAACACTAGGTACAACCACTTACTGTAATATTTGTAGGATATCTGTAAAAAATATTTATATTGACAAAATTATCAAAACATTATAACAATAGCACCCATGAAATCTAAATAAAAAACAACAAAAACGACTTTAAAGATAGCGACTCAAATTTTATGATACTTTTACTTACCGTTATAAAATTCTAAAATTCGTATAATAAAAATGCTTTCACCAAAACAAAAGGAAAGCCGGTGCTGTAATTGTTTAATTGTTTACCGTTTTCTTGTAACGCCTACTGCAACATTACTTTGATGTATGTATATTAGAGGTACAGTCGTTTGTAGCCACTCGTACTCTATCAGAATACGTCGATTGTGACTTGTAAACGTACTGCGAGCCGCAGTTGACATCAAAAAGAATTATAAAAGCATTGTTTAACAAGAAAATGGCGGCTTAAATATGGATTCCTACATTGTTTATGTAAATATCACTTTTAAATTATGTAGCCATGTAGTAAATATACATTGTTGTAAAATATTACGAATTAGGGATAATGTTAAATAAGAACATTTTGAAAATTCCAAAATATTTAATAATGTACCCTTTGTATGAAAATCATTACTCTTAGGTTCGATTCTCATTGGTACTAATAATTTGTTTTTATTTCCCATGTTTATAATAATAACAAGAAAAAAAGGGTCTAAATTCTTCTCGGTGCTAAATTCTCTTATCCTACCCTCGTCCACTTGAGATACAAACTAAAACTAAAAAAACAGTAACATAAAAAAAAATATAATTATATTTAACCATTTGAATAGAAAAAGAGTCACCACAAACTCCTTTTCATGATTAACAGTTAAAATAACAAAAGCATAGTAACATGAGGCCTGTCGTGGCGCAGCGGCACAAGGGTGTGACTGTAATCGACAGGTTCTGGGTTCGATCCCCAGTCGAGGAAATGAAATATTTAATATTTTCAATTTAAATATTTAGTGTTTCATTTCTTCGCTCTGGTAATAAGGCAAAGCGCGGCGTTGAGTTCCGCCATTCAACACGCAATGCCTCAAATTCGGCGGAAAGTGGGGAACGGAAGTGGAACGGAGTGTCATAACACTAGGTTTCACTTCCGTTCCCTCTGCCTACCTTGCCTAGTGCGGGATACAGTGTGAAGCTGAAGCATAGTAACATAATTGTATCGTACATAACACTATAGTATTAACTAGTATATAATAATATATTTCAAACGTTTTTCAATCACCGAACGCTCTACGCCACCAACAATTGCTATCGTGTTTTAATCGCGAGCCGCGCCGCCCGTTCTGATTGGATTTTTAACGACAATCGAAATGAACGCTTTGTACTCGGCTTTATAATTTCATGTTTTTGAATGGTGTGGCTTTGTTTGAAATTTGAGAAAACCACAAGTAAGTAACAAAACAATGTGGACTCTATCTTTCTATATCTTTATTTAGTTTTAGTATAATAGAAGTACATTTTTTGCTTTTCTTATATTTTTTTAGCTTTGCTGTTTTTGTATCGAAATATAGATAGAAACACAGTGTTGAGACATTGGGTGGATCCAACTTTAAAGAACTTAAAGAATTGCGTGTTCGTTGAAACTCAACGCTGCGCTTAGTCTACCAGAGCAAAAAAAAAGCTTCGAATGGAGATCGAACCCACAACCTGTCGCATTTATAGTCGTAGGCTTGTATCCTTAGTTCGTACTTTATATTTTCATTTTATGACATTATACACTCATAAGGAGACTTAAGACGATCTAAATACTTTTAGAGTTATATTAGAGTTATATCTCAGACAATATTTTTCTGATATAGATATAGTTTTTTTTTCTATAACAATGTAATACACAGAAGAGTACTCCCATCTTGGCGGGCCTTCTGTTTTTTTTTTGCAGAAAAGGTTTGCAGCCAACTTTATAATGAGATACTTCAGTACCAATTTTACCATTTCAAGGGTATTATTTTCTAGGAAGAGTACGCAGATCTTATAACTTATACTGCATTATATTACACCGAGCAATTGTTTTAAAAAAAAACCTCCCAATCTCTCGTTCTACGAACAAGTAGAGCCCGGTCTCACAGCAAGTATCTCAATGCAAGTACTTCAAACTAGGATACGGCGTGTTCCAGTTCGTCCCAGCACAATGCTATAATCAAACGGTTGCAGCAATCATGCCTACAAAGCAGCGCCACTCCGCCCCACGCCGCGCCGCCGCTCACAGAGGAAACTGTGTATTACTGCCATCCTTTGAATACACTCCCTATGTACATAGTAAATACTTATACCTTTCTATACTATACTAGCGACCCAAACGCTTATATGTGGTACGCTGGATAACACTTACTTAACTTGCTTAAGTGCCCGAGGTAAGTCTTATCATCAGTATTAGGTTATATCAAAATTGTTAGATTATATCAAAACGTACAATATAGACTATACAGTATTTTTCTGTAGTTCTTTTCTCTAGTAATTTTCTTAGTAAAACTCTGTTCTAAAATATTGTAAGGAAACACCTAACCTTTCGAATGTGAGCCTGCTATTTTATAATTCATTAATTTCATCCGTTTTATATCGTTGTTTTGCTCTATATAGTCATTTATTCCGTTTCTGTAAAAAAATCCAAAAAAATATTCTTAGTATTTATTTGCACTTTCTAATCTAAGTAAATATATCAAAACGCTTTATTTCATCTTTCTTTTTAACTTCAGTTTTCGCCTATCTATCTTGTCTATCTGTCACTTGATAACAGTAAAGATTTCAATTTATATAATGTACTAGCGAACCGCCGGCGTCTTCGCTCGCTTGCATTACACTATTTTATTTACTTATCTCGATTATTTTCTTGTTACTAAGTTACTTTCAGTAGTTATTTGATTATTTATAAAACGATTTAAACAAAATAAACTAGATATTGAAGGAAGGCTGGACATACAAACGTAGACAAACAAATAAACAAACGGACAAACATAAAAACAACAAAAAAAAAATAAAAATAGCTATTTTAGACTGTACTACATTAATAAACGTCGCATATAATATTTGTTTTAATATACCTTTAATGTACCGACAGAGATTAGATTGAAATTTCAATTTAAAATTATTCAATTCGACCGTTGCTTGTCGCTGGTGCTAATCACAATGCAACGACTACAATAGCGTAAAAGTTTAATGGTGGGCTCGAATGATGACTTTTACTCGTAGGTCATGAGATCAGGTCCGTTGCTATGTTCTCATATCGTTTTTAGTAAAAAACTAAATACTACTACATTGTAGAAAAACGTATTCACTTGACAAAATGTTTATTAATAAATATATTTAAAATATTTTTCTACTGTTAATTTGGTTAAGCTAAAACGATGTATGTTTTTAAAAGCGATGATCGAGGTTTCCATTTTTACTCGGAGAATAAAACATTTTATATTTTGCTAATAAAACATTTTATATTTTGCTTATGCTTAATGATTTTAACATATTTTAAACGAAATAGTTCTGACCGGTTGAACGGCTCACAGGTCACGTCTACCCCTGGCCAGGGACTACTGAAGTATTCCAAACGTTGGGTTTTAAACAATGTATATTACTAAGTACCCGCAATTAGTCCGGTTAAAATAGTTTCTCTTAAAATAAAAGAGATATCTCGAAACTTCTACGTAAATAGAAAAACATCGGATTTTCCACTTTAGGTCTTAACAGAGTTGTGCATTACTACTGGTATACAATAAGTATGTAGATATCTATGTAACCACATGATTATTCTGTTGCCAGATCAAACGTCATAAACAGCATTAAGGGATAAAGCCGGCCATTACGCACAAAGCCAGCTTATTTTCGAGATAATGAACAAAATTATGAGGCATAGATTAATGTATTCAAAATCTATAGCAGTATTACTTGAAAAAAGTTTGGTTACTGTCTTAGTGTTTCACATTAGCTTGTAATTAACTGATTAATAACAAATAAAACTTTGTTCTTAATTTGGTCAACACATTTCCTTATTTTGTTACATAGATGGAGATCACCTAGAAAAAGATTACTTCGCAATCTATTTTACAATCACTTTTTCACTATTTTCTATACTTTTTAATAATTTTATTGAGTTTTATATCTTTTATCAGAGTTATGAAATAAAATCAATTCATTCATCCGACTGAGAATCGAACCCAGAACTGTCACAACCGCGATTAGTCAGACGAGAGACTCTTTGATACTTAAATATACTTAAACACATAAACTTTCCTGATAACTTATTTCTATACATAAAATAGTAGACTTTGTCATAAGTTCCCCAAACACAACCCTCATTAACGTACACTATGAGACGCTTGCAATAAAGCGATGCCATCATCACGCGTCATAAACAAAACTAAGCCGGCAATCGCACAAAGGGCCCTTTGATGTCCCCGTCACCCTTACAGGGACCTGCGGACTGTTGGTCCTTTGTAAACAATATATAATTAAGTGGAAATACGCCATGGATGTGACGTTTCCATAGAATCAAGTTTTAAGATTCATACTTGCTGCTGCAACTTAATTAAAGCTCAAAGCATCAAGCTGTGATATACTGTAGATTTAGTTTAACTTTAGAACATATTGTAGACACCTTTATGTACACTGTCGTGTCGGATACAAGCTTTTATATAATATATAATTGCCCCAAATGCGGCTTTGCCAGCTTAAAGTTAATGTTATATGTTCCCATAAAGATACTTCTTCTTTGTTAAACTTTTAAGATTATTTAATTACAAAATATAAATTATAGTAATCCATATTAAAAAATATACTGAATTGTAAAATATATTAAAAATGTATTACAAAAAGAAATAAGCTAAAAAGAAACATTAAAGATAAACTTAGGATAAATAGAAATAAAAAAATATAATACATTCAGTACACTTTAATCTCTGAAGAGGTGTCATTGTGTTTAAAGCTGGTATTAAAAAATAATCGCCTGTCGAATATTATAAAAATACCTTGATATATTTTGAATAAGCTTACTCCGTACTTTATATACAGATTAGCGACAACTTTTTATGGGAAAGTAAAAGTAATATTACATAGGTACATATACGTTGTAACAAGCGTTTAAGAATGTGGACGTATCTTAAAGGTATCTCGCCAGGTATTAAATCGAATCAAGTAATTAACAACACATTACTATGCAGTTACATTTAATTTATACTAGAATTAATTATTTACAAATTTAAACATTAGGTTCCCAGGTTCCCTCTGTTTCTGCTATGTTAACCCTGTATGGGTTAAGTTAAAAATAAACTTTATTTAGATTATATTTCGCAATATTTTCCCATAAAACCGGTTGTTAGAGAATAAAATATCAAAACGTACCAGTACTTTGTATTACAAAAGGTGTTTTTCATCAAAATACTGACGATAAAAAACGGATTAAGATCGAACTATGACAACGTCAATGCAATTCGTTTCTATTTCTTTTCGAGTCTTTAATTTTAAATGTAATACCTAAAAAAAGTTCAATACGTAACTCCTTTTTTATTTCTTTTAAATAAATTGTTAGGTAAGGCTTAGGTAATTTACATAGCTTAGGCTTTTATTTATATATACATATGAACAAAGTTGCTTTCTGACTGTTATTTTTGGAAATAATAGTGTTTCTCTCAAATGCATTTAGTTATTTATACAGTACTGAACATGACTAAACTATTTTAATATATTTTTGTCCGTCTTTCCTTTTGCTTGTCCGGACTTCCCGAGGATCCCGTCTTTCCGATCCCGGGCTTGGGACAAGCACATTTGTCGTGCGCGTGTATCTAGCGCTTGCATTAATAGATTAAAATAACTTAACATTTACTTACTAATTTATTAACATTTATTTACTAAGTGGGGAACGGTAGTGGAACGGATTGTCTTAACACTAGGTTCCTGGGTTCCCTCTGTCTACCCTGCCTCGTGCGGGATACAGCGTGAAGCTGGAAAAAAAAAGAAAAAAAAACGTTTTCTTTTAAATTTTACAACTTTTGCGAGTACCTTAGAAGATTCAAAATTGGATTTCGGTAATTATATAACACTATATTTAAGTAAACAATTGATCTTTTTCATTTAATTAATATTAAATAAGTGTTTGTGCAGTACAAGCAAGCAAAGCCACGTGGGCCACTGTTTTATTTGAATGAAAAACTCAATCAACAAACAACCTGTTTTGATTGTCAGTTAATGCCTATACATAATATATCTGTATTGTCGGCTACAGGAAGCTATCACCGGTTTGGAAAGCAGTTCCTTTGAGAAAAGCATCAGAAACTCTAAGGTTACTCCCTTAATACAATTTTACTATTTTGTGACTGTATCCGTTAGGTTGTAGGTTCGATCCCCGCTCGAGGAAATGAAATATTTGATATATTCATTAATTATTTAATGTTTTCGTTTTTCGCTCTGGCACAAGGCAAAAACGCGGCGTTGAATTCCGCCACTCAACACGCAATGCCTCAAATTAGGCGAAAAATTAGACGAAAACGGAAATGGAACTAAGTGTCTTAACACTAGGTTCCCTCTACCTACCCAGCCAGGTGCGGAAAGCGTGAAGCTATAAAAAATAAGCTATTATTACGCCGCAACAACTCGCGGCTAAATTAAAGTTATTGCCAATAAAGTTGTTTGCTTTGTTTCATTTATGTTTATTTGCTCTGTTAGTCTTCCGTTATGTGACTTATTGCGACCTCAGTTTTAATAAAACCTTAGACAAGTACTTATAAGTTTACTTATTAAAGAAAAAAATATGTAATAGAAGCCGTTGGGACAGCAGCTCAGTGTTGATTCTAACTTTTAACGCGATGATTTAAGGTTCGACTCCCTTTTGGGGAAATAAATTATTTTCATATTGTGAAAAGGAGTCTACACGGTAAATTTGCAATACTAATAAAAAATAAATAATTTAAAAGTCTTGAAGTCTGTCAGTCTGAGTACTTTTGTCGTATCGACCTGAAAATTCTGCCGCCCGTAAGACAATCCACAGATGTGTAGCGCGTGGAAGGACATTCCTATGAAATCGTACAATATTGGAGTGTCACGTACCAGATGGTGTGAGTGATATTGCAGCTTGTAATGTATGGTGCGGTTAGAAAAAACTATGGTAGGTACGGAGTCAAAGAGAACATTGGGTTCCCAATGATTCTGATGGCTCTACGTTGATCGCGATCAAATCGTTCAAACTGTTAATGTGGTACATCAGCCCAGAGATGAGAACAGTACTCCATATGAAACCGAACCTGGGCCCTATACAGGACTTTGGTCCTGTATAGGGCCCAGGTTCGGTTTCATATGGTTTGTTTTGGTGATAAGTACTGCCTCGCTCTGCCAATTATCCTTATTTTTTTAAGGTCAACTAGACCAAATGATCGCAATAGATAGTAGTATCGAAAAGCTAAGGCCCAATTTACCGAACATTATCCTCGTCTCATATTCAGGGAATAGAAATATAGTCTACCCGTGACCACGGACTACTGTAAAGTGTTCGAAACGTCGGGTTTCCCAAAAATGTTTACCATTCAATATACGCGATTTATCCGTTTAAAAGTGTTTCATTCAAAATAGAAATATTGACTATTATATCGTTAGCACATTTATACGGTAAGAACTAATTCAAACATACTTTCGAATTAGTTTTTCCTGTCACGAGATCGAGAAAACAAAACCTACATGACAAAATCTGATCTTCGAAACACTTCATGCTACATCGGTGTTTATGCATTTAATGTTTTGTGAACTTTCAAGTGTATGGAGAAGAGTGTATTAGCTCCGGAATGGTCTTGAAAAACGGCCAAACAGACGTCCACGACGAAGCCTAAACTATGCAGGGCGCCATCGGTTTCCGACGAAACAATTGCCAAAGTCGAAGCGGTATTGCTTGAAGAACAACGAATTACAATTCGGGAGCGTTGTGAAAAGATTCTGCAGATCAGCAAAACCACAATTTAAAAGATTTTAGCTGAACATTTAGGCTATTCAAAGGTAACATAAAGGTGGCAGAGTTCTATGACTCTAGTTGGTGGGTTCGATCGATAGCAGAAGTGTATAGTACGCTACGGCAATTATATAAAAAAAATAAAGTCGGAACTTTCCAAAAATGTACTTTTCTTTGCAATTAAACCAGTTTTTATAAAAAAAATCGTGGAACTTATTTTACGGACGTGCCTCGTAAAATGACATTAGTTAATCGTCACTAACAGACGGAAAAATATAAAGCGTGATTAAAGCATAAAAAAAGAAATCATGGCATTAGAAAGACGATAAAATTTTATATTATTTCATGTTAATTGCTGACTATGAAACTGGTTATGACTTTGTTTATATTTTTATATGTATGTAATATAACATGTTCAACAAATATTATATTCGTAGTTTATGAGAGTCAGTGGCTTCAGATAAGCAAAGGATTTTTAATTTTTCCACAATAGTTTTTTTAATTTCCCTCTACCTACCATGCTGTATGCGGGACACAGCGTAAAGCTCAAATAAACATAAAAATAATGAAACACGACAGCACAGTGAATACATATACACTAAAATTATAAAACAAAACCAATTATATTAGAAGTAGAACGATGAATCGTGTCCAAAGCTCGTGGACGACTAACTCTTCAAATAACTACTTCATGTATTGGTTAAATAATCAAATATATATAAGCTTTTCGTAAAATTCTTTATCAAAATAGTAACAAATCATATTAAAATATAACCTCAGAAATTTCATCATACATTAATATATCATTGAACATATTTCATTTTATTTTATATTTTCCACTGGATTTGAGGCATTGCGTGTTAAGTGGCAGAAATTACTGTCACGCTTTGTTTTATTACCAAAAAGAGAGCGAGGAAAATAAATATATTACATATTTCATTTCCCACAATGGAGATCGAACCCATTGCACATATCCAATGGATACCTGTCGCGTATCCATTGGATATGTGCCACGAGTGCGCCACGACAAGCTTCTTACTTCCTTAAGGTATTAAAATATCTTATATAGAGGACTTAGCTTTTGTCCACATAAAGCTTCTTCAAGGCACAAGTTCCCAACAGGCGTAAAGTATTTTTAACATAGTTGCTTTGCCATCTCGTCTGTGGACAATGTTCTTTAATTCCATATACTATTGTTGAACCGTTGTGGGAAATTGTATACCTTATATGTACGTTAAATAAATGTATGTTACTATAGCTATGTCGTTGTAGTCCGTACCCAAGAATGATATAAGCGTAAACGTAATGGTAACGACGTCAATTCCTTCTTTGGCGTATTCATTATTTTTATATACGAAATAAACCCACCATTGAATTCCATCACTCAATACGAAATATCTCAAAAAAAAAATTGGCAAGAAATGGGACAAAAAGTGGGAAAAAAGTGTTTTTATTTAGCGTTGCGTTATTAAGTGTTTTCATTGGCTTCTCTCTGCCTTTGCTGCTACGCGAGACACAGTGTTAAGTATTACTGTATTAATTTATTTATCTAACTAATAATACATTACATTACAAAAATTATAAACAAATTCTACACAGAAATACCCATGTCATGCTTAAATAAAGAAGTATATGAAACCTGATATATAACGAAACTCGCTTTTACCCATTACTTTATAATAATCGGCCGTTGAAGTGACTACAAAGTCTATCATATTGTGGTCAACGTCTATCTTACCTGTTATAGATATAACTCATTGGGTTACTTTGATCTTGGCTACAATGTTGAAACTGTTCATTACTTTGAGCTTTAGTGAGCTTTTGAAGCAGGAGTCTTTAAATTAGTATAATGAAAAGGTTTACGTCAACGCAGGTTATAAAGTTTAAAGTAGAATGCTTTTATGAAATTAGTGGTTTTTTGCCATTTTTTGTCTTTTAAATCCCCAACGTAAAAAAAAGGAATTGTAAGTTTGACCTGCAAATCGGTCTGTAGTATCACAGTTCCTGAATGAATGAACTGATTTGAGTGTGTTTTTTTTTAATTGAAATGTTCATTGTGGTGATTCTTAGCTATGTTTCACGAAAATTAGTGTGATGGTGACTTTTTGGGCCCCATTTATTTTTTATCTAAAATTTTCGTAGTTTGCATATATCTTAACACTTTGAGCATTAAAAATCAATCTATTTCATTCCTTCCGTTAGTTCAACGGAAGGAAGGAAGGAAAGTTTTCCAACCGACAATAATTTGAGCTCTACCGTGCTTAAACTTTTATTGTCTTTTAAAATATTTTCCAACCATTAATTTAACACTAAGAAAGAACTATAGAACTATACATATGTAGGTAGATAAAAACACATGCAATTATTGATGTGAGAAAACAGTAAAAGGTTATGAAAACATGTTACGGTAAACGTGTCCTTATACAGAACCGTAACAAAAAGAATCCATATAAGACCGTGCAGAGAATAAATTGACAAAAGATAGGCACATAAAGTTTTTGTCATCATGCTTTTTGTGAAAATTACTCTTAATTTCTCTGATTCCCAAAAAGTTATAATTTTCGCAGAGTATTCATTTGCTAAGCGGCATAAGCGGGGGAGAGAAGAGTTAGAACCCGATACGGTTCTGTGAATCGAAACCTGGATGAATGGTACGGGGTTTCTTGGATATTTATACGGAATTTTAAAATTAATTATCGACAAGAGGTTAGGACAGGTGAACTAATAGTTCAATAATTTGTAAAAGACAGACAAATCTAGCAGGTTCCTTTGGTCGCTTAATGTTTGAATTCTAAAATATTGGGTTGGGATCTTTATAGTAAGGTATGCTTGCACAGATACCTTCAAATATGTTAAATAAAAATGGCCCTACGTGAGAGCCTTGCTGTCCACCAGATGTAACCTTGTAATTTAAATTGTAATTTAAATGAATCTTACAAGCCTTTTTGTATATCTTTCACCCTTAATTGTCAAAAAAAAAATGTAATTATTTTGTTTTTTAGTAAATAAATAAATAAATAAATAAATAAATAAATAAATAAATTTTATAATAATAACTAGTGACCCGAGATCACAACATAGAATTTCCATCTGTCTGTGTGTCTGGGTGCACCTGTGCCTTACGGGGTTCACACATATAACCGGGTGGCTGCAAACTGATTCCAGTACCTACTTTGGAGGGTAGCTGTGTTCAAAGAGGCGCAACTGCTCGGACATGCCGCTCTTTCTCTTTCGAGACTAATTGTTTATGTTATACTGTCTCCCTGTACCAACCTTAAGGTCACACCAGATGGGTTCATATAGGTATACCTACCTGCCTTCACTTCCTACCTCTTTTGTGGTAGTACTTCGAGGAGTAGTTAAAGTTAGTTTTAGCGCCCTCGCCCTCCCTCCTCGCAATCTCCAACCGCCAACCAAATGGAAGACGGTCTTTGATCATGCCTTTGGTGCCGGAGCTGTTAGGCTCGCTCACTTCCCGCATGTCATCCAGCATGTTAGCGACCCATCTTGCTGAGGATGCCAGAGAAGCTTACTACTTATGTGGTACTATGTTGAATGCCTTGCTAAAGTCAGTATTGATAACCTCTTTGGAACAATTCAAACAGAAAACACTTTGCTTCAATAAAAAAATACCTATAAATTTACTGCCCAATAACAAGATTCATCTCAATATCACGTCTGTATAAAATTTTAAAATTACAATTATTGAGAAAGCAACACTTTTATGGGAACTCGTATAGTTTGCGTTTTATGCACGGTCCGTTCACGGCTCTTAAGTTTTTTATAAGTTGTAAAAATATAAATTAAGTTAAGGGCTATAAAACGATAACTTTAATTTTATATCTTAAACGATTATACTATAGAGCATCATTAGAAAGCGAAAAAAATAATAATATTAGATTACGGATTCCTATGCAATCCCAGATAATATAGAGGACTCTCGTGGCACAGCGGCACAACTGCGCTATTTGAGGAAATAACATATTTAATGTTTTCATTTCTTCTTTTCGGTAACGAAACAAAGCGCAGCGTTGAATTCCGCTGCTCAACACATAATGCCTTAGAATTGGCTAGCTGGGGAATGGAAAAGTCTTCATGGGTATAGAGTGTCTTAACATTTGGATCCCAGGTTACCTCTTTGTACCCTGCTCTGTGGCGTAAAGTTTAAAAAATATGAACATTCGTTAAAATTTCAAAAGACGAAAATTAAGCAAAAGTATGAATAATAATTTGTAACAAAATGTTCGAATGAATCGACATCGTCTATCGAATATCTTCAACTAATTCCGATCGATCGTTGCTATTCTAAGTATGGCCTCATATTTCTATATTCATTTCTTAGGTCGTGAGACCGCTGCTGTTATTTAAATATCTTTTATCATTGTTCTATATAGACGTCACCAACATATGTAATATAACATTGTAATTTAACATTATATAAAATATCAAGGGCTGTCGTGTCGCAGCGGCATAAGCGTGTGACTGCAAACGACAGGTTGTGGGTTCGATCCCCACTCGAGGAAATGACATATTTAATATTTTCAATTTAAATATTTAATGTTTTTATTTCTTCGTTCCCATAATAAGGCAAAGCGCGTCGTTGAGTTCCACCACTAAACACGCAATGCCTCAAATTCGGTAAAAAGTGGGGAACGGAACGGAATGTCTTAATACTAGGTTACCAAGTTCCCTCTGCCTACCCTGCTATGTGCGGGATACAGCGTGAAGCTAAGTAAATAAAATATCAATATCAATAACTATTCGTTAAAAAAATCATTAGATATTTTTTTGCATAGACAGAGTGCATATTTTTAAATGAAGATTAAAGAAATGATAATTCGTTTTAAAGTACAAAGTAATATGTATAATTATATAAGTAAACTGCCAAAACAATTAGAAATTGTAAAGAAATGTCCAATTGATGTAAAAATACTGCAAATGTTATATTATATATTTTCTTTTAATCGCTTGACTTGTAATTATTATCACCAAACAATTATAGTTATGATTAAAACTAAATACAAAAATCTAAGTCATACACTATTTACCATCTACCTCTTAGACTATACAGCGGTCTGTACATGGAAGCATTCGACCGACAATAGTCGTTCGTTAACAATGACCCTCTGAAAGGATCAATTAGACATGCGACGGCAATAGCTCTGGACGGACGGAAGCACGCCATTGTGGAACATTTCTAACTATAATAGTCTTGTTTTTTCTTCTTCACGCTTTATCCCGTATATGGCGGGGTAAGCAGAGGGAACTTAGGAACCTGGTTGTAAGACACTATGTTCATGGACATTCTTTGGTTCCCCACACGCTACAAAAGTAATCCAAATATAATGAAATGATATTAAACAGGCAAGGCAAGTATCTAAACTCTTTAAGGACTACATATTTATATAATTATGTCTAGTTCTCAGGTTCTCTGTTTAAGTAGCTGATAAATAAGAAAATAAGTATTTACAGTTACTAATTTTAAGAAAGTTGAAAAGTAATACTTTGAAAAAGCTATAATATATTAAGAAAGCTATAACAGTGGTTAATACCATTGACCATAAGTGGCAGTACCTTAATACTTGTTCTTAAGACTGGTAGGTAACACCTTGTGTTATTGTAAAGTTACTTGAAAAAATACACAGGTCATATTCAAAATAAAAGGCTATCGTGGTACAGCGGCACTGTGTCTGTCTTTAAATAATATCTGTATGGGTTCAATTTTAATTTCTTTTCAGCTAACTATTGTAGTGTGTTTAAATGTTTATTTGTTTCAAATATAATATGCTTAATGTGTGTGTTCTTGTGAAATAAAACATTTATTATTATTATTATATCCTCGTTTGGTAAAGAGACATATCAGGTGCTAAATTTCACCGCTTACGCGTGATGTCTCAAAAACTGGACGGAAAATGAAGAATGGAGTGTCTTTACACTAGATAGCTTGTGCTTACATTAAGTTTAATAAATATACCTATTACGGCAAATCTTAACTACAAAAGCGCGTTGTGTAAAACTATTATAATTAGTCTTCATTATAAACACAATGTCCAAGTAAGTTCCGCTAAGCTTTCCAGCTTAATACAAAGTGGGATAGTTTAAAAAGTATTCAGAACAGTAGTTGCAAAAGCTCGAAATAAAAAAAAATAACTTCACGCTATATCCCGCATAAAAGCAGAGGAAGCCTAGTGTTAAAACACTCCGTTCACACTTTCTATCCAATATTTGTGTTTCTTTTCTTGAATAACAAAACAGATAAATGAAAACAAACATTTACTTCAAATTGAAATCGAACCCTAAACCCTTGCCACTACTCACCACTAAACTATAACAAAGTACTAAGTTTTACTTTGTAATGCACTTATTTAGTAATTTTCGTGCATCCTCGTCCGGAACTGTTGATTACACTCTTATTATTGTAATCACACCTTATCTGTCTAATTATACTCACATGTCACTTTCCATAGAACCTTGTACATATGGTGATGTTTTCATATACTGCATTTTGAACTTTATGTTGAACGTACTAAAATCTTAAATACTTTGAAGTACGCACTTGGTAGCAATTACATTTCATTAATCTTTAATTACGGTTATAGTCTATATATGTTGTAGGAAATGACTTATTGTAAGGATCTAACTAAACTAATTTAACAAACGTTTTCTCTTACGACAGTATGTAGGTGGACACGCAATGTCGAATACGGACGAACTAGTGTCTTAAATATAGTAATCAGTCTCTTGACACCAGCTGTGAGTGTCATGACACTACCACAGAACGTATTGACCCCAGTGGTAATAGTTCTTACTGTGGTAGGCAGCTTTAACAAGTGGTATGTGTGTGTGGTTCGTCCGCTCCGTTCTTCACCTCTCAAACTTCGATGCGAGATTGTACACTGAGTGGCGGAACTCAATGCCGTGTTTAGTCTTTTTACCAAAGGGAAATAAAATTGATTCTCCCCAGTGAGAATTGAACCTACCATCTCTGCATTTTAACGGAAAAGGACTAAAGCGCCACGACGGACTCGACTATTATTATCGTTACAAAAAATGATCTAATGTTTTTTTTAAAGCTCGTATATATAGCCGTGCGTGCCCCCAGGCACTTTGCAGAGTTCGTAATTTAACAATAGTTCTATTTTATTTTCTCCCGAACCCTCGTAACTGTACACAAAAAAATAAACTCCCTTTCATTCAATTTCAAGTGCAATTATAAAAAAAAACGTTTTTATTTTCGAATGCGATAATTATTGTTTTTAGTAGCTTCGTGCTTTCTTACTAAACTTGAGAATAGTGGTACGTTCTTTCTGCCTATGTTGCTATAAAAGAATTCCTTCTTCATGGTGTATCCCGCACATAACAAAAGAAAATGGAGGAAACTTTGAAACCTGATGTTACGACACTTCCTTCCCATTAAGACACGTTCCGCTGAATTTGAGACATTGCGCGTTGAATAGCGCAACTCAACGCCGGAATATACATATAACTTAAACGTAACCAACGCGGATCATCACTACACCAATCACGGCAAAGACAGACAAATTAAAAGGAAAAAAATATCGTTTTCCAACATAATTCGAAATGTTTAAGCCGAATCGTTGCTACGAGTCTAGTTAACGCTAGGCCAACCATCCGTTTGAATGTATGGAAATTATAGAATTACTTTTTTTACTAAGTAACTACAAATAAACTAAGAAGAAGTGGAAACGGAAGTGTCGTAATGGAAAAAGAGTGACTTAACACTTCGTTTTCAGGTTCCCTCTGCCTACTCTGGTATATATGAGAGGCACAGTATGAAAGTAATAAGAACAAATCATTAATAAATAATCAAATTAGTCTTTATGCGTGTTTGTTCATTGTAAAGTATTGGGCTCGACAAGATTTCACAGCACTGACACTGCATATGGCACACACAATGCAAATGGTTGTGGATTTGATTTTTATTTATTTATGATATATTTGAAGGATGAAAGTATATCTATTAAAGATTATTTGAATTTCGTGCAGGATAGTCACCATTGTATTAAACAATAAAATTGTAAAAAGCAACTGTTGATTTTCTTGCCGGGCCTTTTCCGCAAAACCGCATTTCGAGCCAGTAGTAGTTTTATGTTCTTTAGACGATTCAGAAGTCTATTTGAATAAAGAATGTTTTGAATTTCAATTATACATATGTCATACAACATTTAATTAATTGAGACGATAAATTCCTAATTTCTCTTATGGTAATGCCATTTGAATGCGTCACTCCACACACGAATTCCTTAAAATTGTTTAACATTATAAAATTTGCAAATAATTATGTTTGTTCTGTAAAAACTATGACAGTAAAGAGGTAGATTTTTTTCAGTTTCAAGCTGTCTTCCGCACATGGCAGGAAAGACAAAGGGATCTTAGGAACCTAGTGTTAAGGCACTCCGTTCCCTTTCCCACTTTTCGCCAAATTTAAGGCATCACGTGTTAAATGACGGAATTGCCGGAATTCAACGCCGCGCTTTCCTTTGTTGCATAAATATTAAATATTTCATTTTCTCGAGTAAGGATCGAAAATACGACCTTTCGCGATTACTTTCGTACTCTTGTGCTAAGGCAGGCCTTAATTTTTTCTCTTTTTTAAATTCCTCTTATACTAAAAAGTATGGTGAACTTAGCTAATATTATACCAAAGTGTGCCTCGGCGTCGGTGCTCGCGTCGCGCGTCGGCCTCAACGTCGGCATTCGTCCCAAATGGCCGAGATATAAAATTGAAATGCTTGAAACGTGCTTCAAAATATAATTGAGTCTTTGTACCGCGCTCCAACTGTGCACCGCCTTCTATGTACTGTTTAGGGCTACTAATATATATGAAAATTATTACTTTTGTACAGCATTAATTTCCAGCTGCAACTTCGTTTCGTGGTCCTTACTATGTAATTTATCCGTCAACATTTTTCCCTTTCCGTAGGCATTTTCTAAAATCATTGATTACGCTTAAGATGAAAGACCTTCTTCGTTTCAGCTATAATGTATTTCAGTCACTCAGGAATCAAATATATTTATACCTACATATATACCATTTACTAAAATATTACTCGAATTATATAAGTAGACTTATTTATTGTAAATTTTGTAATTTAATTTTAATGGATATTTGTTTTTGTCCGTCCGTCCGTCTTGTATTGGACTTTTTCATTTTTTCTAAAGTAGTAATTGTAAAGGAAATATGTAATCTGTTTATTTACCTTTTAAAAAGATTACATATACATTATTTGTGGCAGTAGATAAAAATAATATAAGTACTACAGTCATAAACGCGATAGGCAACCCTACTATTCAGGTAAGCTCAACATAATGCAATTTAAGCTCTATTCTTTAAAGTATAAAGTTCAAAATGTTTTGAACACTCATATACATATGCATGTGTCCCTGCTGTTATTCCGATACACCTATTTATATTTATGCCTTGAAAAAGGTTTCTCGTTCATACAAACGTCGGATACATTTATCATAATCAATATGTATTATGTGATACTCCATAAGCAATTTGAGCATCAGGACCCCTTTTCTGTGCAAATTCAGGATATTTCAGAACATATTTAGGGCATGTCGTAGTGCGGACGTCAAAGCAAGTCACAATGACTGACAAAACGTAAAAACGTATAAGTAGGCACAGATTAAATTATGTTTCATAAAATTAACGAGCAAAACGAAAAATCTACAATCAATTAAAAGGACGAAGATAAAATTAAAAGAAAGTTATACAATAATCTATACTTATATTTAATCTGTGACTGATCTTTGTCTGTACTTGGTAGATATATTAAAAGATCTTATCTTTATTAATGAATTAGGGCCCAAAATTAAGATATTTTTTGCCCGTTTATGTGCTTGCCTGTTCATTTGTAAGGGCAACCTTCTTTTAACGTTTAGTGTTCGTTTTATTTAAATCGCTTGAAATGTTAATTTAAAATATTGAGTTCGGCAAAATTACTACAATTATTTATACAAAAGTGATATTTCATAGAAATAAGAAAGTGAATAAAATACTGTAATGCAAGCGGGCAAAGAGGCCGGCGGGTCGTTAGTTTACACAACATTAATTTAAATCTCTACTATTATTAAGTGACAGACAGACCAAACTACTGATTATTTTAAAAACTATAACTTTATTACGACGAGAAAATTATTTGAGATTACTAAAAAAATGTGTAATTCAAGCGAGAAAATCTGCGTTCTGGCCGCTAGTAATAAATATATTTTTTAACTTTTAAGTAACTTTTAAAAAATGTACTTGTTGTAGTACACAATAAAATATTATGACAAAACCAAAATACATTTATGTCAGCACAAAAAATATATATATATATATATACAGTTTTGCAAAAAAATATACATTTTTTTCCATATATTTCAACAAGTGTACCGTAAAATCGAAAGTATGGGAAAACGAATCGATAACGCACGTGAGCGTTAACTCATAGAACTTCCATTACCGAGAGCCCTCGAGGCGCGGACTATTGAGTGACAGACAGACAGTCGGGGAGCGTACAAACATACTTTCTAGCTTTATTTGTATTTCCAAAATAATATTCACTCACGGGAATTATTATATTTATAACTAGCGGCCCTAACGGCTTTACCGGACTTGGCCTGTATAATTATTAATTTCCTGAGCTATATTACTTTTGTTTTCTTATAGCAATATAATTTTAGAAAAAAATCCTTTATCTATACAGAAGAATAAGTATTATTCAATTCAATAAAAAGTAATTACATAAGTTTTTTTAGTATGTAGTATCAATTAAGCCGTTTGTGAGATAAGCGTGAACAAACAGACAAACAGACAAATGTTTTCGTTATATTTTTTTATTAGTATAATTTTTTATTTCTGAGTTCCGCCACTCAACTTGTAATATCTAGAAAGCTTTATATTGAAAATGGAGGAGCCTATCCTTCTGTATGCAGGATAAAGAGTAAAATAAAAAAATACTTTAAATTTGGTTTTTCTAGTAGCAGGACAGACAGGAAAACCTAATATACATAAAATTAATAAATCGTATTAATAAATAGAAAAAAAAAATCTTATAAGAAGGAGTAAAAATTTCGACACGTTGTTGAGTTTTGAAATTAACCATTATGTTAAAGAACTAGTGAAAAAATAAATTTTATTTAAATATACACGGTTATAGAGTGCACGATAATAGACTCCTCCATGGTGTTTATGGACCCCCGATCCTAAGTATCACTGCCTCATCACAGCAAAGTGCTTGTAGCCGCACTACCGCACTTCAATCGGTCTATTGATTTAGGATCTACGTTGCCAAAGACAAACACACAAACAGGCCATACTTATAATACCCTCCCTTGCGTAGGGGGTTAATAAGCAGTTATCAACCCCTACAGCCACCCTCGTAACACACTAATTACTCGCAAATTAATGGCCTCGATCTGTCTCCCATCTGTAATTACACACGTAATGCACGATTTTGAGCTTTACGAGCTTTTAGTTTTATATCTTTTTAAGTATATGATATATATTACTAAGCCTACTGTCGTGGCGGAGGCGCGACAGTGAGTAACTGTAAATGACAGGTTGTGGGTTCAATCATAACTCGATAAAATGATTTTTTTTTTGGTATTTTCATTTATTTGATCAGGTGGGTAAGGCAAGGCAAATTCAGTAATATGTATAATTAATCAAATGACTAACTCCATTATTTTTAGTTTCTATTTTTTTCCAAAATGTTAACTACATTCAGAAATCAACTTTTCAAATTAAATTTTGGAGATTTTTAAAAAAATATATTTTTTTACTAGAACGATATGTATAAAATATCCACATAACGGGTATTGAACGATCACCCCTTGGAGGAGGGTTTCTGAGAAGAGAATTCAAAACCTATTTTTACACGTTTATTAACATAATATATCTCATATACAACACATATAATTGGTTATGTTCAGTTTAAAATTGTTAAATCTACTGTGTACTTCTGTAATTTTAATGTACGAACTTTTAAATAAATTTCTTAGTTTAACTGCAATAAGCTAAACAAAAAAAATATATTATATTAACTGACTAACCTACTTTTACTATACTTTAAGCTACTTTCGTTAATTTCCATAATAAAAGAGGTATTATTTCTAAGGATTGCTAGTGACTTATCAGTATTGTAGCAAATTAATCCTGAATGTAAAAAATAGCAATATCATGTTTCCACACTTGCCTTCCACACATGTATTGCAATAACTTTAAAGAGTGCATAAAAATGTATTTAATATCACTTTATACACGCTGTATCCCGCATTATGGCAAGGAAGGCACAGGGAAAATAGTGTAACTCAAAATCGAAGAAATTAAAATTTATAATATTTCATTTCCTCGAGTGGAGATCGAACCCTAAACCGTTGCATTTACAGTCGCAAGCCCATGCACTGCGCCACGACTGGCTTTAAAATACCTTTAGACCAAATATATTTAAAATTAGTATAAATAGCATTTCGCTGTATCGTGTACATAGTAAAGTAGGCCGAGAGAACATCCACCAACATCCAACGCCACCCAAGTTTCCAGATATTGCGTGTTAAGTAGCAGAGCGATGTTGAATACAAATAATTATTTATGTAGCAAATTTCATTCGTCGAAACCATTTGTAAAAGATTTATGAACGTACGGACATAGTAACGGCACTGGCAGGAAGCAGACGGACAAGCCCACGAAATAGCGAAATGCTTGAATGTACCTAAAGCTTAGCGGTTTGTAGGGTAGTGGTGATAGCGATATTGTAAAAATAGTTACGACGGAAGAATTTCTGTGTATAACATACTTATGTTTATTAAAAGACGACGGAAGAATTTCTGTGTATAACATACTTATGTTTATTAAAAGTCAAAAGTTTGATTAAGTTGGTATTTATTTTGTTTATTTTTAATAAATACATGAAAATAATCAAAATTAATACCAACCGGTCACAAGAGACCTAGTGTTAAGACACATTATTCACATCACTTTGTGCTCAAGTCGAGAGACATTGCGGGTTAAGTAGAGAATCACTATGCCTTTATCTTGTTACATGTGCGAGGAAACAATCTCACAATTATCGTTTGCAGTAATGTACTGTACGACAGGACTTATTACAAAAGTAGTTAATTTTTTTAAAGCTATGATAGTAATGATTTGAAGTTAAAAGAGAGAAAATTAACATTAGAATCAAAAAGTTTTATTTCATATTATTAATATATTAATTGTGAAAACATTCAGGTTTATAACGGAAGATGTACAAGTTAAACCGGGAACCTTAACGGAGTGTCTCCGTGTTTTAATAGGTTCCCAAATTCCCTTTGGCTATTTTGCGATGTGCGGGATACAGCGTGAACGATATAAACGATATAAAAGATAAAAAAATACATTTTTTAATAACAATATCAATGACTTCCATATGCTGAAAAAAAAACAAGAAAATCATAATTTCACGCTGTTACTGTAACCAAACCGTATCCAAACCGGCCCCGCCTATGATCCCGCACTATTAATCTGCTGTCGGCCTGTCCTTTGCACGTCCACTGTTCACTGTTCAGACACCAGAGCACACAAGCCATTTGAGGATCTGCCTTTTTGTTAATTGCCCCTTTATGTATCTAATATAATGTACCTACATAAATCGTTCAACATCATTAATAATTTTTCTATATTAATGTACGTTATATGCCTTTGTTAGATTTCATTGTAGTGTTGGCAGAAACGATCTGGACAGACGCGGTGGTTGTAAGTTCAATCTCCGACTCGTGAGAATGTTTTTATAATACAAATATTTTATTTATCTAATTTGATTGAAAAAATGACTTCTTACAGGTTACGAAGCAGGAAACAGCATGAGGCTAAAAGCAAGTAGCGTCAGACTGAAAACCGATGGAAGCTATACAAGGAATCGTAGCCACAAGCTTTAATTGTAGATCGCAACATTGAATTACGCCATTAAACTCGTAATTTCCAGAAAATTAGCCGAAGGTTTTTACTACCTGCCATAATAATCGCAGGTTACAGCGTGAATCTATATATCTCTTTTTTTGTGACGTATTTGTTACTCAAGTTTGTATGAGCCGTTAAGTATTATCTTTTCGTCCGCTCTTCCTCTATTATAGTAGTGATTAGTTCTAATAACGCTATACCTAGGTAGCTATGTAGTATTTATTAGAAACAGTCGAGACAACATTGATATTCATTCAGCGGGAATGATCACATCTTGTCCTTGGTGAACGTCACCCGTTTTGAAATTTGATATAATATTATTAAAGTAAAATTAAATGAAATGATGGAATGGGCCGTGAAAGCCGAATTACAAAATGTTTTTTTACATTAACATGAATTCCACTCTACATTTTTGTTACTTTATGTAAAGACCCCAAATATAGCAGTGAAAGATGAAGCAACGCCATCTCTAGGACAATGTCTGAACCTCTATAAAATTTATTTAAATAATAGTTCTTGTCCTTAGCTCAGATGGCGGTTATATTATGAACTTATTCAAAAATACGTTATTTACGACAGACTCTGTTTGATTTTTTTTAATTCATATCTTACAGTATCATCGAGGCGTTTGTGGCGCAGTGGTATAATGTCTGACGTAAATCACAACGACTGGAGGTTCAATTCCCAGTCAGAGTGGAAGATGACAATTAAGTTCTCAACTCTTTTACAGAAAAAAAAGATATTTTTACCCTTAATTCAACACTGAACAATTAACGTTTCAAAAAATTTTGAACACAAAGTGTCTTAACTCTTGCTAGATTCTCCCTTCATCGATACCGCGTTACATAGCAGCAATCGTGAAGCTGCCCTTCTTAAAGGCGCAGTCAAACAATTTCTATAAGAAACAAAGAAAATGATTACTCGAGGAAATCGGTTATTCTGCCTCGCATACTACCACACTTACACATATTCATTAACAGTTACTTGACATTAATAAAAAAATATGAATGTGTAGACAAAAATTGCAAATAATTAAATAATATTTTTAAAACCACGATATGAAAAAAATAAACATTATATTTACATTTTTATAGTCAAGGAAACACTCTTGTAATTGAAAATAATGATAAATAAATTTATAACCATGTATATTTAATTAAAAGAAATTAAAAATACTTACTTCAATGATTTCAACACATAATCTTTAGAAGTTTATTGAATAATTATCATTAAAATATTATTTCCTAACCTTCATAAAAATGACCTTTAGATTTAATATTATTTATTTACATACGAACATATCACAGGTATTATATTATATTATATTTAAGCTAAAAATATGTAAATTCTTATGATAAAATATATTTTAACAGAATTTCAAATAACTCTGAAAAACAAATTACGGATTTACGAAGTATATACAGAGATCTTCAACTTTTTCTGTAACATTTCAAATTTTAAACACATCAATCTGCAAATCAGTTGAAATAATTATACAATAAAAAAAATAATTCAAATTATGAAAAACATTAACTCCCTGGTTGCTAACTCTATTTAAATTATAATTAAGTACAATGCAAGCATTATACTAACTTACAAACACACAAAGACGTTTTAAAGTTTTAAATAAATAGTATGAAAATAAATGCGTAGAACTACTACATGAAAAATCTGGAAAAAAAATCTGATGAAGCTTCCAATGTAGTAAAGAATACACATTTAATTATAAATTCACATATTGCTTTCCAAATCGACATATGTGATGTGTGATCACATTCACACATGTGATCACACATCAACACGTGATCACACATCCACTTACATGATAACATATCCAGGCATGTGATCATGAATCTAGACATTTGAGCTATTTTTTATGCTATTAATTACAAAAAAAAAATATTTATTAAAAAATACATTGTTTTATTTTTCCACTGCGGAACTTCGTCTCCACGCTAAATATTTTAGTCTTTGTACGAAATCGCCTCGACAAGAGTCGGATCATCATCTTGTGATGAAAATGTACAATGAGGGAAATATTATACATTACATATTATTATATATTAAAGAATATTATATATTTCGCACACTTTTTTCGTCATTCTTAACACACTTGTATCAAATTTAATTAAAATAAAATCGTAAAGTAATTAATTGAAAAAAATCCATTTTAATTAAAATGTAGAAAATATAACCAGCACTTACGAAAAAGGACCCATTGTAACTAGTAGAACATTTAATCTTTTTCAAAGTCACATTTCTTAAGAAATAATTTAAGTAGAACCGGACGTTTTTTCTATATAGAGTCAGTCTTCGTTTCTGTGAAAAGCAGAATTTTTATCCTTAGACTTGGATATACAGCTAAAGGCAAATTGTTCCTGTCTGTAAAGACTACAAAATATGAGATCAATACAAATTCTGTCGTGGCTCAGGGTCAAAAGGGTGCGACTGCAGACGCGATAGGCTTTGTGTTCTATCCCCACTGGTAGCAAAGTGAAGCGCGGCGTTGAGCACCGACGCCTAACACGCTTTTTGAATAGAGTTTACGTGAATAAATTAAATGCTTGTGAATAATTTGCGAAAAATCAAAGGTATTTATATATTCAAAGATATTTTTTTACGTATTTTAACTGTAAATAACAATTTAAGAATAGATTGTTGTAAATTAAATTTTCTTAAAATATAACATTTTTTTTATTCAATTAATTTAAAATATGTGGTGTATATATTCTTGACATGTCAATGCCAATCATTTGTTTGTAAAACTTACAAAGCATATTTTTAATAATTCCTACAAAATTACATAATGAAGCGTGCAATATTTGTTTATTATCGAGTTATTGACGACAGACGTTCATCACGTTTTAACGTTCAATAATATTTATGCCCTTCTATACAAATTATAAATACAATCCAACTGGCATTTTTCTGAACGTGATGAAATTTGTAATTATTCAAAAATCTGTTTCTCAAAAGTTTGTTGTTTTGTTAAATAACTCAGCATATAGTTGTTACTTATTCAGAAAACGTATAAAAATGTGAATGTAACTGTTTGAACTAGCGGGCTCACATCCCGCTACGTTGAAAATTTTATACGGTTTCTAAATATGTTTTTTTTTTCCTAAAAGTGGATTAACACTTTAAAATTATTAAAAGATAGTGTTAATTTTTAGTAACTTATGGTCCCCTAAATAGTAACTATTTATTGAAAATAAGCTCTTATATGTTTCTTTTTTTTTTCAGATTCAAAAGTATGTAACCTAAGGTAAAGATAAACCTAACACTTTTTTATATTGAGACATCATCTTTATGACACTATATCAATAGTAACAGCTTACTAAAAATGTTATTAGCCTATACCATGTATTATTATTTGTCATCTAGACCACCAAGACTTAAAGTCTAAAGGATTGAAAACTTTCACTTGTCGTACAATATCTTGGGACTTATGGAGGAACATTCCTCTCAAGTTGCTACTACATCCGTACCCGACCATAGTCTCGTTGCCGCTGCACCGCCCGTTGCTTAGTTCGTTCCAACTTTTACATTTTCGAGCCATTAGCAGCCGCTCATTTGCTACAGAAGCTGAAAACAGTTTCCAAGATTGTGCATGATCACATTCTAAGCTGATGGCTTTCTCTCTGCACTCTGGTTGCGAAGTCAAAACGCCGTTCACATAAACGTCAGTGTGACCTATAGGATGTTCCAGTCCTATGACACCAGCACTAGTATGAATAACTTGGACAAATTTAGCATCTTGCTTATCAAGTCTGTACTTTGAAACTTGCGTGAAACACGGCCTCGCTGGATCTAATGCTGTTATCTTGCCTATTTTCCTATTTAACTTGGTCTGCACCAGTTTGCCCACCATGCCTGCGACATGGGCGCCGAGACTGAATCCTATGAAATGTACAGACGACAGAGAGTATCCATCGAGGTGTAATTTCTTGAGAAATTTGAATACTTTCTGAGACACGCCGTTGACGCGAGACGCAGAAGCCACGTAACCGCGACAGAATGTAGCGCGCGTATCTAATATGAGCACTAAAGAATTTTTAAGAAGTAAAGCTTTGATTAAAGTTTTGGAAGATTCATCAGTAGGCGTGTTCCACCAGCCCGGGATGTAAAAAACAAGGATATGAGGAAGCCGATTCCGAAGGTTTATGTTTGCCTTGTTTAGCTTATAAGTCCTCTTTCCTTCTCTACTGTGTTCAACCACCTCCAGATTTGGTATGGAGGGCCAATTGAACATCATCTCCAAAGGTAGTGCGTCACCTGAAATAAAGTAAAATAATAGTAAAAAACTTTATTTCATTTAATTTTGTATAAAATAGACTGGCGTGATCCTTATAAATCCCAAGTTCTCGTAACGATAATTCAAAAATTAACATATAATTTGATTCTTCAAACAAACTAAATATTAGTGAACGCCTCGTCGTTACACGCTAGCGTGCCTTAAACCTAATTATTAATTATTAAAATTGTATAAAATTATCCATTCTCATGAAAAATAATGTTTTCCAACAATGAATATTCAATAATTGAATAAACACATATTCTGAATAATACCTTATTTTAAGACATTCCAGTGTCCTCTTTCTACCCAATTTTCGAGACATTGTGTGTAGAGTGTGGTGGAGCATAATACCGCGCTTTGTTTTCTTACCACAGTATCGTGATTTTTTTACTGCTCAGCTTCACGCTGTATCCCGCACGAGGCAGGGTAGGCAGAAGAAACCCGGGAACCTAGTGTAAAGATACTCCGTTCCACTTCTGTTCCCCACTTTCCGCCGAATTTGAGGCATTGCGTGTTGAGTGGTGGAACTCAACGCCGCGCTTTGCCTTATTACCAGAGCGAAGAAAAGAAACATTAAATATTTAAATTGAAAATATTAAATATATCATTTCCTCGACTGGGGATCGAACCCAGAACCTGTCGGTTACAGTCATACTCTTGTGCCGCTGCGCCACGACAGGCCTCATTTCATGTGATTTTTTATACATGATAATTTAAAGATAGGTAGGTAGGAAAGCTTTTATATCATACTTTCATGCTCCGCTTCACGCTGTATCCCGCACATGGCAGGGAGACAGAGGGAAGGACCTATTGTTAAGACACTCAGATCCGTCCCCTACTCTCCGCTGAATTTAAGACATTGTGTGTTGTGCGGCGGAACTCAACGCCGCGCCTTGCCTCAAAAATGTCAAAATCGGCTTAGTTTAGGGTTAGTTTTATTTTAATTGATTGAAAAAAAAAATACGTCACTTTAAAATATTAAATTCGGCAAATAAAATTGTGTAATCCGGGCGACGCCACGGGCGGCTCGCTCAGACTTAAGAGAAAAATATCTACTTACAGCGTTACAGCGTCTGAAAACGCGACACCTGTTACGCCAAAGTGACTTAACACCAGGTTTCCTCTAAGTACCCCGCAAGTATAGGCAGGATACAGTGGAAGATTATAAATAAAATACAAGGTTATATAAATATAGCGAATGAGATCAACCCCTTTTATCTTATAACGCTTGGTGTCACTAACTACGGAACTAAATCACGAGTTCAAGTTCAAATGCAGTATCACGCTTGTTCCCGTTGTAATCTCGCCCGTTCGTACATCACGAATTGATTGACGGAACTCAACGCTGCGCTGTCTTATTACCAGAACCAGATAATATAAATACTTCAAACTAACCTAACCCAATCTGCCGCATTAATTTGAGCCCCTACATCACGACTGGCCTTACACAGAATGTTAGTAGATATTAATTTATACAACACAATGCAAAATACTCTCAGTATAATCAGATAAATAAAATTCTGGTGATTTCAACATTGTCCTTACAAATATAACAAAGGGGTAAACTGTTTAACGCGTCTCACAATCAGTGTTCTCATAAACAAGGACGAAAAACGTAAACAATTTGATCGTAGATATATATGTACATAGGTCATTTATAAACTCTTGTTGATTTTTTTAAGGACATGAAAAAAATACACAGACATAAATGTCTTATAATAACTTTTTTTTTGTTTTTTTAGCTTCATGCTGTATCCCGCACGAGGCAAGGTAGGCAGAGGGAACCCGGGAACCTAATGTAAAGACACTCCGTTCCACTTCCGTTCCCCACATTCCGCCGAATTTAAGGCATTGCGTGTTGAGTGGCGGAACTCAACGCCGTGCTTTACCTTATTACCAATTTTATATTAACTGATATTGTTCATTGTCGGTACATGGAAGATATATTACTTTTTTAGAAAAATGTTATAAGGGGCGTTTATGGACGATTCGCAGACGATGTAATAGAGCTCAAAAGAGTGATTTTTATTTTTAAATGAAACACTTTTAAACGGATTAATCGCGTATATTGAATGGTAAACATTCCTGGGAAATCCGACGTTTCGAACACTTTACAGTAGTCCGTGGTCACGGGTAGACCACCAGTCTACCCGTGACCACGGACTACTGTAAAGTGTTCGAAACGTCGGGTTTCCCAAAAATGTTTACCATTCAATATACGCGATTAATCCGTTTAAAAGTGTTTCATTTAAAATGTATAACAATCGCGAAAATCAAAGACGATTTTTATTTTTTTTTATCTGTTTGTCTGTGTGTTTGTATGCGCTAACCTTAGAAACAGTAAGCCATATTTAAAGGTAAGTCTAGACATCGTCATCGTATTGAAGACGTTTTTTTGCTGCTCGCTGTATCTCTCCTATAACAGGACAGGCAGACGGAATCTAGTTTGAGGTTATTCTGAGTGTTATAAAATAATTGTGTTTTACAATTTTTGTAATTGAATAGCCAAAGAGGACCGAAATATCCTACCAGCAGGTTCCCCTGCCTAATTTCATGTGTAGGATATATTTGAATAAGAAATTCTTCAAGATCGTAATTTAAATACTCAAATAGTCACAAATGATTGAAACGAAAATCCAAATGTTCGTGTTGGCGTGGTCGCGTGAGATGCGCAAGCGCAGGTGACGCAAAAACAACTATTATCTATACTGAACCTTACAACATAACGAGATATCGCAGCAATCAGTGTGAACCTTCGTTTTTCATAAAAAAAATGTTTCTTCAATTTGCTCTTGAAGTGTGTACAGTTTTATAATAGTTTAAACTACTTGCTTACCCTACTTTGAGGAACAAAGAATATAAATTAGATTAGGCTAAATAATTTTAATTGTTCGTATAAATTAGTAGCTGTTATTAATTGGCCTAACTAGGATTTTTAATTTCATATTCCCATTCTGGTAAGAAGTCAAATTCTACAAATGCAATATCTCAAATATTGTACAGAAATTGGTGAACGGAGTGTTTTAACACTAGATTAATATCCTACTCTAAGACGGATACAACTGGCCTTGAAAAAAGTCTTAATATATACCGATTCACTTGCATCCATGTTAAAGTGAACTAACAAAGGCTAATAACATTACCACACATTGTGAGAGACCTCCGTCTCGAGCGACATTCAAATATCGACGTTGATTCTCTAACACCACGGAAGGTCACGGACAAATATATGTATAAATATGAGTAATACCATAACAATATGTATATTTTAATAATCGAAGTTTCTGAATACTTAATGTATTTTGTATAATTTGTATGATGATTAGACAGCTCATAATATAATCATATCTTTCATGGCACAGAGTCACAAAGCTCGACGAAGGCAGCGTTTAGTACCGTTTCTCAAAACCCTTAAATTCAGCGGAAAGTGTGGAACGGAAGTGACTTAATAGAAGTTTCTTAAAACTAGGTTCCGAAATGCCCTAAAGAAAAGTGCCCTGCGATAAACTAAACAAAAATATATACAATTTTGGACTTATAAAATTATATGTATATTACAAATATTATCTACATATTAATAGCATAATTTGAATTGAATAATATCAGTCAAAACAAGATGGGGACGCAAACGACCTGTGAGTTCGAAAGATTTTTAGTTACCGATAAGAATAAAAGCTATTATTTTTCTGCCATTGATATAATTTATTAATAACTTTTTAAATTACTTTAACTTTTTTAATTAATAATTCTATTAAAAGTATAATATACTACAGCTTTAACTGTCGTTTACATATATATAAATATCTAAACATATAAAGATAAATTTGTATGTAAAAATGTCACCCGGACGCATACCCGGCATTGTCATCATTAGGTCAAAAAGTAAGGAAAAGAACTTGGCAGACTTTCTACTAACCTTGTTTTTATTAAAATAATTGAAACTAGCCATATTAAATGAAATATTTATTGTATAAAGTAAAAGTGAAAAATTCCCGGCTGTAAAAACTCAAAAATAGCTACCCTGTCCTGACAATGTGCGTGTAGTACTTAAACTGCTAATATAATTTTCATAAACATACCTAAGAACCCGCGGTTTCAACAGGGCCTTCGATTATTAAAATCGTACTTATATCGGCTTATCCATTCACGAGCTATGGTGCCACTGACATACAGATAGATAGACGATCAAACTTATAACACTCTTTTATTGCGTTGGGCTAAAAAGATATTCTAATGTTTAATATAAACATGATAAATAATTAACGTAAACACTTAAAGTGCTATGTGTAATGTTCATAATTCATTGCTTCCTACCTTCCGTTGTGATAATTATGAATGTTCTTCCTTGTCATAACGGTTGGCACAACTGTAATTATATTGCATTTTTTTTATATATTATTTTGCATTTTTTTATATATTATTTTGCATTTTTTTATATATTTAAATTTTAAATTGTTATTTCTAGATTCACACGTATCTCGCACATGGCATGATAGGAAAAGAGAACATGAGAACCTCTTGAGTGTTAGACACTCCGTTCCGTGCCTCACTTTCCGACGAATTTTGGCATTGCAAGTTAAGTGGCGGAAGCAAACCCCGCACTTTGCCTTGTTACCAGCGCGAAGAAATTAATTTATTAAATATTGCATTTCAGCGAGTGGGAACCGAACCCACAATCTGTCGTGTTGTAGTCATACGCTCGTGCCCCTGCCCCACGAAAGGTCTCGTTATTTACGTATTTTTTTGTTTTTTTAGACGCTTATCTCGGGGACATTTTTTTTACTTTATGCTATACATAAAGGAGAAAGAACTTAGGACTAGTGTTAAGACATCAAAATCTGGACTCATTGAGTGTAGTGGCGGAATTCAACGCTGCGCTTTGCCCGAAGTAAATTTTTGGTTCAGTTTTTTGTGTATGAGGTTTTTTAAATTTAAATATATTATCTTGTCTAATCAGATACAGTATTAAGGAAAATTAATTGAAAATAATTAGTCACAACAATTATAATTTTCATCTCCATATACTACTTATGACTAGTTTTCAAATAACTTTTAAGGCTCTTCTTGATCTGAAAATAAATTAAATAGATAATTCATATTCAGATCAACACCGAGACTGCCTAAACTATAAACAAAGCATATCAGGTAAACTAATGTGCCTTTGCACACCATTAATTACTGTGCAGTGTAAATTATTGACATTTAAAGAAACATAGATAGTTATTAAATTTTTGTTAAATATTGTGTATATTATGTCGATAAATCGACTAAACAAGAATTGGTCAATTCAAACCAGTACCTACTTTCTGGGATTAGTGCGTTCAATCACACAAACTTCAAAGCTTCATAATATTAGTATGAGATTTACTTATATATTTATCAAATATGACTTAATATTTATAAGACAATTTTTAAATAAATTTCGTGACAAGGTCACCGTGGCGCTTGGGCGTTTGATTCTCACCCGAAAGAAAGGAAATAAATATGTAGCATTTTGCCTCCATCTGTTAATGTTGCGAAGAGTGGCGTTGGGTGCTGCAACTTAACACGCAATGCCTCCAAGGTACCCAGGTTCCCACTGTCTAACCCCGCTATGCGCAGAACACAGTGTATAATTAAAAAAAGTATCGTAGCTCTCTACGATATATTTTGAAAGACAAATTTAAATTAGGTAATTGCTTTAATAATAAAAATAATATTAAAATGAACACTATTGAACTAAATGTGTTTGTGGACATTTAACATTTGTTTTTAATACTACAACATAAAAGCAACGTTTTATTCACTGTAACATTTAAAATATTTGGAAATTTCACATAAAATCGTAAAATTTGATCTTGCGTCCTTTAGAAAAAGCTATCCAATGTGAATATTTATGATCGCAAATTTAAATACAAGAGATATGTGCTATTAACCTATTGGAATTGTTTTTCTTTTAGGCTGCACGCTGTCTCCTACATAAGCAGGAGAGTCTGTATACAAAGTGTTTTTATACTGAGTCGCCTGCTTGAATGGCGGAAATCGACGCCATGTATTACCCTGTTACCAGAGCTAATAAATTATTAATTAGCCCAAGAGTGACTCGAACCTACACCTACAACGTTCCGTTTGCAACCAACAGTTATACCGCTGCGCCATGATGCTCTTATGTATTTTACTATTCTCTTTTATTATTAACTATATATTTTAGTGATGAAAAATACACTTTTATATTTTAGCCTTCGATTTAAGAGATTTAAGCATATTGACCTAAATTATATTAATTTGTACACAACACCTCGCCACAGCACCTCGCAAATTATTCGTAACGGACAAATCTAAAACGTTTGATCAATGATATAATTTAATGACCAATTTAGTCAAGTTCATTGTATATTAATTATGATAACAAAATCTGATATACCTACTTAATTACATGACTAATTAGACATTACTTTTACCTAATACTGTAACTTCACTTTATGTACTTGAATACAATCAACAAATTAAGCCGGAATATCTGTTTCTTTTCATTTTCACTTTTCTGAATCCCACACAAGGCAGGGCAGATAGAGGGAATTTGGGGAACTTAATTTTAAGACACTTCGTTCCAAAGAGGGGTCTTTCAGCTGAATTTAAGGCCATGTTGAGTGGCGAAACTCAACGCGGCACGTTGCCTTGTTACTAGATTGAAGAAAATGAAAATATTAAATATTTCATGAGTGGAAATAGAACTTACAACCTGTACGCACGCTTGCCTGTGCTTCCTGCATCTTAATATCAATTGTATGGAAAATTTAATTTCTATAAACTCTATGTTTTAGTTCTATGCCAATACAATACACAAGAGATATAGAAACACATGACGGCACCCATAAGCACCCTGCGAAAGAGCCTGAACTAGCCAGGAACGAGACATCGATGCTACCCTACAACTCTTTTCTTTAATTTTGCACAGTTTCTAGACATTGCGTATTGAAATCCGGAACCTAACGCCGCGTCTTGTTGTCAAAGCAAAGATATGAAAATAGAATGAGAGTGGAACCAGAACTTTCGCTGTTACAATGATTGCCGCTACAGCGCGACGGTACGATAAACGTACTTGCAGATTGCTTAAAGCTCAAAGAAAGTAAATTCAAATGCTTACAAGTAGCTGAAGCAGCCCGCACTAGTTGATCCAGACCAGAGCTGATCGGTGGTATTAACGCATTGACCCCTGCCATCGTACACAGCAAAACACAAAATAACTTCATCACTTAGAAACTCTTAAAAATGTCCATTATTCAATAAAAAAGTTTATTGTGTCCTAACACTAGGTTCCCAGGGTTTTAGTTTATTGTGTCCTAACACTAGGTTCCTAGGGTCCCCTTTTGCCTAACCTCCCATAAGTGGGATACAGCATGAAACTGATGAAATATTTTATATGTACATTTATGGCGGAGAAACGAGAATCACATTTTATTTCTAATATATTATTTTGGTTTACATTTTTAATTTATTGACAAAACACATTGCACTTGTTCCATCGAATCACTTCACACATATTTTTATACAAATAAAAGCTTTTCTCAAATAAGTTTGAAGCAAAAATTATTTAATATTTTACCTAATTTTGATTTATAACTTTTATCTAAAAACATATTTTTATTACGTGATTTTCAATAAATAAAATAATAAATGGCGATACTAACAGCTCCCCCGGTCGCATCGCCACTGCGCCGGCGCCGCCTCACTTACGTATATAATATCGATGGCAGCCTTGATCTTGTGGCGAGTGATCTATTGACCTTAATCAGAATGCACCGTTAGATCCTGACATTAGATACATATTTGGTAGATGTCTAAAACTGGAAGTGGCTTCCGAGTGAAAAAGTAACTTTCTATTGTAAAAGTATGGCCGAGATACATTTTATTGATATCGGTTCATTTGTTTTTGTATAAATTGGAAGAACTTTCACTTGATGCAAATATTTAGATATATTACATGTTGAATTACGGAACTCAACACCGCGTTGTCGATCAGGAATTGAACCCACTATGGTCTCGAATAACCAGCGTAAACAAAAAGAATCCTTTTTTTAAAAAATCCACACATAATTTTTAATATTTACTTAATAATAAGACATAAAACATATTTTTTAATACAATAATATTGACAAAAACGTAATTAATTTAGCAGATATATATACTTTACCAAAACAAACAAGAAAACAAATTAAAGATTTCTTCGAACAACTACTATCACAGTGAGTTAAGAGTTTAGACACTTTGTTCCCCACTTTTACCCGAAATTTCAAAATTTTACGTGTTATGTGGCAGAGCTTAAAAATGCGCTTTGTATAGTTACCAGAGCGAGAAAATTAAAATATTTAATAATTTCCTATAGTAAGGATCGAACCACAACCATCTCGCTTACAGTCACACCTGGCGCCGCTGTGCCACGACGGCCTTATGGCGTATTTTGTATGAATAATACATTACATGATGTGCTCGTATAGGTATCTATCTTTAAAATGGTTTCAACATTAAGAAGTACCCCCTAATCTCCAAATTTTTTTGTCATCTATAATTAATCCTTAATTGCAAAGAAAATGGTACGACAATATCTAATAAACCGTTAGATTTCATAATTATTTTACTGCCTCTTTGTTAATAAAATTGGCACCACCACATTGATTACTGATTAAATACCTACAGCATATGTTAAGTATAAGAAACTCAACACAAAGAATTATAAAAAACAGATAACACGACAACTTGATTAAAATGTAATTATAATTAATTCTTATGAACATTTTAAAGTGATACAAATTTTCAAAGCTTGGCGTTAAGGAACTCGAATTGGCCCAAATAAAGTGGACGTTTTTTTGATCAATGGGTTCGAGTCCCGCTACGTTCAACAGTACGAGTATATATCTTAGTGTTGAATAACACATTAAAATGCTTATTTTCATTTCAACATCATGCTTTGTTACGCACAAAACAGGGAAGGCAGAGGAAACTTGGAAGCCAAGTAGTACCAAACACTCCGTCTCATTAAAACACTTCCATTCTCCATTTTTCAATAAAATTTTGAGGCATTGCCTGTTGCTGCATGATTAGCGGAACTCGAGGAAATGGAAATATTATGTAAATCATAGATCCACAATCTGTCACGTTAAAAGTCGTTGTGCCTTTGCGCCACGAGTGGCCTCAAATTTTATACAAGTAATTCGCGGAAAAAGAAGACAAACAGCTTAGTTATCTATATTTGCATTACACATGTTGTGATTCCAGATTTTACGTAACCTACCTGTACCCTGTACTTACTCGTTATAATCAAATTATATAAATATATTAATTAATTTCTTCTAACGAGTTACGACTTGAGGTTACATAGATTTATACAACGACCTTGTACCAGCAATGTAATAATTTATGAATGGATGACGAAATGGTCATCACATCCGAATACAGATAATAACTAATCCCACTTGTCGAAACGAAATATTTAATATGTTGATATCTTTGCTGTAACAAAAAGTCAAACTGGGGCGTTGAGTTCCGCTACTTGACACGCAATGCCTCAAATTTAGCGGAAGATTTGGTGGGGAAGAGGACGGGCACAAGACACTGGACCTCAAATCTCGATATAATTATAGTAAATGTTGTATGAAATTTTGAAAATTAATAAAATTATGAGCATATTGCCAAAAAAAACAAATGATAATAACACAATGGTGGCAAAAACGGCTCACGCTATAATGATCTTAATCGTAATTTCGCAATAACTGAGCTCCATCCGTAATATACAAGTTAGAGTAAGACGCGTTTTGTTTTTTACCGCACAGCAGGGGAGACTGTTGAGAACCAAATGTTAAGACACTCCGTTCCCCAATTCCTTCTTATTTTTCAAGACATTATGCTGCGTGACGGAGTTCAACGCTGTAGGCCCTCCCTACCCCATCTTATTATTACGTCGAGAGTATTTTACGTCGTTCAATTTTTTTTTTTTAAATTTAAAACAGTTCCGATCCACACTTCCCGCTGAAATCTTGAGGCATTGCGTGTTGAAAAATGAAGCTCAACGAAGCGCTACACCTCGTTACCAAACCGAGGCGACCAAAATAATAGATACTTCACCCATGAGTGAGAATTGAATCTACAACTATCAAGTTTTAAGTCACATCGTGCACCTCTGAGCCGCGACGCCGTCGAATAATTCATTTATCTCAACTGATAAAAGATTTAAGGAATATCTTAATGATTGTGCACGTTTTATTTTGGTCTTGAACGTGACACGCTGAGACGAGTTTGGTATCTCACGTTTTTATTTAATAAAAATATTAAATATCTATTATTAATTATCTTCCACGATAACTTCAAGATCAACGGTTTCTTAAAAATTATTCGATATAAATTAAATATGAGTATATCATATACTCGTAAATATAGTAATATATGCGAAAATCGATCCTAGTCTGTGGGTTCGATTCTCACTTGAGATATATTTCCTTTTCTTTGCTCTGGTAATGATGCAATTCACGGCGTTAAGTTTCGCCACTCTACACGCCTTAAATTCAGGAAGATGGATAATAGTATCTTACCGATAACAAAATATCTTGACACAAAATTTATATCCATATATTAATATAAAAAAATCTTTCACATCTACCGTAGGTAGTGGAAGAAAGCGTAGGTAGAATGATTTTTAACGAAGAATGATTTTTAACACTAGGTTTTATCTTAATTTTAACGTCATGTTTTATCTTAAGATAAATTAATTAATTTTTGCACCTACACTTCATACATCTTAACTCCCGAGCCATAACGTCAACAAAATAAAAAGTTAGGCAATATTTTTGTTATGAATTATTGTATCGCTAATTATATATTTAAATCTGTCCGTTACTTCACCGCGTCGCATTCTTGATTATCAAATATCATGTTTTAGATTTCAAGGCTAAATATGTTTACTTTGTCTTTATGTTGATTACAAGCATTAGGCGAAACCTAACGTAGCGCAGTGGTACAAGGGTGCGATAAGATTTTGAGTTCGAGTTCTCTCTGCCTACCCTGCCATGTGCGAGATACAACGTGAGAAAACAAAGTCTTGACTGTAAACACGATGTTTGTGGGTTCGATTCCAAGTTGTAATAGTGAATTATTTTACATTTCATTCTTTGCTTTGGTAATGTGGCAAAGAGGAACGTGGGTTCCCAATTCCCAGGTTCCCTCTGCCTACTCTGCTATCTTTAAAATACAGTATGAAGCTAATAACAGTACCTTTTTTCTGCAAACAATGCACATTAAGATAGAATGAGATAAAGATATTCAATTCCCTGAAACAAAACAATATTATAATATTGTAGCTAGAAATTGACTTGTAAATTCAAAGTAATCCTAAGATATATAATTTAGTAAACAGTAAATCTCTTCCTCGGTTACAATCAAGGCATGTAATCGTATAACATCGTGATGTCGAGGTTCTCTCGTGATCCGCGGTCGCTGAGCTGCGGTCGCTGGAATCCCTACAGTACTGTGTTAGGAATGTCCTTACTTACTTAATACTAAGTGATTGTTTTCATAGCTTGAAATCCAAGGGTTTGATATAAAATTAAATTAAATAACAAAGCAACAATGTAAAAGAATGATTTCAATATAACTTTGTTTTTAAGAATTTATTTGTTTGTCTGTCTGTTTGTCCAGTCTGATCTTCGGGACAGTTTCTCAAGTTTTATAGAATATTCACTATAATATAGTAAAGATTAAAGCTTTATAAAGACATAAGCTATTTTTGGTTTTTATTTCCGTTGAACTTCACGCTATATCCCGCATGCATCAGACTAGGCAAAAGAAATCTTAGAATCTATATTAAATTCGTTCCGAATTTTCCGCTAAATTTCATTAGGCATTGCATGTTAAGTGGCGAAACTGAACGCCGTCCTTAACCTCGTTAGTAGAATAATTTAGATTAGGAAAATATAAAATATTTCATTTTATCCAGTGGGAATCGAATCCCCACCCCGTCAGGCCGCACCGCGCTTACAGCCGCACGCTTGTGCCCCTTACTGACCCCAAATTACCACAAGAGTAACGTCTAGAATACAGATTGTATTTTAAAATTTGACTTCAAACATTTCCTTGAATAATTTGAGCAATTTTTGTTTAAATTACTTCACTTAATATGATAATCAGGATTTATAAAAAGAATTTTATTGCAACCGTTAGTTTTTAGTATTTCCTCAAAAATTGTCTTAAATTGTATATTTAAGAAAAATATACATTTGTTTTTATACATATCAGTTTAATGTTTAAAAAATAACAAAGTTTTGCAAGCTCTTTAGTACTAGAAACGTAGTGGTATAGCGTCTGACTGTAAGTGCGACAGTTGTTGGTTCGAATCCCACTCGAGGAAATGAATTATTCATAAACTCTTGAAATAAAAAAAAATGATGTTCAGTTCTGCCAATCAATATTTTGAAATAAATTGGCACAAAATTAAGGAATAAAATGTTTTCCACTAGATACATATATAAAGAGAACTGTATACCACTCCTATATGCGGGAAAAATAAACTACCTTAAATGAAATCCTTTGAAATTTTAATAATAAAAAAATATTTAAGCTCAAGATTTTACAGTCTCTGCATGTCCATTCACTGATCATTATCTGCTTTCTCTGCTCTTTCTATACCTGCGGGGTAGCTATAGAGAAGAGAACTCAAATAATTTACTATCTCCGCATATCTATAAAGGAACTAAAAGGCGTTGTCAACTGTCATCAACCACTTCATACGTGTCCCCCTTGCTGCTTTTATGCATTTTGAAAAAACATTACATCATCTTAGATTATTGATACGCCAAAACAGAATAATGAAGACACGTACATACATTTGCTAGATAGTGCTGCGAGTGAATCCACAATTATCGTATACAACCAAGTGATGCCATCTGCACCAATATTACTTATTAGTTTAAGTTAAAGAAGCGCAACGTTGATTTCCACCACTCAGCACGCAGTACCTCAAATTATGCGGAATATGGGGTACAGAAGTGTCTTAATGGAGACATTGTGCTCTAACACTAGGTTCCCAAGGGTCCTCTGCTATGAAAAAGGAAAACAACGCCTAATGTATGTTCACGAGGCGGACAGCAACAAAGGTCGACAAAACTTAAGGACCAGTAGTCGCTATTTGCATAGAATGCATATTTGAGACAAGGTTATGTATTTTTTCTCAATAAACTTAACTTCTGTCTATGTCGAATTGTTACATTAAGATCAAAATACCAGTTTTTAATGCACTCCTGTAAAGATGAAGATAGCTTCTCTTGACAAATTGACGACTTTTTCTTAGATGTTAGGTTTTCAGATATTTTATTTCATATTTTTTTCTATAGTGAATATTAATTGTTTTTGAAAATGCAGTTAAAGGTAAACTTTTCTTATTTTTTTCCAGTTCTTAATTTCAGTACTTCAATTATATTACTTCTTGAAAAAAATACTAGGCTAGACACAGAGGTCACAGAGGTGAGTGAGGGAGAGAGAGAGGGAGAGAGTAACTTGGGAACCTATATTAAGACACTCAATTCCATTCTCCATTTTTCGCCGAATTTAAGACTTTACGTGTCGCCCGTTTCCCATTCGAGGAAATTAAATAACTATTTAATATTTCAATTACCTTGCTTTGGTGACGACGCAAAGCGCGGTGTTGTTCCACCGCTCTACTCGGATTGTCTCAAATTCGGTGGAAAGTGTGAAAATAAAAGTGTTTTAAGTGTTTTGTCCCAAGTTCCCAAAGCGAAGCTAAAGCTTCAGCTAAAAAAAATAAGCAAAGTCGAAGTACATGATTATTATTTATCAAATGTATGCATTTGAGCAATTAGGAATTACTGCAATTGATTCAGCTAAGGCCGCGCCGCAATTTTTAACGATCATCACATTAGCCGCAATTCTAGAACTCAAATACGTACCTACTTATGAAGACTAGTACTTTTTTGTAATTCAACTTTATTTTTGTTTTTAAACGCGTAATGCTTTTAAAATTCGGCGGTGCATGTTCAAATGGAAGTATTGATGAGAAGGGAGTGTGAACACTACGTTCCCAAGTTCTCTCTTTTTATCTCTGTACCGCTTATTAAGTACTGCATCATGTGTTTAGTACATGTTAGAGTTAAACTAAAGAACTGCAAAAAGTGTATAACGACTATTAACTTACTAAATTTACATCAACAGTGTCTAATTATTCGCTCCGATATTTTTTTTTTCTCAGTCATGACACAACAATTTAATATTGTATTCTGAGATAATAGAGTTGCTGCTATTATTTGATAATGGATAGAAAATAAAGAAATAATAAAATTAAAAAAAACAAAAAAATTAAGAAAAAAAAATACCTTAAATATCTTCAATATGTGGCATGGAAAATGCAAAGAAATAGGAAACAAATTTTCTCTTAATCATTTTTTTTTAATAAAACAGTTCAGACGGATATACATAGAAATATGTGCGTTCATATCCCCTATAATAAGATGAAGAGGTCACATTATGTCATTATCGTCATCATTGTGATTGTACAATGGATAATATGATATTATTCATAGTTCAGTTATTCTCAAAATGTACTCCAAGCCTCTACAATTGGTCGTTTTTCTTCTACCTTTTATAATTCAAGTCTGGACTTTACCTGTGAGTTCTTAATAATACTTTAAAATTTTATTATTTTTATTAATGAGACCATTCATGTAAAGTTTAATTAGCATAGATTTTATTAGCGGATCACTTTTAAAGTGTCTTGGCTTTTTTATGGTTTTTTTTTTCCGTCAAATTCTATCAAAATTCTGAAAATTGCTGAAAAATGGAGAATATTTTATTTCATGTAAATTAAATAATCAGATTTACATATATTTACAACTTACTAAGAAGACCTGAGATTTAATTAAATAAAGAATATACTAACAAGTAAACAAAATTTAACATAAAAAATACTCCGACTCAAAATAGCCAGCAGTTAGAGCTACAAGCACTTTGCCACGATGAGGTAGATCTTGGCAAAGTGCTTGTAACTCTAACTACTAATCTGATTCATTTCTAAGAACCGTTGCGATGAACAAGGCTTTCGGTTAAAAAAAGCCAATATCGTGCCAGAAACAGACATGTTAAACTAACTCTTTATTAACCAGGGATTAAAATGCTATTATTTTCCAAAAAAAATCTTCTACATAAATATTTCCACAGATTTCAGTATTACAAAACGAGCACCCGCCTCTGGCAGCGGAGATCAGTTCTCACCTGTCCTCGCACGGCGCTCGCCTACAAGAGAGTAAACAGGACGCCCGCCTGCCGCTACCTACCGCGCAGGACATAGAGACCATACGACGCATTGCAGAAGTTTTGGTCATGTTTGGACAGCAGGTATTGGGATAGGGTAGGTTTTGTCACTCTTATAAGGTAGTAAAGGTGACTTAATTTACATTGAAACTTCTTTAAATTAAGGGAAATTGACCACGGCTGCAATGGAGCGAGCTATGTTAAGTGTCTCTCTCGTGGATAAAGTGAGATTATCAGTGAGAGAACGAGTAACGACAAATCTGTCGCAGGACCGTTTCCGCTGAAGCAGATGAGTCCTAGAGTGAAAACCGCGTCTCGGCAAGCGCAGCGTAGGAGTACATCCGACCCGCTGGTCTGACGACATTCATAAGATCGCCGGTAGACACTGGGTGAGAAGAGCAGAGGGCTGAACAACGTGGCGCGTTCTAGAGGAGGCCTATGTCCAGCAGTGGACCGTCATAGGCTGATGATGATTATGACGATGGAAGGAATGTTTATATTAATTTTATTTTCATTTCCACGTACTCATCACGGTAGATTAAGGACACAGAATATGCAAAGTCTTGAATATTTAGCGGTGCGTGGGTTACAACGGAGTGTCTTAATATTAAGTTCCCTGTAATTATTCTGCAAAAGAGGAAAATAGTATATAAGTTGAACAAGAATTATATCATCATAATATAGAAATTTAAAGATCTATAATCTGTTATCGTATCCGCACACACATTGCTTTTGGATTTCCATCAGCAAGTATAAAGTGAACTATAATCTAATATATTTGGTATAAGATATATGTGATTAACCATGTTCCGCCATCGTTTTATGGAATCAAACTAAGAAAATATTTAATGTGAGTATAAAAACTCTGCCACTGGTTAGATTTAAGTTCACAATATAAGAATTTCTTAATCATGAAATACCTTTTATTATCATTCGCTCGCTTTAGTAACGAGGCAACTCGCAGCGTTAAGATCCGCCACTTAACATGTGATGCCTCAAGGATTTTTGCAGAATGTACGAAACTCTCCTACCTTTTACCTTTACCTTCTGCCTACCTTTTTATGTCATAAGGGTATAAATATTTAATTTTATGCAGGTAATTCCTGCAATCATCGGCCCAAGCCCCGGCAATGGAGGCTCTACAACTACTATGGCTCCCGTTTCTGAAATACCCAATGACCCTGTCAATACTATATAACATAATATTTATTTATTATTTTATTCTTTGATAAAATAATTAAAAAAGAAACTTGTAAATACTAAGGACTTAAATACAATTTTTTGGGTGAAGATCTTGTAATAGTATTTTTAATTTTTGAAGTACGGGAAGGAATATATTATGTAATAATGTATGTATATATGTAAGCGGCTTTTGTTTTAATCTAATAAAATGAAGCACTGTATGAAAAATGTTTTTTTTTTTTCATTTTCCTTCGATATATATATATATATATATATATATATATATATATATATATATATATATATATATATATATATATATATATATATATATATATATATATATATATATATATATATATATATATATATATATATATATATATATATATATATATATATATATATATATATATATATATATATATATATTTATATATAACAAACTAAGATATAACATACAGGCCTAACTTATGACACCCCTCATTTTGTGCTTAGGAATAAAAACTATTGTAAAGTAATATATATTTAGTCTGTATGCGTACTTTCCTATATTAGAAACTGTAGATAAAGTCACGGTCAAGAGCTTTATTTGAGTGGAAATGAAATAAATTATCTCATTTGAACACATATGTATGTTTGTACATATTTCATAACGCAACAATCGTAAATATTTACTTATTTGCAAATGTTTGAAGAAGTGTTGAGCAACGAAGGCTACTGCTATAGGCAAATGATAACAGGGTCATATGGAGTTGTGAGTTAGTTCTAGACTTTACTATGTAGCTAAAAATAAACAATTTTGAATAATATTTCCGCTATTTACCACTAATTACTTGGAATATTTCTATTGTGAAGGTAAATGTATTTCGTGAATCGTATATAAAATTTATTTTGGAGCTTAGGAAATATGCCTATGGAGTCATTTTGTTGTAGTGATTTTTTTGTTCTTACTTCAGGAGACATCTTTATTGAGTGGCGGAACTTAACACCGCACTTTGCCTTTTTATCCTCTATTGGCGGTCGAACTCACAACTAATCGCGTTACAGGCGCACTCTAATGCCTCTGCGCCATGGCAGCCTTATGTTTCGTTCGAGGATCAAAATTGTTTTGTTTTTATGCGTTTTTCCTGGCAGGGTAGCCAGAGAGAATAGAGCGACAAGCGGTCTGTGCATTAATTGTACCACGTCCACTCATTATTCCTTTTTACATCCCCTTCGGAAACTCTCATTTTTGTGTGACCTTTCAGAAGTAGCAATGCTGGACATTACTAACATAATCTTGTATTCCTACTACTTCTACTCATAATAGTAAATAACGAAAATGACTCCTCAAAAACATTACTCAAAGATCAATCAATACCTTAACATTTAAAGGTTACAATAATTTCCTATAATATAATCTCTGAATGAACTTCTATTAATGATATTATACAAACACATGCATTGACCTTCTAAAGTCAGGGGTAAACGCTGTATGAACTTGCCTTGACACCGCTCTTGTCTCGAATCTACGAATACCAGGCTTTGTTTCGATCATGACCTTTTAAATATTACTAATCTTTTAGTTATTTTATTAAGCACGTAGCTTAGTAGAGACAAGATACTTGGGTACCTGGAAACCTATTATTAAGACACTTCCGTTCACCATTTTCTACCTTAATCTGGAGGCATCGTGTTGTTGAGTGGTAAACTCAATAGCGCTTTGTCTACTAAAGCGTAATGAATTTAAAAAAATTAAATAGCATACAAGGATATTAAGGAAAATTTAAAGTACAATACTCTTTAATTTATTCCATGCAATATTAATCCTACAATACATTAATAACAATTTTTCCTTTACCATACAACTGTATATAGCAAAGGTTAATTAATTTTATTTATTTCTTTTATTCATTAATTCACTTAGCTCCATTTTTACATATCATTCAAATGAGACAACTAAGAGTTAAATATGAAGCGTGACACACGAACGGTAGAAACGTTCTACGTGACATAACAAAATCAGTCTCTGTGACTAGAGAGCAAAACTAAACTAACTCTTTATTTATAACATTAAATATATGTAATTTATTTTATGTACGAATGCATTTTTATATCAGATTAATAGATTTTTATTAAGGAAAAACCGATAAAATTTTATCTTAATGCACAACTCTTTCCATACGCAATCGTCGTACATAATGATGACACCAACGAAACACGCAGTGGTATAAAAGCTCCAACACACTGACCACGGTCATCCCCACTAGTAACACCCATTGACTGCCTAAAAATGCTGAAATTTAGAATGTATATATTTTAGCATCCCGCTGTACTGTAGGGTAGGCAGAAGGACCCTAGAATAAGAACATGTCAAGAAATTTTCAAAATATATTCTTAGAGGCTGGTGAATGTAAACGTGATTATGACTTCGATCTCCATTCAGGGTGTAAATTATATTCATATTCTCACTCTGGTAACAAGGTTGAACGCGACGTTGGTTTCCGTTACCAGATTTCAGAAGAGGCAGAAAGTTAGGGGTAGCTCCCAAACTTCTAATTCGATTCTAATAAAACATATTTGCGGCCCGTCGTGGTGCAGAGGCAAAACATAGTTAACGCGACAGGTAAACACGACAGAGTGTGAGTTCGATCCCCACTTGAGGAAGTAAATTATTTATTATTTTCATTCTATTTCTTTATCAATTTCGGCGGAAAAGGAACAGAGTGCGTTAGCACTAGGCTCTCCAGTTCTCTCTTCCTACTCTAACATTTGCAGGAAAATAAGTTAGGCAAGTTTTATTTATTTTCACCTGTACGCTATACGGAAAGGTGAAAATAAATGAATAATACTTAAACCCTAAAAAAACTTAACTTAAAAACTAAGAACCACTGCGATAAACAAGGCTATTGAGTAAAACAAAACCGCACTTATATCGTATCTAACCGCACTTATATCGTATCTAACACGCATAGAAATGTCGTGGTGTAAAAATATTTGTAGTTAAATATAGTTTACCAATTACTCCATACAATGGCAAGTTAATCTCCAGCACGAAGAACTGACGATCCTCCGACGTATAGAACAAACGAACTACAGTCGCGTTTGTTAAATCGAGGCCTTTTCTGCAATGTCATAAATTTAGGTAAAAATTGAAATAGTACTTCTAAACACATAAATGTATATCAAAATTGTATGTATATGTACATAAATAACATAATCATACAATTTTGATATACTGTTAGCAATAAATACCTTGTTATGTATACGAGTTTGTACATGATTTTTACATTTTAAATTTATATATATTTTAGAAAAAAAAATAAAGCAAGTTCACAATGGGCTTATCTTTATAAGAATTTTTTTCAAGCTATAACAGCTTGAAACGCATGCTGATAACATAAATAACAACATAAACAATTTGTAATAAGCGTATAAGAATTTCGACGTAACTTGGTGAGAACGAACGGCTTAGTTGGTCATAGCGCTTGAACGGTTTTCAAGAGGCGCGGGTTCAAATCCTGCTTCGTTCAAAATTTTTATACGCTTTTAAAGAAAGCTTTTTAGAATAACACTTTAAAAAATAGTAAAAATATGATCATACTTACGCAAGCCATAAACAAAGCGTGGAGCCAGATTTTGAAGCGCTCTATCTTTGTAAGTAGATAGCTCTTTTAAATGACTGTGATGATAAAGTTACAAATCATCAGCAAAAATGTGGAAGGAAGAAGTAATGACTTTTGAGATATTATTAATAAATACAGAAAGAAAAGTGGAGAGAGAACTTTGCGGGGTACATCAGCAGTAAGCTCAAGCCACGTCGATGTACTATCGTTTGCTATTATACATGCTGGCGACCAAAGAGGTAAAAGCAAAATCAGCTTAAAATTTCGCAAGAAAAGCTTAATTTATAAGTAAGACAAGTTTTTAAAGCATTTTTCATACACAGGGTCGACACCATGTAACATCGACATGTTAAAGGCCCTTTCGTAAAACACAGTATTAACTACTTTATAAAAACGTAATACAATTAAAACAAACAAAATTATTTAGGCTTGTGGTAACGCAGGGGCGCAAGCATGCAGCTGTAAACGGGACAAGTTGTGGGTTCGATTCACACTAGAAGAAGTGAAATATTTTTTTTTTTTTCATTTTAAATATGCAATGTTTTTCATTTCCTCGCTCTGGTCACAAGGCAAAGCGCGTCCTTGAGTTTCGTCATTCAACATGAAACGGACGAAACGGACGCACGAAGTATCGTAAGACTATTTCCAAATATCCCTCTGCTATATGCGTAGACAAAAAGAGCAGAACAAGCAAAAGACGTACAATAAATGATTGTAGAACATATTATGTTTATTATATAGCGGTATGACGGTGGTGTGTGCGCGGTAGCCGGCGCGCGCGCAGTCCGCCATACAGTCCTCGCATTCCACGGAGTTCTCGATCTCCTCGCGGAGGCTCACGTGTGAGTTCTCGCCAGGGAACAGCCAGATAAACTTTTCTGTATGTAGGAAATGAAAATTATTCTTAAGATCAGGTATAGGCCCATAAGATCTTAAATATGAAATAATTACATTATGAATTAATTTTTATTTACAAATAAATCTTAAAAAGCGGCAATTATTTTTCGAAAATAACATCTTCTAAGTGTAATCCATTGCGATTCCAGTACTCTTGCAAACGACGTTTTAAATTTCCATGATAAATTTGCCAATATGCCAAATAATGCCAAGCATTTCAGAAGTAATGTGGTACACGTACATTACTTCTGAAATGCTTGGCATTTCGTCCTCAAAGCTTTAGCTTCACACAATATCAGTGTAGGCAGAGGAAACCTGGGGGTGGTAATAATCCGGTCGGGTCTACCCGTGCATTCTACCATTGCTGACAAAGTGACTCTCCCGCACGTACTTTAGTCGCCTCTTACGACACCATCAGTACCAGGGTGATCCTATTCTAAGCCGGAATCACACGGCAAGGTATATTGATTAATGATTAAGATACTGAAGAAACGTCATGTAACACATGAGTACCCTCAGCCACGAGGAGGGCGCGTATGTTAATGACAGTAAACAAGGCGAATGAGGTCTGCAGAAATCGTAGATTTAGTTGATCCGTTTACCCTGACTAAGTAACAACGGTAAAGCTAAAAAAAACTTAAACTTAAATATTTCTTGCCAGGAACAATAAGGACCTTGAATACTTACCAGAATACTTGGCAAGACAGCTAAGATGTTGCAATGAGCAAATTATCGTAGCGTCAGTCTCAAACGGCGGTAACGTGTGCGGCGTACACCTGCATAGTGCCTTAGCAGCTCGTAACCTACACTTGCCGACACACCACGACCAAGTGTCATTCACCGATGGTGTATCTCGACTCTCCTTATTCCGGTTTAAACGGCATCCTAGCTGTACGTAATAGCAAAGGTTACTTTATATATTACTCGATATTTAAAAATAGCTGATTGAAAGAAACGATTAAGATCTTCACAGCAATTTTGCTTTGTACTTTAAAGCCTCCTATTTTCTATGTACAGTATAAACTCAGATATACAGTAAAGTAGACTCTATATCATTATAATCTAGTAAATGCTGTATACGATAGAGTTTTAGGAATAAGATCCATGGCAAAAAAATAAACATATTTTTTTATGCATGGAAGTAACACATAGATATGTTTGTTATAGTTGGGTTCCACCACTTAACACATAATGCCTTAAATTCGGCAGAAAATGGAGAACGGGACGGAATGTCTTAACTCTAGAATCCTAATTTCCTTCTGCCTACCCTGCCATCTGGGAATAAGAGCGTAAAACGTTAAAAAGATATTATTGACACTGTACATATTTCTATGCCTTACCAGAACTTAGTTGCACAGATCAAATTTAGAATTTACTTTTCGCTATTTTCTTCCCAAATAAACAATGGAACTAACGAAGCCTAATTTCAAGGCCGCAACTGCTCGTAGAACGCATTTTACAAATATAATCAAGGAACTCGCCCAATCATCACTATGTCTCCACAAAGACCGTCCAGCTTTCTGCACCCTTGGCTTCAACCGTACATACACCATAGAATTATGTGGCGCTGGTACAGTGATGGCGATGCCTGCCTTCGCTGCAGGGTACTGCCAGCCATCGAATATGTATATCTGTTAATGAAAATAATAATAAATTTATATTTTAGCATACCCATAAAATATGTGATGTAGCTCGAGCTCAGCTGCATTAAACTTTATCAGCCCGCGCGTTTAGATGCCATCTAAGCTGCCAGATTACCTTTAGATACTGCTGTAGTCATACGTTCTTATCAAGCTGCGTCGAAATACTTACTACATACATAAGGTATAACAAAAAAATAATCTCTACTCTTCTTCATTGTCCAACAATGAACTCAAAATAAAAATATGAATATAAATATGAATGATATAGGTTTCATCATTTAGGTCTGGTACGACAGTGACCGACGCACATAGCAAGCAAGGTGGGCAGTGACCTAATAGACCTAATTTTAAGACACTCCGTTCGTATTAAGATATTTCCATTTTAACTTTCCCCAGAACTCTAGAGCCATTGTATGTTAAACGTCAGAAGTCATGCCGCGCTTTGCCTTTTTCCCAGAGTAAGAAAAATTAAAGTATTATTTCAATTCGAACCTGTCGCGTTTATAGTCGCACCTTCGTGTCTCTCCATGATAGACTTAATTTTCATTTCAATTTCAATATACAATTTCCCCCACTGCATGGACAATTAACGTATGAAAAATTGGACCATACTAAACGAAGGAAACTATTCTTACATTAAAGCCATCAAGAGGACGTAGCAGTCTAGTTATATCACGTGGTTGTTCCCGCACTACTACTGCGAGCCCGTTGTCTTCTCCCACTAGCCGGGACGCGTACACGGGATTACGTCTGTCTATAACGCTGTAACATGTTATTTGGTAAAATTAAAATAACGACTAAAAGATTTCTTAAATTAGTAGACAGTATTAAGAAGATCCTGATCTCGATATTGCTTGAAGGTATCAAGCTAAAATATGCAAGTCCACGGTCTCTTAGGGCACTGATAAAATCAAGTCAATGGTGTCATAAGGTGGATTTACAATTATGGCATGACATGTATTGATAACTTACAACAACACAAAATCCGAAAAGATTCACTTTTCAGATTTTTTTCTTTCTTTGCTTTTATACGTATTTTATTGCACATTGTTAATTGTAGTTCATTTCATATAAATATTCTTTTTTTTTTTTTTTATGGAAAAGGCAAGGCAAACGAGCGTACGGGTCACCTGATGGTAAGTGATCACCGTCGCCCACGGCCCCGTGTAACACCAGGGGAGCTACAGGTGCGTTGCCGGCCTTTGAGGTGTACGTAGACGCGCTTTTTGAAGGTACCCATGTCGTATCGACCTGGAAATACTGCCGCGGGTAGGCCGTTCCAGAGATGTATGGTGCGTGGAAGGAAATTCCTACGAAACCGCACAGTAGTAGAGTGCCACGAGTCCAGATGTTGTGGATGGTATAGTAACTTGTTGCGGACTGTGCGGTTAGAAAATTCGGCGGCAGGTACCAAGTCAAACAGTTCTCCAGAACACTCCCCGTGATAAATGCGGTAGAGAACGCACAGTGAAGATACGTCTCTACGCAAAGCCAAAGTGTCAAGCCCCTTACAGATCATTGGGTCCCCAACGATTCGAACGGCTCTACGTTGTACGCGATCAAATGGTTCAAGCTGATACTGGGGTGCACCAGCCCAGAGGTGAGAACAGTATTCCATATGAGACCGAACCTGGGCCCTATACAGGGCCAGACGGTGTTTTGGCGTGAAATACTGTCTCGCTCTGCTGATGACCCCCAGTTTCTTCGAGGCCAACTTGGCCTTGCTTTCCAGATGATCGCGATACTGGCAGTCGTTCGAAAAGCTGAGGCCCAATATACTGATGCAGGGCGCGGCTTTAAGGGGAGTGTTCTCGAAAACTGGTGATACGACAAATGGGTTTTTTTTAGTGGTTAACGCGCAGACTTGTGTCTTCCGGGGGTTGAATTGAACTAGGTTCTTTTCACCCCATACGGAGACATTGTTGAGGGATGCCTCAACGGAAGACACAAGTTGATTTCGGCACTGGTCGACGTTTTCCCGAGAAAGACTTGCACGGCCGGAGTATACAGCGTCCACAGTACTATCATCCGCATAACAATGTATGTTAGAGTCCTCCAACACATCATTGATATGCAGAAGAAATAGCGTAGGGGACTGCACGCAGCCTTGGGGACGCCAGTGTTCACGGGCATGAATTCAGAGCAAAAACCGTCGACAGCGACCTTGATGCTGTGCCCAGTGAGAAAGCTAGCGATCCACTTGCATAAATTCTCGGGAAGCCCGTAAGATGGAAGTTTCGCAAGGAGCGCCCCATGCCACACACGATCGAAGGCCTTCGCCATGTCCAGACTAACTGCCAGGCCCTCTCCCTTACTATCAATAGCTGCTGCCCAGCGGTGGGTTAGGTAAACCAGAAGATCACCGGTTGAGCGACCCTGACGAAAGCCATATTGGCGGTCGTTAATCAATCGGTGATCCTCTAGATAAACCAAGAGCTGGCTATTGATTAAGCTCTCCATAACTTTGGAGAGCAGGGAGGTGATAGCAATAGGCCTGTAGTTAGTTGGATCGGAGCCATCGCCTTTTTTCGGGATCGGGTGGATAAGAGCGCTCTTCCACGAATCTGGGACTACGCCGACTGAGTAAGAGTGCCGAAAGAGACGCGTTAGCACCGGAGTCAGCTCAGGAGCACATGAACGGAGCACAAGAGGAGAGATGCCATCTGGCCCACTCGACTTGTGAATGTCCAAGGAAGAGTGAGCTCGCCTAACAGCTTTCTGACTGATTTTAACGTCAGGCATTGAGCTCTGACACCGCGGGATGGTTGGCGGCGTTGCTCCTTGGTCATCCATAGTCGAGTTTGAGGCAAAGAGAGCGCCCAGAAGATCGGCTTTCTCTTTCGCCGTATGGACCAAGATGTCATTCTCCGTGCGCAGCGGCGGAAGCGAAGGCTGGTTAAAGTTGTTTAGTGCAGCCTTTGAGAGGGCCCAAAACTGGCGAGTTCCCGACGGGTAACTCTCAAGCTTCTCGCCGATTTTAGCGATGTGCTCGGACCTTGCTCTGGCAATTTGCCACTTAAAGTACCTAGAGGCACGGTTGTACTTTCTTTTTAAGGTTTTCACCTTTGGATCCTTAGTGACAAGTGCCTTGGCCCAGGTTCGATATGCCTCGAAATATTCAATTCAACAAAGTTGTAGTTATCGTTGTGACTCGCACTGGACCTTTTTTTTTTTTTTTTAAAAAAAATATTACTTACTAGCAACCCGCCCGCGGCTTCGCCCGTATGAATTACACTATTTTATTTACTAATCTCAATTACTTTCTTGTTCTAATAACATTATCACTTTAAGACGATATCTAAACGTTAAAAACTAAAATTTCAGGCAAATAAATATTAATTTTGTAGCAATTTAACCAATTAATTCGGGTTGTAAATAGAAAACACAAAAACACAAAACAAACACTAAATGTGGAGATAAGGTTGCTAAAATAGTATTGTGAAAACTGCATTTATATCTGTGCTAGCCATTTATAAAATAAACACATAGTAGAAATCACTATTATGGGCCCTATTACATCAATAAGCGCCCTCTATAAGATTTTTAATATATCTTAGATATACAGACAGTAAACGATTACAATCTTTTTATAAGGATAGACGTAAAGATTCTGCAAAACAACATATGTGCGATGTTTCATAAGTTGCCTATAAGAAGTTATACCTAAGCATATCAATGTAAGAGAAAATACTTTTCAACTCCTAAGGGTTTTCTGTTTTTGTTCTCAAAATCAATAATATTACCTACGTCGCTTTTAAAATTTATTTGACTTTCTAGAATAGAAAAAGTTTAATTAACATTTCTTTACAAAATATTCATAACCCGCGACTTCGCCCGCTAGAACTACACAATTATTTATTTAAATTACTCTTGTGTTTTAATTATGATTAATACAATAATATCCACAGGTATAACATTTTTGTGTCAGTCAATTCTTTAAAAAAATATTATGTAACAATTTTCTCGAACAAAATACTTTATAAAAAACAAATACATAGTGTTAGAGAAAGTATCCAAATATATTAAACTAAAAATTGCACTTAAATCAATTCGGATTATTTGATTAAACCAATTCTGAGATGAGCGTGACCAAACGCACATACCAACATACAAACAGACAAAAATGTTGTTTAAAAAGATATTGTTCTTCTACTAAGGTAAGTGTCTCGTCAACTTTCTGGTTTGCCCCATACATATATCGTAGATATAGATAATAATTGCTCAACATACTGATATCTCGAATTAAAGACACAACAAAAGCCATTGCTAGTGATGCGCTTCGCAAACAGCCGGTCGCAGTTGACGCGACGCGCTTCCCAGCTGCAGCGCTCCAACATTCTACTGCAATCTGGAGTTAGCTGGAACAAAAATCTTCTTTCTACTTTTTCAGTCATTCTGGCACATGGCAGAGTAGACAGAGTGAACTCTGGAACCCTATCCTATGACACGGCTTTTCGTTGTACAAAAGCGAGAAAATGAAAATATTAAATATTTTATTTCCTCTAGTGGAGATTGAACCTACAATCTGTCGCGTTTACATTACACGTTTAAACCCCTGTGCCACGATATGCTTCAAAAAATACTTATCTGTGATAATGTTATGTATAGGCAGATGATATCTTTCATTTGTTTTTTGTGAATAGTAAAAGTAAAGTTCGTCAATCACTTCCTTTTGGCTATAGATAATGCGTTACTGTAGCCAAATTAAGGTCTAAAATATATTTTTTATTACTAGGTATATCCTTAAGAAAAGTATTCGAACACACAACAATATTGAAAATGTATATATTAATAGATTTGTATTGAAAATGGCTTATAAATTTTACTTGATATAATCAATATAAACAATGAATAAAAATACTCTTTGCTAGCGACCCGCCCGCGGCTTTGCCCGCTTGAATTATACAATTTTACATTGAAAAATTAACATTGAGATAAATTAATCAACATTTTGTAGTAATTGCGTTGAATTTAATATTATAAATAGACGTACCTTTTTTATTGTTAAACTGATTTAAATAAAACGAACACTAATTGTTGAGGGTTGTCAAAATATAATTGTTATACTTAATTTATTTTAAACCTGGTTCCTGAGATTAGCGCGCACAAATGCACATACAAATAGACAAAAATAAAAAAAAATACTATTAAAAGTCCCCTATAAGATTATTTTTAATATATCTTCCATGTTTTCCCATTATTTTTGTTATATCTTCCATGTATAGAGATTATAAATTTATTAGAAGTGTAGAATAATTTATTGACATGACACTTACTTAAGACCTGAACTGACCTGAAGAAGCGTGCGCGTGCTATTGGCATAGATTTTGGGTTTGACTTTCACTCAAGAAAATTATATATTTAATTTTCTGGTAACAAGGCTCGGCAGAAAATGAGGAATGGAAGTGTAATAATGGGAACAGAGTGTCTTAACACTATGGCTCCAAGTGCCCTTTCCCTGCTTTGCCATTAGCGGGGTACAACAAGAAACTAAGAGCTCCATAAAAATATCAGTGTACAAAAAGCTTTCATCGATTTGGAAAGCAGTTTAACGCCATACCTTATACAATATATTAGTAACATTTTTCTCGTGAGCGACGTTCTCCAAATATGATTCAAAGTTAAAATCAAAAGGCTCGGGGCGTCGCGAGTGCACCGCACCGAACGCGAGCAGATTATGCTTAATTTCTTCTAAGCTATATGTATTGTTCCTGTCCAAGGAATATCTGAAAAAAGGTTTTATTTTATATATTAAAATTTTTATAGAAAAATGTGAAGTAAAAAAAAATACAAAGCAACAAAATTGTGATAAATGATTCAATTATTATTTGGTAAACTTTTGCTTACCAAATAATAACTAAATCAATTGGCATGTTGCCATGCAAATAAATTGCCACGTTTAGTTAACAAGAGTCTAACAGCAAAAATTACAATTGGCAAATTAAAGTTTACTTTGCTATGCAAATATTCTAAGGCGCCCACACTATTGTAATAGCGCCTTACAAGACCAGCTTAGCAAAGCTTACGATGAAAAATTTATAAAATAACTCCCAGGAAACTATAAGTACTTAATAGATTTGATCAAAAATATAAGCAGTTGACAAAACACGGCGCTGAGATCCGACATAGAGTGTTTGATTTTTTTTCAATCTGAAATAAATTCCTTGCTTTATGAGACGTAAAGCTGGAAAACAACCACAATACGATTATATTTTTGTAAATGTATAAACTATCAAAGAAAAGAAAGACTCACACATATTGAGCATATTTTTCAAGTGGAAAACGACTGATTAAATTAAAACTGCATATAGCCACAGCGGGGAAGTCCTCGCGCGTTGCCGCGGACGTCCCGCGCTGCTCCCACGCTGACAGATGCGGGGATGAACCGTAATGCATTATGTTGTACACCAGTAGTGATATGCCACCAACAGTTGTTATCAATACCGCCAACAGGTAGCTCCATCTGGTTGAATTCGATTGATAAGTGTAATTTACTTTTTTTGTAACAGATGTTATCTATTAATATTTATTTAATTTTAAAGACATTAATGATACGCGGTCTGTCATGACATAAGGGTATGAGAGTGCAACTGCAATTATGGATTCGATCCCCACTAGAGTGAGCTATAATATATTTAATATTTTTATTTCCTTGCTGTGGTGGGAAAGCAAAACGCAACGTTGAGCTCCGCCACTCCTCCTCCGCTCCACGATACCTATGCACGAGGCACGTATGCCTTTACACGAGGTCCCCAGTTCCCTATAATCAGATGTATTCAAGAAGTGTAATGAGTAACATTGATATAAACAAAGTAAAGTAATAAAGCCTATAAGATTTTCTCTATTTTTAATCAGCAGTTCCTGCGATGAGCGCTCTTAACAAACAAAGTCTATAGATTTAAAGCAATGTCTATGTATATTACTATGTGTATATATATATATATATATATATATATATATATATATATGTATATATATATATATATATATATATATATATATATGTATATATATATATATATATATATATATATATATGTATATATATATATATATATGTCTATGTATATTACTATGTGTATAATATCTATCTATAGATAAGTAGTAATACCTCAAAATATATGGATTATTCCTATCCGCCACATACGAGACACCTTCCACAGCACAGTTTTTGTAGAATTCCCGAATTGCATCGCGAAAACTGTTTCTTAAACGACTTTCAAAAGGAGACAGACCCTTAAGGCCGAATTTAAAAGGCCGTGAAACATTTAAGGGCGGTTTTCTTAAATGTCGAGACCATATCACGGGGTCTACAGTCCTCATTGTTAGAAGGTACAAATATTATTGACGATAGCAACTGAACTTCGTGACTGTATACAATTAATTATAGAATTATTAATTCGAGAACGAGGTCTAACGCTAGAACCGATACAAAAACTGATAAACAAAGCTATTGTTATTTAAAATTAAATATTGTATAGGTTAGATATTTGATGTTTAAATGAAATAAACTGATTTTTTTACAGCTTTATGCTATATCCCGCACGTAGCAGGGTAGAAGAGGGAACTTGGTAACGTAATGTTACGACACTCCGTTTCGTTCCCCAATATCAGTTGAATTTCTAGCATTGAGTGTTGGGTGATGAAACTAAACGCCACACTCTGCCTTATTACCAGAGCGAAAAAATGAAAATATAAAATATTTAATTTAAATATATTAAATATTTCATTTCCTCTAGTGGGGATCGGTCCCAGGACCTATGCGTTTACAGTCACACGCTTTGTACCCCTGCGTCACAGCAGGCTTCAAGCTCACTTTAGCGACTATAAGCACGACGGCCGTGGATTCGATTCCCACTCAGGAGAGTAATCAATTAATGTTTTCCTCTCCCCTCTATCTGATGGAGGACGAAGTGTCTTACCCCTCTGTCTACCCTGTTAAATGCGTGATGCAACTTGAAATCGAAAATAATAATAATAAATTCTCTAATATTAATTTCACCGAGAAACTTTAGTGATAAATCTCTCCTCATTAAGATGATAGCTGGCTTAACATACTATTAAGTTTCTTTTTTTTTATTTATCAATAATTGTATCAAGAGTAGGGCTAGATATATAGGATAATCTGTAAATGTTAATTTCAGTCTCCCTTAAAGGAATGTTTGATGAAAATCAGTTTAGCAGTTAAAGAGCTTGGCGAGATGAGGTAGTAATTTTAGAGATTGGGATCCTTTTCTTTTAAATTTTTACTTAAAATGACTCCACAGTAATATTATTGTTATTTTCTATGACTGATAGTGATATGGCGGCTTCTGAAAGGAGTTATATCAATAAATATATCAATAAATGAAACACTAATTTTGTTTGGTAACTCTTATTTTCAACATTTATTTTCATTTAATCTTACATTTAAAAGTTCAAATATAGTATTTATTTATACATAAATATACTTCTTATATTCAGAAAAAATATCTATCATACTTTATTGTGAAATTTCGAAATGTGATGCAAAAATAAAGTTATATATTATAATATTATTATTTTATAATAATTCTTAAACTTTATTATATTATTTCTATTTTTAAATTTGAAGCATTGTAAGTTGAACGGCGGAACTCAACGCCGCCCTCAGTAACACAGCGAGGAATTGAAATATTAAACATTTAATTTCCTCCAACGGGATCGAACTCACAAGCTGTCACGTCAACACTCGCAGGCTAGTGCTCCTGCTCCATGGCATACCTTATAATGTAAACATATTATACAAGATATATACATACATACAAAAATACTTCTTACGTCATACAAATTATAATTAATATAATAAAACAATAGATTTGTATAAAGTAATGCTAATTAATTATTTGCGCAGTTTTTTTCATCGCAACATAAAATTAAATCAGTAATAATTTACATATGTCGTCTGCATAATAAGTGATGGCCGTGGATTTAACCAACCAACTGGAGGTTGGAGTAATCATAATTATTTTTTGTAAGTTTTCTTATCTTTCCGGAACAAGAGAAAAAAAGACAGAACACGGCGTTTTTTTCATCGCAACATAAAATTAAATCAGTAATAATTTACATATGTCGTCTGCATAATAAGTGATGGCCGTGGATTAAACCAACCAACTGGAGGTTGGAGTAATCATAATTATTTTTTGTAAGTTTTCTTATCTTTCCGGAACAAGAGAAAAAAAGACAGAACACGGCGTTTATTTACGCCTTACGGCCTGAATGTCTCGAATCTAAAGATAAATAATATATATAACATTTTATTTGCATGACGTAAATTCTATAAAGAAATTTCAATACTATTCTACGAATACTGATGAGGCATTACGAAGATATCTACCTACTTGAATTTGAACTTGCGACCCACATTGTATGGGGTTCGTCGGTAACCTAACACTAGTGCACCTTTGGCGTCAGGGACTAACAATAAATAAACAACAATTTACTTAAGAATAAATTAAAATAATTAAATACTGTACGGGTTTACTAAATATTTTAAAGTGCTTATTACTCCATTTTTAAATTCCAGAGACTAAATTTCTAATGTGTCCCTTTTTATGTGAAACTCAACACCGCGCTATACCTCATTAACAGAGCGAGAAATTTACAATATTAAAAATTGGAGAAAGAATTCCTCCAATGAAATTTTCAAACCACAACCAGTCGCGTTCGTCGCTGTCGCCATGGCTAGCCTCGATACAGCACCTTATCCAAGAAATATTTAAAAAAAGACCTCAAATATTAAAGTGCACAATTTTTTTTAACAAGTAGAACTATTAACTTTATAGAAATTAGCAGCTTAATATATTTAGTGAACCATACAGACACATTCATTTACATGAACTGTTAACAATAAAGTTTTTTTTAATCATTACAATATATATAAGTATAGGAAACGAAGAGAAATTTTCTAAGATATTATATATTATATGTAGCCTATAAGTACGCGATGTGTGCTTTAAGTAAGCATATTGACATACATAAGCTATTAGGAATCTATTTTTAAACAGTTTTTTTCATTATACAGCGTGTTCCAAAAACATTTTATAAGAAATTGCCTGAACAGAACTAAATACAAGTCCAAATATCATTTAAAGCTATAATTTACGACCAGGCCAAAATATATATTAAATAGGCCGAAATAAATATATATAATATTAGCAAGCTTAGTATTCCTACTTCAGATAATTAGTTCGGCTTTGTATCTGTGATCTTCCATTCCAGCGGTCTTTGGTGAGATCAGACGATTGTGGGCGCGGGCGGGCGCGCCGGGCCGGGTCACAGGTACGCTACGAACAGCAGCATTGACAGTAGCAGCAAAGATACTCCGCCTACACTCAGTCGCGATGATTTCGATAGAATACCCTTCCCTGGAAATTAATTTCATTATTTTTTCAATTGTTTTATTAATTAAACAGTTTTTAGGGTTCCGTACCTCAAAAGGATAATAGGAACACTTTGTTTTTCACATGTTCGTCTGACAAGGCAATTTATATCGAGTATCAAATATCCAGCTCTTGGAGCCCAAAAAAAATTAAACAAATTTTAAATCAACGTCACACGCAAAAAAATAGCATTAATGCATCTCTTTTGCTTCGAGGCCCAGGGCCCTCACTAAATACAATTCCAAATATCATTTAAAGCTATAATTTACGACCAGGCCAAAATATATATTAAATAGGCCGAAATAAATATATAATATTAGCAAGCTTAGTATTCCTACTTCAGATAATTAGTTCGGCTTTGTATCTGTGATCTTCCATTCCAGCGGTCTTTGATGAGATCAGACGATTGTGGGCGCGGCCAGGGCCTCGAAATAATTTAGATTGCAAAAGTGTATTTAAAAGAAAATATTTTAATTAAATAACCCAATATTTTCATTTTATAAACACTATAAAAAATATTGAGGCATTAGTAAAATTTATAACATTATGATAATTGTAATATGATAAGTACATTATACACATGTTACACATTCAAATAAATCAATTAAATAAAATGATGCACAATTTGGTTTTAGACCTAAACTTTCAACTGAAAGTGCAATACTGTGTCTTAAGCAGACGGTTCAGTACTACACTGAGGGGAAAACACCAGTATTTGTGTTTTTTGGATCTCTCTAAAGCTTTTGATCTCATATCATATGAAGTACTATGGCACAACCTTAAATTTTACTTTTAATTTAAATTCCAACTTCATTGATTTATTTAAATATTGGTATGAAAATCAAACGAATGTAATTAAGTGGAGTAATGCTTTAAGTGTCCATTATAAATTGAAATGTGAGATAAGACAGGGATGCCTTACATCGCCTAAGTTATTTAATTTGTACATAAACCAACTAATTGAGAGACTTAACAGGGCTGCTGTAAGGTATTCAGCTGATGGCATTTCCATGAACAACATTAGCTATGCAAATGATATGGTTTTGTTAAGTCCCTCAGTCGGTAGGCTAAAAAAAATATTAAAAATTTTTGAGGATTGGGCAGAGGTCTCAGACACAAAAGTAAAAAAAAGGGTTTTTATTTTTTTAAGGGAAATATCATAAACACTTGCTATAAGTCAACGTTTTAAATAAATGGTGTTTCTCTAAGGCAGGTAGCTGAGTACAAATACCTTCGTCGTGGAACGTCTGACTGACGATGGTGATATAGAACGGGAGCGTAGGGAATTGTCAGTGCGAGGAAACATGTTGGCTCGCAGATTTGCGCATTGTTCAACACAAGTAAAGTTAGCTTTGTTTCGGGTCTACTGCCAATCTTTTTATACATGCAGCTTGTGGTCTAACTTTACGCGACGTACCTACTATACCCTACGTATTCAGTACAACAATGTGCTGAGGGCGGTGCTAGGGACGCCTCGGCATTGCAGTGCATCGACGATGTTTGCGGAAGCAGGAATAGATGATTTATATGCAATCATGCGTAAGCGCGTCTCTTCGATAATCAATAGATTCACAAGCAGTACTAACACTCTCCTCAGCACATTGGCCTATAAAATGGAAAGCCCTCTGTGTAGGCACTGGAATAATTGGCATTTAGTAAATAAATAAATAAAACGTGTACTAACATAGGTTAAGCGATGTACTAACAAAAATTATATGGACTAAAAGTCTGAAATAAAGAATGTATTATTATTAATATTATATTATTTACGTGGATTATGATATATCTTTAACAATTACAAACACGACACAAACAAACAAACACAAATAAATGTGTAACATGATTTTATTGAGTGACATCTACTGGTAATAAGGCAAAGCGCGGCGTTGAGTTCCGCCACTCAATACGCAATGCCTCAAATTCGGCGGAAAGTGGGGAACGGTGTGTCAAAACACTAGGTTTCACTTTCGTTCCCTCTGCCTACCCTGCCTAGTGCGGGATACAGCGTGAAGCTGAAAAAAAAAACATCTACTATTATATAGCATTACTAAACTAGATAAGCTTTTAAAAACAACACATTTTCTAACAATACTAGCTATAATAAGGCATAAGATCACATAAAACAGCACAAAAACATTATCTACTTAATATTTCCTCAGGTCATTTACGACTAACCTAACGGACTGAGGAGTCGATGGTCGCGTGGTGTCGCCGCGCCCCAGTCCCCGTACAACCAAATGTGCAACCCTGTAGATATATTCAAATGTAAGGAAATGATTCTACTTTCAACGCATAAATATCGTGAATGACCCGTGAAAATATTATGTTTAAAGATGTATTATAGATTTCTATGAATAAAAACCTATTGTATTATTTAGTTGTTAAATTAATATGAAAATAAAATATAATCATTATAAATGATATGTTTTATAAGAGTCAATTTAAAATTATTGGGTAATAAGAAAAAAATCGTAAGCATGTCAGTGGCACTTGTTTGATTGATTCATAACAACAGCAATAGATCTAAAATCCAAACTTTACGGCAGAAAGGACCAACATTTATAAACACACATTTGGATGGTAAAAACCAAATGATAAAAATATTTATTTAAAAAACTTATAAAAAATTGAACTTAGCGTAATTTCAACCCGCGTTTCATTGAAAACGTCTAAGCCATACGTTCTCATCAAGTTACGTCGCAATTCTAATTCACTTATTACAACTTATATATGTTGGTTCTTTCCTAAAAAACAACATAAACAAGATAACGTACTTTGACTAACATTGTAAAATTAGTTTTATGTTTTAAACTATATACCGTCACTTTGGAGGTGAAGAGAGTGAAGTGAGTATGGAACCTTATTGAGAATTGACGTTAAAAATTATAGAAACAAATTATGTTTTCTTTCACAAAACAGTTCCAGTTGTTGTTCACATAAAAACATACCTCATGTATTGGAAAAATATGTTCTTCTTTTCGTTTTTATTATAAAAAAGCTTCATCCTGTGTTTGTGGAAACACGATGTTAAGGCACTCCGTTTCCATTGACACACTTCCGTTCAAAGCTTTTCACCGATTTTGAAGCATTACGTGTTAAGTGATAGAACTCAACACTGCTCTTTGAATTGTTACTAGAGCGAAGAAAACTTAAGTATTAAATATTTGACTTCCTCGAGTTGGGGTCGAACCCACAACCTTTCGCGTTTATAACAACACGCGCGTGAGCCCCTGCGCTACGACGGACATATTAATCTGATCTGTAATAGCAAGAAAATTGACAAAATACATACATCTCGCAGCAAGTTTCTTATAACAGCAGCAATCACGGAGCTTCACGTATCTAACACAATCGTGGGCCAGGGGCTTGCACCGATGGGGACCCACATAGCACGTGTGGGGCAACCACGGGAATGGCTCGGGCAGGTAGTGGCGCTCGCAGCAGCAATGGTCCGCGAGCACTCGCGTCTCACAGTATTCCATCTCCCGACGTGAGCATGTTCCACATCCTGGTGGAGGGTCTGGAACTAAGAGCGTTTTGATCTTATGTAAAATAGAATACGGATTTTGATTTTATTTACGATCACTAGGAAAGTATAATTCGAATGTAAGGTTTTTTTCCCTTCGATCCAAACTGTTAATCCTAATTAACACTTTGGCTTGTGTTTTTTTTCGTTTTAGTGTTGCGCAGTCGCATTTTTATTTATTTATATATTTTTTATTGTTATGATTTATTAATGAATTTTTCTTCGATATTTGCAATAAGGGCAGAGAAATGAAATACTAAAATAATTATATATAATACTAAACGATGAATAAAAATTAAAAAATATGGAAGGAATACGTAAATTTTATTTACATATGTTAAGACGGATCGATCGACTTAAGAGCCCTCAAAATTGGCCAAGTCGTTTGGTCTTTACAGAGCCACATAGGACAAATACATATGTATATATTTGTCCTACATATGTATATAGAGTGATAAACACATTACCCTCCATTGCGTTTCGCAGTGGCGTAAAAAGAGGCCATCGTGATGCAGGATAACAAAGATCTAATTCTATCGTGATGGGTGGGTTCGACTACCACTCGACCAATCAAATATTTCATTTACTCACTCTTATAACGATTTCAGTACCATCTTTCAAAAAGCAAAACCTCAAGAATTCGGCAGAAAGTGAAGAACATGATGTTTTAACAGTATTAAAGTAAATTTTATTGTCCGTATCAGTTTTTGGTTTATGGATGTTTCGTTTTGACACATTGCGTCGCTACTGTTGGTTTTTATGTCTTTATTTATAACAAAACTATATATTTATTACGAGGTTTTCCATTAAGTCTACGTAAATAAAGTTCCGGATGACTCTAAGTTTTTTATAATATACTAGCAATGATGGAATTTAATATTAATTAAAACCACAGTATATTTTTTTTCAGCTTCACGCTGTATCCCGCACTAGGCAGGGTAGGTAGAGGGAACCCGGAACCTAGTGTTAACAGTGACACTCCGTTCCACTTACGTTTCCCACTTTCCGCCGAATTAAATAAATAATAATAATTTCATTTCCTCAACCGGGTATCAAACCCAGAACGTGTCGGTTACAGTCACACGCTTGTACCGCTGCGCCACGACAGGCCTGAGAAAACCACAGTATAAAATAGTCTTATTTCGAAATCGACGTAGCGGTATTTGAACCCGCGCCTCTGAAAATATCCATTTTCTAAATAGGTAATTTTCTCTCTCAAGTTTGGATTACCACTTTAAAATAAGTGAAAATAGATAATAGTCTTCTGTTAAGTATAAACAATATTTTTTTCGAACACAAATAAAATTTTAAACGTAACGGGATTTGAACCGTTCAACATTTTTACAAGCTTTTAAAGATTTTTTATATATTAAAAGTGTAATCAATTTTATTATCTATACTAGCCAGTGATTCGCATTGGCAAAAAATACAAATATAAAACCTCATTTAACCAAAAGTAAACCGTTTTCAATAAAAAAACACCTTTAACAAGAACACGATACAGAAGCAACTCCAGTCTCGTTAGTATTCCCATCACTCCCGGACGCGCCGACCTCTCTATAGCATCGCAATGACATAAGAATGGCATATCTTATTGTGTAACGATGAACAAAGGTGGTCTGGACGAGCAGAGATATTCAATTTGACCACTGTTCGTGTTATTTAAAGTATTTAAAATGCACGGTGGGTGTGCAATTAGGCTATATAAGTCGATGTTATCGTTATCAGATCGTCGTAAAGGCTTAATTTACGTTAATTATTATTTAAACGCTCAAAAAGAGAGGACTGAGGAGGAGGAGGAGTTGAGTGTTTGTCTGTCTGTAGCACTGTATCACCTAAATGATTGAATTGAGAATGAAGTGGGGTTATTTTCAATAAAATCCGAAAATCAGATTTGGTGTTTAATAGCTACAAACACTTTGCTAAGATTAGGTAGTGTTTTTAGTATGGGGGGATTTTCAATATTTTTTAATGGTGTACATTTAACGGATTTTATTAATTATGATTGCTCATTTAAGTTAAGACTTAAATAAATAAATATACATTGAAATTTTTTCCGATAATTGAAGAAAAATATTATCACTTACATATACTTCACATCTTTTCTATAAATAACGTTAATAGAATGAAACAGTAAGTTTATTTGAAACGTTTATAGAACATATCTTCTCTGCGCACGTACTTACGTGTCATACATCTAAAAATCAACCATCCTTTTAATGGTCTTGAATAACAATGAAATAAAATTCTATACACTTTTTTCGTTTTACAATATATTGTACATATAACTGCTTTTTACTTAAGTGTTTTTCGTTTTTACAGATGCGTTCAGCAATGTTTCTATTTCATAGGCATTTTTTAACTTCACTCTGTATTCCGCACCTGGCAGGATAGATAGAGATGGACCTGATAATCTAGTGTTAATACATTTCTTTACGTTACCCATTTTCTGCCCTGTTACCAGAGAGTATAAATGACAATATTAAATATTTTATTTCCATGAGAATCGAATCCACAATCTGTCACGTTTACAGTCGCACGCTTGTGCCGCGGCGCCACTAAACTGTGCTGGGTTTCAATCAAAATTAATGAAGCATACAATCTTGAAAACATCCTATGGTATTAACTTTTTCTAGTAATTTATTTATTTTATGAGGCCGTTGTGACCCAATGGGGCAGCATCTGTTTGCAAACGCGGTTGTTGTAAGTTCAATTTTCTCTTGGCAGAACGGTTATATTGAATTTATTTTAATCCTCTGGTATTGCTCATACGGTAGATAATGCGCGGTGTTGAGTTGCGCCAGTCAATGTGCAATGCTCGAAAAAGCGCTGATAGTGAAGAACGTCTTATCACCTAATCCTCTTCATCCGATCTCGTCGCCTAATCCTCTTCATCCGATTTCTATTTTCGTGAGGGTAGTCTACAAATAATATTGTCATAACCTTTTTTACTGTTTTAATATACTAGTATAGATTATAGAAGACGCCATACATTTTTTAATAAATTTGAGGCCTGTCGTGGCGCAGCGGCACAAGAGTGTGACTGTAACCGACAGGTTCTGGGTTCGATCCCCAGTCGAGGAAATGAAATATTTAATATTTTCAATTTAAATATTTAATGTTTCATTTCTTCGCTCTGGTAATAAGGTAAAGCGCGGCGTTGAGTTCCGCCACTCAACACGCAATGCCTCAAATTCGGCGGAAAGTGGGGAACGGAGGTGGAACGGAGTGTCATAACACTAGGTTTCACTTCGGTTCCCTCTGCCTACCCTGCCCAGTGCGGGATACAGCGTGAAGCTGAAAAAAAGAAAAAAAAAAAGAAAAAAATATCTACTTTAAAAGCAAGTAAATACTAAGTTTTACAAAAAAAAATACTATAAACGAGCCGATGACAAATTGAAGGCAACATGATTTCTATAAAATCGCAGTCACTCGTGCGTGAAATTAGCTGCTTTGCTAAATGTATCGACAACCTGCCGCGGTTAAAAAACGACTGTAAAATTTTATCACAAGTTGTATAATGTTCGTTTACATTTATATTAATTTACAGTTAGTGTCTTAACGGTAACTTTGAAGCTACCTCGAAACACAGTTTCAGATGAAAATAAAAAATAAAGCAATAAAAAAAATATATTAAGTTAGCATATTTTAAAAGATGTTAATTGACATACTTTTGGAGTTTGACATTAATAAAAGATTTGGAAGTCTGAAGGCCGTTTGGACTTGGTCGCCCAGGATGTGAATGGAAATGCCAGTGTTATGAATGAGTTCGATATCGAATGTGTAACCACAAGACTTATCTCATTAGAATTTAGCACGATGTGGGGTTAAAAAGTGATTTAATGGAAGTGTCCTTTTTCTACTCTATTATATTAAAAGATACAAGCTAATACAATTGTTATTTTCTTATTAATTTTTCAGCTTCACGCGGGACATGGCAGGGTAGGCAGAGGGAACTTGGGAACCTAAAGGGTAAGGTTAAGACACTCTTCTCCATTTCCCACTTTCTGTCGAATTGGAAGTATTGCGTGCGGATTGGCGGAACCCAACGCCGCGCTTCTCCTTGTTACCAAAGCGAACAAAATGAAAACATTAAATAATTAAATTGGAAATATTAAATATTTCATTTCCACGAGTGGAGATCGTACCCACAACCTGACGTGTATACAGTTACGTGCTCCTACGCCACGACAAGGCTTCAAAAAAATTAGATAAAATATTAATTAAAAACGCAGCTCTAAAGATATTTAAAATGTTTATATGAGAAATTAAGTTAACGATGACTTTAATCCTATCAATAGACTATTATTGTGACAAGTGAGGTACGCGATTTGCGAACAATCATATAATAAGTTTGACGGCCGCCATGGCGAGTGCGGGCCACGCCTCGCGGCCTTCAGCTGTGGGATAACTTATAATTTGCACACAAGCAACGATCACTGTCTATTGTGGCGACCGAAAATTAATATGTACGTACGTTGGTATAATGAGACATTCTTTTTTTTTTGCATATAGCAAACAAAATATACCTACATATTTTAAAATCACCACACCCAAACCAAAACAATTTTGACTTAAATCAGATCTTGTAGCTCTTAAACTGTAAAATCTAACTTTTATAAGCCCTAGAACTAAGAACCACCGCGATGAACAAAGCTTTGAATTTAAAATATCACATACAAATCGGCTCATTAGTTCCGGAGCTTCACTGCATTGGCACAAACAGACAGACTGACAGATTAAACTTACTACGAATCTTTTTTAACCAGATATTAAAAAATGCGTATAGCTAGTTTCTTTTGCAGCAAAATCAGATCAAGTGATCGAAATCGAGTAGAAAAATAAAATGTGGAATTCTAAGTTACAATAATCGTGTAAACAATCAAATACACTGAAATTCCTTACTTACTTTAATAAAATAAGACAGAACGTGGCGTTCAGTAACACCACTTAACATGCGATACCTCCAGAATTCGCCGGCAAATGGGTAACGGAAGTTTCTTAATGTTCCACTCACTAATGAGTGAGAGAATATTTTAACAATTGGTTCAGTCAACGTACCCTGCCATGTGCAGGGTAGTGTAATCTAAAAGAAAGAAATTATCTAACTTTAAAAGATATTCCAAGTAAAATATTTTATATTGATACAAATGGACAAAAAAAAATTGAAGAGATAAACAGACATCCGTGTGATCCCGGCTTAGAATAGGATCACCCTGGTACTGATGGTGTCGTAAGAGGCGACTAAAGTACGTGTGGTAGAGTCACGTTGCCAGCAATGGCAACACGCATGGGCAGACTCGACCGGATTGTTACCACCCCCGGCATTTAAGACCGGCGTTAAGTAGTGGCTTTGGCCACTGCGTTTCGCATTAGGTAATGCCAGGCCCCGGTGCCCATACACCTTAAAGGACGGCAACGCTCCTGTAGCTACTCTGGAGTTACTCGGGGCCGTGGGCGACGGTGATCACTTACCATCAGGTGACCCGTACGCTCGTTTGCCGTCTCCTCCATAAAAAAAAAAAGACAAAAAGAAAACATTTTGATCACTTACCATCAGGTGACCCGTACGCTCGTTTGCCGTCTCTTCCATAAAAATAAAAAAAAATTGAAGAGAAGAAAACATTTTGGGTTCTATAACACCTTATTTTATAAATGCCCAAAATAATAGATCACATAAAGAGATAGTATATTTTCCACGTACAGACTGCGATCAGTTTCATTTTTATAACATGTATTGATAAGCATTTCCATTGGTTAAAAATGCATTCTCCGACTCCACAAAACAAAACACAATATCTATGTACAAAAACAAAATCAAAATATAGAAATGTTTCAGTCCTACAGGAAGCTACCACCGGCTCGGAAGCTCAGAAGGCGGGTCCGCTGAGAAGAGCCGATAAGATACTTATATTAAATACACTCATTTTAGACATATATATTGAAACTATAAAATAAATAAGAGCTTCTATCATCGAATAAAATGTTATACGAGTAGATAGATTTATCATTTTAAAATATTCAGTACAAATTTTATTTAAGTACTTCATATCTCCTTTAAGTAATCTAAACTTACAAACAAGACAAATAAAAATATAGTTAAATACAAAAGGCAAATTAACATAACATTAATATTGCAAAGTAAGCCAAGACTGCGTCATCGGTACTTGTTAGGTGTTAAAGATGTTTTTATTTTAATTATTTCTTTCACCTTGTCGTGAATCAAAAGAACATATTTTTTAACTTTTAAGTTCTCATGTAATTTGTGTATAAACTATGTTTACTGCAAACGAGCTTGATGTGGCGCAGGACTGATACAGCGATGGTTGTCTGTTCGATTCCCATTCGGGGAAAAAAAATATTCAATACGAATGAAAATTCATTTCGTGCTGAGTTACATCAATGCCGCTAGGATTTGGTGGAAAGTGGGGAGCGGAGTGTTTTAACACTGGATTCCTGAATGATATGAAGATATGTGCAAATTGTTTCCATATGCATATTAATAAAATTGGAAAAGCGAAATGTTTAAAATTTAAACAATTATTACTTAAAAACATTGATAGTTTAGCAAATACTGAACCGTGATAAAATCAAATATAGGTCATTCGATGCGATAGGTTGTCAGTTCGATTTCCTTCGAGAACAAATTAAATATTCATGATACTGATGCCAAGGCAAAAACGAGTATTGTAGCACTATGTTAGGTAGGTATTCATTGCGTAATAATAGACTGCTTAATAATATTTAATGTTTTAGCCAATTCTACAAAATAAATTGTCAACACGATTAAATCACCACTTTCGTTTTAAAACAATATATAAAAAATATCCAAAATATACCACGAACTGCATAAATATTCTCATTATAATTATAATTAGTCAAAAGATAATTTCCCAAGACAACACAATTGCACTTGCAAAGTGCATTGCGCTACTTTCACAGTGCACTTCGCTCTACCCCTCTGGTACGTGTTATGCAGTTGCTTGTGTAGAATGTTAAGTGGGAAAGCTTTGTGTTAACAATACTGAGCCATTTAGTACTTAAAATTTAAATATAATTTCTTATTTAGAAAGTTTATTTTCAATGCTAATTCTTCATTCTATTTGGGATAGAATATTCAAAATGAAATAATTTTATTTTAAATAAGTTATATACATTTTTAATTAATTTAAAGTGTTATTAGTCGTCAGTTATTCAGTGCTACGGAGACACGGAGCGGGATTTGAACCAGTTATTATATTTTTTATGTTTTCTAAAAAAAAAGCAAGAATTTTACTACCGGAAATGAAATACCTTAACACCAAATTCTCTTTGCCTACACTGTTATGTGTGAAGTATGGAATGAATCTAAAAGAAAAGTATTCACTTCCTCAATTACCTACATTAATTTCAGGGTTCTACAACGCATAATCTAAGCAATCAGTAAGAGTGTAATTTATAAATATTATTCAATCTTATATATTTGTATACATATTATATTTATATAATGTGAAATTTATTCAGACATACTGACAGTTATTTCTAGGTACTTCTGGTTTTCCATGAATCTTGGAAATTACTTATGATAAAACAGCGTGTTTTCTAACTGTACAAATTTACATTTATCAACTAAATAGATAAAAATCTTGCGAATTTCAAACTGACATTGAATTTTAATACTCAAAGTGAATATATAAATAACAACAATTTTATTACTTTATACGTAAGTAGTAAATCTTCTCAAGGTGATATTAAAATTAGTGAAGTTTTTTGTTTCAAAAATAAATAATACAATTTGTGTATATTTTTATTAAATGGTTATTTACAACAAGATTACGTTTATGTTTTTTGTTACATATTAATAATTGAATTTTCTTATATTTTAGATATTACCACGTAAAGGAACGTTTTAGTATTTAAAATAAAAAAACTGCTCTCAAATCGGTCATTTATTCAGGAGCTAAAAAATAATTAATATACAATTATCTTAATTATACATAGTATTTATATTTACACGATTTTCAATGAATTCAAATTTGAACATTATTTTCATTATTTACATCATTAATTTTGACAATACTTAGATTATCTGTTCGTTCAATCATTTCATTGTATTCTAAAAAAGATGCAATAGATAGGTACTGCTACTATAACGTATTGGTGACGTGACTCACAAAATTATACTTATCCAAAAATCGTCCAACGCGCACATAACACAGTCAGAAATAGTCGATGTACCTATTAGTGTATACGTGTACACAGGCTATATTAGTGTATACGTGTACTACTGCGCATGCGCTAGTCGCACGCCTGCTATTATCATTAGCATGTCGGTGACGCGAACCGAGGATTTTACCCTCTACCAAAACGCTCAACGCGCCTAAAGAAGTTTTCACTTCAATAGCCGTAAGATTTCTTAAAGTATAACATCCCACGATGTGTTACAGTGATATACAAGACATGTGTAACAAAACACCGGGCACCGACAGCGACGTCGGACGTAACGTTTGTAAAGGGCGACCGGCGAACGGCGATGCTATCGATCTAGAAGTAAGTGCGGAAATACACCAAGTACAGTACAGTAGACGAGTCGTGGCTGCGCAAATTTGATTTTAGCTGAACGCTGTATCTCGTAGTTGTCAGGGTGGGCAGAAGGAACTTGATAAGCTAGTGTAAAAACACTCCGCTCCCTACTTTCTGCCGAATTCGAGAATTTTGTGTTGAGTGAGAGCGAGCACGGCGCGCTTTGCCTCTTTGCCGAAACGTACAACGAAAAATATTAGACATTTATTTTACGTCACGTTTCTACAGGCCTCGTTTGACTTAAATTTGATTATTTTGTTCTCAAGTGCACAATACCCAAAAGTTCAGCAAGTCCAAGGCGGCCATAACTCGCCGACTGCACTGTGCCGGGGTGAAGCGATGATATCATCGTGATTCGTTTCGTTAGCCTTTCGCATACAAAACGTCTTGGGTGTCTAACTATGCTCTAACTATAACATAACATAACACAAAAAACAATTCTGTCAACATTACATATAAAACATTCTTTTTAAACAAAAATTATCCCTTTAAGTTATCCATATCCTTTCTAATAGCTAGTTCTTTTTTGGCGTGAAACCGTAACAATAAATTTACATTCACATTTATTATATTAGTATGAAGTATAATATGGCCCGTCGTGACGCAGTGGCGCAGGCTTGCGAATAGGAACGTGACAAGTTTTGAGTCCGGGTCCCACACAAAAATTTTTACTTTTTTGGAAGAAAGTAAAAATATAATGATAAAATACTTCGTTGGTTACTATTTGACTATTTTTTTTTTTAAAAAAATCGCTCAGTCACGTAACTCAACGCCACATTTTTACTAATACATATAGATTTACATGTGACTTTGAAAAATATGATATCTATTTAAAGCCATTACAAAAATATAAACGTAACGGCAACATAGCTTAAAAGCAAATCACAGAAATTTGGTGCAGTTACAACATAATGTCAATAAAATATTAAGAACGGGTAATAAAACTTAAAAATATCTCTCGATAAAACTAGAAGTGTTATTATTTCCACTGCAAGTCCACGGTTCCCCTAACCTTGGTGACATGACTGTCATATACGTACATATATAACGAGCTCATCCAATTAGTTGTCATTTGATTGTAAGTGTACTGTAATTGTAAGGTGCAGGACCACCATTGCACGCTATGATAATACACGATCAAGTAAGCCTGTAAACATGGTATTGGTAAGTTAGTTGAGGCCTGTCATAGCGCAGGAGCACAAGTTATATAGTATCGATACTCACTTAAGGAAATGTAATACTTAGGCTTAGATCTTTTTGCTCTATTCTGACAAAAAGAAGTAAAAAAAAACCTTATGATTAAATTTTGCCCTAATACAATATTAATTTGTTTCTTCTTTACAAGTCTGTACGTCTGTCTGTGGCATCGTATCTCCTGAATTAGTATACTATCGCCAGGTTAAGAAACTATGTTTTATAAAAATCGTATTAACAGTTTAAGAGCTACAAGCACTTTGGCAAGATGAGGCGGTGACTTTTTTAAGAACAAGAGAAATAATGAAATGGTAGACTGGACGGAGTCTACCCGTGACCACGGACTACTGTAAAGTGTTCGAAACGTCGAGTTTTCCAAAAAAACATTTACGATTCAATTTACGCGATTAATACGGTTAAAAGTATTTCATTTAAAAAGTACATATATTGCGTTAATAGCGAATATAAGTTAAAGGTCAAAGGTCTTTACATAGTAAATTAGGCGTTTAATCTATTTCTTTTTACTATTAAAAAGACGATAAACTGAATAAAATCACGCAACTGTTTAACTTTAAATATTTTTCCCCGGATGTCACGCGAACTACAACTGTACTTTATATACTTAAGGAGGCGTGTATAATATTAATTTGGATCTCTATACGTCACGAATCATGTACACTCCATAACTGAACCTTGATACAAAGCTGAAAAACCTTTTTAAAATTACCAAATATCGATACTGTCGCCCGTATTGCTGTGAATTACTAATCGTTTTACAACAAATCACCTAAACCTATTAACATTATCGTATACACATTTTTGACATTTTGTTTCATATCATTAATTATTGTTGCAAAACGCGGCGTTGAGCTTCGCCATCCAACTTACAACGACTCTAGGATTCGACGGAAAGTAAGGAACGAGAGGAGATTAATAAGAGCGGAATGCCTTAATTCTAGGTTTTCATGTACGAGATGCGGCGTAAAAATGTGCTTAAATAATTGATGGGCTCTCCTGTATAGTCATCGGTTTTCAATGAGGTCACATCAAATATTATAAAGCAAAAAATTGTAAATGTAGTACTAAATTTAACTACTATTGAGGTGTAAGACTTGTGAATGTCTTTTTTGTGTTGTCCATTTATCGAGTCTTTAAAATTAATCGGACGAAGATTGTCTTAGCACTTGGTTCCCTGGGCGGGTGCTTGGTTCCCACAGGAGGAGAGGGGGGACGGCATCAAGGCTAGGTGCCCCTCTTGCCGTTGGTGTCTATCGGCGCCCATTAATATAGGCGCGTATTGGGGTTGGACAATGTTCTGGAAGAAAGTAACCTCAGTAAAGTTACTGAGGTAGGAAGGAGGTAGCGGATGGGATGAGCCAATTGCTGACGGGGCGGTCAGCCTAGCCGGGTGAGACCCTTGGTTGCCCAATGAAGGCCCAGCTTGGGCGACCAGCGACCACTACAGCGGCTAGGAATCAGACGGGGTGATAAAGTCGCGCGGGGTTTCCTCTTCTACCTTCTATCTTTCTATGTCTTCTAGTTTCCTTTGCTTACCTTTTATATATACATACGGGAAGGAGGGTGAAGCAGTAACAATTGTAAAGAATATTAATATACATAATATACAGTGAATTACTAAAGCAAACATTATATCAAATTTGTTTATTTCTACGCTTTGCTTATATTCAACGTATTCTTTATCTCTGCCGCTGTAAAGCGACACCTAGTTAATTGTAGCAATTAAAGAATGTCAGCCGTCATATAATTTAATTCGCTTGTGACGAACCATCGTGCATCGGTGTGAGTTTGAGACGTTAACAATACTGCTATTATTTTTATTTGGTATTCTTTTACCAATTCACTCACACTTTGGTTTACATTTTCGTTCGTCGTACAATACCTAGTGCATTGTGACTACTCGTACACATATGCAGTTTTATGAAAAATTGTATAAACAAAAATGTGGTAGCATCCGTTGTTTTGTTTGGGAAAATTGAACGGGAAATAAATGGAATGATAAAAGTTGATACGATACCAATGATTTTGAACATTACGTTATGATTACAAGTACAGGTACTACAGGTACTTATGTATGTTGATTTAATTTTATTGGAATATGCTTGTATATTAGTGAGTTCACATTTTGACTACAAATTTGAAGAAATTATGATGATGCCCCATTCTTTGTGACCCTCGTGGCGCAGCTGCACAATCGTGCGTCTGTAAATGCTCGGTTGAAGGTTTGATTTCCAATTAATGTTGAGTTCCGCCACTCAATATATTATGCTTCGAGATTGAGACGAAAAGTAATTAACAGAACTGTCTACTATCTATAATTAGGAGTCTTTTTCAATTACTGAAATGACTAGATTATCTTATATACTCGTACTTTGAAATACTAGAATAGTTTCAGTAACTGAAAAAAACAAACAACAAGACTTAACATAAATAATTTATATATTATTTAGAATTGAGTTCTTACAATTTCTTTAAGGCGTTATTCAGTAAATACAAGCACTAATTCAGGCTCCACATAATTAATACAATAAGGCAGTTACTAACAAGGGCTGTGGGAACATTGCAAACTTATTCAATTTTGAGATAATCGTACACACGCAAACGTATAATTATGTGAAACATACATTGCAGTACGTATCCATGCAGTTACGTATCCAAATCCATGCAAAATAGGCAGGGGGAACCTGGGAACCTGATGTTAAGAGATTTCGTTCCCAATAAGACACTTTATTGTGTATTGCTTATTTACTCATGATTGTGTCTTGAGTTTTCTGTGCTTCAATGCACCATATACCTGAATATTTAATATAACTTTATGCTTGATGTCTCCACGAGATCTCGAGATAGAGCTTTGAAAGATAGTCAGACGGACAGTGATACAATATAAGTGAAGGTCATTTTGAGGCAGGGATCCCTAAAAATCACATTTATTCGAAGTAGTTTACAGAACCTGCAGTCAGTGCAACTGAAGGCACTGAACATGTGTCGTGTGTCTCTTTTATTTGGTAAAATGATTATATTTCTATATGCTATTCTTATAGATTTATTTTCGTATATAAATATTAAAGACAGATTAATATTTTTAAGCTCAAAGAAAGCTTATGAAAATTGATGGATAGACTATTTAAAGACTGGGTTTAATTAGTTAATGTAACCTAAATATAATAAATTTCTAATACAATGTATACAGTAATATGATGAAATTAAGTAAATTGGAATAAATTGAGGGCGCAGGGGCAAAAGTGTGCGACTGTTAACGGTAGATACAGTAACGTTAAGTTGTGGGTTTGATTCCTACACGAGAAAATGAAATAATATTTTTATTTTCTTTGCTCCGGTACTGAAGCATAGCCCGGCGATGATTACCTCCCCTCAACTCGCAATGCATTAATTTGGCAGAAAGTGGAGGATTAATTTTGTTAAAGTGTCTTTGCCTTCCCTCTGGGCGAAAATGCGCTCTATTCATCATAATTAAAATAAAGTTATTTTACTATATATTAAATGTTTTTAACGTAATCGTGGTGGGCAAAGCTTTATTGTTATAGTTTTATTGAGTTTAATTTGTCACTAAAATTAGATCTTGTTTGAAGTATGCTGGTTTAAGGTCTAAAAACTATTGTAAAACTTTCAACCGCCGTCTTGGCCAAGAACAAAAGAAAGTAAGACAGATAATGACAAAGAGGCAAAGCGCATTGTTGAACAATTGCATATTTTTTGCTGCATTATACGAGCATTCACCAATAGACCATGCAAAACCTATAGAATGCTTAACTTGGATCTACAGTTATGAAATTTGGCACGATTGCCAATGCCCATAAACTTCAGTTTGCTAATTCAAATTCAAATACTGAAATGGTACGAAACCCTTAGTGGGCGAATTCAACTCGTACTTGACCGGTTTTTAAAGAAGCTTTCAGCCTTCCATTACAAATGGACTATCTACTGAAGAAACCTATACTGCAACAAAATGGACTGATATTTTTGTTTTAGTTTAATATAAGTGAGTTCAACGAAACAGAGCTCTTGAGAGCTTTATAACATTAGTTTATCTACACTGACCTTGTTAGTAATTGCCTAAATTCGTCTTTAAACCCGCTGTCCTAATTTAACATTTGTCGCCAGCGTTCTAAATTACATTACTTCATTTACGTGAGAGTGTTTACGAAATCCAAGCCAAGCGAAGTACTTTTTGTGAACGCGCAACTCAATAGTAAGTAGTTTTGATTTGCTACTTGCTGTTCGTTTTAGGACTATTATGTGTCAAAGATTTTATATATTAGGAAAATAATAATTTATTAAATGAACCTACCAATAATAGATATAGAATAATAACTGCTTAAATTCATCTTTTTAATACTTCACACTGTATCGTGCACATCGCAGGTTAACCTAGTGTTGTGGCACTTCACTCCGTTTTCCAATTTCTGTCGAATTTGAGAAATAGTTTATTGAGTGGCGGAATTCAATGCCACGCTTTTCTTGTTTTACCAGAGCGAATAAATGGAAACATTAAATATTTCAATTCCTCGAGCGGAAAACAGCGAGTAGTTTGAAAAAATAAAAAAAAATAACGTAGCGGATTTTAAGCCCGCATCTTTTAAAAACCTAAATATATTGGACATATTTTCAGCACACAATGATGCAAATGATTCATGTCTATTAAATATTTTCATGGAACTGGGTTTATTTATTAAGTGTCTTCATATACAAATCTCTGTGGTTAGATAGAGCTCAGTAGAAGTCCAGGGCTAAGAATTTGAGCAAAGTTCACATGATATTATTATTTAAACTACAACATTCTAGGGTTTTTAGAGTCACCAAAAAACACAGAAATTGTAGTCGCTGTGATACATTGGATTGGCACAACGTGTGTCTGTAAACGCGACAGTTAGTTGGTTCGGCTTGGGGTATAAATTATTGATTTTTATTTCCTCGCTCTACCAATAAGTCAGTGTAAGTAAGCTTTTATTATTACGCTATTTTTATTTTCTCTACATGTATTTTACAATTTCCGGCAGTAAGTGCGGATGGTCTTACACTAGGTTCTCTGTGCCTCTCCATGCTACTAAAGAATGCTTACTTTCATCAATATTCAGTTGGGCAGCGGCTCGCCTCGCCGCCGTGGTGGACACGTCGTGCTCCACGTAATACTCCTCGTACTGCACCTCCACCTCATGCTCGGTCAGTCTCTCTGAGCCGTTTACGCGGCTGCTGTTACTCGGACCTATGCCTACTGACTTCGCTCCTGATATTGGACGTACCTAGAACATACTTTTATTGTACTATCGATTTTGGCAACTGAGAGTGATGGTTCTATGTTAGAATCAAAACTTTTAAAACTTCGGCGAAAAGTCTTGTACGAAAGTGTTTTAATGAGATTGAAGTGTTTAACACTGTGGTCCAAAGTTAAGGAATCAGCCAGGTCGGGAGTCGACAGTCATTCACAGTCATTAATTTTACAGTCGCACTGGACCAAGACGGCTTCAAAAATGTATGAGCAAACTATGGTGAAGTAATTAACTTAGACTTGACGTTAAATGACATTTTGCATAGTATTGTGTGGGCAGTAAAAATTAAGGATAACTCGGGCATGGTTGTACCTATTTTAGTTTGTTTGGTTATTGTAATATTATACAAGTATTGACCCCACTTTTTTTGTAAGAAAGTAATAAATCTGAACTCACAACAACTTCTGGCACTCTAAATATGACATCAGCGCTGAGCGGTAAGGGCAGGAGGGCGAGCGCGACGGCCCGCAGCACCCACGCGAGCAGCATACCATCGCAGTTCTCACACCACGCTGCAGTAGCTGGCTGAAATAAATATATTTTGATTAAAATTATATTAGCAGAGCAGCGTGGGCAAAGAGGCACCTGAGAACCTAGTGTTAGGGCACATCGTTACCATTAAGATACTACTGTTCCCCACTTTCCACTGAATTTTGATGTTTTGCGTTGCGGAATTTAATGAAGCGATCTACCTTTTATCCAGAACAAGAGAATGAAAATATTCAATAATATATTTCTTCGAGTGAGTCTCGAACCCACAATTTATCGGGCTTTCAGCAGGCCGTCCTATGTCACTGTGCCAGACTGACCTCAATATTTTTATTTATATCCAAATAACATGCACAAAAACGAAACTATGCTAATCTGTATTAATATTACAAATTTGTAAATTTTTAATAATCAAATCGTTCGAATTAAGAAAATGTCGAGCTATTTTCACATGACTACTAACGGGACTACCCTCCATAAATAAAAAAATATACGAACGAGTATACATGACTTTTCCAACTAAAAGAAAACATTGTTTATATAATATTACTGAGCACAAGCCCTTGAACAAAACAACATCTGTAACGTATCAATAGTATAATTAGTTATTTTTATAAGCAAATGATATTAGTTATCTATATTTTATAACCGCAAGGTTCCCAATGCCACACGTTCTTTGATAGGTCTTACTTTACAAATACACTTCGGTATCTTATTCCAGTAAACCTTGAAATCAGACACTGCAACGCACACTGCTAATACTAATTGATAGGTAGGTGGATAGCTTTGAGAATATTACGTACGGCGTACAAGAAAATACTAAAAGTTAAATGAAACACTTTCAACCGGATTAATCGTGTTACGCGATTAATCCGGTTAAAAGTCGCGAAAATCAAAGACATTACAATACTAAAAGTTAATTTCTGTATGAGAAATTCTACAACAATATCTCTTCGTTAACCATGTCGCTCCCAAATTAGAACATTGCATGATACAAACACAAGCAGGAAACCAACGTATTGTAATTTTTTTTTTCAGCTACACGCTGTATTTCACACATAGTATGGTAGAGGGAACATGGGAACCTAATTTTAAGACCCTCCGTTTCCATTCCCCACTTTTCTTTCTAAACATTATTTCTCAACAGATTACTAATTATGAACATGACAAGAACGTATTAACAATATCAAAGCAGAGTCATTGATTTTAAAATCAGCTTTACCTGGTTGTAATAATGCTTGACTGGATTAAAAGTTTTTCTTGTACTTCTACAATAAAACGTATTTATCGTGCTTTGACGCGATAATATTTATTTTATATCTAACTTCCCTTATTTATATATATTTTTTATTTAGTTAAATCATTCTGTTTCCATTAGCAAACTTCCGTTTCCACTTTTCTACGAATTCGAGAGTCGAACTCAACACCGCCTAGTGCGTTAACCTTAGCGAGAAAATGGCATATGTGATTCCCTCGGATCATAGTGACATTTATTTATGTCTGGTCCCTACCCTATATCACAAATCCTATATATGTAGGTAGGTATGCTTACTTCTTCTACTTCTAATATCTGTTATTTAGCATTATGAGATGTGGATCGACGAACGAGTTGCACACTTGGGCTCACGCGGCCTTTAGTTGTTTTTTATACAATTATTTTTATAGAGCTCTATTGCATTTTTAAAAGTGCAAAACAACTTAATAAAGTTTCCACTCAAGAACCATCAAGGTATTATACTTTCCCCCATAAATACGCCAAATGTTGCTAACACCATGGATTTGAATGCAAATATCATATAATGGCATGTGAAGTACCGACATTCCTTAGTTAGGTTCGCCAGTCTATAAGGCAGTTTATTGTTCACGTTAAGGTGTTTACACATGTTCGATGTAAAATAATTTATTTTATTCAGAACTAGCAACCCCGCCAGCGACTTCGCCTGTTTGAATTGCAATATTTTATTCACTAATTTCAACTTCGTTCTTGTACTAATGAAATTATTACTTTTAAAACAATATCTTTACATTGAAAATTAAATTGAATAAAAAGTTTGTAGCAATTTTGTCAAACTTAATAGTTTAAATTGACGTATTTTTTTTTATTTTTTAACCAATTTAAATATAATAATGAACACTAAATGTTAAGCGAAGGTTGTTGAAAAAGCAAAATTTGCATTGAAATCTCATTAGCCATTTCTGAGATCAGCCCGCACACACGCACAGACAACAAGACAACAAATTTAAAAAATCACAATTTAGAGTCCTTTATATAAATAAAGGAAAACATTTTTTAAATATTAGTGTCTTTGATTTTCGCGATTGTTTCACATTTTAAATGAACCACTTTTAACCTGATTAAACGCGTATATTGATTTTTAAACATTTCATTTGGAAACTCGGCGTTTCCAACACTTTGCAGTAGTCCATGGTCACGGGTAGAGTCATTCATCATCATTCATTCATCATTATCATATATTTTTTAAATATATCTTCCATGTACAGACAGATTTATTATAAGTTTAGATATGACGCACGTCACTATAAACGTGATAGATATATAGGTTTGATTCCCACTCAGGAGATTTAGTAATTTTTATTTCCTCTGTTTTGTAAATAGACAAAGCCCGTCATTGGTTTTAGTTCTAAAAGAAGCATTGATCGGAATTTCTAAATACGACGTCGTCCCCTAATAATCTACCCTGCTATGAATCGAGCTAGAGCTAGAGCTTAGAGCGTAAACTCATACTCATAATTAACTCAAAAAGAAAGATAGATAGATCATGATTATTTTAATATAGTGTCAATAGAAAATATTTTCTATAATCTTTATATCAATAAACAAACATAAAAAGCCAAACAAGAGATCATATTATAATTCTGTAATTAAATCACATAAATATATAAAAAAAGTACAGTGTATACGAGGTATAAAGTACCGCGGCGATGAGTAACCGGCGCACGCACTGCATTAGCACGCTGCAGATGCGCTGCACGCTGGCCGGTTGGATTGCAGGCGAGTACCGTACGCGAAATAATAGCTATATTTATTTTCATTTTATTTACTATTTGTATGAATGTGTTCATTTTTTTATATTTTTAGGGATCTGTTCTTTAAGCTTTAATGAAAGTCAAAAGGAATATTTAAATGTTTTGAGTACTTGGAGCAACAAAATAAATCAAGTTTCTGAGTCAACTGAATCAAAAACTACATTAATACGTGAAGTCGATACCTATAGGTATACATATATACTGTATCTATACCATTTCGTACAAAGTAAGAACTTACAAAACAAATTAGGGAAAAAAAATCATAAAAGTCAAAATGTATATATATGACATAGAAAAAGCACATTACAAAATATCTGTACAAAAAAGTGCAAACGTCCGAAATATTAATTTGGATTTTTTTATAAATTATATTGTCCGTTGACATTGAAAAGCAATAGTTTTTTTTATAACAAGTCGTATATAAACTAAACGTTAAAACTACGAGATTTGAACCCGCCAAGTGAACAATCTGTGTGTTAGAAAGATTAAATCAAACATAATAATGATAAATAATAACAATAATACTAATAAAAAAAACTGTATCTAATATGACATATACTTTAATTGTTCGTTCAAATTTAGTAAATTTAAAAAATATTTCTTATATAATCCTATTTTCCGTAAAGTTAAATAAAATATTAACAATAAAGCAACTTTCTCATATGAATCACCACATACTCAATACTTTCTTAGTAAAAGCGAATAGCGTCACGTCACCTAATTCTAATTAAAGTCACGGACCCTTACACGGCAGTGTGTTAGTGGATAAGCGACTAGCGAAAGGGCGACAGGCACGATTGGTACCGTTACAAAGGATTTTTCTTTTTATTGGTACACGCTGTAACCCGCACGTAGCATGATAGGGAACCTGGGAACCATAGCCAATGGCAAAATTTAACCCCAACTTTATGTCATTGTCCATTGTAGGTTCGATACTCACTCGAGGTAATGAAATATTGAAATTTTCATTTCTTCACTCTGGCAAGACGGTGTAGAGCTCTGTCATTCAATATATAATGTTTCAAGTCGGAAGAAAGTGGGGAACTTAATGGAAATGAAATGTCTTAAAATTAACTTCCCAAAGGACCTCCCAAGGAGGCCCACGCTCAGATGTGCGGGGTTCATAGACCAATCATCCAAAATTATAATCTTATTTTACGATTTCACTGAACATATCGTATGATTTTAAATATTTTCATTACAATAACAAGTGCTAAAAAATAATATACTTTATGTTTTCAACTATTATTACTTCCAATATATTTTACTTTTTGCAATAAGGATTTATGAGGTATTAACGGCCTCAAGTGCTACTGAACCACTTAGAAAAGTTATAGTTTTTCAAATCTCTGTGAATCATTTCACAGGCAACTATTCTTCTATAAAATTTATGTTAAGTGCTTTACGTAAACAGTTTTGAGAGTACATTTTATTTATGGACTTTTGTCGAGTTATTTATGTGAAATAACGAAATTTTAAGATACAATAACGTAAGAAACGATAAATCTCAATATATTTTTATGTATAAAACAAAAATTTTAAGTACTATTAACTCAATATGTATGAGAGTAAAAAGTTTTAATAAATAAATCAATTCACGCTTTGAGTTCTGCCAAGTGTTGAAACTAAGTGTCTTAACACTAGGTCCACTCTGCCTATAAATCAATCACATTACAACAGATTCACTTCTATAGCACATAAATAATCAAATAATTCTAAAAGCCGACGCTAATATCGGTCGTATCATTCGTATCGCGAGCTTCCGCCGCCGAGCTATTCATATTGTAATACTTTACATTTATACCCACATTGAATAAGTCCCGCTTATATGAAGATATTTATAACTACATAATCAGATTGCTCTGTCCCTTGGCACAATGGTAGGCTGTTCAATCGGGACATCAGTGGTATACAGATTTGATTCACTCTCCTTTATTTCAGGTAATTTTGGTTAGTCGTAGAGGAAAGTCGACATTATACATATAAATACTACGTATATTATGGTTTGAGGCCTGCCTGCCCGACAGGTTGTGGGTTCGATTCCCAGGAAATGTAATATTTGATATTTTCAAATTAAATATTTAATGTTTTCATTTCTTCGCTCTAGTAACAAGTAAAAAAACAAGTAAAACGCGGCGTTCAACACGCAATGCTTCCAATTCGGAATCTGGGGAACGGAAGTGGAATGGAGTGTCTTAACACGACAATCCCAAGTCCTTTTCGCCAACCCTGCCACGGGCGGTATACAGCGTGGAGCTGGGTATATTCTGGTGCGTTAGACCAAAATCAGGTAAGTGGTGAAAGCCGGGACATTACAGTAAACTATTTTCTATTTTTATCGTGCTTCATTACTCACTTTATCAACAAAAGTTATAAATTAGAACAGATTTAAATACGGTTTTCATTAATCGAAAGCCTTGTTCATCACAGTCGAGTTCAGGTATGTGTGATGAAAACTTACTGGCACTTTACCAAAATGAGAAAGTGATTTTTTGGGACGCCGATTTTTTTAAATTTTAATTTATTTTCTGCTTAAGTGTACCCTTATGGCACTAAAAGTAGTTAAGAAAAATAGGTCAACTAACATATTGTTACAATAAAATTGTATGGTAACATGACACAGTGACCTTTACGTATATTAATGCCCAATAATTACTTGAATCTTGGCCAGAAATAAGTTAAGTTGAAATCCTTGCCAAATATAAAGCTTAATTTAGAGTAAGTATTCTTATAATACTGCTTCTCAAATAAAAATCGTCTAGCAGCCGTACTTAGAGCCCTTATTTAATATATAATAGACGTTAAATTGATACAAAAAATAATTAGTGAATAACATATTTAAAATGATATTCCACTTCGAAAACACATTATATTATTTTAAATAATGGATAAAAATGTTGAACCTATGCGGTATTTGCACCACACCTCTTTGGACACTCTTGGACGATTTCCAAAGAGCTGCAGGTTCAAAACCTGCTACGTTCAAAAAAATATATTTTCTAAAAAAGTATTTTACTGTTATTTTTAGATTAATACGATAAAAACATTAATAATGGGGGTCCATTTCAAAATATAACTACCCCACGAATTTCATAAAACTTAGCTAAGAAGATAATTTATGTTGTTAGAAATATTTATGTTGTTAGAAGCAGACGGGCAGGTCAAACTACATAACACCTTTTTGCGTCGATGGTTAAGAAGTTTATAAAAAATAACACATATAGTGTAATGCAACAAAGTTTCAACAACAATAACCGCCACAAGTCTGTAGTAAGCTTGCATGGCCCTGATAAGCCGCTACTCAGAGGTGTGCTTGTTTACTCGCTGATAAGAAAGTTAACAACTTGGTTTATATCTTATGCTTGTATAGCGCTATGTGGCGCAAGTATATTGTTATGTGGTTAAAATCATTTGCATTAAATAAACTATATTATATAAATTAAAATTTAGAGTAGCGTAGGATAGTCAGAGATAACATTTTTTGAGCGATAGCGTGTTGGAGCTCAACGCCGCGTTTCTTGTCTTGCGTTTAAATCAGATGAAAATAATTCATTAACCGAATCGGGCAACAACATTCACAACCGTTTCCAGTTAAATACACCACGACGGCCTCGTAGTCTTAAGAATAAACAATAATTTATAAATCTAAGAAATATTATTTAAGAAATGTATTGTTCGTGTAAAAGCTAATTATAAATTTTAATTATTTTTTAAGTTAAGTTTTTGCTTACTTGTTTGTAATCAATTATGGTAATCCTTCATAATAATTTAACTTTCTAACATGACTTACGATTGTGTACATTTCAATTAACATTAAAACTTTTTTAACGTTTTTTTAGTGTAAGTAAGACACTCCGTTTCATTAGATCACGTCTGATGTTCTAGTTTACAGAACCAAAGCCTTATAAGAGAGCGTTTACAAATGTGATGTAGATTTTATATTTCATTCAGTCAACTGAAGAAATATTTTAAATGTCTTAACAAGATATTTAAAACCTTAGATATCAACAAAACACGAGATCTATGGGGGGCTTTCTTTTAGGGTTGTCATGTAGTAGACATCCTACTAATATATAATATTAATGCGAAAGTTGAATGACGTCCACAATCATTCAGAGATCATTCATACCAGAACAAGGTAATAATAACACATTTCACAGTGGGAATTGAAAGAAAAACCACCATGGTGACGTCATAAACATATCTTTCGGTTTACTTAAGCTCGTACGAAATTAATAAAAAAACAAAAGAAATGTAAATGAATAGACGATTGATTAATGTAACATAAATAAATACTCAACTACGCGTCTACTTCACTATATAAATAAAACTTCATGTATTTCGTATATATCTAAAATCGGCAAAATAAAAAATAAAAATAACTTTAAGCATATTCTTTTAAAGAACAATGCGTACCTGTGCTTTTATAATAGATCTGAGAACATCTATTTCACAATTTTAAAAAGTTGTAAAGATACATGTGTGTGTTAAAGGTTGTTACCAGCACAATGGCTCGCTCTAGTCTATTTCCAATGTATCGTCACTAACATTTAATATGAAAATGTAAATAAGTATTTAACAACATAACATGTCCCGCTGATTTTCTCAGGTCTGAGGCAGAAATTTTAGTAGCTTTCCGCTGTATCCCGCACATGGCAGGGTAGGCAGAGGGAACCCGGGAACCTAGTGTTAAGACACTCCGTTCCACTTCCGTTCCCCACTTTCCGACTAATTTGAGGCATTGCGTATTGAGTGGCGGAACTCAACGCCGCGTTTTGCCTTATTACCAGAGCGAAGAAATGAAACAATAAAGATTAAAATTGAAAACATTAAATATTTTATTTCCTCGACTGGGGATCGAACCCAGAACCTATCGGTTACAGTCACACGCTTGTGCCGCTGCGCCACGACAGGTCTCTAGCTTTAGTAACTGGTAAATTATTTGTGTAGTTGTAATTTAATTTAGAAATAACATATTAATGTACCGAATCAGTATATCGATAACAGAACAATTAACAATATCACGGTTGAATGGCCGGGACTGGGTGTGTTACTGCAGGGTTACAAGGAGGGTCAACAGCGTGACGCACTTCAACATTCAACTAAATTCAAAACAAAATTAACGTAAGAAATTATAGTAATGAGTTACTAAAAAGCTTTGATTCAAAGATTACTATAATGACATTAATGGGCGTTGGAACAGAAGAAGCCGGGTGTGCCGTGCCCACCCCATAATAGATTAGTGCCCAACCCACAAAAAATATCAACAAAGAATTGTCCCCCACGCACCGCCCAATATTTGACATACAAATTACGTCATATGTGGCGGAATTCAACGCCGCGTTCTGTCTACCAGAGCGGAGAAGTTAAAATCATTTAAAATATAATCATGTTGTCGCGCGGATATCAAGCAACTTGATAACAGCCAGACGGAGACACTATCCAATCAGTGGATAGTGGGAAACAGAACGGAGTGTTAAGAAGCCAATACACCACGATGGTATTACGAATTAAATTAGAGCTTAAAAAAATATAGACTTTTTAACTTCGCATTGTATCCCGCACAGCTGGTAACGCAGAGAGAACCCAATGTTATAATAAAACAATCTGAGGCACTTCGTGTTGAGTGACGGAACTCAACGCCGCGTTTTGCCTTGGTACCAGAGCGAAGAAATGAATACATTAAATATTTAAATTGAAAATATTAAATATTTCATTTCTTGGAGTGAGGTTCGAACCCACAACCTGTCGGTTACAGTCACACACTTGTGCCGCTTTGCCACGACAGGCCCCAAATCAAATGTTCACTTTAATAAAATAACATATATTGTAATAGACATTTATAAAATACGTATTAACAAATTTTATTATTGCTATTTTACGAACATTTATTTAAATAAAATATAAAATACAGATCAAGTAAATTAAACATATGATAACGCATAATCGTGCGTTGACCTTCACAAGAAGTCAATGACCCCGAACACCCCATCGCAAAAACAGGGGCGGGGCAGGTGGGACCCCCTTGCAGAAACTGGGTCGGCCAACTGTCTAATCTGTTACTTTGGCATTTAAAAGGAAAGTGTTACTGATGTTATAAATATGAAAATTTGTTGCGTTGTATGTTTGTTCCTTTATTTTTTGGATATATATGCTTTAAAGTAATATAGTTCATACATCAGAATAACAAATGCCTATTTGTTACAATTTATGTAAAAATTATTAAAAATAAAATAAATGTATATATTTCTTACTTTCTTAAAAACTAAGACTACACGGTTATTCAAATTCAAATTCAAATTCAAATATTTTTAATTCCAAATAAGAAGTTACAAGCTTCGTTTTTTGAACGTCAAACAATTTACCACCAGTTCACTAAAGTTACTGCCTCAGACCTGAGAAGAACCCCCACAAGAAACTCAGCGGGACATGTCTTTTTTTTTAATCAAATTTTACATCATATTATTTATAATATCGAAAATTGCTTTGAATTTCCTTTTTTATGAAATAGCATATAGGCTAATTTTAATTGTTTTCGCATGAATTTCCTGAATAAATAGACTATCCAGCACAAAAATAATTTATAGATTTCAACCAACATTTCCTCGAGTAGAAAGTCAGCGGAACCGAAAAACACCAGCTTTATAGTTTTAGTACATATCATAAACAATTTTTTGTTGTCTGTCTGTCTGTCTTGTTTCAGACAACCCCCCGGAACAACTGAACCAATTTTCATGGGACTAACAATTAAAAAATAAGATTTATTATGTGCACAACTGTAAAGATCACCAATATATTCGAAAATAAATAAACAATTTTCCCTAGAGAAAATATTTATTGAATAAATATTCGTTAGTTGAAGCTGGCGAAGCCGCACGGATCCACTAGTGAATTATTAAAACGAAATTTACCTTAAAAAAATATGGGTACAAGATATACTTATAAGTAATATGTATGTAGGTACTTATTAAATACCACATCCTCGCTGACTCATCGCTATAAGGGGTTACAAGCATATACAAGCTATAGCAGTATGACAAATGAAATATAATCAGTGGGGTTATTTTGTAATGTAAGAACGAATAAGGAATAATATATGTAAATTTTCCTCAAACGGGGTATAGTAGCAAATTTCTTATTTAAAGGTACGAATAGAATGTGAATGACGAAGAGTGTCTCGAAATGTCAAATTTACAAGATGACATCAGTTGCCGTGTGAAAAAGGTGTGACCAAGTGTCTAGTGTAGTTAAAACTCATAACTCAGCTTCACGCTGTATCCCGCACGAGCCTGGGTAGGCAGAGGGAACCCAGGAACCTAGTGTTAAGACACTCTGTTCCACTTACTTTCCCCTCTTTCCGCCGAATTTGAGGCATTGCGTGTTGAGTGGCGGAACTCAACGCCGCGCTTTGCATTATTACCAAGTTGTGTAGTTAAAAAGTTATCAAATAGGTGTGAAATAATCGATACACAGCACCGAGCACTATAAAGCAAATCGTCAGTTTGCTTGGGATCAGCTAAGACTTACAAACCCGAACAAGTGTAAGAAGTACATTTAGTTTTTATTTACCAGCCACTACTTAACGCCGGTTTTAAATGCCGGGGGTGGTAACGATCCGGTCGAGTCTGCCCGTGCCTATAGTCATTGCTGACAACGTGACTCCCGCACACGTACTTTAGTCGCCTCTGACGTCATCATCAGTACCAGGGTGATCCTCAAAGCAAAATCCTTTTAAGCTGGAATCACACGGCAATACATTAATGTCTGACGTTGACGTTGGAATTTATGTTACGTTTAGTCTATTCGTACGTTAAGAGATTGCCACTAAAATGCAGAATTGACATATAAAGTGATGGTGACCTTCACTCAAAAAATAGAGACTGTATTTAGAAATTTCAGTAAGTTAGTGTTTTCTGTTGCTATCAAGCATTATTAAGTTTCAATTTATTTAATCGATATTTAAAGTAACATTTTATTATTATTTTTGTCCCATTCAAGGCATAGCTGCTTATATATATATATATATATATATATATATATATATATATATATATATATATATATATATATATATATATATATATATATATATATGCAATATATATATATATATATATATATATATATATATATATATATATATGCAATATATGTATGAGCCAGTTCGATAAAAGTGTGCAAATACAATAGCACGTCCGGGCAGCTGCCGGAACATAATGCCTCTTATTCAGTCCGACGCCCATCCCACCTGTTGATAAAGGATTTAACTTTATATGAATTACTTTAAACAATTTTTAAACGCAATGATCAAAATAACATATACTGTTTTTTTTTATCTGTATATACATGAGTACATTAATATTATCTTTAACAACATTATAACCAAGAGACACTGACAGATTCTTAATAGTGTTTTTTTATCAATTGTGCCGTATAACACTTTCAAAATATTCTTGTTTTATTTTTATTTATACGTCGTAATATCCAACTTGTTCACAACAGAATAGATCCTAAGGTCTTAATTAAGAAAAAATCAACAATAAAAGTCATCTATTTCAACGTTTCCTATTATCGTGAACAAACAAAATATGAATATTAGTACTTAGCTCCTACACTAAACTATTAAATTTTATATTGAATCATGAGTTTATAAGACTATGGGTATATAAAATAGGTTAACAACATAACAACAAGTAATCAATGATGATCTCGTAAAGAGAACTAATATAAAACATTGGTAAACATTCAACAACGCCCACACCACCAAGCAATTGTTTCATCTTCTTAACTGTATAGCGTATTAAAGATAGTTTAGTATTTAAAAGACCAATCGTGGCGCAGGATCTAAAGCGTGTGATTATAAACGAGACAAGTTTTGAATTCGATTCCGACTCGAAGAATTAAATATTTAATATTTTTTTTGCCTCGATCTGGTAGCAGGGCAAAGCGCAGCGTTGAGTTTCACTTAACACGCAATGGCTATAGAATAAGTGAATAGTGGTAGTGACAAATGTGTCTTTATAGGACCGAAATTTTAACATTAATTTTTCAAGATGGATATCCTGTGCCTACCCCGATAAAAGAAATATTTCTTTAAAAAAGTAGTATACCATTTAATATTTTCACATATTTCCTTATCCAGCGCTGACGATTTTTAAGAGTATTTTCTTAAGTGACAGAGGAAGTACAACATACACAAGGTCGCATAAATACCACACGAAAGACATTAACATTGTTACAAATTGAATAAACGGCAAAACTCCAGAAATTTTGTTTTCCGAGCGTTCGAGGCGCAAACAGGATATCCTCTTTACGGGAATTAGAAAATCGACATGACATTTATTTAACTTTTAAAAATGTATTAAAGTATTTTTTTACTCTTCAGTACCTAAGAACTATATATACGAGTATAATAGGTAACTAAGAGGTACACAAAAAGTATTAAAAACAACTATTTTTCAATATTATACTGTACCTATACATATACAGACAGAATTTTTCTTTATTAAATATGTATTTTTCTTAATTAAGTAGGATAAGAAATCCAAACACATAAATCAAGTTTAACATTAAAGTTTAAAGAAAAACAAAGAAATTTTGCAATATTGCAACAATATTCTCACATTTTTGTCGTTGTGTATTGTGCGTGGAAACATTCAGCGGCGCCGGCGCACGCGCACGCGCACCTCCACCTCGATTTCCCACCCATTATATGCTAATGAGTGAATGTCGCGTGTCGTTACATTGATTAATGGTAGAATTATGTACTTTGATATATTAATAGATTGATTTTAATGATTTTTTTTAATTATATTTCACTTATAAGCTTCGCAACGTATCCCGCAGGGATATTCAATATACATCGGTGCATTGAAAACATCCATGTCTTTAATGCGATGCATCGAATCGATCCGATCCGATAGGTTTATTTAAAAAAGAAATGTTTATTATTCAATAGTAGATTGACGTATACTAATATTTAATATGACAAGTAGTGACAACTGACAATTAAAAAAAACTGTTTTCTGCTTATGTCAGCCGGCGAGTTACTTTATATGTTCAAAAATAACGACTTCTTCATACATTTGCTTACAAATAATTAACCATGCTAGGAACTTCAGTCCCGCCTGAACATTTATTTTCTAAAAAAAAACACTGGCAATAGGACATGTTATGATTGACTTAGCAAAATAATCGCTGTTTTTTTGTTGTTCTTACGTAAATTACGCAATAAAGATTTCTTAATTTCATATATGGCTTTTATTTTTTTAAATTAAACTATCGTGGAGTTAATGATACTTTGAATTCAAAGTTGTGTTATAGTGTATTTTGAACTTGGTCCTTTGGATTCTACTTCTTGGTATTTGTTGTTATAATAGCAAAAATATTCGCAAAAACAGTATGAAAGTATAAAAGTACTCGATGTATGTGATGAAAATATCGATGTTTTCAATTGATTTATCAAATCGAAAAATACATCGATCCTTTTTCAAAGTGGACACCCCTAAGTCCCGCATAAAAGACAAAGTATAAATAAGGTAAAGGAAACCTAACATTCCTAACACATTCCGCACCGCAATTTTTTTAAGATATTGCATATTCAATAGTGTTACCAATGGGTGTAATAAAAAAATCACGGTTAACTAACCTTTTAGGTTGTGAATATGCGGCGAATAGAAACGATAAATTTAAGTTTCCTGGAGTACACATTAATTTTGACTAAAATTAACTACAAATATAAGTTTGTATTTATTTTTTAAAATACTTATGTCTTATCACTTTTCAGATTTCTTTCTTCAATTGTATAATTTGGTGCACGGAACCATAAAAATAAGATCTACAGTAAAATGTCCCACAATGAAATAAAGTAAATGTGCAAATTGTATAATTGAAGCAGCTGCCGCTCACAATTGTCACGCGACGTTACTCATCGCTGCTACGCTGATTAGGACATATTTCTGGTAAGAGCTGTTGTTTAGCTCGAGAGATAACTACAAATGTTTTGCTAACTTTAGTGTCAAGAATCTCCGTCTGCAACATTGTCGAGATATTGAGTGTCGAATGGCGAAACGTTATTTTTAAGTAAGCGAAGCCGCATATGGGCGCGATCTTTAAATGTTAGGTTAAGCTTAATGGATACATAACACGATAGGAGTAATTCATGAAGGTACGTACGAAAGATACCAGTATTAAATATTGTTCAATTAAGTACGTACTTTGTTTATAATCTTTATATTTCACATTAACATTGTCATCATGAAGCGTATCATAGGCGTTTAAGATGAATTATTTAATTGCATATGTTTCTAGGCAGATGCTATTCAGATAATCAATCTTAAAAATTTTTTTTTACATAAACTTATCACAAAACAGTATATTACAATTTAAAATACAGGTAAAAAGTGGCCATAAAATACAATAACTCTTATTACTGTTACTGTTTTACCAACAGTCACTTAGCAAGGTCTTGCTTCGTAACGAACTGTCTGGTGTGTCTGGATAAAGGATTATTGAATGAGGATATTTAATTCAAATATCCTCATTCATGACTGTTGGTAAAACAGTAACAGTAATAAGAGTTATTGCCTTAAAAACTTCACTTTTCCGTCTATAGCCGATCGGCTATAGACGGAAAAGTGTAAGTTTTTAAGGCAAGCCATTCAATGTCGCCACGCTCCACTAACGTCTTTCAACTGCTGATTCATTCTGTATGTACGTTACCATATACACTATATATTAGATATGCTCTATGTGTGCTGAATTAATATTATTAAAGTTTGATGATTTAATTTTAATTTTAACTAATATGCGTTAAGAACATGCTGTTGTGGTGTAGGAGTAAAAGAGACGACCGCGGGTTTGATGCCCACTCAGGGGAATAAAATATTGAATTCATCCGCCTCTGGTAAGGAGGCAAAGCGCGGCGTTATGTTCCACCTCTCTACACGCAGTTTATTGAGGTTTGAACGGAAAGTAGGAAGTCCTAATGGAAAACTTAGTTTATACATTATAATTTTCAAGTTAGTGGATATTTTTTTTGACTGAACACTTTAAATCTTATTTTTTTATTTTAATCTGATTAACACACAAGTGCCTTTTAAAAGTACTGTTTTTATTTAAAACAAGTGCATTTAAATGGAGACAGTAACATATCTTCACATACTTTGTAAACTTTGAGAGACGTATATAGTTAGTAATTTTTCTTTTGAATTATATTGTCAATGTTAGTACTCTACTCAGCTTCACGCTGTATCCCGCACGAGGCAGGGAAGGCAGAGGGAACCCGGGAACCTAGTGTAAAGACACTCCGTTCCACTTCTGTTCCCCACTTTCCGCCGAATTTGAGGCATTGCGTTTTGAGTAAATTGTCAATGTTCATCCTAATATTACGCTTATTGTAAGCTAACGCATACATTTACATTGAACTAAGGAGTCGCACAACGATAAAGAATAAATTTGCATAACCTAACTAACTAGTACACAATTTAAATTTAAAATACAATCCAAACTTAAATGCTATAATGATTAATAAACTAATTACATGCAAGGTTGATAGAAGGTTGTTAGGAAGGTCTAGTTTAGTTAGTAAGTATTATACTTTTTCGTTTATATTTAAATGATTTAAGAAATAAAAACGTACCGCGATGTCCTCTGTATCTATTAGAGCGTGTCAAGTTTACAATACTTATCTGAGGCTAATTACAACTATATCATTATAAATGGCATGAAGAAAACTATTTTTAGTTGCATCGTTTTTTATGTATAAAGATAAAAATGGCTAGCTGCGAATATACTTTCGGTATTAAACGGTATTGTATACTCATGACTCCTTAATTTGTTTTTAATTTAAAAAGTTAAATGAACATTACGCGAGAAATAGGTACTACAATCTATTCATTTGGGCTTGAGACAAAAAATTAAATATAGCTTCTTAACTTAACCCCTTGACGGATTTGACTCCTGCGGCTGTTTCTTTTACGTATTTGAAAACGTTTGCAACATCCACTTTTTCTTTATTAGAATATTCTTTGATTGTTTCTATTCTGGTGGAGATAGGTGCAAGCGTTGTTCTGCTCGCTTATGGTTCACTCGTGTTTTAGCACGAAAAATAATATATAAACAAACTAACTAATAGGTGAATAAAATAAGAAATTCGAAAAAAACAACCAAAGTAACAGTCGAATAACGTGGATGAAATAATTCTGTCGTGTCAAAAAATCAATTTATTGTAAAAATTACGGATATAACCCGGCCGATTACTAAACGTTACATTTTATTGTAAAATGTTCGCATTATCAGTACACTACAATTTATTAGTATTAAATGCGTTTCAATTTTGATAATAAAATGACATTCGGGTGTTTTTATATTTTACTTAAAAAGTAAAAGATAAACAAATAATTAATAAAAATAAAGCAAATAATTTAAAGCATTTATAATATTTGATTTATATGAAGCAGTACGAGTTGTTTTAGTTAATAGACACCATTCGAAAATAGTGTGTTACTTCTAGAGTAATTTTATATTGTATATTAACCAAATCATTTAGTTTTAATGAAGTAGTATTTTTCTGTTTTGTTTAAATTTTATCTTACGGCGTCCTGAATAAGATGTAGTATTTTCATTATTTTAAAAATATTATTAAAAGAAAATTATAAAGTAGACAACACTTAAAAATTAAATTTAAAATTATAGCTTAAAAATCTTGCACAAAATCTTGCCTCTGTTTATAATAAACAATTTTGTGTTTATTTATACAACATAACTATGTCCGATAGTTATGTCATTTGCAATACTTAGATAATATACTTTATATTTAATTCAATATAATAAAAAAAGAATAAAATAATATAAAAAGACAGTAATCGATTGACTTCTTTCGATAACTTATTTAACACCGTATCTCATAATAATAAATATGTAAACTGAAATAAATAATTCATACATATTTAAAGCATTTAGCTTTAACATAAAATCAACTTACGTTTCTCAACAACCCGATCACAAGCACAATATCCCCTACAACACAACAATGCACTATCACAAACTGTAAGTGAAAATAAGGTAAAATCAATATTTTCGTAGACGCGCTACGACTTCGAAAGCGCATACGTAAATAAATAAAAGTGGTCGAATAGCGCGTGCGCCGTAAACGCGCCACGACGATAGACTGACGTTTGAGTTTGACTTAACGCTGTTAGAAATGGCGCCAAAATATTATACTTTTTTGTTATGTCGTTTTTTGTTTTTATTTTTCTTTATTTTCTATAAAACTATTTTAAAACTGTATATACGTTAATTGTATAAAATAAATATATTTTTTTATAATTAATATAAACGTGTCAATGTAAAATATTTTTATTTTGAATTCTTTATCATAAACTTTTTTCTACATTGAAAACAGCTACGTGAAATACATATTTATAATTGTTTTATTTAAATGTATTATATATTTAAAATTTAATTTAATATTATCCGTTTTTATTGCGTAAATAAATAGTATGTATTTAAATTATTTTTTTTTGTTTACTTGGACTTTTATAGTTGTCTACGCATTGAATAATAATAAATAACAGAGGCGACGTGTAAATAGTAAACAACAAATTTACTTTTATTTCTAAGTATTATATTTCTATTTCTGTGAAGAATCGAAAAACTATCATGTTATTGATGTAATTAAAATATATAAGCGACCAAAAGTCGCAATGATAACGAAGATTTTCCATCCACAATTTAACTCTACCCGAATGTAATATATTTTCTCCTATATTATTTTTTGTTTCGGTAGCGTCACGCTGCATCCCACAAGTACCACGGTAGGCAGAGGGAACCTGTTAACCTAGTGTTAAGATAGTATGTTCCCATCAAGACACTTCCTTTTGCTGCTTTCCGCCGAATTGTTAAGCCGTTTCGCGTTGAGGGGCACTAAGTTTTGCTTCATTACCAGAACAAAAAAATTAAATTATTAAATATTCCATTAACTCAAGTGAGAATTCAACCCACTACCTATCGCACTTTCATTTCATTGAAGAAAGAAGAAAAAGAAAAACTATTTTTACTTTTTTTGTTGTGTGCAATACAATCATAAATAAGACCAAGATTTTTTATATTTTAATTAGTTTATTTATAAGAAAATTAATTAAAATTAACAATTACAATGATCACAGTGTAATTAGCCTTAAATCTATATCAGTCTGACTGAACCTATCGAATGGTGAGGAATTTTATACAATAAAACAAAAATATGCCATCGGACGTTGGAAAAAGATTCTTGATGAATGTGATGGTTTGGGGTTCGATTTCCACTTGGGCCAATCATTTTGCTCTCTGTGACAAAAGGACAAGGCAAGCACATTAAATTAAGACTCTTAATACACAATATTTCAAAAGTAAGAAGGAATACAAGTCTTTTAGATTTTTTAATAAATCGTCCACTGTTTGGAAAAAGAATATGAAAACATATTTTTACACATTTTCTTAATGTAACAGAAAAGCAATTAAAGAGAGAATTATTCTAAATGAACATTTAGTCAGTTTTTAATTCATTTCATACTTTAAATGCATATTAAATATGTGATTAGTAATTTGACATACTCATAGAATTTTCATTATAAGGAAGAAAAATAAAAACTAAAGTCATTGGGTAAAAAATGTGATTTCTACACATAAATTACAAAAAAATACATAAAGATAAAAATAATACAAGAAAAAAAAATATTTCCCTTAAGACATAATTAAACAAATTGACTTATTTAAACATCTATTTTCAGTTCATAGTCTGCGTACAGTACGGTCGACGAGTAGTGGCCTCCTGTAAGGTAGCAGACGACGACGATACAAATATGTTTTTAGTAATATTCTTACTTCTTATTTCTTTCTGAGTGCAAGACTCGTCGATCGCACTATAGCATTTACAATAGATATCCAATTACTGTCAGTCCACTGTCGGTCTTCTGGAGATCGACGATCACTCTAGGGACCATTTATAAATGACGTCACATGTCAAGCACTAACAGAATGTGACACACAATATATGATAAGGAATAGAAATGGTTATAAGTTGTGTGACATAACATTTTAAACTATAATATTCATATTAATATTATAATTTGGAAAAAAATTGTCGTCTGTGACGCGATGCCTGCACAACCAAACTACTGAATCAATAGTGATGAAATTCTTAAAACGTGATACTTCAATGTCTTGGGATGAGCACTTTCTTTTTCTCGCATGTGTTTTTTATTTATTTTTCCAGGAATTTCATTGTTTGACGCAAAGGTTGTCAAAATGATTCCTGAACGCTTACATGGAATGCGCCGCTAGCTAAAAATCTGCGGCTTTAAAGTTTTTGTGATAACCATATATGGTATAGCAGAGTATAAGATCGAGGCGCAGTGGCCATGCTTATATACTCAATATAAATTTAAATTTATCAAGTTATTGTTAATGTATTTTATACGATATTCATTCTTATCTAATTAAATATAGTCATCGTATTCCATTAATGACTATAACTTTATTTTATATACATTCCATGTAAAGACAGCCATCAGTTACAGATAATCATAAAGTATAGATATTATTCATTTTGATACTTTCAACTTTACTAATAAATAAACGAGCGGGTCGCCAGTACAAACATAATTTAAAAATAACTTTTATACTTTAATCTTTTATGGGCAAAAATATGCAACAAATCATGTTATGGTGTGACGTGATTTATAAATGGCCACAGTGGTGTAGGAGCAGTCTACGGGTCCTCGACGTCGTCGTGCGGCGCGACCACGCACTGGTACCCGTACTGCAGCAGGAACCGGAAGCGTGCGTCGGAGACCAGGTCGGCCAGCTCGCGCGCCGTCAGTATGTCGTCCAGCGGGGGCAGCAGCAGCTCTATGTCGCCACCTGGAATGAGTTTTAAAAATATGTATAAAAGGAAAATACACAACAATTATATTTTTATTCGTTATGATTATTTCATATTATTATATAGCTATTTCTGTGATGACGCAGAGGCACAAGCATATGACGACGAGCCCCACAGGTTGTAGGGTTTGTCCCCACCCGAGGAAAGAAAATATTTAATATATAATTTTTTCGCTGTGGCAACAATGAATTGAATTGAATTGAATTGACGCCTGTCGTGGCGCAGTGACAGAAGCGTGTGACTGTAATCGACAGGTTCTGGGTTCGATCCCCAGTCGAGAAAATGAAATATTTAATATTTTTAATTTAAATATTTAATGTTTCATTTCTTCGACTCAGGACTCAACGCCACGCTTTGCCTTGTGCCAGACACAAGGCAAAGCGTGGCGTTGAGTTCCGCCACTCAACACGCAATGCCTCACATTCGGCGGAAAGTGGGGAACGGAAGTGGAACGGAGTGTCTAACACTAGGTTCCCGGGTTCCCTCTGCCTACCCTGCCTCGTGCGGGATACAGCGCGAAGCTATGTTGTTATGTTGTAGTTGCAATAACGAAAATGCGGCGTTGCGCTCATCAATATCCATATGCCTCCCATTCGGCAGAATGTGGTAATGAAACAGAATGCTTTAATACTAAGTTCCTACAAAACGCATTGTGAAATGCAATTTAAAGATGGATTTCAAAAGATAGAAACGCAGCGGTCATCTCTTCCACTATTATCTTAGTGTACCTAAGTAGGGACATACCCTTATCCTAGGGTGAAATACCTCAAACCAAACTCATATTAATCATTTAATTTTATATTATTAGTCCATGTTCATTTATTAAATGTTGTGTTGTTTGCCAACAGTAGCGTAGCTTATGGAAGAATTAGCAGAATGGAAAAATGTGTCTAGATTAATTTTTTGAGCTATTGTACATGCTCACTTACGATATCAAATACACACATGTCATCACATTTTCACACACATGATCACAAATCCACACATTTGATATCACATCTACACATGTGATCCCTTATCCATACATGTGATCTCACACGCATGTGATCAGATAATCACACATATAATCATACCTTCACACATGTTTGGATACACATGTAATCACATATTCACGTATGTGATGACATATCCCCACATGTGATCATACATCGACACATTTGATCACATTTCCATACCTGTGATCTCACATCTAAACACGTAATCACATATTCACGTGTGACAATGTGATCACACATTCAGTTATGTGATCACATTGTCACACTTGTGATCACACATTCACAAATGTGTTCTTACATCGACACATGTGACCTCACATTTACACACGTGATCTGACATTCACACATGTGATCACACATCCATACATGTGATCACACATTTACACATGTGATCACACATCCACACATGCGATCACACATTTACACATGTGATCACACATCCATACATGCGATCACACGTCCATACATATGACCTCACGTCCACACATGTAATCAAATATTCACGCATGTAATCACACTTTAAACATGTGATCCACATATGTGATCATATATCTACCCATGTCGCCTTTCATCCACACACGTGATCTCACATCTACACATGTAATCACACATCCATACATGTGATCACACGTCCATACATGTGACCTCACATCCAAACATGTAATCACATATTCACGCATGTGATCACACGTTTACACATGTGACCTCACATTCACACATGTGATCACATATCCATACATGCGGTCACGCGTCCATACATGTGACCTCACGTCCACACTTGTAATAACATATTTACGCATGTGATTACACATTCACACATGTGATCTATATGTGATCTTACATCCACATGTGTGACTTCACATCCACACACGTGATCTCACATTCACACATGTGATCACACATCTATACATGTGATCACACGTTCATACATGTAATGTCACATCTACACATGTGACCTCACATCCACACATGTTATCACATATTCACGTATGTGATCACACATACACACATGTGATCTACATAGGTGATCTCATATGCACACGTGTGACTTCCATACACACTCATGATCTCACATTCATATATGTGATCACACATCTATACATGTGATCACACGTTCATACACTGGAACTCACATCCACACATGTAATCACATATTAACGCATGTGATCACACGTTCACACATGTGATCATATATCCACACGTATGACCTCACATTCACACACGTGATGTTACATTCACACACGTCATCTCACATTCACACACGTGATCTCACATTTACACATGTGTTCACATATCTATACATGCAGTCACACGTCCATACAGATGACCTCACATCCACACATGTAATCACTTATTCACGCATGTGATCACACGTTCACACATGTGATCTACATATATGATCTTATATCCACACATGTGACCTCACATTCACAAGCGTGATCTCACATTCATACATGTGATCACACATCCATACATGTGATCACACGTCCATACATGTAATATCACATGCACACATTTAATCACATATTCACGCATGTGATCACACGTTTACACATGTGATCTACATATATAATCTTATATCCCCACATGTGATCTCTAAGTCACACATATCTCACAGTCACTGCTACGTCGATACCGTCTATATCAACCACTTCAACGGTATCAGCTGAACTGATACCTTAAGCGACACTTAATCTTCTGGATACTAGTACCCAAGCCCGTTGTACTAAAAGTCCTACCCGATAGATAAGGCTATCAGGGACATTATCAACCAGTGGTGAAATTGCCTCTAAATGTTCTAGTTCTTTAGTTTATGACGACTATAAACGACTATTAAATAAGGCAAGTAAGTTATAATGATGTATACAAAATACAAATGTTATGTTATATACCCATGATATGCACAAGGTCAATGAGCCTGAAGAAGATGAAGTCCCGCAAGGCGTCGGCGGGCGCGTCCACGCGCGCCTGCGACCACTCGTCGCGGCGGATGCTGGCGCACCACACCTACGGACACTCATTATTATTAAGAAAGAAGTCCTTAGAAGCCCGATCGTAGTGTCTGCTCAAACTAATCTAAGATTAACTACTTAATATTAGAATTATTTAACTTGAGAAAAATAGTTTTTACAATATATATATATATATATATATATATATATATATATATATATATATATATATATATATATATATATATATATATATATATATATATATATATATATAATATTAATAATAATATAGTGACAGAAGGAGAAGTCACTTGCGTAAGGAAGCGGTTAACCCTCTTACAAGAAGTTATCACTTAAACTAAATCGGTTCACGCTTTTTCCCATACAAAGTAGTGTAGGTAGTGCCTACTAAAAGAAAGGTATCATATATATTGTAAATAAATTAATATGATAGATTTAATGAATCTGAGGACATTATTACTAATTTAAGAGACATATTTTTAACATAGGTGATATGTGCCACAACACTCACTCGTAACCGTAGCTCGTCCCGCCTCTCCATGTCCTGCACGAAGTCGGTCAGGTCCAGCGCCTTCTTGTAGTCGTACTCCGTGAGGCAGCGACTGTCGCTGTCTATGTACATCTGCACCACAAACACTCTAATATACACTCTAATTACGTGACGTGCTAATTTCAGGTTGTTATTGAACAAAATCATTGTGTTTAGTGATCTCTTTACTTTGAAGGCCTATCTTATCAAAAGCTGTGACATAAAACGGGACAAGTTGAAATGAAATATTTAATATTTTCATTTCTTCGATCTGGTAACAAAACAACGCACAGCGTTGAGTTCCGCCACCTAAAACGCAATGCCTTAAATTCGAACAGAGTGTCTGTTGACAGAGAGAACTTGTCACATTAGGTACACAAGATAGCTCTGTCTACTCTGCCATGTGTGGGATACTGCATGTGGCTGGATGAGAGAGAGAGTTGATAACCTCCGAATTTATTTATTCAGATATTATTTACATTAAGTAGTAGTTTAAACCTTTTTCATAAGTAAGTATAGTTGTCTAATGTTTAAAGAGATTAAATATTCTATAATTACGACGGAGGGTCAAAGTTGTGATAACTTTCACTGATTACTCTCCACTTGTTATATAAGGCTGTGATTTAGGATGTTATATATATTGAATTAAACAAATTAAAATAATAATTTTGTAAGGCTGTGGGAAAAATAATTCACTTATAATTTTCTATATAGATCGTATTCTAAAAAGCCACTATTAAGTATAAAAAATAATTCTGCCAAGTTAACCTGCACAAGATCCTCAGCCTCCACCAGCTTGGCGTCGGCGCTGTCGAGTCCGTGCTGCAGCTTGATGTCCCGCGGCAGCGCCAGCTGCTGCTCCGCCAGCGCCAGCCGCGCCTCCGCGCGCCGCCACGCGCCCCCCGCCTCGCCCGCCTCCCCCGCCTCCCCCGCCTCGCCCGCCGCCAGGCACAGCTTGGCGATCGACGCTAATGTCTGGTTGGGTGGTATCTGTTTATTAATCTGGACTCAGTTGCAAGTGTAGCAGGTGTAGTACAGGCGCGTCACTGACCGTAACCCTGGCCACGGTGTCCGCCTCCACCGCCAGCTCCGCGTAGAGCGCGGCGGCGCCGGCGCCGGGCCACGCGGGCGCGTGCAGCGCGTGCAGCGCGCGCAGCGGCAGGCGCGCGGGCGCGGCGGCGAGCCAGGCGCGCGCGCGCTCGTGCTCGCGCGCCGCCAGCGTGCGCAGCAGCAGCGCCGAGCGCCCGCGGGACGACATCCACGCGAACGCCTTCTCCGTTATGCCCTGGTTGCGGTTACAGATTGGAAGCTACGTTCAATTTATGTCATTCGATTTTTAAAAAATCAACTCAATTACAAAACTGAAACTTTTGTTACATTAAATGTGTTAATACCAGGAAGAGCTGGTTTACATAAAAAAGAGCAGTTAAGAAGTTTATCTATTTTTCCGTGCGCACGCACTAATCTCAGCAGCGGCTAGACTAGATTTACATGCAGTTGTTACTATTAATATTGACAACCTTTCCTCAACATTGTGTTTGTTTTATTGAAAACGTTAATAAATAAAAAACTCGGATGGAACGAAGTTCCTTTCGATTAATTAGTATAGGAATTGTTATAATATTTTTTTATTTCTTTTAAGTTATAAACTAATATTTTTTTTATTATTAACAAATATAATATAATATAAATTTAATCATAAGGGTAAATCGTAGTAAACATTGTAATTGTTATTTTATCATTGTTATTATTTTCAATTATTTTATTATTTTTTATGTACAAAAAATCTTGTATAAATGTAACAAAACAAAAATAATCGTCGCGACAAAGCAAGAGTCAGTCAAGACGGCGAAGCTGCGGCCAAGTTGTTAGTATTAAATATAAAATGAATATCTTTACCTCATCAGCATATTTATCGATGTACCCATACAGTCGCTCCATGTCGTTTTTTTCTACACACATCTCTATGAGCAGGTCGAAGTCTTTGTACTTCTCCGCCAGCACGGCCGCGCGCTCTATCTGACCTTCTTCGACTACAATTAAAAGATATATAAATAAATATGATTATAAAGGAATTATGAAACAATACAAGTGACTGTCGAGCAGTGGCGTGCCGGTACCGTAGGGCCGTATGAGGTCGGTGCGCAGGCGGGCGGAGTGCGCGTCGGCCAGCAGCAGGTCGGCCAGCGCGGCCGCCGCCTCCAGCAGCTGCGCGCGCAGCGCCGGCTCCGTGCTGCGGCCCGCCTGCCGGGCGCTCTGACTGCGGACGTCAACAGCGCTATTATTTAACTTCCATATTTACGCTTTGTCATTACGAGACTATTCAGAGCGAAAACAAACGCCAAACGCTAATATTTCTGCATACTTCTGTGATGACGTCAATATATATACATACGCTTTATCAGCGATGTCCTTATTTCATGCTTTATAGGCCTATCTCGTCATAAACGTACTACAGTAAACGCGACACATTGTGGTTATTGCAAACAAGCAAGCAAGCAACTTAACACACAATTCCACCAGATTTCGGTGGGAAGTGAAAATGGAAATGTTTTAATAATAGCTGAACGTTTTAAGTGGACGTGACCGTTCCGCCTATCCTTCAATGTGCTGGATATAGCGTGAAGCTTGAGAGAAAGGCAAGTCAGACGTATAGGCGCCGTAACGCGTTACGTAACGAAAATGGTATAGTAAAGAGAATGTTAGTGCACTTTGATACTAATAGGAGCGTATGCACTTACAGTACGCGCGTGTGCGCGTGCGCCAGCGCCGCCAGCGTGGCGCGCGCGCGGGGCGCGGGCGGGGGCGGGGGCGGGGGCGGGGGCCGCGCCGCGCCCGCCCACGCCGCCCACTGCGCGCGGCACTTGTGCGTCTCCTGCAGCACCGTCTGTGGGCGCGTTCGCGTTTGTTTATGTTTGCTTTTTAAAACAATATAATAAGTATATGGAATACAGGTAAAAATAATGAAGGTACATAAATAGTACCACATATTCATCAGGGTTGATTGGATGTCTCTAGTTTTTAGTAATAATGCATAATATTTGCAACAAGAACGCGTAAGATTAAAAAGACCCCAATGTATGTTAATGCTCATCTTCACTCTTCAAACTCCTCTCGACATCGACACATGATCAGCCATAACTTATATACTCACAGTGAGCGCGGTGCAGACGTGCAGCGCGGCGGCGGGCGCGGCGGCGGGCAGCGCGGCCAGCGCGCGCAACAAACGCGGCGCGCGCGTCACGCGGCGCAGGCACACGTCCGCCGCCGACAGCGCGCCGCTGCGGAATGCCGCCACCACGTCCTCGTCCTCGTCCTCGCCGTCGCCGTCCGCGTTCGACGCCACCTTATATATTAAACATCACGTTGCTTGTTATTGTGTATACTTAAAATTATCATTGTAAATAATATATGTATCTTGTCTCATAAATAATTTCTATCAATGAAGAAACACTTTCTTTGTAAGTTTCCAGATCAGCAACTAAACACTCAATAATTTAAATTTTAATTAAAAATACATTTTCTTATTTTAAATTTAATATTTGAGTATATAAACTGTATGCATTATTGAGCCAAGAAAATGAATAAGTTCCAAAAACACAAACCTGATGAAAGGCAGCATCAACAAGCGGCGCCCCGGCCTGGTGCAGGCGCTGCAGCGCCCTCATTGCGGCCAGGCGCTCCGCCAGCGCGCACAGCGCCCACTGCGTGGACACGGGCTCGCCGTCCCCCGCGTCGCCCGCGTCCCCCACGTCCGCCGCGTCCACGGAGGACAAGCGCCGCCACAGGCCGTGCGCGCGCAGGAACTCCAGGAACAGGGCGAACGCGCGCTGCTTGTCGCGCAGCTGTGCGCTCGCCTGGAGGGCTGCACTGCTGCCTGTTACGTAATATTTATTATTTATAAATGTATGAAAGTAAGTACATTAGAATGTCTTGCACGCTAGCTTAGCTATAAAGTTTTAGTTTATACATAATGATGTTCATTGTTTATAGTTTCTCGTGTAGTACCTAGCGCCACGCCGGCGCCGGGGCTGCGCAGGCGCCAGCGCGGGTCGCCGGCGGGCGCGTCGTCCAGCATGCGCGCCGCCACGGCCAGCGCGGCGCGGTCGGGCGCGGCGCCGGCCGGGAACAGCGCCGCCAGCGCGCGCGCCGCCGCCGCGCCCGCGCCGCGCACGTGCAGCAGGAACGCGCCCTGCAGCTTGCCCACCGCCTCCGTGCTCATCGCGCTCACCTACGCATTATATATGAGTAAATATAAGTGTTAATACACTCCGTTCCAGGCCTCGAGTGTAAGTAAAGTACTAAATGACCATAATCATAATTGAATAAATATATAACACACATTTCCATTTAAACCATGACACATTATAAAATGCCTCTCAACGCTAAATATAAATCAATAAACTATAATTATCACCCCCACACTGGTATTAGCACATGATGAGATGAGCAGACGATACTTAGCAACCTAGTATTAACACACTCTGTTCCCAATAAAACATTTACCATTTTAAATTTTCCACCGAACTTGAAGCTTTGAGTACTCAATAACATTATAATTAATATAACACAAAAGTTAAATATTAGTTTATACACAATTACCTCATGCGGATCTATCTCATACAGCGATAGGTTGCCGTCGTACATGTCAGACGGACAAGGCGACCCCATCGGACTGTCGCAAATGGACCTAAAATATTAAATACCACCATTAATAATAGCCATGGTGCATGTCTGAACCACAACGATTGTGGTGTACCTACTTTGAAAAATAAACATAATATTTATTAGACACACACTGAGTACACTTATTGCAATGTTAAATATGGCGATGAAGATCAAAGTGCGGAGGTTGCTTTTTTAACAATATTTTTTAGACAGAGCAAAACAAAAAGTGACGTACAGTTCCGCCACTCAACATGACTCAGACGTGTCTTAGCATAAGATTCCCTCTGCTTACTCGGCTGTAGTAAAATACTATATACCAGTAAAGCAATAAAAAAAATAACCATACCAGTAAAGCAATAATACATACAGCGCATGATGTTCGGCATCGTCCGCCGCGTACCGCAACCTCAGCACACCGTGTTTACGCGTGAATATCAACGGCGTTCCGGCGCACAGCGCCGCGCCCAGCACGCGGTCGTCGGCGGCGGCCACGTCCACGCAGTCGCAGGCGTCGCCGGCGGGCGCGGGCGCGGCGGGGGCGGGGCCGGGGGCGGCGGCGGCGGGGGCGGGGGCGGGGGCGGGCGCGCACACGTAGGCGGGCGAGTAGAGCAGCGGGCGCGCGGGCAGCGGCAGACAGCGCGGCGGCGCGTCGTCGCGCGGCACGCGCAGCGCGCACAGCGACATCACTCGCGCCTCAGTGCGCGATATGCTTATGTGCGCTGAGAGTTTATGTTCACAGGATTTAGTATTTATGTAGGTGCTATATCAAATATGCCGAAAATATTTAATCTTTACAGTCTAATTTTAAAGAAATGAAGTATACAATACCAAAATATATAAAAAGAATAAAAAACTATAATAATTCCATGTGACAAAATCATAAGAAAACATTTATCAGCGGAGTTAGGCTATTATTATTGATTTATCATTATTTTTTTTTAATACAAAGATTAATTCAAAATGACAATATTTCGATGAGGCTTGCCGTGGCCCAACAGCACAAGCGTGTGACTGTAAACGACAGGTCGTGGATTCCATCCCCACTCGAGAAAATGAAATATTTAATATTTTCAATTTAAATAATGTTTCCATTTCTTCGCTCTGGTACAAGGCAAAATGCAATATTTCAAATTCGGTGGAAAGTGCGGAACGAAAGTGCCTCTCTCTCTCTCTACCTACCCTATACCCTCAAGTCTCCTTAAGCCGCTCTCGCTTCCACTCCAGCGACAAGCTACCTATACTGTTCATTCGCCAGTAATAAATCAGCAATGTATACCGATGGCGAGGCGCACGTCGGGCGAGCGCGCCACGTTGGCGGCGGCCACCAGCACGAGCAGCGCGCGCGCGCCCGCCGCGTGCACGTCCAGCGCCGCCAGCTCCAGCCCGCTCAGCTCCCCTGCGCGGGCGTACACAGAATCATATATTGCAAGCCGCAAGCAAACCAGTCACAAATCTTGTTCATCTAATTACTACATTTATAGGGTGTTGTTCAAAAGAAAAATGTTAGAATAATGGTAATAAGGCAAAGCGCGGCGTTGAGTTCCGCCACTCAACACGCAATGCCTCAAATTCGGCGGAAAGTGGGGAACGGAAGTGTCGTAGTGGAAAAAAAAATAGTAAAGTAGAACTTGATCTGCTCTATCTTGCGATAGATCATCGCATCGCATCTTCAAGCTGCATTAATTAGGCGCCACTTGGTTTGAACCTGATTAATTTCTTACATATGCATTAAATAACAAAAAAGGAACATGTAATAATATATATAGTTCACCCTGTGGAGCTAAGTGAGCTCTGGCGAAAGCCTCGGACAGCGGTCGCCTCAAGTGATGCTCGTACACCTCCGCGCCGCACCACAGCTGCAGCAGCGGACCACCGGCGACCAGCGCTATACATTCCTCTTCCTCCTCAGGGTTTTCTGGGTTTGGAGCACTGGGAAGGACCACTACACCTACTAGTTTCTGTAGAGAAAAAGATTAAGAAGAATATAAATAAATATATTTAAAAACGATGAGGCCTGTCGTGGCGCAGCGGCACAAGAGTGTGACTGTAACCGACAGGTTCTGGGTTCGATCCCCAGTCGAGGAAGTCAATTATTTAATATTTTCAATTTAAATATTTAATGTTTCATTTCTTTGCTCTGGTAATAAGGCTAAGGGCGACGTTGGGTTCCGCCACTCAACACGCAATGCCTCAAATTCGGCGGAAAGTGGGGAACAGAAGTGGAACGGAGTGTCTTTACACTAGGTTCCCGGGTTCCCTCCGCCTACCCTGCCTCGTGCGGGATACAGCGTGAAGCTGAGTATAAATAAATATAAGCAACAAAATATTGTTCAGTGCGGAGTGTGAGCGGGCGCCGCCGTCTCGGGAGAGCTGCCCCTGCACTTCAGGATTCGATTGAATAAATTATCTTTCATTTTCCTGCTCTTGTAAGTGTATCTAGCAATATCGAGATTGTCTTTTCAATGCATAATACCTTACTGCTTGTAAAGTCTAACGTAAATAAACAAATTGTTACTATGGCATATTTTTATTGACAGACTCATTGATGTGCTCACTACGCACACACACACTCTTTAAATGTACTGAAGGGTGATTTCTATTATTTACATTCCACTTTTTAAACATAACATTATAACTGATAAAATAAGTACAAGCCAAATAGTAAATTCAAAGTAAAATAATAATACTCACAGTATCAGCGTGGGCAGGCATAGAACCAAAGAACAGCAATGACACGCGTCGTCCGATACCACCTAGCCACCCACTGGGAGGTCGCAAAGTTTGACATATAACTGTGGGTCGACCCTCTAAAACAATATATTTCTTACAAGGACATTTGTACATTGATTATCCAATACAATAGATTTTTTTATTGACGATGTCTGTCGTGCCTTAGGAGCGCGTGCGGCAGTTTATTTTTGAAATCCATTCGAGGATATAAAATATTAAAAATTTTCAATACTTTGCTCTGATAAAAAAAGCAAAGCAAGTCGTTGAATTTTACCATTCATATTGCAATGCCTCAAATTCTGAAGAAAGTGGGGAATGACGCGATGTCATTCCCCACTTTCTTCTACTGTATATGATGATGATGATATAAAGATATTTAAATTATTGTGTTTTTTATTAGACAAAACAGCCACCAGTTCAACAATTTTCCACATAAATATGTCAACAATAAAAAAGTCTAATTAAATGATGTATTACCTTTACTGGTAGTAATCTTAACAAGTGTACAGGTTGTTGTAGCGAGCAACAAGCCATCCTTAGCCTCAGTAAGTCTATCACATTCCTGACCGGCCAGCTCACATGACACATCTGAATATGCCCCTTCTGTGCCTACTGAGGGCCAGTACCTGACTACTCCTTCTGGAGACACGCCTATGCAGGATGGCATCTGAAAAACAAATTGACATTATTACTAGAATGTGCATATAGCAGGGTAGATAGAGGTAAGACACTCTATTCCACATTTTCTTAATTAAGTTTTGCATGTTGAGTATCGGAACTAAATGTTGTTGTTCATTTTGCCAGAGTGGGAAGTAGTAATAAATTATTCTTTAAGCTCACAAATTTCTCTCTTACAGTCTAATACTGTTGGCCGAGACAAATAGGTAGAATGTATGTTCAACATTAAATGAAAGGTCCTTGTTCTCTTTGGTTAGGAACTCCAAATTTATATTTATACAGCTGTACATGTGTTTCTTTAATGGTCATTCATTTACTTTTTTCAAAACGAAACCTTGAAATTGATTAAAAAGATATATTTTGTTAAAAAATATTATATTTTTAGTTCTTCCATATCAAACACCAATTTCATAAATAAGGACCTGATAATTACTTTAATAACATACCTAAAAAAGTGATTATTTTTATTTATAAGAATACAATAAAACAAACAAATTACTTGTGCTCCTTCTTCATAAAAAACCATAACCAGATCAGCTTTATGAGCCAAGTCTGTCTGTGGTAATGTCAACTCCCTGGCAGCAGAAGGGGCAGCAGGTGTAGATGAAGCTGCTTCACGCGGCCACACCAACACTTTACGTCCAGCGACCACCCAACACCATCCACAAGGTGACATACGGACACTTACATCTCCGCTAGCTAAAACAATATAAATATAAATAAATAAAAATAGACAACATAAATAAATTAAAAAATAAATGTATAATCCAAAAATATAAATAAAATGTACATACCAAAAGTAAGTATTTCCGTGACCATGACCGGCAGGGGCATGCCATAAGTTTCAATGGTGAGTGTAGGGGTTTTATATATAATATCCCCAGCTGGTTGCTCAGTAGGTTGGGTAAACTTGCTAAACAATTACAAAAAAATATATGCTTATAAATTTACATTATTTAAGTGTCTAACACTGGAGGTTAGTTTTTTAAAATACCTTTGATTCTTTTTAGCAGAAGCCAATCCTATAGGTCTCCGTCCTGTAATAGATTGTCTGACACGAGGAGAGAACGGGCTCCTCATGCCACCAGTACTATTAAATTCCATTATTTAATTCTCTTTTAATATTTATTTATTATACTAAATCCAATTAGTCCGATTAACCCTCAACTCTATTTTTCTTAATACTCATTTGACATTATTTCAACTGACTTTTTGACATTAGAATTATCAAGCAAAAGGCGGTTAAATGTAAATATAGATTATAAATTAATGAAGAGCAAAATGAACAGAATATATTGAAAACAATGATAATGTGACGGTACTGTACCATAGTATATCTTATTTTTTTTTTAGCTTCACGCTGTATCCCGCACGAGGCAGGGTAGGCAGAGGGAAGCCGGGAACCTGGTGTTAAGACACTCCATTCCACTTCCGTTCCCCACTTTTCACCGAATTTGAGGCATTGCATGTTGAGTAGCGGAACTTAACGCCGAGCTTTGCCTTCTTACAAAAGCGAAGAAATGAAACATTTAATATTTAAATTAAAAATATTAAATATTTCATTTCCTCGGCTGGGGATCGAACCCAGAACCTGTCGGTTACAGTCACATGCTTGTGCCGCTGCGCCACGACAGGCCTCGGACTGTAGTATATTTATATTTTATAATACTTTCTAATCTTTATTTCTAAATTTACTTTTGATGAATAATCATTCGTTATTTGACCAAATGCTCCTTGCTAAGATACGGTTGTACAAATAAGTATAGTTATTAACGTGAAGATGTAGAGCAGTGACACATTTACGTTCGGCATGAACTTATCAGCTAAACTGAATACGAATCAGCGAGTAAACATGTCGCAAGTGATTGTGGAAAGCTCCCATGATCTGTGTTAAAAACCTGACATTGGTCCAGTTCAGCGACGAGCTTTCGCAATCCATGAAAAACGTGATGTATTTACGTTGGGGCTTGTGGAAACTTCGCATATCTTCACAAGCGTATAAACGCCGTTTAAGATATGGTCGCAGAGAAAATTTCACTATTCATACGACAGAACACATTAACCTAATATTTATAAGTATTTAGGCCACTCGGAGGGTTAATGTATTGCACCCTTTAGCACCCAGAGAATATATTGATATTCTGTGCTAAAGAGAGGCTTGTTAGAGCAAACACTTCGTGAACGTAGAACTTGTGGTAGCTACTGCATTAAGGTTGCTTTATTTATTAAAAAAATATTTGAAGTGTTGAGTTTGAAACAAGACCACTCCTAAACACCGGCAGTATTTATGTCCATATGGTTTTTGTTTTTTTTTTTGCCATTACTGGCAACGTGACTCTACCACACGCACTTTAGTTGCCTCTTCCGACATCATCAGTACCAGGGTGATCCTATTCTGAGCCGGAATCGCACGAAAACGGTAACATTTTGGGGTCCCATATAACTGATTCTCAATGGTAATACTCTGAAGTGTAAATTCAGTCCCTGAAGTCTCAGGACCTACGACATAGACTCAAATATTTAAATTAATCACAAATCACAATTCAAAGTCAGAAGAGATATCTGTACTAATATTATGTTTATTCGAAAAATATATCATTCAAATACACTGAACTAATTTTTATACTCATTGTCATTATTGATCTAATCCATATTTCACTCTTTAAATTTTGTATATAAATAATCACAACTCGGTAATATATATTATTTGTTATCTGTTAATATAATGTCAACAGTCAAACTTTAAACAAACTAGCACAACGGTTCCCGCTTTCATCGAAAACTTAGCTTTTCAACTTATAATTTGTGCTTAAAAGATATTTTTGTTAATGTAAAACGTATTCGACATTTATGTTCAATTCAAAATGTACATAAAGTCGATAGTGTTAGATGGATTTAAATCCTATGGCAACAGAGTTGAGATAACCGGGTTTGACCCGGAGTTTAACGCTATTACCGGTCTAAATGGCACAGGGAAGTCTAATATATTGGATTCAATTTGTTTTGTATTAGGGATTACCAATCTATCAAATGTAAGTGGTTTTAATTTTTTAATGCGGAATGTCTAATGTTTTTATGTATTTGTGTATTTGGACTGCTAACTGAACCATTACAGTATCACATTGTACACTTTTCACATAAGCATGTTTTAATAAGGCAGAATTTCTCGAACTTTATAAATTGTTGTTTTATCATTTTCAGGTAAGAGCTGGAAGTCTCCAAGAACTTATTTACAAACATGGGCAAGCAGGAATAACAAAAGCAACAGTTAGCATCACATTTGATAACAGAGACAAGAGACAGTGTCCTATAGGATATGAAAACCATGATGAAATTACTGTTACAAGACAGGTACAGTAAAATTTATAAAAATATTATTGAATAAAATGAGTTCCCATACAATAATTATTAAAGTAATTTATATATACCAATACCATTAATTTTGATATATAATACATTTTGTTATGATATAAATATATATATTTTCTATTTCTAGGTGGTTATGGGAGGAAAGAATAAATATTTAATAAATGGCATAAATGTGCAAAATAAAAGAGTTAGCGATCTCTTCTGTTCAGTGCAGCTTAATGTTAACAATCCTCATTTTCTTATTATGCAAGGAAGAATTACTAAAGTGTTAAACATGAAGCCTCCTGAGGTAACTATTAACTATTATAGTTAGTTAAATGTTTAGTTTACTTAAATTATCAATATTAGTTTGTAAAATATACTGCAAAATAAATAATATAAAAACATGTATATGAATATTATTTTGTAAAATATTGTGTAAAATCAAAAATCTTATCATTTGAGTGTGCTGAGTATTAAATTTAAAGAAAATTGATGGTTCAAATGATGACTGGCTGATTCACTGTGGTGACTGTGGACTTGGTCCTCGGTTTGGAATTAATGAAGTGCTTTTATTTTCTTGTTCTGTTAACAAGGCAAAGTGGTATTTTTTTTTAATAATGTATATATATTTTGACATTTATTTTTTGCTTCATTTTTAATAATGTATATATATTTTGTATACTATAAAAATAAATATTTTTATTTATTTCAGATATTGTCAATGGTTGAAGAAGCTGCTGGCACAAGAATGTATGAGGCAAAGAAACAAGCTGCTCAGAAGACTATAGAGAAGAAAGATGCTAAACTTAGGGAGTTAAATGATGTATGTTCACTTTAATATCTTTCAGCTTTACACTTTTTCCGAAATTGTAGTGAATGTATGGCATATAGTATTGATATACTCCAATTTAAATGTATCACAAAAATTTTGAGATAAATGTTGCATGTTAATTGATAGACTGCAACTTTAACTAAATATAATCTCTCATCAAAGTAAAGAATGTACCCAAAATCATATTATTTACAGTTCTAAGCCACAATAATTGTATAATTATAATTATTAACTCTTTAAAAACACAACTTAGACTCTATGGACTGAATATTAATATGTCTGATAATAAACTTTCCTTCAATTGAAATAATTAAAAAGACTAACACTATATCATTGATCTTCAATGGCTGCCAATATTCATAATGATATTTTTTTTATTTAAATATATAGCATATTATTTATATATTTTTAGATAATAAGAGAAGATATAGGTCCAAAATTGCAAAAATTACAAGATGAAAGGTCACAATTTCAAGAATATCAAAAGGTGGTGCGAGAATTAGAAAATCTTACAAGACTTTATGTGGCATGGAAGTAAGTTATACAAATATTAATATGTATCTCTATGACATTATATATGTGATAAGGTCATTTGAATTTCATGCAGGATAGTCACTATTGCATTAAACAATGAAACTGTAACTGTTCAATATTGAAAAGAGCAACTGTTGAGTTTGTTGCCGGCTCTTCTCAGAAAAACCGCAATCCGAGCCGGTGGTAATTTTATGTTCGTGACGATTCAAAAGTGCTTGCTAAAGCCTATTTGAATAAAGAATATTTTGAATTTGAATTTTTTTCAGCTTCACGCTGTATCCCGCACTAGGCAGGGTAGGCAGAGGGAACGGAAGTGAAACCTAGTGTTATGACACTCCGTTCCACTCCCGTTCCCCACTTTATTAAACTGAACTTCAATGCACATATAGTGAGCGTTTTAATACCTACATTATCATAATTTCCATAAGGATCTTATATTGTTTTGGATTAAAAGATACATCCTATGTTGATACCTTATATCTATATTTATACTTATAATAAGTATCTGTATCTGATCACTGTTGTAAATTAAAGAAATTAAAAAAAAAAGTTAACAGGGATGTTTACATCCCAATAAGTTATAACTTAAAAAATGGTGAAATTACTTCATATTCATCATCATTTTCGTATCCAGTTAATATCTATACATTAAAAACTTTGAGTTTAGTTGAAAATTCAAAAATAAAAATGTAACAACTCCTAGCAAAAGTGCTAGGTGATGCAAATTTTCCACAGAAATTTTCCAAAATCTTAGAAAGAAGTTTTCCATGCACATTTATTTATTTATCTTTTAATGTATGTAGATTATCTATAATATATTATTATATACTTTTTTTTACTGGAAAGTACATATATGGATCAGGGGTTTATTTTAATATGCTATTTAGGCATTGTGTCGACAGTTTTAATTATTAATTTATTTAGTCTTTTTTTTTCTTTAAATTATATTTTTATTGTAAACTTTGTTTTACAGATATGTAACAGCAGAAAAAAGTACAAAAGAAGCAGAGGAGAAAGTGGCAGAAGTTCAAGAAGAGATCAAGAACAAGAAGGAGAATATTAAAAGCAATGAGAAAGAAATGAAGCAATTGGACAAAGAGATAGCTGAGATGAATAAGAAATTGGAAGAGGTACTATTTTGTATTTGTTTTTAATTTTATGTTTGTTGCGGTGGAAGATGTTATAATTGTGATTATGAATGTTTTGTATTATTTATCAAACATAATATTAAAACTGTTGCTCAGGATTTTTCTAAAAGAAAACAAAAAGTAGTTGTTCATAAAGCCTAGTAGTGGGACAGGGACATAAGTGTAAGACTGTGAACACACTGGTCGTGGGTTAGCTTCTGAATTGGGGAAATATATTAAATTCATTGTATTTGTATATAATATAAGTAATATTTCCTTATGGCACTCAGGTGAAACCTAAAAATCTAAGGCTATTTATTAATTTAGAATATAAACAGGTGTCACATATATCAATGACACATTGTATGAAAGACATGGAAGGGAATTTGTATAACTAGAGTGGTATCCCCAGGAGAGCGGCGACACGCTGGCGGAGCTGCAGCGCGGGCTGGGCGCGGCGGAGCGCGCGGAGGCGGGCGCGGGCGCGGCGGCGCGGGCGGCGCGCGACGCGCTGCTCGAGCACGCGCGCCGCGCGAGGCTGCTGCTGCGCGCCGCGCGCGACGACGAGGTCGCGCTGCGCGACAAGGCCGCCGGCCTCGACAGCGTGAGTCCACCCCTGCACCCCTGCACCCCTGCACCCCTGCACCCCTGTGGCACATTTCTCTTTATAAGCATAGGTTTAATGCAACATATACTTGTTGCATTATTTTTAGTAATAAATGAGCTTGTGATGTTCTCTAATGATCTCCTATTGCTAGATATTTGGATCAATTTCTTAATTTCACTGGATGTATCATTTCATTGTCATGTTTTAACAAAATCTTGAAACTCTATGATATTTTTTTAGCTATACATCGTATCCCACGCATGGTAAGGTAGACAGAGGGAACTTAGGAACTTAGTGTTAAGACACTCTATTCAAAGTCTGTTACCAATTTTCCATCACATTTGAGGCATTGTGTTAAGTTGAACATCTTACTTTGCCTTGTTACCAAAGCGAACAAGTAAATACGTTAAATATTTAATTTGAAATATTAAATATATCATTTCCTCGAGTGTAGATCGAATCCACAACCTGTCGTTCTTATAGACACACGCTTGTGCCGCTGAGCCACGACAGGCCTCAATTCTCATACTCTATCATATTGTTCGCAATTAAGTTTATTAGATATATACAGTGGTATCAAATTAGGAATACTTGATTTATAATGTAACACGATATCAGTCGTTGTCGGAGGATATGTAATAATATATTTCCGTGCAGGTGTCGTCCACGTTCTCGCGGCTGAAGGCGCAGAGCGAGGCCAGCGGCGCGCGGCTGGCGGCGGCGCAGGAGCGCTTCCTGGCCGTGAGCTCGGGCCGCGAGGGCGCCTCCGAGTCGCTGCAGGACCAGCTGATGAGTCAGTGCTTACTCACTTTTTATTATACTTGCGCTTATTTTATGCATGTTAAGGCAGAGTCAAGTTAGACATCATAACAGAAATAAATAGATTCATAATATGTTTTATTAAATTTCATAAAATATAACACTGAGCTGATAGATTTATTAATGATATGTGATTTTGTATTTCTAAACACAAAATAACGTAGTTATCATTATCTTGGCGTATAATTTACATCTTCTGCACATCGTAGATGGTGCGCGTAAGGTATAATGTCTTATGTTTTAAGAGCAGATTGCTTGTTGCTTATAATTGTGTAGTTCAAGCCAGAAAGCTTGAACTACACAATTATTTATATAATGTACCAATTTTTTCAAATAAAATACCTTATAATATAATAGCTCAACGATTTTTTATGTATGGACCGAGATTTGAATTAACCAAATACAAAATCAAATAGTAGAAAACTACATTTAAATTACTAAACTTAAATTTAAAAATTTATTTATTTATGCTTTTAAAAGCATATAAGAATTTTGAATGAAGCAGGATTTAAGTTTGGTATTTTCTGTCCTAAGTGTGGAATAACAATTTAAAACATAGTAAAAATACATTTAAATTAGTTAATACAGAAATTACTCAAACAAACGGACAGACAAACAGATAAAAATAAAAAAAAAAAACAAATATATTTCCATGAATATATTTTCCACACGTCTCTGACGTCTGAGCCGTCACGCCCACAGGCGCCGAGCGGCAGGCGTCGGAGGCGTCGACGCGCGCGTCGCAGTGCGCGATGGAGCGCGCGCACGCGCAGTCGTCGCTGCGCGCGCTGCAGGCGGAGGCGGCCGGCAGCAGCGCGCAGCACGCCGCCGACGCGCGCGACATCCGCCGCCTGCGCGCCGACGTCGCCGACCTGCAGGTGCGCGCCTCTTGCAATCGCGACCTTGCAATCATATCTTGTATATATTCGGGTTTACAGTCGAAATTGTGATATCGGATGGTGATGATGTATATAAACAATATGTGTCTTTTTCTGTAGTTAACATTTAGGCTTTAATAGTAAGATTTAGTGTAACTGTTATGTCGATCCAAGTTCCTTGCATTTTGTATAGTTGATGACGTACGATAATGACGTCAGCATCTTGGCGTCACAGAGAGCATCTTCATTGAGTAAGCTGTATACACAATAAGGATACCTGTGAAAAGTAAACAAGTATTTGTTCAGTACTCGTAAATGTCCTGATAATCTCGCGTATATTGTTTATTGATAAAGATAATCCTTGCGGTAATCTTCAAGAAATTTCTTCTTCCAAGATGGTTTTGGTTATGCCATGATGCACATTGATTTCATTGCCTTGTTTCATTTGCAAGTTAAACACAGTTCAGTAATGCAACAAAAAGCATTTGTCGAACTTTGTTGCTGTACTGAACTGTGCAGTTTAGTTTAACCATATAAGATAACATTCCATGGGGTCATACTGTGTAATATTCCATGTTGTCCAGTAAAATTTTTAACGTTTGTTTGATGATATAATAAGCTTAAGGCCTGGATTAGCACTTCGCCGCGTTATATGGGTTTTGCGTATAAAGTTGAAATGCTGCTAAAAAAATATTAACTCTACACTTACAGGCACAACTGTCTAACACGCAATTTAGTGAGGAGCGCTGCAGCGCTCTTCGGGAGAGCGCTCGAACTCTGCAACAAAATGTACGCGCCGGCCGCGACCGCGCTGAAGCGCTTGCTGCGAGGCTACAACGCTGCGACTTCCACTACACGCCGCCGGTGAACGACTTCGACAGCACGAAGGTTAAAGGTATGGTGCCAAATCTCTACAAAGGGACTTTGCCTACGACTTAATATATTAAACAAACGAAATAAAACTATTAATGAATGGAAATAATGATAAAATTTAAGAAGCAAGTTTTATCCAAAATCTTGAAAGCCTCCTGAGATAAATAGATAAACCTTTACGAGATTTTTTTTTATTCTACACCAAAAGCCCTAAAAGCCACAACATCAGATATTCGATACTAACCTGGCTACATTGATAAATTGATTGTGAATGAAATTATAATTGGACGACATATCCAAATTATTGTGCTACATATTCTGAATATACACACTTATTTGTTAAGGAGGGGTTTATTCATATTTCAATTCTCTCTTCTACATTTACTGCTTGGAATATAATAATGCTTGCGATTCCAAAGTACTGCATACAAAGTTGCTTGAAATGCCTTGTATCTTCTAACTAGTAGTCTTTTAACTTTGGTCCTTCTCTCACAAGAAAAGGGGTGTTATAACTTGGACTTGTCTGTTTGTCTGTCTGTAGCGCCATAGCTCCTGAACGAATGAACCAATTTGGGTTTCTTTAATTCACAGCCTTGTTCATTGCGGTGGTTCTTAGATGGTTTATAAAAGATTTTTGTTTAGTTACTAAATTTTTTCATGTTCTTTTGCTAAGTGTTAAAATAAAACTATTTTTTATGGTGTTTTTATGTTTTGTTACTGTGCGCAGGCACAGTATGTCGTCTGATAGACGTGAAGGACCCCATACACTGCACGGCGTTGGAAACTGCTGCTGGGGGCAGGGTGAGTTACGTTATATACCTTCATTTTTAGTTTTACTTTGTATCTCACACGGGCTTGATAGGATCCTTTGATAACTTAAAAGTTCTTTATTTACCATTTTTCATATAATTATAGTAATTTAGTAATTTAAATTATATTTATCAGTCAACGTATGTATTATAATATAATAAAATTGCTTAATATAAAAATAATCATAAAATTCTCTGAGGTCTGTCGTGGCGCAGCGGCACAAGCGTGTGACTATAACCGACAGGTTGCAGGTTCTATCCTCACTCAAGGAATTGAAATATTTAACATTTTCTGTTTAAATAATTAATGTTTTTATTTCTTCGCTTTGGTACAAGGCAAAACGTGGCGTTGAATTCCGTCACTCAATACGCAATGCCTCAAATTCGGCGGAAAGTTGGGAACGGAAGTGGAACGGAGGTGTCTTAACACTAGGTTCTCACGTTTCCTATGCCTACCCTGTCATGTGCGGGATGCAGCGTGAAGCTGAGAGAGAAAATTCTCTCACTCTCGGGCGTGGTGGGTGAGCATGATAATTGACACATACTAGAGTGTCAGCGCGGCAGAAACCGAAGTTATAGTCGAAATTATATTTATTGGCCAAAACCGAAACCGAACCGTCTGTCGGTCACAAATAGTGTTTAACATATACATATTGTCAGCTGTACAACGTGGTGGTGGACACGGAGAGCACGAGCAAGCTGCTGCTGCAGCGCGGGCGCCTGCAGACGCGCACCACCATCATCCCGCTCAACAAGATCTCGGCGCACGTCGTGCCCGCCGCCGCCGTGCGCCTGGCGCAGGACGTCGTGAGTCCATCCATCTCTCTCTTTTCTTTCTGGTGATCATGGCAAAATTGCGGCGTTCAATTCAGGATATCGAATTCACAACATTTTCTTCAGTTATCAAAAAAATATTAAACGTTATAAATAGATATATAAAAGGCAGTCAAAGTGTGACTTACCATTAATGCCTGAGAAATTAAAGGAATGGATATTAGAATGTATTTTTTTTAGTTTCATGATGTCGGTATTCCACAAATAACAGATAAAGGAGAGGAATGGAACGTAGTGATGCGACACTGCACACACTGCAAAATTTTTGAAACATAAACAATAAGGCCAGCAAAAAAGAGATTGATGTATGATATGTACATTGCAGGGCGGCGGGCCGTCCCAGGTGCAGCTGGCGCTGGAGCTGGTGTCGTTCCCGGCGGCGGCGCGGCCCGCGCTGGCCTGGGTGCTGGGCGCCACGCTGGTGTGCGCGTCGCTGGACGCCGCGCGGCGCGTGGCCTTCCACCCGCGCGTGCGCGCGCGCGCCGTCACGCTGGACGGCGACGTGGTCGACCCCTCCGGCACGCTGTCGGGCGGCGCGCGGCAGAAGGTGCGTGAACGTGTGTCCCTCGCACATATGTCCTATATGTTCATAGGCAAACTTGTTTTATTATATACTCGATATATTTCTATGTACCGTACACAGGGTGGATCAGTACTGCTACAGCTGGCAGAACTCAAAGAACTGGAGGCCTCTCTGCGTGATAATGAAGCACAGCTAGCACAGTGTAACGCGGAGTTAAACGCCATGAAAAACGAAGCTGATAAGCATGCTGCGTTACGACAGAAGTCAGTAAACAAACTATGAATTATTGTGTTTTAATTTTTTCCTCCGTCTCTTCCTCCATGCGGGAATACACTTAAAGTTTTTACTAATTTTAAAGTGTTAATTCACACTTAGGAGAGAAAAATATTTATTTAGAAAATAATTATAATTCTAAACGTACCGGGATTTGAACTTGCGCCTACGCCGAGTCCTTAGATAAATTCAAAGGCGCGCGCCACGGACCAAGTTTTTTACACATTTTCTGAAAAAATGTGAAGTTGTTATTTATCTACACTATATTAATATAATGAAGCTGAAGAATTTGTTTGGTTGTTGTTGAGGACAAGAAAAAAATTGTACTGATAGTCCGTGTATGGAAGGAGGCAGTGCGTTATACATTACGTCTATCGGGCAATTACATATTTCCTATATCACAGACGAAGCAGCAAGCAAAAGCCAGCACATAATAATTATTTTATAATATTTCAGACTGGAAATGTCCCAGCACGCGCTGTCCGTGGCGGAGGCGCGCGTGGCGGCCACCGCGCACGCGCAGCTGCACGCCGAGATCGCGGCGTTGACGGAGAACGTAACTATATTATATATTTGTATTTACATCTACACTTAGTTCATTACTTAGTTTGTATGAACGCACTTATCTCAGAAACTACTGGTTCGAATTGAAAAATAAATTTTGTATTGGATTGGAATCATTTCTTGAAGCTTGAAAACGCAATTCGTGTTTATTTCGCACGAACGATTTCTGTATAAGAACAAACAGTAAATAGTATATTTTCTTTTTAAATCTTCTTTAAAACTTACATATGAGGTCTTTCGTGGTGCAGCGGCAGAAGTGACTGTAAACGATTGGCTGTGGGTTCGATCCCCACTCGAAATATTTAATTTGAAAATATTAAAAATATTTAATTTTTTTCATATTATCAAATTAAATATTGAATGTTTTCATTTTTTCGCTCTGATACAAGGCAAAACTCGGTGTTGAGTTTCGCCACTCAACACACAAGACCTCAATTTCGACGGAAAGTGGGTATCAGTAGTGGAACAGAGTGTCTTAACACTAGGTTCCCAAGTTCCCGCTGCTTACTATGTGCGAGATAAAGCGTGAAGATGAGTGAGAGAGAGAGAGCGAGTAAAAGTTACATATGTATAACACATGTTTGGACATATCATATTCAATGTATGATACATGACTTTTATGTAACAGGTAGAAAGACTGTCAGCGGCACTGGAGGAGGACGAGAAGGTGGCGGCGGAAGCGAACGCTCGCGCTCAGGAACTTGCAGATAAACTGAAAGATATTAAGGGGCATCGGGAGAGGTACCTTTACACTAAAGCATATATATAGCTCATATGTCACGGTGGACAGAGGGAACTTGGGAACCTAGTGTCCCAATTTACACCGAATTTTAAACATTGCGTTTTGAATGGCGCAACTCAACTCCTCTCGTTGCTTTGTCACCAGGGAGATCGAATCCACAACCTGTTGTGTTTACAGTAGCGCACTTGTGTCCCTGCCATACTAATAATTACTACGATCATTGAGGCCGTCCTGGCTCAAGGACACATTCGTGTGACTGTAGCCGTAACGGTTGCGTGTTCAATTCTTTTCGCTAACATTACTTACTAAATTCACATATTTATATGTTCATACTACACGAATTTCCAAATAATTAAAAAATAATAATCTCAATTTTTGTCTTAAAGATAGTTTTCTTAATAATTTTCGTAGGGAGTTCAAAAAAGCAGAAGAAGCTCTTAAGAAAGCCAAGAAAGACGCCGAGCATCACTCCACACTGTGGAAGCAAAGGGAGCAAGAGTTCGAGACACTCCGCCTCGAGGTGCAGGAGCTGGAGGCGGCGGTCGCGAGCAGCGCGGCGCAGATGCGGGACATGGAAGCTGGCGAGGCGGAGTTGAACGCCGCCATGGAGGCGGCTACCGCGGAGCACGAGAAGACTATGGTAATGTAGAACTGTGTGGTTGGCAAAAAATACCAATGCCTGATTGGCTAAATGGTTAACTTTAAACCAAATGCCAAAAACAATTTTAAGCAAAAATACATAAAATAGATATTATGGCGCAAGAGTACAGCACTTAACTTTAAATACAGATGTGGTTTCGATTCTCATCCAAGGGAATGAATTATTATCATTTTATCAACAAAACTAACCATAGCGATGAATTTTACCATTCATTTCGATCGCGTTAATCGCATGTATCGAAAACTAGACAGTACTTGGAAAAGAGAGTGTCTTAACACTAGGTTCCTTTTGCCGACCCTGCATTGTTCAGAATATAGCGTTAATTAATAAGCAAAAGATATATTTATTTTCTAGGAAGCAGTAAAAGAAATTCAATCACAAATCAAGAAGCACAAGTCAGAAATATCTAAGCGCAGTGCGGACATCGGGCGCCTCGCGCAGAAGAGGGAGCAGCTCGCCAAGTGCGTCGCCGAGCTGGAGCTGGCCGTCAAGGAGCTGGAGTACAGGGTGGGGGAGCTGCAGGCTGAAGCCGCCGATTGTGAGAAGAGGGTAGGTCCTTTGCCTTTTTTCCGGCGTTGAGTTCCACTCAACTTCAACGCTCAAATAGTTAAATTTGGCGGAATAATTTATACATGAACGCGTGTCGTGTCGTGTTGTGTGTGGTTCCCCAGATGAAGTCGCTGGAGCAGGAGCACCCGTGGATCCCGTCGGAGCGGCAGTACTTCGGGCTGGCGGGCGGCGCGTACGACGCGGCGCGCGTGGGGGGCGCGGGGGGCGCGGGGGGCGAGGGGGGCGCGGAGGGCGGCGGGCGAGTGGCGGGCGCGCGCGCCGCGCAGCTGCGCGAGCGCCGCGACCGCCTGGCGCGCGGCCTCAACGCGCGCGCGCACGCGCTGCTGGGCAAGGAGGAGGAGCAGGTGAGCCCCTATTACACTATATTTACTATACATTGACATATATATATACATCTTTAGATTATGAATATATCAGTATAAATTGCATTCACATCCGGTTAGCTGTTCCTGAGATTAGGAAGTGAAAAAGACAATATACAAAAAAGTAACACTATTTTGGGCCCTATAATATGAATTAACAATCCCTATAATATCATTTTCAATTTATCTTCCATGTACAGACAGTGATCAGTCACTTATTTATTATAAGCATGTATATGTGTTACTTACATAATTACATGAGATTCATTCAAGTTACAATTGTGATATGAAAAAAAATATTATATTAAAATATACACAGAAACGATCAATACAAAAAATACTAAGTTCTTTCTTTATTTTTTATTTTGTGTAAAATTTTAAATAAAATGTATCGTATTTATTTTTCATATGTGATACTTTAAACGATTAAATGAATAAACAATTAATTAAATAAAAAAATACTAGTATGTATTAAATATTGTGATACAAATTTGAAATATTTGTGTGGGCCGAGGTTTTTATGGCAGATGAGCATAGGCATTGTAAACACGACAGTTCTCTGTTCGTAGATTTAAAGCGCCACTTGAATTTTAAAATTCCTACAAAATTGCAGAAAATAGAGAACGTTAACATTTCGTCTCAATAGAATTGAAATGTCTTAACATTAGGTTCCCAGGTTCCCTTTGGTTTGGTTTCTCTGTTATATGCGGCATACAGTGTAAAGCTAATAAGAGTGACGTTGTTGCTACTATACCTCCCAGTACCAAGACGTAATGCGCAAAAAGAAGATCGTGGAAGCCGACCGCGCCAAGCTGGTGCAGGTGATGGCGGAGCTGGACGAGAAGAAGCGGCGCACGCTGGTGGGCGCCTGCGAGCAGGTGGACCGCGACTTCGGCTCCATCTTCAGCGCGCTGCTGCCGGGCGCGCAGGCGCGCCTGGCGCCGCCGCCCGGCGCCGGCGTGCTGGCCGGCCTGCGCGTGCGCGTGGCCTTCAACGGCGTGTGGAAGGAGTCGCTGGCCGAGCTGTCCGGCGGCCAGCGCTCGCTCGTGGCGCTGGCGCTGGTGCTGGCCATGCTGCTCTTCAAGCCGGCGCCGCTCTACGTCCTGGACGAGGTGGACGCGGCGCTGGACCTGTCGCACACGCAGAACATCGGCCGCATGCTGAAGGACCACTTCCGCCACTCCCAGTTCATCGTGGTCTCCCTGAAGGACGGCATGTTCAACAACGCCAACGTCTTGTTCCGCACGCGCTTCGTGGACGGCATGTCCTCCGTGCAGCGGACTGCCAACGTTGCCAGTGCCAGTGTTAATGGACACTCTAGGAGGTGATCGCCTATTCTTTTAACTGACTTTTTTATTAGTTACTTATGTGACTGGTGATAATAAAGGAAAGAGAAAAGAAACGTTATAACAACTATGTAAAAAATATTTTTTGTTTTTCAAATTTATAATTAGAATGATGCTAAACAAAGTATGTGCTTCCTGCAGCTTCAATAAATCACTTTATTAAGTGCTACATAGATTTTTTGTCTTATATTATTTTTTGTTTGTTTACAGATTAACATCAGCACTAGGACGTTGAACATTAAATATAACCTTATTTTTTTACTAATTTTATTTTTTTAATCTATACTTAAAAGAAATTCTTATATAGAAAACTTACCTACTTATGATGTTAGCATTTCTTTGTGAAGATTTTATCATTTGAATGCTAATAACAGCGTTTAATTATTTAGCTGGATGAGAAAGTATGGTTCAGTGGTGAGAGCGCTTGGCCGGTTTTCATGAGGCGCGGGCTCAAATCCAGCTACTTTCAAATTGTTTATTTTAAATAAGTACTTTTATATTGTGCTACTTTTTTTTTAATAAGTTCTTTTATATTTTTAATGGATTCGATAAACTAGAAGTTAATCTACTATACTTTTAACATATTTACAGTGATATTCCACACTTAGTAAAGAAAATTCGTTTTTAGAACTTACTGAGTGCGGGTTCATATCCCACTTTTTATACGTTTTCTAAAAAAAGTATAAATGTTCTATAATTTGATATTAAAACAATATAATATATTGTATTTTGTTAACACACAACATAAGAAATTTGACAGATCTGTGTGTCTATTTGAGGCACTGTAACTCCTGAATGAATTTAAATCCTTGTTCATATCTTTTGTATTAGCAGTTTAAAAGTCCGAAGCACTTTGCTAAGATAGTGTAGTGTTTTTTTTTAAGTTAGGTTTTTTTTTTAAAGTTGTACGTAGACGTCATGATGCACAATTTATGGTTGTGAGTGTCAACTTCTATTGATGATGATGATTGATGATGATGATGATTTTTGGTGCAACTTCGTTTGTATGCTTTTTTTTTGTTTTTAATGTTTCTAAATGTAAACTAATTACCTGTAGATTTATTTTTAAATTTGTAATGTTTTCTTTTCTTTAAATGAAACATTGCAGTGTTTATTGTAAATATTAATGTAGGATTAAATAAATATTTTGTATTGATGAAGCATTTAATTTTATTTTCGACTTTAAAATGATATTGCTGTTTGCCTTGTGATAGAAAATGAAAATATAAATATTCCTTTTTCTCCAAATGGGAATCGAACCTTCAACTGTCGCATCTACATTTGCACGCCCGTGCTGTGCGCCAGGACCGCTTCGTTTTTATTAAGTCGTTACGTGATGGCAGCCCTTTGTAAAGATATCTCTTACATTTTAAGGAACACACCGCGTAACATTGCCTTCGCACTTCGAGTATTCAGTTCAGTTGTTTTGACATATTACGCTATGAATGCCTCGACGTAGGTCGGAGGAGAGAAAGGTCAGAGGCGAAGAGCCAACCGATTGTACATACTTATTATAAAAAAGTACTAAATACAATAGAACCGTCAGCTTTGTGAAGATGAAAACTTGATTACATCATGCTCCAGTAGTTTTGAAATAAAGAATAGAAATTAAAATAAACAAATTTCTTTGGAATTAAATGTACAAAACAATTTCTTGTAAAGCGCAGACTGTCTAGGATTGGTTATCAAGTAACATGAACGATACCGTCCTATCATGGCGTGGAGACACAAGCGTGATAACTGTGGGTTTCCCTTTAGGAAATGAAATATATAACATTTTCATTTATCTGTGTGTATGTTGCGTCGTAGCTGCTGATTTTATAGACCGATTTAACTATGGTTTTATTAAATTAAAAGCCTTGCATCGCACAACTTTTTAGCTATGTTTTGTACTCTACTCTACTCAGCGTCACGCTGTAACCCGCACGAGGCAGGGTAGGCAGAGGGAACCCGGGAACCTAGTGTTAAGACACTCCGTTCCACTTTCGTTCCCCACTTTCAGCCGAATTTGAGGCATAGCATGTTGAGTGGCGGAACTCAACGCCGAGCTTTGCCTTCTTACCAAAGCGAAGAAATGAAACATTAAATATTTAAATAGAAAATATTAAATATTTCATTTCCTCGGCTGGGGATCGAACCCAGAGCCTGTCGGTAACAGTCACATGCTTGTGCCGCTGCGCCACGACAGGCCTCAAGCTATGTTTTATGAAAATAGAATCACCAAATTAAGAGTTCTTCAAGTATTTTGCCGGGATGAAGAAGTTTGTTTTTGGTTGGGGGTATTTTAAAAGCTTTAAATTTCGTTTTATTACCGTAGAGTTTGAAACGTTACGTACACGTTGAAAAATACTCAACTCAGCTCCACGTTGTATCCCGCACATGGCAGGGTAGGCAGAGGGAACTTGGGAACCTAGTGTTTAGACTCCCAATTCCACTTCCGTTTGCTACATTCCGCCGAATTTGAGACATTTCGTGTTGAGTGGCGGGGACTCAACGCCGCTATTTGCCTCACTCACTTACAGAGCGAAGAAATGAAAACATTAAATATTTAAATTGAAAATATTAAATATTTCATTTCTTCGAGTGGGGACCGAACCCACAACCTGGCGTTTGCAGTGACACGCTTGTGCTGCTGCGTCACGACAGGCCACACTTTTAAAAATTATAACAAAAATATCTAATAAATTTTATAGTATGTATTTGTAAAATTGTTTAAAACTGTGGGACGGAACGTAGATACAGCAATATTTCTAATCTAAGCGAAGTCTAGGATAAAATCAGAGGCGCGTATCTCCTCCAGAGGCGGTGTTTCATGGGGTCTAGTTTACTTACCAATAAGTAAATCTTACACTTGTACGCGTTGTCTTTTTTATAAAAACAAAAAAAAACTCTTCGAAGAAATTGGACTATTTATATCAACTTCACCATAGTCGAGTTTTAAAGTAGTTTTGACATAGCAAGTATTTTTTTTTTTTAAACTTAACGAATGCGACAGTTGGCTCACAAATCGTACGTGGATCGTTCAGTTCACAGAGCACAGAAATGTTGAATTTTATTGATACAAGTTATCTTATAAAATATGTTTTACTAATTAAGAAGTAGATACGACAATAAAACAAAGTGCAAGATAGGCCATCGCTGCGCTGTGTTCGATGCCCGCTTAGGGATATTAATTATTATAATTTGCTCGCTCTCGCAAGACAAATTGATGATGTTGAGAGCTGCTGTTCGTCAAGTACAGAAAATTGATCTTTGGAAAGGTTTTTATTGCTACTATGCTATATATGGGCCGCATTTTGAAAATACGTAAATTCATATATATGGTTAAAGAAAGATCATTTAAAAATAAAAAATAAATCATTTACTTTTTTGTTATAATAGAATCGAAGAATTCAATTATAAATTTCCATTCAATTTAGTGCAGCAGAGGTTTTGTTCAGAAAAACTTGCTGAAAAGTGTTTTGACGCTGGGAGACATTTATATACACTTTTAGTGTTAAAAATCTAGATTCAGATAATCTCTTTAATTTAAAAGCTGGACGCTGTCCAGTCACTGACTGAAGATAGTTTCAATTTTGCCGACACAAAGTGTACGAGAAGTAGTCATAACGTCAGTCAGCGATTTCAAAATGTTATTGGTCTAATATAAAAGTGTGGTAGATGTTTTCAAAACCCCGATGCTAAAAGAGGGGTGTTAAAACTTAATGTGGTACAAATTTTATGCATAAAAAATAATTAGTTATTATATATTTTTCATAATAACTATGAGATAAAACGTTAATTATACCTACTTGGGTACTGTAGCAACGTGGGCGTGTTTGTTGTTTGTACGTTCCTGTACGAACGAAAGCTTTATTTATTAGCTTTTATCCTTTGCAGAGCTTTTACTTTATAATCATTAATATTGTGTTAAGAGCAAAAAATTAGTTTTCGCGACAATTTATGTACTAGATTTAGTTATTAATTAATATAAAAATATTATGGGAATATTTTAAGAACAGATAATTAAATTTGATGATTTTATTAAAAAAAATATGAGGACCCAAAAATCACTTATCTTGGCTAAGCGCTTTTAGATTTCATACCACCATCATAATCAAGCCTTCTTATAAAAACCACACACAGACGTTAACTTTGAATATAGTGATAAGGCACTCCGATGTCATTATGAGTATTATGATACTTTCGTTTGCAAATTTTCGCCTATTTTAGAAGGCGTCAGGTTGATCGGTAGAACTGAAAGCCGCACTTTGTCTCGTTACCAGAGCGAGAAAATTAAAAGATTAATTATATAATTTCTTCGAGTGAAGATCAAATCTACCTAACCTATGGCGTTCATAGCCGTACGCTTGTGCCCCTGCCCCGCGACATACGTACCTGTTTTAAAATATTTCTAACTTTACAAAATCGCTAGTAACTCTAAGGCCAGAGTAAAGTACAGGTCAAAGTAACATTAAGTCCAGACTTAGCAGAGCAGGTGTGGGACGACGCCTCAACTCCACACTTCCAATCTAACTTCTCGTTGAGATTTACTACAACTAGCAGTATTAAGGTCACTTTAACAGAATGGTAATTGTATATTTCTTTACATAAGTATTTTATTCAATCTTTATAAAACTAGTGTTTAAGTTAGGATATATTTTTATATTGCATCTCGCACATAGCAGGGAAGATAAAGGGAACCTGGGAACCTAGTGTTACGATATTCTGTTTTCATTAAAACGTTTTTGTAACCCATTTTCATAAAAAGATATACATACATATTTGATATAAAAAGCCGCAGATCGAAGATTAAGAGATAGAGAAGACGTTATTATTAATTGGCTGATGGAGTCTAGTGTATACAATCTGTTTACAATTTTTTTTCCTAATTTTGGAAACGATACAATTGTTTGAGGTTGTTATAGCACTTGTTATCATAGTGGGGTTCTTACCTATGACCGTCTCGATGACCACTCGCCACTGAGCCACGAAGGTCTTAAATTATGCCCCATCTTCACGTTGTATCCCGCAGATGGAACGGTAGGGAACAGAGGAGACTTTTCAAGTACCCTCTGTTCCCTAACTAAGTGTTAAGACACTCCTTCCCGTTTCCTACTTCCTGGCAAATTTGAGGTATTTTGTATTGACACACTCAACGCCACAATTTGCCTTGTCACCATGGCGAAGAAATAAAAACATTATATATTTCAATTGAAAATATTAAATATTTCATTTGTTTGAGGGGTAATCGAACTCACGACGTCTCACGACTCGCGTTTACAATCAGACGCTTGTGCCACTGCCCCTATAACAACTTTATTGAATATTAAGAAGCTTTAAACTTTGCTGTGAGAATTTACTCATAAGAACTTGAGAATATCAAGTCACAAATAAAGAGCTGCATACTTCACAACTCGACCATTACTCATCACAGTTAAAAATTCTATTAGACGTGCTCTAGAGGTCTCGTAAGTCCCCGCCAGGCGCTCCAGGGAAATAAAACTTTAGTACTTCCACCGTCTGTAATATCAGTTGGAAGTGATCTTTGACGTAATGCCATGTTTTATTGAGAACAGTAAGTCTTTCCGTTAGTTTTAAGATTCCGTTCGCAGCCTCCGAGGAACACTTCCTTGTAATGACGTCGTTGAGATAAACGGTCGGTTGTAGTTCGCTGGTCGCTGTTTAGTTTAGTAGATACCCTCGTGGCTAATTATGAATTTAAACAGCGTTTAAACTTTTCAAATTTTCCTTTTCTCAGAAATATAAATGCCCGTACATATAATATTCTTAAGACTATACATTATTCTTAAGGTAGCTTATATACTAAGGTGAGTCCATCACTAAAAATTGAAGAAATGTCATATATAATATCAATTAAGAAATCCTTATTTGTAATATTGTTATATAATATTAGATATGGTCTATTAGTTCTATTATCATTCATTTCACTTATATATTTATGTGTGAAATCCAAAATCTCTATGACGGTACTCTGTTCCTCATTCCATTTAATGTATATAAAATCGACTTTAATTTAAAATACACGTTTCTATAATACAAGTACATTTGAGCGACACTAAAATATGTCATAACATTTCCTCATTTCGCTCTCATGAAACCGTTTTACAGCCCTTCTTGATATTGAACAGTGAATCCTTTTATAGGTTGTTTTCAATATATTAATGTTTTTTGTTTTTAAAAATAATATAAATATAACAAATAAACAATATTTGTATATATATTTTAAAGTATTAGGTTACCAAAAGTATTCATCATTGTAAATTATATTAAAAAATATATTCTATATACAAAAAAAATATACACAAAAAAAGTTAAATTTACTTATATTAATTGAAATAAGTTTATTACAATGTGCAATTAACAGTCATTCGGGCCAGGAAGTAGACATGCCGAATTTTAAATAACAATCAATCTCTAGGAACTACGAGTATATATAACGTACTCGTATACTTACATCACACGACTACAGTGCTCAGTTTAAACGGAATCAGTAATAAATAATGAATAAACAAGTTCCTACTAATGTACGATAGTAAAATGAAGTCCGATATGGTGAATTATTATTTATTTATCATAGTATGATCAATCAAGATAAGCGACTTGGCAATGTAAACGAATCTTGCGTTAGTATACAGGACGTCAAAAGCAAGGAGAGGCCACTTTAATTCATTCGAGTCTGTTATAGACGTTAAGACATTCAAAGTGATATAAGAATAAATAAAAAAAAAACATTAGAAAAAATATAATAAGTCAACTTTATAATAAATATTAAAATGTAAAAATGACATAGATTAGAAAGCAAAGGGACTCTGTAAGACACATCGCCCTAGTTTCTCCCATTTTAGGATCTAAAAGTCATGTTTTGTCTTCCAGAGCGAGAAATTCAACCAAAACACATTAATCATTAAAAATATCTTTGTGATTTTATGATTACAATAAAATATGATACTTTTGTCACAATTCTAAGCTAAATTACAGAGTTTGAGTGTAACCGTGAAGTTTGTAGACGACTTTTGACGGTTTGAATAAACAAAGTTATAAATTTTCAAATGTATGCAAAACTTTCAGATTATATGGCTGGTCGTTTAGGACAATAAGGCTTAGTGATCAGAACTCTGGGATGATTTTCAAAAGGCATAGGTTCAAATTCCGCCTCGTTAAATTTTTTATACGTGTAGTATAAAGTATTTAATATATTCAATAACAATTGGTATAGAAATTATTACAAACATCTATAGTTCATCGTGCACATAGCAGATAGGACTGAGGGAATCAAGCTGTAGCACTCTAGTTACTCATTTTCCGTTCTTGGTCAAAAAAGAAAAATTTAACAATAACAACAAGAACATACAAAAAGAATTAATCTGGATTTTTTTAACATCAAGAAGACAAATTAATTTTGATCGTAATTTTGTTTTGATTTCGTCGAAACAAACAAGCAAGGCCTTTTTTTTTTTTGATAAAATAAGTTAAATATTCTATATTGGTAAATTGACAATAAAATAAATACATACAAAGGCGTCGTGACACACAAACACAAGGTAAAGCGCAGCGTTGAGTTTCGCCATTTAACACTCAAAGTGGCGAAAGGAGGGAAGGCAACGAGTGCCTTGAAACTAGATTCCCAACTTTCAATGGCCTTACCCTACCCTACCGTGTGTAGGGGTACTGCATTAAGTTGTTTATAAATGAAAATAAAAAGCCTTCTTTTTTCCAGTTCAGACTATTTCCTTTAGTGTATTCCACTGTACAATGAATCACCTAGTATTACTTAGAAAACCTGACTAGCCTATCATTAATCAACAATACAAAAAGCTCGCCATATCTAAACGAGCGTATAATTCTATTTGTACGAAGGATAATTCTTCCGTTGCATTTTCAAATTACCATTGTGAATATAATTTTCTCCTTTTGAGGTGGTCAAGGTACAAGCATTGTAAGTTTGATTTCTATTTGAAGAATTTTACAATATTTTGATATTTTCTGGATCTGCTGAAAAGACAAGGCGCAGCGTTAAGTTCCGTCGCAGAATATGTAATGTCTTAAAATTTAGTGGAAAGCGGGAAATTGTGTGCCTTAACACTAAATTCTTCCACTATTCAACGCTCAAAGAGTCAAATTTTGCGGAAAGTGTTTAAGGTGTCAACTACTATGAAATGAGGTACTTTTATACATGAACGCGTGTCGTGGCGTGGCGTGCGCGTGGTTCCCCAGATGAAGTCGCTGGAGCAGGAGCACCCGTGGATCCCGTCGGAGCGGCAGTACTTCGGGCTGGCGGGCGGCGCGTACGACGCGGCGCGCGTGGGGGGCGCGGGGGGCGCGGGGGGCGAGGGGGGCGCGGAGGGCGGCGGGCGAGTGGCGGGCGCGCGCGCCGCGCAGCTGCGCGAGCGCCGCGACCGCCTGGCGCGCGGCCTCAACGCGCGCGCGCACGCGCTGCTGGGCAAGGAGGAGGAGCAGGTGAGCCTCTACGACACTATATTTACTATACATTGACATATATATACATCTTTAGATTATGAATATATCAGTATAAATTGCATTCACATCCGGTTAGCTGTTCCTGAGATTAGGAAGTGAAAAAGACAATATACAAAAAAGTAACACTATTTTGGGCCCTATAATATGAATTAACAATCCCTATAATATCATTTTCAATTTATCTTCCATGTACAGACAGTGATCAGTCACATATTTATTATAAGCATGTATATGTGTTACTTACATAATTACATGAGATTCATTCAAGTTACAATTGTGATATGAAAAAAAAAAATATATTAAAATATACACAGAAACAATCAATACAAAAAATACTAAGTTCTTTCTTTATTTTTTATTTTGTGTAAAATTTTAAATAAAATGTATCGTATTTATTTTTTCATATGTGATACTTTAAACGATTAAATGAATAAACAATTAATTAAATAAAAAAATACTAGTATGTATTAAATATTGTAATACAATTCGAATGGTTGCGTGTGTCGAGGTTTTTATGGCAGATGAGCATAGGCATTGTAAACACGACAGTTCTCTGTTCGTAGATTTAAAGCGCCACTTGAATTTTAAAATTCCTACAAAATTGCAGAAAATAGAGAACGTTAACATTTCGTCTCAATAGAATTGAAATGTCTTAACATTAGGTTCCCAGGTTCCCTTTGGTTTGGTTTCTCTGTTATATGCGGCATACAGTGCAAAGCTAATAAGAGTGACGTTGTTGCTACTATACCTCCCAGTACCAAGACGTAATGCGCAAAAAGAAGATCGTGGAAGCCGACCGCGCCAAGCTGGTGCAGGTGATGGCGGAGCTGGACGAGAAGAAGCGGCGCACGCTGGTGGGCGCCTGCGAGCAGGTGGACCGCGACTTCGGCTCCATCTTCAGCGCGCTGCTGCCGGGCGCGCAGGCGCGCCTGGCGCCGCCGCCCGGCGCCGGCGTGCTGGCCGGCCTGCGCGTGCGCGTGGCCTTCAACGGCGTGTGGAAGGAGTCGCTGGCCGAGCTGTCCGGCGGCCAGCGCTCGCTCGTGGCGCTGGCGCTGGTGCTGGCCATGCTGCTCTTCAAGCCGGCGCCGCTCTACGTCCTGGACGAGGTGGACGCGGCGCTGGACCTGTCGCACACGCAGAACATCGGCCGCATGCTGAAGGACCACTTCCGCCACTCCCAGTTCATCGTGGTCTCCCTGAAGGACGGCATGTTCAACAACGCCAACGTCTTGTTCCGCACGCGCTTCGTGGACGGCATGTCCTCCGTGCAGCGGACTGCCAATGTTGCCAGTGCCAGTGTTAATGGACACTCTAGGAGGTGATCGCCTATTCTTTTAATGACTTTTTTATTAGTTACTTATGTGACTGGTGATAATAAAGAAAAGAGAAAAGAAACGTTATAACAACTATGTAAAAAATATTTTTTGTTTTTCAAATTTATAATTAGAACGATGCTAAACAAACTATGTGCTTTCCGCAGCTTCAATAAATCACTTTATTAAGTGCTACATTGGATTTTTGTCTTATGTTATTTTTTGTTTGTTTACAGATAAACATCAGCACTAGGACGTTGAGCATTAAATATAACCTTATTTTTTTACTAATTTTATTTTTTTAATCTATACTTAAAAGAAATTCTTATATAGAAAACTTACCTACTTATGCATTATTAGCATTTCTTTGCGAAGATTTTATCATTTGAATGCTAATAACAGCGTTTAATTATTTAGCTGGATGAGAAAGTATGGTTCAGTGGTGAGAGCGCTTGGACGGTTTCCATGAAGCGCGGGCTCAAATCCAGCTACTTTCAAATTGTTATTTTAAATAAGTACTTTTATATTGTGCTACTTTTTTTTAATAAGTTCTTTTATATTATTTAATGGATTCGATAAACTAGAAGTTAATCTACTATACTTTTAACATATTTACAGTGATATTCCACACTTAGTAAAGAAAATTCGTTTTTAGAACTTACTGAGTGCGGGTTCATATCCCACTTTTTATACGTTTTCTAAAAAAAAAGTATAAATGTTCTATAATTTGATATTAAAACAATATAATATATTGTATTTTTTTAACACACAACATAAGAAATTTGACAGATCTGTGTGTCTATTTGAGGCACTGTAACTCCTGAATGAATTTAAATCCTTGTTCATATCTTTTGTATTAGCAGTTTAAAAGTCAGAAGCACTTTGCTAAGATAGTGTAGTGATTTTTTTTAACTTAGGTTTTTTTTAAAGTTGTACGTAAACGTCATGATGCACAATTTATGGTTGTGAGTGTCAACTTCTATTGATGATATGATTGATGATGATGATGATTTTTGGTGCAACTTCGTTTGTATGCTTTTTTTTTGTTTTTAATGTTTCTAAATGTAAACTAATTACCTGTAGATTTATTTTTAAATTTGTAATGTTTTCTTTGTTTTTTTTTCTTTAAATGAAACTTTGCAGTGTTTATTGTAAATATTAATGTAGGATTAAATAAATATTTTGTATTGATGTAGCATTTTATTTTATTTTGGACTTTAAAATGGTATTGCTGTTTGCCTTGTTGCTACCAGTGATAGAAAATGAAAATATAAATATTCCTTTTTCTCCAAATGGGAATCGAACCTTCAACTGTCGCATCTACATTTGCACGCCCGTGCTGTGCGCCAGGACCGCTTCGTTTTTATTAAGTCGTTACGTGATGGCAGCCCTTTGTAAAGATATCTCTTACATTTTAAGGAACACACCGCGTAACATTGCCTTCGCACTTCGAGTATTCAGTTCAGTTGTTTTGACATATTACGCTATGAATGCCTCGACGTAGGTCGGAGGAGAGAAAGGTCAGAGGCGAAGAGCCAACCGATTGTACATACTTATTATAAAAAAGTACTAAATACAATAGAACCGTCAGCTTTGTGAAGATGAAAACTTGATTACATCATGCTCCAGTAGTTTTGAAATAAAGAATAGAAATTAAAATAAACAAATTTCTTTGGAATTAAATGTACAAAACAATTTCTTGTAAAGCGCAGACTGTCTAGGATTGGTTATCAAGTAACATGAACGATACCGTCCTATCATGGCGTGGAGACACAAGCGTGATAACTGTGGGTTTCTCTTTAGGAAATGAAATATATAACATTTTCATTTGTCTGTCTGTATGTTGCGTCGTAGCTGCTGACTTTATAGACCGATTTAACTATGGTTTTATTAAATTAAAAGCCTTGTCATCGCACAACTTTTTAGCTATGTTTTGTACTCTACTCTACTCAGCGTCACGCTGTATCCCGCACGAGGCAGGGTAGGCAGAGGGAACCCGGGAACCTAGTGTTAAGACACTCCGTTTCACTTTCGTTCCCCACTTTCAGCCGAATTTGAGGCATAGCATGTTGAGTGACGGAACTCAACGCCGAGCTTTGCCTTCTTACCAAAGCGAAGAAATGAAACATTAAATATATAAATAGAAAATATTAAATATTTCATTTCCTCGGTTGGGGATCGAACCCAGAGCCTGTCGGTAACAGTCACATGCTTGTGCCGCTGCGCCACGACAGGCCTCAAGCTATGTTTTATGAAAATAGAATCACCAAATTAAGAGATCTTCATGTATTTTGCCGGGATGAAGAAGTTTGTTTTTGGTTGGGAGTATTTTAAAAGCTTTAAATTTCGTTTTATTACCGTAGAGTTTGAAACGTTACGTACACGTTGAAAAATACTCAACTCAGCCCCACGTTGTATCCCGCACATGGCAGGGTAGGCAGAGGGAACTTGGGAACCTAGTGTTTAGACTCCCGATTCCACTTCCGTTTGCTACTTTCCGCCGAATTTGAGACATTTCGTGTTGAGTGGCGGGGACTCAAAGCCGCTATTTGCCTCACTCACTTACAGAGCGAAGAAATGAAAACATTAAATATTTAAATTGAAAATATTAAATATTTCATTTCTTCGAGTGGGGATCGAACCCACAACCTGGCGTTTGCAGTGACACGCTTGTGCTGCTGCGTCAGGACAGGCCTCACTTTTAAAAATTATAACAAAAATATCTAATAAATTTTATAGTATGTATTTGTAAAATTGTTTAAAACTGTGGGACGGAACGTAGATACAGCAATATTTCTAATCTAAGCGAAGTCTAGGATAAAATCAGAGGCGCGTATCTCCTCCAGAGGCGGTGTTACATGGGGTCTAGTTTACTTACCAATAAGTAAATCTTACGCTTGTACGCGTTGTCTTTTTTATAAAAACAAAAAAAAACTCTTCGAAGAAATTGGACTATTTATATCAACTTCACCATAGTCGAGTTTTAAAGTAGTTTTGACATGGCAAGTATTTTTTTTTTTTAAACTTAACGAATGCGACAGTTGGCTCACAAATCGTACGTGGATCGTTCAGTTCACAGAGCACAGAAATATTGAATTTTATTGATACAAGTTATCTTATAAAATATGATTTACTAATTAAGAAGTAGATACGACAATAAAACAAAGTGCAAGATAGGCCATCGCTGCGCTGTGTTCGATGCCCGCTTAGGGATATTAATTATTATAATTTGCTCGCTCTCGCAAGACAAATTGATGATGTTGAGAGCTGCTGTTCGTCAAGTACAGAAAATTGAGCTTTGGAAAGGTTTTTATTGCTACAACGCTATATGTGGGCCGCATTTAGAAAATACGTAAATTCATATATGGTTAAAAATAGATCATTTAAAAATAAAAAATAAATCATTTACTTTTTTGTTATAATAGAATCGGAGAATTCAATTATAAATTTCCATTCAATTTAGTGCAGCAGAGGTTTTGTTCAGAAAAACTTGCTGAAAAGTGTTTTGACGCTGGGAGACATTTATATACACTTTTAGTGTTAAAAATCTAGATTCAGATAATCTCTTTAATTTAAAAGCTGGACGCTCTCCAGTCACTGACTGAAGATAGTTTCAATTTTGCCGACACAAAGTGTACGAGAAATAGTCATAATGTCAGTCGGCGGCTTCAAAATGTTATTGGACTAATATATAAGTGTGGTAGATGTTTTCAAAACCCCGATGCTAAAAGAGGGGTGTTAAAACTTAATGTGGTACAAATTTTATGCATAAAAAATAATTAGTTATTATATATTTTTCATAGTAACTATGAGATAAAATGTTAATTATACCTACTTGGGTATTGTAGCAACGTGGGCGTGTTTGTTGTTTGTACGTTCCTGTACGAACGAAAGCTTTATTTATTAGCTTTTATCCTTTGCAGAGCTTCTACTTTATAATCATTAATATTGTGTTAAGAACAAAAAATAAGTTTTCGCGACAATTTATGTACTAGATTTAGTTATTAATTAATATAAAAATATTATGGGAATATTTTAAGAACAGATAATTAAATTTGATGATTTTATTAAAAAAAATAAGCGGACCCAAAACTCACTTATCTTGGCTAAGCGCTTTTAGATTTTATACCACCATCATGATCAAGGCGTCTTATAAAAACCACACACAGACGTTAACTTTGAATATAGTGAAAAGGCACTCCGATGTCATTATGAGTATTATGACACTTCCGTTTGCAAATTTTCGCCTATTTTAGAAGGCGTCAGGTTGTTCGGTAGAACTGAAAGCCGCACTTTGTCTCGTTACCAGAGCGAGTAAATTAAAAGATTAATTATATAATATCTACGAGTGAAGATCAAATCTACCTAACCTATGGCGTTCATAGCCGCACGCTTGTGCCCCTGCCCCGCGACATACGTACCTGTTTGAAAATATTTCTAACTTTACAAAATCGCTAGTAACTCTAAGGCCAGAGTAAAGTACAGGTCAAAGTAACATTAAGTCCAGACTTAGCAGAGCAGGTGTGGGACGACGCCTCAACTCCACACTTCCAATCTAACTTCTCGTTGAGATTTACTACAACTAGCAGTATTAAGGTCACTTTAACAGAATGGTAATTGTATATTTCTTTACATAAGTATTTTATTCAATCTTTATAAAACTAGTGTTTAAGTTAGGATATTTTTTTTGATTGCATCTCGCACATAGCAGGGAAGATAAAGGGAACCTGGGAACCTAGTGTTACGATATTCTGTTTTCATTAAAACGTTTTTGTAACCCATTTTCATAAAAAGATATACATACATATTTGATATAAAAAGCCGCAGATCGAAGATTAAGAGATAGAGAAGACGTTATTATTAATTGGCTGATGGAGTCTAGTGTATACAATCTGTTTACAATTTTTTTTCCTAATTTTGGAAACGATACAATTGTTTGAGGTTGTTATAGCACTTGTTATCATAGTGGGGTTCTTACCTATGACCGTCTCGATGACCACTCGCCACTGAGCCACGAAGGTCTCAAATTATGCCCCATCTTCACATTGTATCCCGCAGATGGAAGGGTAGGGAACAGAGGAGACTTTTCAAGTCCCCTCTGTTCCCTAACTTAGTGTTAAGACACTCCGTCCAGTTTCCTACTTCCCAGCAAATTTGAGGTATTTTGTATTGCCACACTCAACACTACAATTTGCCTTGTCACCATGGCGAAGAAATAAAAACATTATATATTTCAATTGAAAATATTAAATATTTCATTTGTTTGAGGGGTAATCGAACTCACGACGTCTCACGACTCGCGTTTACAATCAGACGCTTGTGCCACTGCCCCTATAACAACTTTATTGAATATTTAGAAGCTTTAAACTTTGCTGTGAGAATTTACTCATAAGGACTTGAGAATATCAAGTCACAAATAAAGAGCTGCATACTTCACAACTCGACCATTACTCATCACAGTTGAAAATTCTATTATACGTGCTCTAGAGGTCTCGTAAGTCCCCGCCAAGCGCTCCAGGGAAATAAAACTTTAGTACTTCCACCGTCTGTAATATCAGTTGGAAGTGATCTTTGACGTAATGCCATGTTTTATTGAGAACAGTAAGTCTTTCCGTTAGTTTTAAGATTTCGTTCGCAGCCTCCGAGGAACACTTCCTTGTAATGACGTCGTTGAGATAAACGGTCGGTTGTAGTTCGCTGGTCGCTGTTTAGTTTAGTAGATACCCTCGTGTCTAATTATGAATTTAAACAGCGTTTAAACTTTTCAAATTTTCCTTTTCTCAGAAATATAAATGCCCGTACATATAATATTCTTAAGGCTATACATTATTCTTAAGGTAGCTTATATACTAAGGTGAGTCCATCACTAAAAATTGAAGAAATGTCATATATAATAGCAATTTATAAATCATTATTTGTAATATTGTTATATAATATTAGATATGGTCTATTAGTTCTATTATCATTCATTTCACTTACATATTTATATGTGAAATCCAAAATCTCTATGACGGTACTCTGTTCCTCATTCCATTTAATGTATATAAAATCGACTTTAATTTAAAATACACGTTTCTATAATACAAGTAGATTTGAGCGACACTAAAATATGTCATAACATTTCCTCATTTCGCTCTCATGAAACCGTTTTACAGCCCTTCTTGATATTGAACAGTGAATCCTTTTATAGGTTGTTTTCAATATATTAATGTTTTTTGTTTTTAAAAATAATATAAATATAACAAATAAACAATATTTGTATATATATTTTAAAGTATTAGGTTACCAAAAGTATTCATCATTGTAAATTATATTAAAAATTATATTCTATATACAAAAAAAATATACACAAAAAAAGTTAAATTTACTTATATTAATTGAAATAAGTTTATTACAATGTGCAATTAACAGTCATTCGGGCCAGGAAGTAGACATGCCGAATTTTAAATAACAATCAATCTCTAGGAACTACGAGTATATATAACGTACTCGTATACTTACATCACACAACTACAGTGCTCAGTTTAAACGGAATCAGTAATAAATAATGAATAAACAAGTTCCTACTAATGTACGATAGTAAAATGAAGTCCGATATGGTGAATTATTATTTATTTCTCATAGTATGATCAATCAAGATAAGCGACTTGGCAATGTAAACCAATCTTGCGTTAGTATACAGGACGTCAAAAGCAAGGAGAGGCCACTTTAATTCATTCGAGTCTGTTATTGACGTTAAGACATTCAAAGTGATATAAGAATAAATAAAAAAAAACATTAGAAAAAATATAATAAGTAAACTTAATAATAAATATTAAAATGTAATAATAATATAGATTAGAAAGCAAAGGGACTCTGTAAGACACATCGCCCTAGTTTCTCCCATTTTAGGATCTCAAAGTCATGTTTTGTCTTCCAGAGCTAGAAATTCAACTAAAACACATTAATCATTAAAAATATCTTTGTGATTTTATGATTACTATAAAATATGATGCTTTTGTCACAATTCTAAGCTAAATTACAGAGTTTGAGTGTAACCGTGAAGTTTGTAGACGTTTGTAGACTCTTTTGACGGTTTGAGTAAACAAAGTTATAAATTTTCAAATGTATGCAAAACTTTCAGATTATACGGCTGGTCGTTTAGGACAATAGGGCTTAGTGATCAGAACTCTGGGATGATTTTCAAAAGGCATAGGTTCAAATTCCGCCTCGTTAAATCTTTTATACGTGTAGTATAAAGTATTTAATATATTCAATAACAATTAGTATAGAAATTATTACAAACATTTGTAGTTCATCGTGCACATAGCAGATCGGACTGAGGGAATCAAGCTGTAGCACTCTAGTTACTCATTTTCCGTTCTTGGTCAAAAAAGAGAAATTTAACAATAACAACAAGAACATATAAAAAGAATTAATCTGGATTTTTTTTAACACCAAGAAGACAAATTAACTTTGATCGTAATTTTGTTTTGATTTCGTCGAAACAAACAAGCAAGGCCTTTTTTTTTTTTGATAAAATAAGTTAAATATTCTATATTGGTAAATTGACAATAAAATAAATACATACAAAGGCGTCGTGACACACAAACACAAGGTAAAGCGCAGCGTTGAGTTTCGCCATTTAACACTCAAAGTGGCGAAAGGAGGGAAGGCAACGAGTGCCTTGAAACTAGATTCCCAACTTTCAATGGCCTTACCCTACCCTACCGTGTGTAGGGGTACTGCATTAAGTTGTTTATAAATGAAAATAAAAAGCCTTCTTTTTTCCAGTTAAAACTATTTCCTTTAGTGTATTCCACTGTACAATGAATCACCTAGTATTACTTAGAAAACCTGACTAGCCTATCATTAATCAACAATACAAAAAGCTTGCCATATCTAAACGAGCGTATAATTCTATTTGTACGAAGGATAATTCTTCCGTTGCATTTTCAAATTACCATTGTGAATATAATTTTCTCCTTTTGAGGTGGTCAAGGTACAAACATTATAAGTTTGATTTCTATTTGAAGAATTTTACTATATTTTGATATTTTCTGGATCTGCTGAAAAGACAAGGCGCAGCGTTAAGTTCCGTCGCATAATATGTAATGTATTAAAATTTAGTGGAAAGCGGGAAATTGTGTGCCTTAACACTAAGTTCCTCCACTATTCAACGCTCAAAGAGTCAAATTTGGCGGAAAGTGTTTAAGGTGTCAACTACTATGAAATGAGGTACTTTTATACATGAACGCGTGTCGTGTCGTGGCGTGCGCGTGGTTCCCCAGATGAAGTCGCTGGAGCAGGAGCACCCGTGGATCCCGTCGGAGCGGCAGTACTTCGGGCTGGCGGGCGGCGCGTACGACGCGGCGCGCGTGGGGGGCGCGGGGGGCGCGGGGGGCGAGGGGGGCGCGGAGGGCGGCGGGCGAGTGGCGGGCGCGCGCGCCGCGCAGCTGCGCGAGCGCCGCGACCGCCTGGCGCGCGGCCTCAACGCGCGCGCGCACGCGCTGCTGGGCAAGGAGGAGGAGCAGGTGATCCTCTATTACACTATATTTACTATACATTGACATATATATGCATCTTTAGATTATGAATATATCAGTATAAATTGCATTCACATCCGGTTAGCTGTTCCTGAGATTAGGAAGTGAAAAAGACAATATACAAAAAAGTAACACTATTTTGGGCCCTATAATATGAATTAACAATCCCTATAATTTCATTTTCAATTTATCTTCCATGTACAGACAGTGATCAGTCACATATTTATTATAAGCATGTATATGTGTTACTTACATAATTACATGAGATTCATTCAAGTTACAATTGTGATATGAAAAAAAATATATATATTAAATCATACACAGAAGCAATCAATACAAAAAATACTAAGTTATTTCTTTATTTTTTATTTTGTGTAAAATTTTAAATAAAATGTATCGTATTTATTTTTTTCATATGTGATATTTTAAACGATTAAATGAATAAACAATTAATTAAATAAAAAAATACTAGTATGTATTAAATATTGTGATACAAATTTGAAATGTTTGCGTGTGTCGAGGTTTTTATGGCAGATGAGCATAGGCATTGTAAACACGACAGTTCTCTGTTCGTAGATTTAAAGCGCCACTTGAATTTTAAAATTCCTACAAAATTGCAGAAAATAGAGAACGTTAACATTTCGTCTCAATAGAATTGAAATGTCTTAACATTAGGTTCCCAGGTTCCCTTTGGTTTGGTTTCTCTGTTATATGCGGCATACAGTGCAAAGCTAATAAGAGTGACGTTGTTGCTACTATACCTCCCAGTACCAAGACGTAATGCGCAAAAAGAAGATCGTGGAAGCCGACCGCGCCAAGCTGGTGCAGGTGATGGCGGAGCTGGACGAGAAGAAGCGGCGCACGCTGGTGGGCGCCTGCGAGCAGGTGGACCGCGACTTCGGCTCCATCTTCAGCGCGCTGCTGCCGGGCGCGCAGGCGCGCCTGGCGCCGCCGCCCGGCGCCGGCGTGCTGGCCGGCCTGCGCGTGCGCGTGGCCTTCAACGGCGTGTGGAAGGAGTCGCTGGCCGAGCTGTCCGGCGGCCAGCGCTCGCTCGTGGCGCTGGCGCTGGTGCTGGCCATGCTGCTCTTCAAGCCGGCGCCGCTCTACGTCCTGGACGAGGTGGACGCGGCGCTGGACCTGTCGCACACGCAGAACATCGGCCGCATGCTGAAGGACCACTTCCGCCACTCCCAGTTCATCGTGGTCTCCCTGAAGGACGGCATGTTCAACAACGCCAACGTCTTGTTCCGCACGCGCTTCGTGGACGGCATGTCCTCCGTGCAGCGGACTGCCAATGTTGCCAGTGCCAGTGTTAATGGACACTCTAGGAGGTGATCGCCGATTCTTTTAATGTCTTTTTTATTAGTTACTTATGTGACTGGTGATAATAAAGAAAAGAGAAAAGAAACGTTATAACAACTATGTAAAAAATATTTTTTGTTTTTCAAATTTAAAATTAGAACGATGCTAAACAAACTAGTATGTGCTTTCCGCAGCTTCAATAAATCACTTTATTAAGAGCTACATTGGATTTTTGTCTTATGTTATTTTTTGTTTGTTTACAGATAAACATCAGCACTAGGACGTTGAGCATTAAATATAACCTTATTTTTTTACTAATTTTATTTTTTTAATCTATACTTAAAAGAAATTCTTATATAGAAAACTTACCTACTTATGATGTTAGCATTTCTTTGCGAAGATTTTATCATTTGAATGCTAATAACAGCGTTTAATTATTTAGCTGGATGAGAAAGTATGGTTCAGTGGTGAGAGCGCTTGGATTGTTTCCATGAGGCGCGGGTTCAAATCCAGCTACTTTCAAATTGTTTATTTTAAATAAGTATTTTTATATTGTGCTACTTTTTTTTTAATAAGTACTTTTGTATTATTTAATGGATTCAATAAACTAGAAGTTAATCTACTATACTTTTAACATATTTACAGTGATATTCCACACTTAGTAAAGAAAATTCGTTTTTAGAAAATGTATAACGGATGGATACTGAGTGCGGGTTCATATCCTGCTATGTAATATTTTTATACGTTTTCTAAAAAAATAATTAAACTAATTTGATATTAAAACAATATAATATATTGTATTTTGTTAACACACAACATAATAAATTTGACAGATCTGTGTGTCTATTTGAGGCACTGTAACTCCTGAATGAATTTAAATCCTTGTTCATATCTTTTGTATTAGCAGTTTAAAAGTCAGAAGCACTTTGCTAAGATAGTGTAGTGATTTTTTTTAATTTAGGTTTTTTTTAAAGTTGTACGTAAACGTCATGATGCACAATTTATGGTTGTGAGTGTCAACTTCTATTGATGATATGATTGATGATGATGATGATATTTGGTGCAACTTCGTTTGTATGCTTTTTTTTTGTTTTTAATGTTTCTAAATGTAAACTAATTACCTGTAGATTTATTTTTAAATTTGTAATGTTTTCTTTGTTTTTTTTTTTCTTTAAATGAAACTTTGCAGTGTTTATTGTAAATATTAATGTAGGATTAAATAAATATTTTGTATTGATGTAGCATTTTATTTTATTTTGGACTTTAAAATGATATTGCTGTTTGCCTTGTTGCTACCAGTGATAGAAAATGAAAATATAAATATTCCTTTTTCTCCAAATGGGAATCGAACCTTCAACTGTCGCATCTACATTTGCACGCCCGTGCCGTGCGCCAGGACCGCTTCGTTTTTATTAAGTCGTTACGTGATGGCAGCCCTTTGTATCTAAGATATCTCTTAGATTTTAAGGAACACACCGCGTAACATTGCCTTCGCACTTCGAGTATTCAGTTCAGTTGTTTTGACATATTACGCTATGAATGCCTCGACGTAGGTCGGAGGAGAGAAAGGTCAGAGGCGAAGAGCCAACCGATTGTACATACTTATTATAAAAAAGTACTAAATACAATAGAACCGTCAGCTTTGTGAAGATGAAAACTTGATTACATCATGCTCCAGTATTTTTGATATAAGTAATAGAAATAAAAATAAACAAATTTCTTTGGAATTAAATGTACAAAACAATTTCTTGTAAAGCGCAGACTGTCTAGGATTGGTTATCAAGTAACATGAACGATACCGTCCTATCATGGCGTGGAGACACAAGCGTGATAACTGTGGGTTTCCCTTTAGGAAATGAAATATATAACATTTTCATTTATCTGTCTGTATGTTGCGTCGTAGCTGCTGACTTTATAGACCGATTTAACTATGGTTTTATTAAATTAAAAGCCTTGCATCGCACAACTTTTTAGCTATGTTTTGTACTCTACTCTACTCAGCGTCACGCTGTATCCCGCACGAGGCAGGGTAGGCAGAGGGAACCCGGGAACCTTGTGTTAAGACACTCCGTTCCACTTTCGTTCCCCACTTTCCGCCGAATTTGAGGCATAGCATGTTGAGTGGCAGAACTCAACGCCGAACTTTGCCTTCTTACCAAAGCGAAGAAATGAAACATTAAATATTTAAATAGAAAATATTAAATATTTCATTTCCTCGGCTGGGGATCGAACCCAGAGCCTGTCGGTAACAGTCACATGCTTGTGCCGCTGCGCCACGACAGGCCTCAAGCTATGTTTTATGAAAATAGAATCACCAAATTAAGAGTTCTTCAAGTATTTTGCCGGGATGAAGAAGTTTGTTTTTGGTTGGGGGTATTTTAAAAGCTTTAAATTTCGTTTTATCACCGTAGAGTGTGAAACGTTGTTACGTACACGTTGAAAAATACTCAACTCAGCTCCACGTTGTATCCCGCACATGGCAGGGTAGGCATAGGGAACTTGGGAACCTAGTGTTTAGACTCCCGATTCCACTTCCGTTCGCTACTTTCCGCCGAATTTGAGACATTTCGTGTTGAGTGGCGGGGACTCAACGCCGCTATTTGCCTCACTCACTTACAGAGCGAAGAAATGAAAACATTAAATATTTAATCTGGAAATATTAAATATTTCATTTCTTCGAGTGGGGTCGAACCCACAACCTGGCGTTTGCAGTGACACGCTTGTGCTGCTGCGTCAGGACAGGCCTCAGTTTTAAAAATTATGACAAAAATATCTAATAAATTTTATAGTATGTATTTGTAAAATTATTTAAAACTGTGGGACGGAACGTAGATACAGCAATGTTTCTAATCTAAGCGAAGTCTAGGATAAAATCAGAGGCGCGTATCTCCTCCAGAGGCGGTGTTTCATGGGGTCTAGTTTACTTACCAATAAGTAAATCTTACGCTTGTACGCGTTGTCTTTTTTATAAAAACAAAAAAAAGTTTCTCCGAAGAAATTGGACTATTTATATCAACTTCACCATAGTCGAGTTTTAAAGTAGTTTTGACATAGCAAGTATTTTTTTTTTTTTTTTAAAACTTAACGAATGCGACAGTTGGCTCAGAAATCGTACGTGGATCGTTCAGTTCACAGAGCACAGAAATGTTGAATTTTATTGATACAAGTTATCTTATAAAATATGTTTTACTAATTAACAAGTAGATACGACGAGGCCTGTCGTGGCGCAGCGGCACAAGAGTGTGAGTGTAACCGACAGGTTCTGGGTTCGATCCCCAGTCGAGGAAGTGAAATATTTAATATTTTCAATTTAAATATTTAATGTTTCATTTCTTCGCTCTGGTAATAAGGCTAAGCGCGGCGTTGAGTTTCCGCCACTCAACACGCAATGCCTCAAATTCAGCGGAAAGTGGGGAACAGAAGTGGAACGGAGTGTCTTTACACTAGGTTCCCGGGTTCCCTCTGCCTACCCTGCCTCGTGCGGGATACAGCGTGAAGCTGAGAGAGATACGACAATAAAACAAAGTGCAAGATAGGCCATCGCTGCGCTGTGTTCGATGCCCGCTTAGGGATATTAATTATTATAATTTGCTCGCTCTCGCAAGACAAATTGATAATGTTGAGAGCTGCTGTTCAATACGTGATGTACAGAAAATTGAGCTTTGGAAAGGTTTTTATTGCTACTATGCTATATGTGGGCCGCATTTAGAAAATACGTAAATTCATATATGGTTAAAAATAGATCATTTAAAAATAAAAAATAAATCATTCACTTTTTTGTTATAATAGAATCGAAGAATTCAATTATAAATTTCCATTCAATTTAGTGCAGCAGAGGTTTTGTTCAGAAAAACTTGCTGAAAAGTGTTTTGACGCTGGGAAACATTTATATACACTTTTAGTGTTAAAAATCTAGATTCAGATAATCTCTTTAATTTAAAAGCTGGACGCTCTCCAGTCACTGACTGAAGATAGTTTCAATTTTGCCGACACAAAGTGTACGAGAAATAGTCATAACGTCAGTCAGCGATTTCAAAATGTTATTGGTCTAATATATAAGTGTGGTAGATGTTTTCAAAACCCCGATGCTAAAAGAGGGGTGTTAAAGGTTTGACATGTCTCTCTGCTTGCTTTCTGCACCGTAGCTCCTGAATTGATGGAAATAATTGAGTGTGAATTATTTTAATACTTATTATTTTAATTCGACATAAGATCTTTTATGAAAATCAAATTAGTAAGTTAAGAGCACTTTATCAAGATGAGCTAGTGATATTTTTGGTCATTTTTTATTATTTTTAATTTTATTGTTTATTACGGGGAGATAAACAAGAAAAACTTAATGTGGTACAAATTTTATGCATAAAAAATAATTAGTTATTATATATTTTTCATAATAACTATGAGATAAAATGTTAATTATACCTACTTGGGTACTGTAGCAACGTGGGCGTGTTTGTTGTTTGTACGTTCCTGTACGAACGAAAGCTTTATTTATTAGCTTTTATCCTTTGCAGAGCTTTTACTTTATAATCATTAATATTGTGTTAAGAGCAAAAAATAAGTTTTCGCGATAATTTATGTACTAGATTTAGTTATTAATTAATATAAAAATATTTTGGGAATATTTTAAAATATTTTAAGTACAGAAATCACTTATCTTGGCTCAGCGCTTTTCGATCTTATACCACCATCATGATTAAGGCTTCTTATAAAAACCACACTCAAACTGACACACAGACGTAACTTTGAATATAAGGCACTTCGATGTCATTAAGACATTTCCGTTTACAATTTTTCGCCGATTTTGGTAGGCGTCGCACGCTTGAGCCCCTGCCCCACGACATACGTACCTGTTTTAAAATATTTCTAACTTTACAAAATCGCTAGTAACTCTAAGGCCAGAGTAAAGTACAGGTCAAAGTAACATTAAGTCCAGACTTAGCAGAGCAGGTGTGCGACGACGCCTCAACTCCACACTTCCAATCTAACTTCTCGTTGAGATTTACTACAACTAGCAGTATTAAGGCCACTTTAACGGGATGGTAATTGTATATTTCTTTACATAAGTATTTTATTCAATCTTTATAAAACTAGTGTTTAAGTTAGGATATATTTTTATATTGCATCTCGCACATAACAGGGAAGATAAAGGGAACCTGGGAACCTAGTGTTACGATATTCTGTTTTCATTAAGACATTTTTGTAACCCATTTTCATAAAAAAATATACATACATATTTGATATAAAAAGCCGCAGATCGAAGATTAAGAGATAGAGAAGACGTTATTATTAATTGGCTGACGGAGTCTAGTGTATACAATCTGTTTACAATTTTTCTCCTAATTTTGGAAACGATAGGATTGTTTGAGGTTGTTATAGCACTTGTTATCATAGTGGGGTTCTTACCTATGACCGTCTCGATGACCACTCGCCACTGAGCCACGAAGGTCTCAAATTATGCCCCATCTTCACGTTGTATCCCGCAGATGGAAGGGTGGGGGTAGAGGGTTGAGGGACTTGAGAAGTCCCCTCTGTTCCCTAACTTAGTGTTAAAACACTCCGTCCCGTTTCCTACTTCCCAGCAAATTTGAGGTATTTTGTATTGCCACACTCAACACTACAATTTGCCTTGTCACCATGGCGAAGAAATGAAAACATTAAATATTTCAATTGAAAATATTAAATATTTCATTTCTTTGAGTGGTAATCGAACTCACGACGTCTCACGACTCGCGTTTACAATCAGACGCTTGTGCCACTGCCCCTATAACAACTTTATTGAATATTTAGAAGCTTTAAACTTTGCTGTGCGAATTTACTCATAAGAACTTGAGAATATCAAGTCACAAATAAAGAGCTGCATACTTCACAACTCGACCATTACTCATCACAGTTAAAAATTCTATTAGACGTGCTCTAGAGGTCTCGTAAGTCCCCACCAAGCGCTCCAGGGAAATAAAACTTTAGTACTTCCACCGTCTGTAATATCAGTTGGAACTGATCTTTGACGTAATGCCATGTTTTATTGAGAACAGTAAGTCTTTCCGTTAGTTTTAAGATTTCGTTCGCAGCCTCCGAGGAACACTTCCTTGTAATGACGTCGTTGAGATAAACGGTCGGTTGTAGTTCGCTGGTCGCTGTTTAGTTTAGTAGATACCCTCGTGGCTAATTATGAATTTAAACAGCGTTTAAACTTTTCAAATTTTCCTTTTCTCAGAAATATAAATGCCCGTACATATAATATTCTTAAGGCTATACATTATTCTTAAGGTAGCTTATATACTAAGGTGAGTCCATCACTAAAAATTGAAGAAATGTCATATATAATAGCAATTTATATTTCATTATTTGTAATATTGTTATATATATATATATATATATATATATATATATATATATATATATATATATATATATATATATATATATATATATATGTATATATACATATATATATATATATATATATATATATATATATATATATATATATATATATATATATATATATACATATATATATATATATATATATATATATATATATATATATATATATATATATATATATATATATATATATATATATATATATATATATATATATATATATATATATATATATATATATATATATATATATATATATATATATATATATATATATATATATATATATATATATATATATATATATATATATATATATATATATATATATATATATATATAATATATATATATATATATATATATATATATATATATATATATATATATATATATATATATATATATATATATATATATATATATATATATATATATATATATATATATATATATATATATATATATATGGTCTATTAGTTCTATTATCATTCATTTCACTTACATATTTATATGTGAAATCCAAAATCTCTATGACGGTACTCTGTTCCTCATTCCATTTAATGTATATAAAATCGACTTTAATTTAAAATACACGTTTCTATAATACAAGTAGATTTGAGCGACACTGAAATACGCCATAACATTTCCTCATTTCGCTCTCATGAAACCGTTTTACAGCCCTTCTTGATATTGAACAGTGAATCCTTTTATAGGTTGTTTTCAATATATTAATGTTTTATTGTTTTTAAAATTAATTTAAATAAAGAATATTTGTATATATTTTAAAGTATTAGGTTACCAAAAGTATTCATCATTGTAAATTATATTAAAAATAATATTCTATATATATACAAAAAATATATATACACAAAAAAAAATACTTACATTAATTGAAATAAGTTTATTACAATGTGCAATTAACAGTCATTCGGGCCAGGAAGTAGACATGCCGAATTTTAAATAACAATCAATCTCTTGAACTACGAGTATATATAACGTACTCGTATACTTACATCATACAACTACAGTGCTCAGTTTAAACGGAATCAGTAATAAATAATGAATAAACAAGTTCCTACTAATGTACGATAGTAAAATGAAGTCCGATATGGTGAATTATTATTTATTACTCAAAGTATGATCAATCAAGATAAGCGACTTGGCAATGTAAACCAATCTTGCGTTAGTATACAGGACGTCAAAAGCAAGGAGAGGCCACTTTAATTCATTCGAGTCTGTTATGGACGTTAAAACATTCAAAGTGATATAAGAATAAATAAAAAAAAACATTAGAAAAAATATAATAAGTAAACTTAATAATAAATATTAAAATGTAATAATAATATAGATTAGAAAGCAAAGGAACTCTGTAAGACACATCGCCCTAGTTTCTCCCATTTTAGGATAAGTACGTATTGAGTAGCGGATCTCAAAGTCATGTTTTGTCTTCCAGAGCGAGAAATTCAACCAAAACACATTAATCATTAAAAATATCTTTGTGATTTTATGATTACAATAAAATATGATACTTTTGTCACAATTCTAAGCTAAATTACAGAGTTTGAGTGTAACAGTGAAGTTTGTAGACGTCTCTTTTGACGGTTTGAGTAAACAAAGTTATAAATTTTCAAATGTATGCAAAACTTTCAGATTATATGGCTGGTCGTTTAGGACAATAAGGCTTAGTGATCAGAACTCTGGGATGATTTTCAAAAGGCATAGGTTCAAATTCCGCCTCGTTAAATTTTTTATACGTGTAGTATAAAGTATTTAATATATGCAATAACAATTAGTATAGAAATTATTACAAACATTTGTAGTTCATCGTGCACATAGCAGATAGGACTGAGGGAATCAAGCTGTAGCACTCTAGTTACTCATTTTCCGTTCTTGGTCAAAAAAAAAGAAATTTAACAATAACAACAAGAACATATAAAAAGAATTAATCTAGATTTTTTTTAACATCAAGAAGACAAATTAACTTTGATCGTAACTTTGTTTTGATTTCGTCGAAACAAACAAGCTATGACATTTTTTTGTTTGATAAAATAAGTTAAATATTCTATATTGGTACATACTTACGTTTAGATAAATTGACAATAAAATAAATACATACAAAGGCATCGTGACACACAAGCACAAAGTAAAGCGCAGCGTTGAGTTTCGCCACTTAATTCTCAAAGTGGCGGAAGAAGGCAATTAGTGCCTTGAAACTAGATTCCCAACTTTCAATGGCCTTACCCTACCCTACCGTGTGTAGGGGTACTGCATGAAGTGGTTTATAAAAGAGAATAAAAAGCCTTCTTTTTTCCAGTTAAAACTATTTCCTCTAGTATATTCCACTGTACAATGAATCACCTAGTATTACTTAGAAAACCTGACTAGCCTATCATTAATCAACAATACAAAAAGCTCGCCATATCTAAACGAGCGTATAATTCTATTTGTATGAAGGATAATTCTTCCGTTGCCTTTTCAAATTACCATTGTGAATATCTTTTTATCCTTTTGAGGTGGTCGTAGTGAAGCATAGCGTGTGACTGTAGTCGCAAACATTGTAAGTTTGGTTTCTATTTGAAGAATTGTATTATATTTTTAGTATGTTTTAAAGTGTTATTCCACACTTAGGACAGAAAATACTAAACTTAAATTTAAAAGCGTATAAAAATTTTGAACGTAGCAGGATTTGAACCCGCGCCTCTGGAATACCGTTCCAGCGCTCTGACCAACTAAGCCATTCGTTCTCACCGAGCTCCGTCGAAATTCTTATACGCTTGTTACAACTTATTTATGTTGTTAGCATCTCTGTAGGGAGATTTTTACAAATTTCCGCTACCCAAAGACAACTCGTAAGAATTATCGTTTGGCAAGAGAGAATACTATTTATTTTAATATTTTTACTATGTTTTAAAGTGTTATTCCACACTTAGGACAGAAAATACTAAACTTAAATTTAAAAAGCGTATCAAAATTTTTCTAACAACATAAATAAGTTGTAACAAGCGTATAAGAATTTCGACGGAGCTCGGTGAGAACGAATGGCTTAGTTGGTCAGAGCGCTGGAACGGTATTCCAGAGGCGCGGGTTCAAATCCTGCTTCGTTCAAAATTTTTATACGCTTTTTAAATTTTAGTTTAGTAATTGTATTATATTTTGATATTTTCTCTATTTGCTGAAAAGACTCCGTCACGTAATATGTAATGTTTTGAATACTGGTGGAGAGCAGGAAATTAAGTGTCTTAACACTTCCTCTTCCTCCATTTTTTCTGATTACCAGGTTATACGCAGAACACACAACGTAGAAACTACAAAAAATATCAATTTGCTTTTAGTTTTTGAAGAGGAAAGAAGAAGAGGTAGAAAGTACTTGCTACTTACTTTCATAGTCTTTCCAGTCCAGAAGCTTGCTTACAAATATTCTCCAACACCGCAGTTTATAGTTTCGTATAAATAGCATCTAGCTACTTTACACCTCGCTGCGATTGAATAAGATTAGCGAGTCTGGCTCTGAAATTGGCCTGACATACATGATTACACACAAAGCAAAGCCATTTTGAACATATAATTTCTGAAATCAATACGTCACTCTTTTGTTTTACTTTATGTTATTGCAGTTGGCCCTATAGGGCTATATTGCTTTTATACCAAAATTAGGTGGAGAGGGAAGAGGATGATCCGTACCTGAGAAATTGCTGCCTAACCTGTCATATGCGGGATACAGTATGAATCCGAAAAAAACATCTTCTAAGTAATTTTAGTAAAAAATAAGCTTTTCAAAAAATTTAAACAAATTTTTAATATATTATTGTCAAGTTTGTATTGAAGAAAAGTTTGGAAGAGGAAAAAATCTGAAAATAATATTCATTAGCAAGTAAACATCGATCTGAAAGGTTCCAGGTAACGGTCGTGTTTACAGTCCGCCTTATTATCTCATTACCTTCGTATTACGGAACAAAGGCACTTTTATGTATTAGATAATGACGATATACTTATTATATTTGTCGCCTGGAGGCTTGTCGTGGTGCAGGGGCACAAGCGCATAAACGTAAGAATGTAAACGCGACACGTTGGGGGTTCGATTTCCACTTGAGGAAATGAAATATTTTTATTTCTTCGCTCTGTTAAGAAGGCAAAGCGCGGCGTTAAGTTCCGCCACTCAATTCGCAATGCCTACGTTGCACACTCGTGACCCTGAACCACGACTAGCCTACGTACTAGCCTAAGTTTAACATTAACATAATTCTGTTAATTATTATTTTGCGGTATTAACCAAGTCCACATATAAATGATATGCCTAGCCTAGTTAAAGTTAAACTATCTAACTTCATACAGTACCTAGTCTAGTACACACACACTATATATATGTGTACAACGATCATTATTTGTAAATGGAATATATAATAAAAAAAATCTTGTAATGGATGTTCATAAATTTAATAGGGCACAAAATAGTGTAGTATAGTATTTATAGTGACAGTATTTTCAAAACTTTTGTCTGTGTGTTTGTATGCGCTAATGTTAGATACAGCTAACTTGATTTAAATGCAATTGTCATTATTATATTTTGGACATTTTTCCTTAACGTTTTGTTAAAAATTAAATACTGGAAAAAAATTACATAAAATATATTTTAGCTATAGCTATAGCTAAAATTTCAATATCTAGATATCGTCTAAAAAGTGATTCTGTTATTAAAACGAGAGAGAAGTTGAAATTAATCAAAAAAAAATAGAGTAATAGAAGTGGGCGAAGCCGCGGGCGGCTAGTATTTATTATTCTCATTTCTTGCTATGGTAAGATATGCAAAGCGCGGCGTTGAGTGCCACCATTTAATATGCAATGTCACACTTGACTTAAAAAAGAACTTACTAGAATCCATAAATATTCTGTAATTTAGTCGTTGTTAGTTTTAATGGACTCTTTGTAAAATAAACATTTTATTTGAATTTTTTAAACTCTCGTGGCGCTGAGCAGCGGCACAAACTTCTGACTGCAAAGATTGTTGTAGGTCTGCAATTCTTATTAGGTAAATATACTCGTATTGTATTGTTTTCGTATAATCACTAAGGTAATAATTTAAAAAATAAAATAAAGGCAAATTAAATAAGATGACCGATAAATTTAAAACTATAAAACTTTGTATCAGCTTTTACAAGATACGTAAACGTTATGTATCTTATAGCGACAGTCCAGTTCATTAATCTCGGGCAAGACTTGGCTGTTTGCGGTGAAACTGAATAATGAAAGGACTGATAGATTAACACTTTCCTTAATAATACGTTTACCAATTTTTTATACTCTGATTTTGTAGTTCAGTAGACTGTGTAGACATTAAATAAATGATAAATGCCTTGGAAATGAAATGCTTGATCCAATATTATATTTATATCCTAGCGTAGCCACTTATGTATCGTATTGGGCATAGGCTCTTATTGCAGTCTGGTTTGTAATAAATTAATAAATGTATAGTATATAAAGAAAAATAAAAAAGTGGGGAACGGAAATGGAAGGAAGTGTTTTAACATTAGGTTCCCAAGTTTCCTTTGCCTACCCTGCCATAAAGCGTGAAGCTGAGTGAGTGAATGAGTATAGTATATATAAGTATACAAATTATTTTGTGATGATCACTTAGTATATCTGCTTGGTTTACTATTATGTTAATAGTAAAATTTACTTTCAAGTAAAAAAAAACTTTGTTGAATTCATTAAGAAGGTCATATCACCATAAACTGTAGATCAACTCTCAATAAAACGATAAAGACAGCCTTAACTATACAAGTTATATATCGAATCCTCCAGTCTCAAAGTTCTCTCTTTGAGGATCTTGCACTTACTAAACAACTTGAACGTATATGATATTGACTGGTTTCGATATACGTACTTGTAATACTTCGATATGACTGTGTAACTTTATTAGGTATTCCAGTACTATTTGCTAGGACATGATGATGATTATGTTAGCGGTCTTTTTCTTTGCTTACTTCCTTCTACTTTTTGTCTGATGATGTACAGGCATTAACATTCCAGTATTTCCTTATATATTTTTTCCTTTAACGCACGGGACATCTAGTGTCAAGGCACTCCGTTTCCCAATTTTTGCAAATTTTTCAAGACGTTTGGTTATGAATGACGGAACTACGTAATTGAGTTCCGCTTTGTTTTATTACATATTTTAGCTTCATTTAGTCTCTTGTAGCGGAGTGGGCAAAGAGACGACTGGTCCCATGATATCTTCTTACGTCAGAAGAAAATTAAATATTTATTGGTTCATATCCTCGAGTAAAAAGTAAGGCCAACAATTGTCTAGTTTAAAGTACACAGTCTGTGTCACTGTGACAGGAGATCACAAATACTCTTGTGTTGACTGAAAAAGAAATTAAAATTATATAAAATTCTGTTACAGAAAGATTCTTATTAATATATTACTTTTTGAACAACACGTCTTACTTATAACTGTACAATGTACCGGTTGTTAGAGTCTAACTCTGGAGTGTTGTAGTGAAAATTTTTCATTGTTGAACTTTCCACTAGAGATTTGTTTTGTATATATTATGTTACGGAGAACTCGACTGACAAGGAAAAGTTATATTTTCGCGCGTATCTTGTATGTATTTTTATTACCTGATATCTCCAAAACATCTTTAGAGTTTTACATTATTAAGGTATAATTAGACTCGTCTTAGCAGCCCAAGTGTGTTAAGATAGGTGACATTAAAAAATACAAAACATGTGGACTGTACAACGCCATTGCGATTGCAGTGTTTTTTTTTATTTCTTTAAATTCTTACTACAATATGGGTATAAAATTTAAGGGCTCAATATAAGACTACACAAATAAGTGTATTATGATTAACATTCTTGTAATATTAATAAAATTAATACAATGCGAACGTATAAAAATATGATTTTGCACAAGCGTGTGACTGTAGCCGACATGTTCTGGGTTCGATCCCCAGTCGAGGAAATGAAATTTTTAATATTTTCAATTTAAATATTTAATGTTTCATTTCTTCGCTCTGGTAATAAGGCAAAGCGCGGCGTTGAGTTCCGCCACTCAACACGCAATGCTTCAAATTCGGCGGAAAGTGAGGAACGAAAGGGGAACGATGTGTCTTAAACACAACAACACTAGGTTCCCGGGTTCCCTCTGCCTACCCTGCCTCGTGCGGAATACAGTGTGAAGTTAAGAGAATCCAGTGGGTTTCCAAGGTGATCCCGAGTAAAGTGAATAGGAGGATTGAATATTTATATGCCCATCAGTCCGGCTAAAAGCCACGACGCAAATGTACGTATATATTGTTGCTGTTGTTGCATTAACAGTTGGGACCGATATGAATTTTAGAATGCTCCTTATAAGGATATGTTGGTTGAAAAATATGTTCCGATTAATAATGTCCTTGATTTTCGCGATTGTTACACGAAGCTTGCTATGTAATTAGATATAGATATTGTAATTCTATTATCCTATGTATATTACTAAATGAAAAACTCGAATTATGAATGTTTTTTTTAATCGAAAACTTTGCGCAACACTATGGTACCTAGCTGTGTTCAAAGAAACCCGATACATTAAAACACCTTCTTATCTTAGCAACGTTCAAGTGACTCTTAAATTGTTGTACTAATTTTTATATAACATATTAAATAACAAACCCTATAATCAAAGATTTCGATAAAAAAAAAACACATACGCTATGCAGGAGTTAACGTCAACATTAAATTAAATTTTACTATCGGTTTACTAAACTAACTGCGTGACATTACCGTTATATTACTGCCATTGACATTTCTTACTGCCTTAGACATTACCTTGTTTTTGAATAGTTTATGAGAATATAATATATCATAACAACCGCAGAAAAAATAGTGCCTTTTGTCATATTTCTCACAAAAATCCTAAAAAAAGAACACTAAGATATAAAGTGTTACAACTCGTCAGTTCTAGCCAATTGTTAAACATTGCCTATTTATTGCCAGTAAAGGCGCGAGTGGAGGCAGACGAATGGCCGGCGAGACCATAGCTCGTGCCACTAAGATAAGCTAACTCAATAAAAGTACTACCGATAAATTATTTTATACGTTTATACGTACACTGTAGTACCAGCTGCCTGTTATTCTGTTACTTTAAACTTTACAATTACTTTCATCACGGAAGACTTTGTAGTTTGTTAGTGAGTCAACTGCATTTTAAAAGGTCGTATAATTAATATTTATTTTTAGCGTTAACAAATCGCACGCGTCTAGTCCCGAGAAGCAACTAGCTTCCTTTCTGTCAATATGGCTTTAAACAACAAGTTGTGGGTTCTTTCCCAACTCGAAGAAGTGTAATATTTAAAATTTTCAATTAAATATTTAATGTTTACATTTTCTTTGCTCTAATAACAAAGCGTGGCGTTGAGTTCCGTCACTCAACGCGTAATGCCTCAAATAAGGTTCCGAAGTTTCTTCTGCCTACCCTGCCACAGCGCGAAGCGAAAAGCGAAAAAAAACATTGTTCCACTATGGTCTAAAATATATAATTTTCAATCATATTTTAATCTTTTCCCCCTACTACGTGAAAATCCTGTAATAAATAAGTGTAGGAAAGGCGCGAGTCAAGTCAGACAAATCGCTGGCCACCATCGTCCGCTCTTGATAACGTTATGTGGAATAAACTGGGCATTTTTTTTGGTTTTATCTACAAAGACGTATGGCAACATTTGCATAGGTTCCACAATTATAGCAGTATATATCGCCTTCCTTATTACCATACATTGTATTGTATTAGCATAACGGTTTTAAATTTCACTTTTTTACTTTGTTTTTACTGGTAGGTTACTTTTAACTGCAAACTGTATAGGATATAAACAGGGCTTATTTCTTTCATATATTTTTTATAAAAAAATAAATCTCTTCTTATATTAACAAGCTGTACAGTTTGTAGGATTGCATGATTACTTTATTCTTTATATTATAGTCTATTTGCTTGATTGCTTTTAGCCTTCTTGGCTTTTCGATGTAAATCAGGGTATCTACAGCTCGAGTTATTTTAAGTAATAAGAATGGCATGTCATATAAAAATGTGTAGTAATCTGTTTAAAGCGATATCTGTAAGCTTAATATATGAATAATCACAAAACAACCAACCCTCAGCTTCACACTATAGCCCACGCACAAGTTCTTAATAGGTATTGGGCAACCATAGGGGGTGTACACCACAGGGCTATTTGGGGCCTTGAAGGGTACAAGCCCCTGATTGTAGCTCTGTGAAATAATTAGAATCATTATTAAGATTATATTTTCAATTTAAATATTTAATGTTTTCATTTCCTTTCAAAACGCAGCGTTGAGTTCCGCTACTCAACACGCTATGCCTCAAAATTCGGCGCAAAGTTGGGAACGGAAATGGAATGGAGTGTCCTAACACTAGGTTCCCAAGATCCCTCTTTCTATCCTGCCATGTGCGGGATACAGCGTGAAGCTTAGTATTATTAAGATTAATTTAAAGAAATATCTGACTAGAAATATTTTCAGGTCAGATTTCAGTTCTGAATCGGCAGGCTTTGCGATGAATGTACGAGGTTAAATTTATTTTCTAATTATAAATTATTTTGAGGTATATTTTATAAATGTAGCATAGAACATTATTTAATATGTTACTACAATATAACCTACAGCACTGTCTATGGCAATCAAAGCGGAGACGGACATTTTGTTGAGACTTATCTCTATATCCTGCAGCAGAAAAAAAAGTTTCTTTTTACTGGTACCTTATGTTAAGACGCTGCATTAATATTGGGATGTTTGCCTTCTCTACTTACTGCTAAACTATTGCGGCTTTGCATGTTATTGGCATTTAGTAGAGTGAGGATCGAACCCACAATTTCGCGTTGTCGTCGCGTTTACAGGCTCACGCTTGTGCCTCTGGTCTGCGACGGGCCATTTAATTATACAATATTAATTATAATTCCGTTCATTATTATTCTAAGGTTATAACTATAACTAATATGTAAACTATGTGTAACGACGTAGACATATAAGACGAGTTAGACATATATATACATATGTGGAAGTAAGCTCACAAGACTTTGGTAATCTAATTTTATACAGTAGCTAGTCTAAGAACTTACTGTTAGACTACATTTACTATAGTGTAATAGTGTCTGTAACTCTTTCCGCGTTTTGCCTTATATAAGAGCGAAGATATGAAAATATTAAATGTTTAAATTGAAAATAATAAATATTTCATTTCCCCGACTGGGGATCGAACTCACAACCTGTCTCACATATAATATATAATATATAATGTAAAGTTTTGATTAAAAAAAAAGGGACATGTCCCGCTGAGTTTCTTTCGCCGGTTCTTCTCAGGTCTGAGGCAATAACTTTAGTGAACTGGTGGTAAATTGTTTGACGTTCAAAAAACGAAGCTTGTAACTTCTTATTTTGAATAAAATATTTTGAATTTGAATTTGAATTTGAATTTGAATTTGTCGATTACAGTCACACGCTTGTGTCGCTTCTCAATTAGATTAACTAATGGACGAGGTATTTAACAATACCTCGAAAGAATTTTTAGTTTTATTAATAATAATGTCAATAGTTAATCAAAATTTAGTATTAAATAAATAGTATTTAGTTAAATTGATTAACATGGTCATAACATCATCAACTATAGATCAACTCTCAATAGTACGATAAAGTTGGCTTTAACTACTCAAGCGATCTATAGACTACTCCAGTCTCAAGATGATCTCTGAGGATGTTGCACTTACAAAACAACTTAAACGTATGAGATATTGGCTTATTTTGATATAATGCTACAACGTCACTATGTGACTTTTGTGGGTCTAGCATATATAGGTAGGTGGTAAATAGGTATTCTATTACTATTTCGTATTACATATACTGCAGGCATTCACTATCCAGGTTTTCTTTTTTTCATTTGATAATTTTCTTACAGTTAATATTATAACTTTTAATGCCAGGAATTTAGTGTTAAGACACTTCGTTCCACAGTTTCTGCCAAATTTTCAATACATTGCATCTCGAATGGCGTAACTCACTTGTTACATTCTTTAGTTACATCCTGTAAGTAGCAGGGTAGGCAAAGAGAAGATGGAAATCTAGTCCTGATACACGACTGATTTCATGGTATCTTGGGTTAAAAGAATCAATTTCTGGAGTGGAAATCGAGTCCACAATCGTGGCGTTTACAATCCATCAGCTGTGCCACTGAGCCACGAGAGTCTATATGATTGGGATCCACAGGAGATTGTAAGGAAAAAGGTCGAAATTATTTTTATTTATGCTTACTTATTACTCTACACTGTACGTATCGTGAGTTACGTTATCACTTTTGTAGCAGTTATTAGAGTCCAACTCTTGGGCAATACCCAAGTAGCAAGGGCAATAACAACTGCTACGAAAATACAAAGAGAACCAACTAACTATAGAACATTTTTCATTGTTGAACTTTCTACTTGACACTTTTGTTGTATATGTTATGTTACGTGGTACTATAAAAATTTGAATTTGTAGTAAAGTTAAATTCTTCCCGACTGACAAGGAAAGGATATGTTTTTCGCGCATTCAGATATCGTTAGATTTTCCTTAGCAGCCCAAGTGTTCCCAGATACGAGAAATAAAAAAAACATAGAAAAAACGTGTCGACTGAGCGGACGCCATTACTCCTAGTAAAAAAAAAATGTTACAATATTGGTATCAAATTTAAGGGCCCAATAAAATTATTTCAAAAAGATATATCATTATTATAATATATACAAAAAATAATACAATGATTATTAAAATATGAATTTGTGTGAGAAAAGTGAAAAGGGACAGAATATTGATACGGCTATCAGTCAGACCAAAAACAACGACACTAATGTGCGTACATGTTGTTGCGTTAACAGTCGGGACCGATTTATTTTACAAGGCTTCTTGTGTGGATTTAGTGGTTGAATAATAGAAGTCAAATGTTAACCATAATTAACTTATTTCTTTTAACTTTTATTCATTTTTATATAATTAATTTTTATTGAATACATCTAGTTTTACAAAATACTAAATTTAAAAACATATAATAATTTACTTACTCTAATAATTTATCTACTCTAACTTAAATTGTTAATACGCTCTTTATTTTAGTATTATCTTTCCCAAGTGTGGAATAACGCTATAAAAAATATTTAGTTTTTCATTAGATTTACGCTGTTTTCAGTGTATAGTGGGATAACGTAGGAATCTATTGGAAAGACACTCCGTTCCGTATTCACTGCCCAATTTTCGAGACTTTACATGGTGGGTGTTGGAACTAAGCGCTGCTTCTATAATAATGAGGATCATTCGTACTACATATATGATTTTTAGAAGATTTCTTAAATGCCCTACAAGCTATAAAATATTAAAACATTTTTATATCTTATGGCTAAATGAAACTCTTTAGCGAATCTCATAAACTGAGTTACATTATATTTTAATATTTTTCCTATATTTTTGGACTTTTTCAACGCTTTCTACTGTTAAGAGTAAGTTGTATATTAATCGTAATAATTAAAGTTAAAATAAACGAGTACTTTTGCGAGTGCTATAATAAAGATGTAATTTTTTAAATATGAGGCCTGTCGTGGCGCAGCGGCACAAGCGTGTGACTGTAACCGACAGGTTCTGGGTTCGATCCCCAGTCGAGGAAATGAAATATTTAATATTTTCAATTTAAATATTTAACGTTTCATTTCTTCGCTCTGGTAATAATAATATAGGCAAAGCGCGGCGTTGAGTTCCGTCACTCAACACGCAATGCCTCAATTTCGGCGGAAAGTGGGAAACGAAAGTTGAACAGAGTGTCTTAACACTAAGTTCCCGGGTTCCCTCTGCCTACCTTGCCTCGTGCAGGATACAGCATGAAGCTAAGAAGAAGAAGAATTTTTAAATATATTTAAAGATAAACACTTTTGCTTTAGCAATCTTTAAAATGTTCTGTTTTGAAGATATAAGTACGAGGAGACATAGTCATAAATAACTATACCTATGAGATACAAATTGTAAGACACAATAGACACCCCCCTCGTATTACATCAGTGATTAAAAATAATAACTTACAGGCTTAATTTCATAAACGTCAAATAATTTACCACCGGGTCACTAAAGTTATTGCCTTAGACTTCACCATTATATTTTAAGATATGGATAGTGTTAGCATAATGTGTGAGAATATATAGAAAGTGGTGTCATTTTTGTCATATTGTTCACGAAAAGTCAAAATAAACATACAAAAACATAAAGATTTACAATTCGTCAGTTCTAGCGTTGAACATTGCATATTTAATGGCAGTGGAGGCGCGAGTGGAGGCAGACGAATGGCCGGCAACACCACTGCTCGCACCAATAAGATAAGCTGACTCAATAAATGTACTACCGTTAAATTGTTTTATACGTTTATACGTACACTGTAGTACCAGCTGCCTGTTATTCTGTTACTTTAAACTTTACAATTACTTTCATCACGGAAGCCACATTGTATTTCAAGTCGTTTATAGAATCAGACTTTGTAGTTTATTAGTTAGTCAAATGAATTTTAAAAGGTCGTATAATTAATAATTATAAATGGACATTTAGTTTTTTTCCATTTCCACTCCCCGAATTTGTGGCATTGTTGTTGAGTGCGGAACGTTTTAATATTTAACCTCCTCGATTGAGACTCGAACCACAACTCCTGGTCCTGCGAAACAACTGGCTTCCCTCTGACGATTTTGAATTACACTGCTTACCAAATAACGCTATTTAAATCATAGTAAAAAATATTTTATAAAATTATAATTTTTTTAACAGCTGAAAATAATGATTAAAACCACAAAGATCGTACTAAAGCGCAAAAATTATTCCACTATGGTCTAAAATATATAATTTTCAATGATATTTTCCCCCTACTACGTGAAAATCCTGTAATAAATAAGTGTAGGAAAGGCGCGAGTCAAGTCAGACAAATCGCTGGCCACCATCGTCCGCTCTTGATAACGTTATGTGGAATAAACTGGGCATTTTTTTTGGTTTTATCTACAAAGACGTATGGCAACATTTGCATAGGTTCCACAATTATAGCAGTATATATCGCCTTCCTTATTACCATACATTGTATTTGCATAACGGTTTTAAATTTCACTTTTTTACTTTGTTTTTAATGGTAGGTTACTTTTAACTGCAAACTTTATAGGAGTCAAAGCTTGAGCATATTATGCAAGTTTTAAAATATAACTCTTTGGTTATTGTTAAAAAAAGATTTTCTTATATTTTTTTTTCTTTATAAAAAAAATAATCTGTTCTGATATTAAAAGGTTTGTTTGAATTCATAATAACTGATTTTATAGTCTATTTGTTGAGGATGGCTCTTTGGCTTTCTTGGCTTTTTGATGCTAATCGCTTTACATGTACTTAGAATGATTTTTGAAGTTAAAGTAGTGATTTGACATTAGATTCTTTGTCGACCCTGCTATATAATAGCAACAAACGATTTTTTAAACTCTTTCTCTTCTTTCTCTCGTCTCGGGAGGTACACCCTTGATAGAAACTCAATGACAACTGGTAATTATTTAAATAAAATAAAATAAATTGAGTTAAATAAATGTCGAATCGGCTGGCTTTGTGATGAATGTTCAAAGTTAAATTTATAATATCTGAAATAATTAAATTTATAATATATATAATATCTGAATATTTCGATGTTTGTTGACTTTATTCAATGTGATGATTATTTAAAATTATTTGTCTTCGCTCTGGTAAGACAAATCACGGTGCAGAGTTACAAAACTCAACATGCGATATCTAAAAATCGAGTTGAGTATTTTGACACTAAATTCTATCTATTCTAGAAAAAATAATGCCGTGCTTTTTTAATAAGAGAACGGAAAAGAAATATTTGAGGCTTGTCGTGGCGCAGCGGCACAAGAGTGTGACTGTAACCGACAGGTTCTGGGTTCGATCCCCAGTCGAGGAAATAAAATATTTAATATTTTCAATTTAAATATTTAATGTTTCATTTCTTCGCTCTGGTAATAAGGCAAAGCGCGGCGTTGAGTTCCGCCACTTAACACGCATTGCCTCAAATTCGGCGGAAAGTGGGGAACGGAAGTGGAACGGAGTGTCATAACACTAGGTTTCACTTCCGTTCCCTCTGCCTACCCTGCCTAGTGCGGGATACAGCGTGAAGCTGAGTGAGTGGGAAAAGAAATAAATAACGGTGGTCCACCGATGGTTCTGTACCAAGTTCCGGATGATATCAATTAGAAATATTCTGCAGGTTCTAATTACTTTACGAATTACATAATAGCAATTAGTTGACCAACTTAAATTTGTTATCATCCATTTTGTATGAAATTAATTATAAATATAAGTTTGTGATGCTCTTTTTTCTATGAAATTATTATAATTTTTCAAAATTTTGATTAATTTCCTGTATGTGTTTGATTAATTTCCTTGTTGATTACACGGTGAATTTCACAGAAAAATACACCAAAAACGAACAAGCCTTTTGACTGCGACTATGATACTGATATATATAATTTACTCGAGATAAATTAAGATAACTGCGGATCTTTATTACTACCATTTTTTGTAACGCTAGCTTGTTGAGTTAATTACATTACTAAATAATCGATATTCATTATATGAAGAATACTTATGTTTATTACAAATAAAGTTCAAGCGGAAACGCTTATTGAAATAAGTTATTTATATAGGCGTGTTATTTATAAAAATAGGTCACATATAAATATATTTCTGAGTATTAAATGTCTGCCATGATTAATCGTGATGAATTGAATTCATTTAATAGCAACATTTTTTAAATACAGATAGGGAATTAATAAGTTAATATATAATAATCATTTTACTTTATTTCGGGTGATTCAAGAATGACATCCTTCATTTAAAATTTAAGATTATACTATTCAAAACATATTTTTACAACCTTGGAAGGCCGATTACCACTTAGTAATGTAAGAAGTATGTTTAGCTTGATACTGTATGTCGCATATAGTAGAGTAGACAAAGAAAACCTAATGTTAAGAATATTCTTACAACTTCGAGACCTCGTTAGTTAACGGAACTCAACGCTGCGCGTAAGAGAAATGCTTTATAAAACAAATCATATCTCGAACATATTAGAAAAATTGCAGCGTTCCGCAGTTATTTTCAGTACTACACAGCAATATTTATTTACATAATGCCCATAGAATTAAACAAACACTACTTCATAGTCCATTGATGAAATACTTAGTCTATTCAAACTATAGTAAAGTAGCACTTTGGTTAACGCTTTAAACGCAGTCGTGTATCAACAAGGGCGAGCTCTGTCAACCGCACTAGTTCGAACGATAGTTTACTTTTAGTTTCGTGTAATTTCATTCAAAGTAATTAAAATGACTGACATTTTTTGATACTTGTGACACTACTTTAGTAGACTTAAAATAGCGATAGATCAAAAATTTACGATAAAAGCTTTTTAATAGTAACCAGCTTTTGTTTGCAATTCTGAAAGGTGCAATGAGATAATTAAGATTTGTGTATGTGACATAACATAGTCTAAGAGACCGGTAAATCTAACCGCAGGTACAGTGGATTATATTGAACTTATTAACGTGTAGTATCTTATCTTCCTTCCTAATTGTCCTCCTCGAAATGGCCTATAAAAATATGTTTGTCAATCTAAGGCAGTAACTTCTGAGGTTTCCGTTTCCGCAATTATTACCTCTACGCGTAACTAAATGTAGCCTTAAACTTCCTCAATAAATAAACTATCTAACACAAAAAGAATTTTTGAATTTAACCTGTAGTTCTTAAGGTTACCTCGTTTAACCAAAGAAACTCTTCCTTTTAATAATATTATTATAAAATACATCGTATGAATTATTTTAAATTTATAACAGTCAATTGAGTATCAATAAACATAACAAAATCATATAAATATAATAAATAAAAAAAAGTGTATGTATAATACAAGAAAGTATTAAAATATGTAATTAAATCCATTTTATCGTGAAGAATATATTGGCTAGATAGTGTAACTTTAAATTAGAATAATAAACTTGACTATGACAATTTTATAGCAGAAACAAACAACCAAAACTGTGAACTTTTTTTTAAACTAATAAATAGTCTCTAGAATAATTAAATTAAGTGTACGGCTATAGACGTGACCGGTTGTGGGTTCGATCCTCATTCAAACTTTGAACTTGTAATGTGAGCAGAATTTGACGGGAAGTAGGTATCGGAAGTGCCTTAGCTTACCTCTGGTAACCCTGCTACGTTCGGGATACGGAGTAGGCTAAAACAAAATGGACATTCTTATTAACGTTACGTTAATTTACGTTATCAGATTATCAATTTCAAAACAAATAATTAAAAGTCAGTTGACTGTTAAATTGTATTCCCATAGGGCAGTGATTCTCAATCTTTATTGGTTCACCGTAACGTTCAACTTTTAACGATTACTAAAAATATCAAAGTTTCAAAGTATATTTCATAGTGTAAAATAATACATTATTATAATTTCCTATATAAAAAAAACGTTCCAATGATTGAGAGCCACTGGCATAGATCACAGGCACTCACAGTACAAACGCGCGTATGAAATATGGCACTGGCTTACGTAAGCGTTTATCGCTGTACACTTTTGTGGTTATTTTAATTTGTGAGTATAATTTATATTTTTTTTCCACAATATTATTTATTTAATGGAATCACGCGAAATGCTTGCGACAGCTTTCAAACTTCTATATGATAAAAAAACTCAGTATTCTTCGTTAGTAGCACGTCTAACCGTAAAAGCAACTATTGGTGGGTGGGTGGCGATCCCCGGTCGAGGAAATGAAATATTTAATATTTTCTATTTAAATAATTAATGTTTCATTGGTAATAAGGCAAAGCGCGGCGTTGAGTTCCGCCACTCAACACGCAATGCCTCAATTTCGGCGGAAAGTAGGAAACGGAAGTGTGTTGACTGAATATGACCTCTATTCTCTGATGTTCTAGTTAAGTGACGCGGCGTTGAACTTTCAATTTCAAATATGTATCTCCAAATTGGATGGAGCGTGATGAGAGGAATGTTTTAACAAAAAAATCTTTTTCTCTACTCTATATTACAGACTCTGTTTCATTACTATTTTTTATTTTTATAACTACATATTTCATTTCTAGCAAGTAATTCAATATTCGTCGCTTGATTTCGATTTTATCATTATTTGCCCGTCTTCATTTAAGAATTGTTTCAAATGGAAAATCCTTTTTCCTCTCGTTTCTGTAGCAATTTCAAGATGTCCTTTTATCCGTGCTCCTTTTCAGTCTACTCTGACATAATCTAACTTGCCTTCATTAATTACTTATAAGCTTGTAAGCACAATAATTTCGTTTATATGCCACTTGTCAGTGACTTGGTAGCTATAGGTACTCATTTTATATTTAAAGATTTAGAATTTATCAAAAGACAGGCTATTTAGATTATATCAATATAAAATGATGATAAACAAAAGTAGAAGATATAAATTAAAAGACAAAATTCACACTAAATAAATAATAAACACCGCTTGAATTATTTTTTTTTCAATAAGAAATCATACTAAAATAGATTAATTCATATCGGAGGTATGGTGCCACAGACATACACCCAGGTCAATCTTATACTCCTTTTTGGCGTCCAATATAAAAACTAAAGGTAGAACAAATAGAATTTAAGTTGTCACGTTCAGTTGTATCTACTGCAGCTCACTGCAAATAAAGACTGGCGGTTAATTGAACTCGGGCGTCATACTGCTAGTAATATATAGGCTTATTTTGAGCGTCACGCTATATATACACGCAAAAGATAGGCAGAGGAAACCTGTGGATCTATTTAATATACTGCGATCTCATGGAGATCTTCTGATACTTCCATGTTCCATATTTTTTGCCAAATTCTTAAGGCATTGTGCGTTGAATTGAGTTGGTGGGAAACAACTTAGAAATCTTAAAGGGTTGCGGGATAATAAAGTTCGTATACTGCTCTACAACTCTCTTGTTCGCAGCATCCTAGAATATTGTTCAGTGGTATGGAGACCTCATTATGCGAGTCATTCTTTACTTATAGAACGCATACAAAAAAGATTCTTGCGTTACTTATTATTTTCTAATGGTATTTCAAAAAATAGTATTCCTTCCTATGATAAGCAGTTACAATATTTCAAAATGTTTTCGTTGGAAGAACGCAGAAGGCAGCTAGATCTATTTTTTATATCGAAAATTTTCACAAATGGAATTGATTGTCCTCAGCTACTCAATAAGTTTAATTTCCGGGTACCAATGAGGTATCCACGTAATAAAATAACCCTCCTTTACCCACCGCCCCGGAAAACAGTGTTTGGATCGAACTCTACTGTTCCTAGACTTTGCAAGTTGGTTAATGAGTACAGTGACCTTTTTGACATTAACGCAGATCCTACCGGCAAAATTAAATTAATATTAAAGACAAAACTCAGATCGTCTTAAGCATGTAGGTACATGTTAAAGTTGATTGGTTTTTTTTCATTTGTTAGTTATTTACTTTTATTTTGTATCTTGTTGGCGGCGCTTAGTAGGTTAGTATTATTTGTGTATCTGCCTATAAGTGTTTGTTGCATCTAGATATAATATTGTGTATTGTTTATCCATTTTTTGTATGAAGTGATGTAAACAAGCGTTGGTGGATCAATAAATAAATAAATAAATAAATAAAACATATTTTTATATTTTTTTACTGGGCAAGAAAATTTTAAATATTAAATATTCCATTGTCATTAGTGGGAATCGAAGTCACTATACTATCTAGAGACTGTTCTCCTATATATCACTTGAATTCAGGGCACAATGTATGATGTAAATATTAGACACGTTAAGTTAACTGTTGTATCATTGCTTGTAACATTGACATTATTTTGTACAACATCATTATTGATATCTTCTTGTTGACTTTCTTGTTCCTGCTTTTATTTAATCAAGTATTAAATTTATTAACTTAACTTAGCTTCAAGCTATATTCCTAGCCGGGTAGGCAGAAAGAACGGAGCGTCAAACGCTACGGTCTCGGCATACCTCTTTCGCCTCGTCCGCTGTCATCAACCTCTTCCTACATGCCCTCCGGGGGGTCCTTATGCTTTTTACGTAACCTTCCTTCAGTATCGTCGATACTGTGTTTTCGAAGGACAACCGAGGTCTCCCCCTCCCTCTCTTACCACTCACTTTTCCTTCATAAATCTTTCTTACCATTCTTTCTTCACTCATTCGCTCGACGTGCCAAAACCACCTGATAACCACGTTCTTTGTCATTCTCACTGTGACATCCACGCTACTACTTACCATTCTGTGTATCTCTTCATTGGGTACGCAATCAGTTAAACTGACTCCGCATATCTTACGAAGAGATCGCATAGAATTTTATTGAGAGTGGAGTAAAAATCTGCAGAAACTGAATACTCTAGATATATCTAACTCATTATATTCTATTTGAGTTAAATTTCAGTAAGCTTCAACTACTGAAGATAGATAATTATATAAGTCATATGCTTATATTTCCATCAACTTCTGTAGTAATATTTTAAATGAAACACTTTTAACGGGATTAATAGCGTATATTGGTTGGTAAACATTTTAAGAAAACCGACGTTTCGAACACTTTACAGTAGTCCGTGGGCACGGGTAGTCTAACTGTGACCACGGACTACTGTAAAGTGTAAACGAAACGTCGGGTTTCCAAAAATATTTACCAACCAATACACGCGATTAATCCGGTTAAAAGTGTTTCATTTAAAATGTGTAACTCGCGAAAATCAAAGACATTATTCTGTTGTGATATTTTTTAAATTTATTGACTTTAATATATTCAGTAATACGGCTTATTCATTATTTTCATTTGTTTCATTTTCCGATGAAACACAAGTTGTTGTAGCTACAAGTTCTTTGCTTAGCTAAAAATATGTAATAAAAATAATATACAATAAAAATAATATCAAACTTGCTTCCGGCATTGCGTGAACCGAGCTACTGCCAAACCACGATTTCAAAACCAGTGCAATATAAATTGAAACATTTCCACTTAATTCATTATTGAGACAATAGTAACTAATATGCATTTACGAATGAACTGCCATTTTAGATGGGTAGTGTGATATTGCGCTGTTAATAAATAAATAACATGGATTAACTACATGTTTTGTAGACAATTAATGAACAAGTTCTAACAAGTTTGTTCATGACATTTGATTCACCCCTTATTGTTAAATTACAGGGTGACTTTTCAACCCCAAAATAAAATTAAAACATAATTTATCACGTCTAAAAACGATCTGAATTCAAAATTCACTTTGTTCAATTTCGTCGCTTATTTCGTTTTTACATAACTTAGTCGAATCAGTCTATTCCAGTCGCATCGACAGGATATAGGTAGGTAATATGAATGTTCCAGCGGTAGTCGCAATGTGTCTCAATATGTTACGCGATGAATGTGCGCCCGTTAGTTGCGTGGAGGTACCGTTTAGCTGTAGAAATAGAGCTATATGCTCACTATTACGATAGTTTTCAATAATGTAGGAAATATTATTGTTATGTTATTGACACTTCTGTTCCCCACCGTCCACCAAATTCTTGTAGCATTAAATATCGAGTGGTGGAGCTTAACGCCGCGCTTTACCTCGTTGTTATAGCGAGGAAATGAAAATATTAAATACTAGCCACCCGCGCCTTCGTCCGCTTAGACCACATACATACTTATGTATATACTAATGTGAAGTACTTTTGTGTTCTAATATATTTATATCTATTATCATTATTCAATAAATACCTATAAATTGAAAAGTATAATTTCAGCCGATTTAGTAAAATAGTGAATAGAAAACAAATTTGTTGAAAAAAAAAATATATTGACTACGTGTTAACTCAACGCCTCACTTTATTTTCTTACCAGAGCAAAGATATGAAAATATTAAATATTTCATTTAAAAATATTAAATATTTCACTTCCTCGAGTGAGAATCAAACCCACAACCTATCACGTTTATGGTCACATGCTTGCGAGCACGATGCTAGGCCTGCATCACAACAGGCCCAGCAATTTTACAATCAAAATACATGAAAAAATCATTAAAAGCAAGCACTTTAAGCGATTAGCCTCAACAAAAGCTACAAGTATGCTGAATATAAAACAGACGTCGCAAACCGCATTGTGTACGAAGTAGCCCGATGCGAGTCCGAGCGATTAATGTCCGGCCATTAGTTGTGGAGAGCTCTACGTAGTACGTAGAGAGATGGATATTGTTTGTACGGTTTCATTTATACTGTAAACGATATATATTAAGGGCTTTTGTCTTTTGTGAACTTTTCAAAATATTTAAATCTGTCGTATTTAAGCTTTTAATATATGCACTGAATGGTGGTAAAATATGGCTGTTAGTTCGATTATTTATGCAGAGTAATGATTATTTAAATAATTTTCACAGCTGGTTAGATAAAGCACGGTGTAGAGTCCCAATTTGACATTTGTCAAGTGTGCCTTAAATTCGTGGAAAGTCGAAGTTGATACAAAGACTCTACTCACTGTTTGCGTACTGTTTGAGTCAAGAACGCTTATATTGTGTGAAAAATGGTTAGCTAAAAATGGGTTAAAAAAGATTATAAACTGTCAATGACGTGATTCGGTAAATCAATTGATAAGTATACTTAAAAAAAATATTTTACTAGGATTTTACATTTTCAATACTCAGTTTTATTAGCCGTTGTTTAGCCGTGTGATTCCGGCTTAGAATAGGATCACCCTGGTACTGATGGTGTCGTAAGAGGCGACTAAAGTGCGTGTGGTAGTCACGTTGCCAGTAATGGCAACACGCATGGGCAGACTCGACCGGATTATTACCACCCCCGGCATTTAAGACCGGCGTTAAGTAGTGGCTTTAGCCACTGCGTTTCGCATTAGGTAATGCCGGGCCCCGGTGTCCTTCCAATTTATAGGACTGCACCGCTCCTGTAGCTCCTCTGGAGTTACTCGGGGCCGTAGGCGACAGTGGCCACTTACCACCAGGTGACCCGTACGCTCATTTGCCGTCTTTTTCATAAAAAAAAATAACTCTACTTTAGAATTATTGTGACGCAGGCGCACAAACTAGCAATTGTAAACTCGGTGGTTGTGGGTTCGATACCCATTCGGAAGAATGATTAACGTTGAGAAATATTTAGATTTTCATATTATCGCCTAGTAACGATGTAAAATTCGCTGTTGAGTTCCGCCAATTAATGCGCAATGTTTATTTTGGCAAAAAGTAGTGATAGAAATATCTTACACAGAACTGGTGCCCTTAAACTAGATCTCCGGTTTCCTTCGCCTATCCTCAGTGTATATACAGCGCTGAGGCTAAGAATAAGACTATATATTACGTGCAGTATGACCTCCAGTTCAATTAAGTGCCAGCCGTTAGTTGCGGTGAGCTACAGTAGAAACGAGTAAACGTGACAACTAGAATTGTATCTGTTACTTCATTTTCTCTCTCTGCCGTAGCACAGTGGCACGAGTATGTGACTGTAAATGTGACAGGTTGTGGGTTCGATCCTCACTCGAGGAAATGAAATGTTTATTTTCAAATTAAATATTTAATGTTTTTATTTCTTCGTTCTGGCGGCAAACAAAACGGCATGTTCCGCTCGAGAGACAATGGCTGAAATTCGGTGGAAAGTTGGGAACGGAAAGGAGTGTCTTAGCACTAGGTTCCCAAGTTACCTCTGTATACCCTGCCCTGTGAGCAATACGACGTGATGCTGAGTAAGTGAGTGAATTTAATATGATATTGGTAGGTTAAGTATCCTTCCTTAAAAATATTTCAAGTTATTAATTAAAATTAAAATGCCACCCTTTCTTTTTTCATGTGACAATGGATTTAGTGAAGACATAGTGACCCCAAGCTATGCCAAATGTAGAAAATGGAAAAAAAAAAATTTTATAATGTTTAACTTTTTTATATTTTTAGTGCGATTCGCTATTTTTAACGTGACTTGTAACGACAGCAATTGTATTCTTTCAAACGATGCCCAGCAACCATCTCTAAGGCGGTAAGTACGTATAAATACGTATCGCTTCTTTAGTACAACAATAATATAAGAAAGCGAGGCATTTCGCTCCCACACCCAACATGCCAATACTTTAAGAATTAAGCAGAAAATGGGAAACAGAAATGTATGAACCAGAGTGTTTTAATACCAGCTTCCCAAAGTGCGGGATAATGTGCGTGATTCAGCGTGAATCTAAAAAAAAGATTTCATATTCAGATTGTAATAAGCTATAATAGAACTTCAGCAAGAGCTAGATGAATAAATTAGAACAATTTCGTATTAACTTAATTAATTAAAAATTAATTAATTTCGTATTAACACTTTTGTAATACTGTAGAAATCATCCAAACTTTTAAATGATTTGTCATATATAATTACACTTTTTAAAAACATATTTCTCAATTACGTCATTATTGTACCAAATTAGCAATACTGTTTTGTAAATATACATATTGCAAATAATACTTGTTTTTTTTTTATCTAGACAAGACTATGGGAGCGCGAGTGAGATTATAAAAAATAATAAAAAGTAAGTAAATTAGTATTTTTTGACTAGTTTAGCAAATTTAAACATATTTTAGTAAACGACTGAACAGAATTTAATACTCTTATACATTAATTATTCAATGTAAACTTAAACTGAACAACCAAGCAAAAGCGTATGTTCTTGTCAACTGAAATTATAGCAAAAGAAATTGAAAGAATACATAAAGAAGATTTCCCATGTCATAAGAGGATTCGCGTTACTGTTCTGAGAATGCTGATCAAGCATTTACCTGTACGGTTCTCACGCCAAGAGACAACATAACTCACTCAGCTTCACGCTGTATCCCGCACATGGCAGGGTAGGCAGAGGGAACTTGGAAATCTAGTGTTAAGACACTCCGTTCCACTTCCGTTCTGAACTTTCCAACATAACTCACTCATTGCGTATTGAGCGGCGGAACTCAACGCCACGTTTTGCCTTGTACCAGAGCGAAGTAATGATAACATTAAATATTTAAATTGAAAATAATAAATATTTCATTCCCTCGAGTGGGGATCGAAACCAGAACCTATCGGTTACTGTAACACACTATTGCCGCTGCGCGACGAGGCCTTGCCAGCATAACTATCTACACATATAGGTTTTTCTATTTAAAGCAGTCATTAAAGTAGAAAGACAATTGGGTTCGATGCTGACACTGAAAGCATATATATTTGTATGATAGTAATCGAGGTCGTCGTGACGCAGGGGCACAAGTGTGAGACTGTAAAGGTTGAGTTTCGACTCTTACTCGGCAGAATGAACATCCTCGTTCTGGTAACAAGGCAAATTCAATCGTTTAGTTTCACCATTTAACACGCAATGTCTTTAGAATTTGGCATAAAATAAGAAGGGAAATGCCGGTGCGGTATACAACGTAAACCTAAATAATATGTCAGACTTAGAGTAATCATAAGTTAACGAATTACTCATTTTCTTGATAATGCAATAAAACTATGTAATAGCCACTCGAAATAATAAATGAAATATTGTTTCCTGCTTTGAGTTTAATCGTTTAACTCTCAAAAATCATGCAAGTCTTGAGAACATAAGACACTCCGTCTTGATTCTCTGTTTCCATAAGCAAGTTGACTCATAAAAAAATATAAAATTTTTATTTTTTAAGGAAAGGTTCATTTTTTAACCTCGGAGGACCAACAAGAGGTGTGAAATACAATCCACATTATGGCTACGAGCCCTATTGGCCTTTGGGAGACTGGGTGTTTGGGAGCACTCCAAGAGACAAAATAGATTTATGTGGGCAACATTGTTCTGAAATTTATATACTGTACGTTTTAAATATAAATAGTTATCCAGCATCACGCTGTTTCCGCACATAGCAGGGTAGGTAGAGGGAACTTAGGAACGTAGTGTTAAGACACTCCGTTCCGTTTCCTACTTGCTGACGAATTTGTAAGCATTAAGTGTTGAATGGCGGAACTCAACGGACGGAAATGAAAATAATAATTATATGTTATTTTCCCAAGTGGAAATCGAACCAACATACCAGCATAGTAGGTGCGCGTTTGTTAGGTTCACCACACTGTGTCTTGGACAACGGGCTGTGTTTGCTGAATATAGTTTTAGTAAAAACTCAGTAGAAGTTAAAAAAACATTTAACTTTACAGTTTTGGCCATGTTTGCGGCAGAAGCCTGAGCTACACGCACAAAACGTTCAATACCTATTGTGATTTACTTCACGAGGATTGTTCGGGGCGTCAAAGTAAGGGAACCATAATAGAAATTAATAAGTTTACATATATATATTTACATATATATATTTTAAATCTATAGACATACATCCCTTACCACTGGTATTTATATCAGTCATTATATGCATATCTGTAGTACTTTTTAATGGAGCTGAGTTCCACCACGTCCATCATAAAATTTGGTTGGTTTGTAGGGAACAGAGTGCCTCGATACTAGGTTTTCTTTGTTGACACTGTTCTGCGGAAAAGCTTGTGTGTTCTTTTTAGGGTTACTTACCTCAAAAGGACATAACGAACTGAGACCAGTCGTGGCGCAGCGGCACAAGCGTGTGACTGTAACCGACAGGTTGTGGGTTCGATCTCCACTCGAGGAAATGAAATATTTAATATTTTCAATTCAAATATTTAATGTTTTCATTTCTTCGCTCTGGTACAAGGCAAAACGCGGTGTTGAGTTCCGACTCTCAACACGCAATGCCTCAAACTCAGCGGAAAGTGGAACAGAATGTCTTAACACTAGGTTCCCAAGTTCCCTCTGCCTATCCTGCCTTGTGCGGGATACAGCGTGAAGCTGAAAAAAAAAGATGAGCTAAAAAAGGGCAAACCGAAACTCCTATAGGATTACTTTCTTACATTTCTACTGGTCTTTATCGACTTTAGACCGTTAATATAGAGATCGCTTCCTAAGTCAAACTCTATGCTTCATTGTTGCTGCATTTTGTATGAGACTTATCACTTATCTTATGGAGTATTATCTGTGGGCCTACATACGTACTATACAAATAAAGTAAAAAAAGAAAATTAATACAAATTTAATAGAAGAAAAGTTATAAGTATAACTTTGTAATTAATTTTCTATTTGAAATTTGTACAATTTTGAAATGTTGACATACTTAAGTTTGTCAATTTTCATAAATTGTACTTTTCGTTCAATCTAGAATCTAGTTATTTCTACGGAACTCTCGGACGGCGTGACCGACTCGGACTTGACCGTTTTTTAATTACAGTAACAATGTCCTAATTACAGAATGGTTAATCGCCTACAGGGGGAAATGCCAGGGTGATTTGAAAACGTTTCCAACTGAGGTAGTCAAGATGAGAACCAGAGCAATGGGATATATAGAAGATTTTTACGAAAGAAATCCGGCCTCTGTAGCACATGGCTTCACAGCTCGTTAATCCTAATAATTGCCTTATACAAGCATATTAAACATATTTTAGTTACTTACAATTATTTCGCATTTTTTTTTGCAAAGCAGTCTGTCTATAAGCGAGAACCAATTTATAACTCACTCCATATAAAATTTTATTTATTTATTAAAATTTGATAGTGGCTATTACATTATGTAAATCATTAATATTACACATTTATTGCAGTTATGCATGGCCGGTTAAAAGCGAATATTATATACATATATTTTGTCTTGGCTTCATAAAATTTACAATTTAAATATTGCATTAAAAAAAACAACATATAATAGTATCATATAAAAAACCTATCTTATAAATATATAATAATAGAAAAGAACGAAACGAACAAAATTATTTACATATAAAAGATCCCGGGCCGTCCGTCTGTCCGACGTAGCGTAGGGGCACTGTAACTGTAAACGCGGCGGTTGGTTTCCACTCGGTTGAATAAAAAATATAACATTTACATTTCCTCGCTCTGCAAATGAAGCAAAGAACGAAGTTGAGTTCCACCGAGAACAAGCAATGGTTCAAGGATTCTTTGATTTATTTATAAGGCCTACAAACAATTCATACAATTATGACATATGAACAAAAGAAAAATTACAAAATAGATATTTTTTGATTGCTTAATCGTTTCGAATTCACTCACTCACTCACTCAGCTTCACGCTGTATCCCGCACATGGCAGGGTAGGCAGAGAGAACTTTGGGATCCTAATGTTAAGACACTGCGTTCCACTTCAGTTCTCCACTTTCCTCCGAATTTGAGGCATTGCGTGTTGAGTGGCGGAACTCAACGCCGCGGTATGCCTTTTTACCAGAGCAAAGAAATATTTAAATTGAAAATATTTCATATTTCATTTCCTTGAGTGGGGATCGAAGCCATAACCTGTCGGTTACAGTCACACGCTTGTGCCGCTGCGCCACGATAGGCCTCACCATTTAAGAGCATCAATTTTCACAATTTCCGTGTAGTAATTAATACTACAAATACAACAATAGTAAATTATATGCGCCTTTTGTAAACCATCCAAGCAAGCGTTGCTAGTGTTAAGATACTTTTTACCATACTATCCACCAGAGTTTTAAGGCATTTACGTTGAGTGAAAGTAATTAAAATATATAAAGAGTATAAAAATATAACATCAAAATATTTACATTGACTTCATGCGGAATTTCTAATAATAATAAAAATTCAACATCAATCAAATCACCAACAATCAAAATGTAATTATAATTGTATTTTAAGTACCAAATATACAATTTATTTACTTTCTGTCATTCATAATGTCAAAGAAATTTGGATTTGTTATAAGTTAGTAAAATGTTAGTTATGTTAGTGTTAGTACTGTCGTGGCGTGGCGTGTGACTGTAGACAACAGGTTGTGGTTTCAATCCCTACTCGAGGAAATAAAATATTTAACATATTCAAATTGTTATTTAATATTTACATTTCTTAGCTAAAGGCAAAGCGCGGCGATGAGTACCACTTAACATTAGGTTCCCAAGTTCCCTCTGTCTACCCTGCCACGTGCGGGATACAGCGTGAAGCTGAGTTAGTGCAATGGTAACGTACTCGTATGTGGCAGCTGTTTGTTCGGTGGATATTCAAGGTTCAAATTTCAATTAAAGCAAATATTTGATATTAATATAATATTTTTGTAAATTATAATAATGTATGTAAATTAGTAAGCGCCATCTATACGTACTATAACAATAGTTATTGTTGTTGCCATTATAATAGAAAAGTAGTACTGTTTTTTATTACTTATAAGTACTCCGCAATGCGAAGACAATTTGAAATTTTGGAAATATGATTATTGCGGCTTCAAATCCGATTTCGTCGATTTAGAGCGTAAAACTGCTAAATTTATTTTTGTCATTATGTGTTCTCATTTTTTTGCACTATTTTTGCATGTTATTTCTATTTCTCATTGTTTTTGTTTCTCTAGAGAATTTGCGTAATAGTCTATTAGCAGGTTCAGATATTAAGCTGATAATTAGTATTTTTTCTATACTTTTAACCAGTTTTACCTGTGACTTTGCCCATGTTCAAATATATTTAATACAACTTAGAGTCCAGGTACAGTAGGTTACATCGAAACTAGTAACATTTGGACCAGTAGTTTCTTAGTTTAGCGAATTTAACCAATACACAATTCAGATTATCTATGCGTACACACAATTCAGATTATGTAGGTAACGTTATTTATCGATTGTATATATATTAATACTTTAGTTAGATACGGTGTGAATGTGAGTTTTGCCGTACAAAAACACTCCCGAAGCCTGGTTTCCACCACAAGCAGAGCGGACCCATTAAGGACGACGTTAAACTCGTAAGAGTAAACTGCATACTTATATTTCTATAAAAAAATACCCAGCAAGCAGACAGTGAGAAGGGTTAAAATTAACTCGGGCATTTGTAGGGAGTGGAGTAATAACAACATAAAAGTTCAGTTTCATTTATAAGGAGTCCGTTCCACCTAAGCATCACCCACTCATTTTTTTTATGGACGAGACACGGTAAAGGGGCGTACGGTCCACCTGAAGGTAAGTGATCACCGTCGCCTACTGCCCTGTGTTACTCCAGAGGAGCTACGGGAGCGTTGCCGGACTTTAAGGTGGATAGGCACTGGGGCCCGGCATTACCTAATGCGAAACGCAGTGGCCGAAGCCACTACTTAACGCCCGTTTTAAATGCCGGGGGTGGTGGTAATAACCCGATCGAGTCTGCCCACGCATGTTGTCATTGCTGACAACGTGACTCTTCCAGACTTACTTTAATCACCTCTTACGACACCATCATCATCAGTACCAGGGTGATCCTATTCTAAGCTGAAATCTATTTCACAGTGGAAACCGGACTGAAGAGAAAGTAAAAAAAATGTAAAAAAGATCAAAGTAAGCTTTTTAACAAAAAAAAAAAATCACACCAGGTGTTTTTAAATACACGTTCATTCATAATTAATATAATGTTCATTTATTTAGAGTGTAAGTGCTTTAGGTGTCACATTTTGTATGCAATATTCTTAACTCGTTTTTTGTAGAATGTATTTTGCTGTTTTCACAGTACGTACTTTTTCGTATAATTTTTGACGTGATGAAAAATAGACGTCTATTTCAAAAAACAAAAGTGTCTCTTTTTTATTTTCTGTGTTGGTTTGATAAATACGATTTAAATATTAGTACGCGATTTTTAGAAAACGTATCAATTATATATGATTTGAACTTGCGTCCCTGGGATCCAAGCCGTATGCTTTCATCAAGCTATGTCGTCATCCGCTTGTTACAGTTTATTTATGTAACATCCTTGTAAATCTCGCTATGTTCATATTTATTGTATTTTTTAAACAAAAAATATATATCTTTCGTAAGTGTGAAATAACACTTTAAAAGGTATTACTCAACTCTGTGGAAATACAAAATTATTATTGGTTGACTTTCATATAAATATTTCTTATTTGAATAACCATAGTATATTTTAAATTCCAGCTAACCGTTGTATCTTGCATAAAGTAGGGTTAACAGAAACATCTTAGTGTTTAACGCTATGGTGTCTGCTTTTCGCGCCAAAATTGTGTGTTGACTTGCGCAGGTTAACGCCGCGCGTTGTTTAGTTAGAGCAAGGAGGTTGAAATATTTCATTGTACTCAAAGCAAGGTTGCCACCTCCCAGTCTCAGTTCACCGCAACACCTTTTCTAGCAAATATACTATAATGTTAATGGTATTTACTGTCTAAATGAAATTTCATTTTCAGCTCAAATACTTCTCATCCGACTGAACTATTCTGTGAAAATTGAAAGTGCGGCTGAGTAATATTTTTTCTTATATTTTTATATTATAAATTACTTTATTATATGTTTATATTTTTCATTCCTGCCCATAGCAGGGTAGGCAGAGGGAACTTGGGAACCTAGGGTTCCGTTCCACTTTTTGTCGAAATTCAGGTGAAGCACCACTGAATAGCAACATACATTTGAATAATAAGCAAAATTGCCCCAATTTTGTAAAAAAACGGACTTTTTAAAATGTTAAACTCGTTCTGCTGTCGCATTGCGAGACACTTGACACCCGCGCGAGTACGCCGGCAGGTAAATTGAGAGCACTGCTCATTTTCGATTTAATTTAATTTTCGTTTTGGTTTCGCCGTAGTAATGAACTATGTATTATGTTTTTTGTTTCAAATTGCTTAATACTTTTATTGGAATGTATAAAATATGATTTATTTAGTTTCCGCTCTCAAAGATTAAACCGTTTTAATAATAATACTCCGTTGGCCATACTTCCGTTTGTCTGTCCATCCGTCACTAGACTGCACATCATGTCTCGTCAAAGTAAAACGAAGTAAGTAAGAAGTGTTTTTTTATTGCTGCTAAGAGCATTACGAAAATATTAAAAAGCAGAATAAAATAAATATGTAAGAGGTAAGTGGGAAGTGGACATCCCAGGCACGGGGTCGATATTCCGTTTTTATATATGAGGCCTGTCGTGGCGCAGCGGCACAAGCGCGTGACTCTAACCGATAGGTTCTGGGTTCGATCCCCAGTCGAGGAAATGAAATATTTAATATTTTCAATTTAAATATTTAATTTTTAATTTCTTCGCTCTGGTAATAAGGCAAAGCGCGGCGTTGAGTTCCGCCACTCAACACGCAATGCCTCAAATTCGGCGGAAAGTGGGGAATGGAAGTGGAACGGAGTGTCTTACACTAGGTTCCCGGGTCCTCTGCCTACCCTGCCTCGTGCGGGATACAGCGTGAAGCTAAGAAATATATAATGGCACAGAATCGGAGGAAAGGAAATATCTAATATTTTAATCGCTCTAGTAACGATTCAAAGCGCGGTTTTGAATGGAGTGTGTTAAGGCTTGGTTCGCAGAATATTCAATTTTACTTAAGTCCCATACTTTTGCAATATACATAGTAAACCTTTAAAAAACGAAACAAAATATAAATCGTTATAACTCATAATATAATTAACACGTGAAATATACCAGCAAAAACTGTACAGCGTAAGCTTTTTGTTTTTAAAGGGAACTTCCACTTTGCTATGGAAGCTCTTGTTTCAACGACGCGTCCAGCTCTCTAACAAATAGTTACAAAACAACATTGTTGTGAAAGTCTAACGCTCATATGAAATTTATGATGAAATATTTAAAGTAATATTTCGGCAATACGAATATAAATTTGTCAGTTACAAATTTGTTTAGAATTCATTCTATTTCGAAGGCAAATTACGACAAGTTATGTATTTGATCCTCATTTGAGGAAATTAAATATTTAATGTTTTCTTGTGTTAGGCAAAGCGTGGCGTTGAGTTCATGATCATTCAACAGGAAATGTCTCGTATTTAGCGGAGAGTAGGAAAAGAAAGTATAGGGACGGAGTGTCTTAATACTGAGTTGCTAAGTTCCAATGGTTACCCTGTAATTTGTAGAGTATAGTTTGAAGCTAAAAAATAATAAAGAAATATCGCATTACTGAGGCCAGTCGTGGTGCTGCGACACAACCGTGTGACTGCAAACCAGTTTTTGGATTCAATCCCCACTCGAAAAAATGATATAGTTTATATTTTCAAATTAACTATTTTATATTCTCATTTATTCGCTCAAGTAACAATGCAAAGCGTGGCGTTGAGTTCCGCATCTTTATACGCTATGCCTTAAAATTGGCAAAAGTGAAAAACGGAAGTGGACCGGATTGTCTTAACATAGGTTCCCAAGGTCCCTCTGCCTACCCAGCCACGAGCGGGATACAGCGTCATGCTGAGAGAGAGAAAAATATCACATTAATATAAACGACACTATAAAAGATCTAATATGAACGAAATATTCTATAATGAATTTTTATTGTTAAATTGCTATCACCGTGTTGAGAAGTGAAACGTTCCCGAACTCTTTGATGCGTTCGTCCGTCCCATACTCTACACGTACACTATATATGAGTGATACATTTGTTTAATTGAGTGGGACAATGTCTGAAAACGCGAACGACGGTGACGGTGAAACTAATTATTCGTTACTTGTTTCGTTTTCATTAGTCGCGCGCAATGTCTCTAATTACGCCAAATGTCAACATAGACCAGAATTATGTCTGAATTCTCACTGTCCAATCCAAACTAATGTCTTACGTGAATATAAAACACAATGATCTCTCACTGTGCTTTGTCTGTTTCAGCTATTTCAAACTAATTCAAACACAGCTGAAAAATATTTACGGCGTTTATAATCCGACGTATGGCTACGAGCCGTACTGGGCGGACGGGAACTGGGTGTTCGAAGATGAGGAGGTTAATGGAACAACGACGTCCATGCCCCAAGTGTGTGGAGAAGAATGTAATTATTTGTATCGAGAGTACGTATACAATTAATTGAATGTCTACCTGTAGACATATTTAATGAGGAGGTCTGAGGTCGTAATGGTACAGCGGTACAGCCTCTAATTGAAAACGTGATTTGAGTTTGATTCCGAATTAAGGTAATGAATTAGACAAAACGCGGCATTAAGTCTCGTCGTTTGTTTCGAAAAAGGGTGGAATGTGTGGAACAGAGTGTTTTAACACTATATTCTCTCAGCTTTTATCACAATAAAAGCAAAATGGTAAGGTAAAGCGCGGCGTTGAGTTCCGCCACTCAACACGCAATGCCTCAAATTCGGCGGAAAGTGGGGAACGGAGTGTCTTAACATTAGATCCCCGGGTTCCCTCTGCCTACCTTACCTCGTGTGGGATACAGCGTGAAGCTAAGAAATAAAGAAAGAAAGTAAAATGTTTCCTATTAAGTTATTTCATACTATATATTGCATTCTATATATACAAGTACATTTTGTTAAGTAACATACAAATTGTGCTCAGTTTCACGCTGTATCCCGCACATGGCAGGGTAGGCAGAGGGAGCTTTCGAACCTAGTGTTAAGACAATCCGTTCCACTTCCGTACCCCCACTTTCGAATTTGAGGCATGCGTGTTGAGTTGCGGAACTCAACGCCGCGTTTTGCCTTGTACCAGAGCCAAGAAATGAAATATTAAATATTTAAATTTGAAAACATTAAATATTTCATTTCCTCGACTGGCGATCGAATCCAGAAACTGTCGGTTACAGTCACACGCTTGTGCCGCTGTGCCACGACAGGCCTCATAAAAATTGTCAAGTAACATAAAGGCCGAGGCATCGAGGCCTGTCGTAAATGTTTTATTTCTTCGCTCTGGTACAAGGCAAAACGCGGCGTTGAATTCCGCCACTCAACACGCAATGCCTCACATTCGGCGGAAAGTGGTAAACAGAAGTGGAACGAAGTGTCTTAACACTAGGTTCCCAAGTTACCTCTGCCTACCCTGTCACGTGCGGGATACAGCGTGAAGCTGAGTAAGTAACATAAAAATGTAATTGTCAAGTAACATAAAAATGTCTGTAGTGTCAGTGCTACAGGAAGCCCACACCGGCTCGGGAAGTAGTTCGGAAAGAAATTCAATGGTTACATACTCATTTCAAAATATAATAGGAGGCCCCGAATGATATAATACATGCGGGTAGCAACTTGAAGCTACTTTAAATGTAATTTTTCAGAATAGGGGAAGTGTGCGGAAGAATGAGTGATAATTTACAGTATAGTGGCTGCAACAATATCTTTGGTTGCTACGCGTACTACTTGGACGATTTGACGCAAGGATTTCAGACTTTTGAAACTTATTGCAAATTTTTAGATGCACAGTGCAGGACTCGCTCTAATTCACGTATTTTTTTTGATTATTATGTATTTTTAGATATTTTCTGGTACGTCATGCTTTTATTTCTAGCCGTAACTCCAAAGTAATATTCTTTACTTATCATCAACTTCTTCTTTATGAAGATTATGTCGTTGATAAATTTAATATTTATCCTTAACAGCATTTTGATTATTTTTTATATTAAATTTATCAATTTATAATTAATAATAAAACCACTATATATACAGATATTATATATACAGATATTAATGTAGGAACTCTTCAGACGTTGTTAGTGAACCATTCAAGTTAAGACATACAATTTAAGGCATCATATAACATACATAATATTTTTTTAAAGATAGTTAGTGTTTCTTTAGTTTTTTTTAACTATATATATATATATATATATATATATATATATATATATATATATATATATATATATATATAGTTATATATATATATATATATATATATATATATATATATATATATATATATATATATATATATATAGTTAAATATATATATATATATATATATATATATATATATATATATATATATATATATATATATATATATATATAGTTATATATAGTTAAAACAAGCGTGTGATTCTAAGCGACAGGCTGTGGGTTGGATATCCATTCGAGGAAATAAAATATAATTAATGTTTTTATTTCTACGCTACGATAACAAGGCAAAGTGTGATAAGTTTTGCCACTAAAAACGCATTGTCTCAAATTTGGCGGAAAGTGAGGAATGGAGCGAAGTGTCTTAACACTAGATTCTCGATTTACCTGCCTACCTTTCCATGTGGTACAGAAGCTATATATTATTAACTAGGGTGGATTTTGGTGCACAAAGGACCATGTATTGAGAAACAAGATCTCTGGTTCAAGCCGATCAGTGTTGCAGAACAGCCTGTCAGCAGAATGGAACACTACTTCACGGTACTAGGCGAGGTGTTCAGGAACCATTCACTTGCATCTCTGGAATTGTAATTGAAAATAAAAATAAATAATTAAAATATAGTCAGAAAAAGTTTGTTTTAGTTTAATTTTACATTGTATCCTGTACATTGAGTCACCACTGTACCCCAACTCCGTCCAAATTCTCGAGGTATTGTATGGCGGAACTCAACGCCGCTTCCAGAACGAGGAAATAGTCATGTCCGATCAAACCTATAACAGTCACGTTATGTCCTGTTGTTATAACGGCTAATACTTGAGTGAAAATCGATCTCCTTACCATTATGTGTACAATTAAATGTAGCTGTACCAACCCATAACATACATTTTGCGTGACAAAAATATGAATGGAAAACGGTACATCACAGCATTCCGTGAATGTATGAGATAATGAGGGATACTGAGGGCCAATATTATAAGAACGCGTGTTGAATAGCGAGGGGCTTACTCGACGAGAGGTCAGATAAAAGGAATAAATGGCCGCGATTATTCTCTTTTCCTGTCTAACAAAAGTCCGCGATTATTTCAAATGTACAGTATTATTCCGGAAAAACACTTTGCCCTGAGATTGAGTGTTGAAGCGAGTTTTAGTCCTGAGCGTTAATTAGCGGCCGTATTAAATCATTACACGAACAATACTTAGAAAATTGCCGTAGTAATACTAACTTATGCCCCTATTATTTTCTATGCTCTGTTAATTGTTTGGTTTTAACCGCCTTTGCGCAATAGTCAATAACGTAAAGTATCTATAACAATTTAAACTTGTTGTTTATTTGTTATAAAAGTATCTATAACAAATATATAAACTCTATGGTTTTGACGTTCGTCTTCTGCTCAGGAAAATCAATTATTTTCATTTCCGTGATCTGGTAACAAGAAAAAATGCGGCTTTGAAAAAAAATTGAAACTTCTTGAAAATTATTTGGGTATAGTGTGGCGTAACTCAACGCCACCCTTTGCGTCTGCCAGAGTGAGGACATTCAAATATTTAATTGCTTCGAGTGGAAATCGAATTCATAACCTGCTGCGCTTACAGTCGTATGTTTGTGCCCTTGTGTCACAACAGACCCTATTCTGTATATTATTTAGATATTATTTAAGCTTTTTTTATTGAACAAAAATGCTGTTGAAAATGTCTAGCGAAAAAAAAATTAAATTAATTTAGTTCACAAGTATAACTTAAATCATTTTCTATTACTCAAATGAATTAGTCAGTCATGATCATTCCGCTCTAACACCATAAAGCCATTGACATATTGTAATCTAACGCGAGATACATGGTCGACCGTCTGCACTCTATATACAGGCGGAATGCTGGAAAAGGGATATGTAATTGACTTATTTTAAAACGGCTTATAATACATAATATACGAATGTAAAATATACTTTATGACACATTATTAAAGCTCATTTTTATATGTAAGTTTCAATTTATATAGCATTTATAAAATGGTCCAAGAAAGGCAGACGCCGTGAAATGCATAGCAGGCAGTACAAAGGCAAATGTAGTGAGGTCACCCCCTTATGGAGCCAGAAATGATAGTGTTAGATAAGTGTTATTTTAATTAATGGGATTTAAATGCGTCTCTATAGAGGGTGTTTTTTGCTGTTTTTACTAAATTTCTATTAAAAATTGTTATTTTTTTTAATGTTTTTTTAGTAAAAATGTAGATTATTATACGATTAAATAGTTTATGGTCATTTGTTCGCTTTTAATTCGGAGAAATTTATTTTTTCAATTCTAAGCTTCCCTAACAATATCTTGAAAAAAGGTAAACAGTGTATCGTAAAAGAAAAGAACAGATAGAAAAAGACGTCAACTCAGCTTCACGCTGTATCCCGCACATGACAGGGCAGACAGAGGGAACTTGGGAACCTTGTGTTAAGACACTCCGTTCCACTTCCGTTCCCCACTGTCCGCCAAATTTGAGGCATTGCGCGTTAAGCAAAAAAGCGTTAAGCTATTTATTTTTTAAATTATCTGTGAAAAATTATAGATAAGAATGAAATTGAAAATTTCGTACACGTGTGCATCTCGCTAGTGAACTACAATTGACCTGATCCATTGTATTGGAAATACCAATGGTAGAAAACCTTTACAAAAGCTAAGTTTCATTTCCGTGAGTTGAAAGGTTAAAGTCTAGATTTGGTTTAGAAAGTAATGTACCTTATTTGTAGACAAACTAGCGATTATATAACTTAATGTTTTACTTAATGTTTTTCTCTATATCTTTGTAAGTAACAAGTGTGCGAAGATATTGCGTTTTCAAATTTTCATCCAATTTTTCATACTTCGAAAGGCGAAATTTAACGCCGCGCTATGTTCATTAGTGCAGGGCAATGAATGTAATTTTGAAATAATGAATTCAACATACAATAAACAGAAAATAAGAGACCCAATGTGCGTAGAAATCATAAATATGTGAAAATATCTTTATCATGTACACGCGCAATTTGTTGATGCTCTAATACGTAGCTCGCTCGGCAAAAATATTGATGATAGGATCGTTTACTTAGTCGATAAGACGTTTTTTTAGTTATTTTTTATCTCATGGGAGTAATATACTTCTGGATATTGGACTGGATCGACGAGCAATGTTTTGTGGTAAATGTTGTGTCAATTTGTGCTACCGTGGTGTAGTTTTTGAGTTGATTATATAAGTTTATATATAAGAATGGGTTTACTTGCATGCTTGCTTAGCTTCACGCTATATCCCATGCGGGGTAGGCAGAGAGAACGCAGCGCCAAACGCTACATTCCCGGCATACCTCTTTTGCCTCGTCCACTGTCATCAACCTCTTCATCCATGCCCTCCGGGGGGTCCTCATGCTTTTTACGTGACCTTCCTGCGGTATTGTCGATACTGTGTCGAAGGTCAACCGAGGTCTCCCCCTCCCTCTCTTACTACTCACTTTTCTTTCATAAATCATTTTTGCCATTCTTTCTTCACTCATTCGCTCGACGTGCTCAAATCACCTGAGCACGTTTTTTCTTATTCTCACTATGACATCCACGCTAGTACCTACCATTCTGTATATCTCTTCATTCGCATATCCGAACGACGAAGAGATCGTATCTCTACAGTATTCATTATTCTTATATTCTTTTTCTGTAATATCAAACGCGCGATGTTTTGTCGTCTCAACAATGCATCATCAACTCTGTTATCGGCACCAATATGCCTTTCCACATCAATTTTGTATCTTCCATCTCTGCTTAACATATTTCCCAGGTATACCTCATACTTCATTCACTTGTTCTAATATCTTATTATTTACATTGATCTTGCATTCTGTCCTTTCTTCATTTCTTTCAAATATACCTTCGTCTTATTCACATTCAGGCCTTAAAGTAGGAAAGTTTAAATGGTTGAAAGTTTGAATTGTTTTAGAAAGTTTAAAATTTGCATATAATATAACTGCATAATATGATTAATACAGAAAAACAGGACTTTTCGCACCATTTTTCAAAGTGCATACATGCAAAGTTTTGGGAGACTTCCAACCTTTTTTCAGGTTCAAACTGTTTCATTCATATAGCACTGTGGTCAGAAGTTAAAGATGGTCAGACTACAGAGGACGCCAAAGACCGTGCAAAGTGGAGTAGGTTAAGTAGGAAGACAGCCCCTGGTACGTCGAGACTAATGCCAGGAACAAGAATAAGAATCAGGATGGACAAAGAATATTTTGGTACCTAATTGCTCTATTTACTATGAATGTAGGTCTATTATCTTCTTTTCACAGAATCCAAAGTATTGTGTGTTAAGTGACGGAACTAAACGCCGCGTTTTGCCTCCTTACTACGCAAACAAATTAAAACATTATGTATTGAATTTCCTCAAGTAATAGTGGAATTTCCCCAAGTCCTCAAGTCGTAATATGAGATTTTGAAATAAAAACTTATTGAAATACTGACTACTTTTTCATATAATAAATATCCGCCCTTGCTCTAATTCATTAGATCGTTACTAACCTAAATGGACAAGTTATTAAGAAAAGCCGTAATAAGTACACAACGTTTGTTTGCTGGTACTTCTAATAAATTATTAATAATGAACGTAACTATTGAAGGAGCTTAGCTGAATGTCTCAAGGGGATTTTTTTTAGAACTGAGGCATTATATTTAGTTGATTATATTCCATACAAAAACGATAATATGTATTTATTTTTACTATTTTTAAAATGTTATTCCACATACACTTAGAAAAGACAAGTACTGAATTTTAAAAATGTACATAGATTCCCATGTTCTCTCTGCCTAACCTGCCATGTGCAGAATGTATCATGAAGTTAACAATATATATTATATATTTTTCGGATATTTCCCACTATTAGTACTGCTAGTTTTCAAATTCTACTACTCACTCACTCACTCAACTTCACGCTATATGCCGCACATAGCAGGGTAGACAGAAGGGCTTTGGGAACCTAGTGTTAACCTTCGTTCCAGTTTTATTCTCCACTTTCCGCCGAATTTGAGGCATTGCGTGTTGATTGGCGGAACTCAACGCCGCGTTTTACCATGAACCAGAGTGAAGAAATGACAAATATTGAAATTAAAAATATATTTTTTTTTCCTCGATGGGGATCGAACTCACAACCTGTCGGTTATAGTCACACGCCTGAGCCGCTCCGTCTCGACAGGCCTCAATTTCATAATTTTGTACCATCTTTGTGTAGATTTGACACAAACTTAAAAGGTTTTTATTAAGAGTAAAAACATTTCAATAATTACTTTATTATTACAGAATTTTATACAAGAGCCCTTATATTAATTACAAAATATTCACCAGCAACGGCAAGTACAATAAAATAAAGCCACCAACAGCCTCTCTATTAAGCTTAATCCTTTCACAAAGCTCAAAGCACATAAACAAGTGGAAGCTCGACGATAAAATAATTACGAAAATATGTCCATTAAATTGTTAGTTAATGAAAGTTATAATATGATTTCGGATACATTATACGAGGCTGACCCAGCAAGGAAAATATTTCAACTTTGAAACTATTTAATTAATTCGGGAATTATTTAGTAGTGAAATTACTATAATATGAAGTCTGAAATCTGTCGAGTATGTCTTGGTACCCTGTGACTTGGTACCCTAGTTCCTCTTGTTACCCTGCTATGTAAGAGATATAAAAATTTTATATATTGGAGACTCAGTGCTATAGTGCCTAACTGTAAAGGCGTCAGATGTGTCACTCAAAAGCCAACATTTCAAAAGTTCGGCGGAAAGTTGTTAAGCGGAAGGGTAAGTCGGGATGTAATCCATATAATACCTTTAATTTTTATGTTATAAAGAATAGCTAATTTAACTCAATCATTAAGCGTAAAAAAGCAACAACTGAAGAAATAAATTGATAATATAATCTATTTTTCTTGTATATTTAAATACATTTACTACAAACTAATACCAACGATATAGGTACATATTTATAAGTATAATCTAGGGTGAAGCTGCAGATATAACTTAGGTTATATAGCCTAGGTTATAACTGCAGCTTCACCAATGTTTTCAAATAGAAATCGTTTTGTTATAACAAAACTATTAACATTTAACAGATGTATTATAGTTTATGTCCTTAATCGGTAAATGGACTATTTAAAAAACTAAACAAAATATTTTTTTTTAATTTGAACCAATTTCTGAGATTCTCACGTTCTTTTAAACAAAGCTCTAGAATCTCTTGAACATCAAAACTAAGCTCCTTATCAGACCATTTACATCAAGAATTAATTAACTCAGCTTCACGCTGTATCCCGTTCATGACAGGGTAGGCAAAGGAAACTTGGGAACCTAGTGTTAAGACACTCCGTTCCATATTCTTTTCTCTATCTGCGCCGAATTTGAGGCATTGCATGTTGAGTGGCGGAACTCAACGCTACGGTTTGCCTTGTTACCAGAGCGAAGAAATGAAATATTAAATACTTAAATTGAAAATATTAAATTGTTCATTTCCTCGAGTTGGGATCGAACCCGCAACTTTTCGTGTATAATCACACGCTTGTGGCGCTGCGCCACGACAGGCCTCAATTAATTAACTTATAGAGAATTATAAATGTTGTCCATTTTGTTAATCCAAGAGCTAACCACGACGTTTTCCGTATCCTACTAAAAGGGACGCTGAAATTGTGTGCAGCCGAGACTACTTATATATGTATGTATGTTTTGCATTATCCTTATGTTACATACTGAATATGGCAGGGTAAGTAGAGGAAACTAGGGAACCTAGGGTTAACATACTTCCGTTCCCCACTTTCTACCGATTTCGAGCCATTCCGAGTTGAGTGGCGCAACTCAATTTTGCGCTGCCCTCGTAACCAGAGCGAAGAAATGAAAATATTCAATATTTCATTCCCAATAGTAGGGCACGAATCTACAACCTGTCGCTTCAACAGTTGCCCCTACGATCCACGACAGACCACTTACTCTAAGCAAGATAGTATATTGTAAGAAGATTTATATTATGTTCATTTTTAAAATTACCTGAAGCCTGTCGTGGCGCAGCGGCACAAGCGTGTGGCTGTAACCGACAGGTTCTGGGTTCGATCCTCACTCGAGGAAATGAAATATTTAATATTTTCAATTTAAATATTTATTGTTTTATTTCTTCGCTCTAGTAATAAGGCATAGCGCGGCATTGAGTTCCGCCACTCAACACGCAAATGCTTCAAATTCCGCGGAAAGTGCGGAACGGAAGTGTAACGGAGTGTCTCAACACTAGGTTCCTAAGTTCCTTCTGTCCATTCTGCGGGATACAGCGTGAAGCTGAATAACAATAATAATTTAATACTTAATTAGAAAATTATTACTATTCGACTACTAGTGCTCTCATAGATATTTTTTATACATTAATGCGATAGACATTAATATACAATTAATATAAAAGCCTGTTGTGGCGCAGCGGCACAAGCGTGTCACTGTAATCGACAGGTTCTGGGTTCGATCCCCAGTCGAGGAAATGAAATATTTAATATTTTCAATCTTAAATATTTAATGTTTTCTTTCTTCGATCTGGTACAAGGCAAAACGCGGCGTTGAGTTCCGCCACTCAACACACCATGCCTCAAATTCGGTGAAAAGTGAGGAACAGGAGTGGAACGCTGTGTCTTAACACTAGGTTCCCAAGGTTCCTCTGCCTACCCTGCCATGTGCGGGTTACAACGTGAAGCTTAAGACATTAATATAAAAAAATACATTATATTGAGGTAGGAGATTGTGCACACACAAGCATGTCACCGTACACGTGACGTGGTTGTTGGTTCGATCCCCACTCGACGAAATGAAATATTTAAATAGTTAATATTTTCATTCCATTACCCTGGTTACAAGCTACTCAACACGAAATACCCTAAGTATCGTAACACTAGGTTCCCATGTTCCCTCTGCCAACCGTGTTGACACATTGATATTGAAATGTTTAGAAGTAGTTGTGTAGTTGTTTTAGTTTTTTACATGTACTCGTATTATATAACACAATTTATTATGATATATATTATAATTATGCTGTTTACTAGATAAAACGTGATTTTGCTTGACTTGTTATCAAAAGATCACGGACTCAGTTCAATGTTATGGTTAAAGTGTATTTTAACCCGTTAATTGGGGACCAATAAGCTTATATATTTTTTTTGTAAAATTAATTCATGTGATTTGTATGCGTCGTTGACTTCCTTCAATCCAAGCCAAATGCCTCAATTTGGCGGTAAGTGGAGAATGGGACGGAGTGTCCTGACACTAGGTTCCCAGGTTCTCTCTACCCAGATATATAAAGGTTACAGTATGAAGCTTAACATACCCTTTTATTATTAAAATATTAGCTTACCTTAACGATACGCGCTTTAATTTAAAAAGTATATTTATATGCAGTAAGATTATATTTCATTAGTACAATTGATGAAAACTATGTTTATGATCAATTACAGGCCTACTATAGGCATTGAGGCCGTTGGCGCAGGTGGCTTATAGAAATAGGCGAACGACTATATTTAATACTTTTTCTCTTTTCTTTAGTAACGAGCAAAAGCTAAGCGTTGAGTTTCGCCACTCAACTTGCAAAGTTAAGTGGGCAACGGAAGTGTTTAAACAATAAGTTTCCATGTTTCCTCCGCTTACAGTGCTTAGTGCGGTAGTTAAAATATTATGCGTAACGGTATTTTTGTAAACAATATTATATACTATATATTTTATTATTCTCTCTGACAGTAAATTAATAGATCAAAAATCAAAATGCCGACTTACAAATAAATGTTTGCACATCACTAAACATTACGTTGTATTTATTTAGGCAGACATTCTCATAATTAAGAAATATTCTTATAATTGATTAAGTACATGTTCAGACAACTGAAAATATACTATATAAATAGGAAGAAAATATATATTCTTAGCAAATTATTTATTAAACATCAGCGTTTTCGTGTTAAATAATATATATGTATATATCAGTGGCCCATTAGTTTACTGTGCACCGTACAAAATGGTCCGATTAACAAAAGAACAAGTGAAATTTTACAAAGACAATGGTTACATTCACTTGAAAAACCTTATAAAAGGAGAGGAATTGAGGCGAGTGTCCGAGGAATATGATGACTTGTTTAGAAGAAAGAATCAAGCGAAAACGGAGAGTTCGTGGGTCGGCAGTGATGATACATTCCGGGAAAGTAATAGTCCATATACGGTAAGATGTTGAAGTATGTTAATACTATACAGACAGGGTAGAAAAACAGGATTTTAGCATAGTTAGATTCCATTCAGTTTTCAAATTATGGCCTGGTGAATGGCGGAACTCAACACCGCACATTATCTTATTACTAGGGCAACGAAACGAGAGCACTTTAATCCCTCGAGCTTAGAATCGGACCCACAACTGGCACATTTATATTCAGACGTTCTTCTGCTACGCAACGATGGTCTCAAATACCAAATTATAGATATTTGTCCATATATTTGTTCATTGAAGACAAAGAAGATTTTTGTTTATTTATTCATGAACCATTATCGGTTCATTTTTATAGCTAATTATGACATGACTTTCACTTCTATATTATATTTTAGGTATTTTCCTTTTAAGAACGCTACTGCTGTCGCTAAAAGACTACGAAGTTCTAAGCATATTTAAAATTTCATAGTACCAACGGTTAGACAAAGTTTGTTTAATTACTTCAAAAGTATATCCAAAAATCTTGAATATAGCATAAAGTAAAAGAGCACCAGAATTTCAAACTAATAAACAGAACTAGGTTGTTTATTTTAACTTTATTCATTATTATTTTTTTCACGTAGTGTTTATAGCTCCCAGCGTAAAAAGAGATCTTAGTTGTTTGATGTGTCTCTCTGTGGAATTTTAGCTCCTAAAAAATTGACTGAGAGTGCTGTTGATTGATCATCGCAGTGATTGTTGGAGGTGTTACATGAAAATCAGATTAAAACATTAAAGCTACTACAATCACTTTGCCAAGATTTGATAGTGATTTTTGGTCGGATTCACAATTTTCCGCGGTATTCTTAATGATATTACATAATAAGTGGCAAAACACAACTCCGGGATCAGCTTCGTTTCCAGAACTAGGAAAGGAATATATTAATACTTCATTCCCCTAAAAGAAAATCGAATCTACAATCGTCACATGCTTGTGCCACTTTAGCGCAATGGCTTATTTATGAAGCCTTGAATCGCACGCAATATAGGTGCGTGAGGTGATTAATTTATTTATATTTCAGGTGAAAGGTATACACAATCTGCAAATGCATCACGCGGTGTTCGGTAAACTACTGTACAATGAGGACTTGCTCGATGCACTCGAGGATGTAATGGACACTAAGAACATCATGCTTCATCACACCAAGGCCCACTACAAGCCTCCTGAGAAGGGAGCTTCTTATCCTATGCATCAGGTATGAATATTTTGATTAAATCAGTTAATAAAATTCCGATTTTTTTTTAGATTTATTCTATATCTAGCACATAGCAAGGAACCTAGTGTTAAGACACTACGTTCTCATTAGGCACTTGTCTATTCGTTATTAAAGCTTAGAAATGTGACACCTTTTACCAAATTCCGGAAGCACTGAGAGTTGAGTGGCAGAACTCAGCTCCACATTGTATCAGAAGGAGTTTTCAATTCATAAAAGACTTTATATTTAAAATGAAACGCTTTTAAACGGATTAATCGCGTATATTGATTGGTAAACATTTTAGGAAACCCGACATTTTGAACACTTTACAGTAGTCCGTGGTCACCCGTGACCACGGACTACTGTAAAGTGTTCGAAACGTCGGGTTTCCAAAAATGCTTACCAATCAATATACGCGATTAATCTGTTTTTTTTTTATGGAAAGACACTGCAAAAGAGTGTACGGGTCACCTGATGGTAAGTGATCACCGTCGCCCACGGCTCCGTGTAGCACCAGAGGAGCTACCGGCGCGTTGCCGGTCTATAAGGTGGACGGGCTCCGGGGCCCGGCGTTACCCAATGCGAAACGCAGTAGCCGAAGCCACTACTTAACGCCGGTATTAAATGCCGGGGGTAATAATCCGGTTGAGTCTGCCCATGCGTGTTGTCATTGCTGTTAACGTGACTCTCCCACACGTACTTTAGTTGTCTCTTACGACACCATCAGTACTAGGGTGATCCTATTCTAAGCCGGAATCACACGGTTAAAAGTGTTTCATTTAAAATGTGTAACAATCGCCAAAATCAAAGACGTTATTTATATTTTATTCTTTTTATTAAGTATATCAATTTATTTTTGCCTTAGGATTATCCTTATTTTCCATATAAAAAAGATTCCATGGTAGCGGCGTTCATTCACCTAGACGACGCTAATCCCGAAAATGGAGGCTTGTTTGTTTACCCTGGCTCTCACAAATTGGGACCTCTTGAAGACTTCGGGCCTAAAGAAGGAAGCCATTTTCATTATGTCGACCAGGTATAGTTAATAAGATATAGAAATAAACACCATGAAGTGTCAGATCTTTCACGTAATGGTTTTAACTAATAATATTAATGTTTTTTTTTAGTTGAGGCGTGTCGTAGAGTTGAGCATGCGTTTTTAGTTCAATATTTTGTATTAAATTGATAAAATATTTTAACTTCATCGCTCTAGTTATCCTGCAAATGAGAGTCTAGTGTGAAGATGCTCCGTTCTCATTTGAACACTTCCGCTTGCTACTTTCTGCCAAATGTCCGAGTCATTGCGTGTTGAGTGTCCCATAAATAAAGCCACAACGTGTCGCAATAATGACACACACCTGTGCCCTTGTATAAAGATAAAACTCAATTATCTTATTATTTCACAGAAAAAGTTTCCAATAGAATCAGCAACACCTGTAATAGCAAAAGCTGGGGATGTAGTTATATTCTCCTACCTTCTCGTGCATGGAAGTACACCGAACATGTCAACTGCGCCTAGAAGGATGTTCCTCGTTCAATTAGCAGATGCTCATGATAGACCTGTTGGTGGAGAAGCTGGGCAGCCTGGCCGAGGGTGGATGCTGAGGGGAGTTAATCTTAACAGAGATGCCACTGTTGCTAACCGCGCAAAGGACTAATTTAAGGCATTCATTTACATAATCCATCGTTATAGCTCATTTGTTTAATTGATATACATTTCAGCATATATGTATGTGTGTATTATATATAAATAAAAATAAACATTTTTATGATACATTATCGTCCATCTAAAATCTGTCACTATTATTTTTACGGAATATTGTATAGTATATGATGTGATATGGTTTTTTTATAATTTTTTGTAAATATATGAAAATTACAACGTTCTTTTGATCTTGAGGCATTGTGGGTCGAATTTACAGTTATACAATTGCGGCTCTACGATATGAAAGGCCTCAAAATTTTAATACTTAACATATATTTTTTATACAATGAGATATCCTAAATTTATTTTAGTAATTTCAAGTTTTATATGCTTTTATTTGTTAAATTATTGGTTCACGGAAAATATGGGAATGAAGGAAAAAGTATTGAATTATTAATGTTTTATTTTGCTTTATTCTGTATCCCACAAATAGTAGGCTAAGCGTTGAGACATGTTGTTTCCAAATGATGAAATATATTGAACAGACATTATTTATTATATTTATGTATTTTGAAACGAAATTTATGAAACCAGTAAAACGTTTATATTCAATCTTTTGATCTGTATAACACTGTCTGAGCGTAATTAGAAGTATTTTTTGTAAAGTAGTTATTCTGACGAGGTTATCTGGAAAATATATGTTTCTCTGCTATACGAAATAATAATAATAATAATAATTTTTATTGGTTCTAAAACAATTAAGCATGATATACACAAGTTAAAAAATATAAAACAAAGAAACAATAGAAACTAACGATAATATAAACTATAAAACTAATCATAATATAAACTAAAAATACATTTTAATTCAGAACTAGGTGCGTTGAATGTGTGTGTGTGTGTGTGTGCGTGCGTGTTTTCATGTGTGTTTGCATGTGTGAATGCAGGTGTGTGTAGATACGACTCACAAGAGGAGATTTTCAGTTTCTTCGTATGTCATACCTTGAAGCCAGTTTGAAATAATTTGCTTGCAAACTCGAAGACGACGGGGTATATGTTGAGATATTTATTAATTTTATTATGTAAATTAGGAGCCAAGTACTCATAATGTTGTTTGCTTAGCGCCAACTTACACATTACAATAACGATCGATTTTGTAAATTGTTTTACACTTTCAAATAATATGAAAATGTACGAGCACTTAGCGGCAAAATCGATTTAGCGTGTTTACACTCTAAGCCGACGATATAACGAAACACGGAGTTTAGTTCCGTCTATAACAAGCAATTTCATGTCATGAACAAGTGGTATACTGGATGTCTTGACACGAAAAGGAGAAAAATCTAGATGTAGAACAAAAAATATAAAGAATAAAATACAGAACAAAATTTCAATTTCAGGAGAATCTACTTGTGTTTACAAATACGTCTTATAATATACATAAAATATATACATACATGTCAAATTTAATTAAGGTGACCCAAATGCTCGACTGCACTGTACTGTGAAGTCGACCTCAGCGTACACTAAAGTCTAAGAATAAGCAGAAAATAATAACACATAATAATTAACCGAACAACGAGCTAACAAGCTTTCTGGTTCAAATGATTGCAAAGAAAGCTCCATTTGCACGGAACTCTAATCCCGGATTATATACGACCGGGATTGAGCAAAAATAATGAGTGGAGTGCAAAGAATAATGGTGTTTATGTTTCAATATTTAATTTTTAAGTCATTTGTATATTCTAGTAGTAGGGATCATCTTATAATAAAACTCTTCATATGTAAGATTTTTACGTTACTAATTTGAGTGTTATTTTACGTTATGACAAAAGCGAAGTCGTTCCCAATCTACGTTTTCAACCGCCAACCCGATATGTGCATAGTACAGTGTGCACAGATAAACTCGAATATCATTGAAAAATTTTAAATAGTTAATATTTACTACGGATAAATATTTTGTCTATTTTAAATGAATAACATCATGATATGGAGTCAATATAATAATTTGGAAAGAGATTACGTTTTGATACTTCCACACCCTATCTCGCGTATAGAATTATGCTGGAGAAAGATCACCTTAAAAAATGACAATGGACTCGACGATACTCGTGACCGAAGCGCTTGGCGCTTCGTGGCAGAAAGCGGAGAGAATCTAATCAAATAAGATAAACTTTCATGTTCTCATAGAAATTCTTTTGTACCTTTTCAATAAGGTACCTTAAACATAAAAATATACATTTTAACAGAAAACATAAGCCTTACAATAAGCAACTTTTGAAAATGAAACAATTTTGTTGAAAAATCCACCTGAATTTCCAACGAAAAGTGTCAAATGTCAGTGAAGGCAATCAAAGTTGTTGTTTGGAGTTAACGCTAACAGACATGCACCTTGTGGCGGCCTTGGCTTTATTTCCGTGCATTTGTTAAACAAGGGAAATCTGTTGTGAAATTGTAACCTTTTTTTATAAATCTAACTACCTAACTAAATAGAGGCTAGTCCTGGCACAAGCATTTGACTGAAACACGACAAGTTGTGGGGCCGATAAACTTTGAGGTATATAAATATTTGATATTTTAATTTAGTTAAGCTCCGCCACTTAGTACGCAATGTTTTCAGGATGCGACGAAAAATGGGAACTGGAGTGTCTTAACACAAAGCTCCCTCTGCCTGACTCATACAATGTGAAGCTAAAAAAAAAACTAATAAATAAATCATAATGTGGATGACAGAAGTTCAATTCAGGATTGAATTTCATTTATCCTTTTATATATAAAACTCATTACAGAGACACAACACATAAACAACTGACTTAGAAAGTTGAAATTTAGTTGTCAGGTTGGGTTTATTATAAGGTACCACTAGGTTTTTAAGAATTAGAAGTGTCTTATTGGGAACAAAGTGTCATAACACTAGATTTCCAGGTTTCCCTTGTCTACTTTCTATGTGTAGGATACAGCGTCAAGCCTAAAAAAAATCTATATCATTCATTTTTCGTATATAATAATAAATCGTGTTATCGTCGACAAACTAGCATGAAGTATTAAACTTAAATTTAATTTAATTTTTTCTGTCCTAAGTGTGGAATAACACTTTAAAACATAGTAAAAATAGCATGAAGTAGCAAGCAATAGAATATTCACGTATCGGAGCAAATCTGTTTTTCTCATACTCTATGATAAGCTACAAGAAGCAGGCAGAAATTCAAAAGACTACGTAATGAAACATTACTTTTTAAACTTGCGACATCGATTTGTGGATTGTGGGTGCAAATTTTTGCTCTCTACATGTTGCATGTGGCAAAGAAAATATGTTCAGAAATATTATAGAGATGTCTTGATGATCTTTCTTTCGTATTTCAAGATTGTAACTTTGATTCTTCTTATTTTGTGTTCTCACTAGAATTGTCGTTTTTTTATTATTACAACTTCATCCTGCCATCTTGCATGTAGGAGGGTGGGTAAAAGGAATCATGTGTTCCCTTTTATTTTCCGATTTCCGCCCAATTTATAACAGATTGTGGGTTAAGTGGTGGAATTAAATATCGGGTTTAATATTCTTATCAGAGCTGAAAGATGAAAATAATTAATTTCCCTAAATGAAAACTGCCGTGTTTATAGATATATGGTGTGTCATTGCGGTACGACAGCTGATAACTTTATTTAAGTATTAACATATCTTCCTATCAACTATTTTAAATATTTAGCATGTATCCTAGCATACAATACGCTCAAATAAAGAGGACACTGGAACTCAAACTTACAAATCATAAATATTAAAATTAAATTAGATATATTCCAACTAGAAAACAGTGGTGTAGATTTTTATTTTATTTACTAAATTTAAAAACATATAAAAATTGTAACGAAGCAGGATTTGAACCCGCGCCTTTTGAATACCGTCCAAGCGCTCTGACCAACTAAACTATTCGTTCTCACCAAGCTCCGTCGAAATTCTTATACGATTGTTACCACTTATCTATGTTGTTAGCATCTCTGTAGGGAGATTTTTACAAATTTCAAATATTAAAAAAAAATAACATTCTTGCCAAACGATAATTCTAAACAAATTGTCTTTGGGTAGCGAAAATTGGACAAAAAATATTTATAAAAATACGGAACCCTAAGAATACTCATTTATTATTTTATATTACTTTTTTTATATTTGCACATCTTTTATTGTCCAAGTTTCCTTTAGAATCGCACTTGAGTATTTACGTGAAGTCCATTATTGGGAAACATTAATTCAATTAAAAGTTAAACCACTTGAGGCGCGTGTGTTTGACAAGCGAATACAACTTATGTGGAATTTACTCGTAACAACGATTTGTTGGTTACACGCAATGTACTGTTTGTTTTAAAAGCTTTTTTAATTTTCACACATATTATACTGTAGACGGAGAGAACTTGGGAACTTAGTGTTAAGACACTCCGAATCCGTTAGGATATTTTGTTTCCCACTGAAGCTCTTGTGTGGTGAATAACGGAACTCAGCACAGCCTGAAGTGTCTGAAGACTATGTTCCCTGCTTTCCTCTGACTACTCTGTTATGTTTGGAATACAGAGTAAAGATAAAAAAATACTTTCAGTTTCAGCACAGATGAAGTACACTGAAATATACGTACCTATCTTCATAGCGCCACGTCACATTACAACGACAAATGTGACCCATAATCGAAATTTATACCGAGTCGTCGATATTCGCTCTATTAATGCATTGGCCATTTATCATTCGATGTACGAGAATGTTTGTTCCAACATTCATATTTTTGTACTATAACTAAGGTATTTCAAGTTTTTGTTTGTATTATAAGTGTTTTATATAAGACTACTGACTCGCCAATTGCGCTATTTTATTCACTAAACTCAATTATTTTCGTGCTCTGAAAAAATCGTCACTTTTAAGGCAATATCTATATGTTGTCAGCCAAATAAATAAAAAAAAGTATCCATTGTACCGAACCAAAAAAAATTAATTGTCTTAACTTCTTGAAACAAGTTGAGCGAAAGTTGCCAAAATACTCGTATAATAGTTAAAACTGCATTTACATAAATCTGTTTAGCCGTGAAGCGCTTAAAAACGCATAGACATTTAGACAAAAATATAACATTATTTAATAAATCTTCTATGTAAAGATAATGATCAATTACAGATTTACTATAAGTATAGACTTTGTTATATTGTATAGTCTACACCTACCATGGTAGGGGAGTCTCATAGATACGGGCGTTTAATTTCTCACGTAGACCAAAATGTCGAGCGGAACTTATCGCCGCACTCTAAAATTGAAAAGAATAATGTATTCCCTTAACTTAAGCACAGACGCTGCGAGTCCTCGATATACTAATTAATTATATTTAGGTATGGAAATATTTGAAGTACTATATAATTTTGAAATTTGAGCAATGTAGTTAGAGCTTTAACGACGGTCCTCGATGGTCGACTATTAACGATCGATCTTAGGTCGAAATCCGACTAAAAAAGAAATTAATCTAAAAAATTGTACTATTTTCTTGATTGATTTTTAATATACAACATGTCTTTATATTTCAAATACTAAAGAAACAAAAGATTTTTTTTTTCAGCTTCACGCTGTATCCCGCACGAAGCAGGGTAGGCAGAGGGAACTAGGGAACCTAGTGTTAAGACACTCCGTTCCACTTTCGTTCCCCACTTTCCGCCGAATTTGCGGCATTGCGTGTTGAGTGGCGGAACTCAACGCCGCGCTTTGCCTTATTACCAGAGCAAAGAAATGAAACATTTTTTTTTTCAGCTTCACGCTGTATCCCGCACTTGGCAGGGTGGCAGAGGGAATGGAAGTGAAACCTAGTGTTATGACACTCCGTTCCACTTCCGTTTCCCACTTTCCGCCGAATTTGAGGCATTGCGTGTTGAGTGGCGGAACGCAACGCCGCGCTTTGCCTTATTACCAGAGCAAAGAAATGAAAACATTAAATATTTGAATTGAAAATATTAAATTTAGTTACAGTCACACGCTTGTGCCGCTGCGCCACGACAGGCGATATTATTAAACAAAAGATTAAATTAAAATATATCCAACATAATAACATTTTTATCTACTACTACTAGACGAGAATTTAAACAGCGAGTGAATTCCAACTTTTATTTTAATATTTCGAACACAGTCGAGTACGTAATTGTCAAAGTGGTAGATGAAAGCTCGCAGCGGCTCGAGGAGCTTCGTAAAAAGCTGTAAACAAAGAAATTTGTTCGGAACGAATTCTCAAAACGCAGCTGAGATGGGAAACGCCGAAATTTTGTCGAGCGATACGGGTCTTCGGTTGTGAATACTAGAGGGATTATCTTTATTTGCACCTGCTTGTTGGAAGTCTCTTTATTTTTTTATGTTAGGACCTAGTGTATGTTTTCTAGTGTATGTTTTATTCATACATACAACTTGAAGTCTTTTGTTCAAAATAATAACTTTCAAGTTTCATATTTTGAACGTTCAACAATTTACCACCGGGTCACTAAAGTACTGCCTCTGAGAAGAGACGGCGCAAGGAACTAATCGATATATGTATATACTAGATATCTTATCAAACAAAAAGATTAATATATTTAAATTTTCATATATTATTAAGGTCTCGGTGGCAGAGTAAATCGACTCAACAACATCGTTGTCGTAAACCACATATTTCTACTCGAAAAAGTGATATTTAATTTAATCACTTTATAATCTTTCCATACTTCTAGAAGACAAAATCCACCATTAATTACGTAAAATTAGGCTATTTTGTGGGAAAGAAAAGGTCTCAATGCTGGGTTCCTCCTGTTTGTTTTGCTGTATTAAAACGTTTTTTTTTATAATCGACGACAAAAGACTAAATGTTGATGATCCTGAAGAAGGAATCTACTTAATTTTCATTATCCGCCCTAAACGTCAAAGCTCATTTGAGGTGATAATTAGTAAATACGTTTATTTGTTCAAAGCGTAGGGTCGTCCGACCTCCTGTCATGGAGATATATTACATTGAAAATTCATTTAGAAATTAGCATTTTTACGATAGTTTTACTAATTTTAAACTAAACTAAACTACTAGTACTTATATTAAATTAGCCAAAACGAAATGATTACTAAGCATTTTTACATAAATTATTACTCTAATATATAAGCTATATTGCTGTAAAGTTTCATTTAAATCCATTTGTTAAGATTTACGTTAAAGTGCACCAAACGCAGATCGTTGCCTACACAGTGAAGATAGAAGACATATGAGAAAACCTATAATTAAAGACATGAACCAATGATAGTAGAACCCAAGATATTGATTTTTATTTATTTTTCTGCTTGTCTATTTGTATGCGAGTTTTTGCACGTTAATTTCGAAAATGGCTTTCGAGAACAGTGCTCCATATGAGGTGAATCTGGGCCCTATAAACGGCCAAACGGTGTTTTTGCGTGAAGTACTGTTGGTCGCTCTGCTGATGACTCCCAGTTCATTAGAGGCGAACTTGGCCTTGTTTCCAAATAATTACGATACTGACAGTCACTCGAAAAGCCAACCCAACGTACTGATGCTTGGCGCGGCTTTAAGAGGATTGTTCTCAAAAACTGGTGATACGACAAATAGGATTTTTTAGTGGATAACGAGTAGACTTGTGTCTTCTGGTTATGAATTTATCAGGTTCTTTTCACTTCAACGGAGATACTCTGGAGACCCCTTCAGAGTATCTCTGTATGAGGTGAAAAGAACCTGAAGACACAAGTTGATTTCGCTCGTCGCCGACAACGCACTTGATGCTGCGCTAAGTGAGAAAGCTATCAACCGACCCATTTGCATAAATTCTCTGGAAGCCCGTAAGAAGTTTTGCAAGGAGCGCCCCACACTCAATCAAAGGCCTTCGCCATGTCCAGATTAACTGCTAGGCCTTTATACTTACTTTCAATTCCTTACTTCACTTACTTTCAACAGCCCATCAGTGGGTTAGATGAACCAGAATATCACCGGTTGAGTGACCCTGGCGAACGCCATATTGAGGGTCACTCGCACAATCAGTCGTTGATCCTCCAGATACACTAAGAGCAAATAGGCCTGTAGTTGATTGAATCGGAACCATCGCTTTTGTAGGTAATTAATTTATGTTGGGCCCTTAATCAGCTTTACGCTGCATCCCGCACGAGGCAGGGTTGGCAGAGGGAACCCGGGAACCTAGTGTTAGGACACTCCGTTCCACTTCCGTTCCCCACTCTCCGCCAAATTTAAAGCATTGCGTGTTGAGTGGCGGAACTCGACGCCACGCTTTGCCTTTACCACCTTAATATTGATGGCGGTTTATTTTTCTTAAGTTATACAAATATTTGTTTATGATAAGACAGTGGTGAATTAAATTAGCAATGTGACATTTACCTTTATTTAAACGTAACGACTTTACGTGATCTAAAGTTGACTTTTTGGTAGTAATTTGTCTAGTGCAGTATTTTTTAATAATTTTATTAGGTATTAAAAGGTTAGTATTTTTGTGTAAGTTTTCTATAATTTACCACAATTGTCTTTAGTAAGTTGGCCAATATTAAGTCTATGAATACTAAATCTTCGTTACTATAGTTGAGATCTATATTTTTCGAGGAAATCTTCGTACTCCTCGTATAGTAATTTGACAGCAAGCCCGCAGATAATAATTACCACCCGAGTAGGCTTACTCTATTAAATTATGTTTCAGATCTTCCTCTTTCTCTGGAATTCTGAACTTTAGTAGTTGAGTTTGGTGAGTGTAACTATCAATCTTTTGTAATTATAAAGCTTGTATTTTGGATGTAATTCAGGTTTCTGTTATAAAAAAGACATGTGTTGTGGTTGTGGTAGACAAACTCAATTTTATTCCACGTTTAATAAGCGTGGAATAAAATTGAGTTGAGTTTGTCTAATTTACCTTTTTTCGGATGCTGCGAATATACAGATAGAAAAACTTGAGACGATATTTGTTGATCTCCATATTATTGTTGTTATCTCTATTATTATCACATTTTCTGAAATTTTAAGTTTTTTAAAGTCAATTTGATTATTGTAGGTGTGCTGTGAACATACTTAATGGTTATATTAGCTTCTCCACCGGTTTAGCGTACTAATGTTTCTTAAATGGATATCATTTTTTATTTGTTGTGCCAGAGTATGGCCAGAGTATTCAATCGGTTTCGTTTTATGAGTTCAGTCTGAGATGAGTCTTCAGATATTCCTGTCTGTAAACTAATCCCTCTTTAATGAAACAACGAATCTACCCGTGAGAGAGGACTGTTGTTCGAAAAATAGTGTTCTAGAAGTCGGCTGTCCAAAAAGTAGACATAGCAATATAGGTGATTAATCTGGTTTAAAACGTTTCTTTAAATATGTGTACAATATCGGAAATCAAAAATAATATTAATATCATCTTGTTTAGGTTAACACGTAATTATAATGGTTTTCTCCCTGCTAGCACGGTCATGTATTTCTTTCATGATGTGTTCATCTGAGCGGAATTGATATTTATTGACTGTAGCAGAAAATGACAGATTTAAGATATCGACTTCAGAAAATGACCGGTTTAGGATATAAATTGAGATTATAGTTCCTTAATTTTACTTTTTCCTCTGGGAGGATTTCAAGTCAATTTTTTTTCCAATATTAGTAGATATTTTGTGTTACTTTGCTGCGTACTAAAGTCTAGTCTGTTTCTAATAAGGCTTTTATTCTACAATCAATCTTCGCTTCGGTTATACATTCTTGTATTTTTCTTATGATTCTACTCTTAAAATACTGTAGAGCAAAAAGTAAACATAACACCGCGCCTTGCCTCATTACCAGAATGAGAAAATCAAAATATTAAATATTTCATTCTCCCGATAATCGAACCATCAACTGTCTCATATAGAGTCACACATTTTGCATTTATGCATTACTTTGCAACACATTTGTGCATTGCTTTGCAACGGCCTTAAGGATGATGATAGATAGTTATATTGTTTCTTTTTTTTATTTCTTATTGTTTTTTAATTATATAATTTCTTATTTTTTGTCATCTTCACGATGGGAAGGTAGAATGAACTTAGGATCCCAGTGTTAAGACACTCCGTTCCGTTCCCCTTTTTCCGCCTAAATTGAGGCACTGCGGAAACTCAACGCCGCGATTTGGTTTGTTACCACAGCAACCATTAAATATTTATTTAAAAAAATATATTAAATATTTCATTTCCTCGAGTGGAAATCGAACCCACAATATCGTTTCTTATGCGTATATTGAAAAATGTAAGATCCCATTAGAATTACAAAAAAATACAATATTATTTTATTTGTAGTAATAGTGATATATTTTTCGTTATATTCAATATTTTCAAGTATGTATATTTGTATAAAATAGTAGCTTTTGTCTGTGTCAAATGAGTGGGAAATAAAGATTAAAGAAAATTAACAGATATTATCTATTTTTTACTTTTCTAAGAAATAGATACAACAAATAAAGCAAAGAATAATTATATATCTACAAAAAAATACAGAAATATCAGTGCTGTCATTCCTTCCAGTATTATTGTAAGACACTAAACAATAGAAAAGCTATCAAATATATCGCTTCTACACATAAAAAACATAGAGCAAAAATGTTCAGAAACAATCAACAAGAGACGTTAGCATAAATTTCGCGTCCCCGCATTCTTCATCTTACGTATTGATCGCAATAAACGAATACCGCGGCACTTGTATCGACAATAAATCAAATTTGGTTATGTTTTTCGAATGTAAACAGCGGCTTCTATGGAATATTATACTAGTTTTATATATTAATTGTATGGAAAATTTGTATACGTTATCTTAGTTATGAGCGAGCCTATGTTGCGTATGAGCACAAGCGTGCAACTGTAACTGGAAAGGGTTGTAGGGTCGATTCCAACTTTGGGGGAATAAAATATATAATATTTTACTTTCTTTACTCTGATAATGAAGCAAACGTTGAGTTTTGGCATGTAACACGTAACGAAATGAAAAGGAATGAAAGTACCTAATGGGAGTTATTATTTAATTGAAGTTATTACTTTATGGGACATGGTACACGTATGTATAATAAAATTCCACTCACTTCAAAAATTTAAAGTGAAAGTTAAAAATATATTGTCAGGCAAAGCATATTATTCAATTCAAGAATATTACCATGATAAGAGTGCGTGGGATTAAATGCTGTTGGTACTCAGGAAGCTAACTATGTTATATATTTACTTTAATTGATATTTTGAAAAGAGCAACTGTTGAATTTCTTGCCGGCTCTTCTCAGCAGACCCACCCTCTGAGCCGGTGGTGGCTTTCTGTAAGGACTGACACTACATACACTTCTATGTAACTTGACTCAAAATTGCTTGTAATGCTCTAATTGAATAAAGAATATTTTGATTTAGATTTTTGAAAATATTTTTTTAATTATTAAACTACTCTGTTTCGACATTAGAAACTTCGGACCTTACGATTTTTTACTATAAGTTTTTAATGTTCGTTTCATATACTGCATAGGCAGCTGGCGGGAACCTAACGGTGTAAAGTTATTCCGATTATTATTTTTTGTCTAATTTTTGAGGCATTGCATAAGTATATATTTTTAATTTAATACCACGTTTTGCTTTGTTACGTGATCGGAAAAATAAAAATAATATTTTTTTACTTGTATATTAATTCCCTCGAGTGGGAAACGAATCCATAATTTACAGTTAGATACTCTATTACTGTGGTACTGCATTTTAACTGGTCTAGATGTATATTTTTCATCACTGTACAAAATTCAGAATTTCATTCTAAATGTTAGAACATTCAACGACGTAGTGAGCGCCTGCGGTTGTTACTCGGTCGATCGCATCCTAACCCTCAAACTGAAAGCATGGAATAGAGCAGAAATTCTAACGATTTTTCTGTTACTACATTTAAGTTAGGAAAAGAATATGACGTTTGAAAAAAATAACAAGCACAATTGGAAATTCGATAGCTTAACTTCACGCTGTATTCCTTACATAGGATAGGCTGAAGGAACCTAGGAACCTACTGTTATGACACTCTGTTACATTAAGATGCTTCTGTTCTAACCTCTACGCTGAAATCAAGCGGAAATCAACGCCGCGCTTTTTAAGCAGAACGCAAAAATAAAAACAATAAACTATTAAACTTTGAACTTCGATGATTGATGATAAGGCAAAGTAAGCCCAGCACTTGATTAGCTGTAGTACAGTAGCAGTAAGTGGAAGTAAAATTCAGTATAGCTTTTAAGATAAATAAAAAAAATTGTGTATGAAACGGTAAATTCTACATTTTTAGAAAACATAAAGTTACGTGGCGTCATAAATACGAGGTTTTAATTTAATTTACGTTTCAATTTTTATGTTTTTTACATCTATATTTAGTCCGGAATAATACTTAATTCGTTTAAAAGCGCTAAATTATCCGGTCTTCTTTCAATATATTTTCTACACGATTTAAACAGAATACAATGTATTTGTAGACTGACAAAAGCGAAAAAATTAAAATAAATCATTTCCCTGAGTGGAAATTGAACCCAGAACCATTCAGTTTACACTCGAAAATGTCACTTTGCCACAATAGCCTCATTACCATCTCTCTTAAAGTTAAATAAAATGAAACAAAACAGAATCATCAGCAAGTATTCCACCAACGAACTTAAACAAACGAGACGAGCTTTCAAAATGTACGTATAAAGATGGAAAGAGCTTTTGATTCAGACCGCATATTGACAGCACAAAGGTAGCCTCCTAATTAGAGAGTACAATAAACAAGCTAATGCAGAACTTTGGCTCAGGGGATATCCCATTGGAACGCTAGAAGTAATTAGTTTTTAAGTAATTGCTATCACAGCTGATGAAAGGCAGCATAATTTAATTATTTTAGTTATTTAAAATTAATTTAAGTTTATTTCTTTATTTGAGAAGTGTGTGATGTTCAAAATGTTGATTCGTCTTTGAATTATCTTTTTATTAAATTTGATAATGGATTTTTCTGTTTATTATTAAAACGCCATAGTATTTTTTGGCAAATACGTATGTGGTAATTAATTATTTTAGGATACGTCAGGCCTGTCGTCGTTCAGAGGCACAACTTGCGTCTGGATACCCGACAACAGCGTCTGGTTCCCGATAGGTTGTGGGTTCGAAAGGTTTATTCAATAAAATGTAATATTTAATAATTCCATTTCTTCATTCTGGCAACAAAGCAAAATGTGTCTTGAGTTCCGCTACGCAACCGCAATGCCACAATTTTGGCGAAAAGTGAATAAAGAGAAATGGAACGGAGTGCCTTAACAAGTTCTCCATGTGCAAGATACTGCGTGAAGCTGAAAGAAAAAAACATACATACGTATTCTATACTGAAGAAAAAAAATAAACGTCGGTCTAGAGAAAGGTGACACCTGTACTCGACCTGGGTGACACCGACTCCATTACTTAGATTCAGAATAAGTAAAAAATATATTTAAAAAATGTTTGTTTACAGAATTGTATTTGTAATTATACAAACCATACTTACTATACATATTTATACCGTTATTAAATTGTTTCTTGTAAAATCGCAAAATGTTTTTCTTTGTCCGTCGTTAACAAATTTCAAGGTATTCCACACTTAGGATAGAAAAATACATGTTTAGAAAACGTCTAAAGATTTGAAATTTTAAGTAAGTAGTTAATGAACTGTATATATGAGTATTTGATAATGTAGGTTAAAGATTTTAGCATAGACACGTTATACAGAATAACTATATAATAAAATCTTGGCAGATAGACAGACAAATAAAAATTGATCTTAAAAGGTTCTTTTGGCCCACGGAATTCTAAAACTAAACAAGCTTTATATGAGGTTAAAATATTTTTTTGACGGCAATATTGTAAACAAAATAATGAAATATTGTCAGGGCAGCTAGAGTTGCCAAATGCAAAATACCTGTCAGTAGCATAATATCAATTTTCATTTATTCCCAGCTTTTATGAGAACTATTTTTTTCTGAATATACAAACATACATAAGAAGTCAAATTCAACATTGTATAGAACATACAAGAAATCGCTGCAAGCATGTCGTAAAATGTCATTATGATTTTATTGTATCGGATCGTTATAAAAGTGGGTTTAAATATTCAAATATATTTATATTAAAAATATTTAACTAAAAAAACTTAGTCCACTAATCAACCCACAATATTCGGAGAATTCGGCAGAAAATGGATATGGGTACGAAAGTGTTTGAATCGTAAGGGAGTGGTTAAACGCTTTGTTTCCAGGTGCCATCATCAAGATGTATCTGCAGAATACATATAATCTCAAAAAGCTTGTTATCTAAAGACAATTCCATTCCAAATTTTTGCCTCATGCCGAAAGCTTGACGTTTTCAGCTACTTTACCAAAACATTCCTATATACGATGTTCAACAAACGAACGAACGAACGAAACGAACAATGTTCAACAAAACGTTACATGTAACAAATCGGGTACAAGATGGGGACCCACGTAAACGTGGACTACCACATCTGTCAAACACGCCGAATATTCAAATCTAAAAGCAAAACATTGAGACGACTTTTTACAGTGCATCTAAAACAATGTGAGAGCTTCTTTTTGCGTTTATTGTTGGCAACTGTTCCTGGACCAATATCTTTTGAGTTTTTCGAACAGTTAATATTCGAGTTTTAATATATATCAAGACGCATATCGAGCTGCATCTGCTGGAGGATGACAACCAATGGGAGTTGGCACTTGCTTTGTTATTATTCTGAAGACATGATATCCAACACAGTCATTAGTATTGTGGGAAAAATATAAACATTATATGACTGTAGATATTTTGAACAGAGTGAAGCAAACAGAACGATGTCCGAATAAAGATTTCACACCAGGGATTAACAATTAAGTGTGATTTCAAATTTTTCACTCAAGCACTAAGGCATGCCTTTGGCTGATCGACCAGCAATTGATTTATTGAACACTGATATACAAGGAGAAAAAACAATATGACGACGTTGACTTAGCGTAATTACGACGTAATTACGACTAAGCGTAAAAAGTAATGAGTGTATCATTGCAAATAATGAGCCATTATTGATAGCTGAGCAAAGAACTGATTGACTGTTGATACAAAACAGGTTGGATTTTTTCTCAAACAGACCGTCATCGTCATTAATTCTTGCAAGAATACGGCTACAACAAAGGATAAATAGATTGGCAATTGCATCGTCAGCCATTGCTGCCAATTTGTTAGAAGGTAGACGAACGGCGCATTCAGCTTTGAAGCTGCCATTAGACATTAACGGTAAACTAAACGCAGTGAGTAGTATTAAAACAAAAAGCAGAATTGCTGGAGTGTTACAAAAAAGTTGAATAATTGTCTGGGATGAATGTAGCATGAGTCATAAACATTACCTTGAGGCTTTTCACAGAACTATTCAAGAAACGGCAATATTTGACTCCTCGGTGGTGCTGTTTTACTGCAATCTGGTGATTTCCGGCAGACATTGCTTGTCATTCCTCACTCCACTTACGATGATGAGATTAACGTATGTTTAAAACATTTATTTTTATAGAAAAAACTTTGAAACACTTCTATTGACTACAAATATGCGAGTAAATTTACATAATTGGAACAAGTATTTTCAAATTAATTACTGTTACTATCAAATTAAATCAATACACGCTATATATCTATCCATCCAGACAATTTTTGCAATATTGTTCATTCAAAAATTGAAAATGTATTTCCGGATATTCTTAATAATCATTTAGACCATCATTGGCTCAGTAACTGTCAAATTTTGGCGGGTAAAAATGTTGACGTCGATGAAATTAACTATCAAATACAAAATTTATTGCCAGGTGATCTAATGTTGTTTTTAAGTCAATTGACATCAACGACGTCAATTTTCGCAATTATTTTTTAAATTTTTACATTTCGTCTGAAAATTGATTTACCGGCCATTCTATTGCGTTATCTAAAACTGTCAAAATTATGCAACAATTGGTATACGAAACTTAAATTTAAAAAGCGTATAAAAATTTTGAACGAAGCAGGATTTGAACCCGCGCCTCTGGAATACCGTTCCAGCGCTCTGACCACTAAGCCATTCGTTCTCACCGAGCTCCGTCGAAATTCTTATACGCTTGTTACAACTTATTTTTGTTGTTAGCATCTCTGTAGGGAGATTTTAACAAATTTCCGCTACCCAAAGCTACGCTTTTTAAATTTAAGTTTAGTATTTTCTGTCCTAAGTGTGGAATAACACTTTAAAACATAGTAAAAATAAAAAAAAAAATTGGTATACGATTAGTCGTCAGAAGCATAAACGGAAACGTACTTGAAGCAACAATATTGACTGGGAAGTTTAACGGTGAAGTCGTCCTGTTAGTTCAGATACCTATGATACCATCAGAATCTACAACTCCTCTCGTAAGGTTAAAATTTACGTTTACGATACGTTTTGCTTTTGCAATTACAATAAATAAATCACAATGGCAGACAATGGCTTGGATTTGGAGAATCCGTGTTTCTCCCATGGACACCTGTATGTTGCATGCTTACATCTTGGAAAACCATCTATTTATTTGTTTTGACGAATTAAAAGCTAACGAAAAATATTGTTTATTGTTAGTTCTTAGTTAATTGAAAGAAATAATTATATAAATTAAATAAGGTAAAATAATAATAATTTTCAGTTTTGAAAATCAATATTATCTAACACATTCTTTCGTTGGAACTTAATTAGCACTTATCATCATTCTTTACCACTTCCTTAATAATACCAAAGTGCTAAATAATGAAACGAAATGCAAGTAAACCACAGCAACTGCCGGGTCTGCTATCTCTCTATATAAATATAAACAAATCACCGAAATGTATAACTTCAGAACGACGCACCGAATTTAATGATTCTTTTTTTATATGTTCCTTGTCAGTGCAAGGACAAGGTTTATATAAAAATATATATAAGATGTTTTTTTTTAAGTGCTATTTTTTCTACATTTAAAAAGTTAGAAAATAATTATAGTAATTTTCAATCTAGCTAATTTGATTTTACTAGCAGCGTTTTATTTCCTCAGTTGCGTCAGTTGGCTAGTTTTTATATAAAATAATAGTTTGATACAAAACACAAGTAATTTATTAACAGTTGCAAAATAAAGAAGTAAAAAGAAATTGTTCTTATCTCACAAAGGAAGGCAGTGGAGACTAAGCCAAAGAGGTCGGCGGCCTACAACTGAACTCTGTTTGTACTGAAGCCACATATGGACAGGCACGGTCTTATATAGGAAAATACTTGCCAAGCAACTCTGCTTTATGATACGTTTGTTATAGTTTTGCAAACTTTTGTCTTATATAGTTCAATAGCTTTTAGCTATGGTTATATCCTCGTTATCAAATATGTTGCTGAGTGGCGAAACTCAACGCCGCTCTCTGTCCCATAACCAAAGCGAGAAAAAGAAAAATAAATAAATATTTAACTTCCAGTTATTGTATAGAAACCTACAATTTGTCACGTTTAGTTTACAGTCAGACGCTTGTGGCCCTTTACCACGATAGTGTAAAAAAATATATTTTCAATTCAAACAAGTAATTTAACTCTTCGGCGCCATAATGTGAGTAAAAACTATATGTAATTGTTTTAAATGAAACCAATTTAACCAAATTAATTGTGTATATTCATTTTCATACATTTTTGGAAACCGGACGTTTCTAACACTTTACAGTAATCCGTGGTGACGGGTAGATGTATAAAAAACAATATACCGATTAATCTGGTTAATATTATCATTTAAAATGTATATCAATCTCGAAAATTAAGATATTATTATTCATTGTATTTTTTAGAACAAAATAGAAAAAACTGACTAAGTACGGTACTTTACCACCTCTATGCAGATGATCTACAAATTTATCGCCACTCTAAAGTTTCTGACCTACCTGCAGTTATAAATCGTGTAAATAATGACTTGGCAACTATATCCATGTGGAGTAAGTCGTTTGGACTGCAGATAAACCCATATAAGTCTCAAGCAATAATTGTGGGCAGTCAAAACCTGGTGTCAAGAATTAACAAGTCCTCCCTACCACCTATACTTTTGAGCGGACAAATAATTTCATACAGTAAGACTGTTAAAAATCTTGGCATTATTATTGATGAACATATGTCATGGGATCCACAGATTAGTGAGGTAAGTAGAAAGATGTTTGCTTCGATTGGATATCTTCTGAGGATACGTAATTTTCTACCTATACCAACGAAAATTGCGTTAGCACAATCTCTGCTTATACCAATACTTGATTACGCTGATTCATGTTATCTTGACTTAAGAGAAGAGCAATTGAACAAACTTGAGCGGTTACAAAATCTTGCAATTCGGTTTATCTTTGGATTAAAAAAGTACGACCACGTTTCCGTGTTTCGAACAAAGCTCAAGTGGCTCCCAATTCGACTTCGCAGGAATACTCACTTTCTCCATCTTCTTTACTGTATACTGTTCGATCCATTAACACCACCTTATTTAAAAGATCGTTTTGAGTTTTTAGGGCAATCACATTCTAGAAACTTGCGCTCAAATCAAAATTTAACTCTAAAAATCCCCTTACATTCCACTTCGTTCTTAAGCAACTCCTTTACAATCACAGCTTCCCGACTCTGGAATGATTTACCTCTGAGCATCAGACAGGCAAAATCATTATATATTTTCAAGCGACTCCTAAAACAACATTTTCACCCCTGAGCGCCGTGTAGTATTATTTCATCCTTTTTTTTCCCCTTCTTCTTTTTTTTTTTTTTCCCACCATTAATTTTCACATAAAATGGCCATATATGTATGTATGTAGTTATGTATGTATGTAGTCATGTATGTATATATTTTATGTATGTATGTATGTATGTATGCTCATTTGTATTTATTAATATTATACTGTTTATACATTCTTATCTTATATTTTATATTATTTTAATATTCATACCCCCTAACCCCCTTTTTCTCTTGCCTTTATTTCATATGCCTTAAGGTTGCCTGGAAGAGATCGCTGTTTTAGCGATAAGGTCGCCTCTTGTACATTTCTTGTTGCTACTGTTATCATTTGTTATATTTATAAGTATATTTTGGGGTGTACAATAAAGAATCTATTATTATTATTATTATTATTACGAGTCGGACTGGCGAGGCTCCCAGGGTCCCGTATCAATTTTGGTTTATAAAAGTCAAATGTGTCAAATTTGTTGATGAATTAAACTACAATTATAAATTTTAATAGGTTTGAATTAAACTACAATTATAAATTTTATCTGTAACATAAGTATAAATTTCCTATTTTACTGCAAGTTTTCACTTCTTACGATATGTATTTCATAATTGTCACGTAGTAATGCTATCTACATTTGGTCATAAGCGATGAAAGGAAAGAGGAATGCCTTTTAAAGTCTACAACAGTCTTTCTGAAATCAAAAGTCACACCAATCAGCTGGGGGCATAACTAACTTACAGCATTATCACGTATGCAATAATTCAATAATGCCAAATCTTTGATGATGAAGAGAGTATTTATACATGATAAGTTTTGAGACAGTAAACAAAAAATGTTTACAAGAGACCCTAAGAATTATAAAAAATAAATAAGTTAAATAAAAACAAAATCCTACAAAATCTTTCTTTTGAGGCAAAATCCTACAAAATCTGTCACGACAGGCCTGTGTGACTGTAACCGACAGGTTCTGGGATCGATCCCCAGTCGAGGAAATGAAATATTTAATATTTTCAATTGAAATATTTCATGTTTAATTTCTTCGTTCTGGTAATAAGGTAAAGCGCGGCGTTGAGTTCCGCCACTCAACACGCAATGCCTCAAATTCGGCGGAAAGTGGGGAACGGAAGTGGAACGGAGTGTCATAACAATAGGTTTCACTTTCATTCCCTCTGCCTACCCTGCCTAGTGCGGGATACAGCGTAAAGCAGAAAAAAAAAGAAAAAAAAATCTTTCTCAAGAAATTACAGACACGTCCAGAATTTTAGTATTCTTTTTTGAACATGAATTAATGCCGTCGACTCTACTGGCCTTTACAACGGTTGGGCGGGAACTTCATGTCAACTTTAATTTTGAAAACGATATTTTATTAAAATTTTTTTTATCTATACGTTAGTATGACTTTAGAAACATAAAACTTCTTATTACAGACATAAAATAAATACAGCACTTACATGAAAAGAAAAGTAAAATAAATAAATAACAAATAGAAAGCGCAAAAGTAAAATAAAAATATTGGAGGAAATTTTGATAGTGCATAAAATAATAATGAGTGAAAATAAAACACATGAAATAATAAGAATTAATTTATAATATTAAAATATATACTATACGTATTATATACAAATTATGTTAAATATATAAAAATACATACTAGATAAATCAATAAAATAATTTTATATTTATGATTTTTTTTAGCATCACGTGGGATACAGCGTAGGCAGTGGGAACCAAGGAACCTAATGTTAAGACACTCCGTTCCACTTCAGTTCCCCACTTTCCGCCGAATTTGAGGCGTTGCGTGTTGAGTGGCGGAACTCAACGCCGCGCTTTGCCTTATTACCAGAGCGAAGAAATGAACTATTAAATATTTAAATCTAAAATATTAAATATTTCAGTTCCTCGGATCGAACCCAGAACCTGTCGGTTACAGTCACACTCTTGTGCCGCTGCGCCACGACAGGCCTCAAAGTAATCTGCTTTTTGTCTCTTCCAAAGAAAATGTCGTTATATACTTTAATTTTGCCCTGGACATATTACTATGTCCAGGGCAAAATTCCGACTGAAATATACTCAATTGGCCCTTAATAGCATTCTTCGCCACCGTAATTAGAAACACTGAGTGTTGATTCGACGAACTTTACACCGCATTTTGTCTTAAAAGAGAGACAAGAAAATATTTAATCTCCTGACCATTTATATTCGACCGACGTTAACACTGTGTCATAAGCAAATTTTATAACTTTAAAAACACCCGAGCCAAAAATTCATCGCGCCAAGGTTCTTGTAGCTCAGAGACAAATGATTACTCATCACGACAAACAAGGCTTTCGGTTAAGCAACCCGTACTCATATCGGTTCATTCATTCGGGAGCTACGGTGAAACAGACATACACGTGGATAGTAATACATTTTAAACATATAATATATAACCCTTTTTGCGTCGGGGATAAAAATTGGCTGTCAAGTATAAACGACCATATAAATGTTACAACTGGCACACATATTGTAGGTATAAGAATCAGATATAATTTTTTCCTCGTTTGATATTTGTAAACGATAGGCACATATGTCTTGACTTGGGTAGTCTCATGTAACTCGCTACGTAACTGTCGTTGTAAATGTGATTTTAATAATGTTTGCCGGAGAATTTAACCTATAAGTACCTACCAAATTTGTTGTAACTTTTATCGACTTATGGCATTGCATATAAGGCAATAATAGAAAAAGGCAATGAATTATTTATACATAAAATGAGCGTAGCTGGACAGAAACTCGCGACGAAAAAAAAACCATCCAGGCTCTAACACAGTATATAACTCAAAAGAAACCCAGTTAAATATTCTACATTATCATTATACTTATGAAGAGACAGACGTGACGTAGAATGAGAACGGAGCGCCAAACGCTACGGTCTCGGCATACCTCTTTCGCCTCGTCCACTGTCATCAACCTATTTATACATGCCCTCCGGGGGGTCCTTATGCTTTTTACGTAACCTTCCTTCAGTATCGTCGATACTGTGTTTTCGAAGGACAACCGAGGTCTCCCCCTCCCTCTCTTACCACTCACTTTTCCTTCATAAATCTTTTTTACCATTCTTTCTTCACTCATTCGCTCGACGTGCCCAAACCACCTGAGCACGTTCTTCTTCATTCTCACTGTGACATCCACGCTAGTACCTGCAATTTTGTGTATCTCTTCATTACATCAAAACAAAAATCTAGATTGCAAAATTAAGAAATATAAATTTAAATGTAAAAAAAAATAACAAGAGTAATCGAGTATACCAAGGAAACCCAAGGTTTTGAACTTTAGAGTAGTCCGTGGTCATAGGTACCTAACCCGTGACCACGGACTACTGCAAAGCGACATGAATAACTAACGTACATAAATTATGCTGCCTTTCATCAGCTGTGATAGCAATTACTTAAAAACTAATTACTTCTAGCGTTCCAATGAAATATCTCCTAAGCCAAAGATCTGCATTAGCTAGTATATTGTACTCTCTAATTAGGAGAGATAGCCCTTGTGCCGTCAGTATGCAGTCTGAATCAAAAGCTCTTTCCATCTTTATACGTATGTATATTTTGATAGCTCTTGCTACTTGTCTATGATTATGCATTGTTTTATTTATTTAAGTTTGCAAGAGCTTGTAAGAAAACCGTGTCAGTGTGAAAGTGATGGCTGTGGTTTTCATTCTTACTCAGGGTAATGCTTTAAATTTTATGGTAAGTGGAGAACAAAAGTTTCAGAGGGAGCAGAGTATCTTAACACTAGGTTCTCAAATTCTCTCTGCCTACCCTGCCGTGTGAAGTTAAAAAAATATTTTTTCATCTTTGCATTCAATCTCGTATTGTATTGCAGAGTAATAAGTTATAAGTTCACATGGCTTGCATCAATACACCATCATTTATTACTTTTTGGGCCTTCGGAGAAACCCAAAATATTACCAACATTTTCACCGAGATTTACTTCAGATATTTTACATATAACACTTCAAAATCAAATATAAATCCGATAGTACCGACCACAGAATATTAAAATCGTTTCAGTGATACTCAATGTAGGTGTACGCATGGAGAAACATGAAAAATGCAGTTCTTCTATCTGAAAACGATTGATAAATTACAATATTTTATATGCCTACACATAAATAAAAGGACTTTTATTTTATGTTAGGATCAGTGACAGTTATTTTGTTGTTGTTATAGGTAAGCGTATGGTGGCATGTTCAGTTTCGTTTAGTATTAGTTTTTATTTAGTTTGAATATGTCGTGGTTTAAATTTGGTAGTTAAAAAAATACTTCATTTCCTTCCACTCATTGACTTAAAGTTTGATATTCTAGTGATCATAGAATATATGGTATTTAGCCGAATGGGGGAGATCTAAATCTTGACAATCTGATCTGGTTGTTTGTAAATCATGTGTAAAAAAATATATTAAAATTAAAATCAGGTCAAGAAAATTTGGTTAGAGAGTAATGGAGTTTTTTTTTATTTTATTACCAATTCAAGATGGCTTCGCAAATTCGTTTCTGCCAAAATGTTTTTATATACTTTTAAAACATTCCTGGGTCACGCTGTATCCCGCAGATGGCAGGGTAGACAGAGATATTTGGGAACCTAGTGTTATGGCATTCCTTTCTTTTCGCCACTTTCCGCCTAATTTGAGGCTTTACGTGTTGAGTGACGGAATTCAACGCCATGCTTTGACTGTGACCAGAGCGAAAAAATGAAAAATTAAATATTTCATTTGAAAAAAGCGTAAAAGCGTGCGTTTATATTTATTGTCTATATACATATGATAATTATTATAACCATTATATATGTATACCGCATATAAAAACACTACTCTTAGAAGTATAAAGAATGCTTTTCCAAACCTATTTTCAGAATAAACGAAACTTCAGGTACTTATTATTAAAATTGAAGTAACAATTTAGTGCGTCTGGCCATCGCATCGCAACAACACAGTAATCTACCTGTAAATGCGACGGTTATGGTTTCCATTCCTACTTAGTGGTGATAAATTATTTTTGCTTCATCGCTCGAGAAACAGACTAAGCAGGATTTTCAAGATATGTTGAACAGCAGAACTTTATCTGCTGTTCAGCATATCTTGAAAATTGAGTAAAAAGTAAGAACGTTGTCTTAATCAACAAACATTTTGTATTTCATAAAAAAAAAACTCCAACAAACATATACTACAAGTTGTATTCAAAAACGCTGCTATCGTTTGGAGATGTCCAGTTAAAACGCCTTTTTTATTTATTTGGAAAACTACGTCAACCGTTCAAGCACACTTATAAATATACACACTTTGTACTACTGGATAAACTATATGAAGCTCTTCAAAGTTTTAGCTTGTTTTTTTTTAAATAGAAGCATATCTCTAAAAATGTAACAAAACTGCTCCCCATTAGTCCTCCAATGTAAAAAGAGGTTATAAGTGTTATAAATTTAACCTATCTGTCCGTCTGTCATTGGCACCGAAGTTACTGAATTATTGATTTTGTGGAGTTTTTTTATAGGCAGTTTAAGAGCTACAACTATTCTATTACGTGTTCAAGTCAAGTCAAGGGGCAAAGAGTACGAGTATGCTTGCCGTGATTTTCTTCATTTTGTTCACAAAATTTGACTGTAAGTGCGTTTGAAAGAATCAACCAGGCCTACTAGGAGCATAAATTATTAACATTTCCTCATTTTTTAAGAAGAAGAAGCGCAGCGTTGAGTTCCGCCAGTCAACATGTTTTAAAATTTGGGCGATACGTGGAGACGGAGTAACTTAACGCTATATTCAATATATCAAAAAAATTTTAAGTGGCAATATAATATTTTTTTTATTTAAAAATTACCAACACTATGCGTGAAGAAAAGAGAACTAAAAATAATAATCTTTTGAACTAAAATTAAATTTTAACATTAACTAAACACAATTTTCTTAGGTTTTCTTTTATATTTCAAAAGGATCAATACCGCAGTATCCTAGCTGGAAGTATACAATATGTTCTAATAGATAAACAGCGCTAAGTATAATGTTTACGAGTATTATCTCCTCCATCACTTCTATACAATTATTTTAACCTGGTTTTACTTGACTATGCTATTAACTGCACGCCTTTGTTAAATTTCCATGTTACATATGTGATATATTCTGTATTCAATGTCAAAATTCAACGCCATTTTTCTTTAAATAGAAATAAAAATATTTTACAAGTAAAATAACCAGATTCAGCCTTGAAAAATATTTTATGTATAGAACAATTTCCATAGCATTGTCTGCAATCCTATTTCTTATATAAAAACGTAACAAAAATATCTCAGAATATAAAAGAGAATCAGTTATGCTGTAAAGCGGTTCCAATTATTGTCCGAGCCTCTGGAGAACACTCGATATCGTATTTCTATTTTAATTACCATTCGATATGATAACTGTACTGTGTGACTTATAGCGGAGTAGTTTAAAAATATTAAAAGTTTTAATTTATATATTATCTACCTTAACGTTTTTTTACCCTTTTCTGGAAAGGAACAACAACTCCATAATAACTTCCTAATTTTTGAGATGAAGCGTGTTGAGTGAGTAAATGTGGCCTGTCGTGTTTATGTAAACTCGATACGTTGTGGGTTTGATCCCAACTTAAAAAAACTAAAAAATAACATTTTCATTCGCTCTACTGATAAGCCCCAACGCGGAGTTGATGTTCTAAATTCAGCGGAAAGTGAGCAAAGGAAGTATCACAATAGGAATGGAGTGTCTCAACACTATGTTTTTAAGTTTCCTCTGCCTACTCTGCCATGTGCTGAACACAGCGTGAAGCTGAAAATGACATTGAATGAGCCAGTAATTGCCACTGCCACTTTGTCTACATAAGTGAGGGAAAGAACAACTTGGAATGTACAAAATAGTTCTCGCGAATTCAAAAATTTTAACTGAAATTCCACAGATTCTAACACGCTTAAGCCTTTCATGCCTCTTTTTCGCTTATTCTACGCTCTCTCTTGCGTTTCTCAGGTGAAACATGACAATGAGTCATATTTTTCATGCGTGCCGAGTACATTTACTTATAATATGTTAGCACGTCATAATTTAATATTTATCTATCATTTTTATGTCACAACCGCTGTAACTGGTACCTTGCCCCTTCCACTTTGTAATAGCACCAGTACGCTAGTTATATTACCCAGTGCAAGCGCACCAATGTAAGATTTGAATCCCAATTTATGGAATATAATTGAAATTATTATTTTGGGACTGTTTCATTTGTACTAGATTTAAAGATAGAATTAACATTTAAGTGATTGTAGTGTAAACGAGAGCACATTCTTCCATATAAGCAGTCATTCATATTACAGAGGTCTGTCGTGGGGCAGTTTACAGGGGCACAATCGTGCAACTGTAAACGTGACAGGTTGAGGGTTTGATTTCCATTAAAGGAAATGAAATATTTAATATGAGGCCTGTCGTGACTGTAAACGACAGGTTCTGGGTTCGATCCCTAGACGAGGAAATAAAATATTTAATATTTTCAATTTAAATATTTAATGTTTCATTTCTTCGCTCTGATAATAAGGCAAAGCGCGGTATTGAGTTCCGCCACTCAACAAGCAATGCCTCAAATTCGGTGTAAATGGGGAACGGAAGTGGAACGGAGTGTCTTAACACTATACATATATACATATAGATACAGCGTGAAGCTGAAAACAAAATAATATTCTTATTTTCTCGCTCTGATGCTGAGGCAAAGTTAAGCTATGTAAAGAATGCACTGTGAACCTAAAAAAACCTACTAAAAATACTTTCTAAATTAATACCGATGTAGTAATTTTAATTAGTATTAAATGTGCAAACTTCGATGATGTTGAGATTATAGAATATACTAACTCAAATATTAGCACTTTGGAAATGGTGCTTGGCGAAAGGTTTGTTAAGTTGGTTCCTGGTGTTCTCTTATAGTTTAGAGGAACTTTGCTTTATTAAATTTATACAATTTTTAAAGGCAAAGAGTTTGTAATAGTAAAATGCAGTGGGATAGGATAATTTAAGTAAAAAAGAAGGAACTTTCAGTGTATAGAGTCCATCTGCCTACCTTGATATATTTGGAGAATAGCGTCAACCTAAAAAACCAACATGCTCACAATCACAATCGATACTCTTCTTTTTTATCGCGAAATCTGGAGCTTTGGAAACTTCCCTTTGAAATAATAAAACAACACACAATATCGTAGGCGAATACGACAATACTAGTAATATAATGTTTTAATTATTCTTTATAAAACTAAAAAAAACACGCACAATGATGTACAGGGAACCTTATACGGTGAAATTTTTTGTTCCACTTTTTACTTTTTTTTTTTCAGACATTGCTTAATGATTGGCGGAACTCAACGCAATGTTTCGTCCACCAGAGCAAAAAATGGACAGCCTAATAATATGGTACATTAGAAAGTCTGTGAGCATGGATGTTTGTTCCACTTTCATACAAAAATTATTGAACTGATTAATTTAAAATTTTATCATATTTTGACAATATTAGAATATTAACCATTCATAAGGTCTCAATAATTGACCATATCAAATTAAATTCAGCTAACTTGAGTAGCCATTGTTAAGCACTAGTACAATGTATCAATAATCTATCGCACACCTTTTGACACGAAACGGACGTACAGACATCCTGATTGATGAAGTAGTTGTTAGTGAAGACGATCTATCTAGAGAGGAACACTTTGATAGAAGATAGTTAGCGTCCTTTGTGTCTCTTCGTACTTTGACTCAACGATGTTCAATGATAAAAAGGTCAATTTGTGTAATAAGCTGTTGGAAATTTTAATATAGTTATTTTTTGAATATGGACAATTGCATAAGGAAAATTTTATAGCGATTACTTTACAAGTAAATTTGGAGTGTATGATGAGGAAAGCCCGTGTTAAGACACTCCATGCACGTTTAATTTTCATATTGCGTGTCGAGTGGTGAAACTTAACACCGCGCTTTGACTTCATTAGCGAGAAATATTTAAATAAACATTTTAGTCCCACCAAACCCAAGGAGTTGCCCAAACAAACTCACTTTCTCAATCTAGGATGGTGGTATATTACTTGTAAATATCAATCTCAGTATTGAATTTCGCCTAGTGTTAAGAAACTGCGTTTCTTGCTTTATCCCCAAGATTGGAGACATTGTGTGCTAAGCTTATATATGCGATATAAATATGATTATTGCTTCAAATGTCGTCAATGTTAGAGTTATTTTTTTTTCATAGAACGTTAGTATTGAGGGTAAAATATTTATTTAATGTATACATTTGATACGAGTGGACACGCGCGGCTTAATAAGATAATAATTTGAAAGTTTACACTTAAGCTAAGCAGCAATGGTTCAACAAAGCAAGTATCTAAGCCATTTTTTTCTTCAGAAAAATCTGAGCACTTTCTAAGACATCTAAAAATATATGTACAGTTTTATGATAAACAGTACTGAAGTTTTGGCGAAAAGCGTAACAAACAAATTTACATGTACCATACCAAAATAATTATCGTAAAATTAATGGTTAAAATACTGGGTATTACACAATTAGGTTATTAATAGTCAGGCAATAGAAGATGTTTTATACGTATGCAAAAATTGCTTTATTTTAATTTCTATTCATCTTAGGAACTACGAAAATATATTACGCACGAATTTCACCATAATACTTAAAATGATTTTGTATATTGTGTATCATTAATGATTGTTTGCTTTATTTAGTTTCAAGGAGTATCCTGCACGCAGAAAACGTAGTAGGTAGGTAGGTAGTCACAGAAAACTTAGGACCTCAGTATCTTAATACTAGGAGTGTCCTAACAGTCCGTTCCCATTATAAACTTTCTGTAAGGGCAGTCAACGCCACGATTTACCACTTTATCATAGCGAAGAAATATTAAATATTTTATTTTTAAAAATCGACAATTTGTCACATTTACGACTGACATAATTATGTCCCTGCGTCACGATAGGTGACCAAAACATATATATATATATAAAACCCTTTTCCAAATATAAAAATAATTATTAACCAGACAAGCAAAGTTCCCTACCATTTAAAGATAAAATGTCCAAGCAGCTTCATTCGCTATCAGTATCGATTCTTTAATTTGTATGTAAATTGTAAATGGTATTTCACACTGTCCGTGGCTAATGGGGGCCGGCGTCATTGGGTGTATTATTCGTGGGTGAAATATAATCATTGTTTTATGTACTGCAATCTCATTCAAATTAATTATCTCGATTGCAAAGGTGGCCGCAGACTGAGTAGATATTTACGATGTACCTTGATGGCTGGCAGGCAGGCAGAACTGCCACATGGCAGGGTAAGAAGAGGGTACTGAAGACTAAAGACTCTTACGTTCACCTCTTTCTTTCGTATTTGAGGCATTGCATGTTGAGTAGCGTAATCTGTACTGTATAGTGAGTTGATGATATTGAAACTATTAATGTAGCCTTTCAATATCATTAACTCTTCTTTCCTTTCCAATGTTAATAAAGAATCCAACACAGTTTTTTTTTATTCAAACCAGTTTCTTAGATTAGTGATATAAGAAACGCTTTATCTTTTTTTATAATTTTGCATAAAGAATACACTAGTTTCATTTATACTATTTGAGATCTGTCGTGCCGCAGGGGCACTAGCGTGTGACTGTAAACGTGACAGTTTGTGGGTTCGATCTCTACTCGAAGAAATGAAATATTTAATATTTTCATTTCTTCGCTCCTTTAAGAAGGCAAAGCGTGGCGTTATACTCTGTCACTCAACACGCAATGCCTTAATTTCGGCGGAAAGTGGAGATTGAAACATAATAGAGTGTCCTACCACTAGGTTCCCAAGTTCTCTCTGCCTACCCTGCCATGAGTAGGATACAGCGTGAAGCTGAGTAGTAAATTTATTGTTAGAATAGCTATGTACTTTATATTAGCGTGATATATTTACACAAATAGAATAAAAATATTTAATGAAGGTATGGTGTTGCATTTGAAATTGTAAGGCTTTAGTAAGGCATAGTAAATGACTTGGTAGATTGATAATATTTTTTTATTTTTTATTTTTTGAGGCTTGTCGTGGCGCAGCGGTACAAGGGTGTGACTGTAAGCAAATTGTGGGTTTGATCTCCACTCAAGGAAATGAAATATTTTACATTTTGAAATTAAATATTAATTGTTTTTATTTTTTGGCAACAAGGCAGCGCGGCGTTGAGTTCCGCCACTCAATGCCTCAAATTCGGCGGAAAGTGCGGAACGGAATTCCAAAGGAGTGTCTTAACTATATTAAAAATAATGTATCTCTGTAACACGCTGAAATGCAAAATTGAAACAAACGCTTAGACGAGAGTGAAGTATGAGCTATTGAGTAGCGTCATGTTGTATCCAGCAAATCTAGGAAGTCAGAGAGAATCTGACAACCTAGAGATCCTAGTTAAGACATTTTTTCCTACTTTGCGCCTATTTCTCAAGGTATTGAGTGACAATCGAACCTACCCAACTGCGTCACGAAAGCCACTAATTATTTCACTATATCTATCTATCTAGTCAGCTTCACCATATATCCCGCACATGTCAGGATGGACAGAGAAACCTTGCATTTATACAATTTTTTCCATTCACCACTTTACACCGAATTCACGGCATTGTGTGTTGAATTGTGGCACTTAACGGCTTATCTTGTTACCATGGTGAAAAAATTCAAACAATAAATATTTAATTTGAAAATATTAAGTATTTCAATTCCTAGAGTAGGGAACGAACCCACAACCTGACTTTGTTTCCAGTCACATCCTTGAACCGTGACAGGCCTCATCTCTAATTTCATTCAATTTCTGTTATAATAGACAAAGCAAATAAAATATCAATCGCAAGCAAACAAATATTTCCTCATTTAAATTTGTAATACATCAATAAGCTACCTATTATTGTTATAGATAATTCAAAATAGTTTCAAGTATAATAACGAGATTCGCATACATATCTCTAACTAAACTGAAAGTTAAATTGCTATTAAACAGTACTGATACAATGTAAACTTTACAAAGTAATATTTATTAGTGATGGTGATTAGTGGATGTTTGTTTTGTGTATTGGTCTCTCGTATTTCGTAAGGTGAGTGGTGAAAATGTAGATATATATTCACGTTGTATCCCGCACATAGCAGGATAGGCAAAGAGAGCTTGCGTAGTGTTAAGTCATTCCGTTTACATTGATATGCTTCCATTTCTCAGGGGCTGTTAAATTAGACATATATAGTTAAATTATACATTGTGTTGATTGGCGAAACTCAACGCCGCGTTTTATATTGTCACGATTATTTTTTAGATATATAAGAGGGTAGGCAGAGGAAAGCTGGAAACTTAGATTTAAGATATTCTAGAGGTATTGCTTGTTCGGTGGCGGAACTTAACGCAGCACTTTGCCTCGTTATTACAGTGAGGAAAATATTAAATATTTTATTTCCTCGACTAGGGATTCAACCGACAATCTGTTGTGTTTACAGTGTTTTTTTTTTTATATTCTGATTATAATTAGTTTAAATTAACACGTTCGACTGTGGAATGCCCTTAGCAAATTCGTGTAGACCTCCACCATTACGCCTATATACAATTGGGCCATTCAATTCTGTTGATGTACCTAAACTAGTTTAGATAGTGTGTTATCGCTTTGTCGGACCAATTGAAAATTACTCTGCCCCACTAATGTACTCATTTTGTATAAGGCTCATGAACGGTGCGTTCTATATTTTTTTGTGATAGTGCGTATTAATTAGCGGAACTCAACGCCGCACTTTCTTTTACTGCCATAGGAAATTAAATATTATTTTCTCGAATAAGAATCGAACCCACAACAGATATTATGATATGATAGCTTCAAACAAAATTAGTACATTACTTGGGTAGAATAATTTTAAATTGATAAAGATAATACCAGGTTTCCTCTTCTGTACTCTGTGAAGCTAAGTAAAATAAAAAAAATCAAAGGAATCGCTAATTAAATTGCTCTACTTGACATTAATTATGAGTAAAAATGTATAGATAATTCATTATTTATGACTATTTTTGGCTTAGGTAATCCTTTGTAAATGTTCTTCGAAAACGCGATTTCAAACAGAAAGGTTGGTTTTCATAATAGATATGAAAATAGATAAATAAAAACTTTGGAATAGTCTAAAGTTTAGTACTTAAACTCAAGAAAGAATTTATTTTAAGTTTGTTTGCCTATCCTGCCCTCGGCAGGATTGGCAGAGGGAACATTATGTTCACACTTCGCCCAGTTTCTACCAAATTCGACGTATTGCGCGTGGGTGGCGTAACTCAACGTCGAGCCTTTAGTTATATCTCTCTCTCTCTCAGCTTCAAACTGTATCCCGCACGAGGCAGTGTAGGCAGAGGGAACCCGGGAACCCGGGAACCGGGAAACCCCACTTTCCGCCGAATTTGAGGCATTGAGTGTTGAGTGGCGGAACTCAACGCCGCGCTTTGCCTTATTACCAGAGCGAAGAAATGAAACATTAAATATTTAAATTGAAAATATTAAATATTTCATTTCCTCGACCGGGGATCGAACCCAGAACCTGTCCTTTACAGTCACACGCGTGTGCCGCTGCGCCACGAAAGGCCTGCCTAGTTATCAGTGTAAAGAAATGAAACTATTAAATATTTCCCTTTCGGTTGTAGGTTCGGTCCCCATCAGAGATGAGGACCTGTCACGTTACAGCCGTTGACTTGTGCCCATGCGCCTGAAATTAATAAACAGCATTAAGTCATGCCAAAGTATAATACTTTGAGTCAGAGCGCTGAATTTCTATAAGACTCTGGCTCCAATCACGCTACGTTTAAATATTTTCTTGAACTAAAAATATTTATTACAAATTCAATTATCGAAATAGTTTTTATGGAGTCCCTAAAGTTTTATTAGTAAGAGTGGAATTATCCATAAATAATTTATAATCAAACTATACTCTGTAATATATATGTTATAAATATGTTTATGCCGTGTGATCCCGGCTTAGAATAGGATCACCCTGGTACTGATGGCGTCGTAAGAGACGACTAAAGTGCGTGTGGTAGAGTCACGTTGCCAGTAATGGCAACACGCATGGGCAGACTCGACCGGATTATTACCACCCCCGGCATTTAAGACCGGCGTTAAGTAGTGGCTTTGGCCACTGCGTTACGCATTAGGTAATGCTGGGCCCCGGTGCCCATCCACCTTAAAAGACGGCAACGCTCCTGTAGCTCCTCTGGAGTTACACGGGGCCGTGGGCGACGGTGATCACCTACCGTCAGGTGAGCCGTAAGCTCGTTTGCCATCTCTTCCATAAAAAATAAATAAATAAATAATTATAAATATAATAGATTTAGGAGCTTCAAAGTTTAAGGGGGACATTTTTTTTCCATTTATACTATCTGATAGACGATAACTGTCCTAGTAGGTCAGGGACAACTGATCTTGGCCAAGAATTAGAGAATACTTTTACTATTATAATTTGACCGTGCTGATTAATAAAAATACTTATTTAGAAAATGTTTTTTTTTTTTTTCATTTCTTTCTTTCTTTAAATTTCGTAGTTGTTAGTAGATTTGGAAGCTTCCAACTTTTTATGCGACAATTCGATGCCAAGTTTGGACATCCAATATGATTGCACCAACCAGTGGCACCCATTAGACCTCTTGTTTTAGATACAACAAGATAATCGTCCGTTCCTAGTTCAGCTCCCCTAAACATACGCATATCCATAACTTGGCTCCGACTACGCTCATCAATCAGGATTTGATGATTGAAACTTTTCTCATCCGTTCGCCCCCATGTATATATGTGAATTTGTTTGTGGTCAATACGCATGCCACAAACAAAATCCATTTCTTGCAAATTTGCATATTTCCATCCCTACATTCCACGTAACTGTTCCAGATATGGCAGGAATGCAGTGGTGCGCGTCGCTGTGGGAAGACGACCTAAGAGTGCGCGCCCGTATGTTGGTAATGATTACGAATGGAATATGATTAAATTTTATAGTAATATACCTTATATGTTAAAATTATACATAATCTACAATTTATATAAAGTTTAGCTGTAATATTACAATAAGGTTAAGTAGATGAAACTGCGTTCATTTCGGTACTTACTTTCAGAAACTAAATATTCACATCACCTGCACAGCGGTATCAAAATGGCGAAGATGGCATATATTTTTACTGATATGTAGAATTTGTGAAGAAGTTTTTTCACAGGGCTGACCTTATGTAGTCGTCGTCATCGCAACATTTTACATGAATTTGTATTTTCAGAATCTAGTACTGAACTCCAACATCCTACAGCAAACATGTAGGTTTGGAAATAAACCTATCCAAAACGATGTTAATGGCAAGTAGCATAGAGAAAAAAACAATAACTGTTGACAATAAAACTCTCAATTATACAGAAAAATACATCTATTTGGGTAATATTATGAAGATCAACGCCTCCCATATTTTTATTATAACCTGCTATAACCTAGGTCTGTGGCACATTTAACATATTTTTATTTTTCTATTGTAACTTTTTGACTGTATGTTTGATTTTTCATTTGTTAATAGCCACATTCACCACAGAATTGTCATTTCATCGAACCGGGAGTACTTTTTGGTTAAAGTTATAATCAAATGACCGTCTCATTAACATACTATGTTGCGCTACCACAACAATGGGTTAGGTTAAACAAAAGTTATATTTACGTCAGGTGCAGCGGAGCAGTATGTGATTGTAAGTAGAGCGGTTCTCGGTTCAATTACCATTTAGGGAATTATATTCATTGAGGCCTGTCGTGGCGCAGCGGCACAAGCATGCGACTGTAACTGACAGGTTCTGGGTTCGATCCCCAGTCGAGGAAATGAAATACTTAATATTTTCAATTAAAAATATTTGATGTGTCATTTCTGCGCTTTGGTAATAAGGTAAAGCGCGGCGTTGAGCGCAATGCCTCAAATTCGGCGGAAAGTGGGGAACGAAAGTGGAACAGAGTGTCCTAACACTAGGTTCCCGGGTTCCTTCTGTCTACCCTGCCTCGTGCAGGATACAGCGTGAAGCTGAAAAAAAATATATTCATTTCCTCGTTCTGTCTAGAATTTTAAGCAAGCTCCAACGTTGAGTTTGGCCATTCCACATGTTGTCTCAAATAACGTACTTCTAGTATTAAATTTATAGTAAAATTTTACGTAGGTACCAAAATTTAGTAATCGCTTGTGATACAAAAAAAAATCGCTTCGCTTGTAATACAAAAAACCTTTATCATAATTTTTATTACTGTGTTTTTCTTAATTTCAATACAATACTCGTAAAAAGATTTTTATAGTATTTTCAATATATGATTTGAAATTATAACGTAAAATATCTCTGGATGGAAGCTCAGATAAATGCGGGTCAAATATTTTTTAGTATTTTAAATATAAATTGAGATAATAAATTGTATGTTTTAAGGTTTATATATTGTGTTTACGTTTTAGGTTACAAAGTTACAAATGATTTAATTAAGAATAAACAATCATGCATATTCCCTACTGGCTTGGAAAACAGTTTTGCTGAGAAAATCCGCCCAAAAAAACCAAAGATTTATAAAAGTAAAATATATTAACCATTTTTTATGTAAATAAACTATTATAAAAAATATAAAAGGTATCTATCTAAAAAATATGATTGGTATCTATCTATATACTATAAACTAAGGTCCAGTACAAATACGCCACTTTACTCGATTATATAGGTGATTATCATTTCCGTACGTAACTAGCTTGCAAAATGCAAACAGCTCGATAGACTCGTTGCTGTCTTACAAATATTTACTGACTGACTTTACTGCAGGTATAGATTTTAATTTTCAAACAAATATCTAAGTAATTATATTAGTCTATTTAGTCTGGAAAGAAGAATGAAAGACCCTGGTGTTCCGTGACAACCAAGATCGTTTTCGATGTTGGTTAGCGGTATTCAATAGCGTATTTCGTTTTCAATGCGAAAAATGTTTTTTTCTCAGTTTCACGCTATGTTCCGCACATGGCAGGGTAAGCCAAGGAAACTTGCAACAACTTAGTGTTCAGACACTCCCTCGGGTAGAATCTATGCAGAATTTAAGGCGCTGCATGTTAATTGGTGGAACTCAACACCGCGCTTTACCTTGTTACCAGAGTGAAAAAAATAAAATATCAAATAATTAATTTTATCTTGTGATTTAATCATCAATAATATAAAATGGATTTGAAAGTATTGGATAATGTACAGTTTTAGCATTAAAATACTAACAATTACTATTGATATGATGCGAAAGACAGCTGAAAATATTCAACATTACTCGAGTGAAGTATTTTATTCAGCCATTTTGTAATTTTCTGTTAAATTAAACAAAATGAAAGGTTTATTTTTTCCTTTTTATGTTTTTCCTATGCATAATAAACGTAACTGAAACTATACCAAAGCATTGATTGACTAGCGACCAACCCGCGGCTTCGTCCACTTAATTTACACTATTTGAGGTTAGTTAACAACTAACCTCAAACTGTTGTTCTAATAAAATTATCACTTTAAAGACAATATTCATACATTGATAACAATAATTACAGCTAAATGAAGTAATATAAAAACTTTTTTTTAATTATGTAGCGATTTAAATATAAGATGTACTTAATGTACAAAATCTAAATTTAGTAGTATCTAGTTTGGTTAGCCATATCTGAGATATGTGCGTATAAGCGCACAGATAAACAGACAAACAAATAAAAAATAACATTTTTCTCTCTCTCTCTCTCTCTGTGTCGGGGTGCAGCGACTCAAGCGTGTGACTGTAACCGACAGGTCCTGGGTTCGATCCCCAGTCGACGAAATGAAATATTAATATTTTCAATTTAAATATTTAATGTTTCATTTCTTCGCTCTGGTAATAAGGCAAAGCGCGGCGTTGAGTTCAGCCACTCAACACGCAATGCCTCAGATCAGAAAAATGGGGAACGGAAGTGGAACGGAGTGTCTTAACACTAGGTTCCCGCGTTCCCTCTGCCAACTCTGCCTCGTACGGGATACAGCGTGAAGCTGGAAAAAAAGGTAAAAAAAAAACTATTATACATTCATGGATAAAACTCTATATATTTTTTTATGTATCTTCCATAAACAGATATTGATTAGTTACAGATCTATTATAAGTATAGATATAAATATCAAATAATAATATTATATTAAATTATTGAAATAATAATTATTGAATTAATTAAACTGATTTCACTATACATCTGGATTCATTAAAGATATATTGGAGAGCTCGTGGTCGCGCCCGTCAGCCGTGACAAACCTCACTGGTGCGGAACGGCTGTGACAGGCGACAAGAGAACCGGTCATCGCTGTAGGGATGGTACTATATCGATGTAACTTATAATTAAAAAAATGTATTACTTCTTAATTTTAAGGCTTCTGATGAAGACAGATTTTTTACAGTACACATCAACTGCACCTCTACTTGGCAGGTTCATTATATGCAAACCGTGTAGAAACTTAGACATACTAAATTTCACAGATCGGTCTACCATATAAGAGTCATCTGTTACTTCCTAGATTTGACGACGATCTTGCAATGATAAAAAGATAACATTTAAATGTATATTAACAACAGTAATTGATTTTTTTTTTGTTTTATAGGCGAGTATCTCCTCATTTACTATGTTATATAATAGGCAAATAAAAATACATACTTTTGACGTTAAATTCATCTCTATTTTTTGCCATATATTCTTTTCGAGTAAGCGACTGCTGCTCGCCTCGATCTTTAGGCGTAAACTTTAAGCGCTTCGCTATAAATATAAGGACACCTGCTACAGATCCAAGTATTGTAAACTATCAGCGCAAAATGGAGAAATTTTCCGCGGAACATTAAACTCTATTGTAGATTTCTATATGTATATATTTTTGTTTCATGCTTGCATTAATTAAAATTTTAAATGCAGTATATATTATGTTTTCTTAGGTAAGGATAGTTTTGTTATTCTTCGTCATGGCTGTTATCTAGAATATAGTAAATAATAATTTCTTTTCTACTATTTATTTTATTTAAAAATCTGATGATTTTTCGCTCGATCTTCATTAGAAGATTACATTATGTATACAAATTTACAGTTCTAGTGATCAAATTTACAGTTCTGGTGATCAAATTTACAGTTCTGGTGGTAAATAACAAAATTATATGCCATAATCTAAACGATAAAATCAGTCAAAGCCTATAAATCTATAAATAAGCGTCATGTGTTTTTAGCTTCACGCTGATGCTCGCACATAGATTAAGATTCCACCATTCCTCACTTTCTACCTAATTCTTAGGGCATTGGGTGTTGAGTGCTGGAATTTAAGATCGCGTTATGTTTGAACCGTCATTTTTACATGATTTTCATGATTTCTTTCAGTTTATCTGATGTGTTCTATAAAAAAAACATCGACTGCAACTATACTTGCCAAGTTCGATTGTACATGCAAATAATTTGGAAACCTATTCAATTTTAAAATTTTATTTAAAATAAGAAGTTACATGCTTTATGTTTTATTTTTCTTTTTTTTTTTTTCTCAAAGAAGATCCAGCGCAAAAAGCTCAGCGGGACATATTTAAGTAGACATATTAAATTTGCCAAATCCATCCACCAGTTTAGGAAGTAAAGAATGACAAATAACCATACAAGCAATCATATACAAATATAATATAACAACATTTACTTATCTAGTAGATTATTATAAGTATCGTATATTTATTACCTCACTAACCTGTTCATCAGTCCTCAATAACTCGTCCCGTCATCATATCTCGTGTTCAGTCTTGATTATTCAGTAAGCGACATGCACCGAAATGCTCTATTGAGTTTCTATTAGCCAAGCCTGTACATACTTGTTTTATTTATATTATTGTACAAGCGCTTATCTGCGGCAATTTCTGTATGTGTTGTAATCATATATTGTATTTATTTTAAATAAAGAAAGAAATAAAACCAGACAAAAAGAAATTAAACCGGATTAATCGTATACATTGACTTTTAAACAATACGATGTTCCAAACACTTTGCAGTAGTCTGTAAAGACATGTCCCACTGAGTTTCTTTCACCGGTTCTTCTCAGGTCTGAGGCAGTATCTTTAGTGAATTGTTGGTAAATTGTTTGACATTCAAAAAACGCTTGTAACTTCTTATTTTGAATAAAAATATTTGAATTTGAATTTATTGCAGTCTCTCGAATAGTAATCGAACCCGTAACCATAGCGCTTACACGTGCTTGTAATCTTAAGTGTTCTAATTGCTTAATTTATGTTAATAACAACATACGACAATTAATTAGGATCACCTTCAAAAAATATATTTTCAAAAGTGATTTTTCTCAACATTCCTAGTTATAAGTGGTGGTTTTTGTAGGGAAATTTATTCTGGGCACGTAAAGGGCCTCGAAGTGGCTTAAAATAAACTGATAAAATGCAGGAGTGGAGCGATGAAAAGCTTTTTTTGTTTGTAGAGCTTTGGAATTAATTTTTTTCGAAATATTAGACCAAAAATTGTGAGTCAGTTTTAATTATCTTGATTTTTATATTTTGATGTCATATGTTAGCTAGCTTAGCTTAGCTTTCAATTTTAAATCCCTATAAGGGGTATATGTATATTTTAGTGTTTTTGATTTTCTGATATATTTAGATATAATACGGCGTCAAGTTACCAAGCTAAGGTAACTGGAATAGATCAGAACAGACTGAAGCAGATATATTTTTGTTAAACTAAGATACAATGGTCGTTTAAAAAAAATTAACAATTCTTCGAAAGCTCTTATAAATTAAAACACATAATACATTGTATCTTATTACAATATCTCAACATATAGAATTGCGCTTGGAAAATTGATACCGTTGATTATACTAACACTCATGAGATATTTTAAAATACTAATAAATTATGTAGAAACAAGCCATTTTAAGATTTTGTAGTTTCACACTATTTGAAAGCTAATGTTGAGACACTCCGTTCTATTCTCCACTTTTCGCCGAACAAGAGCCATTGCGTGTTGAACTCAACGCCGCGCTTTGCCCTGTTGCCAAAGCGAAGAAATGTAAAAAAGAAAATTAAATTTCCTCGCTTGGATATCGAACCCACAACCTGTTGAGTTTATATTCGCACGCTTATGTTCCTGTAACACGACATGCCTTAGGCTAATTTAAGTTACATTGACGCCGTTTTTGGAAATAGAGTGCATAAATGAATTACAAAATAAAAAAAAATGATATTTTTGGTTCTATTAAATGAATACACGCCTTCAATAGTAGATTATCTCATGTATATTCTACGTACAGACAGCGATCACTCACTATTTTATTATATGTAAAAGGTTTTAGTTAAACAAATCATAGCGAAGTACAATAGCTCTGATTCATGCTGTTTTCCGCACATGGCAAGGTAGGAAGGGGGTACCTTGTTACGTTCGTTCCACTTCCGTTCTCCATTTTATGCTTAATTTGAGACATTGCATGTTGAGTGGCGGAACTCAACGCTGCGTTTTTGCCTTGTACCAAAACGTAGAAGTGAAAATATTAAATGTTTCATTTTCTCGAGTGGGGATCGAACCCATAACCTACCATTTACAGACACATGCTTGTACCGCTGCACCACGACAACTACAATAATGATTACAACATTTTATATATGTAGGATGCTCCTACTATAGTTGAAAACAGTTTTATCTATATAATTTATGATAGCAGTCGGTACTGTTAGAGAAACTAACTCTAACTGCTTTGTTAACTTTATTGTGACTTTTGCAGCAGTGTATTGGTGTAGCTTTACATAACATGTGTATGTATACATAATATAATTTCATAAAAACGTAGAGTCCTCCACTTTTTGCCGAATTTGATATATTGCGTGGTAGAGAAAACTCAACGCCGCTCTTTGCCTTGTTATCAGAGCGAAGTAATTAAAATATTAAATATTTTTTTTCGAATGATGATCGAACCCACAACTTGTCGCTGTTATAGTCGCACACGTGCGTCTGAGCACCACAACACGCATATTTGAAATTATATATTTTTGAAACCGATATTCCGACTAATGCACTAGTAGACTGAGGTGGTATTCGTGTGACAGTTGACACAAATATTGATGACCTGTCTGCAAAAGCTTTTTCCCTTCCGTACTGATTTGAACTCTTGCAAAGTGAGCCAAAATAATTCACTATTAAAAATCTCTGATTTTTAGAAGTTAAAAAGTAGTTTAAGAATAAAATTAAGAAAAAAACTCAGCTTCACGCTGTGTCCAGCACATGGCAAAGTAGCAGAGCGAACATGAGAACATATTGTTAAAACACTCTGTTCCATTCCCCACGTTCCACCGTGTTGAGTGGCGGAACTCAACGCCGCGCTTTGCCTTGTTACCAGAGCCAATAAATGAAAACGTTAAATATTTGAATAGAAAACATTAAATATTTAATTTCCTCTAGTGGTGATCGAACCCACAACCGGTCATTTGCAGTAATACGCTTATGCCGCTGCGCCACGACAGGCCTCAATAATAAAAAAATGTATTAAAATGACCTAAAATGTTGTAAATACCTAAATAAGATGTTAATGTTCTATCCTTTATGGAGGCAGTCGTTTTAAAGATTTTTACTTTTTGTTATGCAAAAAAGTGTCGTGTTAAATATAACAAGTTTGAACATTATAATAATTCAGAGACAAAACCACTATTGTGCAGGTTTAAAAGAAACTTTTAGGATTTTTAGCGTTACACTGTATTCGAAATGTAAAGGGTAAGCACAGTGCCGTACCGTATACCGTCTTAACACTAGGTTACCAAGTTCCCTCTGTGTACCCTGCCATGTGCTGGATACAGCTTAAAGCTGGACAAAAATTAATTAATAAGAAGTACGTCAATAAAATCTTACATACTTACTTACTTAGCCTCACGCTGTATCCCGCACGAGGCAGAGTAGGCGGAGGGAACCCGGGAACCTAGTGTCAAGACACTCCCTTCCACTTCGGTTCCCCACTTTCCGCCGAATTTTAGGCATTGCGTGTTGAGTGGCGGAGCTCAACGCCGCGCTTGGCCTTATTAACAGAGCGAAGAAATGAAACATTAAATATTTTAAATTGAAAATATTAAATATTTCATTTCCTCTACCGGGGATCGAACCCAGAACCTGTCGGTTACAGTCACACGCTTGTGCCGCTGCGCCACGACAGGCCTTAAATCGTACAGACGTTTGTATAAATAACTCTCTTGAAAATCTTGTGTAATAGAATAGACACGTCATTCATAAAGTCTGGTGCAAGAATATTTGATGGTAATTGTACTCATATCGTTTCTTATTTGCGTAATTTTATCATTTAGAATACTTTTTCTTTGGGAAGTGCTTTTAGAACAGTTCCGGGGCCAGAATAAACCTTTTTAAATATAATTAATGAATTGTTCGATAACTTTACAATAGATTATATTTTTTTTAGTTTTACTCAGTATCCTGTATCATCCAATTGAGACATTGAGTTTAAGTCGCGGCACTTACCGCTGTTCTTTGTTTTGTAACCAGAAAAAGATTGTTAACATACTTAACATACTTGAAATTTGTACTTTAATTTTCTTTAATTCACTACAATCCTTTCTTATTTTTAAATATTATTTTATCGAGGCCTGTCGTGGCGAAGCGGCACAAGAGTATAACTGTAATCGACAGGTTCTGGGTTCGATCCCCAGTCGAGGAAATGAAATATTTAATATTTTTTAATTTAAATATTTAATGTTTCATTTCTTCGCTCTGGTAATAAGGCAAAGCACGGCGTTGAGTTCCGCCACTCAACACGCAATGCCTCAAATTCAGCGGAAAGTGAGGAACGGAAGTGGAACGGAGTGTCTTAACGCTAGGTTCCCGGGTTCCTTCTGCCTACCCTGCCTCGTACGGGATACAGCGTGTAGCTGAGATATTTAAAAATAATTTTATAAAATTCAAAAAGATGTAATAGAAGTTATTTTGTTTTTTAACATTCACTTTTCATAGTTTTATAAGCTTTATACTCTATTCAGTACTGTAGAACTACCTATTTAGCACTTGTGTTAATAATCTTCGAACCCTTTTTCTGCAAAATATTATTTATAATTGTTTTTATATTTTTTTTTCCAGCTTCACGCTGTATCCCGCACTAGGCAGGGTAGGCAGAGGGAACGGAAGTGAAACCTAGTGTTATGACACTCCGTTCCACTTCCGTTCCCCACTATTTATTAATAATTAATTTATTTATTTATTTTGCTGGTTATTCAAAATATTTTTTAAGATATTGCTGGTTGAGTGGCGGAACAGAACACTGCGCTTAGACAAGTTTAGCCTAGTGCAGGGGTCGGCAACCTTTTGAGTCAATTTACAACATTTTTAAGTTTTTAAAGAGCCACAATTTTTTTTTATGCCTACAATAAATAAGTAATGTAGTCCTACTCTCACTGACATCGACTTACTGCGCAGGACTTTGCTTATTGTGACCAACTAGGTTTCGCATTCTTACAGTTCACTCTCTCTTTCTTCCACTCTCTATATCCGATGGGACGGTTAACCGACACGACCGGTGAGAGATCAGGCGTAGGACCGACGGCTTAACGTGCCCCACGATGCACGGAATCAACTACTTTCAGTCAATCATGGTGATTCAATCACAATAAATAGTACTTACATAAGTAAAGTAACTTGTAATTAAAAAAATGTATATGTGGTGCCTCGGCACACAAAGACTATGTGGTTGAGAGATAGAAGTGGTGCCGAATCTTTGTTAATCGATTCTGAAAGTTTTAAAATGTTCTTTTTTTATAAAATATATAATATTTGTGTTCGGAACTAAAGAGCCGCAGCTTCCCAGCCAAAGAGCCGCATGTGGCTCGCGAGCCGCAGGTTGCCGACCCCTGGCCTAGTGTCATATTGAACAAAATTATATAACCAACTCCAATAAATTTTATGACTTCACCGAAATATAATATAAATGTGCTTGAGAAGTGAAGCAAGCAGATATACTCATTATTATACTCATTATTAGAAAAGAATTATTAATATTTAAGGAAAATGTGAGTTGGTAAAATATTATAATGTCTGTAGTGGCGCAGGGCAAAAGAAGCGCGTTAAGTTCTGCCATTCAATACCTTTATGAGGGCACAAGCGGGGCGTTAAGTGCTGCTATTCAATACGCAATACCTCAAACTCTGTGAAGTTGGGAACGGAACAAAGTGTCTTAACACTAGGTTCTCAAGTTCGTTTTACCTTCTGTGCCAAGTGTGGTATACAGCGCGAAAGTAAACAAAAATAAAGTTACATATTATATTTATAAAAACTACCATACGACAGAAAAATAAAGATCAACCTGTAGTTTACAGGGTCAAACCGTTTTGCCCTTTTCGTGAAAATCAAGAAATATTTACAATCTACCTCATATACCACCCAAATGTATTTAATTTTAAAAGATCTATAATATAGAAATAATCTCTTATAATATAGAAATAATCTATTTTTCTAAGTTGGAATGGAATCCAAATTACCACATATACAGAAAGACCTAAAATTACCTAAAATCCATAAAATGATGATTATAAGCAAATTACAAAAGGCAGTATAAACATAACCATTACTGATTTACTTTCACCTTTCTAAAATAAAGACATAAATATGAATACCAAAACTTATTTTCATTTTAGAATATAAAAATATTATACTTTGCATTTTAAATTTGTAGTAATTATAACATTAATTAGGACAGATCATAGTTCTAAAGCTCATCTACTTGTCAGATGTAAACTAGGACAGGTCTCTGGGAACATATGAATTCTTTTATGTTACACAGCAGAAAAAAGTATATTATAAACTTTTAATGAAAAAAATATTAAGGTTTTGTTAAATAATATTATATAAATGTTGAACAAGAGGAGTTCTACGCGTAATCCTGGAGATGATAAGTGTTGGGTGCCGGAACTCAACGCTGTGATTTGCTTGACCAGAGCGCGGTATTAATGATGACACTTGCCCCTTCACCTCTCCTTTTTTTTAGGAGTGGGCTGTAAATATTTGTTTTAGAGTTGTATTTTAATTATGTAATGGAATTTTTATCATTTTATATGGAACAGACGCTTCTCGCTGTATCCCGCACATGACAGGATAGGCAGAGGCATCGAACCGACAATCTGTCGGTTACGTCACACACTTGTGCCGCTGCGCCACGACAGGCCTCAAACCCACTAAGACTAAGGGCCTAAAATACACTCATAAATAGTGGGTTTGAGACTATTTATGAGTGGGTCTTAGACTAACACCAGAGACAAAACACAGCTAATTCTTCAAGAATCCGAGAGAAAGAAATCATCCTGGCAAAGTGGTTGTAACTTTTAAAGCTTCTCTTAGCTTTCAGCCCGACTTTATAGTTCTTAGCTATGCCATAAAGCACGTTTTTGGTTACAATTAATTGATGAGAGCAATGCGGATGCGGGTAACTGCGGTTACATTAAGCAGAAGAACCCTGCGATGGTTTATAATTTCGATTGGGTTCCTGCGAGGGGCCGTGTGACTTTTTTAGAGCTGCTTGCGAGGCAGCGGTCACATTTGTTTTTTGGGCAGGCCAAAAACACTTCTTAATTCCACTAGCACGTTATAAAACTGCCGTAAACTTTTCTTCACTAAAAAGATTAGTAGCTGATGGAGGAATTTTGCGAAGACTGGATTTAATAGACGAGTCCTTAGCATGATTCAAAATTGCATCACGCCTCATTTGTATTATTTCAGCACGGTGGCTACAAATTAATTGCATTAAATCTGTTAAGCTGACTTATAAGGTAAGTCACCAGAAAAGCAAAGTGCTTATCTTTTGATGCAAGATGTCGTAGTTCGTAAGGTCAGAATCATTCGCCCAGGATAATAAATCCCGTAAACCATTTTGTACGGTTTCAGTCAGAGCAGCAAACGTCTTATCGGCGTGATTGAAGTGCCGAGGAGTTTCATAACAATTTCTCGTCATTAACTTGGAGTTCCGTAAAGCCCGGTGAAAAGTTGTAGAATTTTTGAACGTCTGCGTATCTGACGTCAGATCAATCATCTTTATCTAAATGTTGATAATCATTAAGCAGTTTTAAAAAAACAGTTGAAGCCTTTGGAACAAACCTTTGTCTCGAACGAGAGGGAGAAATCATTGCCACAATTTACAGCTTCAGAATTTTCATGAGGAATCTCGTCATATATACGGTCGTTATCCCCTACCGTGAGCGAAATGACGTCATCATTATGAAAACCAGTATTCACTTGACACTGGTTCTCACTCTGGTGCGCAACGGTTTCTCGAAGCCATCGAACTTCTTTTATTAATTTCTTTGAAATACGCCCCCTCCGCTTATTACGGCGTTTACGTCTTGAACCATATGACGATGCGGAACTACTGGAACTAGAACTTGAACTTGAAGACCTTCGCCGTTGCCGATTCGGTATGGAAGAAAGTACCGGAGTTTCAGAGGGTGCGTTATTTTCCATGATGATAATATCCTTAAGGAGTCGGTTACGTAACTTGGACGACGACCGACTCGGTGGGATACTAAAACGCCAATGAGTATTATAAAATGCGGCTCACCAAATGCGCCGACACTGCCAGGTAGAAGTGACGTCAAGGAAGAAGGAGGGACTTAAGGAAGAAGTAGTCAGGCGGGAAACGTAGTGCCTGTCTCATATAATAAGCTTCGAATAAGGGACAGTCAAATTATTAAAAGTTTTATTTCACGAAAAACGATGCCATTCATTCAGGACCTATCACCTTTAATCATACCAAATTTGCCCAGTTTAAAAAATGCACTTAAGTGCTGCCAATTAGCACACATCATCTTTTAAATTTCTGCTCTCTGCTCTCAAAGCCTGTCGTGGCGCAGGGGGCACACAATACACAAGCAAGCCCAAGCTGGTGAAAGGTTGTGGGTTTGATCCCTTATCACAGAAGTTATTGATATAATTTCATAGCTTTGGTAACAAGGCAAAGCGCGGCATTAAGTTTCACTACTAAACACGCAATGCCTCTGATTCAGCGGTTAGCAAGAGGCAGAACGAATATATAATAAATAAAAAAATAAAATAAAAAAGCCTTTTATTTCTTGTAGTACGCTATTGACATTTTTGTATATATAGTAACGGTTTAAGTGATGCTATACATTCAATATTTTCATTTTTTTTTTATTAATACTGCTATTATAATACTGTACTCTATGTCTATCTTAACCTATCTTAAAATTATTTGTTAGTATGCTATTATCTATTCAATGTAATATTACAACTTAATTAGCTATTTAGTTTTTACTCTACACGAACGAATATATATAACGAAAAAAAAACTGAGACTGACCATCGGGTCACGACAGGTCCTAGTTTTTGTCACTGTAAATTAGGGTAAATTTAAAACATTTACCATTGGTAAAAAAGTAAATGGTGGCTATGAGTTTCACTGCTGAACATACAATGGCCCAATTCGGCGAAAATGAAACACTAGGTTCCCAAATTCCCTCTGCCTACCCTGATAAGTGCAGAAGACAGCGTGAAGTTAAAAAAACTCACGTCAATAAGCGCGTTCAAAACCTTATCGCCGCCGTTTTCGATTCCTCTGTTTTTGTCTGATTATAAACTAAGGCGTTTACAATCAGACGCTTACGATGCATATCTATAGCTTAACTTTAAAAAAAATATTCATACATGTAAATTATCCAGAAAGCTTTTTAAATTGCTACAATTTGTACTGAGATAATGAAATTATGGTAATAAATTTTAGTGGTTTTCAAATGGAATAAGAAATCATAACTAAATTTACCGTTGAAAGTAGCTTTACATTTACGTACACGTACTTATCTAGTATATTTTTATATAGTGATTTTTTATTCAATTTATACCGCAAATGGCAGGATAATTAGAGGGAACGTGAAACGTAGTGTTAAGACACTCCATGACTTTTAAGATATCTTGTTTTTTTAGCTTGACACTATATGATACACATGGCAGGGAAGGCAGAGGAAACTTGGATATCTCGTTTTAAGATACTCCGTTTCGTTCCCTAGTTCCAGTCGAATTTGAGGCACTATGTGTTGAGTGGCGGAACTTAACGCCGCGGTTTGCCTTGTTACCGGAGTGAAATTATTCAATACTTCATTTCCTTGAGTGGGGATGGAACCCACAACCCGTTGCGTTTACAGTCACACGCTTGTGTGCCTACGCCACGATATGTCCCAAGATATCTTTGTTAAAATAACATTGGATTTAAAAAAGATATTTATAAAATTAAATTTTGCCGTAAATATTTTCTGTAAACTATTATAGTTTACCTTACCAAGCAATTGTGAGTAATTTCTAAGAAGTAATATAGTTATTGGTTCCACGCTGATTCCTTCCAGAAAGCTACTGCAGCTTTCTAACTTTCCAATCTTCGATAGCACAACTTTATCATCTCGAGTTATAAGTTTAGTGCGTATATGGAATTTTGCGCTTTTAAAATAATATAATTTTAATAGTCAGTACATATGTTTTAAATATATGAGTAGAGTAATTTATAGCAGCACCCACCGCCGCTTGGTCAAGTGGCAACGACTAAGTCTCGTGTATTACTTATTATACTTTCACGGATTTATAATGCTCAGATAAAGTGATCTAATATATTTTTTTTTATGGAAAAGACAAGGCAAACGAGCGCACGGGTCACCCGATGGTGAGTGATTACCGTCGCCGACGGCCCCGTGTTACCCCAGGGGAGCTACAGGTGCATTGCCGGCCTTTGAGGTGGAGGTAGACGCGCTTTTTAATGGTACCCATGTCGTATCGACCTGGAAATACTGCCGCGGTTAGGTCGTTCCAGAGATGTGTGGCGCGTGAAAGGAAATTGCTACGAAACCGCACAGTACTCGAGTACTACGTATCCAGATGATGTGGATGCTACATTAACTTGTGGCGTACTGTGCGTTTAGAAAATTCGGTGGCAGGTACCAAATCAAACAGTTTTCCAGAACACTCCCCTGTGATAAATGCGGTAGAGAACGCACAGCGAAGATACGTGTCTACGCAAGGCCAAAGTATCAAGCCCCTTACAGATCATTGGGTCCCCAACGATTCGAACGGTTCTACTTTGTAGGCGATCAAATGGTTCAAGCTGATACCTGGGTGCACCAGCCCAGAGGTGAGAACAGTATACAGTTCTATATGAGGCCAAACCTGGGCCCTGTATAGGGTCAAACGGTGTTTTGGCGTGAAATACAGTCTCGCTCTGCTGATGACCCCCATTTTTTTTGTTTTAATATAGCCCATAGCTGTCGACAGTTGGACTATAAATTAAAATATTAAATAATTTCTTTTTTTTTAAAAGAAATTATTTAATCAGGACATGTGTCTATTAACTAGCAGAAATCACACGGCTTTGCTCTGATACAATCGAACGTTTATGCCCCTGAGCCACGACTGGACTCTACTATTCACGGGTTTTGAATATAAATTATGTTACGAGATAAAAATGTATACATAAAATATTAAAAAGATCTTTTTTTTTTAATTTCGTTGATCCTTTCCATTCAACTCAAATACTCAGCTTCACGCTCTATCCTGAACATGGCAGGGTAGAGAGAGGGAACTTGGGAACCTAGTGTTAAGCAACTCCATTCCACTTCCGTTCCCCACTTTCGGACGAATTTGAGGCGTTTCGTGTTGGGTTGCGGAACTCAAAGCCGCGCTTTGCCTTAATCCTAGAGCGAAGAAATGGAAACATGACATTTTAATTTGTAAATATGAAATATTTAATTTCCTCGAGTGGTAACTGACCACAACCTGTCGTTTACAGTCACACGCTTGTAGCGCTGCGCCAAGACATTTAACAATTTAAAATATTCATGTATTAATAAAAGAATAATATTACTTTACAATTATCCTCTCATAATGGGTGTCGTACAACGAATAATTAAAATAATATTCGAAAGATACGAATTTAATACCAAGCGAACGTTCTCATTTTGGCTTTTTGGCTTCGATTACGATACTACAGCGAAAATTAAAAAAATATATAAATTTATGATCGCCCCGGTAACCAGATAAAGTATAACATGGTAATAAAGTTGTGAATAAAAAAAATAAATAAAAACAGTTCGAAAGGGTTTACAGAGTATATTTAGTAAGATACACACTTACTCAGGAAGCTATGTTATATATTTACTTTAATTGATATTTTGAGAAGAGCAACTGTTGAGTTTCTTGCCGGCTCTTCTCAACAGATCCGCCTTTCGAGCCGGTGGTAGTTTCCTGTAGGGACTGACGCTACAGACATTTTTATGTAACTTGACTTGGATTCAAAAGTGCTTGTTTTGGCCTAATTGAATAAAGAATATTTTGATTTTGATTTTAATACCCGAGTAAATCAAAAACAATGTATAAATTTTTTTACGTAGTTTTTGGATTTGAACAGGCGGCCCTTCAAATGGAATATGTTGTTAATGAGTATTTTTTTTTACTAAGTGTGGATTACCATTTATACTATTTTATATGCTGTAATAACTCTTATCTGTGATATAAAGATAATATAATTTTCTTTATATGTTTACTAGTTTTAGGAAAATAAAAACTCTTTAAAATTGTATTTTTTAAAATATCTAAGAAGGATACTAGTATTTTGATAGAGTTAAAAATTTAACGGAATATTCCTTCAAGAAGACACGCTTGCAAGATTAACAATAATTGATATTTTAAATAAACTAAATTATGCAAAGGCATCTTTTTTTTTATGGAAAAGACGGCAGACGAGCGTACAGGTCACCTGATGATAAGTGATCACCGCCGCCCACGGCCCCGAGTAACTCCAGAGGAGCTACAGGAGCGTTGCCGTCCTTCAAGGTGGATGGGCACCGGGGCCCGACATTACCTAAAGCGAAACGCAGTGACCAAAGCCACTACTTAACGCCGGTCTTAAATGCCGGGGGTGGTAACAATCCGGTCGAGTCTGCCCATGCGTGTTGCCTTTCCTGGCAACGTGACTCTACCACACGCACTTTAGTCGCCCCTTACGACACCGGCAGTACCACGGTGATCCTATTCTAAGCCGGAATCACACGGCAAAAAATCTTAGCGTATGTTCGAGCTTAAAACGTAACAAGGTAAATTATTCGTACATGTTTCCATAAGTCCAGGATTAAGTGACATTGACACTTGCAAAACGTCTTTCTTTTCCATCTTATCAACAACAAAAATAATTTGTAACAAGTGTATAAGAATTTCGGCGTAGCTTGATGAGAACGTATGGTCTAGTTGGTCAGAGCGCTTGGACGGTTTCCAAGAACCGTGGGTTCAAATGCTGCTACGTTCAAAATTTTTGTACACTTTTAAATTTAATAACATGAGAGATGTAAAATATTAAAAAAATCGGCCAAGTGTCAGTCGGACAGAATACAACGGAACGGAAGTAGCCCTCTCATAAATTCAACTAAGACACCGTTAACTCTGTTACCGCCGCCAATATGCCTTTCCTTAGAGATAAGGATTTTCCATCTCTTCTAAATAAATAGGTATTTCCGGATACACTGGATATCCAGATATACGAGCCCTTCACTTCACTCTTCTAATATCATACCATACACTTCATGATTTTGCATTTCGTTCTTTCATAATTTCTTCCAAATATTAAAACTTTTGTCTTACTTACATTGGGGATCCAGAATGAATTACTTATCCACAGTGATCCCTAGTAGGGCAGTTCTCTAAGTTTGCAGGAGACGCGAAATATTGTGTGCCGATCGGATATTAAGTGGCGACGAATGTCCGCTAATCAACACGACGTTAAGGACGTGAAGTTAACGGAGCTTGAAATTACTTAAAAAGATTATAGTTGTAAATTTAGAATACATTATACATTACATTATATTACAGTCGAGGAAATGGGATATTTAATATTTTTGATTTAAATATTTAATGTTTCAATTCTTCGCTCTGGTAATAAGGCAAAGCGAGGCGTTGAGTTCCGCCACTCAGCGCGCTATGCCTCAAATTCGGTGGAAAGTGGGGAACGGAAGTGGAACGGAGTGTCTTAACACTAGGTTCCCGGGTTCCCTCTGCCTACCCTGCCTCGTGTGGGATACAGCGTGAAGCTAGAAAAGAAAAAAAAAGATATTTTTGAAGGCGAAAGCTTGTTCTTTCAAGCTTATTTCTACTTCTCATTCCTATTATAATATGTTGTTAGAAATACAGAATGCATATTGCGAAGTAAATAAATGTAAGAATACTTGCATATTTTATAACAGCTAGTAGAAAATCTCGAGCTCTTTGTTCATAAATTGATCTCACAGCTCTTTTTAAAAATATAAATATTAAATTTATATCTGTACTATAAAAGTAGCTAAAATACACTAGTCAGGCATGCATTTTGTAAAGCAATAAAATATTTCCGAGGCCGTCCAAGCAATATATTTGAGTATGAGCATTGTATAGCTATCGTATATTATGTGTGGTCTTGCATAAAAATTAAATTTTATGATGAATTATGAAAAATAAAATCTGTTAAATTATTATAAAAAATAAAAATTACTGAATTCTTTTGTATAATATTTTCGTCCTAGTGAAATATTGGAACACGAGCAGAAGCATGCGGCTGTAAATGCGAGGCATATGGGTTTGATATATAATTAAGAAAGCGTACTACACTGTCCTAGAATATTTGAACGATAAAAATGTATTTAATTAAGGTCATTTGAATTTCATTCAGGATAGTCACCATTGTATTAAACAATGAAATTGTAACATTCAATATTAAAAAGAGCAACTGTTGAGTTTGTTGCCAGCTCTTCTCAGCAGACCCGCCTTCCGAGCCGGTGGTAATTTTATGTTTGTGACGATTCAAAAGTGCATGATAAAGCCTATTTGAATAAAGAATATTTTGAATTTGAATTTGATAACCACTGAAGACTGAAGTATTTTATATTTTCGGTTTTTCGCTCTGTTAACTAGGCAAGGCGCGGCGTTCAGTTTCGCCATTCAATGAACAATATCTCAAGAATTCAAAAAGATGGAGACTGAAAGTATCCCATTAACTTTGAAATGTCTTGATTAGGCTTCCAGGTTTACTTCTTGCCTGCTTTATGCAGAATACAGCTTCACTTTTGGTTTCATACTGTGTTCCGGACATGGCAGGGTAGGCAGAGGGAACTTGGTAACCTAGAGATAAGATTATCCGTTCCCATTAAGACACTTTCGTTCCCTAATTTTCTCAGAATTCGATTTGGCACTGCGAGTTAAGTGGCGTAGCCCAACCTAGCTCCTTGTCTTACGTTAGTATGATAGAATAACGGCTTATTATTCCTTCTTTAAGTTTTTAATGATCCTTGGTTCGATTCCTAAGTGAGGTAAAGCGGCGTAGGCTTTCTTAAAGGAACGGGTAGTCCTGTATTCTATAATAAAATTTTACAAATTTTATAACGTATGTCCGTACTTAATTTATTAATTTACTTCAGATATATTAGAAACGAATAAAAGTAGATTCTTATAAGATAATAAACATGCTTTGTTACGTATAGAGAATTAAAACGGTAGTATCAGATAGTATAGAGTGTCAAATGTAGAGAAGTAAGTAGAGACCATAATGTGCCCACACGAGAAGGCAGTTGCATAAGAACTATGGCCTTTGCATATCTCTTTAGACACAGAGGCAACACTTTTATCTTTATTTTAATCTATAGATTAGTTAGATTGTTCTCTAAGTTTCTCCCTCAATCTATATTTATTAGTTAATTTCATTAATTTGCTTATTAGATAACATTATATAACAACCAAATAAATCATAACTGTCAAACCAGGAAAATAGTTGTTAAAATTTTAAAGATTATTTTTAAAATTCTCTTTGTGAAATGAATAATATAACAATAGTATATAAGTACTAAACTATGTCTTGCTTCACGCTGTATCCCGCATAAAGCAGGATAGGTAGAACAAACTGGGGAACCTAGTGTCACTACACTCCCATTCGGATTCCTTCTTTTCCGCTATATTCTTTAGGCTATGCGTGTTGAGAGGCGGAACTCTCCGCTTTTGCCTCGTTACAAGAGTGAGAAAAATGAAAATATTATACTCAGCTTCACGCTGTATCCCGCACATGGCAGGGTAAGCAGAGGGGATTTGGGAACCTAGTGTTAAGACACTCCGCTCCACTTCCGTTCCCCACTTTTCGTTGAATTTGACGCTTTGCGTTTTCGAGTGGCGGAACTCAACGCCGCGTTTTGCCTTCTACCAGAGCGAAGAAATGAAAACGTTAAATATTTAAAATGAAAATATTCAATTAACGCCCGTTTGCCGTCTTTTCCATAAAAAAAAAAATCTCATTTTCCCGAATGGGCATTGAATCCAGAACCGATCACGTTTACAACCGCACGCTTGTTCCCCTGCACCATGACACGCCTCATTTTTTTAAACATTAATACGCCAATGTACTATGACTACTCATCATGTCGATTTTTCGTATGTCATTCATCTCCATTAAAAGGTATTTTGCTCGTCAGCCAATATTGATAACATGGAGCTGTTCGTGATGATTATTTTGCTTCATGCCTTCATATATCCCACTTATAGCAGGGTAGGCAGGGAAACATTGGGAACCTTCACCGTTTCCACTAAGACCGGAAAGCGAGAAACGATCTTTTTCGCTTTCAGCAATGCAAAATTAAATATTTTCACTTTCCTCGCTTTGCCTCAGTTCAAAGGAAAGTGGTCAGAAGTGGATAAAGAAAGACACTTTCTGGAAAAGAAATATTTTAATCATAGGTTTCCTAGTTACCTCTACCCACCCAGCTAAATATGAAAATCAGAATAAAATATACATTATATAACAATGTATACAATAAGTTGCAATGATAATTTTCTAAGACTTAGACACAATTTAATGTAGAGATAGAGTCTCTATTTTTTATTAATTTAAAGCAGTTGGCGAATGTAATAGAAAATTGAAGTTCGTTCGATAATGAACAACCTTGATTGGCCTTTCTGTTGATTTTCCGGCTGGAGCGTCCTAATTATCTAGACTTTAGGGGGTCAAATTAAAGTTAAATTTAACCCATTTTCTATGAAACTCTGCAGTGCACATTCGTTATCCTATTAAATATATAACATATGAATACTCTCAGCTTTACTCTGTAAAACATGACCGGGTAGGCAGAGGGAACTTGGGAACCTAGTAAAGATTGTCTGTTCCGTACTCCAGTTTGCGCTGAATTTCGAGACATTGCGTGTGTTGAGTGGCGGAACTCAACGCCGCAATTTGCCTTGTAACCAGAGCGAAGAAATGAAAATATTAAACATTTCATTACTTCGAGTGGGTATCGAACCCACAACCTGTCACGTTTACATTCAGATGCTTTTGCCCCTGAGATACGACCTGCCTTTTTTACATAAGTAATCAATAAAATATTAATATCAATAATAGGATATTGTGATTATATTGAAACTTTAATTTTTCTATTGTATAATTTAAAGTTTATTGAGTTTTCATTTATTTGTAATAAACATTACAAATCTACCTCTATGTACCTACTGTTGGTGTGACACCAAAAGTACAGGTTCTGTTCTTCGTTTGTGGCCTTTTAAGTGTACCAGTTGAGTACAATTCACTTCGCTAATGTCAAGTTCTATGGAAAACAAAATGCAGGAAGCTAACCGGTAAAAAGAAATAAATGCACAAAATTACAGATTACATGCATTAATGAGATCCACTCTTAATACAGCCTTCAACTGTAATAAAATAAATAAAAAAAATAAATTTGTATGTTCCTTGCAGCCTTTCGTGGCACCGTAGCATAAGCTTGCGATTCTTAACATCAAAGCGACCTTTCGATCTCAACTGGAGGAAGTATTTAATATTTAAAATTCTTGATCTGGTAAGAAAGCAAGGCAGAGTTAAGCCCCGCTATTCAGCATGCAATGCGTCAAATGCGGCAGAAAGTAGTGGAGAAAACGAAAACGGAATGTCTTAACATTGTTGAAAAAAAATATTTACTCAGCACATTAGGTTAATAACAAATAATATTTTATACGGGTGCTACTATGTATTTAAATTTCATTAGATTCCATATATTTACATAAAATATTATATAAGAGATTCGAGCCACCTCTAGTAAATATCAAATAAGTAGTATAATTCTATTTGTATCCAATTTTAGTGTCTCAAAGGCAACAAAGGCGCTAGAGACGTGACTTTCATCAAAAGACACTCGTTGCCTGGACTCGCCCTTTCTTTTAAAATATTGTATCTATATAATGCATGTTTCAATTTTTTCTTCAATATTTATGTCTCTATTTTGTATCCACGATGGTGATACACGATGGAAGACTTGGATACAACGACTTCTAGAGCCATCATATTTGGTGCACCCTACATGGTGATGCTCATCAGGGCTTCCCAGCTGGTATGTTGAGTAGCGTTAGGGACCGCCACCCAACACGCGTTCCAGAAGAACAGGAAGTGGAGGACTATGCTACAAACAGCTACGTAGAATGTAAGAAGAGGTATGCAAGAAAATTTGACAAAAACATTAGATATGATGGATGGCAGAGTCTGGATGTTATTGGTGTGACTTAGATAAAGCAAGAAAGGCAATGACACGACCGAATTATAGGGCGACCTAGTCGCTTTTTTGGTTGACTGGACGACCAGAAAGAATGCGAGGGACTCAAAATGTAGGTGAGTTATTATTCTCTCGATTGGTTATTGCCGTGGTAGATAAAAAATCTGTTTTACGCTGTATAAGTATGTTTCAAATTGGATCTATGAGATATAAAATATAATATGGAATCGTTATATTATTATAAAATAGTTTGCTTTATAAAATTGATATCATATAACCAAGTCGTCTCTAACTTTAGTTTTTAATGTATACATATTAACCTTAAATTATAATCATTATGTATATTAGGATATAAAAACAATTCAGATTAGTGAATAAGTAATTGAGACTGCGGTCGGGTCACTAATAAATAACAAGATCTTGGATGTTCACTATTATTTTTTTTATGAAATTATTTTAACCAGATAAATCACGTTACATTGTATCTCTTTTTTTTAAATTTTTCAAAATTTCAGATTTCCAAAAAGGTACAATAAAAATGCATTATATATATTTTGACACAAAAGTGTATAAATATTTGCGTTTTTCGATTTTAGTAAAATACTTTCATTTATATAGATAAATTATCTTGAAAAATTATATATCATGAACAGCGGGTATGAAACCAAACCAATACAGATGAAGTGGGTCAACCGACTTCGTTTCCATTCGAGCCTTAAGCGCTTGTGTTAATATAGAATACACCGTTCGATTGCTATAAGAATTGTATAGAAAAATATTTGTGCGCTCCACAAAGAAACTACAATAAAATATACTGTTTTTTTTTATTTCACGTTGTATATCGCACGTAGCAAGGAAGGCAGAGGCAACCTGGGAATGTAATGTTAATGTTCTTAAAACTGCGTTGGTGGTTTTTTTTTATGGAAAAGACAAGGTAAACGAGCGTACGGGTTACCTGATGGTGAGTGATCACCGTCACCCACGGCTCCGTTAAACAGCAGCTGCGTTGCTGGCCTTTTTTCATAAATCATATAGCTATCCAGCAAACTAGCGAATCTAGTGCTACAATTTATCCATTTTCGCTGCTAAGATTACACGTTAACTGCAGCAGAAATCAACGCTGCGCTTTGCCTCGTTACTGGAGCGACGAAATTAAAATATTCAATATTAAATTTTCTCGAGTGGGGATAAAAAATCTGTCGCGCGTTTGTGACCGTGTGCCACGACAGGCAAAAATAATACATATTTGCGATATTAATATTTAATATTCGTTATCACTATACCAGCTTCATCGATACCGATTACATAATTTTTGTTATTATTATATCTCACACGACAGTCTCATGATTCGTATCTTTCGATATCGTTTCTATATATTAAAATATTAATCAAAAGCAATATTAGCTTTACGCTGTATCCTGCACGTGGCAGCCTAGATTCCGTTCCGTTACCCACTTATTGCCGAATTTGAAAATGACTCAAATTCGTGTTGAGTAGAAAAACTCAACGCTTCTCTTTGCCTTATTACCAGAGCGATCAAATGAAAACATAAAATATTTACTTACCTACTTACTTCTTACTTACTTTATTTACTTACTTGCTTCACGCTGTATCCCGCACGAGGCAGGGTAGGCGGAGGGAACCCGGGAACCTAGTGTTAAGACACTCCGTTCCACTTCGGTTCCCCACTTTCCGCCGAATTTGAGGCATTGAGTGTTGAGTGGCGGAACTCAACGCCGCGCTTTGCCTTATTACCAGAGCGAAGAAATGACACATTAAATATTTTAAATTGAAAATATTAAATATTTCATTTCCTCGACCGGGGTTCGAACCCAGAACCTGTCGGTTACAGTCACACGCTTGTGCCGCTGCGCCACGACAGGCCTCATAAAATATTTGATTAAAAATATTAAATAATTAATTTTCTGATTGAGCCCACGACCTTTCACCTTTATAGTTATACGCTTGTTACCCTGCACTATGCAATTTTACGCGAATACGAGTAGATAAATTTTCTATATGAGTACTTTTACAATATGATCTTAAACAACCAGTTATTCTATTGAGGTGCCAATCGTATTTTCTATGACTGAAAATATACTTACAACTCAACTCGATATGTCTATACTCAATAATTCTCAATTTCCCACTGCTTTTAATATTTTATCGACCTTCAGGTATATAACACGATATTAAATACTTTTTAAATGCATAGTATTTTTTAAATGGAAAAGACAAGGCAAATGAGCGTACGTTACGTACTGGTTCACCTGATGGTGAGTGATTATTGTCGCCCACGACTCCGTGTTACCAGGGGAGCTACAGGTACGTTGCCGGCATTTAAGGTGGAGGTTTTTGAAGGTACTTATGTCATATCGAACTGGAAATACTACCGCGGGTAGGCCGTTCCACAGATGTGTGGCGCGTGGAAGAAAATTCCCATGAAACCGCACAGTAATCGGGTGCCACTTATCCAGATGATGTGATGGTACATTGATTTGTGCGATTAGAAAATTCAGTGGTCAATCATTAATTCAGTAGAGAAAGCACAGTGAGGATACGTCTCTAGCAAAGCCAAAAGGTGCACCAGCCAAGAGATGAGATGAGATGAGGTACTTTAGGATCCACCTTGTTGTTCTTATTTTTGGGTCAATATATTGTAAAAAGTTTCGTGACATTTTTTTTTTTTTTTTTCTTTTTTTTATGGAAAAGACGGCAAACGAGCGTACGGGTCACCTGGTGGTAAGTGATCACCGTCGCCCACGGCCCCGTGTAACTCCATAGGAGCTACAGGAGCGTTGCCGTCCTTTAAGGTGGAAGGGCACCGGAGCCCGGCATTACCTAATGCGAAACGCATCGGCCAAAGCCACTACTTAACGCCGGTCTTAAATGTCGGGAGTGGTAATAATCCGGTCGAGTCTGTCCATGCGTGTTGCCATTACTGGCAACGTGACTCTACCACACGCACTTTAGTCGCCTCTTACGACACCATCAGTACCAGGGTGATCCTATTCTAAGCCGGAATCACACGGCAATAATAATAAGGAAGGATGATAAATAGAATAGAACCGCTATAATTGCATGACATAAATAAGTGGAGCAACGTTTTATTTTTAAAATTCTTTATACGCTTAGTATTATTGATAGGTACAATGAAATCTACTTTGTTTGTGACAGAAAAAGAACTGGTTGTCCAAAACAAACAAAAAAAGAAGAAAAATATCAAAATAAGTAAAACCACGTAATTACACGTTGTCTATAAAAGCAGTTCACATTTACGTTACTCATGTAAAACTCAAAAGGTTACCTCTCGAAAAGACAGCCTGTCGTACACGTGCCACGTTGCGCTGCAAGATTATACCCGATCGTAGAGACCTTGCTCACGCTTGTAAGACATTGAGTACGGGATTACGTAAAGCTGAAGATTTTCTATGAAATTTATGTAAAAATCTAAATAAATAGTGGAATTTTGTGTAAAATTTTGTGTAAAATGTTGTGTCCTTGTAGGATTCAATTTGTATTTTTAAGGTACATTGATGAGGAGATGATTGTGTAGTATTACAGCATCAAAATTTAAACGTGTATATTGTTCATACATTTCCTCACTTTGGTAACAGGACAAAGCGCGCCGTTGATTTCAGCTGATTAACACATGTGTAATATACTCGTATAGTGTAGTGTCTCGTATAATATCTCTATCTATGTTGAGCTCACCAAGTAAAAAATTAATACATAATCATTTCTCCGAATTGATAACCATAATCCGATGATTTACGACTGTTTTACCTCCAATATTTCTGCTTATTTTAATTACTGTCATTGAACAAACAAACAGTCCTCTTTTGTCTTGTTTTGCAAGTTTTGATAGTAAAATAACAATATATAAGTACACATATTAAAATTATAATATTTATATTATGGACTAAGCTGAAACATTATTACGTATAAAAACCAGAAAGCTGCAATATAAATATCGGTGGAAAATTAAAGTTTTTCCCGCTACGAATGGTGATGTTGGTGGAAGTTAAATATTTCTTTCAGGGATTCCCTACGATAAATCCCCTGGCACATACAAATATGGGATGAATCCTATCATTTTCAGGGTGAACAGAGGGAATCTACAATTAAAACATTCGGTTTTCTTCATTTTTTATTCAATTTTTAAGACATTTGGCGTGTGTTGACAAAATTCACCGCTGAGGTTTGGCTTGCAAAAGCAAGTAGGAGAACTTAGCTTTTTTCTAAAGCTAAGGCCTTATAGGTGCCTTACCTTTTTTAAATGATATAGATTTATGTATACATATGAATATTATATATGAATATGAATATTATTTATTTATATACTTAAGCGTAAATCTCTCACATATGTAGTAACGTGATGAACGGATTAGAATGTACTCTGCTTGACCTGTTTCCGTATTGACTTCGTCGTTGTCTCTCGAGGCCTTGCTTATCTTATCTTCGTTATTTTCTTTTATTCATATTCGCTTTACACCACGAAACCTCTTGTGGAGATGATAGTAAACAGAAAATGGAAACTAATATTATATATATATATATATATATATATATATATATATATATATATATATATATATATATATATATATATATATATATATATATATATATATATATATATATATATATATATATATATATATATATATATATATATATATATATATATATATATATATATATATATATATATATATATATATATATATATATATATATATATATATATATATATATATATATATATATATATATATATATATATATATATATATATATATATATATATATATATATATATATATATATATATATATATATATATATATATATATATATATATATATGTAAAAAAACTTTTTAATATCATGAAAAACGATAAATTTTTATTAAATGTTGGTGAGATTAATATTCGAAACTGATATTAATGACTTGGATCATAGTGATAAATGATATTTTATCAAATTTTTCAGGGCTTAATATTTATACCTGATGAACTAATAATACTATTGGTTGGCTCAGGCACTTTTTGTGGTATTGGGTGTTGAGTCGCCAAATTTGAGATCGAACCCACACCTATCGTGTTTGAAGTCATACGATGCCCCACTGCGCATAGTAACTGTAATGTTTATAAACATTTTAAAACGGGGATCTAATTAAGGTTGTACATTTTTAAAGCAGATTAAAAGGATGTATTTTGATTTTTTTATGAGAGAACAGAGGGATCGAAAGTACAAGACAAGGTTATGCTTTTCTTCACCTTTGTTAGAGTGCTTAACTTAGTTGATGTCTATTTTATTATTTTCTTTGCGTTTCGCCTAATTTTTATTTAGATGTTCTGGCAATTTAAATTAAAACTTAAGATAATTTCTTATTTATAAAGATACAAATAAATCATTATAATTATATTAATGTAATACATCATTATACTGATACTAAAGAAATATAGGATTAAATACGAAAAAAAAACTCATCTCCTTTTTTTGTGACTTTACCTTTTTTCCGTTGAAAAATTTTCATTACTACAGTACTACGACGAACGGATGTCCTGTTCTAGTCTCTACTCGGATACTACCGTTCTCGTCCCCACACGATGTGGGAATCACGGACTTTTTCATTTCTTCTCTCTGAGCGTGGAGCTGAACTCCGCCACTTAACATGCACGTCTTGTGGGGAACTGAGTGTCATAACACTAGCTACCAACGTATCATCTTCCTATCCTGTTATACGGGAAAAATGTGAAACTCAGCATAAAAAAATAATGGTAACAAAGTTGTTTATTAATTTAAAGCAATGTTTCTTAAAGGGGAAGCAATGTTTAATTATTCTACTGACTACTTCAAAATTTACACTTCACTTCCCGTGGCTATCCCATTCCCATAATCGAATTTGTAACTGTTCAGTATTCTATTAAGACGATAAAGTAGATTAGAGTTACGCTATTGTAATGTTTTATATTAATTCAAAGTTCTACTTCTTTAGTCATGAACTTATGAAAGCAGTTCTGCAGTGTTTCAAAAATGAATTTACTATTGAAAAATTATGTCAATAATCATAAATGACTCATTCTACAGTTTGTAGAGTCGGGGGCGGCGGTGATCACTTACCATCAGGTGACCCTCGTTCCATAAAAAAAAAAAGATATTATCGCCGGACTAGCGCCATCCCATTTGTAAAAGAATTGTAGTAGAGCGGCTTAATATGTTTATACAACACATGTTAAAAACTTTTACTTTTTTTCTTATACCACATTAAAAAACCATATATCTAATCTAAGATACCACGACTCTTATTAATTTCAAACGTGGCTGGCTGCTGGTTTGATTTTCACTCGAGGAAATTAAATATTGAATATCTTCCTTTTCCGTGCGCATATAAAAAATAGAAGAGCGACGTTGAGTTTCGTCACTTAACACGCAAAATCTCAAATTAAATTGAACTGAAACGAAGTTTTTTAATACTAGGTTAGGTGAATGTCAAATTACTGTTGTCTGTTGACTAAAGCCTTAGCCCCTGAGAACAACCTGAGCAAGAAACTCAACAGGATGATTTAATTATTTTAACTTCACGCTGTATCCCGCACGAGGCAGGGTAGGCAGAGGGTACCCAGGGACAACCTAGTGTTGAGACACTCCGTTCCACTTCCGTTTCCCACTTTCCGCCGAATTTGAGCCATTGCGTGTTGAGTGGCGGAACTCAACGCCGCGCTTTGCCTTATTACCAGAGCGAAGAAATGAAATATTAAATATTTAAATTGAAAATATTAAATATTTCATTTCCTCGACTGGGGATCGAACCCAGAACCCGTAGAACCTGTCGGTTACAGTCACACGCTTGTGCCGCTGCGCCACGACAGGCCTCAACTTTTTTAAATTGTGAAATAGAAAATTCCCGGACGTTTTCTAGAATACTATTATAAAAGCGTTGTTTTTGCATTGTCCCATAAAAACAATATGGACTCAATACAATCGAGCTATAGGTGCAATAGGTTTAAAGTTATTTCTATTACTAATATTATGTATATCACCGATTTTGCTAAATTAATTATTATTTTTCTTAACGTACGTAAAAAACTTACTTACATTTTTAAAAATGTGTTGCAATGCAACGGTCAATATGTTAATTTCTCTTAATATTCTCGAAAAATGCTTTAGGACCGAAGTTATAGAATGCGAACCAACAATCATTGATTACTTTTACTGTCCATTTTTGTTACAAGATATAGCTCCACATTAGGTACATATATCTGATATATTATAACTAAACTCTATAAAACGCAAGCGTCCCTTATCGTTCTTACGAATATGGCTAACCGTAAAAAATACTTTCCAGATTTATATTGACATATCGCTATTAGCTTTTTGTGATTTATAGCAAAAGTAAGCATTCTAGGAATTTTTAATATGAGTAAGGCAAGAATTATTTATATTATATTCTTTCAAAATTTGTTGTTTATCTAAAAAAATAATCTATAATAGTCAAAGCATGTATTTTTTTAGTTTTCGTCTATTTTTGATATAACTTTTGTATTCGATAACACACGTATCAGTGAGGGTCTCTATTTTAGTGTTATTTTTCATATATTTTTGAAAATTACGATTTTTCGAAATGGCGAACTGGTTCCAGAACCAGTCTCAGACTGCAAGCAAGTTTGTTCTTTATCAATTTATCATTTTCAAGAAGCATATATTGTGTTTAAGAAAAAGATGTTTCTGCTAAGTTCTAGTCTAGTTCGTCTCCTTAGTTACCTCTTTTGTGTCTGGAAGGTTTTCAGTTTAGAGAGTATACAAAATTGGGCCAAGAATAGATCCCTGTGGTACTCCCTCCATTATACCTTGGATAGTCGACATTTCTCCGTCCTCTCGCACTTGGAAGATTTTATTCGTGAGAAATGATTTATTATGCGATAAAGATGTTTTTATTTTATAGAGCTTATGCCACATCTTGTAGAAAACAGCCAGGACATCCAAGAACACAGCAGGGCAGTATTCCTTCGTTTTGAAAGACTGTCAAATTTTATCACAGACTCGATATATCTGTTCTACAGTAGAATGCTGTTGCCTGAAACCAAATTAATGTTTATGGGTAATATTCTGCTCAGGAGGATTCACTCAAATTTGATAGAAAAAGTAAAAAGATTTACCATTATAGGTCTGTATGTTGATGCGTCCTCCGGGGGCTTTCCTAGCTTATTTATTATTGTAACGTTCCATAGTCTAGGAAAATATTTTACTTGAAACACACTATTCAAGAAAGCAACTAGAAAAGCCAGTCCTTTCTTGGGAAGTTGCACTATAATTTCGTTTGTGATATGATCAAATCCAGAGGCTTTTTTATTTTGCAGACATTTTATGGTTCTCTTTAATTCTCTAAATGCCCCTGGTTGAATGGACAGTTGTAGGTTTTGTGAAAGTGTACGTTCAACTTAGTTTTTGAACTCTGCATAGAATGAAGGCACTTTATTAGGAGTAAAGATGGCGGCCAGATGTCTTGCAAATAGTCTCTGTCCAACTATTTTGGGCATAATGGGGGATTTATATAGCTGTGTAGTGTGCCTGTTTATCGCCTTTGTAAATTTCTAGAGGGATTGATGTTATTCTAATTTTAGTTGTCTGCGTCTAGTAGTGCTAACCTAACCTATTACTAAGGTTTAGGCCATATTAAAAGGCCCTACTACAGGTATACTAGGGACCATACATTGTTTGTATATGTACTCGTATGTATAGCTATAACGGTTTAGGCAGTGCAAGCTGAAAAATCACATTCCGTTCAAAATTCTTTTGCGTATTTTAAAGATCTCAGCATACATAGGAAAAGTATCTTCGTTTCTTCTCCACGTGACATTGGCGAAGTGACATATGCTCAACTGTCATGTTTAGAACGTCATAATCAAAGATCCATGCCTTATCTATTTCTCACCACTGACGCAAAAAAGGGGTGTTGAAAATTTTACCCTTCACTTTCCTGCCTGTCTGAAGCTTCTGAATTAATAAGCCGATTTAAGTATTGCTTTTTTAATCGAAAGCCATATTTATCGTGGTGGTTCATTATTGTTTTATGTAAATCGGCTTTATGGCTTTATGGCTTTTATAGGTTTTATGTAAATTAGCAATTTAAGAGCTACAAGAATTTTGCCAAGATGAGGTAGTAATTGTTATGGGCGGTATTTTTGAAGCTATGAAATATAACGGTGCTTTTTGTATAACAACAGCTGATGTAAATGTGTTCTAAAAAAATTTAATATAACTCGTTGGTTGTGGGTTTTCACTTGAAGAAAATATGTTCATTTCTCCGTTTTAGTAAGGCAAGTGAAATTATGTGTGCCATCACACTTTGTAGTGGACAAAGCATGAAAATGAAAAAAAAAATATGTATAACTGACAATAAGTCCGTTTTCTAATAAAAAGGTACAAAAATTAAAAAAAAGCGTGATCTGAAATTGTGCCAATCAACAGTCAAAGCTTTCTCATCTAGCTAGCGTCGAAATTTTGTATATTATTGCTTGTTACGGATTATTTATGTTATTAGCATTGTTTTTTTAAACTTATTTTTTAAGAATTTTGAAATTATTTTGAATCCGATCGCAATAATATATCTGCAATGCTTCAAAAACTATACACTGAATTAAATTTACTTATTGAATTACTGACAACTACAATATAAATGTTTCAAGGAATAAAATTTTTCATCCACAGCAATGTAACCGTTTAATAAACGTACATTTTAAATTTGAATTAATACTTGAATATATTTACTATTCATTGTTTATTTAAAACATTATGTACATTTTAAATAAGTGGAAAAATTAAAAAAAGGACGACTGTTGAAAAACTCGACAAGTTGTGAGTTCGATTCCTATTCAAGGAGAATGAAATATTTAATATTTTCATTTTCTTGTTCTGGTAAAACATTCTTCTTTTTACCAGAGAGAGAAAATGAAGATAGAATAGAGAAAATAAAGGACAGCGTAGAATTCTGCCAACTCACAAAGACTCCAGAGTTAGGCGTAAGTTGGGAATGTTTTCAAGTTCCCTCTGTCTACTTTAATATGTGAGCGATACAGTATAAAGCTTACAAAAAAGACAAATTAAAGTATTTTGCTTACACTGATTATCGAATATAAATACGTAGGGAACTTAGTATTGAGATTTTCTGGTCTCCACCCACCGATAATTCCGAAACATTGTATGATAATTGCGAAATTCAAAGTCGCATTTTGTCTTATTACAGAGCATAGCAATAAAATCATCAAAAAAGGAAAGAACTTCGAGCTGGAATCGAACGCACCACCGTCGCGAAAGCTGTTACGCTTCACCATGACGAAAACAAACAAACTCTTAAATATCTTTTATTTTTTAGTATTTTATGGAAGCTTGGATGGGTCAAAATTGGTCGAAAGTATTGAAAGGAATTTATTTTACAAGTTTCTTCACCTATTCTGCCAGTTTCTATACATAAATTTAAACTTCTCCCGTTATTGAGTGATAAACAATCAATGGACAAAATATTGGACTTAGATTGCAAAAAGTTAAAAACTCCATTTGTCGTATCACCAGTTTTCGAGAACACTCCCCTTAAAGCCGCGCCCTGTATCAGTATATTGGGTCTCAGCTTTTCGAACGACTGCCAGTATCGTGATCATCTGGAAAGCAAAGCCAAGTTGGCCTCGAAGAAACTGGGGGTCATCAGCAGAGCGAGACAGTATTTCACGCCAAAACACCGTTTAGCCCTGTATAGGGCCCAGGTGCGGCCTCATATGGAATACTGTTCTCACCTTTGGGCTGGTGCACCCCAGTATCAGCTTGAACCATTTGATCGCATACAACGTAGAGCCGTTCGAATCGTTGGGAACCCAGTGATCTGTGTGGGGCTTGATACTTTGGCTTTGCGTAGAGACGTATCCTCCCTGTGCGTTCTCTACCGCATTTATCACGGGGAGTGTTCTGGAGAACTGTTTGACTTGATACCTGCCGCCGAATTTTCCAACCGCACAGTACGTCACAAACTAAAGTACCATCCACATCATCTGGACACGTGGCATTCGACTACTGTGCGGTTTCGTAGGAATTTTCTTCCACGCGCCACACATCTGTGGAACGACCTACCCGCGGCAGTATTTCCAGGTCGATACGACATGGGTACCTTCAAAAAGCGCATCTACCTCCACCTTAAAGGCCGGCAACGCCCTTGTAGCTCCCCTGGTGTTACACGGGGCCGTGGGCGACGGTGATCACTCACCATCAGGTGACCCGTACGCTCGTTTGCCTTGTCTTTTCCATAAAAAAAAAAGTTTATATTTAGGTTCAGAGAGGATAAGAGAAGATATAGATACTGAAATTACTACGACAACGAATTTCCATTTTACACATTAAAATTGACACAAACAAAGTCAAGGACCATGAATTCAAAATTCAATACTCATATCTATTTAAATAAAAATGAATAAAAATTATATACATACGAGTATATCAAAAATTTTTAAGACCTATCTAGGCGCAAGTGCGAGAGCGTGCGACTGTAAATGCGACAGAATGTGGGTTCGATCCCCATTCGATGAAATTTAAAATTGAATATTTTCATTTTTCCGCTTGGGCAAAACGCGCCGGGCAAAGCGCGGCGTTGATTTTCGCCAATCAACTCGCAATGCCTCAAATTCGACGGAAAGTGAAGAACGAAACGGAGTGTCCTAACGTTAGTTTTCCAAGCCCCCTTTGACTACTCTACTATGTGCGGGATACAGCGTTAATCTGCAAAAATAAATTAAGAAAAATCACATAATATATATTACGCGATCAAGTTATCTACAATGTAGCGTAACGGCGATCAGTTCGCCGCGCGCCGTTCTAACGTACGCACGTCAATGTAGAGACGATAGAGCTTATCTCGCTGAAAGCTTTTGTCATAATCTACGAAAGCTTTATCAAAATCTGTTCATTATATTTGAAATGTGACGTTTTGCAATGGTCATTGATGGAGTCGATAGCAAGAGTGGGCCCAGGAGGCGTGTTTATGCAGTGCCTGCTTGTTCTGGTTGCTATGTCAACTATGGGTTGTGGGTTCGTCGAGACTGAGGAGTTTATTAGTGATTTGGATATGCCTAGTGAGTCGTTTTGTTTTATTTATATATCTTAATGTAACTTTGAAATCGAGAACTTTTTTTGAGATAAGCTAAAATATGTTTTTACTATGTTTTAAAGTGTTATTCCACACTTAGGACAGAAAATACTAAACTTAAATTAAAAAAGCGTATAAAAAGTTGTTTAAAAAGCGTATATATATTTTTTTTTCTTTTTTTTTTATCCTGCTTCGTTCAAAATTTTTATACGCTTTTCAAATATAAGTTTAGTAAAATATGTTTGTTTATTTTATTGCTTCACCAATTTTTACTAATATTTTTTGGATTGTGATGAAAGCAATGGTTTATGATTATTAATTATATTTAGGTGTTGATTTTTAGAATATATTGAATTTTTTTACAGTTGATTGATACGAAATAAAGTATTTTTTTTAATACTTTCTAAACAAATGTTAGGATATATTATATGCAAAAACTTTGTATGTTTTATAGATTCATATACGATTATATGTTACTTTTATTTAAAAAAATCTGACTATATACGAAACGAATAGCTGATATTAATGGTATTTTAATTTAATATTGATTTCACACTGTTATTCGAAAAATAGAGCAAGCAAAGAGAACTTATTGTTAAGACGCTTCTCTATTTCGCTCTAATCGGAGACAGTACGATAAGTGGCGAAACTTAACGCCGCGTAGTTTGAATTATCTAGACTCCAAAAAATCATAATAGATATCTTTAGACTTGAAATACGTATACTTGAAACTATAAGTCCATTTCATATCAGATAAAAATTTACTATTTGAAATTAGACCGGTATTAGCTTCTTTTATTATAAATATTGTTTAAAGCTTCCTTCAAATCCTTGAAGTACATGTTACAAATACTTGGGTACATCACTATTGTTTTACCCGCCTGTGTGCTTTATGCCTACATTGTGTTGTGTAAAATAGAATGTATAGTGATGTTACGGCACATCGTTTGACTGTTACCGTGACGATTGTGGAGTCAATTCCCACTTGGGGAAATGAACTGAAACTAACTGTAGGCTTCTTGGTTTGTTAATAGGACAAACTACAGAGCTGAGTTTTGAAAAAAAAAATAGTAAAGCATTGAAAATGAATAGTGAAGTTATTCCTGAGTCTGAGTAAAAAAGTCTGGTGTCTATTCACCCCTTTAATCGATCAAGTAAATTCAGCTGAAATATGCTAAATTACGTAATACGTTCATATAATGTATAAATTTGAATAATTAATCTTAAGTATTGATGAATTAGTGTTAAATGAGTGATTTCGATAATAACTTTGGCCTAAAAGACGTTTTGACTTAATAATGCCGCCTTGACGAAGATGCATTTCATCTGGCTATTAACGCTAAGGTTGAGGGTTTGATTCCTTCAGAGAAATTTAATATATACAAATATTTTATTTAGAAAACGCAAAAACATTTGAACCTAGAGAAAAAAGAGCCCACGCAATTTGAAAACCTTTTAAAGGCCCGAGTTCGAATCCCGCTGAATTTTTCTTCCTAATTGTGGATTAACGCTTCAAAAGTCGTGTAAATAATTATTTAGATTTCTTTTAGAGTGTCTTAACACTAAATTAGGTTCCTTTAAGTTCCTTAGGGTTTAAAATGTTAAGTTACTATATAACCTTTTTTACGTTGGCATAGAAAATATGGTTTCAAATCATTGAAATGAAAGTAAATTCTGAAACGTAAAAAGATGATTTATTCGTTTAAAATTAAACCGAATCAAATTAAGTTTTTCATTTTACGACGGGCATGGCTTGAAATGATAAACACATCTGTTACTTACAGATCTTAGCTTCATAGAGTAGATTAGGTACAGTTTTTATATATTCTTGTCGGCGTCAGCAGGAAAATGCCGTTGTGGCGCAAAGGGACTGGCGTGTGACTGTAAGAGCGAAAGGTTATGGCTTCGAATCCCGTCTAGAGGAAACTTTATAACTTCGCTCTGGTAAATAGGCAAAGCGCGTTATCACAATGGCACAATGGATTACGACACGTTTGATTTCCAGTAAAAGGAAATACTCGTATCAAAAAATAATAGATCTGATCTGAGATAATGTAAAGTACGTCAATAGATTTTACCGTCCGAAGTTGCTTTTGCTTAATTTGGTTAACCTGGTTGAAATTATTTATTTCATTTTTCCTTTCTGTTTAGATGAAGTACAGCGTTAAGTCGCTCTGAATAACGCGCAGTGTTTCAAGTTTGGGCGATCCGTAGAGCTCTAACTATCTTAATACCGACTGTGCCTCGCCTTTTATGTTATACAGATAAAAATATAACAATCGCTCATTTAGTATACCAATTACTTATTATCTTTGTTTATTTAGAAAATGTATTAGTATTTCAACGTAATGGGATTTGAATCGGCACCTCTTGGAAATCCTTTCAAAATAAGTGTTTTTCTTTCTTTACTGTAGATTAAAATTTTAAAATTGGTAAAAATAAAATTATCTTTAGCCTGCGTCTTCGCCCTCGTTGTTAAGTCATATCATCACTGATATCAATTTTGAATTAGTTATGAATCATTATACGTAAGATTTACATGATATAATATTGCCTATAGCTTTACTTGATAAGTTCACGAAATAAACCACATTTTACAACAGTTTTTCAATAAGTATAGATTTCTCTAGGTTCGAATGTTTTTGCGTTTATGCCGTGTGATCCCGGCTTAGAATAGGATCACCCTGGTACTGATAGTGTCGTAAGAGGCGACTAAAGTGCGTGTGGTAGAGTCACGTTGCCAGTAATGGCAACACGCATGGGCAGACTCGACCGGATTGTTACCACACCCGGCATTTAAGACCGGCGTTAAGTAGTGGCATTGGCCACTACGTTTCGCATTAGGTAATGCCGGGCCCCGGTGCCCTTCCACCTTAAAAGACGGCAACGCTCCTGTAGCTCCTCTGGAGTTACACGGGGTCGTGGGCGACGGTGATCACTTACCATCAGGTGACCCGTACGCTCGTTTGCCGTCTCTTTCATTAAAAAAAGAAAAGTATAGATTTAAATCGCATTTCAATAATTAATCATAAAATTCATTTGATACTAGGTTATACGAAGCTTTTAATTTAGTACTATATATAGCTCACGGGATTTAAGCTTCGCTTTGCATTTAACAGTAGAGTTAGAACATTTTTATAGAAATAAAATATATTAATAGAGTAAGAAAAAATACAAAAACAAAATATTTTAAATCAGATTTGCCAATTGATTTACGTCACACCTACACTATAATACTATACTATAATAATATAAACACTCACACAAAGCTCAGCTTAGAGCTTATGGACGTTACTAAAAATAGTGCAAAAAGCACAGTGCAATGAGACTTTTTATTAAATTCCTACGTTATTATCGAGACTTAATATTATGTAAAAAATTACATTATATTCAAAAACGATATAGAATTCTTAAATAAACATTCACAATTACATAACCACTAGACTGGAACTGGTCCATTTCATCATTAGATCAACTCAATGCTGCCATATTAGCTCTTTGTCAGTTCAGCTTCGTATAATTAAGATGCTTCATTTTTATTGTCAGTACTGGACACAATCCAGTACACTGCAGGGTAAGCAGCGAGAACTTAGGAACCTTGTGCTAAGTAAGATCCATCGGTTCCCTTTAGGGCACTTCCCTTCCCTACTGTTCACCATATTCTGGACGCATTACGTGTTAAGTGGCAGAACTCAACGCCGCGCTTTGCGTTTTCGTCACCAGAGATAGGAAAAGAAACTAAGTATTTCATTTCTTCGAGTGTGGATCAGACATCTAATCAATGATATGATGAAAAATGGAATTATTTATACATCTTTATTTTTAGAAAAGCTATATCTATCGTTCATCTATCAAATTTCAAACAAACTTTTATTGCTTCTCACCCAAAAATCTATTCCTGTCTCAGCGACATCTATTTCAGCAAGTTCGATGCGATTCATTCCTACACATGATTTATTATGCCATTCATAACGGTACTATTGTGAAAACTGCGAATGCTTAAGAAATATTTCCGTTAAAGAAGTTTCTTAACAATATTGTGATTACTAATGTTGACTGTAATAAACTTTATTATGGGGTGATAATATAATGTTTTTTTTTTTTTTCTTGAATATGGCAAGGTTAATCGAGGGAACCTGGAACCTGTTAAGTCACAGTATTTCATAACGAAAATTTAATTTCTTTCTTTAAGCAGACCTAAGGCACTGTGTGTTGAGTGGCGAAACTGCATGCCAAGCTTTGAAATGGCACTAGTGTAGGGAAACAAAAGCACTAAATATTTACTTTTCTTAGACTGAGAATCAAACCCACAACCTGTCAAATTTACAGTACCTGCTTGTACTTCTGCGTCACGACTAACCTCAATCACTTTTGATGATTTAAAATGAACTTTTTATCTTCTTAGCTATAAAGATATAAACATAATTAAAATATACTATAAATATTATATTATTAAGATAAGACACTTCGTTCCCATAGAGATACTTTTACTCCATACTTTCCGGTGAATTTGTGGCAGAAATCAACATCAGATTTTGCCTTGTTACCAAAATATATATATATAAATTTTAAATATTTTAGTCACAACAGAATTACATCACCTCACTAATTATTGTATGTATGTATATTTATAAAAAGTTATACAAATATTTAAAAAAACTGGATATTTCTAAATAATATGTAAATAACCGAAATAATGAGTGTCTCGGGACAACGAACGTAAGTTATGAACCGTGTATAACGTAAAAGGATGAAAAAAACTCTACATTCAACTTGGACGTATTTAACGAAATGTAAACAATCCAAGCTCCAACTTCTATAGCTTAGGTACATTTGTTGGATCATTTGAAAAAGATCGTGGATATGTATGTGTGTAAATTATTAAGAATTTTAAACCTATCGGGACGCAGGGGCGCATGCGCGACTGTTAACACGATGGGTTATGAGTTCGATTCCCAATCCGGCAAATGTAATATTTCATACTTCTTTTTGTTCTGTTTTTAAGGCAAATTGTGGCGTTGATTCTTCCGCTCAACAGGCAATGCTTCATAATTGGCGGAAAGTGGGCAATAAGTGTTTTAATAGTAAAGGGGTAATTAGGTTCCCTTCTTACCTCTGCCAACCTTGCTATGTGCGGGATACAGTGGGTACCAGAACAAAAAAACACGTATGATAGAGGAATGATAGTAGGATATTTCTATTCTTTGCTTTACTTTTTTTACAGCTTCACGCAGTATCCCGCACGAGGCAGGGTAGGCAGAGGGAACCCGGGAACCTAGTGTCAAGACACTCCGTTCCACTTCTGTTCCCCACTTTCCACCGAATTTGAGGCATTGCGTGTTGAGTGGCGGAACTCAACATCGCGCTTTGCCTTATTACCAGAGCGAAGAAATGAAACATTCAATATTAAATATTTCATTTCCTCGACTGGGGATCGAACCCAGAACCTGTCGGTTACAGTCATACGCTTGTGCCGCTGCGCCACGACAGGCCTTCTTTGCTTTACTTTACTTTATACTGTGTTTTACATTTTTTTGTAATTAAAACCGCCGTGGTAAGTATAAATGTGATGTTTGTTCGATTGCTCGATTATTTTAATTTTCCTGCTCTGTTCATCATAGTAACAGCTTTGAGCTCTGTCACTACAGACGCAACGTTTTGCAAAAAATTGGCCACAAAATTTGAAACGGGTTGTCAATATGCCTACTCCTACCACAGTATCATACCTATAGTGCCTCAATACTGAAGCAAAGAAAATTGAATAAATTAAATATTTCGTTTTAAGTCGAGAATCGAACTGACGGCCTATAGCGCTTACATTTGAACTATTGTGTTCCTGAGCTATGACTGACCTTATTTCCTAAATATTATGTGCGTAAAATAAATAATAGTACGTAAATCTTATAATTTTAATAATGATTTGGTAAGTCTAAATTAGGTACTGTCTATGGTAAAGTAAAACATTACGTGAGTTACGTTATTGTTGTAGGCTCGAACCAGACACGTTGAGCATGTAACGGCGTTATGTTACGCCACATAACAAGGAATGCTACGATCTTGAGTGAAATATGCATATTAGTAGACGAATACTCTCTTGTTCTCTATACCTTGTAAGGCATATAATTAAATCTCGCGAAGTATAAATAATAGTTATAAATATTTAAGAGATATAAGTTGAAAAGCCGAATAAATTATGTAGATTTAAACATTAATATTTTGAAATTTACTGCTATAAGATTTATTAAAACGTGTTTAAAATAAACGAATATAGTTAAGTAAAAATAACATCTTTCATTTTAAAACTGAACTTTCCTGGAAACATATATCGTTTCTGATATATTGCATATTAATTACAATAATTGTTGTCTCAAGAGAATTGGGAATCGAATTTGCATTCATTGTATACAGTTTCACTGTTTTTCTGTTCCAAGTGCCAACGTCAACGTTTATATTACTTCTTTTTTCAGAGTCACATATCACATATGGTAGGCTAGGCTACTAAGAGTCGTTGCGTGTAGTGGGGTGGTCCTTAACGTCTTACTCTGCCTTGTAAAAAAGGGAAGAAATAAAAAATATTAAATAATTCATTTGAACATATTTGAATGATTTTAAATAACAAGGCCACGAGTGGGGTTAGAACCTACATATGCTTGACTCCTACACCTCAACAGGCCTCAACTTCATGAACTCAATAACCTCATGAATACAGAATCATATAACCCAGCAAAAGGAAAAACTTACAAAAGAGAAAATATATACCGTCACAGAAAAGTCGTTATAAATTTATACATGCAGTTGATTTCATATGAGTGTATTCGTCGGCAAATTTAAGTTTGTCAACTGGTTATAATCACGTTCCCGCTGGCAAAAAACGGCGAATCCATGTGGCTCCTAGATGGGTTTAGCTAGGTTGGACTTTAAAAAATTATAATCATTTTAAATTTATATATATATATATATATATATATATATATATATATATATATATATATATATATATATATATATATATATATATATATATATATATATATACATATACATATATATATATATATATATATATATATATATATATATATATATATATATATATATATATATATATATATATATATATATATATATATATATATATATATATATACAACAAAGATAAAGCTCAAAAACTATTATTATTCTGTACATACTGTTTGTTTATCCTCTGGGGACAGCGTCCAGTAGCCATATGGTACACAATACGATGCTCGCTTTATTAAATATCAATATCAATATTCCTTGCACAGCGCAAAAGAAACCAGTAAAATTGAATTACAATGATTTGATTTTAAATTAAAATGACGGTAGTGAGTTTGAATGCCAATTTGGGGCTTAAATTATTTTCACGTACCCCCTTTGGTCACAAGTCACCGGTAGAAGTACAACTCTTTTCGAACAGTAGGGAACGAAATGTTTTATAACAGGTTCCTTCATACTTACCTTTATATGCGGAATCCAGTATCAATTTATTTCCGCTTTTACCCATATATGGCAGAGAATATATCGATTGACTCTCATTTGTACCCTGTGTTTTGAAGGTCTATCGTCGCAAGGAGCCAACTGTAAACGCGACAAGTTGTAGGGTCGATCTCGAGTCGAGTAACTAAAATATTTTATGGTTTTATTTCTTCGATTTGATTCGTTATCAAAGCGACAAAGCGCGGCAAACTTGGCAAAAAGTGGATAACAGAAGTGTCTTAACATGAAATGGAGTGTTTTACCACTAGGTTCCCCAAGTTCCCTCCATTTACCCTGCCATGAGCGGAACACAGAGAAATTACCACAATTCGGTTTTTATGGTTGGGACTGTTTCAGATTACAATAAGGGCTCACCGGGGCTCGGCTTTTAGTCCATTCTTAGCTTCCAGCTTAATCAATGGAGTGCTAGCTGCTGTCTTGGCTCACATCCAAGACCAACCTACGTGGCTGATGATGCTGATTACATAGCACTTATTGATGAGAATTAGCCGATGTTAGAGTAAACGTCTGAAAAGATAGAGACCGCGTATCCGATATCGACATCCTAAACAAGCCGAAAAGTTGTAAAAGTTACTCCAGATCTGTGATGCACGAGTCTGGAGCCATTGATCGCGATATCCATGGACGGTTAAGCGTTAGCGACCTTGGCTAAATGGCAAAAGGTTACTGGTATGGTCTGTGATCACAGAATACAGACCAAATTCAAGGAGCTCATGTAAAAGGGAATCATCCGACCGGTTACCTTATACGGCAACGAGCGCTGGCCAGTACTATCTTGGCAAACTCAGATATATCAGGAAAACTAGGATTATATAGGATTAACCTTATACCTGAACTCTAATTGAAGTACTTTACACTATACTACAACAAGCTTTAAATATAAGAACAAAAACTTCTATAAAATTTGAACGTTTCACCAAATTAATTATCACAACTGTCGCCCCATACAATGACTTATTACCGTTAAGCGACATTAAATAAAATTATAGTATTCGATGATGTCTTTTTAAGTGGCGTTAATAATAATTTATTATTATGGTTGTATACATTTAATTTTTAATCTCTTACGCAAAAAGAGAAGTGTTATACTTTGCTATATTAAGTGGTGGTTCTAGACAGCAATTTGTCTAATTACCAGAGCGAGGAAATGAAACTATCAAATATTAAATTCACTAAAGTGGGAATCGAACCTGTAACCGTGGTAATATACGGTCATACGCATGTACGTAGGCCACCTCGACTTTAAATAATTTCTCTCTATCAGTTGCATACTGTATCCCGCACATGGCAGAGTAAGCAGATGGAAGGAACTTGGGAATTTAGTGTTTAGACACTACATTTCGTTCCCCATTTTCCTCCGAATTAGAAGCATTACGTGTTAAATGGCGGAACACAACGCCGCATTAAATTAAATTATTATAATTATAAAATAATGTTATTGGGAATTAATTTAAATGTCGAACATTCCCATTAATGAACTTCTACTAGCCATTGCTGGTCTGCCAGTGACTAGCAATTAGCGGCACTAGCAGTTTCTGTAGAATAATTATAGTACATTTGATCAAAGTAACGTGAGCCTGAACGGCACTCGTTTGGAATTATACTACAAGATTTCTACGCAGTATGTCTGTGATGAAATAAAATATTATAATTTTGTATATAAATAGAGGTCATCGTGGCGCATTGGTAAAATATTACTATAAACGGGTTTGTTGTGGATTCGATTTCCATTCAAGAGTTTTTTTTTAGTTTATTGATTTTGTAACAAGAAGAAAGAGAAGTTTTCATTTAATCTCTCTATATTTAAATTTATTAAAAAATATTATTTTGAATTTAATAAAATATGTACACATAAATAATACAGTGCATATTACTGTTATCAAAACGACTAACTGGGTGACTTATTTGATCAATTGATGTATCAAAGAAAATTTAAAATTTTATATAAATATCGACCAAAAAGGTTCCTAATTCAGCTGGGCAAGCACTAATCCGATAATCATAAATTATATCTAAGAAGAGCCAATAATGATGAACAAGACGTTACGGTGCCACAGATAGACTACCAAACAAGCTAATTTATGACAACAAGCCAATTTATGACAAGTTTTGCCGTGTGGTCCCGGCTTAGAATAGGATCACCCTGGTACTGATGGTGTCGTAAGAGGCGACTAAAGTGCGTGTGGTAGAGTCACGTTGCCAGCAATGGCAACACGCATGGGCAGACTAGACCGGATTGTTACCACCCCCGGCATTTAAGACCGGCGTTAAGTAGTGGCTTTCGCCACTGCGTTTCGCATTGGGTAATGCTGGGCCCGGTGCCCTTCCAATTTAAAGGACGGCATCGCTCCTGTAGCTCCTCGGGGCCGTGGGCGACGGTGATCTCTTACCACCAGGTTACCCGTACGCTCGTTTGCCGTCTTTTCTATAAAAAAAAAAAAAAACTTATGACATATCTCTTTTTGCTTCAGGGGTAAAAAATAATCGTTGTATCGAATTTAAAGAATTTTACTTACAACAATGGTACAGAACTACATATTTTATCCGAAGCACAATCCAATTAAATCACAAAGCTACACTCCAAAGGAACTAAAGCTCAATATTTATCCATAATGTAAAATTACGTTTAATTTTTTTATAGACAAAGGTAAGTTGTTTATAGACAAAGACTTTTGGTTCTTTTTTACTTTATTCACGTAATCGAATAGATTTAGCATTTTATTCATTTTTAACGTGAAAAACGTGATTGAGTTATTTTAATTATTATTTACTTTCTTTCTCTGTCTCAGCTTCACGCTGTATCCCGCACATGGCAGAGTAGGCAGAGGAAACTTGGGAATCTAGTGTTAAAACACTTCGTTCCACTTCAGTTCCCCACTTTCCGCCGAATTTGAGGCATTGTGTGTTGAGTGGCGGAACTCAACGCCTCTATTGTTACCAGAGCGAACAATCGAAAATATTAAATATTTAAATTGAAAATATTAAATATTTCATTTCCTCGAGTGGTGATCGAACCCACAATCTATCGTTTACAGTAACACGTTTGTGCCGCTGCGCCACGACAGACCTCTCAGTAATTATTTACTAATATTTTTTTTCAAGTATTCCTATTAAAATATGTCAATATTTTAGTTTGCTCTGCTTGTTATCAGCTGTGTATGTTATGCAATCAATAACGAAAGTTGTGTGTATGTCATGAATTTCTTAGCATTGCATCGTGCGGCATGGAGAGTAACTCCTGTAGAGGACTTGTCATTTCTGATGTGGGTTTAAGAGGCTTCTTTGTGACGCACATCAACACTCGCTTTTACTGCCTATACCAATATCTCTATCTAGCCTAATTTCATAAGAGCCTGCTATAGCAACCTTAGTTACGTGTTCTTAAATAAAAATAGATATAGCTCTTGACAGGTAAAGATATTTTAGTAGTTTAAATTAACCGTGTAGCTATTTTTGGTTAGCTCATTTACCAAATCATAATATTTGTTTAATTCTATTGTGTGGTACTTGGGTGTATTTGTATTTCATGGTATTGTAAGTACTACAAGAATTGCTCTTGAAAATAGGAATACATCTTGTCTAGTTTACGAAAAACTAATGTTCTCTGGGTTTTTATAATGCTTCTCATACGTGTCAATTCAAATATTCTAATCAGGCGCAGGAGCTATGATTGAGCAGGATTTTTTCTTAAAATTAAAATTCCTATCATGGCGACGCGAGTAATCATATTTATCAAGGAACACCTTATATCCTGTCAATAAGTGCCGTATCTTTGGCTTTACCACAACTGTAACATGATTTTTCGGTGATTTTCCCCCATTTTAATAAGTTATTTTGATCTTGTAAGGTAATTTAGAAGTCAGTAAGATAGATTTTTTTAAGGAAGTAAGAGAGAATTTTAATAAGTAATCTGCAAATGGTAAAATGGATTATGTGAATTTATCGTTAATCTTAAACTGATAGCGTCATTTTTTCTCATGGCGTATTAATTTATGTATTAGAAGATACTGCGTTGAAAATAGTTGGTGACCAACAACAGCCTTGGGACAGCTCTACAGTGTATTAGCTACTATAGTAAATTTTATTAATAAATAATAAATTTTGAATATGTCCGTAATCACTACAGGAAAGTTGTGTTCAAATGTTTCACTAGAAAAGTGATTTCCAAGCATCTAAGAACATCGGGTAAGGACCCTGATGCTCGTGCTTGAAATACTTATTGTTTATCGTAAATTTTGTCTGTAAAATACTAAATCAGATTTTAAAAGTTCTGTTGAGTCTATCAGTCTAGAGCATATATTGAAAATTTTCGGTGCAAATGGCAAGAATCATTTTAGTGCGCATGTTAGCGACGATACGAGAATACGATATTGAATTTCACATAAGTATTATTATATAAATTAAACATGAACGTCTAAAGCGAAATGTGACGTTTGCAGATTCAATTTCACATTCAGAACGAGAAATATTTTTTATTTCTTCACTTTGGTAAACAGATAGAGTGCAGCGTTGAGTTCCGCCACTCAAGCCACAATTTTTCATTTATACTGGTCACGTATAAAAAATATTTTTAATACCAACGAAAGAACTTGGGATTTCTTTCAGTAATTGGTTGATAATGAAGTATATTAAATGAAGTAAAGGTTGCTCGAACTTAATCAACATCAATTTCCGCTTTGTTTAATATCAGGGAGCTAAAGTCATTACGTTTATATTAATTACTTTGTTATTTGTTTTAATCTAGGCTAGTCCTCGGATAAGCGTACGACTGTAAATGTGATTTGCAGTTATGGGTTCTTTTCTTGCTTCAGGAAATAAAGTATTGTATATGTAATAAATAATAAGGCAAATCACGGAGTTAAGTTACACAATAACTCATTGGGTGGAACAAGGGGAACGGAGTAGTCTTGACAGCCAGACCGAAGAACAACAAAATTAATGCTGAGTCTATGAGAACCGGTACCTTAAAATTCATAAGAAAAAACTTATATTAACGGTTCATTTAAAACAAATTGAGCGGAAACTTAAATCTCTCAAATTTATTCATTGCTAAATGAATAAAATTGGCAAATAAAAAAATATCCTAATATTAGTACGGAACCCTTAATAGGTGAATTCAAATTGAACTTGACAGGATTTTACAGCTACAGTTCATATAATTTACTTAAACTGTATTAATTAGAAGTTTCTGCTATCTCATGAATTTCATCAGCAAGTCCTTTGAATGGTAATTTAACTCACAACTATTGTTTTCTGTCAGACATTAGTTTAAAGGGCCTTATTCATCCAATCAACATATTTTATAATATCCTACGATTTACTTTTCAGACAATTTAAATGAGAAATATGCTTACTGACCCTTTTCTATCATTTATTTTCTTAAGTACCCCCCTAAATCATCCATTTCTGATGAACGCAGTTTGTCTTCGGTTTGGTGCCAAATTACATTACTCGATATCTTGGATAGATTTTATATCGTTAAAAATATGTAAAATGATCAAAGTTATACGAAATAAGAAAGAATCCATTTTTGTAATATGTTTAGTTGCCTTTTAATGACTGTAGCATTAAAAAAGATATTAAAATTACGTAAACGTACGTACGTAAGGAAAAATAAAGACGTGATTAAAAACACAAAAAGCTATTGGGTTCGATCCCCACTGTAGAAAATTACATTATTATATTTTCTTTATCGCGCTCTGGTAATCAGGCAAAACGCGGCGTTTAGTTCCGCTACTCAGCACTCACACAGCTACTTCGGCTATATGATACATTTCGTCTTCCCAAAGAATGATGCATGATTATTATTTTTGGTTAAATCTATTGAATAAAGCGGGCGAAGCCGCAGGTTAGGCTAAAGTAAGAGATAAATATAAAGATATTCAAAAATTAAAACTCAAACACTTTCTCCTTTACAAAGAACCGTGTAAACCCTTCCTTTTCGTGTTACATACCGACACCTTTAGAATTCATTTCTATGACAAATGTTCTGCTCGTTTAAAAGCATTCTCATATTTATATTATAAAGAATGAGCAGCAGCAAAGATTCAAATTGCAGCCTTATTGCAAATTTTACGGATATTTTTAAGGTATTGTTTATATATGATTAAGAATTTCGCCACGTAATGCGTGGCGAAATTCAACGCAGTGTTTTGTCTTATCTCTCTATATAATTATATCGTTCATAGACTGTGCAAAAAAGAAGTTTATGTATAGACTTTCTGAGTATTTTTTCTGTATTTGTGCTTTGAATTCTTATAAAATTTTAACAACAAGGCCACTGGACAATTTTCATATAAAATATGGCTCAAACAATTAACGATTGTGCATTTGTTTTTTATAGCTTCACGCTGTATCCCGCAATATTTTTAATTTAAATATTTAATGTTTTCATTTCTTCGCTCTGGTACAAGGCAAAAACGCGCGGAAGGTGGGAAACGGAAGTGGAACGGAGTGTCTTAACACTAGGTTTCCAAGTTCCCTCTGCCTACCCTGCCATGTGCGGGATACAGAGTGAAGCTGAGTAGAGAGTATCCCGCATATGGCAGTGACACTTCGTTCCGTTCCCCACTTTCTGCCGAATATGAGCCATAGTAGACGCGCTTTGCTTTGTTACTATAGCGAAGAAATGAAACTATTATATATTTTATTTTATCAAGTAGGGATCGAACCCATAATCTGTCGTGTTCACAGTCACACTCTTATGTCCTTGCGTTACGACAGATCTCAAATGGAAATCGAATCGTAAAATCGTTTTTGTATAACAAATTATATATGTTTTCTTTGTAAATATCAACAACACAATCGCCAAAAGAAAATAACCTTGCTTTGTGAAAGCTTTTAAAGAAATTATCTAAGTTATCAGCACCCACATCCCGAACTTACTGTAAAATTCTATGCGGGCTTACGTATAGCTTTTGTAGATTGTAGTATTGTATAGCCGTGTTGGCACAATGGATAAATGGTCATTTTTTTAGCTTTACGCTGATTTCTTGGTGATGAACTTGGGAACCTAGTGTTAAAACATACCGTTTTCAATATTATATTTCAGTTTCCCAAAAATGAAAATATTTAATGTTTCGTTTCTTAGAGCGGGAATCAAACCCGCAATCTGTGACGTTTACAGCCGTACAATGACTGGCCTTAATATATATGTTCTTAGCAATTGAGGCCCGTTGTGGTACATCGGTACAAGCGTCTGACTATAAACAACCCCGTGGCCGTGTGATCCCGGCTAAGAATAGGATCACCCTGGTTCTGATGGTGTGGTAAGAGGCGACTAAAGTGCGTGTAGTAGAGTCACGTTGTCAGTAATGGCAACGCATGGGTAGACTCGAGCGGATTGTTGGGCGGGCGACGGTGATCAGTTACCATCAGGTGACCCGTACGCTCGTTTGCCGTCTCTTCCATAAAAAATCGGTTCCATTGTGGTCCGTCCATCCGGTTTCCATCGGGTTGTGGGCGCAATTCCCACTCGAGGAAATGAAATATGAATTATTTTCAAATTAAATATTTAATATTTTCATATCATCGCTCTGGTAACAGGGCAAAGCGCGGTGTTGAGTCCCGCCACTCAACAAATACAGTGGAAAGTGGGGAACGAAAGTAGACCGGAGTGTATTAACACACTAGGTTGCCTCTCTGCCACGTGCGGGATACAGCGTAAAGCTGAGGGAGTTAATTTCTTTTACATTCATTCATTGTAATTCATTTACTATTTATACATTTCAAATGTAATAGGATATTTGATTTTTGCAATTATTGCACATTTTAAATGTAACAAAATTAACCGGATTATATTGAATATTGTGCGTATTTGCAACAATTTAGAGAAGTACGCGCGGCAATTAGGAAATCGTTGGCGGAAGTTTGATATAATAATTATGTCAACTGAGTGACAGATGCCTTCTGAATCTTTCCGTGATTAAGGACTACTACTGCAAAGTGTTCCAAACGTGAGTTTATAAAAATTACAATATTTAATATACCTACGCAATTAACTACGGTTAAATTTGTTTCATTTAAAGTTTTTAATATTTATAGGTGTGTCAAAATACGTCATTACAAAATTCTATCCAATAAATAAATGATCGTAGATCTGACTCTTGCATGAGAGAAAATAAATTATTTTCATCTCACTCAGCATTCGGGTAATGTCTTAAATCTCTCGAACGGAGTTCTCGCCAGATTTTCTCTGCTATCCTGCTTTATGGAAATACAAATTATGCAACTCGTAATAATAATGTTGTCTATTTATATTACAACATTAGACAACATTATTATATTAATAATGTTGTCTATTTATATGAACGTGCTCAGGTGGTTTGGGCACGTCGAGCGAATGAGTGAAGAAAGAATGGTAAAAAAAAATTATGAAGGAATAGTGAGTGGTAAGAGAGGGAGGGGGAGACCTCGGTTGACCTTTGAAAACACAGTATCGACAATACTGGAGGAAGGTCACGTAAAAAGCATGAGGGCATGTATGAAGAGGTTGATGACAGTGGACGAGGCGAAAGAGGTATGCCGAGACCGTAGCGTTTGGCGCTCCGTTCTCTCTGCCTACCCCGCTAGGGATATAGCGTGAAGCTAAGTAAGTAAGTAAGTAAGTAAGTCTATTTATATATTTCATAAGGGGGTAACCAACAGCCGCCCTTCACAAAAATAACGTGCTGGTTATGTCTTGATAACGGTACCTCGCGCACCCGCAACAGCGCGAGCGCCATACAAGCAGCGAGCACTAAAAATTCGGCGGAAAGCGGGGAACGGAAGTGGAACGGAGAGTCTTTACACAAGGTTCCCAAGTTCCCTCTGCCTACCCTACCATATGCGGGATACAGCGTGAAACTGAGTATATATTTCATTCATTCATTTCAGAATAGTTCATACATAAAATAACCTTCGCTTCGCTTCGTATATAACCACGTACATTAATGTCTATTTATGACACATCAAAAGTCAACAAGTGGAAAGTGGCATAAAATATATCAAGACCGAGCGAGATTGAAATTTAAAATTTCAACAAAATAGCGTTCGGACTGGATTTTAGAGATTATGAAAAATCTCAGCGTCAAATGTTGTAAATTTATTTAAATTCTATTTGTACCTTCAAAATGTGTTCTTTTTATTTTTTTAATTTGTAATGTCTAATTACTTTGATGTTGTGGGTTCGATTCCTTTGGGGTTAATCAGTTATTTTACTTCTGTCACTCTGGTAATAGTAACTTTAGGACATTGTCTAGAAAATAAAGTTGATGAAGGAAAAGAAGGCAACTAGGTGGCTTAAAATGATCTTTGTGCCAACTCTGCGAAAAAAGGTCTTTTTAAATCGTCGAATTCCGCAAAGAGCAGAGTAGGCAAAACGAACCTGGGAAATTAGTATTAAAATGCGTCGTTCTCATTAAGACACTTCTGATTTCCATTTATTTTTTATCAGCTTAATGCTATATCCCGCACATGGGCATATACCCTGCCAAGCCAGGCAAAGGGAATTTGGGAACCTAGTGTTAAGACACACCGTTCCACTTTTATTCCTCACTTCTCGCCGAATTTGAGACATTCGGTGTTAAGTGCCCGAGCTCTACGCTGCGTTTTACCTTGTACGAGAGCGAAAAGTTTCCTCGAGTGGAAATCGAAACTACAACCTGTCGGTTACTGTCACACGCTTGTGCCGCTGCGCCACGAGAGGCTTAGACCTGATTTCCATATTTATCCAGGCTTCACTATGTAAATCTTTTTTTTTTAAGATAAAAAATCTAACTCTTAATTTCACATTTTAATCTTATTATCGCATATAATACAGATATTACAATAAAATTATTTATAACGAATATAATGTTTCGAAAAATATTTTCAGTTCGGTAAAAGCTTTAAAAGCTCGTTAACACGTAGCTGTTACGAACCCAAAGCTCTAACTTTTAGGACCCTTTGGACATATTTACGATGTTTGTCCACAACTTATAAACATAATCAGCTTTACCATTGTTTGCTTTGTTGAAAATAGAAGAAAAGTATGGGAATAACTGTCGGCCCGTCAAGGCACAAGCGTGCGACTGATTGTGGGTCGATTCGATCTCAACTCTAGGAAAATATAAAATAATAGGAATATTAGTATTTTCATTTTCTCGCTTTGGTAACGAGACAAAGCGCGGCGTTGAGTGTCGCCTATAAACACACAATGCCTCAATAATTCGGCGGAAATTGATGTACAAAAGTATCTTAATGAGAACGGATCGTCTTAAGAATAGGTCTTCAGGTACCCTCGGCTTATCCTGCAAGCTAAAAAAAAATAATTAATATCCATACGTCTTAGCTAGTAACAATGACTATTAAACATCACGCAGAATAGAGACGACATGAGCAGATTGATGAAGGAGAGCTAACCGTAGTTTGACGTGTGTAAAAAATTAGATTGTTTCATATTCAACCGAGTCTATGAATTATAATTTGAAATAAATTTTGTATGAAACTTGAAAAGTTACGTTTTTATGAATTTTGACAATGTTTTCACAAAATTGCTCTTAGTTAGCTTTTACCTATATATAATTCAATTTAAAAGTACATTAATAATTCATCATATTTTAACTTAAATATGTATACAATGATCGAAAATTTTAATAAATTTCGTTCATAATATATATGTTCAAACGCATATAAAATTTACAATTTTCGAATTTCTGTGGTTGTGAAGGCAGAGAGAGTTTGGGAACCTAAGTTACTTACCGCCGAATTTGAGGAATTGTGTTAAGAAGCAGAACTGAATTGTGCGTTTTACCTTGTTACTCGAGTCAATCTGACACGTTCACGGTCGCATGCTTATGTCCCTGGGCCACTACAGGCCTGTTTTGAAATGTTAATACGTCTTAAAGGGAAATAAATCCGTAATCATATACCATTTAAAAATCTATATAAAGATTAAATTTCTACTAAAATTAGTTAAAACGTTAAAAATGGTACTACGATAATTATATATCAATAGCACTGCTGGCTTTATGCACTTTGTATAGAATATCGTATGGTATCCTACATTGGGCTCTAGTAATTAATATTATTAATTAGATAGAGATTACTCGTATGGTATTGTTCTTGTTTAACAAAGTCCATGGTTAACAGTGGCTGTATAGTATTACAATTTGTAATAATGACATAATTGCCTTGATGATGAGTGTAGGTTCAGATCTTTATTTATAGAACTATAATATTTTTTAGTTTTACGCTTTTATTTACACTTAGCTTGGTAGACAGAGGGAACCTGGGAACCTAGTATTAAGGAACTCCGTTTGCATTAAGATATTTCCATTCCCCCACATCCTCCTTGGAAGAATTGGATATTGAGTGGCGGAACTCAACGCCGCAACTACAATTTCAACCAAAAATATTAGTATTATTTGAACAATATATAATGTTTTTGTGTTAAATAGTCTATTTATTGATAAAACTTACGGCTAAACTGCATTTTGTTCATCGTTTGTATGTATGCTACTGAACCAGCAGAAAGAACCTCAGGTATTTGAATACGTTTTTAAGTAAGAACATGTATACCTTTTAACCATATTTTATCAAGTATATTAAACAAATAATACTTGCCATGGCGCACAGGCCCAAGCGTGTACCTCACACGAGGAAATGAAATGTTTAATAAATAAAATATAATTATTTTATGTTTCATTTCTTCGCTCCAGTAAGAAAGCAAAGCGTGGCATTGAGTTCTGCCACTCAACTCGCAATCCGGCAGAAAATTGGGAACGGAATGGAGTGTCTTAACACTAGGTTCCCAATTTGTGTTTGCTAACTCTGAGTTATAGAAAAAAAGTGTTTTTTTATTGTTCAGAAATAGTTTTTATTGTGAGAAGATTTGTGGAAGAACCAATGGATTTGATTCGTCCCAATATTTTTATTTTGTAGCTTCACGCTGTATCCCGCACGAGGCAGGGTAGGCGGAAGGAATCCGGGAACCTAGCGTTAAGACATTCCGTTCCACTTTCGTTTCCCACTTTCCGCCGAAATTTGAGGCATTGCGTGTTAAGTCGCGGAACTCAACACCGCGCTTTGCCTTAATGTCAGAGCGAATAAATGAAACATATTTAAATGGAAAATATTAAATATTTCATTTCCTCAACTGGGAATCGAATCCAGAACCTGTCGGTTACAGTCACACTCTTATGCCGCTGCGCCACGACAAGCGTCATTCGTCCCTACAAAACTATCATTTTTTAACTTCTCATTATATTTTGCATTAAGAAGGGAGTTAAAAAAAAATTAAACTATACATAAAAAACGTACATATTAAAAGTAAACGAACACAAACTCTTTATTTAACTCACTTTAATAAACGGGCTTTATTCTCATACGGAATTTATTTGAACAAAACATAGCCTAGATTTGAAGATACACAAGTACTCCACCAAGACTAACTATAAAGCTAACAACGCAAATTGTATACCTCCAAATATTATAAAACGGTCGGCGATTCATGGCTCCTTCTAAAATTAACGTAGTTTTAAAAAAAAAACTTATTTAATATTATTTAATTGTTCGAAATGCGAGGCCCATTGTAGCGCGGGGCAACAAGTGAATAATGTGCGTTCGTTCCTTAATTGGGGAAATAATAAATTTATTTTTTTTCATTTATTTCGCTCTAGTGACAAAGAAATGCGCGGCGTTGAGTTCCATCAGTCATTACACAATGCCTTAAATTCTTCGAAAAGTGGGAAAGGAAATATCTGGATGACAAAGAAGCGTTATTAAATGTAGTCATTAAGATATAGTTATTTCGCTGGCAGAGATGGCAGAAGAAACTTGGGAATCTACTGAAATTCCAAAGTTTCCTCTGTCATCTCTGCCACGTTTCAAATGTAGCGTGAAGCTGAAATCAGAAGAAAAGGAAAATGTATAATTTGAAACTCTCCATTCAGAAAGAATCCAAAATGCACAAATTAAGACATTTCCAAAATTAAAAGTGACCACTTCTCCTTGGCCGAATTATTATTTCCTTACAACTTACTCAAGTGACGAGTAACCAAGATAAGCTTATCTTATAGAGTTAGAAGGGTGCTTGCCTCAGGGGAAATTAGTTCTGCATGTTCCTACACCGGGAAGTAAGACAGTGTTTGACAAATATAAGTACTATATTTCAACCAATAGCTGATTGTTATTTAAATAGTAGTAGGTATATAATAATTTGACCTATTGAGAGTATTTTGAGGCCTTTAGTGCCGAAGGGCACTAACGTGTGATCGGCAGGTTAGCCAGAGAGAAATAGGGAACCTAGTGTTAAGACACTCCGTTCTTATTAAGACACTGTCGTTCCCTACTTTCCGCCGAATATATGCTATTATTATTGAGGAACAGAACTCAACGCCGCGTTTTGGGTGAGTTACTAGGGCGAAGAAATTAAAATGTTGAATATTTCAAGTCTTTGAGTGTGAATCGAACCCATAACCTGTGTTTATAGTCACACGCTTGTGCCACGCGCCATATAAAACTAAAATTTACAGTTTTTATCGTACACTCTGGTAACAAAATAAAGGTAGTTCATATAAAACGATTGTTCTAAAAAACTTTCTAACATTTTTTTTGCGCTCGCATAAAAGCCAGTTAGTTATTCATTTAAACTTAAAACGTTGTTTATATTCTCTATACATATATCACACTGTATTCCGCACATTCAGAGTGGGCAGAGAAAAATAGGGAATTTAGTATTGAAAAACTTTCATTCTCCAGTTTTCACTGTTTTTGAGCAACGCTGCCCTTTGCCTTATTATTAGAGTGAAGAACAGAAAGCTTTAAATATATAATTTTCTTTAATGAGAATCGACCCCATAAAATGGTTTTTGTATTTGATATAAGAGGATACAAAGGGGTTGTATCCTTTCTTTTATCTATCCTAAGTATTTTAAAATCTCTGATCTATGAAAAGTTTGCTTGTAGTTTGGTCCTAAAATATTATCTCAGAACGCTTATTGTATTAATAATGGTTTTTATTGACAGTTTTCCCCAATATCCAATTAAAATATTTGTATAAGAAATATATAAAAATATTTATATGATTATAAAAGATATGAGGCCTGTCGTGGCGCAGCGGCACAAGAGTGTGACTGTAACCGACAGGTTCTGGGTTCGATCCCCAGACGAGGAAATGAAATATTTAATATTTTCAATTTAAATATTTAATGTTTCATTTCTTTGCTCTGGTAATGAGGCAAAGCGCGGCGTTGAGTTCCGCCACTCAACACGCAATGCCTTAAATTCGGCGGAAAATGTGGAACGGAAGTGGAACGGAGTATCATAACACTAGGTTTCACTTCCGTTCCCTCTGCCTACCCTGCCTAGTGCGGGATACAGCGTGAAGCTGAAAAAAGAAAAAAAAGGAAGAAAAAACAAAAATAATAACAAAAAAAATAAAAAAGATATGTAATCTTACATAGTTACTAATTTTTGACTTGCGTATTGCAAAAGAAAAAAAAGCAACCAATTATTTTGTTTTCGTTCTGTTCTATCGTATTTCGAGATTAAGGTCTACGGACCCACAGAAACAATTAAGATTCTAAGTCAATGTAATCAACTGATATGCATTTGTTTATGCATCGTTTTTGTACCATTTTGTAAGAAATTCGCCACGTAACCAAAACCTATGGTGTACCTATAAAAAATGGTACCTATAAAAAAAAAAGATCGTCACCATATAAAGTTTTATGGTATACTGATCGCTCGATCAGTTGATTTCTTAGTGTGCTAATTGGCCGGAACTTTGCAGTAAAATTACAAGGTTCATACGAAAGTCAAGAGTTGTAACATTTACTTTTACTTATTTTTAGTCAAATTTGAGGCATTTCGTACTGAGCAGCGAAACTTAACGCCGTGCAATTGTCTTGTACCAGAGCAAAGAAATGAAAACATTAAATATTTAATTTACAAATATTAAATATTTAATTTCCTCGAGTGGGGATCGTACCCACAACCTGTCGCTTACAGTCACACGCCTCTGCTGCTGCGCCACGACAGGCTTGAAGGCCCGGGCCCCAGCCCATTTTTAATTACTTTTACATAATATTTCATTGAACCAATCAACCAATCACTTAAGGATCGAGCATCGAGCAAAACATCAAAATAACAAAATTGATGAAAGGTAAGGAGTTATTATTCACTGTATTCTAGTTTACCAGCTTTGCTGTGTCACCAGAGCGAAGAAATGAAAATATTAAATATTTCATTTTCTCGCTATGGGGATCATTACCACAACGTTTACAGACGTCAGACGTCGGATCCCAGGATCTAAAGTATTAATCTTGCATAGAATTCAGTCAGAAAGCAAACAAACAAGTTGCCACTATTGTCATAGGGACTTAGCAGAAAAGAGAACAGTGTCAGGGCACTCCGTTCATTGTTCCAGTCCATTGTAGGGAAATCTATAAAAATTAAAGTAATAAAAATTAAAAATATTAGGATTTATGATTTAATTCTATTGTACGTATAGTTTCTTCATTTTGGTGAGCTTAGAATAGTGTCAATTTCTACGTAAATATTGATGCTATATCATTAACGTCGAAGGCAGAGTAAGCTTAACAGTTCAATAAATACCTTATTAGTAATATAGAAGGAAGTATAATTTCGTATAATATAGAAACCAAGCACTCAAATTGGTTCATTTACCCAGGAGCTATAGTTCCATAGTTAGGTCAAACTTATAACACGTAAGTACATACATATTCTTGGATAAAAAACTAAAATAATAGTAGAATAATAATTTTCCGTTTAAGAAATACAGGGGAATAGAAAATATATGCTTGAAAAAAAATCAAATCTGCTACTTTCACATATACAAGCCCCAACTGTGCCACTAAGGAGTCATTATACAAAATCTTAAAATAATATATTTAATTTTTCCGCCCTAAATAACTCGCATTCAAATAAACGGTTTAATAAAAGTAAACGAGCGAAAACGCCATTTGAGATACACTATGTATTTAAATACGCTGAGAATTCTAAGCGAAAAGGTAGATGTTTATAGCGTTTCAGTTTCTACAGAGTTTGTTTGTATACAGTATATTTTTTATTAATAATTATATCTTGTAAGACATTGAAATTCGTCGTTGTCATGTCTTTTTATCTAATTGTCACTGTGTCTCGCATATTGCAAAGGGAACTTAGGAACCTAGTGTAAGACATTCCGTTCCCATTAAGATACTTCCGTTCCCGACTAACACTTTGTTTTGGTTCCCTACTAAAACTTTTTTGGTAATATTATGTTCGTTTGACGATTCAAAAATGCTTACAAAAGTCTGCTTGAATACATAATATTTTAAAGTTAATTTCGCTGAATTTAAAATATTATGTGTTAAGTGAACTCGAGCAGAAATCGAACTTACGACCATTGCGTTTAATACTCGCACTTTTGTGAGCCAGCACAGTACGTGGACATCTAAATTTATGCAAATTAATATTATTTTAACAAAACAATGAAACACATTAACAACCATCATTATCATCTCGAGACTATTAGTACATGAGTTCTAAAAGCTAACAAGCCAATTCTGGGTAACTTTACAATAACACTTAGACAGACAGACAGTGTAGATTGCGATTATACGACAATTCACTGTGATTAGTTATTACTTTAAGAACAGGGTTGTAATATATTAAGTGGCAATTATATATTGCGTAAAGTACAGATTAAATGTTAGATGGTATTTTTATAAAAGTTTGAGTGAGATGGTTTTTTTTTTCAGCTTCAGACTGTATTCGGCACATGGTAGGGTAGGCAGAGGGAACCTGGTGTGAAGACACTCCGTTCTGTCCCACACATTTCGCCGGATTTGATGTATTGCGTGTTGAGAAGAGGAATTCAATGCTGTGCTTTGCCTTTTAACCACTTTCATTAAAAATAATAAATATTACATTTGAAAATATTTCATTTTCTGTATGGCTATTGAACCCACATATATCGTTCACAGTCACACACTTGTACCCTTTGGCCACGACAGGCCTCACAGTTGGTCTCCTAAATAAACTCATTGATATTGGTAATCTATCAAAAATAATATTTATATGCCGTTGATTTTTCGTTTAAAATACCATATGACATCATATAATAGTCACTTTTTTTGCCATATTCAAAAATACAGTTGAATCATTTGTAAGCTATGATAGACATTTTACAACTATTACTTGGGCTGAAACTCTTTATATCATGCAAGCTTAGCAAGCTTCAAAGATGTAAAGGATTTTAATTAAATCAATTTCCATTGACAAAAGGCATATGCAATTTGGGCATAGGCACTGTTCACTAAGGATTCGAAGGCGTCTTCAACAGGAAGTACAATTCTGTCTCTTAATTTTAAAGCTGTATATTACTACACTAAAAACCTTTTTGTTTAACTTCTCAGGTAACTCTGAGCTCACTCTGAGGTAACTAAAAGTGCTTACTAACGTAACTTGGCTTGAATCCATTCGTGCTACGGAGAAAGTTTAATACGGTTACAACTTTAGTTGTCTTGAGTCGGCGCTAATGTAAATAATAACTAAATATACTTATTATTTTACGTATAGTTTTGAATTTAAAGTCAATAGATAGCAATCCTGTACATGGCAGGTTATACAAAAAATGAAGACTTTAGAGTTAGAACACTTTCCGATAAAACACTACCGTTCACAATACTACTCAGCACTACTCTACTCAGCTTCACACTGTATCTTGCACATGGCAGGGTGGGCAGAGGGAATTTGAGAACCTAGTGTTAAGACACTCCGTTCCACTTCCATTTCCTACTTTCCGCCGAATTTTGAGGCATATCGTTTGAGTGGTGGAACTCAACGCCGCATTTTACCTAGTACCAGAGCGACTAGAGGTAACAATTTTTTTGCGATTTGAAATTGAACTCACACATTCTACCTCTATGCCACGACGGCCTCATTATTCTGTTATTCTCCTTTTAAATATATTTTACAAACTAATGACGAACACAATTGATACAAAAATAACAATAGATCGTATAAAAATACTCATGCTTACACTTTTGTTTAATATTTCAATATTTTTCCAATTTAAATTTTGTGTAATTTTTTAAGTATTCTCAATTATAAGATTTTGAGATAAACGTATGACTGTAACCGACCGGTTCTAGGTTCGATTCCCGGTCGAGGAAATGAAATATTCAATATTTTCAATTTAAATTTAAATATTTAATGTTTCATTTCTTTGCTCTGGTAATAAGGTAAAACGCGGCGTTGAGTTCCGCCACTCAACACGCAAAGCCTCAAATTTGGCGGAAAGTGGAACGGAGTGTCTTGACACTAGGTTCCCGGGTTCCCTCTACCTACCCTGCCTCGTGCGGGATGCAGCGTAAAGCTAAAAACAAAAATAAAAAAATAATAATAATGGCGATTCGATCTAAAGTTGACGAAATAAAATGTTTAATATATTATTTCTTCGCTCTGGTAACATCAACACGGCGTTGATCTCCGCCACTTTACATGTAATGCTTAACTTGCTTAACATAGCGTGAAGCTGAAATAAATAAAGATTCATATTTAGAACAACTAATTCCATTATAAAATATTGGAATTAATTATAATTCAAGTGAGATAATTCTGTAAATATGGAATTGAGAGTATTCAGGTCAAATTAGTTCAGTGGTTTTTGCGTAATTAACGGTCAAATAAATACATATAGACAATAGATTGTTTCAAATTAAAGCCTAAATAAATTTGTTTTATATGTTTTGATTTTATATCACCATCGAAGCATACTCAGAACAAACTTTTGCCTGGTTGAATTTAAGTCTTATTAGAGAATGTTATATCAGTAAAGCTGACATAATTATGATTAAAAACTTTTTTGATTTTGTCAATTTTACTGGTAGAGAAAAATCTTTTTACTCCAGGAAGAAATATTCAGTAATTATCTTTCTTCACTGTGGTAATAAGTCAAAAGTGCTACGTTGAGTTTCACCTCTCCGTACTCAAGTTCAAAGAAAAGAGAGGAATAGAAGGTTCTTAACGAGAACAGAGTGGCTTTAAGCTAGATTACCAAATACCTCCTGCTTAGTCTGCCATGTGCGGGATACAGCGTGATGCTGTGATAAGATTCCAAAATTATCTTTAGATATTGGTTTAATTTAAACAATAATCATCGAACCAACGATTGATACTAAAACTTAAGATTTAATACAATATGTATTAACTTCTTTGGAGTGGATGTGTTAATAATTATGTTATTTTAATTTTAAATATTATTCTAGGTTTTATTCCGTATATGAGTAGGGTGAGAGAACCAAGAAAACTAGAGCTTAGATATTGCGTTCACACTAAGATACCTCCGTTCCCCAATTTGCGCGTTGAGTAATGAAATTTAACATTGCTACATTTTACTCGTATATGCATTTTTATTTTCTTAGTAGACTAAGATAAACGGAGGAGCGAAGTGTTTTAACACTAAGTCCATAAATTCCCTCTGCCTACCCTGCCGATAGAGCGTAAAACTGAGATAGAGAGAAAGCGAGAGAGAGAGGGAGAGAGAGAGAGATTAAGATAAACCGTGCCATCAACTTGAACAATCGAGAACTCTATGTCTCTACAATAGATAGGAAGAGAACACTACCCAGCTTTAATCATAGAAGCAAAATAACATACTGAATTTTTAGTTCACATTTTAAGACCTTCATAAAAACTAGCGAACTACAGGCGGCTTCACTTGCTAAAATTTTAATCTTCATAAATTGTAGCCTAAGTGTTGTCTTTATATATTAGTAATTTTCATCTCAATGCGTTGAGAGTTTGTATGAAACTGAAACAAACATCCGTCTTCACAAACTTTAAAGTATATTATATTATTAGGATTTTCCGTCAGTTTAAACTAAGTTGTTCATGTTATAAACTTATAATATTTTAGACAATAAGTTGAATACCGTAACATATGACTGTAAATGTGAGGTGAGGCCTGTCGTGGCGCAGCGGCACAAGCGTGTGACTGTAACCGACAAGTGGTGCGTTCGATCCACACTCGAATAAATGAAATATTTAATATTTTCAATTTAAATATTTAATGTTTTCATTTCAACGCTCTGGTACAAGGCAAACGCGGTGTTGTGTTCCGACTCAATACGCAATGTCTCAAATTCGGCGAAAAGTGGGGAACGGAAGTGGAACGGAGTTTCTTTGCACTAGGTTCCCAAGTTCCCTCTGCCTTCCCTGCCATGTGCGAGATACAGCGTGAAGCTGAGTATAACTGTAAATGTGAGAGGTTGTAGGTTTGATACACACTCGAGGAAATGGAATGGTACCTAACAAGTGCCAAGTGCGACGTTGATCTTTGCCACTCAATACAATACGTAATGCCTCAAATTCGGCGGAAAGTAAGTGATGGAATGCAATTTCTTAACGCTAGGGTCCCAAGTTTTCTCTGCCTTACTTACCATACAGAGTGAATCTAAGATAAACAAATCAATATTAATTATATTTATTGATTTGTTCTCCTTTTCCTCATATATATTGTACCTGTAAGTATACAATATAGGTCAACAGCAGCAGCCTAGCTCTTCTCTAGGATTATTATTTAATCATTCATTCTGAACAGTACTAGTTTTACCACCTGCATAAGTAGATTGATTTTCAATGGGTTTTGCTCATGTAATGAAATGATTTCTAAACGTCATAAATGTGGTTGAAATTTATTTAAATTAGGAGAGTTGTTGATTCGAATCGCTTACAGGGTCAGATTTTATTTCAATATAACGTAAAATTTAATTTTTTAGCTCGACCACCATATCTCTTCACTTCTGTTTCCCACTTTCTATTTTGGCTTGGGGTGTTGGGAGAGATGTATCCTTGCTGTGCGCGCCGCTATTCTAACTGCATAGAATCTCACAAGCTAAAATACCATCCAATGCAATACCGAAAATGACGGCCTACCTACGGCAGTATTTCACATCGACACGATTTGGAACGGAGCGGTCTGTTAGAGATAGACGACCCTAAAAGACGGCAATTGGCCTATAGTTTCTCTGGTGTTACACGTGGCCATGAGCGGCGGTGATCACCATTACGTGATGACCATCAGATGACCTTATCTTTTCCCAAAATTAGAAAGATATCTTTGAGTGGCAGAAGTTAAAGGCGCGTTTTGCCTTAGTATCAGAGAGAGAATGAGTCATAGTTTATTCACAATACGTCACGCTTACAATTGCATGCCTGTGCCCATGCATGGCGTCCATCCCCGAAACAAATATGTACAAATTTAACTTGAAAAGCCTGAGGCATGTCGTGGCGCAGCGGTACAAGCGTGAGATTGTAAACGACAGGTTCGATCCCTATCCGAGGAAATAAAATATTTATATTTTCAAATGAAATATTTAATGTTTTCAAATGAAATATTTAATATTTTCAAATGAAATATTTAATATTTTCAAATGAAATATTTAATATTTTCAAATGAAATATTTAATATTTTCAAATGAAATATTTAATATTTTCAAATGAAATATTTAATATTTTCAAATGAAATATTTAATATTTTCAAATGAAATATTTAATATTGTCAAATGAAATATTTAATATTTTCAAATGAAATATTTAATATTTTCAAATGAAATATTAAATATTTCATTTCTTCGCTCTGGTGACAAGGCAAAGCGCGTTGAGTTCCGCCACTCAATACGCAATGCCTCAAATTCGGCGGAAAGTGGGGACCGGAAGTGGAAGTGTCTTAACACTAGGTTCCCAAGTACCCTCTGCCTGCCCTGTTATGCGCGGGATACAGTGTGAAGCTTAACTTGAAAAATTTCATACACTCAAATGAAATAAAAATAGTAATAAACAAGTGAAATAGAGTCGTTAAAAATTTACTCTTTCACGGTGTTTTAATAAAATAAAGTATTTAATTGTGCAAATTTCAAAAGTTTTAGTGTAAATAAAAGTACCACTTTATACAACAAATTGTGAAAATTTTAGCAATCCAATGTTATATATATATATATATATATATATATATATATATATATATATATATATAATATATATATATATATATATATATATATATATATATATATATATATATATATATATATATATATATATATATATATATATATATATATATATATATATATATATATATATATATATATATATATATATATATATATATATATATAGAGCCAGGTTAACTATTTCACGTTCTTTGAAAATTATACAGCAAAATTGGCAATCACAGTGACTGTCCTCTAGATTATCTCTTTTTCGTTTACACAATATTTTGCTGCCCTAATAGGTAGTAGCAGCGTCGTAAGAGTGAGGCGTCGTAAGAGTGAGGCGAGGCGAAAGCATCGGTAGGATGAGATTTTAAATTAAAAACACTCATGAGTTAGTAAGAAAATCATATAAAATTTTACAAATGCCGTCATAAAGCGCGGCGTTGAGTTCCGCCACCTAAATGATAAAACGTAAGATTACTTAATGATAACGGTGTGACTTATAAATAGGTTTGCAAATTTTCTCTGCCTACCCTCCTATGTGAGGTATACAATGTGAAATTGAAAAAAAAAAAATGTTTTTCAAAGTGATTTCCAAGTTTATATTCTACTTATTTTGAACAGTATAAATATTTACAATATATCTATAGGGACTGTCGCTGCGCAGAGGCACGTGTGTAATTGTACACGCGACAAGTTGTGGGTTCGATTGCCACTATCACAGGATATTATATTTAATATTTTAAATTCCTTCATCTGGTAACAAGGTAAGCCGCAGCGTTGAGCTCCGCCAATCAACACCCAATGCCTTCAAATTCAACGCAGAGTGGGGAATAAAAGTGCTTCGACGGGAACTAAAAAATATTGAATAACTTTGTTAATCGCGTTTTTTTATACCTTTTAATTTTACAATAGAACAATTTTCCAGTTACAAAGCATTTTCAAGCGAATTAATTAAAAGACTCAGTGAAGAGCTATATTTAAAATTAACTCGGTCAAACCCAAAATAAACGTCAGGCGATCCCTATACGGTATTCATCTCGTAAAAGGTGGTTAGGCTGTTATACCAGTACACGTCATATTAAAGCTTCGCTCATATTTATTATTATTTTTTTATATAAAATAGTAGCTTTTTTATGTCACCACACAATAGTAGGGGTGCTTTAAGCTTACATAATTTATCTATATATTTGTGTGTCTGTCTATTTGTAGCATAACAGTGCTTCAATTAATGAACTTTTGAGGTATGTAGGAATGGATATTAGACAAAGAAATGAGATTTCAACCAGCCATTGCTGAAAGTGATAATTATAATGCTTTAATAATAAAAAAAAAGTGGTCTAGCGCGAGTCGGACTCGCCTACCGAGTATTCTGTTTTAAATTTTAGAAGTGTGTGTCAATGGGGAAGTACAACTTAAATCTTGACATACTCAACTTTACGGGTATGCTGCTTTAATTGATATATAAAATAAACTACAAATATATGAATAAAACATATAATATTTTTTTTATTAATTAATTTAAATTTATATTTTTGAATGTTTTCCTTTATTTCTGTCATAAGTTTTCACTCTACTCTGTATCCCGCACATGGCAGGGTAGGCAGAGGGAACTTGGGAACCTAGTGTTAAGACATTGCGTTCTCTTCCTCACTTTCGAATTTTAGTTATTGCGTGTTGATTGTCGGAACTCAACGCCGCGCTGTGTCTTGTAACCTGAGCAAAGAAATGAAAACAATAAGGAATTTAATAGAAAATATTAAATATTTAATTTCCTTGAGAGGGGTTCGAACCTGTCGTTTAAAGTATATAATACTAATAAACTTAAGTTTAGTTACTCATAAATATTAGTTGTTACTTCGTGCCTAATGACATAATTGTGGATTTATGTACATAATAATGTAATTTACATGATTTCATATGAGGCCTGTCGTGGCGCAGCGGCACAAGAGTGTGACTGTAACTGACAGGTTCTGGGTTCGATCCCCAGTCGAAGAAATGAAATATTTAATATTTTCAATTTAAATATTTAATGTTTCATTTCTTCGCTCTGGTAATAAGGCAAAGCGCGGCGTTGAGTTCCGCCACTCAACACGCAATGCCTCAAATTCGGCGGAAAGTGGGGAACGGAAGTGGAACGGAGTGTCATAACACTAGGTTTCACTTCCGTTCCCTCTGCCTATCCTGCTTAGTGCGGGATACAGCGTGAAGCTGAAAAAAAAAATCATATAAGATATGCAACAATAACATGCAAGTCCTATCTTTTGATTGTGTTGCCTTAGAAGCCTGAATCGTTCTGTACTCTAATTGACATTAATCCTGAATATTTCATATTAATTGGTTGGATTAATGGTCAGACGGACAGACTCAAACATATTGATCATATTGGAGAAACAAATAGAGAGAAATAAGCAGAAAATTTATATATATGAAGAAAATATTCTTAGAATACCACAGATTACCAAAATGTACAGAGAAATAATTTATGGTTAAAGTTTGTGTTGTTAACAAAGTTAACATAACTGTTAATAGGATAAAGTAAACGTAAGACAAGCAAAGACAACGAATTTTAAACAAACGAAGTATTAGAAACATGATTCATTGTATTAAATTTATAACATTTTTCCTTTTTCCTATCACCCTTGAACACTTAGTGACACAAAGCTCGCGGAAAGCGGAGATCAGAGAGCCTTGACACTATTAGAAACTATATACATATATGCATATATATATATATATATATATATATATATATATATATATATATATATATATATATATATATTATATATATATATATATATATATATATATATATATATATATATATATATATATATATATATATATATATATATATATATATATATATATATATATATATATATATATATATATATATATATATATATATATATATATATATATATATATATATATATATATATATATATATATATATATATATATATATATATATATATATATATATATATATATATATATATATATATATATATATATATATATATATATATATATATATATATATATATATATATATATATATATATATATATATATATATATATATATATATAATATTATCGTGGGCTTAGAATGTCAGCCTTAAAAATCAGTTTTTTTTGTCGTAATGTGAGTAATATTATTATTCCATTCTAAAGTGAAAAAAATACAAAATTGACTTTTATCTTATTTCATACTATCGACTCACCCGCGGCTTTGTCCGCTTAAATTACTCTATATTATTTAATTATCTAAATTACTTTATATTTTTTTTTACAAATGTCCAAATAAATATTTTAACAACACTAATTCAATAAAACGAACAATAAATGTTGCGGAAAGGTTAAAAAAATATAATAGTAAAAATTGAATTTTAATCTGGTTAGCTGTTTCAGAGATTACGAACAAACAGATAAAAAATTAAAAATCACTATTTTGGATTATTTAAATCACTGTAACGTTTTTTTTTAAATATATCTTCCTTATATATAGACAGTTATCAGTTATTTATTTATTTAAATTTATTATAAGTATACTCGTATAAAATAATGTACGTATAGTTTTGTAGAAATGTTGTGTTTTGTAAAAACATTTTGAGTCTTTCCAGGTACTTTGCTTAGTAGTCAATTAACATGTTTACGGGCTTAGCCTACGATATTGCTCCTTTATTTTGTCCCCATTTGGAAAATTTAATTTGTGACAAATTTCCTTTTGGTTGGAATTCGTGAAGAAGAATACTTTGCCACTCAATACACAATATTTTGAAATTTGGTCAGACAATTTGGTCGGCTTTTTTTCAAAATAACTAATTAATTTTACAAATTTTATAAATATAAAATTTTCTCACAATGATGTTTGTTTCATTTTCACAAAAAAAAAAACTATTGCACAGAATAAAATTAAACGTTACAGTAAAATAGATTATAAATCAGAATATCATACAAAGATAACAATACAAATTAATATTTTGTCTATTTTCTTTGCAATAAGTTCAAGCGGGCGAAGCCGCAAGTCGGTAGTAACAAGCCAAATTCATTCAATCTATAATATAATATAGCGTCACAACACTTCCATTAAGCCATTGATTATGACTCAGCATTATATAGTATATTTCGTCCGCCATGTAATTGGACGGTCGCCTTAATCGTTGCTATAAAAATAAATTATACATCTGGCTGTTCGTCAGTAAATTATTCCCTTCATTTTAACCAGCGTGTTTTAGTCCGGCTACTGTTAACAGGTACCAGTATGTAGGTTGACTGAAGTGGACATATTTTGTGTATATTTTACAAGGCAATTGTAGATTTTTTTTTGATTTTGATTTTATCAGATATTTTTTTTAGCTACACACTGTATTGTAATCAAATTTAGTATTACGATCATTTTTGCCTGGTAAATGACGGAGCTCAACGCCGTGTTATATCATAATAGCTTAGATAAAATTAGTTAATTACATCACAGTACTTGGTAAATGTAATAATTAATGTTTTGTGCAAAAAATATTAACAGCCTTATTTTTATCTAAAACCTTTGCTTAACTTATTTTTTTTTATATTATATAATGACAATAGTTTTTTTTTTGTAATTTAATAGAAAAAATAAATACGGTAAAATTTTACATTTTTTTGGCGTAAGCTTTGGTTAACGTATTTGAGAGTCTCGTATCTCTTATTTAAGTTGGAATTTCGAGAAATTATGTCTTAATGCTAACTCCTTATGGAACTTACATACCATATTACACTACGTCAAAATTAGGATACATTAGATAAGGAATACCTTATCTATCAATCTTTGAGTGAAGGTTGAGCTTTCTTTAATAACAAATATGTAGATTACATTATTTAATTTGACGTATGAACTATAAGCGCGACAGTAAGGGGAATTGATTCCAACTCGAGGAAATGAAATTTTTAAGAATGGTTACGAGATAAAAAGCGGCGTTAAGTTACGTGGTTATTTAGAGACAAGTAGGGAACAGAAGTGTCCCAATGGAAACGGAGTGAATTTACACTTGGCTTACAACTTTCCGCTTAGTAATCTACTCGTCTATATACCTGAATCCAGCATGAACGTAAAACTTAAAAAATTAAGCTTCCATAATTTATGATTTTCAGTAATAATATCATTTATTCTTCTTTCCATTTCTATTTTAAACCTATTTATCAATATTTTAGTACCTATAGATTCTTCCATCTTTAAAAAATAACCAGAATTATAAAAGTACATACATTTCGTATTATTTACTTTTGATCAAATTCAACAATTCTAAGTGCAATGAAGTTGAAAATAGGTTTGCGAAAAGCAAAATAAAAGTGAGAAACTATATAATACTAGTTTGTGAAAATTTTATTCAAAGTTTCCTGTTTTCCAGTATTTTGTATGCTGTATTATGTTTTAAAAAGCTTTATCGACAAGCGCTATGGTTCAGCAATAGGTGAACTTAAATATGCACATATGTATATAGAAATATGCAGATAATATATTAATATTTCATGGGACCTGTCGTGGTGGAGAGGAACAGGCATGTGACTGTAAATTCGAAAGGTTTTGAGTTCGATCTCCACTCGAGGAAATGAAATATTTAATATTTTAATATCTTCACTCTGGTAACGAGGTCAAGTGCGGTGTTGAGTTCCGCCACTAAGCACGTAACACTGTATATTATGCAGAAAGTAGGGAATGGAAATAAGAGTCTAAACATTTGTTTCCTTCTGCCTACACTGCCATATCCACTAAGAGCGTGATGGTAAAAAAATAATGAAATTTGAATTAAATATTTCTACATAAGGACTATACACTGAAAATTTTAGTTTTAGTCAACTTTCGACAAATCTGACCTAAATAATTTCATATTTCCAGTAACGCGCAAAACTTATACGAAACAGACTTCTCGTTATATTTTATTGTTTAAAATAAAACTGGTATTTACGTTGTACGGAAAGCGTTACAGCGTGGCACATTTACAGTCCACTTCCGGTGTTGGCGATTTCGCTGTTAAGTCTGAAAAGAGAGTATTTAACGGGTAAAGTATAAAAATAGTTGAATGACTATTTTACAACAAAAATTTTGGATAGTTTTCGATTATTATTTTTATTTTATAAATGTATTTTAAATATAATTTAGAATAATATTTGAAAATAATGATTAAAAAGGCCTGGCACATAAGCATAAGCATGTGATTGTTAAAGCGACGATCTTGAATTAAGCCCCATACGGGATGGTAAAATAATTAATTAATAATTAATATTTTGTGGCCTGTCGTGGCGCCGTGTGTGATTCAAAACGACAGGTTGTGAGTTCGATCCTGACTCGAGGTAAGGAAATATTTACAAATTAAACATTTAATGTTTTCATTTCTTCGCTCCGGTAACAAGGCAAAGGCCTTCTGCCATGTGCAGGAAACAGCGTGAAGCTGAGTAATATTTTATGCTAAAATTTACTTGTTGTTTACCTGTTCAACTAAACAAAAGTATTTTAAAATTATCATTGTTATCATTGAAGACGCTACAGCAGCGGGCGGGGATTGGGCTGATCCAAAATATTTCTCTGCAGTGACCTGGAGAAAAAAGTTAAAAATATTAAATGTTATATATTATATTTTCTCGTGTAAGGATGGAACCCACAACCTTGTGTCCCTACAATACAAAAGGCTACAAAATTTTTAAAAAACTAATATATTTAAATCTTTTTTTTTATTTTAATATACAAATAACAAAAATCGTAAACATTACTTAAGTAAACCACAATGATACTATTTTTATATTATATTCAAATTAGACTGAAGAAAGAATAGTCACAAGTTCGCAGCATAAAAGTTTCGCATAATGTTAATGTCGCTATAAACATTCAAGGCAAAAGTCCAAGCCCTGTAATGTATTCATGCAACGTGTTAGGTCCCAAATGTAAACATAGCTTGAAATGTAAGTGATAAGCTGAAGCGGTTTTTTTAAGATATTTAAAGTATATTTTTTAGAATACGTTATTTAAATGCACATATTAAAAATAATATAAAATATCTAAATAAAATAGTTAAATTGCAAAATTATTAAATTCTTCATACTTATATATATATAGTAGCGTTTGTTATAAAAGAGTTTTAGGGATAATAATCTCATATGAAAAATTTTGTTACTTTTTTGGCTTAGCTGTTTAATTTATTTAAACCAGTCAAATGCGATTTGAACTCGTTCACTGAGAGTTCCGTACTTCCGTACAATTTTAGGATATTCGTTCAACGAAAACTACAATTCAGAAAAGTTGAAAAACTTGATGCCCCCGTTCATTTCGCGGCAAGTTTCATACAAAATGGAAAATGGAGTTTTATTCAGAGAGTTCAATCCTTGGAGGTACGATATTCTAAAAAACATTATAAAAGTGGACCTTTTCACAAATTTACATCGTTATTAAAGTTTTTGTTATAAAAAACAACCTAACTTATAAGTGTATCACTTAAACCATACCGAAATCAGCATTTGTGTAAACAATACAATTTCTTCATACAAATCCCGACCAGTTGTGTGCATTCGGTAATTATTTGTTTATTCCATCGCCCCTCAAAGAGCTGACGATATCCAGCCGCTTAGTACGAAACGGAAATAGATTGACGATTGATTGATTGACAAGTTTAAGGTTAAGACGGATTCCCTATAAGTCGGTGTTTTAAAGAAAGTACAAAGAAAATCGTAAATGTACGTTGTTTATCAAACACTTAGGGATATGGTGGTACAGATGGTTTTATTTATGTTTTGGTTATTTTGTTTCATATTTTTCAGGGGTTCACATTGGGTTCCTATGTTCCTACTGGTAACAGCATTAAGCATTGATATCTAAACACATTTTATAAGTGGACTTTGATATACATGTATTTCTTTGTTCAATTAACATTTTTGAGGTTATCCGGATGCAGCATAACTGTTTCTTAATAGAAACGAGGCGATTGTGGATACGATTCCTTCTCTGAGGAAATTATTTTAATTTTTTTCGCTCTGGTAATACACAATGGACGAAATGGTCTGGAATGGACTGAAATGGATAAAGCGCGTCGTTGTGTTCCATCTTTGCACTTAATATGATAAAAAATGAAAGTGTGGTATTGGGTGTAAACGCAAATTTTTTTTTATGGACAAGACACGACAAACGAGTGTACGGGTCACGTGATGGTAAGTGATCACCGTCGCCCACGGCCCCGTGTAACTCGACAGGAGCTATAGGAGTGTTAGCAGCCTTTAAGGTGGATGGGCACCGGGGCCCGGCAATACCCAATGCGAAACTCAGTGGCAGGGGTGGTAATAATTGCCGGTCGAGTCTGCCCATGCGTGTTGCTGACAACGTGACTCTCTCACACGTACTTTGGTACCATCAGTACCAGGGTGATCCTATTCTAAGCCGGAATCACACGGCCAAAACGCTAAGTTTTCTCCTTCTTTCCTCTAAATAAAGATCCAAAAGTTTGCTGTCACAGCATAATTGTTAGATGACCATTATTACACGTGTGATGATACAATAATTTATTTCAAAGTAATATTTTTTGTGTAACACCTTAGGCGACAAGCTAATAAAAATAGTTAGCAAATAGCACTTTACACCGAGAAGTGTATTCTTTAATTATGAGCACTACTGTTTTTTTGTGATATAATGTATAATGTTTTATATTATTATCTGTCGTGTATTTAAGATCAAATGTTCAAAACGCCATTAGCTTTGCTATTGTTGATTTCACCTATTATTATAAAAATTCAGTCATTTTTGATCGAAGATTTTTGTCAGTTATAGATGTAGGTACACCGGACTCAGGACGACTGTCCTTTTTAAACTGTTTCCAATTGCAGTGTTAAAATCTACCAATCAACACGCATTATCTAGAACATGAGCGCTAATGTTGGTCTCAGCACTTGATTCTCTTTGTCTTGCTAGCTAAGCGAGAAAAAGTCTAAAGCTTTGCTCCTATATAAAACAAATAAAATATCAAACTTTTTTGTAAACTAAACAAGTTATGTTCTATACATTTTATGAAGCTTTTATTAAGTTGAATCGAGATCAAACTGCGGATGTAAGCTTATCCGTTCAAGAATAAACTTTGAACATATATTTATTTATATACCAATATTAATATTTGTTTGAAATATAAATATGAATTGGAATCATATCAATGACATTTTGTCAGAAATTGAATTTTCTTTGTTTGTCTTGTCACCAGACCGAATAAATGAGAATATTAAATATTTAATTGCATTGCCCAAATCGAACCCACGACCTGTCGTGTTCAAAGTCGATACAGTCAAATACTTCGACCCTAAGCCACAACAATTCCAAAACATTATGACCTAATGATCTAATTAAAAAAATAAAAGACGATACTTACTTTAACTAAAATATCTACTCAATCTCCCAATTTTCTAGACATTGCAAGTTTAGTGGCGGAACCTAATACCACATTTAACCTTATTACTAGAGCGAGAAAATAAAAAAAAAATATTTTACCGCGTGGGAATCTAACCCTTACCCTCGATTTTACAAGCCGCTATATCGTTGCACCACGACGGCCTTATATGAATAAATTTTGAAGAAATATCTAGTGTGCTTGCTGAAAGCTTTGTTAGTTTTTTATTAACTTGAATACAGATCAAACTTCAAATAGAAGCTTACTCGTTCCAAAGTAAACACTGTACAAGTATACAAATACTCTCAATATGTTATATTTGCACGAGATAAAAGTAAATTGGTATCGGATCCATCAGATTTTGTCTCAGCTTGGATACTCCTAGTTTATATTATTCAAAATGAAGATTTCTTTTTTTTTTACTGTATATATATATTTTTTTTCTTTTTTCGTACAGAAAATAAGTTACAGATAATTATTTTTACAGAATGCTGTTTATTATTCGTACACTTTTCAGTAAATTTTCACGAACAAACTTATACGAAATTGCTGTTTGTGAAGGTTAGTATCAAACCTGTTCAGATTACCCAGGTAGGGGTTCACCAACGTCCATTATTATTCAATGTAGTGCCAGAAACTGTTTCGGCTTACATCCAAGACCAGCCTCTGTGGTTGATGATGTATGCCGATCATATAGCACTCATTAATGAAAACTGGATTATCCTAGAGCATAAAGTGAACCTCTGGAAGGGTTTGCTGGAGAACGGCGATCTTAAACTAAATATGCTGAATCCGTATTCAGCATATCTAAGATAGTATATGTACATGGCTTGAGGGAGACCGGACTCGAGTGCTATCCATATAGGTACTGAATTAGCCCTTAAGTCGGAAAAGTTCAGGTACCATGGATAAATTATACACGAATCTGGAGGCACCGATTGCGATATTCGTGGAATCGTTCTAGGTAAGCATTGCCTGGGCCAAATGGGTCACTGGTGTGGTCTGCGTTCGCAAGCCGACCAAACTCAAGGGGCTGATATACAAGAGCATCGTTCGACCGGTTCTTTTATACGGCATTGAATGCTGGCCAGTACTATCTCGGCATACTCAGGAGCTGCACGTCACGGAAATGAAAATGCTGAAGTTGATGAAGTTGATGAAGTTGCAGAACGCAGGAAACGCTGAAAAGTGCTGCTGTTATATTGATGATGATGATGATGACAACAATTTGAAAGAAGTTTTTTAAAATGGAAGTTCTTCTTCTTAACAAATCTTTTTAAACTTAGAATTTTATAAGTTTTAATTATATCTTCTGGTGTTACGTGCACTGGTGGTACAACTGTAAAATTAAATTATTGCTGTAACGATCACTATTATTTGCAATAGCTGTAAACAATAGTTTTTTTTAAAAGAACATTAACGTAAAAGTAACCTTAAGCGATATTTTTGACAAATAATATAAAAAAATGGCTTCTAAGATTTCCATGAGATACCAAGCCACATCCTCGCTAACGACATGAAATATATCCTTAGAATGATCCCTGTGATTGTGGAGCCACAAAAACGTCCTAATTTCAATAAAGAAGATGATTGGAATCTTTCTATCACCTTGGACTCACTCATAATTTGTTTTTTAATACACAATTAAACCGGTTAAATTAATTTCAAGTTTCATTTTTAAGTCATTATACACTATTACTTAATAAATATTGAGGCCTGTCGTGGCGCAGCGGCACAAGCGTGTGACTGTAACCGACAGGTTTTCAGTTCGATCCCCAGTCGAGGAAATTAAATATTTAATATTTCCAATTTAAATATTTAATGTTTTATTTCTTTGCTCTGGTAATAAGCGCGGCGTTGAGTTCCGCCACTCAACACACAATGCCACAAATTCGGCGGAGAGTGGGGAACAGAAAGTTCCCGGAAAACTAGGTTCCCGGGTTCCCTCTGCCTACCCTGCCTCGTGCAGATTAATAATTTCATATAAAAATCTTATTACGTACATAATGTTCATAAGACTGTTTTTTATAACTTTTCATTTATATTGTAATTCGATATTGTATATCACAGGCATTGGTTCCCACGGCAACTGTGAGACTCGCTCCGTCGAGTGCTACACTTCAGTACACGGACGTTCACCTGTAGATATCTTTTAAACATATAATGTTCATTTTAAATATTCTTAAGGTTTCACGGTATAGCAGGTATATTGCAGGGTAGAAAAATATTTATTTAGAAAACGTATAAAAAATGTATGAATCGGGATTCGAGCCTGTGCTTTGAAATCCGTCCAATAACTATATATTTTTACAACTATACTACAAGAAAACTTTAAAATGTGTTAAGCTAGAGTTACGAGGCACCGCAACACGTGTTGACTAAAAATCGATGCCACTGTGTCCCGGATATGGCAGGGCAGGCAGAGGAAACTTAGGAATCTAGTGTTAAAACACTCCATTCTGGTTCCCGATTTCCGCCGCATTTGAGGCATTGCGTGTTGAGTGGCGGAACTCAACGCGTAATACGCGCTTTACCTTGTTATCAGAGAAAGAAAAGAAAGCAGTACATATTTAAATTGAAAATATTTTATTTTTTATTACAACCTGTTGGGAATCAAGCACACTCACAAGATCGGAGCTTTCTCCATATTTATGTTTTTTTTTAAGTGTTTACCATCTACGCACTCAGTATAATTAAACCATAAGTATCACTTTCATTGTTTTGGAATTTAATGACAAGGAGTATATAATACATAGGTATATCTTTAATATTACATCCAATATTAATACGAGTACAATATCTTAGATAACTATTTTAATATTATACGCGACAAAGAGTATAAAAGAAAATAAATTTGGTGCTAGTTGTTTTATTTACCCCTGACACTCCTTCTATCATTTTCAACAGGAAATAAGGAGATAAGATAAGATAAGGGTGACATGACTGTCAACGGCACCATAACTCATGAATGAATGGACAAATTTTAGTGCATTTTTTTAATATCACTCTCACTCACTCACATAACTTCACACTGTATCCCGCACATGGTAGAGTAGGCAGAGGGAACTTGTAAATCTAGTGTTAAGACACTCCGTTCTATTTCCGTTCCCCACCTTCCGCCGAATTTAAGGCATCGCGTGATGAGTGGCGGATCTCAACGCCGCGTTTGCCTTCTACCAGAGCGAAGAAATGAAATCATTAAATATTTAAATTGAAAATATTAAATATTTCATTTCCTCGAGTGGGATCGAACCCACAACCTGTCGGTTACAGTCACACGCTTGTGTCGCTGCACCACGACAGGCCTTTTTAATCAAAGGTTAATTTTATTATTAAAAGTATCACTACGAATAGAAATTCATCGTGATACTTATTAGCTATTTTTTATTCGATCATTATTTTATTTCCTATCAGCACTTTGCCAAGACAAGGTAGTAGTTTATTCAGACCCCAATATAAAAGTAACCATTTAAAATATATTTAAATTTTGTTTAATTTACATACATAGGTTATGCTACTAACTGTAAACAAAATCTATACGTCCTACTTGCTTGTATTTTCTGCCCAGTGAATCTTTATTAGAAATACATGTACACATTTTATATACAAGTGTGTGTGAGGCCTGTTGTGATGTACGCGACAGGCAATGAAATATTTAATATTTTCAATTTTCCACTTTTGTAACGACGCAAAGCATAGCGCTAAGTACCGACAATATTCAGCTATAAATAGGGAATGAATTTATGTTTATTGGTATGCAGTGTCTTAATACTAGGTATCCGAGTTTCCTCTGCCTACCCTACCTTGCACGGTATACACTGTGAACCTGAAAACAAATATATATTCTTCGTAATTTCTGTTATTTTTTTTTATCGTGACAATGTTAAGTTGCCAATTATGGCTTAATTGACATTTAGACAACATTCACTTTGTGTTGTGCTAAGTGAAGTTTGAGTTTCTCTCTAAGAGATTTCTCGAAATGTGGCAACACTTTACATTTTATACTCGTATATATTTTGAATAGGATTCAATTTTTAATTCGTTATAGGGTGATGTGAAAAAAAAATACTTAACAATGGGTTCCCTCCGCTTACCCTGTTATATAGGAAACAGCGTAAAGCTTAAAAAAACGTGAGTTTGACTAGTCTGTCTTTCTATTTGTGTAACTGTCAGTGGCATCGGATCTCCTAAAGTAATAAACGACACGAATGCTTTTTATTGCGCGTTAATCATGTAGCTTTGTTAATCATGTAGCTTATATTTTTTTTGCCAGAGTTTGCCAAAGTGAAGTAGTCATTTTTTTTAATTTTTTTTTTTTTAACTTAAGAATTACCAAGAGTAATCTGAATTTGTTCTGGAAAATATTTTGTTTTCTATCTCAAAAATGGTTAGTGTTTAAGTATATGCGATAGTTTAGTTGAGTCTATATAAATTAGCTAGCAATCGATTCTAAAATCGGTGGTCTCAATTTCGCCTAAATGTAAACCACCATGCCATGTGTGTTGGCATTGATTCAGCGTGAAGAAGAAAAGCAAAATGTTCATTTAAAATGTAACACTATTGAACGGATTTATCGCGTATATTGAATTTGGAACATTTTTGGAAAGCTTTTAAAAAGTTTCCAACCATATTCCACCTTGAAAAAATCAAAATCTCAAGCACACCACATCACAACCAAATACAATAAGCTAATTCTGCACGAATCTAGGGTAGTACGGAGGCAATTAAAAATCGTTGGCCGTAGATTGATATAATAATTATATCAAATGACAGACGAATGCCACCTCAGTCTACCCGTGACCACGGACTACTGTAAAGTGTTCGAAACGTCGGGTTTCCAAAAATGTTCAAAATCCAATATACGTGATTAATCCGTTCAAAAGGGTTTCATTTACAATGTGTAACAATTGCGAAAATTAAGCAAAATGTTAAATAATAATTTGAAGCAGAAAAAAAAGGCCTGTCGTGGTGCAGTGGCACAAGCGTGTAGCGGCTGTAACCGACAGGTTGTGGGTTCGATCCCCTATCGAGGATATAAAATGTTTAATAATTTTTAGTGTTTTCATTTCTTTGCTCTGATACAAGGCCAAAGCAAAGCAAAAGGCAAAAGCGGTGTTGTGTTCCGCCGCTCATTACGCAATGCCTCAAATTCGATGGAAAGTGGGGAATGTAAGTGGAACGGAATGTCTTAACACTAGGTACCCAAGATCCCTCTGCCTACTCTGCCATGTGCGGGAAACAGCGTGAAGCTGAGTGAAAAAAATAATATGTTCATTACTAATTTGGTATCGTATACGTTACTAATATGATAAAGATTAAGGTATGGGAGGAGAGAAAAAAATATATAATTTGTGTAAATATAGCGGTCAATAGGCTGGCGAGATCGTCTTTTGATCGCTAGTACTCGTACATATTTATAAAGATAAAGAGTTTGTTGGCTTGTTTGTTGTTGAACGCGCTAATCTAAGGACCTATTGCTTTAATTTGAAAAAAATGTATTAGATAGCCCATCTATCGAGAAATACTACAGGCTACGTTAAATGATACTAAACTTAAATTTAAAAAGCGTATAAAAATTTTGAACGAAGCAAGAAAAAAATTTATACGCTTTTTAAATTTAAGTTTAGTATTTTCTGTCCTAAGTGTGGAATAACACTTTAAAACATAGTAAAAATACGTTAAATGATGTTATGATATACAGGAGCGGAGAAAATAAAAAAAAAAGTGAAAGAACTAACGCTCTCTATAACGTTCGTGTGTGTAAACTAATATATGATATAATTTTACACCTCGATAAATTAAAAAATGAAGAATATTTTTTGTAAATATTTTAAGCAAGAGATGATTATTGCTTATTTCAATTCAAAATTCAAGTTACATATAATGTGGTTTTTGTATAAATTAAAATTGCCTTTTACATGCACAGTTTGCCAGGATTGACTTTTACGGCGATATCACAGTTATAAAATATAAGAGCAGAGCAATCGTGGCGTCGAGAGTTGTACGCCATACGACTCGCGGGCCGCAAGGGGCGCATGCGGGGGGCGCGGCGGTTGGCAGGCTTGCTCCCCATAATACCTATTATCTATATTAATTGTTACAATCGCTTTTATCTGAGGACTTACTGGTTTGGATTAAATAAAATAATTTGATTTGAGATAGTCCACTTACTGACTAATGTTATATGCAATTCGTTATTTCCACTCGACCATGCGGATAGAGCCGTAAGCAAAAGTTAGTAGTAATATAAAATTATAAATTATGTACCATTTTTTTTATAAAATACCCATGTATTAGTGGACTATCATGTCCAAAGTACATCATACACCTTCGTTCATTATACAAAGCGTGACGTAGTGTTTTGTTGATATTTTTTTTGAAGTGAAAACTTCTTTAGGCGCGTTGAGCGTTTTGGTAGAGGGTAAAATCCTCGGTTCGCGTCACCGACATGCTAATGAGTATATCTATCGCTATGGAGACCCAGACTAGCGCACGCGCAGTAGCCTGTGTACACGTATACACTAATACATCGACTATTTCTGACTGTATTATGTGCACGTTGGATAAGTATAATTTTGTGAGTCACGACAATGATGTAAATAATGAAAATAATGTTCTAACTTGAATTCATTGAAATTTGTGTAAATATAAATACTATGTATAATTAATATAATTGTATATTAATTATTTTTTCAACCACTTTGTATTTATATTTTGTTCATGATTTGTTTAACCCATCATATGTAACTAATAAATAAAACATAAAAAAATCATATAATTTTTGCATATAGTTTTAATTACTCTCAACTTAATAGTTCCGTTTTCACTTCTATCGGCAGTCCCACGACTGTTATTAGTTTTTTTTTTTAGGTTGACGCTGTATCTCGCACGAGGCAGGGTAGGCAGAGGGAACCCGTTCTACTTCTATTCCCTGCTTTCCGCTGAATTGGAGGCATTGCGTGTTGAGTGGCGGAACTCAACGCCGCGCTTTGCCTTATTGCCAGAGCGAAGAAATAAAACATTAAATATTTAAATTGAAAATATTAAATATTTCGTTTCCCCGACTGGGGATCGAACCCAGAACCTGTCGGTTACAGTCACACGATTGTGCCGCTGCACCACGACAGGCCTCACGACGCTTTGTTGATTTGTTGTATGGTATTAAATATTGTTACTACTAATGCAAAATCGAAATATAGATGTTTTTTCAGTCAGTTAGCTAGTGAATACTAAACACGTCACAGATTGTGGGCTTGAATCCTCTCTTCCTTTCCGTTCTTGCTGTGATAAAGCGCAATTGATTTCCGCCCCTCAAGACTCAAAGCCTCTAGAAATTGGAAAAGTAGGGTAAAATAGAGAACGGAAGCGTTTTAAAGGGAACAGATTACTACGACTTAACACTAGTTTTCCAGGTACACCCTGCATATCTTGGTATGTGTAGAATAAAGCGTAAAAGCTAAAAATATATATATCAGGGTAGATAGAAGCATTTGGAGAATCAAACAAATTCATTTCTTTTTCAACTTACATAATGTAGTGATAATCCTACAGGAAGAACTCCTGGTTTAGGACCATACTCATTTTCACGCTGTATCCCGCACATGGCAGGGTAGGCAGAGGGAACCAGGGAACCTAGTGTTAAGACACTCCGTTCCACTTCTGTTCCCCACTTTCCACCGAATGTGAGGCATTGCGTGTGGAGGGGCGGAATTCAACGCCGCGTTTTGCCTTGTACCATAGCGAAGAAATGAAACATTAAATATTTAAATTGAAAATATTGAATATTTCATTTCCTCGACCGGGGATCGAACCCAGAACCGGTCGGTTACAGTCACACGCGTGTGCCGCTGCGCCACGACAGGCCTCAGGTTTAGGACCATTTTAGGTTGGTGTGATTTTTTTATGTAATCTGTATCATATTTATATACTCATCTATGAATGCGCCCCAGTAAGCCGATTTTAAAACCGATATAAAATGTAAAAACATCTTTTTTTTTTAGGAAATCTAAGCCGTCTTTTCCAGAGCGAAGAAACGAAAATATAATTCATTTTTATTTTTTTGATTGTTGATTTTCTGATTTGGGTTTTTGAATAAAAGTTAAACCCATAACGTAGCGTTTACGGACTTTCAATATATCATTTTTTTTTTCTGTTGCAGTACCCACAGCGCATGTAGCGGGGGTGGTGGGCAAGAAAGCAGCATTGCCATGTGATACACAACCGTTGTCAGCCGACGATAGAGTCGCCATGGTGCTATGGTTTAAAGAAGCTGATTGGGAGCCTTTATACAGGTATTAATTTTTCTCATAGTGAAGTGAAGACATAATGTTCACATATCTATATTTCATTTAACCGATTTTACATCTTGATAAAAAATCGACGAAATAGCGTTTCTTACTGCGCCAATATGAGACATAAAAGTAAGATATAATTATTCCTCCGAAGCAAAATTGAATCTATAACTATCGCGTTAGCAGTCGGAAAGTGTACTACTATGCTTGAATAATCACTATCTAAGTTGAAATACCAGTATTTTACTGGCATTTCTATCTTATATCTTGTATATCTTATGTTTTTTTGTAACAAAAAATAGGAATTATTAATTTAAATATATTTATATATAAATCAAATCTACAATCCAAAACACTAAAACTGTAGTATCTTCGATACTGGAGAAAAGTCACGTAAAAAACATGAAGTCCCTCTAGACGAAATGTATGAAAACGATGACAGTGAACAAAAGATGTATGCCGAGACTGTAGTGTTTGGCTTTCTGATTTTTCTGGCTACCCCGCTAGGCATACATGAGGCTAAGAAGAAAAATTTAGGAAGTAAAGCACGAGGAAAGTAGGGAATGTAAAAATCTTATTAGAAATGATGTATCGTCATACTAATTTCCCTCTGCATACACTGCCATGTCAGGAATACACCATGAAGCTGACAAAAAAATAAATAAACACTTTCATTTCTACTATGTTTTAAAGTGTTATTCCACACTTAGGAAATTAAATTTAAGTTTAGCACTTTCATTTCATTAACAAAGTCATACTTACAATAAATTTTAATTTGTACCGTTTAATCATCTCGACCTTACCTGCTTAACCACCTCATTCTATTGCAGAGAAATTTTATTTCTATCAGACGATATAAATACTAATTAACTTTTTATAACTCCAATTATTTTGTATTCTTGAACTTTCTACTGTAACATTTATATATTTACCTTTTTGATTATAATTTTGTTAGATTTTCAATTATAACGATTTATTTTTCATTAATAACTTTATTAAATATTTAAGACGACCAGTCGCATGCTTGTGCCCCTGCGCCACGACAGACCTCAATATGTTATTATATACTTACTTAGCTTCACACTATATCCCTAGCGGGGTAGGCAGAGAGAACGTAACGCCAAACGCTACAGTCTCGGCATACCTCTTTCGCCTCGTCCACTGTCATCAGCCTCTCCATACATGCCCTCCGGGGGATCCTCATTCTTTTTACGTGACCGTCCTCCAGTATCGTCGATACTGTGTTTTCGAAGGTCAACTGAGGTCTCCCCTCCCTTTATTACTTTGTTATTAAGTAAAATATTTTTAATATATTTTTTTAGCATTATATACGACGTAATTGCGTATGGAAAACTTGATCGAGAACTAGAGTTAATACATTTCATTATTACCTATCTGCATAAAAGTTGCGTCAATTTTCAACATTAATGTTCCATGAATTTTTAATAATATAGATGTTCTTCTCCTACTTTTCTCTTTTTATATAAAAATATGCTATATAATGCGCGGAAGTAGTATAAAGGAAACATAGTATCTCAGCACTAGGTTCCACAACTCCCTTGACAGTTTATAAGCTAAAAAAATATTTTATCACTATCGAACTGAAAACAAATACAGTGTAACAATGATATGAGATTTATAGTTTTCCTGCTTTAATGCATTAATACTTGCTTTAATGACTTATTATATGGTATGTGTTAATCCGAACTATATCAATGTAAAGTTTTATCTAAATCAGTTTAGTAGTTAATAATGTCTTTGATTTTCGCGATTGTTGCACATTTTAAATGAAACACTTTTAAGCGGATTAATCGCGTATATTGAATGGTAAACATTTTTGGAAAACCCGACGTTTCAAACACTTTACAGTAGTCCGTGGTCACGGGTAGACGGGTCCCAGTACCACGTCTACCCGTCACCACGGAGTATAATGGAAAATAAACTGGAATGAGCATATACATAAACCGTTTCAGATCAAGTAATAAAAAAAAACATTTTATAGGCTATACTATCTACCAACACTGTAATTTGGTTAAGTGGTAAGGTAAAAAATTAACTGAAGTTGAATTGTAAAATAAAGACTTAGAGCATTTTTATTTCCAGATGCGAGGGATTTCAATTAGATAAAACGTTCTATTTGAACAGTGAATATGCTTGATTCTGTTTTAAAAGTAGGATAATTATAATGCAAACTTGTTTGTGGAGTACTGTTGAGTCTATTATTCTTTTAGCTTCACGTTTTATTTCCATACATAGTAGGGTAGACAGTTAGAACCTAGAAACGTAGTGTTGAGACACTTCGTTCCCATTAATACACTACCATTCCGTTCTTTGAATTGAGGCCTTGTTTCTTGCATCAGTAACAGAGGTAATAAATTGAAAATATTAAATATTTCAGTCCCTCGAGTCAGATTTGAACCCATAATATATCGAGTTTACGAGTACGTAGTTGTACCCTGCGTAACAATTATCTTCTGTTTTTATTACATATATTGTTTATTGATACGAATACGTACATATTCAATCAGTAGTGACGTAGTACTGGTAATTGAAGAAATACTAAGACCATAAAGTGGGGAATGGAAGTGTCTCAAAACTAGGTTCCTAGGTTCCATCTGTCTACCTCAAATTTGGATAGTGAGGAACGGAGCAGAGTGTCAACACTAATCTTCCAAGTTTCCACGGCCATGTCATGCAATGATACATATATATATATATATATATATATATATATATATATATATATATATATATATATATATATATATATATATATATATATATATATATATATATATATATATATATATATATATATATATATATATATATATATATATATATATATATATATATATATATATAGATATATATATACATTATAATATTTATTTATTAATTATCATACAATATACATTCATATATGAAAATTTCTTACTCTTTGTTCTAGCTACGATGTCAGAGGAAGAACACCTAACCAGCCCAAGCTCTGGTCATCACCGACAGGTTTTGGGTCTCGAGCGTACTTCCGGGCTACCGCCTCACCAGCGACCCTGCTAGTTGATAGTGTTGGTACCGCTGACACTGGCGTGTATAGATGTAGAGTCGACTTTAAAAATTCGCCTACAAGGAACTTAAGGATTAACTTCACTGTTATTAGTAAGTGTGTTGATAAGTTTATATTTTATATTATGTACGCAGCTGTAAATGGAGTCGTATAGCATTTTCAAATTCAAATTCAAATATTTTTATCCAAAATAAGAAGTTACAAGTCGTTTTTTGAAAGTCAAACAATTTACCACCAGTTATTTTACCACCACAAAAGTTACTGCCTCAGACCTGAGAAGAACCGGCGAAAGAAACTCAGCGAGACATGTCTTTTTTTATCAAAATTTTACATCATATAATTATGTGACAATGATACATTTGTAATAGCCAGGAGCTAGCATTTTATTCCCAACCTTTATCACACAACGTCTTTTCACAACTTTTTTAAATTGTGAAATAGAAAATTCTCGGACGTTTGACTGATTTGACTTTAGACATGGCGGTTGTAAATTCGATTCTTACTTGAGAAAATAAAATTTTCTTTTTTCTTTTTCGGGCTCTGACAAAGTTCCACTTCTCAAGTAGCAATGAGAACGGAGTGTCTTAACACTTGCATCTCAGTTAAAAAACTAAATTATTGATCATAATCTGTCACATATATGCTCCACTCCTATGCTCATGCTCCAGTGCCACTGGCCTCAATATTTTAGTATTTTTTTTATGATATAAAGAATCAAATCAAACACTTGCTGGTGCAAAAAATTTACATAAAATAATTATAAAAGCACATCGCAATCAAATGCTGGTTTAAAACTAACTTTAATTTATAACTTTAGCAATAAAGCGAGCATCGCAATGAAAATTTTATACTATACCGTATATAAAACTAAATTGACAGCTCAACTACTCAACTATCTAACTAATTATGGAACACACAAACTGAAATTTGTATTAAATTAAATACACTTGTTTATTTAATTAATATAGAATAAGGCTGTATCAAAGGAAAATTATATAGGATGTAGAACAGCAGGCCACAGTGTTATGTAAACTTGAAGGTTATGCGTTCGATTCTCACTATATTTCTCATATTTTTTCTTAAGATAAAGCGCGATGATATATTATAACTTGAAGACAATATAGGGTAACTGAGTTTTTTGATACTTGTTTCTCTCTGCTTAGCTTGTTATATTCTGGGGTCACTTTTTTTTTCAGACACATGCTGTATCTCGCACATGGCAGGGTATCTTGCAATGGTAACTTGGGAACCTAGTGTTAAGACACTCCGATCTGTTTCAAACTTTCTGCTGAATTTAAAGCATTACGCGTTCATTCTTGTAACTCAACGCTGCGCTTGTCTTCTTACCAGAGCGTAGAAATGAAAACAATCTATTTTATTTCAAGTGGAAATTGAAATCAAGAAAAAATAAATCAATTTAACAATTGTTTTTACAACTATATAAATAATTTATACATACATACATCTCATTCAATTAAATCCTTAAATTTACTTTTTTACCTTTTTTATTGCTGTGCTACTTCTACTGTGTACTAATATCATAAGGAATACACCGAGGAGAATTCCTAAGTTTGACCTTGCATCTGTTGCCCAATTTTCTCGCAAAGTACGTAACAAGTTGAAATATAGTCAAGATAGACATAGGTACCTTCTAAAAGCCATCTTTTACCACCTTGAAGACCGCCAACGCTCCCATAGCTCCTCTGGTGTTTCACGGAAGTGTGAGTGGCGGAGATGACTTAACATGAAGAACAGCACTCAACGTTCATTAAACTAAAAACTCAAGTATAAAATTTTTCAAACTCTTGTGAAGCAATATCAGAATATATTATAATTAATTAAAAAAAATAATTTCAAATGATCCACTTTATTTGCACAGCTGCTATCTTTTATTGAGATGAATTAAGTGAATACATTATTGAAATAATTTTAAAATAAATTTTATACAATGAATTATGTTTAAAATAACACTTAGGTTTTTAAAACCGTCGTGTTGCAGGGGTAATTTTCTTTCTCTAATAACGAGGCAATGTTGAATTCTAACACTCAACATCCAATGCCTTAAGAAATGGAACGAATGTTCTTAATATGAAAAGGATTGCCTAAACACTAGGTTACGTTTTCTCTGCCTATACTGCTAAGTACAAGCTAAAAATATGTTTGAAAGTACAGTACAAAATAAAACATTCATTTTAGTAGAAAAAAGAACTTAACTTGAAGAGCTTTACGCATATTATTCCAGTTTTTGGCTAAAAATGTGATAATCTAAAGCTATAAACGTTGTTAGAAATATTTCCAAGAACAATTATCCTTGGACTTAAAGGATTTACGTTAAAGTTTTATTAAGTAGGTTACTATCATTCAATACAAAATGACCCGTTTCTTTTTTCTTGGTCCTGAATATTGGAATTATTCTTCTAGGTCACATTTATAGCATAGTAATTATTGAATATTTCTTTATATACTGCTTAAAACTTTTTCAGGTTAAACAGAGTAAACTAAACGTTCTTATTTAACACACAAGGAAAGTAAAATACTTGTGAGAAAACGTTTAAACGTAGCTTGATTTGAACCCGCACCTCTCAGACGGATTCCAAGAGAAGCTCTAATAAGCAATTGTTAGTAATTCAGAAATATATATGTTAAAGTTAATATGTACTAAGTTATTGTGGAAAATCACGATTTATCTTTTTAACAAGTATAAGCAAAGAACTCGAACTTTACGTTTACACTCAGCCCTTAAGGCCTGTCGTGGCGCAGCGGCACAAACGTGTGACTGTAACCGATGGGTTGTGGGTTAGATCCCCGCTCAAGGAAATGAAATATTTAATATTTTTAATTTAAATGTTTAATGTTTTCATTTCTTCGCTCTGGAATAAGGCATAAACGCGGCGTTGAGTTCCGCCACTCAACACGCTATGTCTCACTATCGGTGGAAAGTGGGGAACGGAAGTGAAATGGAGTATCTTAACACTAGGTTCCGAAGTTCTCTTTGCCTACCCTGCCATGTGCGGGATACAGCGTGAAGCTGAGTGAGTCAGCCCTTGTGTCATTGCGCTAAGATGATCTCAATTTTGCATTTATTTGTTTAGCTTCACTTTGCATCTTACACGTTATGTACGTAATCTGGGAACGTAGTGCTAGGATCCCACGTTCCGCTGAATTCAGGTGACATTGCGTTTCGGTTGGCGAAACTCAATGCCGCGTTTTGGCTCTTTACCAGCAGAGCTAGAAAATGAAAAATTACATATTGCATTGCCTCGGAGGGGTATTGACCTCACAACACCTGCGCCAGGCTATTAATTTCCATTTATTTCATGAAATAAATTAACTGTAAATAAAATCATTTTATTTTCTATAGTTAACCACTCACGTGCTTTGAATAGATAGTATTTTATTTTTATCTAATAAATGCCCTAGTTTTGTATGAATAGTGGTATAATGACTACCTCATTAGTTATTTATTATTTCTATTTTTAAATATATACTAGAAAGTCTTTTTTTTTAATATTCCGCAAATAAAATTGGTTTAGCTTTACACTGCCTACTTTCCAGCGAATTCTTAAAGGTCTGTGTGTTTATTGGCGTAACTCAACGCCGCCCTTTGCCTCTTAATAGAACAATGCTATGATTTTGTTGGATATTTTATCCTTCGACGGAATCAAACCCACAACCGGCTCGTTTATAGTCACATGAATCTCTCTCTTTACCTTGCGATACGATTTGAAAAAAACTTAAAATTTTATATCCGATCTATTCGTTAAAAATTTCTGTAACTTATAAAAAATATTTCATATTTCTATAAAATTACTAGATTGATTCTCCCAAAAAAGATTATCTTTTAATATATTATTGTTTTCACAGCGCCTCCAAACAGACCAGCTATAATGGATGCTAATACTCGAGACCACACGAGGCTGCTAGAGCCTTACGACGAAGGAGACACACTTGAATTACTATGTGAGGTTTATGGAGGTAAGTTTTACAAAAAAAAAAATGATTAAATATTTAATATTTGTAACAATAAATTATATCACTATCACCTACCTGCATACCTGTCGTGGCGCAGCGGTACAAGAGTGTGACTGTAACCGACAAGTTCTGGGTTCGATCCCCAGTCGAGGAAATTAAATATTTAATATTTTCAATTTAAAAATATTTAATGTTTCTTTTCTTCGCTTTGGTAATAAGGCAAAGCGCGGCGTTGAGTTCTGCCCCTCAACACGCAATGCCTCAAATTCGTCGGAAAGTGCGGAAAGGAAGTGGAACGGAGTGTCATAACACTAGGTTCCACTTCCGTTCCCTCTGCCTACCCTGCCTAGTGCGGGATACAGCGTAAAGCTGAAAAAAGAAAAAAAAAACCTACCTGCATAATTTGCTAAAACAATATTCTTTCGATCTGGATAAACTCAGTGTTAAGTGTACGATTTATATTACTTGCCATCAGCACTGCGATATACATACAACTCAAAATGTCAACAACAGCCCACAGCATCACAGCTTATCCAGTAGATAATATCGAACCCATAAGCTATCGTGTATGAGTAGCACGCTCGCTCCCTGTGCCACGACCGGCTTAAAAAAGAAAAGATTATTAAAAAGTAACCTTATATAAACTTTTAGAAAAAATATCAAAATTTTGTAGCACTAAAGTATATCACTGACACCTATCAATATAATCTGCTTATGCAAAATTCTTTGGATCTTTTTTTTATGGAAGAGACGGCAAACGAGCGTACGGGTCACTTGATGGTAAGGGATCACCGTCGCCCACGGCCCCACGTAACTCCAGAGGAGCTACAGGAGCGTTGTCGTCTTTTAAGGTGGATGGGCATCGGGGCCCGGCATTACCTAATGCGAAACGCAGTGGATAAAATCACTACTTAACGCCGGTCTTAAATGTCGGGGATGGTAACAATCCGGTCGAGTCTACCCATGCGTGTTGCTATTACTAGTAACGTGACTCTACCACACGCACTTTAGTCGCCTCTTACGACACCATCAGTACCAGGGTGATCCTATTCTAAGCCGGGATCACACTGTAATCGATCTGAACTCAGTGTTAATTGTTACATTTAATTTACTTGCCATCAACATAGCGACATACAGCTCAAAACTTCTACGGCTGCCCCACGATAGTTTCACAGCTTATCCGGTAAATATTAACAAATCCAAAAGCTATCGTGTTAACAGTCATAAGCTTGTGCGCCACGACCAGATTAAAAAAAAACGGAATGAGAGAAAATTATCAAATATCGCGGCGTCGAGTTCCGCTACTCAACACCAAATATCTCGAAAAGCTCTTGCTTTGTGGAAAGTGAACATTTTAACATAATGCACCCTCTTTTCATTTATGGGGGAAAGCTTGAAAGTATACATGATAATTAAGCTTTTGTTTTGACTTTTACATCATTTCGAACTCGCACCCTTTAATAAACATTGATTTTCAAATTGTTAAGTTAAATATTTCCCTAATATACTATATTGATTTCTATATAAACAAACATATGTATGTAATATTCGATACCACTTCAGTCGTAAGCTTTGCCAATGCCAAGCGATGCGTGGTGTTCTTACAGGCGTGAACGTATACCTAATACAAATATATATACATATATATATATATATATATATATATATATATATATATATATATATATATATATATATATATATATATATATATATATATATATATATATATATATATATATATATATATATATATATATATATATATATATATATATATATATATATATATATATATAACCATAGTTATGGTCTTTGTTAAACTATATAAACTGATATAAAGAGTGTAACGAACGTGATAAACGGTAGATTAAATCTGAATACCACATATATTATGTAAGCATTTTGTAGATGAGACCTGAGGCCTGTCGTGGCGCAGCGGCACAAGCGTGTGACTGTAACCGACAGGGGTTCAACGTATTTTTTGCCTCTATATCAAAGCCATGAAAAATATTAAATAGTAAACTTGGAACCACAATTTTGAATTTTGTGTACAGTCAAATAAAGCTTACAAAATGATAAATCATATCTATTTCGCAGTTTTAATTTTAATATCTTAGTGTTTAAAAGTGTTTCATTTAAAATATTATATAAAGCTTTTACCGTGGTGGTTGGCGCTACTCTTTCTGGTCACTTCATTATATTATATTAAAAGTAAAATTGTTACTTCCGGTGCATATAATTCTTACCTCTTACTTAAGTAATAAACTAATTCAAACTAAGCGTAATTACTTTAAACTAAATGAATGCCAACAGAAATATTAAGAAAATCTTTTTTTCCAGGTGATCCTAGACCCAGCCTTATTTGGTACCTAGAAAACACAATCATCGATGATTCATACGATCAAAAAGCCGATGGATTAACAGTGAACACGTTGACCTTCCCAAGTATAGGACGACAGCATCTGAACGCGAGACTCATCTGTCAAGCGTCTAACACAATATTGGCGCCACCGCAAACTAAATTGTTGATATTAGATATAAATTGTGAGTTGTTTTTCTAGCTCAGTCAGATCTAGGAACCTACTCTCCGTTTTGATTAAAACACGTGTTGAATGGCGAGACTTAACACCCTACTTTATTTTGTTGCCAGAGCTAGGATTAAAAGTATAAGAAAAAGAATAGGAAAGAAGTGTGTAAGCGAAGTGTCACTATGCTAGATTCCTATGTTCCCTCTGACTTCCTTACTATATGTGGTATACACCCGCACATACTAGCCTGTTCACTTTCAGAATCTTGTATAAATATAACATTATATATTACTATACCTTAACTTTAAGGGGCTTCCTTTACTTCAATTCTTTTAGTGTTAAAACACTCTGTTCAAACCTGATGCTAAGATACACTGTTCCCATAGAAACACTTTAGTTTACCACTTTCCGGAATTTCCGCTATGATTTTCAAATTTTTGGATCATCAATCCTTTTTATCACTCAGTAACTGACTAACAAAACAGACAAATCTACTGTAAAATAAAAATAGACGTAAAAACAATGTTTCCTTTTCTTTCGCTCTTCTTTTTTGATTTTTTATTAAATACACACATAAAACTTATCAAGTTTGTTGCAGTAAGGCCACTCACCGTCCAGATTTTAAACAAAAATCGACAATTCTCAGCAGACCGGAACTACGAACTGGAATGCAAAAGCACAGGATCGAGGCCCGAAGCGCAAGTCACATGGTGGAAAGGACTTAAGCCTTTGAGAAAAAAAGCTAGAAATGTAAGTTATTTAATATATGTATTTTTTTTAAATTAGCAGCTTAATATAGACTAGTGGCCCAAACTTGATTTCGCTCATTTAAATTTATTGCCATATTGACCTAAATAATAAAAAAATATCTATATAAAATGTTATCTTTGTACTCTTTAGTGTAGAGATTCATTAAAAAATGTCAGTTGTTTTTGCGTGAAAGAGAAATAATTAGAAGGAGAAGTAGGATGATTTATCGCAACTATTATCTAAGAAACTTTACACTTGGCTTGGCTTAACTGTTAACGATAAATATATTGGTAAAAACATTATCATTTTTAGAGAAACAAACATGTTCGTGGTGTAACTTGGCGTGGTTTTAACAGGATATTTTATAATTTCTCTTATTTTTCCAAAAAAAAAATTTTGTTTTGTATGTAAACATTAAACTATACTCCTAAAGTAAATTTTGCTCTTTAGGTTTATAGATAGTACTATTTCCATTATCAATGAGTAAGTGAGTCAATGTCGAAATAGTGGAACTTTGATTTTTCATAACTTCGAAAATATGTGGCCTGCTTATTTAAAATGTTAATCGTTTAAATGTTAATGGTAGAACCATAACCTGGGAGATAGTATAATACCTCTAAATCTATTCAGAGGTTAAAAAGAAACACGAAAATGGTTCCAAAAAAAGATTGTAATGGTTTTTTTTTTTAATTTAAGATACATACATTACTTTCTTACTCTCTCAGCTTCGCGCCGTATTCTGCATATGGCAATATTATCCCTTCCTCACTTTCCGCTGAATTTAAGTCATTGCGTGTTATGAGTAGTATTGAGTGTTTATCAGCTGATAAACACTCAATACTACTCATTGCATTGTGTTAAATTCAGCTTATAAACACTCAATACTACTCGAACATAGAGCCTAAAGTAAGGACGGAATATCTTACTACTTGTTTTCGTGTACTTTTGCTTTATATTCAGAATACGGTAATATATTTTTACCTTCAAGCTGAATGCCGCGTATAACAAGGTAGGCAGAATCTTGTATTAAAATTCAAATTTAAATTTAAATATTTTTATGCAAAATAATAAGTTACAAGCGTCGTTATTTGAACGTCAAATAATTTACTACCAGTTCACTAAAATTACTGCCTCAGATCTGAGAAGAACTGGCGAAAGAAACTCATCGGGACATTTCTTTTTTTTGACCAAAGCGTAAAGCATTATATTATAATAATTGACAATGATACGTTTAAAATAGTCTGGAGCGAGCATTTTATTTCCAAAGCATGTTATCAATACTTTGTATCTATGAAGACACTCATTTCTCACTTTCTGCCTAATTTGGTCGTGTTATCAGTAAAAAATAAAATATTTAATTTCCTGTATTCAGAATGAAACCTATAACCTATCGCGTTTACAATCACAGACTTGTGCCCCTGCACCACGACTCACTCATCAATTTTATAGCCATTTTAACTTTTTTTAAAGTGTTATTCCTCACTTAGGAACGGAAAATACTAAGTTTAAAAACGTATAAAAATTTGAACTAAGCAGTATTCGAACCCGCGCCTCTTTGTAACCGTCCAAGTGCTCTGACCATGTAAGCCATTCGTTCTCACCAAGCTACGTCGATATTCTTATACGCTTGTTACAACTTATTTATGTTGTTAGCATCTCTGTAGAGAGATTTTGACATATTTCCGCTACCGAAATATAATTTGTTTATTATTAATATGCTTAATTAAATTTATATCTATTCAAAATGTACAAAATGTTACAATATTATATAATAGGCATTTTACTACAAAAAAAAGCTTTTTGGGGATTTTGTTTGGATTGTTTTAAGAAAATCCCATAAAAGTTGAGTCCTATTATTAAAGCTGTAGAATAATGAGGTTAATCTTATATTTTAGCATTTTCCACGGAAATAACTGAACTTTACATATTTTTACTATACAATGTGTGAAACTTATAATTAGTGTCTGTCGTAGCGTAAGAGAACGAGCGTACTATTGTAAACGTGACAAGGGTGTATATTCGTTTCTAACTCGGGAAAATAAAATATTTTATATTTTTATTTCCTTGCTCTGGTAATAAGGCAAAGCGCGGCGTAACGTGCCGCCACTCAATACACAACGGCTCAGAACTTGGTGGAAAGTAGAGAAGAGGTTCCCAAGTTCTCGCCAAAGGCCTATCATACCGTGTTTGGGAGAGTTAAGTTAAAAAACACATAATTATAAAAAAAAACTGATCAAAGCAAATTTCATATTACAGAAAAAATGTAAAATTTTAACATAGCAATATTTGAACTTGCACCTCTTGGCAACCGAGCCATATGTTTTAATTAGGCTATTTTGAAATTCATATACGCAAGTTAAAACGTAGTCAATATAGATATAGTACATTGAAATAATAAAAAGTACAATGAGCCCTTTTTATTAACAAGAAAATTTGCGAGATATTGGTAATAACAGGAACGTTGAGTTTTCAATTATATCTTATATTTTTCCATAAATAATTTCGTCGTATATATTTCATTTCGTTGTATTATTTATAGGCTAGTCGTTGCGGAAGTTGTCATTGATTCTTGGCAGTTTCCATATTATATCACATGATATATATATATATATATATATATATATATATATATATATATATATATATATATATATATATATATATATATATATATATATATATATATATATATATATATATATATATGTGTATATATATGTATATCCCGTCGAATTTGAGGCATTGCGTGTTGAGTGGCGGAACTCAACGCCACGTTTTACCTTGTACCAGAGTGAAGAAATGAAAAATTAAATATATAAAATTGAAAATATGAAATATTTCTTTTCCTCGAGTGGGGATCGAACCCAGAACCTGTCGGTTACAGTCACACGCTTGTGCTGCTGCGCCACGATAGGCCTCAAGGCACTCTTAAGTAATACAGTTAAACCATGACAAATGAGCTTTACGTATAGTGAATTTTGAATAACAAAACTGTTTACTTTAACTGTAAGCTTGCCAAGTATTCTGAATGTAAAGTCTGAGAAACTAGCGGCGGCTGCCATAAGTACTACGATATACTGATAGTATGTAGAAGTGTAAAGTAGTCATGATGTAAATCAATGTGTGCGTTCATATTCAGGTTAGTAAGTTTATAGAAGTAATATTTTTAGTTTTGTAAACTTAAATTTTAAATTTAAAAAGAACTCCAATTTAAGCAAAATCACTACCTCATCTTGACAAAGTGTTTGTGTTCTTAAATTATTCATCCTATTTTCATTAAACATAGCTAAAAATGAAAGCACAATATAAGGCTTACGAATAAAAAACAATGCGTTTAAATCAATACATCGATCATTTTTCTTGCGTCGGTAGTTATAAAACTCGTTTTTTACTCGTTTACTGTAAACTTGATGATTGAAAGTTCCATCCCGAATCGTCAAAATGAGTAAGCCTCTCTCGTCCATATAAAAGCGGCGTTTAATTTCGCGACTCTATGTGTAATTTATTTATCTTGAATGTCCTAGGCCCTGTGCCAAGCCTGCTATCCGAGATGTGGAAATTAAGAAATGACAATTCTTTACAACTTTTATGTACTTTAGATATATAAAAAAATAAATAACAGTATGACACGTAGGCATGTGGAACAAGAATAACGTAAGGCTGCTATTTATGTAGGTTCCCTCTGTCTACAACTGCCTAGTGCAAGTATAAAACAGTGGAGGCAAAAGGGAACCTGGGGTTAGGATACTCTCTTCGTTTTAACAGCATGGCAGAACTTAATGCCACACCCTTTTCATACTATAGTAAGAAAATGTTGATAATGATGTAAATAAAATATATGTGAGGCCTGTCGTGGCACAGCGACAAAAGCGTGTGACTGTAATCTACAGGTTGTGGGTTCGGCCCCCACTCGAGGAAATGAAATATTTAATATTTTCAATTTAAATATTTAATATTTTCATGGTTGAGTTCCGCCACTTTTATTTTTATGGAAAAGACGGCAAACGAGCGTTCGGGTCACTTGGTGGTAACTGATCACCGTCACCCACGGCCCCGAGTAACTCCAGAGGAGCTACAGGAGCGTTGCCCTCCTTTAAAGTGGAAGGGCACCGGGGCCCGGCATTACACAATGCGAAACGCAGTGGCGAAAGCCACTACTTAACGCCGGTCTACAATGCCGGGGGTGGTAATAATCCGATCGAGTCTGCCCATGCGTGTTGCCATTGTTGACAACGTGACTCTCCCACACGTACTTTACCAGGGTTATCCTATTCTAAGCCGGAATCACACGGCATAACTTAATGCCACATTACTTAATAAGCAATGCCTCAAATTCGGCGAAAAGTGGGGAACGGAAGTGGAACGGAGTGTCTTAAAACTAGGTTTCCAAGTTCCCTCTCCTTACCTTGCCTTGTGTGGAATACAGCGTGAAGCTGATTGTGTGAGTGAGTGGGTAATAAAATATATAACATTATATGAAAATATGCATAAATACATATATATAAATATATATATATATATATATATATATATATATATATATATATATATATATATATATATATATATATATATATATATATATATATATGTATATATATATATATATATATATATATATATATATATATATATATATATATATATATATATATATATATATATATATATATATATATATATATATATATATATATATATATATATATATATATATATATATATATATATATATATATATATATATATATATATATATATATATATATATATATATATATATATATATATATATATATATATATATATATATATATATATATATATATATATATATATATATATATATATATATATATATATATATATATATATATATATATATATATATATATATATATATATATATATATATATATATATATATATATATATATATATATATATATATATATATATATATATAGTGTATCAGTTGTCATATCAGTGTCAAATCAAATTAACACGAGGCGTCTTTGTTTATATCTAAAATGAATATTACCCAATACAGTGCGAAGAGCCATAAAATCTTTATTATGGGCGACCCACTAGGCAAAATCTACATACATTATGTAAATGTTTCACTTTTGTAAAGCTAAGCTGAACAGCGGTCACTTACATGCGATCGGATATCTATACTTAAAATAAATCTGCATAGAAGATTTTTTGTATTATTTGTAAATAAAAAAAAAAAAACACATGTCAATTTCAAATATTTAGTTCGACAAAATTTCTACAAAATTAATTCAATTAGATGATTTTTTAGTTTTCAATGTCTATACATAGCATTATATATTATATTAAAAATGATAACGTTACAAGGGCAAAAAATTAATTGAGATTAATAAATAAAATAATATAATTCAAGCGGGCGAAGCCACGAGAGTGTCACTATATTTGGGATTGAACGTAATGGACAGTAATAAAGTATACAATTAAATTTTACTCGCCCCTTTTATTGAGTGTTTGGTACCGCACAAGATTGGTCCATATATTCAAATATAAAGAAATCGATATACGCGATTAATCCGGTTGAATTTTATTTCATATAAAACGTATAATAATAGCAAAAATAAAAAAATCTTATTTATTTTAAATTAATTAATAATATGAATTATATACGGAGTTTATATATTATCAATGGAAATGTATGTTAAAGAAAATATACTTACTTAGCGTCACGATGTATCCGTCACATGGCTCCATTCCCATGTATTGAATGGCGGCACTCAACCGTAATCGGAAAGCGAATATAAATATTAATTATATAAAATTTCTTCAACAGTTTTCGGATACAAATTCAACAACAAGCATCTTAACGTTTGTTCCGGAAGCTGAAGACCACGAGCAAGAGCTTATTTGCCGTGCAGAGAATCCGCGGGTTGCTAATTCTGTTATAGAAGATAGTATACGGTTGAATGTACATTGTAAGTATGTCTTATTATATAACTTATCTGTATCTCTGAGCTTCACGCTGTATTCCGCTCGTGACAGGATAGGCAGAGAAAATTTGGGAACCTAGTGTTAAGGCACTCCGTTCCGTTTTTTTTATGAAAAGACAAGGCAAACGAGCGTACGAGTCACCTGATGGTGAGTGATCACCGTCGCTGTAACATCAGGGGAGCTACAGAAGCGTTGCCGGCCTTTAATGTGGTAGTAAAAGCACGTTTTGAAGATTCTCATGTCGTATTCACCTGAAAATACTGCCGCGGGTAGTCCATTTTACGGAAGTGTGGCGCATGGAAGCAAATTCCTTCGAAACCGCTTAGTATTGGAGTGCCATGTGTCCAGATGATGTGGATAGTACTTTAGTTTGTGACGTACTGTGCGGTTAGAAAATTTGGCGGCAAATACCAAGACAATAGTTCTTCAGAATACTCCCCGTGATAAATACGGTAGAGAACGCAGAGCGAGGATAACTCTCTATAACGCCAAAGTGTCAGGAACCTTACAGGTTATTGGGTTCCCAAGAATTCGAACGGCTCTACGTTGTACACGATCAAATTGTTCAAGCTAAAATTGGGGTGCATCTGCTTAGAGGTGACTACAGTATTCCATATGAGGCTAAACCTAGGCCCTATACAGGGTCGGTCAAACGGTGTTTCAGCGTGAAATACTGTGTCTCTCTGCTAGTGACCCCCAGTTTCTTCGAGTCCTGGTTTTCCAGAGGATCACGATACTAGCAGTCGCTTATAAAGCTAAGGCCCATACTGATGCTGGGCGCAGCTTTAAGGGAAGTATTCTCGAAAACTGATGAAACATCAAGGTTTCTTTTTTTGCGGTTAACGCGCAGACTTGTAAACTTTGGGGGCTGAAGTGAAATAGCTTCTTTTCACCCTTTATAGTCAACCAACATATTATTGATATGCAGAATAGCGTAGGGGACAGCACGCAGTGCATGTATTTGCAGCAGAAGCCGTCGATAATGACCTTAATGCTGCGCTCAGTGCTAGCGATCCACTTGCTTAAATTCTCGGGAAGCCCGTAAGATGGAAGTTTCGCAAGGAGCACCCCGTACCACACACGATCGAAGGCCTTTGCCATATCTAGACTAGCTGCCAAGTGTTCTCTTGCTTTCAATAGCTGCAACCCAGCGGTGGGTAAGGTAAACTAGAAGACCACCAGTTGAGCGACCCTGGAGAAAGCCATATTAGCGGTCGTTAATCACACGGTGACCCTCTAGTAAAATCAAGAGCTGGCTATATATTATGCCCTTCATTTTAAAGAGCAAGGAGGTGATAGCAATAGGCCTGTAGTTAGTTGGATCGGAACCATCACCTTTTTTCGGAATCGGGTGGATGAGAGCGCTCTTCTACAAATCTAGGTCTACGCTGACTGAGAGTGCCAAAATAGACGCGTTAGCACTATGAGGACGATGTCGGCTCAGGAGCACATGAACGGAGCACAAAAGGAGAAATGCCATTTGACCCACTCTACTTGTGGATGTCCAAGGAAGATAGAGCTCGCCTTAGAACTTTCTGATTGAATTTAAAATCATTGAGCTCTAACACCGTGGGATAGTTTTTGGCTTTGTTCCTCGATCATCCATAGTCGAGTTCGAGGCAAAGAGAGCGCCAGTATGGACCAAGATTTCATTTTCAGTGCGTAGCCGCGGAAGCGAAGGCTGGCTAAAGTTGTCAAGTGCAGCCTTTGAGAGGGCCCAAAATTGGCGAGTTCCGGACGGATAATTCTCAAGCTTTTCGCCGATTTTAACGATGTGCTCGGATAAATTAGTTGTACTTTCTCTTTAAGGTTTTCATCTTTGGATCCTTAGTGACAAGTGCCTTATCCCAGATTCTATATGCTTCACGCTTGCCAAGGCTGTGACTTACCACTGACTAGCACTACAGAACTAAGTATGTAAATTTCCATATTCTGAAGAACCACATTGGCGATAGCAGTAGCACAGCCGTTTTCTGTTCCCCATTTTATACCGAATTTTCCGAAAATCCAATGTTCCAAATTAAATGTAATATTTTTTTTAAGTGCCGATTAACCTAGTTATTTACGGCCAATCGCTGTTCCTCTAGGACCTCACAGCAAAAAAATTAAATCATAAAATTTTAAGGTCAGTCGTAGCGCAACGGTACAAGCGTTTGAAAGGAAACGCGACACGTGAAAATGAAATATTTAATATGTTCAAATTAAATATTTGATGTTTTCATTTCTTCGCTCGTTTGGAAACGATATAAAACGTGGCATAGATTTCCGCCACTCAACATACAATACCTCAAATTTGGCAAAAAGTGGGGAACGGAACAAAGGTCTTAACACAATGATCCTAAGCTTCTTCTGCCCACCCTGCCATATGCGGTATGCAGCGTGAAGTAAAATTGGAAACACTAGGCGATGTGGTATTATTTTCACAAGAGCTGACAATGCGAACGGAGGCAAAAAACACTACGTTGAACTTGCAAGAGTCAACTGCATATTTGTATTTCCATCAATAAATATTCGGACAGAAAGGACAGAGCAAGCAGAATGAGATAAAGTAAACTCGTTGAGTTCTAGGGAGTGGAGCAAAGTAATTACAAAAATACAAAACTCTTTGTTAGTGGAAATGTAAATCTATTTTATTTAAAAGGGGTCCTCATTATCATTATCCTCTCATTTTTCTTTCATGAAGGAAACCATACCTAAAGGATAAAGGGGTAATTAAGTTTAAATAAATAATACATAGGAGATTTTATATTATATTTAAAGGTATTTTAAAACATCTTTAAACCTATGTTTAAATTGTGTCACTTTTCTTTCAAAATGCTATATAAATTAACTACAATACTTTAGAATTAAAGCAACAAAAGCCTATAGATTGAAAAAAAAAATGTGAAACTGCTTATAAATACTTATCCATTTGCATTTAGCAGAATGGCAAATGGGAGCCTAGTTTTGAGACATTCTGTTTTTTATGCTCCATTAAATTCTGTATGTGGAGTGTTGTAGCTCAACGCAGCGCTTTAACTCATTATCTAAACTAGGGAATGAATGAAATAATTAAGTGGGAGGGAATCTAATCCACAATCAGCCGCGTTTGAAGTCTCATGCTTGTGCACCTGCGCCCCAATATTTGGGAAATGTAGTTTTAACACTTTTTATCATATTTCGTAGTGATTGGCGAAACTCAACGCCGCACTATGTCTACCTAAATGTAATCAGGCACACAAATGAGTATCAAATTCAAGAATCACGATGGCCTAATGTTAGTCGACTTGATTGTTATGTACTAAATTGTTCTTAAAAAATATTGAATTTATACTTTCCTTAGTTCATAATTATTTTGAGGCCAAGGGTGGCATGGAGACAGAAGTGTGCGAATCTAACGCGACAAGTTGTAAGTTCGAATCCCGCTCGAGGAAATTGAATATTTAATAATTTTATTTTCATTGTGGCGCTTAGTTCTGGCACTTACCACACAATGCCTTGATACGACAGAAGAGGGAGAACAGAAGTATCCTATTGAAATCGGAGTGTCTTAACGCTACGTTTACCGCTGTCTACCCTGCCATATAAGATATGCAGCGTATAAGCTACACGCTGCATATCTTATATGGCAGGAAGCCTATTTATGTAGATAATATTCCAAGCTCTATTTGATCAACTACCCAGTCTGATTGAGCTGAATTTTGAATAACGACTTTATGCCTGAATTCTAATGACAATGAATTTACTTAATATCAATATTCTTACTTATTCAAAATGGCGGCCACGACAAGATGGCGGAAGATAAATTTTCAGACAACCTTGATATCTGTTAAAAGGAGTTGCTTTGTAAAGCAGTATATTACAATTTAAATTAATACTTCATTAAAAAATTAACATATAAATACAATGACTATATTATTTGGATATACAACATATATATAGAGATGTAATGTTGCAAGAAATTATAGTTATTATCGTTTACGGCGGCTGTTTTTTATTAAGTAAATCAACTTCAAATTCCTTCCTATCATAGTGGAAAAATAAATTATAATAACTGGGAATCAAACCCATACTCCAGTTTTGCTATCAGTTATATAAATAATAATATTTTTCAAATATTCCTTCTATTACTAAAGGACATCTAATCTGTAAACACTTTTGTAGTCAGTTCCATTCTTAAAAATGGATACTTTTAAATTATTTTACACATCTATATGTCACTCACTCAACTTTCCGTTGTATCTTGCACATTTCAGGTTAGGCAAAGAGAAATTGGAAACCTAGTATTAAGACACTCCGTTTCACTTCCTACTTAATTCAAGGCATTCCATGTCGAGTGGCGTAACTCAACACCGCGCTTTGCCTTATGCCTTGCTCTCGTAGAACGAGGGAATGAAAATGTTAGTAATAATCAAACCCACAACCTGTCTCTTACAGTCACATGCTTGTGTTATATGTATAATATTAAGGGGAAATATATATAAGACTATTACCAATCGCGTTCAAGCCATTCAGCCTAATGCTATCGGAAATAGCGGTTTCGTAGTGCCATACGGTTATTTGAACTGTTGGTATCGAGGATTACTTGACTTGGATTGTTCATATATTTTTACGACTTTGCTCATATTTAAGTATTTGCAGTGGATATTATGGTAATTATTGAGGCCTTTTGTGGAGCAAGGGCGACTGTTACGGGACGAGTTGTGAGTTTGAACCCTAATTGAGGAAATTAAATATTTAATATATTCATTTCTTGGCTCTGACAAACATAATAAATACATGTCAAAGAGCTAGCTTCTATTTTGCCTTACATTTATTTCGTTCAGTGTTAATATTAAAATAATTTATAAGATAAAATGTAATTTCGAAGTTTGCGGAGTCGTAGCAGACAAAAGTTCTTTGCTAAATTATAACTTACTAGTAAAATTACGACCAGCGCCCGCAATTTCGTTGTTGTAAAATATAACACGCAAAGTGCCTTTTTTCTCATTTCCGTTCCATAAATATTGAAAACTGTTAAACAATTATTTCTTAAATCTCCTATCGGATAAACCATTTAACCATTAAATGTTTTCAAAAAACAAAAAAAAGAAACATATTTTTAAATTTATTAAAATATGAACGAACAGCTTTATTCATCCAGTCCATTGTACAGTTTTAACTTAACTTAACTAGGTTCCCAGGTGCCCTTAGCTTAAGTCTACTATGTACAGTATACAGGATAAAACATAAAAAGGACTACATTTATTATTTTTATACATAAATATTAATACGCAGAAAAATATTTTTTAGCATATGAAACTATCCAAATCTTTCAATTAAAGTAAAAAAATATACGTATGACAACACCCACCAATTAAATAGAAATGTAATAAAATGTAAATCGTATCACGCTCCATTACCAACTGCCTGAGTGTCATCCCCTTGCAATCAGCGATCCCAAATAGATTACATAATTGTAGTATTAGGAATAATCAAGGAAAATGTTCACCGAATGGTCTATTCTGTTCCACTTCAGTCTCGTCCTCATTAATTAATATAACAATAGGGGCTGGCTTCACTTGTTAATATGAGAATGTCTTTTTTATTCGGGTTCTTTGCGTGGATATGACACTGTACAAGGCAGGGTAGGCTAAAGGGACTTGGGAGCCTAGTATAAAGATAGTTTGCTTCACATTCCGATTCTTTCATTGCACACTTTCCGGCGAATTTTTATTTTTTTTCTCTTTAAGCAACTTTACCAGAGTGAAAATATAATATAAAGAATATGTACTTTTTAATTCTTCCGAATACACTCTCAGCTTCACGCTGTATCTCGCACATGGCAGGGTAGGCAGAGGGAACATGGGAACCTAGTGTTAAGACACTCCGTTCTACTTCCGTTCCCACTTTCAGCCCAATTTGAGGCATTGCGTGTTGAGTCAACGCACCGTTTTGCCCTTTATCAGAGCGAAGAAATGAAAACATTACATTTTTAAATTGTAAATATTAAATATTTCATTTCCTCGAGTCGGGATCGAACCCACAACCTGTCGGTTATAGTCACACTCTTGTGCCACTGCAACACGACAGGCCTCAGACTACTACTATTTATACACATTAAAGCTATAACCTCACAATTGTTAGGTTTTAGCTTTATATAATAAATATTAGTTAGTATTAGACGAAAAGATCAGTTCTTAAAAAGTAACATTAAATTCAAAAAATAAATATAGATCTTTTTACAATAATATCGATATTACAATAATAATATAGGATAATTAAGGAAAATCGCCCGTTCGATCCTCATTAATTAATATAACGACGGAGGCTGTCGTTATCTAGTTCGTGTAATGGTAAAGTAATTTGGCTGCTTATCTGCTAGTGACAAACCGTTCGGAAAATTCGTTCACTAATTCTACTTTATTATGTAGATTGTAATAAAATAAAATTAAATTAAGAGCATTATTAACTTATATCAAGTGATACTTAGGAAATTAAATATACTTTTTTAGAAAACGTACAAAAAATCGCATACGTTATGTTTATTAAATAATTTAATCTCTTACCAATTTTGTACTGAAAAATATCTAAGAACCGAAAAATATCCAACGAAAAAAAATATAACATAAATATATTGCATAAAAAATTCTACGTAGCTTGATGAGAACGTGCGGCTTAGTTGAGTTGATTTTCAAGAGGCACGAGTTCGAATCTCACTACGATAAAATTGTAATGTATTTTCTTAAAAAGCAACATAAAAAATGTGTTTTTTTTTATTGGTTTTTATCTAGTACCTTGTTAAGTGGTGGAATTTAACAATGCTTTATTTTCTTATATACATTATGATTTAATAATTAGTTTCTCATTATGGAAATTAAGCCATTTACCATCACGTTTACAGACGTTGTTATACTACAAATTAAAAATCTCAATGGTTTTTTAGGTCGTTTCTGAGACGCTTTGTCTCGGTTATAGCGAGGTAGGCAGAGGGATCTAGGAACCCAATGTACTTAACATTAACTGTGGTAACGAGAGAAACCACAGCGTTCAGTTCCGCCCGCCACTTAGCACAGAATGTCTTAAATTTAGCGGAAAATGGTGGTTTTAATATTATATCTAGGGAGTGTGTAAACATTATGTTCCCAAGTTACCTATGTACGGGCGGGAGCGTAAAGCTAAAAAAATATAACAAATATTTTTTTAGCTTCACGCTGCCGCCCGTGCTTATTGTATGTATGTAAGTGCATTTCGTATGTATGTAAGTGAGTAATATTTAAAAAAAATATACAATATTTTGAAATGATAGGTCAGTGTATATTTTAATCTATTTTATGTTGTGTTGGAAATAACCTAAATTTTTTGTTAAGTAATTATATATGAAAAACATGGCAACGACACACTGTCTGACTGTAAAAGTAACGGTTGTGGGCTCGATTTCTGCTTAGTTCAGTAGACCAGACATGATAAAGCGGAGCATTATGTTCCAAGCAATGTCTCAAAATTTGGATAGTTATTAAGTTACGTTCATTAACCCTTTTGTAAACGGTGCATTAAGAAGAAGCACCCTTAAATATTTCAATATACCACATATAGCTCTAAATCGTTCTTTTCTTTCAGATGTACCGATAGCGACGTTGAAAATGGGCTCCAATTTGAATCCAGATCACATAAAGGAAGGAGACGACGTTTACTTCGAGTGCAGTGTACAAGCGAACCCCAAAGTAAACAGGCTGGCGTGGTATAAAGGCGTAAGTGTCTTTTATATGTACTAAAAGTACGTGTCGTATAGTAAATTTAAAGTATATTTTATACATTATATTACCATAGAACGTATGTAATGCTCATTTAGTTTAACGACTAACATTTTTAGCTTCACGCAGTTTCCGGCCCGTGGCAGGGAAGGTAAAGGTAACTTGAGAACATAATGTTAGGATATTGTGTTGCGATTAAAACATTACCGTCCCCGATTTCTCGCTAATTTTAAAACTTCGTTTTGAGTGGCGAAACTCAACGGCTTCCTTTGCCTTGTTACTAGAACGAAGAAATGAAGATTAATTAAGTCAAAAAACGAAATGATATAATCGTGATGTAATTTTTACATTATTCATATATGTTATTTTTACTTCTTGGTTAGATTTGCTTACACGCTAAGTTAAGCTTTAAATTTTTTGTTTTTACTTATAATTATGTATTCCTTTTTTTATATTTTTGCATTATCATCGATTCTTGATAAATATACCAAGTTTAAACTAATTAGACTGAGTAGACAGCTTTATACTTTCTGCGTAGCTTTCGAGACATTGTGTGTCAAGTGACGGAAGCTTCGCGCTTTCTTAATCATATTGAGAAAATAAATAAATATATATAATAATTCCCTGATTGTGGATTGAACCTACAATCATAATGCTTTCTGTGAGATGCTATTTCTCTGTGCTAGCGATCACGAATCGGCCTTATATATGTTCAATTATAAACATTCATGTTTTATCCCGCCTATGGTAGAGTTGGCAATTTCAGAACCTAGTGTTAAGACACTCCGTTCCATTCCTCAATCCGCCTTATATTCGTTTCCTTTTTTTTATTCAAGTGACCCACATGCAAAAGAAATATTAAAATAATCAGTTTTTAAAATATCTTTGATTCTAAGTAAAAAGTAATACTTTCTTATATATAAAAGGTAGAAACTGTATATAAATAATTTATCTTTATATTTACTTTAGTGAATTTTCTATTGTTATTTTTATTCATAAAATTAAACTAAAAGTTATCACTAGATTGATGATTTTATGAAAGTAGAGGCTATCGTAGCGCAGTGGAATGTCTGATTTTAAATACAATAGTTATAAAATCATTAAGTCGGGAAGTGAGTAATCCAGTGTCTTGATTCTTGGTTCCGTTTTCGAATTATGTATTATATCTTTTAAAAAATCTCATTAGCTTATGACTTGTAATAACATAATCATTTGTATAAAACTTTTTAAACATACCGAGATTTGAGGCGTATTTTCAAATCCTGCTAAGTTACGTTTTTTAAACGTTTCCTAAATAAGTAAACAGATATACTTTTTATCACTTTGTTCAGTCTGACTATCAAAATTATTTATTTCGAATAGACGTAGGAAGCTGAAATAATATCAAATATTCTACGGTCCAACGGAGCCCTTAACATTCAGTTCACCAACTATAAAAAATTGTACTTTGTTTTTATGGAAAAGACGGCAACCCAGCCTACGGGTCACCTGGTGGTAAGTGCTCACCGTCACCCACGGCCCCGAGTAACTCCAGAGGAGCTACAGGAGCGTTGCCGTCCTTTAAGATGTAAGGGCACCGGGGCCCGGCATTACCTGATACGAAGCGCAGTGGCCAAAGCCACTACTTAACGCCGGTCTTAAATGCCGGGGGTGGTAATAATCCGGTCGAGCCTGCCCATGCGTGTTACCATTACTGGCAACGTGACTCTGCCACACGCACTTTAGTCGCCTCTTACGACACCATAAGTACCAGGGTGATCCTATTCTAAGCAGGAAGCACACGGCATAAACGGAATCACATGGTATTGAAAAAATAGTAAATAACCCTCCGTCGATGAGTCCAACTCACAAATATACAATAAAATATCATAATAAGGTAAAGCGCGGCGTTGAGTTCCGCCACTCAACACGCAATGCCTCAAATTCCAAATTTGGCGGAAAGTGGGCAACAGAAGTGGAACGGAGTTTCTTAACACTAGGTTCCCGGGTTCCCTCTGCCTACCTGCCTCGTGCGGGATACAGAGTGAAGCTAAAAAACAAAATATCATAAGAGATAACAAGAAGTAGGGAAGAGAACGGAGTGACTTAACACTAGTTTCCCAAATTTCCTCTACCATACCATGTGCGGGACAAGGCGTGAAGCTTGAAAAAGAAATAATAATTCTTATTTTACACTAAGTAGGTTCGATAAAACCACGAATTTAGAACATTTATAACGTTAAACATATAGAGTGAGATGGTCTAACTAATAGGATCGTAACTCATGAATGTCTATAACCATTAGTCTATCGAACGTTTTACGTATTTCTATCTTAAATTTATCGACTTATATATTCAGATCTTCTGGTTTTTTTTTTTATAAAATATTATATACTGATCATGTAATTAAATGTGGCCGTAGTAGTCCAATGATACAGAATTCGAAAGTTTGTGGTTCCATTCCTAATTGGAGTAATTAATTATTTTCATTATTTTAGACGTTTTTGTTTAGTGACGTTGTGATATATATTTGGTATATTTGGGTAGGTAGAGTTGAAATATTCCGGACCTCACTAAGACAATTCTGGTCAACACTATCGTCCAAATTCTTGAAATATTCCGTTTTGATTGGTGCAATTTAACGCCGCTCTTTCCCTGATTATCCGACTGAGGAAATAAAAATATAATTCCCGCATTGATTGTTTCGAAAATTCTATCGAAAATATGGAACGACGTGTTTTAATATGAGGTTCTTGTAGAGGCAACCCTAGATGGGTTAGGACACTATGGAAATAAAAAATAGAAAGACAATTCCTATATTGTTCAAGTTTTGTGCCAGGTGTTGGTGTGAACGTACAATAAAACTTCTTAAAAGTTATTTATTCTTGTAAAACAATGAGAAGGAAGCTTAGTATTTCCTTCTACTGCCAGTTAGGTAGCTCGCGGGAATGTGACACTTATTAATGCACGTTGTACAAAGTGTTTGTTTGTGAAGATAGTTTCGTTTAGTATTTTCTATGTAGATTGTAAAATTTGGCCTGTCGTGGTGAATGGGGTACGATCATGCGACTGTAAACATGTTACCTTGTAGGTTCTATTCTCACTCGAAAATATTAAATATTTAACTTTTAACTTAGTGTTAATTTCGTTTCTATTATGATATTTCCGTTCCCCACTTTCCACTAAATTCTGGGCAAATTGCGTGTTGTTTGCGGTGCTTAACGCCGCGCTTAGCCTCCTCAATATAAGAAAAAAAAAAGTGTATTGTATATTCGCTCATGTGGGGTTAGAACCTAAGACCCTTCGCGAGTAAAGTTACACGCTTGTGTCCCGGCGCCACGTTTGGCCTCAAATGTTACTTGTATTTTCTAAAATTGTTCATTTGTATTTTGTACAAATAAAATGACAAGAAATTATAATTAATCTTTATTCCATAAATTAATATTTCTCTTCGTTTCATTTTCATACACCTCACTAAAGGGCGTTGAATCAAACATCTTTAATAATTTGTAGATTACTTTAATAAGTTTGTACAGAGTGCGACTGTACTGTACTATGAGTATAAGGCTGTGGATGTGATTTCAACTGTAGGAAATTAAATATTTAATAGTTTTAATTCGTCTGCGGGATACAGCGTGGAATGGAGTGAATGAGTGAGTAATTCGTTTCTCTTGACAAGACATAATGCGCCCCCAAAATGTGATATTTGAACGTGTAAATCGAGTAATTTAACACTAGGTTTTAAACTACATTGTGTGAAATACAATAAGAATCTAAAAAATAACATGTTTTTTTTTATTTCGGGTTCGCGACCCGCACATGGCAGAGTATGCAGAGGGAAGCTTGGGAACATAGAGTGAAGACATTCCGTTCTGTTCTCTATTGTCGGCCGAATTTGAGGCATTGCGTGTTGAGTGACGGAACTCAACACCGCGCTTGTTACCAGAGCGAACAAACACAAGTATTAAATATTTATTTTGAAAATATTAAATATTTGATTTCCTCGAGCGTAAACGCGACAGATCGTCACGTTTACAGTCACACGCTCGTGTCCCTGCGCTACGACAGGCCTCAAATAATTAATTTAATATATATAAATAATTTTAGTCCAAAGAGATCCAGCACAATGCAAGTATAGGCATCATCCTGAGTGACCAAAGTCTGGTGCTGCAGAACGTAAACAGGACCGCTTCGGGTGACTACAGCTGTCTCGCCCAGAATATTGAAGGCAGTGCATCGAGTAATGCTGTTTCTTTACAAATACGATGTAAGATTATTTTGTTTATTTTATTTTTTAGATAGTTTGATGGTGGATTCCTTATAGATAAAACACGGCGTTGAGCTCCGCCAGAAACTTCAGAGTATTGGAATCGCAGTGTTTTAACACTAGGTTATTTCTACCTTCATTGCTATTCAGGGAAATGTGTGAAACTGTAATAATAATTATTTGGTCCAGATCAATTCGGAAAATTGACGTGGTATTTAATTAAACATTTCCAAAATTATTAAAATTACTATAGCTAACGTGCACAAAGTTTGTACGTTTCACAATATAAGAACAAGAAGAATCTGATATCTAAATTTATACTTGTCTTCACGCCGTATCCTTCACATATCGAGGTATATAGAAACTGGAAAACTAGCGTCAGGACACTCCGTTACCTTTAAGCCACTACCACATTGACCGCGCAATTCTAGAATATTTTTATCTTTTCTTTCCGTTACCAACACACTACAAAATTTTCAGGACTTTGCTCTCGAAATTCAACGCCGCGAGTTATCTTTTGTTACTAGAGCTAAAAATAATCAAAAGAAATTCGAGTCTCGTGAAAGAAACAAAGCTACAACTATGCATATCATATATAACTTTTCCCTTTAATTTCTAAACAGAACATTTTCAGCAAGTAAACAATAACCAAATACCAATACTAAATCAAATGTTTCACAATTCAATACAACAGACGCACCGTTATGCAGCACCGACGAGAGCCAAGTGTACGGCGCATTGAAGCAAGAAGCTATAGAATTATCTTGCACTGTCGACTCGAATCCGCAGCCGTCCGACTTCGAATGGGTGTTCAATAGATCTGGTGATCAAAGTGATTTGCCGCAGAGGTTAGTTGAATTTATCATTATTAATACTGTAGAATTGTGCAGATATACGTTGGAATATTTCGTGGCGCAATGGTACTAAAAACTTGGCTGGTTATGGGATAGATCCCCACGGGTTCGATCCCGATACAGAAAATTAAATATGTAATAATTTTCATTTCCTCGCTTATATAACGAGGCAAAACACGGCTATAAGGTCCGCCACTCAACACGCAATGATCTAACAATTCGCAGGAAAGTGACGAAATAAAGACTGTTATTGGCAACAGAGTGTTTTTACACTACGTCCTCGTATTCCATCTTCCGGCCCTGTTAGCTGCAGTATATTGCAAGAAACTGAAAAAATAATATTTTTTGATTTCATAGTCATATGCATTGCGTAGCAAATTTTGTTAGAACAATGGAAATATTAAAATGTAATATAATATGCCTACAATCTATACTTATAATAAATCTTTAACAGATCTGTCTGTACATGATGAAGATATATTTAAAATATTCTTATAGACGTTTCCTATTGTAATAACGTACAAAATTGTGATTTTTTGTCTGCTTATCTATTCGTCTGTGTGCTTGTACACGATATTCTTAGAAAAGGCTAACCAATTTTAAATGCAGTTTTCACTATTATATTTTAGCAATCGTCCGTCAACATTTAGTTTTATAGATATAAAGTATCTTAAAAGTGATAATGTTACTAGAATAAGAAAGTAATTTTGATTAGTAAATAAAATCGTGTTATTTAATCGGGCAAAGCCATGTACGGATCACTAGTTTAAGAATAATAGATATTATTTATGGAAAATATATGAGGCTTCTATGGTAAATTGTGACTGTTGTCAAGGTTCACTGCTGTCAAGGTTCCCAGACGTTTCCTTCCTTGAATTTTAGCTTAAAAATTATTACTACAGTATTAAAAATCGGTATTCAGATCGTTTATCCGTAATTTCTCCTTCAAATGCATCTGAAGCAGTTAATATAATTCGATATTGACTATCGGTTTGAATTCAATGACGCAATTCCAAGTAGTTCTAAAGTTATATGACTTTAACCTAATTCTTGCAAGTAAAATATATAAAAATAATATTTTCTTATGTTAGGTACCAATATAATAAGGTATCAGTATAAACGTAATTGTATTATTAATAAAGAAATTATATATAATAATAAGATTAAAAAGTACATATTAAATGTATGCAGTGTAAAAGTATTTTAATCATCTCAAATTCAGCGGAAAGTGGTCTTAGCAGGCATAGGCAAAGAGAACGTTGAATTATCTTTACTCGTTAGAAATATCATGTCGTTTACGAAAAATGTAGTATTATTAATAATAAACATTGTCTTACAAGTACATAAAAGGTAAGAATTTATTTAAAATTGTATAACACAAGACGTTCTAAGGTCAGGTGTCTAGAGGCTACATCGATTTGTATTGTATTACCAGTACTATAGATTCCAAAATGCGGTTAATGAATTGTGGCCTTGTGAAGCCAAGTTTTATGTACTTTTACTCATAGTGCACTCAAGAAGTTAACAATCAAAAGTAAAAGGATAGATAGTCTACGACATCTAACATGGTACACTTAGCGCATACATCGAGTGTCTCTGTCGTGTTGACAGAATATGGGGGCAGGACAAGCATCCCGCACATGGCAGGGTAGACAGAGGGAATTTGAGAGCTTAGTGTTAAGATTCTCCGTTGCATTCCCCACTTTTCGTTAAGTTTAAGGCATTTCCTGTTTAGTGGAAGAACTCAAGAACGCGCTTTGCCTTGTTACCAAAGCGAAGTTGTAGCGAACCCACAACCTGATTCAGTAACAGTCGCACGCTGTGGCCAATGCGCCACAACAGGCCTCCATTCAATTATATATTTTCATATTATTGTATAATATGACGATTATGTCGGAATTTCTTAGATTGTCAATTGATACCTTAAGAAAATACATTGAAATTAAGTCTACGTATCTTTTTTTAACAAAGTGAAGTATGGCCAAGACTCGTCAATCATACTGTAAGACAACGCTAGACATCTAAGACTTTAATTGAGTAAAAATATTATTATTTCTTAAATTGAATTAGGCTTTGTGATATCTTAATATTATTTTGTAAGCATTTTTTTATTTTATTTATTTTGTAGTTTTTAATATTTTTTATGTATATCTCGTTTAGTCAAATGGAGGTCATATCTTAGATGTCCCACGTGATTTTCGGTAATTTTCAATTTCAAATAACAGATTAATGTTGTTAACCAAGCAAACTCTTAATATTTCTGCTCAAGCTGTATCTGACTGTATAGTAGGGTAGGCTGAGAAAACTTATTGTTAAGATACTTTCCGTTGAATTCTGGAGGCATTGCGTTTTGAGAGGCGTGGCTCAGCACCGCGCTTTACCTTATATTACCTCTCAAACAATAATATGTATACACATATATACTATATAAGTATACGTTTGAAAAAAAAAAAACTTATTATTTCTATAGATTTTATAAAAAATAATCCTTAAGATCGCGGAATAGAGTATTTTATCACTACGTTCCTACGTTCCCTCTGCATACATTGCTATATACGAGATACAACCTGACGCTATCATCTGTTGGCACTGCATTTGTAGATCCTGTAGTACACAGGGTATACGCTGATCACTTACCATCAAGTAACTTGTACGTTTGCTTACCTTTTACTTTAAAAAAAACCATAAGTTAAATAAAATGGGTCGGGTCTCATTGACCCAGTCACGCGCTCGTTAGGGTAATTATGCAAAGTAATATATAATATCACTCAAATCATTCATAAAGCTTTGGAGCTATCATGGCGCAGTGGCACGATATTTGCCTGATAACGTAACGGTTGTGGGTTTACATACTAGTCGGGGGAATTAAGTATTTTAAAATACTTCGCTTTGTTTAGTTTTTTATTTATCTTCTTAAACGTCTTTTTCTTTAACTGAATATTTTTTTCATATTTTATTTGTGTAATCCTCTCCTTGAGGTCAAAGGTTCACATTATTTATTTTGGTAGCACAGTTGCAGCTAAATTGTCAGCTTAAACTTGTTGTACGCATTATTGTTTAAGACTTCTTACCTTCAATAACCTATTATATATACGTTATATTTATTTCCTACATTTTTTTTTTCTTTTTTTTTTTCAGCTTCACGCTGTATCCCGCACTAGGCAGGGTAGACAGAGGGAACAGAAGTGGAACCTAGTGTTATGACACTCCGTTCCACTTCCTTTCCCCACTTTCCGCCGAATTTGAGGCATTGCGTGTTGAGGGGTGGAACTCAACGCCGCGCTTTGCCTTATTACCAGAGCGAAGAAATGAAACATTAAATATTTTAAATTGAAAAATATTAAATATTTCATTTCCTCGACTGGGGATCGAACCCAGAACCTGTCGGTTACAGTCACACTCTTGTGCCGCTGCGCCACGACAGGCATTTCCTACATAATTATTTAAAACTTCTAATAATTTACACTTCCATAATTTACGAAGGTCAATTATCGCCGGTTCATTGTGTAAATCTACTAACACTGGAAAGAAAGGAAGAACTAAGAAAAGAACAAAAGTTTTCTTTGTATACAATTTTTTATACCACCACGCTTAGACTCGATTCGATATAGTAGAAAATACAAATCAGTTTTTTAAATTATAAAGATCTCCTGATAATATATACAAAAAAATTAAACATTTTTCTCTCTCCTGGGAATTTACTTAGTAAGCAACAGCTAATAATAATAAGCGTGTTCACACTATTTACCTCGATTTTTTTTTTTCTTTCTTTTTTTTTTCAGCTTCACGCTGTATCCCGCACTAGGCAGGGTAGGCAGAGGGAACGGAAGTGAAACCTAGTGTTATGACACTCCGTTCCACTTCCGTTCCCCACTTTCCGCCGAATTTGAGGCATTGCGTGTTGAGTGGCGGAACTCAACGCCGCGCTTTGCCTTATTACCAGAGCGAAGAGATGAAACATTAAATATTTAAATTAAGAAATATTAAATATTTAATTTCCTCGACTGGGGATCGAACCCAGAACCTATCGGTTACAGTCACACTCTTGTGCCGCTGCGCCACGACAGGCCTCAATTTATACGGATATTTTAAAGAATATCAGGTACATGCTGTATATAAAATACAGTTTACCAAACTAAGTCATAAGACAATCCACTTGCAGTTAGAGACTTCCGTTCCAAATTCACCGCTGAATTTAAGGTATTACGTGTTCTGTGGCGGAACTCGACACCACGTTTACGTTGTTACGGAGTACCAGACCGAAGAAAACACAATATGAAATATTTAATTTCCTCAAGTGGGATTCGAACCCGTAATCTGTCGCGTTTACAGTCATACGTTTTTGCCCCTGCGCCACGATAGACATACACCTGCTTAAAATAAAATAACGAATAACTCTTTATTCCCTGTATATTATTTCTTTAACCCTGGTAAATGTTTGTACAATTTGCTTTAACCAACAGCTGGTCCTTCGATATAGGCCTCTTCTAAAGCTTTCCATTTTTCTCTGTCTTGTACTCTTCTCGTCCACTCTGGATCGGCTATTTTTTTATGTCATCTTCCTATCACTTCTTTTGTCTTCTTTTGTTTCGTTTACCATCTCTAGGGTACCACTCTGTTATTACTTGCGTTTATTTTCCCTATCTCTCAACATATCTCCTCTCCACTTCATTTTAAAGTCTTGTATGTTTCGTTTGTGTATTTAAATTTAGTTTTTTTTCCTCGTTTTCTTTTATCTTATTTTATCTCTTCTTTATCTTATACACATATTTATTATTACACAAATATATGATATAAAATTGATAAAAAATCTACTTTGAGGTGGCATATAAATTTAGTTAAGTTCCTACAACGTATAATGTCGGTTGATTTTGATATTGATTTTTAAAGAAATTGTACAGGATAAAACAATATTACAGTTTTGATTAATTATGCAACATTAGTATCTGATACTCAACACTCACTGTTTCTCTAAGTGGGTAGAAAATGGGGAACGGAGTGTCTTAGCACTAAGTTCCCTACCCAACTACATCAAAATTAAAAATGATATTCTTATTTCATTTATTATAATTATTATTATAGAAGTGGCACAAGCGTTAGACTGTAACCGACAGGTTGTGGGTGCGATCCCCACTCGAGGAAGTTAAAAAATTAATATTTTCAAATGAAATATTTAATGTTTTCATTTCTTCGCTCTAGCAACAAGGCAAAGCGCGGCGTTGTGTTCCGCCACTAAACACGCAACGAAAACTGACAAACGGATGTGGAATCCTATCTTGTCATGTGTAGATACAGCGTGAACTTAAGATTATAGAAGAAGAACATTTGACCCCATTGCGTTGTTTAAAATCTATGACGTACTTTTTTTTACTAGAACTGGGAAATATTAAGGGAAATATTGAGGCCTGTCGTGGCGCAGCGGCACAAGTGTGTGACCGTAACCGACAGGTTGTAGGTTCCATCCCCACTCGAAGAAATGAAATATTTAATATTTTCAATTTAATGTTTTCATTTCTTTTTCTCTGGTACAAGGCAACACGCGGCGTTGAGTTCCGCCACTCAACACGCAATGCCTCAAATTCGGCGGAAAGTGAGAAACGGAAGTGGAACGGAGTGTCTTTACATTAGGTTACCAAGTTCCCTCTGCCTACCCTGCCATGTGCGGGATACAGCGTGAAGCTGAGTGAGTGAGTGAAATATTAAGTCTAACATAACTTACTATTTTATGCTTTCCACCTAAATTTGAGACATTATGTGTAGATGATACTTAACTTCGCTTCCTGTCTTAGAGCAAGAAGGTGAAAATAGCTTCTCGGGTGCAAAACGAACTTTAAACCATCGATTGCCTTCGCCTCAATATAAGAAGAAAAAAATATAATTATTACCTAATTTTATCATAATTATTATGAATTTTAACGTTATATATGTTTCTAGTGCACAATAGCTTTAATACTGACATAATATGAACGACATATCTATTAAGCAGTATCGGTATCAGCAGTATCGGTATCAGCAGTATTGATGTTGATCTCTCTCTCTCAGCTTCACGCTGTATGCCGCACGAGGCAGGGTAGGCAGAGGGAACCCAGGAACCTAGTGTCAAGATACTTCGTTCCACTTCCATTCCCCACTTACCGCCTAATTTGAGGTATTGCGTGTTGAGTGGCGGGACTCAACGCCGCGCTTTGCCTTATTACCAGAGCGAAGAAAATGATATTTTAATTGAAAATATTAAATATTTCATTTCCTCGACTGGGGATCGAACCCAGAACTTGTCGGTTACAGTCACACTCTTGTGCCGCTGCGTCACGACAGGCCGTACACAATGTAGTGTTGATACATTGACACTGTTGTACGGCAGCGAAAGAATGAAAAATAATGTAAGAAAGATGAATACTGTAGAGATGCGAACTCCTCCTCGGATATACGGAGTTAGTTTAGCTGATATTATATATATCCCGATATATGACTCAATGAAGAGATTCATAGAATGGTAGGTACTAGCGTGGATGTAACAGTGAGAATGGTTGAAGAACGTGCTCAGGTGGTTTAGGTACGTCGAGCAAATAAGTGCAGAAAGAATAGTAAAAAAGATTTATGAAGGAAAAGTGAGTGGTAAGAGAGGGACCGAGAGACCTCGGTTGACCTTCGTAAACACAGTATCGACTATACTGGAGGAAGGTAACGTAAAAAGCATGAGGACCCCCCCGGAGGGCATGTATGAAGAGGTTGATGACAGTGGACGAGGCGAAAGAGGTTGCCGAGACCGTAGCGTTTGGCGCTCCGTTCTCTCTGCATCTGCAAGTAAGTATGGAAGTAGAAGATACATAAGAACACATACATCAAAAGTCAGACAGATTTATATAAAACTTTTATAGAATATAGCTAATACATGAGAATAACACATATTATACAATTTATCTCATAATTATGTATAATTTGGCTATAATAATATAACAATTATTTTAAACGGTCTCATTTCAAATTTAAATTCTACAATCGTTTACATAGTTATTCCATTCCTGGCCACGTCCAAACTGCGTCAAAATATAATATTTACAACGCGAATATCTTAATTAGAGCCTCGTATTAAATATTCCAGGCACAGTCAAATCAAAGTCTCGGTCTCCGGGGCACCGTTCCTGGATAGATTTCGTAATTACGAATAATTATGCACTTGTTACTTTTGTTACAACGGAATTAAAGTTGTACAAATCTTTTTAGTTAGAAAAGTTTGTTTTTGGTACAAAAGAACAAAAGATGTAAGAAGTTTAAATGATATGCTTTTGGTTTTATATAATTTATTCACACTACTAAATATAATGAGACCATTCGTGGCACAAGGCCGCTAGAGTTCGATCCTACTCGATGAAACTAAATATTTAATAATCTAATTTCCTCTTTACATTTAAGAGGCAAAGGGTAAAGTTGAGTTTATGAACACTCAATGCCTTTATTAGTAGTACTAAGCGGAATGTGGGAAACGGATCTGAGTGTATCAATGGTAACGGTATCAACACTAGGTTCACAGGTAACTTCTCCCTACCCTACTTTGTGTGGGATACATTGTAAAGCTATAGAAATTTATTTTAAATGTCTTCACACTTACTACTAATCTAACAACTAAGTAAGACTCGAATTTTGTTTAAAGTGTATAATTTGTAGGCTTTTAAGTACTTATTTATGAAACCAATCTAACTAAATATTGTAAAGTTTTTTTTTTCTCCTTCTCACTGTATCCCGCATATTGTTGGGTAGGCAGAGGGAACGTGGGAAGTATTGTGCTCGTATTAAGACACTCAGTTCCCCTTAAACCATTTTGGTTGCCACTTCCCGCCGAATTTGAGACATTGCGTGTTGAGTTGAGAAGCCGAAATTGAACATAGATTATTTTTAAAATTATGTAATGCCGAAAAGAAATAAAAATTTTATTTTATTTTTACAACCTAGCTTATACAAGAATACAGATCACACATCAGTATTGAAGTACACACCGAATGAAGACAAGGACTTTGGTACTATATTATGTCTAGCGACCAATGCGGTGGGCAAGCAAACTATTCCCTGCACGTACAACATTATAGCTGCTGGTAATATTTTTTTCTCTTTCTACAGTTATTAAGGTTTATCTATAAGTACACTTATAATAAATATGTAACTGATCACAATAAAACATCTCTTTTACATACTCGTATTTTTAGTGATGTATGGGCCAAAATAGTATTTTTTAATAATTTTGTTTGTTTGTCTTTGCTCTCAGAACCAACTAACCACATTTAAATGCATTATACTCTCAGTTTACTGATCTATTTTTGCAACGTTTTTTATCATTTAGTGTTTTTTTTATTATAATCAGTAAGAAATTAAAAAAAAATGTCATTTTAGAATATTTATTTCGATAAAATTTTAATTGAAGCGGGCGAAGCCGCGAATGGGTCTCTAGTATATGTATGTATACAAATAATAGTGACAAGGCCTGTTGTGGCGCAGGGGCACACGCATGTGAGTAAATGTGAAATGTTGTGGATTCGATCCCCACTCAAGGAAATGAAATAATATCTATTATTTTCAATTTAAATATTGAATATTTTCATTTCTTCGCACTAGTAAAAAGACGAAGCGCCGTGTTGAGCTCCACCATTCAACATGCAATGCCTCAATTTCAGAGAAATGTTGAGAACGAAACGGAGTATCTTAACACAAGGTTCCCAAGTTCCCTCTTGGGTACACTGCCATGTGGAATAAGCGTGAGCTGTAGTACAGTAGAGTACTGTTATTATTATCATTTAATGATTTACCAAGTGCATATTGTTATTTACTCGATAAAAACAACAAACATTCTAGCTTTTACCTGTGGCTTCGCCCACCTGGTCAAATGGAAATTGCAAGAGTTACTATGAATGTATTTTACATTAAAAATTATCAACATATGTACTACAATATTACGTATTTTATAGTCCATAGCCTACTCAAATATATGTGTAATAGTTTAAAAAAAAATGTGTACTGTACTTATAGTTCCTAGAATTAACACGTTTAACGTAATCTCTTTTTTTGGAAATATTTTTTTACTCAGGTCGTCCCACCTCCTTACAAAATTGCTCAATCACCAATTTCAACGGCGACGATATCCGAGTGAATTGCGTGGAAGGCTTCGACGGTGGCATGCCGCAGATATTCTTTTTGGAAGTTTTGGAATTGCCTACAGTTATCGTAAGTTTTTTTTTTTTGGTTTTATTTTACAAAGAATGAAGATTGAGTCCAGTCGTAGTGAAAGTGCAAGTTGAATGGAGTTGCCATTCAAGGAAATGAAATATTAAATATTTCATCTTTTCCAGTTGAAATGGTATCCACAATCTGTCGTGTTTACGCCACGAAAGGCTTATGTTTTTTTAACCTTTTATATAAGTATATATTACCTAAAAACATAATTTTACATTAAATTATAACCAGAACAAAATTAATTTTGTATGAAAAAGAGAAATTAAACGTTTTATTTGCGTAGCTTTAATTTCACTGTCACATTAACATATGGAATTTATTTTTGTTTTCATTAAAAAGTACAGCGTTTCACTAAATGAAATTTCCTTTAGACTTTATATGTTGTATAGGGGCCTGTCGTGACGCAGCGGCATAAGCGTGTGACTGTAAACGACAGGTTGTGGGTTCGATCCCTACTCGAGTAAATAAAATATTTAAAATGTTCAAACTAAATATTTAATATTTTAATTTCTTCACCCTGGTATCAAGGCAAAGTGCGGCCTTGAGTTCCGCCACTCAATAGGCAGTGCCTCAAATTTGGTGGAAAGTAGGGAACGGAGCGTCTTAACACCAGGTTCCCAAGTTCCCTCTGCCTACCCTTCCATGTGCAACGTTATAGCTGAGAGAGATATAACGCGTGTGTACGCGTTAAACTAAGATAAAAATAGAAATAAGAACAAATATTACAAAATATACATTTTTATTCATATAGTTATTGATTTTATTGAAGCCATCATGGCTCATGGCTCACTACTGTCAAAGCGGCAGTAGTAGGTTTAATTATCATTCGACGAAATAATGTTTGATGATGTTGAAATTTTTTTCACTCTGGTAACAAGACAAAGCGCGACATTAAGTTTCGGTTAACAAAATGTTTTGTTTCAAAAATTGAGGGAAATATATTATAAAAATTATGAAATCAAATTGAGGCTTGACGGGAAAAAGAATAACATAAATATTGGCCTATAAAATGGAAAGCCCCCTGTGGAGGCACTGGAATAATATGCATATAGAAAATAAATAAAGAAACCGTGTTCTTACATAGGTTAAGCGTTGTACTAACAAAAATTATATGGACTATAAGTCGGAAATAAAAAAATAAATTATTATTATTTCTTTCTTAGCTTCACGCTGTATCCCGCACGAGGCAGGGTAGGCAGAGGGAACCCGGGAACCTAGTGTTAAGACACTCCGCTCCACCTCCATTCTCCACTCTCCGCCAAATTTGAGGCACTGCGTGCTGAGTGGCGGAACTCAACGCCGCGTTTTGCCTTATTACCAGAGCGAAGAAATGAAACATGAAATATTTAAATTGAAAATATTTCATATTTATTTCATTTCCTCGACTGGGGATCGAACCCAGAACCTGTCGGTTACAGTCACTCGCTTGTGCCGCTACGCCATGACAGGCCTCAATTTATTATTATTATTAAATAAATATCTTATTAAATATTTTCTTTAAGTATTTACTTTCATTTTGTATGTATTTCAAATAGTAATTTGATTATTGTGGGTATTTCTGAATCGTTTCAATTAAAGTTAACAAACCGAATGATACGAAAATAACCGACTTGGTTCTAAGAAATTATCTAACAATCGTTGACTTAGATTCTTATAAAATGCTTTTTTATGATAAAGCTATCATAAATCATATCACGTAATGTGATTTATGTCTTTTATAAAAGAAAGCTCTCTTTGAACTTTTATATTTTTTCTTGTATTTTGTTAGAAAGTTAGGGAAAGACAGCGAAGTAATGCAATGTTAAGAATGGAATTACTTAAATGTTCACATTTCGAGCGTGTAAAATCGTTGGCAGAACTTAGAGTTAGACGTAGTGTTTTAGCTTCAAATTATTTTGTAAACGTAAGGTTCCCGCAGAGTTCGCAAAGGGAACCTAAAAATTCAGTGTTATGACACTCCTTCCCATAAAGGTACTTCCGTTCCCAACTTTAAGCCAAATGAAGACAATTTGAGCTTCTATAACTCTGAATTAACACTAATTTCCCAGTTTCTCTTTGCCTACCCTGCCAAGTGCGAGATAGCGATAAAGCGTGAAGCTGAGTTAGTGAGTGATCACTGGAAATGAAAATATTAAATATTTAAATTGAAAATATTAAATATTTCAATTCCTCGAGTGGCGATCGAACCACAACCTGCCATTTACAGTCATACTTGTGTGCCGCTGCGCCACGACATGCCCCATTATAGTCATACTGTTTATTTATTTAAACCAATAATAGAACCACAGTATATTGAAACATACGAAGTGATAGTAAATATTTCACAGAACATATTTCCCCAGGTCCGAGCAAATATTACATCGAACTTTACGCCTACGTTCGACGTGCTAGGGTTGGACAGAGGGCTCAGTTATATACTGAATTTGTATGCAGCGAACGCTAAGGGCCGGAGCGAAGTGGTAACCCTGTACACTATTGCGGTGCGATCCCCAGATAAATATACAGGTAAATGATTTACTTTGTGTCTCGTGACAATATTTGCTTTGTACTGTTTAATGAATTTTAATGTTTTTGAGGCCTGTCGTGGCGCAGCGGCACAAGAGTGTGACTGTAACCGACAGGTTCTGGGTTCGATCCCCAGTCGAGGAAATGAAATATTTAATATTTTCAATTTAAATATTTTATGTTTCATTTCTTCGCTCTGGTAATAAGGCAAAGCGCGGCGTTGAGTTCCGCCACTCAACACGCAATGCCTCAAATTCGGCGGAAAGTGGGGAACAGAAGTGGAACGGAGTGTCATAACACTAGGTTTCACTTCCGTTCCCTCTGCCTACCCTGCCTAGTGCGGGATACAGCGTGAAGCTGAAAAAAAAAGAAAAAAAAAATGTTTTTAAAGCTTTTATTGATTGTTATGTGAATATTTTTAATATAATTGTATTAAACGGATTAATCACATATTAAAATTATAATTTTATGGAAAACCAGACTTTTCGAATATTTAATGCTAGATGGTGATGATATCTGTCTGTTGCGGCGTCGAACTCCGCGAACACACAATGCCTCAATTCTGAAAATGAGGAACGCAAGGGTGTTAATGGAAATGAATTGTTTAAACACTGGGTTCCCGGGTTCACTCTACGCACATGCGTACACGGTATAGATAAAAAATAAAACTAAAAATTAAGTGATTTTCATTTTAAAGCCGTATCTTATATCTTTTTGTAAGACGTAGGCCAGAAACCTATGCAAAGTAATTATAAATATCTTTGGAGCTTCTTAAATTTTAATAATATCGTTTGCATCCTATAAAACAGAGTCATCGACGTAAAGGTATTTGATACTTATCGAATATATTTGAAATATATTTTTATTAAATACTAAAAAAAATGTATTTTAAATAAACTATCAAGCAACAACCCTAGTGTTCTTGGTACGTTTTGGAAACTGACAGAAGATAATATGAAATTTTATTTTGTGATATTTCTCGTGCTTGTCGTGGCGCAGAGGCATATGCCGGTGACGGGTTGTAGGTTCAATTCCCATTCGAGGAAGTGAAATATTTTATAGTTTTGAATAATAAAAAATAATACAGTAACGAGGAAAACCGCGCCGTTGAGAGTCGCATTCAACACGAACTGCCTCAAATTCGGCGGAATGTGTACGGACATATCATAATTGGGACAGAGTGTTTTAACACTATGTTCCCAAGTTCCCTCTGTCCACCCCGATATTGCAGCGTATATATTACATTGTTCTTTATATATAGCGTCTTGAAATATACAGAAAATTAAAATTATTTTGTTTACTCAAATAATATATACATAAGTCAAGTGAACTAAATCATAATGTAAAATCTAAAAGTCTATTTAAAAATTAATAATTCCATAGTATTATAAATTTAATCTTGCCGTGTGATCCCGGCTTAGAATAGGATCACGCTGGTACTGATGGTGTCGTAAGAGGCGACTAAAGTGCGTGTGGTAGAGTCACGTTGCCAGCAATGGCAACAGGCATGGGCAGACTCGACCGAATTGTTACCACCCCCGGCATTTAAGACCGGCGTTAAGTAGTGGCTTTGGCCACTGCGTTTCGCATTAGTTAATGCCAGGTTCCGGTGCCCTTCCACCTTAAAAGACGGCAACGCTCCTGTAGCTCTTCTGGAGTTACATGGGGCCGTGGGCGACGGTGATTACTTACCATCAGGTGACCCGTACGCTCGTTTGCCGTCTCTTCAATAAAAAAAAAATACATAATATGTAGGCAGATTATACTGAGTAATAGAGAGGGAATCTAATGTTACGACATTCCGTACTGACCTGAGGCCTGTTGTGGCGGAGTGGCACAAGCATATGACTGTAACTGACGGGTGGTGGTTTCGATCCCCACTCGAGAAAATGATGTATTTAATATTTAAAATTTAAATATTTAAAGTTTTCATTTCTTCGCTCTGGCACAAGGCAAAGCGCGGCGTTGAAGAAGTGGCGGACCACTCAACACGCAATGCCTCAAATTCGGCCGAAAGTGGGGAACGGAAGTGAAACGGAGTGTCTTAACACTAGGTTCCCGGGTTCCCTCTGCCTACCCTGCCATGTGCGGGATACAGCGTGAAGCTGAAAAAAAATCCGTACTGACATTTGTTTTGGCATTGTATGTTAGAAATAGTAGCGGAATTCAACGTCGCGCTCTGTTTTTATTACCAGAGCGAACAAATGAAATGACCTCATTTCTCTTAGGAGCAGTTGAACCGCTTACATGCACGACGGTCTTTATTTTTTTGACCATAAAGGCAAAAAAGGCCTCAGAAGTATACAAAGTTTAATTTATGTAACTTTTTGTTAAATTTTGATTTCCCACAAGCTTCTTTCTTAGTCACTTTACCGAAATTGTGGATGTCAGCCTTTATTTACAGTAAATAACAAATATTTCTTTGTCTTCTATTTGTACTATAAGAAGATTTAGAAAATATCTTCCGCACATAGTTGGGGGGGCAGAGGGAACCTGGGAACCTAATGTTAAAACAGTATGTTTCCCATTAAGATACATCTTTTCTCATATTCACCGAATTTTCATTTTACGTGATGAATGTCAACGTTTTTCCTCGTCCAGAGCCGGGACAGTAATATATTAAATATTTAATTTACCTGACTGAGTATCGAACTCACAATCGACGTATTTACAGTTACCAACTTTTATCCCTGCGCCACGACAGCCTTACGATAGCGTACTAATATTTAAATAATTCTTACTAATATTATAAATGTGAAGGTTTGTACTAATTGACATAAAATGTATTGCGCAGATTTTGATGATACTTTACAGTGGTAAAACTTTTATACCAGAATAGGCCACAAGTTAAGATTTTATTAAATTTTTCTATGTTATAGCAATATTAACAATATGTTTAAGCAAGTGAAGCCGCGAGTGGCCTTGAGTTCAAACTCTTAACACGCAATATTTCAAATTCAGAAAGTATGGAACGGAAGGTTTTAACATTCCTAAGGTTCCCAAGTTCCTTCTACCTGTCTGGCCATGTGCGGAATACAGCAAAAACATATAAAATTTTTAAATCATCTTTGCTTATATCTGAATCTTAGATACAGGTTTAACGCTTTTCATAAAATTCAGTTTAAGTGAGATAAGGGGGGCGGTAAGTCAATTCAATTAGGTTTCATTTTTAGAAAATATCATTTTATTCCTGATTTCAGTCAAAGACAAATTACTACAAAATGTCATTAGAAGGTACATAAATTTCGCAGGTGTAGACAAAATTATATTTAAAAAAATTAAAGCTTAAATGGGAAAAGGGCGGTTACAGAAACAGAAATCTTCAAATCAAAAGAATGAAAAGAATCTTGGTTAAAGTCGAGAATTCTCCAGTCGATTTTTTTTTTCTCTTTTTTCTCCTTTGTTCTCTTTTCTAGTATTATTTCTAAATATAATTTAGATTTTAATATAATTTCCTAAAAACCAAAACAGAAACAACAGTCATCCGGGTACTGACTAAATTAAACGAGACATAACTATATAGGAGTGCTTAAAGCTTGCGTTATATCTACCAATTAGCGCGGTGATAACCCAACACGCTTCAGAACAAAGCGTAGAGAAATTAAATGACGAACGCTTCTGAAACGGAACTTGAAAGCTTTGTATAATTATTTAATTGAATTTTTAGCTAATGAAAAATGAACTTTATTTTGTTGTAATTAAAGCTTACAATATGTCTGTCTGATTTAGTGTGAAATTACTTAGGTTAACTGTGTAATATGCGTTTAAATATAATTAACAATTCTACGTTAAATATTTTCTATTGTGAAGAGTAAAAAATTAAGACTCTTTATTCTATTTATTTCGCATGTAAAATAGTAAAGGAGTTCTTAAACATTCCGTTTCACAATTTCCGATACATTTTGTAGATATTAAATGTCGAAAATTAATACTGAACGTGAAGCTGAGTTTATTTTACTACCAGAGTGGGAATCAAACATCGAATCCACACCGTTCACGTGTACAGACTGACTATGCGCCACTGCACCACAAGAGCCTCAAAATTTACTAATATGTTATGGACGTTTTTAGTTTTTTTTTTTAAATATTATATTTTAAGAAGTTTAGTTAGTTTATTACCTTTTAGGATCCCTTTCTTATCTGTTTTTTTTTTCAGTCAAACCCCTTTAACTCAAGCTTGTATAGAACTTATAAGCCAAAATTTGTATCAAATATTCAGATCTACGGTTTCTTGTAACTCAGATAAAATTAAGCTTGTAAGTAAGTCAACGCAATCAAAAGATTTGATCATTTATGCATCGCTTTTGGTGCATTTTATATGAAATGTACCTCGTAGTCGAATCCTATAGGGCACTTCCCGTAGTTATGAAATTGAACTCCAATTAGAATTTACAATACAAATTTAAATTCTAAAAAGTGATCATTTTATATAAAAAACATACAATATTTTCCAAAAAACATAAATTTGTCAACGTTATTTGCTGAGTAAACAGAACCTATAAGAATTATAGTTCAACTTTTATCCTGAAATTGGTACGGAATATTTGATGGGCGAGACTGACTGGCATTTGATCGGTTTTTTTTTTTTAATTTCTGTAATTGTATTATTTATAAATCCCAATGATTGTAACACTAGATCGCTTTATAACAACATTGTATAATTGAGGCTGAATTGCATAGCTTACCTGTATAAAATATTCTTGGTAACTTGTTTTTCAGAGTAACATTAACCATACAATAAATTTTTACTATGTTTTAAAGTGTTATTCCACACTTAGGACAGAAAATACTAAACTTAAATTTAAAAAGCGTATAAAAATTTTGAACGAAGCAGGATTTGAACCCGCGCCTCTGGAATACCGTTCCAGCGCTCTGACCACTAAGCCATTCGTTCTCACCGAGCTCCGTCGAAATTCTTATACGCTTGTTACAACTTATTTTTGTTGTTAGCATCTCTGTAGGGAGATTTTTACAAATTTCCGCTACCCAAAGACAACTCATAAGAATTATCGTTTGGCAAGAGAGAATACTATTTACTTTAATATTTTTACTATGTTTTAAAGTGTTATTCCACACTTAGGACAGAAAATACTAAACTTAAATTTAATAAAAAAAATATACGCTTTTTAAATTTAAGTTTAGTATTTTCTGTCCTAAGTGTGGAATAACACTTTAAAACATAGTAAAAATATTAAAGTAAATAGTATTCTCTCTTGCCAAACGATAATTCTTATGAGTTGTCTTTGGGTAGCGGAAATTTGTAAAACTCTCCCTACAGAGATGCTAACAACAAAAATAAGTTGTAACAAGCGTATAAGAATTTCGACGTAGCTCGGTGAGAACGAATGGCTTAGTGGTCAGAGCGCTGGAACGGTATTCCAGAAGCGCGGGTTCAAATCCTGCTTCGTTCAAAATTTTTATACGCTTTTTAAATTTAAGTTTAGTATTTTCTGTCCTAAGTGTGGAATAACACTTTAAAACATAGTAAAAATATTAAAGTAAATAGTATTCTCTCTTGCCAAACGATAATTCTTATGAGTTGTCTTTGGGTAGCGGAAATTTGTAAAAATCTCCCTACAGAGATGCTAACAACAAAAATAAGTTGTAACAAGCGTATAAGAATTTCGACGGAGCTCGGTGAGAACGAATGGCTTAGTGGTCAGAGCGCTGGAACGGTATTCCAGAGGCGCGGGTTCAAATCCTGCTTCGTTCAAAATTTTTATACGCTTTTTAAATTTAAGTTTAGTATTTTCTGTCCTAAGTGTGGAATAACACTTTAAAACATAGTAAAAATATTAAAGTAAATAGTATTCTCTCTTGCCAAACGATAATTCTTATGAGTTGTCTTTGGGTAGCGGAAATTTGTAAAAATCTCCCTACAGAGATGCTAACAACAAAAATAAGTTGTAACAAGCGTATAAGAATTTCGACGGAGCTCGGTGAGAACGAATGGCTTAGTGGTCAGAGCGCTGGAACGGTATTCCAGAGGCGCGGGTTCAAATCCTGCTTCGTTCAAAATTTTTATACGCTTTTTAAATTTAAGTTTAGTATTTTCTGTCCTAAGTGTGGAATAACACTTTAAAACATAGTAAAAATAATAAAGTAAATAGTATTCTCTCTTGCCAAACGATAATTCTTATGAGTTGTCTTTGGGTAGCGGAAATTTGTAAAAATCTCCCTACAGAGATGCTAACAACAAAAATAAGTTGTAACAAGCGTATAAGAATTTCGACGGAGCTCGGTGAGAACGAATGGCTTAGTGGTCAGAGCGCTGGAACGGTATTCCAGAGGCGCGGGTTCAAATCCTGCTTCGTTCAAAATTTTTATACGCTTTTTAAATTTAAGTTTAGTACATACAATAAATTTCCTTTGGTTTTTTTTTCTTTTTCTGCTTTCACTATCAATATGTACTAAATAATTTAATAATTCTTTATTAAAAGAAACAGTGTCAAGTCTGTTTACCGCATAGTTATATATATATAGACGGAACCCAGTGTGAAAATTTCGAGAAAATGAATTATACATTCGATCCCGATTCGATCCCTGGTACTGATGGTGTCGTAAGAGGCGACTAAAGTGCGTGTGGTAGAGTCACGTTGCCAGTAATGGCAACACGCATGGGCAGACTCGATCGGATTATTACCACCCCCGGCATTTAAGACCGGCGTTAAGTAGTGGCTTTGGCCACTGCGTTTCACATTAGGTAATGCCGGGCCCCGATGCCCTTCCACCTTAAAGGACGGCAATGCTCCTGTAGCTCCTCTGGAGTTACTCAGGGCCGTAGGCGACGGTGATCACTTACCGTCAGGTGACCCGTACGCTCGTTAGCCGTCTTTTCCATAAAAAAAAAAAAAACTTCTGATCGAACCAACTACCACCGTATGTATACGACGTATACGCCCAATAGAGGAAAAGAAATATCAAGGATAAGCGATAATCTCTAGCAATACTAAATTGGAGAAAAGAAGTATTCTAAAAAGAAGGAAATGCCTTAACATTAGGTTGCTAACTTCCCTCTGCCCACCTTGCCATATGTGGGATACAGCATTAAACATCTTACATATATCTTTAAACTGGTTATACTAGCATATTTAGGTAAAATCCAATGATATTATTATAGGTATATTTATATAGTTTCATTTTTAGAAAATATCGTTTTATCCCTGTTTTCAGGCAACGAGAAATTAAATTTCGCCGACGTTAACAAAATTATACTTATAAAGTTAAAGCAAATGGGAAAGAACGATTATAAAGTCATAAATCATGAAATCAAAGGAATCTTGACTCGAGTTTTCTCCATTTCTACTGTTTTTTTTCTTTTATTTTACCATTTTTGCGAGCAATCTCTAATAATAGTTTATTTTGTTTGATAGGTGTTTCAAGCCCCTTCACGCTATCACCGATGCTCGCCTCCCTGTTAGCTACGGTAGCGTTGCTCAGCGCCGCAGCTTGCGCTATCATAGTCGTTGTATACAGAAGACATTTTGCACGTCAACATGTTAAGCAGCCACCTTCCACGTGAGTATTGGTTTTTTAGGTATATTTTTCGCTTTTTGATTTTTTTTGCTTTCGCTTTTACTTTCTTATACTTGGTCGATCAGAAAGTTACGCAATGCGACGTTGAGTGAGTGTTACCACAGAAAATAAATGAATATATTGAAAATTGCATTTCCACGAATGGGAATTGAACCTTCGACGTGTCACGTTAACAACCGCATGCTTGTACGATACGCCTATCGAGGCGTATCGTAATAAACTTGCGGTCTCAGTTATTAGTTTGATCTTTCCGTGAAATATTATTTAAATACTCAGCTTCACTCTGAATCCCGCTCATGGTAGTGTACGCAGAGGAAACTTGGGAACCTACTGTTAAGACACTCCACTACCGTTCTCCACTTTCCATATTATTTAACGCTTGAACTTATTTACGAGTAGGATGTTAATTACACATATTTCAAAATATATTATGTTTAGTAGCATTATAAAGAAAGAGTTTATGGGCTAGAGCTTAAGAGTTATGGGTGAATGCTCCAATGTTAAAAAAACAGCTGTTTTATTCAATGCAAATTATCATTTTGTGATAAATAGAACATTTTGAGAAAAAGTGCAGAAAGGATTCGGGATTCGTTTCTCACTCGTGGGAAAGGTTTTATTTCACATACTTATATCTCAAAAAACTTAGTTTTATGTCAAAAAATTAGCCAATGTACAGTTACAGGTAGGCAGTAGTCAATATGAATTTAAAAATACAAGGCGCATTCTCAACGTGAGCATAAACTATCCCCTTACACAGTCGAATTAAACTCATTATATTTAAAACGAGTCGTATTGGCAATAATTAATTTGGAGAAGTCAACGTTATCGTATTACGTAGTGGAGTCGAGCCTTTTGTTTCGTTTTCCATTTTTATTTATGTTATTTTGGACTTTAAAATTATTTAACGATCATTGTTAGTCAAGTATTTTTATGTTTTTTGTAGATTTTTAATACTATATGTAAAAGTGGGGAACGGAAGTGGAACGGAGTGTCATAACATTAGGTTTCACTTCCGTTCCCTCTGCCTACCCTGCCTAGTGCGGGATACAGCGTGAAGCTGAAAAAAAAAGAAAAAAAATAAATATGTAAAAATATTCATCTGTCTGTGAGTATATCTATGACACCCTAGCTCTTGAATTAATAAAAGATTTAAGAGCTTTTTTCTAATCGAAAGCATTGTTCATCACGCGGGTTCAGGAGTAGAGGAAATCTAATGCCTAGACACTCAATTTCCCACCTGCTGTATAATTTTCGAAACAACATATCTAAAGTTAGTGTGTTTGGTGGCGGAACTCAACGCCGCTCTTTTCCTTGTTACCATATGGTGGGAACAAATATAATGCACTCCTTTCTGAGTGGGAATTGAACCCACAAAAGCTGTGATGACAACCATACACTGAGTGGCCGCAGCGACACGGCGACTTGAATGTTTAAAAGTTTCACATTCAACATCAAGTAAACTTTTTGTACAACTTTTCTTGTTAGCATTTGTTCAGTAGGATTTGACAAAACTTTTTTACGAAGAACGATTATTTGTTTAGAGAAGGTTCCATTTAATTTTAATATTTTTTGTAAAAAAACAAATTGAATTTTATATTATTTGAAGCAGCTCTTTAAATAACATTTTGAATGTTTTTATTTATGTTTTCGAATGTCAACAAGTATTGATATATAATTTAATACTAGATATTGAAATATTCTAAGGTATTTTTCAGCCGAAATAAAGTCAAAATATAGATTCGATTATATTAACAAAAATATTTTTTTTCAAAACGTATAAAAGTGTTAACGTACTTTCATACCGTCGATCGTTAGTCAGTCAAAAGGAAGGTGTCCAAGAGACGCGGGTTCCAATCCCGTTACGTTTAATTTGTTATACATTTTGCTAAAGAGTAATATTTTTTTTAATTTTTAAAACGTCCCAAAAAGCTACAAATCAACATACAATCTTCGTCCCAACAACTGTGTTCCGAATGTATCGAGGTTCGTTTAACGTTACTTACGTTTTGTCCAATTTACAAGGCATTTTGTATTGTTATCAGAGATAATTTTGTTACCAGAGATAGGAAATGAATATAATCGCTTTGACAGCTTAATTTCGCGCTTGGAATTTGTCTGAAAGACTGTGCATTTTGTTTTAATATGTTTAGATATGTCTGAATTTTATATTATTATTGAGGCCTGCTGTGGCGCAGTGCAAGCGTGGGTCGGTGACAGCGACAGGTAGTAGGCTCGATCTCCACTCGAGAAAATTAAATATTTCATATGTCACATTTTTCGATCCGGTTTCTTTTGGGATTTAGCCTAAAGTACGGTGCTGATAGAAAGTTCCAGAGTTCATCTCTAATTTGATATGTGCAGGACACAGAGCGCTCTCTAGGGTACAGTAGAGTACAGTAAACAAAAATACTTTATGTATATTTAATATATTACAGTTTACTAATAAAGTAATAAAAATAAAATAATTGATTTCTCCAAAAATAAATTCAAGCCATAACCATCACGTTAACGTATCAGTAGCGTAAGCTGATACGATGAGTTCATTATAATTTTCTCCTCCTGCACTAATGTATAGATTGAGGCCTATCGTTGTGGGTTGTTGGTTCGATTGCCACTCGAGGAAATGAGGAAATTATACTATTTTTATTATATACTTTTTTATTTTTTCTGTCTGATTACAAATTCGACAAAAACTGGAGAACGGAACGCAGAATATTAACACAAGGTTCCCAAGTTCCTTTTGCCTATTCCGTCATGGGCTGAGAAACAAACTATTGCAATACAATTGAGTGTAGCAGTACTACAGAACATTATAGCACCATGTTTAACACCTGTCTCATCCCGCGTTCGACATCGTACGTGATGTAGGCATTGCTCTTGAGATTATGTATATTTATTATGAATATTAACAATGGTCTGGTTTAACGTGTTGAAATATGCACATATTTTATACTTTGTAGGCAGATATTTCTTAATGAATTTAAAAAGGATATTGAAAGTACTCAAATTTGCGTTTTTTCTTCTTCTAACCAGAATATGTATATTTTTTGTAGTTTCATGTTACACCTGCACATAGCACGAGTAACAAAGGTATTTGGGAATCTTGTGTTGAGACATTCCTTTCCCTACTTTACATTGATGATTATTAGTTGATATATAATTGCGACATTGCGTGTTGAGTGGACGGTGAACGGAACTCAACGCCGCGCTTTGCCTTGATACAAGAACGTAAAAAAATAAATTAAATATTTAATTTTATATTGTGGATAATGTGGATTAAAATTATGATCAGTCACGTTTACAGCTGCACGCTACTGCTTCTGTACCATGATTAGTTCAATTAGTTTGATTAAAAAAAGTGTGTGATTTTGTTATAATTTATTTACAAAAAATTAAATTGTCATTCCTTTCAGAAACGCTCTCTACACAGAAGATAGCTTGGAATCATTTCCAAAACGAGATAATGTACCATCTTACACGGCATCACCTAAAGTAGACTATAGTAGTCAGTACGAACTAAAGTTGGAAGGAGAAGAAGACGATCCGGACATAATACCAGTACAATTTGGTAAGTTACTACAAGATACTTTTTTTTTTCAGCTTCACGCTGTGTCCCGCACGTGGCAGGGTGGGAACCTAGTGTTAATACACCCTGGTCTACTTTCGTTCCCCACTTTCCGCCGAATTTGAGTCATTGCGTGTTGAGTGGCGGAACTCAACGCCGCGCTTTTGCCTTATTACCAGAGCGAAGAAATGCAACATTAGGTATTTAAATTTAAAATATTAAATATTTCATTTCCTCGACTGGGGATCGAACCCAGAAACTGTCGGTTACAGTCACACTCTTGTGCCGCTGAGCCACGACAGGTCTCTAAAGCGTTAAAACACTTTGTATCGCCTACTTTCCGCCGAATTAAATGTATTGCGTGTAACGTGTCGGAACTCAACGCCGCTCTTTGCCCTGCTACCAGAACGAAGAAATGAAAATATAATATATTTAAATTGAAAATATTAAATATTTCGTTTCATCGAGTGGGGATAGAGCCAACATCCTGTCGCGTTCTAGTACAATTTTAAATAAATTATTCACCATTTCTAATTATAGAAGAGCTAATTGGTTACTCAAACTTATCAGCAATTCGGCAAATTCAAAGCAAACAACTGACTAAAACGAAAATAAAAGCTTAATTGCAGCTTTAATTCGTAGAAATTGTTTAAATTCACTATTGCAAAGTCAGAGCTTTTTATATATAGCATGGATATATTCTAGATATTCTTTAGCAAGGTAGACATTGGCTACCTAGAAATAAGATATCATGTTCCCTACGCACCAACCGTTATTTTCTATAGAATAATAAATGTGTACATCTGCCAAATTACTTTTTTTTAGCGTTGTATACTCGTGTACAGACATGTAGTGGCAGTGACGCACAAGCGTGTGATTTTAGATGCGACATGTTCTGGGTTCGATTCCTTCTCGAAAAAAAGAAATTTTTAACATTTTCAATTTAAATATTTAATGTTTTCATTTTTTCACTCTGGTAACAAGCCAAGCGCGCCGGAACGGAACGGAGTATCCTATCATTAGGTTCCCAAGTTCCCTCTATCTACCCTGACATGTGCGGGACACAGCGTGAAGTTGAGTGAAAGAGTTAGTGAGTATACTCGTATATTTTTATACCATTCGAAAGAGTAAAAAGGAATGATGTTTATTTTATTTTATCTCATCTCTCTCTCAATCTCAGCTTCACGCTGTATCCCGCACTAGGCAGGGTAGGCAGAGGGAACGGAAGTGAAACCTAGTGTTAGGACACTCCGTTCCACTTCCGTTCCCCACTTTCCGCCGAATTATGAGGCATTGCGTGTTGAGTGGCGGAACTCAACGCCGCGCTTTGCCTTATTACCAGAGCGAAGAAATGAAACATTAAATATTTAAATTGAAAATATTAAAAATTTCACTTCCTCGACTGGGGATCGAACCCAGAACCTGTCGATTACAGTCACACTTTTGTGCCGCTGCGCCACGACAGGCCTCGAATCGCCTTATTTTATTTTATGAAGTAGAAAATGCAAACTATTTTCGAAATTGTAAGAACTTTTAGAGAATATTTGTCAAGTTATAAACGTATATATTTTAAATGATATTCCACATACAGGAGCGAAAGACACTAAATTTAAAAACAAAAATTTGAATTAAGCAAGATTGGAACCCACGCCTTTTGGAAACCGTCTAAGCGCTCTGACCAACTAAGCCATTCGTTCTCTCACCAAGCTACGTCGAAAATCTTATATGCTTTTTACAACTTATTTATGTTGCTAAAATTTTAAATAAGCTGTATCAAGCGTATAAGAATTTCGACATTAAAATTTTTATACGTTTTTAAATTTATTATTATTCTTTCCTAAGTGTGGAATAACAATTTAAAAATCATAAAAATTGCATTCTCTCTTGCCAAACAGTAATTCTAAACAAATTGTCTTTGTAAAAATCTCCCTACAGAGATGCTAACAACATAAATAAGTTGTAACAAGCGTATAAGAATTTCTACTGAAGCTTGGCGAGAATGAATGGCTTACGAATGGCTTGGTCAGAGCGCTTGGAAGGCTTAGAAATGGGCGCGGGTTCAAATCCTGATTCGTTAAAAATTTTTAAACGTTTTTAAATTTAGAAAAATAAGAGGAAATGTAAAACTTTAAATTATAAGTTAACTATTAATTTTATACAAACTTTTATTTCTCCTGAGAATTTGCTTAGGCTATTAGCAGGTTTTCACTCTAATTACGTTTGCGACAGACAGAGGATTTAAAAAAAGAAGCTGAAATGATTTCAGAAATAAACTTCAATTATATTCAACTTGGTATTAAAATTGTTTTATAAAGCAATTGAAATCTAACTTGAGACCTGTCGTGGCGTAGCGGCACAAACGTGTGACTGTAATCAATAGGTTGTGGGTTCGATCCCCACTCGAGGAAATGAAATATTTAATATTTTCAATTTAAATATTTAATGTTTTCATTTCTTCGCTCTGGTAAAAGGCAAGACACGGCGTTGAATTTCGCCACTCAACACGATCGGGGATACGGAATGATAATTTTTACAAAAGATATAAATCAATTATTCTCATGGGAATATATATATTGCATTGCTGTATCGACAAATAATTTTATTAAATACCATATAACGGAAAGTAAACGTAGGCAGTTTCCATACTGTAGTTCTATGTAACTCTTTTCTCTAGTTTTCGTTTATGTTGGTGAACATGTAGGTTATCTTTTATTTTGTGTACTATGTATGACTTTGGTTACGATATTTATCGTCGCAGTGTAGGGCGGAATGTGAGTTTAAATTAATTTGACACAAATTCGGGCGAAAATTAAGTGTTTTCTTGATGGCTAAGTTTTTAAAAATTGCATTGATAAGATATTCAGAGGCCTGCTACAGCGCAGGGGAACAAGCTTGTGACTGAAAACATGACAGTTTGTGGGTTCGATCCCCACTAGACCAAATGAAATATTTAATATTTCAAAATAAATATTTAATATTTTCGTTTCTTCGCTCTGGTAACAAAGCAAAACGCAACGTTGAGTTCCTTCATTAAACACGCAATGCCTTAATTTCAGCAGAAAGTGGGCAACGACACGCAGTGACTTAGCACTAGGTTCCCAAGTTCCTTTTGTCTATCCTGACATGGGCGGGTGAAAACTGAAATGAATAAAATGTAAATTTGTATTATAATAACTTTTTTAAATATTTATTTTTTTATTTCAGATAAAAAACCAATAGAAAGTTCTATCAAAACTAATATTGACCAAGAAGATGAAGCTACCAAGCTTTATAATGACAGTTCTATAATCTTACCAAATAATGGTGTAAGTATATATAATTTAAAAAGTTTTTGTTTTCATTATTTAATCTACATGGGATAAGTTGAAATACTATTTCAGGTAATGTTAAATATATTTAGGCCTTCGTGGTTCAAAATGATTGCGTCTGCCTGTAAACGTGAGGTTTAACGGTATCATTTCCTACTTATAGGTACTATTATTTAAATGTTTTATTTTCTCCATGTTTGGTAGAAAAACATGCCTTTATTTGAGATTAGCGCTACAGTTCCATCCAACTTAGAAAAATGAAATAATCTATGTTTTAATTTTTTAGCTCTGGTAATCAAGCAAAGCACCACTTCACACACATTGTTAAAAAAATATAGCGGAAATAGAAGAACTAGAATTTTGCCATGAGAACAAAATGTTCTAACACTAAGTTCCCAGACGTCCATTAACCAACTCTTCTATATACAGCGCAAAATCACGTAATGCTACTTTATAAACATATAAAATTTCTTTTTTATTTTCAATATAGAGTATTTCCTTCGTAAATCGCGGTGTGACAGCGCGAGGAGTCGACATCACCGCCTCCAGGCTCGAGGTGGTCACCGCTTCAAGAAAAGTTCGAGAATCCTGCATATAGGAAATAAGTACACATGTAGATAGTAAATTACAAACAATTACTAAGATGTACAATGTATGAAAAAAATTGAAAATTAAATATTGTTTTTGTTTAATTTGTTTCAATGCAAGTATGGCAAAGTCAGTTAGCGACAAGAGGCACTGGTTTTTTTTTCTCATCACTATTTTAGGAACTGATTATCTAATTGAAGTAAATAATGTGTATTATATATGTTAGTTTTTTTGAGGCCTGTCGTGGCGCAGCGGCACAAGCGTGTGACTATAACCGACAGGTTGTGGGTTCGATCCTCACTCGCGGAAATGAAATATTTCATACTTCCAATTTAAATATTAAATATTTTCATGTCTTCGCTCTGTTACAAGAAAACACGCGGCGTCGAGCTCCGCCACTCAACACGCCATGCCTCAAATTCGACGGAAAGTGGGCAACGGAAGTGGAACGGAGTGTCTTAACACTAGGTTCCCAAGTTCCCTATGCCTAATCTGCCATGTGCGAGATACAAGGTGAAGCTGTAATGTTGATATTGTTGTTGTTGATGATGGATGTGAGTTCAATTTGGTGTCCGGTAAATCAATGTACATAATGTGTATGTTAAAGTGTTTTTTTTTATTTCTATCTAGTTAAATAAAGATTTAATGAAACAATATTCATTCTGAAACTCTTTCTATTTTCTTTGCCATTAAATATTTAAGTAATGAATTGAAATTTGTTATTCAATGCAGCGGTCCTTAAAATATATATACAAACAATCTCAGATGCAGCTTTACAGAATTCAATAGAGCTTTCACATTCACTGTTGTATTTGATAAGCTTTCTTTAGCTTTTTTATTCAAACTAAACTTATCACTAACTTCACAAAAAAATAAATGTATATATTTAAAATTCATTATTCATTTGGTTCGAAAACATGGCTACAAAACAGTTATTTTGTTCAATTGGTCACTTTTACCTTTAATGTATAGATATAATGTATTATCATACGATAAAAAAATTAGGATTTAAAAGTAATTCAGATAAGTAAATAAATAATTGTAAATATATAAGACCTGTGGTAGACGCATCGGACGCACATGTCGTGTCGTGGGTTCTCTTCTTACCTGGTTCTGTTCTCTTCTTCTTTCTCTCTTCTTCTTCTTCTCTGCTAGAAAAAAAAGTTTTAAGTTGATCATTTAATATTTTCTATTCCTCGCTCTGGTCACAAGCAACGTGGGGCGTTGAGTTCTGCTACTTATCACGCAAAGTCGCAAATTTTCCAGGAAGTGGGGAACGGAACGTAGAGTCACAACACTAGGTTCCCAGATTTCCTCTGGATACTCTGCATGTGCGGGATATAGAATGAAAATATATTTTTTGTAGTTCAAGCGGACTGAAGATGCGAGCGAGACAAATTAATAAATAAAGTAAAAATGTGAAAGTATAAGAAAAATATATATATTAGGAAAATATGTGGCAATATTAGAAGAGAAGTAAAGTTCCAACAAATTACTTCAAAAAGAGTTAAAATTATACATTATGTACAAATTAGTGTTCTTATTTAAACGTTCGCAAGATTAAATAGTAATATATAATATTGATTAGGTACTGAGCTCAAATTTTTGCGGAAATGTGCTTGTTTACACCACCATCGTACAGTGACAAAAGCTTGCGTTAAGCTTGCGTTAACGCGGTCCATTTTTCAATACATTCTGATCGTAAACAGATTGTCCATCTTTATATATTGTTTTATATAAATCTTAAAATGTATAGATAGAGACTTTAATTTGATTTCGAGAAATCTGTACATAATTGATTTCGACATTTTCTTAATATATTTAAATAAGTTTGCTCACGTTTATAACATTTTCACGTTAAACTAAGATGAGTGTGTCTATAAATGGATGGGTGACCGTTTAATTGTAGGATAGACTAAGAGTTCTTAAGTGTATTTTCTAGGTTATTGTACGAAAAATACAACACAAAATGATATCTTTTCGTTATAATGAGCTAAATTACACATATAACAAGGTTACTAAGATTTGCAGCTATTTTGAAGAAAAATAAGACTAAATATGTATTGTTTCTGATTTTGAATGAAGAAAAGCCGATCAGAATTTATAATGAATTTTTAGTATATTAGGCAAAAGTTTTTAGTTATAGTACTTTAAGAGTTGAGTTAGTGTTGTAATTGAGTTACTTTCAACTAACTTTTAGTGTTGCACTTGAGTTACTTTTAAGTAAGTTTTACCTTGTCTACTCGAGCGCATAAATAAAAGTAATATGAATGTAAACTTTTTTCGGAGAAAACACCCCACAACCATTTTGTTAATTGTACAAACATTGAACCACTGCACTGCGAAAGCGTCACTAATAATATAATTAATAGAATTATTGAGGCCTGTCGTGGCGCAGCGGCACAAGAGTGTGACTGTAACCGACAGGTTCTGGGTTCGATCCCTAGTCGAGGAAATGAAATATTTAATATTTTCAATTTAAATATTAAATGTTTCATTTCTTCGCTCTGGTAATAAGGCAAAGCGCGGCGTTGAGTTCCGCCACTCAACACGCAATGCCTCAAATTCGGCGGAAAGTGGGGAACGGAAGTGGAACGGAGTGTCATAACACTAGGTTTCACTTCCGTTCCCTCTGCCTACCCTGCCCAGTGCGGGATACAGCGTGAAGCTGAAAAAAAAAAAAGAATTATTTTATTTTATATCTCACAAAATTATCAATATTATCGTAATTATTAATGAGAAATTTATTATAATTGCTGATTGATTCACCACATCAAAGTAGCCACAGATTAAGCTGCAACGTTACAAAGTGTACCGAATATACTAAATAATGTGGTTTCGTCCAATATTAATATAGTTATACTGTGTTATCGGAACAGTAATGCTGTGAAACTGTGTATGTGAGCCCAATGGTTGGTATTTTCGTTCGATGCTCAGTCGAGAGAACGGTTGTTTGTTCGTCGTTTTAAGTGATATTCTGAAATGATAAAAAGATTAAAAATTATATAAAGACATTTAAAAAAAAAACCTTGCAAATTTAAACGTATAAGGATTGAATTAAGAATTGTTTAGCTCAATAAAAGTAGGTAAAGTAAGTATTATTTCATTTGGAATGAAATGTTTTTTGGCAGAGGGAAATTTCATGTAAATAGGCATATATTTGAATGAAAATTGTTTAGAAACAAAGGAAATTGTCGATTCAATCGTTTTAGGGCAAAATCGACTGAACTTAATAGTGATATTGTAAACGATGATTGTGAATGTTTTATTATAATAAACCATTGGTAATTGTTTTGTGTTTTATTATAGAACTAGACACCACCCGAGGCTTCGTCCGCTTAAACTGTCATAGCAAAATTTATATAATCTTCACGAACGTCGTAGGCTCGTCGGCCGTGTCGTATTTACATTGCTGTAAGGTTTTATTTAAATACGTTCAGTCGTTTTTGCGTGAAAGTGGAATGAATACATATCTTCTCATATTTTATAGTTTTAGTAAGAAGTAAGAATTGTTAGCTGTGAATTAATTTGTGTGGAACGGTGGACGGCCTTTACTAATTTAATTCTACTATTATTTTTTCAGTAGTTTAACTTCACGCTGTATCCCGCACGAGGCTGGGTAGGCAGAGGAAACCTGGGAACCTAGTGTTAAGATACTCCGTTTCACTTCCGTTCCCCACTTTCCGCCGAATTTAAGGCATTGCGTGTTGAGTGGTGGAACTCAACGCCGTGCTTTGCCTTATTACCAGAGCGAAGAAATGAAACAATAAATATTTCGATTGAAAACGTTAAATATTTCATTTCTTCGACTGGGATCGAACCCAGAACCTATCGGTTACTGTCACACGCTTGTGCCGCTGCGCCACGACAGGCCTCGATTAGTTTATTTCGGCCTTCATTAGTTTAATCGTTTATTTTTCACTTGCTTACAAGCAAATTAATAAATATATACCAATGATATCAAATCAGGATATTATTATGTATAAAAAAATATATACATCAAAATATTCTATATAATATTTATTAAAATAACCTTTAAAATACATCATAGAAATGATCGTAGTGGAGCGGTATAGCGTAAACAAGATAGGTGTGAGTTTGATTCCCACTTGGAGGATTTTCATTTTATAACTTCGGTTAATAGACAACAGCCAAATTTATGCATTAACTATTTGGACAACAGAATATCAATACTATTTCCCTTACTTACTTAATATAGAAATTACTTTTTTTGGAATGAGCTGTAATTAACGAAGGAAACTTAGTATAGGTACCCGCTGCTATGATTATATATCGGATTTTATATCGGAAAAAGCGCTAAGATATCTAGTCTTACATATAAATAACTGTTGCTTCATTCGTTGGGCAGCATGTGACTCTAGACGCGGCAGGTTGTGAATTTGATCCCCAGTCGAGGAAATGGAATATTTCATATTTTCAATTTAAATATTCAATTTATATATTACTTAATGTTCTTATTTCTTCGCTCTGGTGACAAGGCAAAGGGCGGCGTTGAGTTCCGTCACTCAACATGTTATACCTCAAATTCTGTAGAAAGAGGGGACCTGAACGGAGTGCCCTAATACTAGATTTCCAAGCTCCCACTGCCTACCTTACCATGTACAGAATACAGCGTGAAGCTAAGTAAGTAATTATCAAATTTAGCAAAACATTAGTACTTTGTCGAAGTAAACAGAAATCCTTCCATATACGATCCTCTAGCTAATTTTAATTATCCAAAGAAGCAACTCTCACCAAATTAATCCGAAGAAACACACATTTTTAGTACAATAAGGTATCATCTCATTTTCGTGAAAGCCGATCCTCTTCAATAGAAGCTAATGCTGAGAGCACGTTCTGTACTAACTCTAATTATGGAGTGCAAAAAGTAATAATGCATTTTTGTTTGTATTTTTCTCGAAATCTAAGGTTTTTGGTAATGAATATGGTCTTTTTTTAGCTTCTCAATATATCCTGCATACTGAAGGCCAGGCAAAAAGAACTTAGTATTTAAACACTTCGTGACCAATTTTTGTATTAATGTAGGTTAAGTGGCGGAACTCAACACCGCGCTTTGTCTTATTACAGTGGGAATCAATATCTCATTATTTAACATAACGATATTCAAACCCTCACCTCTTCCAGTACTTATACTTACTTATCTTACTTTCTATTATAACATAATATAGAACCTTTTACAAAACAAACGTCATTTCAGCTTAAAAAATTCTATGAGTTGTCATAATAGTAAATATTAAAGTAAGAAAATTTCTCTTTTTCCTATGAATTTCTTCACGCTGTATCCCGCACTTATCAGGATAGGCAGAGGGAACTTGAAAACCTAATGTTATGATACTCCATTTTCCATTTTCACTCAAATTTGAGGCATTGTGTGTTGAGTGAAAGAATTAAACGTCGCACTTTACCTTGTTACCAGATCGATGAAATGTAAACATTATACATTTAATTTCCTCGAGATAGAATCGAACCTACAACCTGTAGCGTCTACAGTTACACGTTTGTCCCCCAACACCACAACAAGTCAAAAAAATATAATAAAAGATATGAAATATTTACTTGTCAATCACTTGTTTGTGGTAGGTATTTGATATATCGGGTTCTGCCTGTAGGAAATTTGCGAATATTCATGTATTGAAAGCTACCGATTTTGATGCAATTTAAACAGTTCCTTAAATTGGAATATTAATTGTTATGTTTGATTCACAGGAATATCTTGATATAACTATAGTTTCCGAGATATCCGTGAGTAATTCTTTATATTTATTGAGGCCAGCTATATACATTTCAGCTCTCAGCTGCAGATTGAATAGAGTTTAATTCAATCTCTCAATTTAATTGCAAGCGAAGTTAAAAACAAAGAACGTCATTTAGCGCTCATTTACAAAATGCAAAAATAGCCGTAAGCGAGAGATATATTTGTGGGGACATACCGTTCGTAACATAATAAATGTGAAAGTTTGTGAAATCGGATGTTTGTTCTACTTTTACACAAAAACTACTAAACTGATTTTGATAAAACTTGATAGTAATATACCTTAGATATAAGAATAACACAGGTAATAGTTTATGTCAAAAAAATTTAATTTGCCTAAAATCGGTATTGGTAATGACGCATGTTGTACGACAGCAACACTAGGGTATAAAAGACAAAGTTTTCTCTGACTACCCCGCTAGAGATACAGCGTCAATATTTTTTTATCTTTACGATAGAGCACCAGGATCAGAAAATAAGAATAACTTATATCTGTGACAAAAAATCCCATAGATGTTGAGTTTACAGTCAAACACCATGCCATACCGTCCATACGAGTCACACGATAACCTCGAATTTACAGATAGGTACATGTATTTGTTTTTTTCTTATTTTAACTTCAAGGGATTCCTGACTTGATAGTAATATACCTTAGGTATAAGAATAACACAGGCAAGAGTTAGGAACCTAAGAAATTTCCGTTTATTTCTTATTTTAAGAGCATTGCCTGTTGAGTGGTGAAATTTAACGACGAACTGTGCCTCCTTACCAAAAACTGACCTCTAAGAGATATATAAACAAAAAAACATTTAAATCAAAATATTCGACGTAAATTTGAACCAACAACCATCAAAAAATAGCATTACCACTGCGTTACAGTATCTTACTTTCCTATTAAACTGCTTTAGCATATCCACGTTAGCATAAATTTAAATTTTTACACCGAAGCAATCAAGGGTTAATTACGCCGCCGTACTCCAAGTGACGGGCTTCCGCGCCTAACGACTCATTTCCTTGTAAAAATGACGCCTCGGACGCCTCGCATTGAGATTTTCTGTGAAACCCTTTTTGATTTTAACTTAGCTTGATTTTAGATACAAATTAAAAGGTAAAATGGTTTTATAATTATGGTATATTATTTGGGAACCTGGGAACCTAGGGTTAAAATACTCTGTTCCTATTAGGAAAGATTTTTTCTCCCGTTCCTAGAGCAAGGAAAGGAAAATATGTATTATTTTATATCCTCCTGTACTGCCGCATGCGCTGTAAGTACCTTTCCTCTTATTTTTTTTAAAAGTGAGATAAGTTGTATACCAATTATAATAAAATTATAGTAAGTAAAATGTCACAAGATATATCGCGTGATCCAAAAAGATATATTTAGCGTAGAAATTCTTCGGTATTTACCTAGATGTAGTATACACACACAACTCAATTGTCTTAACTTAGTTTTGTATGGCAAAATTCAGGTGAGCCTTTGTTGGTACCTTTTGACGTTAAATTGCAGTCACGGGTTATTTCCTTTCGAAAACGGTATAGTTTGAGTTTTGAGCTTCGGTATAAGATAAGTCGATTGTGTTTTATGTATTTGGTACTCTTACTCACTCTTACTCAGCTTCACGCTGTATCCCGCACATGGCAGAGTAGGCAGAGGGAACTTGGGAAACTAGTGTTAAGACACTCCGTTCCACTTCCATTCCCTACTTTACGCCGAATTCGAGGCATTGCGTGTTTAATGGAGGAAGTCAACGCCACACTTTGCCTAGTAGCCAGAGCAAACAAATGCAAACATTAAATGCAAACATTAAATATTTAGAATGAAACACTTTTAAGCGGATTAATCGCGTATATTGAATGATAAATATTTTTGGGACACCCGACGTTTCGAACACTTTACAGTAGTCCGTGACCACGGATTATATACAATACACGCCATTTTTCCGTTTAAAAGTGTTTCATTCAAAATGTATAACAATCGCGAAAATCAAAGACATTATTATATTAAATATTTAATTAGAAAATATTAAATATTTCATTTCCCCGCTGCGCCACGATATGCATCAATGTTGTTTATTTGGTAGATGATAATATTGGCAGTAATGTATAGTAGTAACGTATTAAATTCATTTTACATGCATATGGCATGACACGCTGGGGCACAAGCGTTGACAGGTTGTGTTTTCAATCCCACCGGAAATGAGATTTCTTCACTCTACTAACAAGCCAAACAATAAAATGCAAGGCTCAAGATCAACGGAAACAGGGGAATTAATATATTTTAATGAGTATGAAGTATTAACAACAGGTTCACAAGTTCCATATGATTACTCATCGCGGTATACAGTGTGAAGCTATATACAATTATTACAAATATACAATTCTTCTATACCAACTATAACGGCAAATAACTATTTAATTGCTATACAATCACTCACTCAGCTTCACGCTGTATCCCGCATATGGCAGGGTAGGCAGAGGGAACTGCTATACCTTAGTAGCAATCCGAAATATAATATCCAACTAAAATACATATTAAAGACAGACGAAGCCCGCTGGTTTCGACACTTATAAATTCAACGGCGGATGACAAATGAACAAAACGTCACGTTTCACAGTGAAATAATATATTACTTGAATTGAGAAGCCTTTAGAAGCGTCTGGTGGAAACGTTAAGCGTTGAAGTGGGATTATAATTATGGTAATAATTTTAGCTCTTTGATTACACTCTTGTTGTGGTACAGGTGTAGTCTTATTGTAATCGAGAAGGTAATGTGTTCGATTTTCGTTCGACCTGGAGGAAGCAATTATAAATATTTCATCGCTTTGGTAACATATACCCTATGTTACCAAAGCGAAGTAATATTTATGATGTATGTGTTGAGTTCTGCCATTCAAAAGGATATATTCATACTAGATTTTTGATATTTATTAATGTTTGGGAAAAATAATATATTACCAACAGGCTCCATCCACATATCCGGCTTTCGACGGGTTAAACCGTGAATCTAAAAGAAAAACTATTTTTTGGTCATCGTTATCTCAGTAATGTGATATATTTATGTTCTATTAAAAAAAATAACTAATTAATTCACTATGACTTTTGAAATATCGTTTATAAAAACCGGCAAAAATAATAAAATAAAAATAAATAAAATTAATGAATAATATATATGATAGACGATTTCATATACCCAGATAACTTAAAATAAATCAAAATCTCTCAATTGCCTCCAGAAAAATCGAACAGAACACCATCACAATTATAATTATATGCTCAAAAAATATGTTTACTAAGTAAAATATGTGTACTAAGCTTCACGCTTTATCCCACACATGATAAAGTAGGCAGAGGGAACTTAGGAACGTTACGTTAAGATACTCCGTTCCTTATTTTCCACCAAATATAAGGCATTGTGTGTTGAGTGGTGGAACTCAGCACTGTGCTTTGCTTTGTTACCAGAGTCAAGAAATAAAACCATTAAATATTCAATTTGAATATTTAAAATATTTCCTCCAACCCGTCGTTTACAGTCACACGTTTGTGTCGCTGCACCACGACAGGCTTCATAAAAATAAACATGATAATTATAATTAGTTTAACACATGAATTGAAAACTTCAATTTAACGTAAAGTATATACGTACTAGCTATCAATGTTATAATTAATCGTTTTAATCCAGAGCTTTACCAAAATGATTAAATTGATGAATATCCATTCATCATTTGGCATTTTTTCTGTTTATTTGTACGTGGAAATAATTATTATTGATATTGAAATTATTATGGATGAAGGAGTTATGGATTTAAATTTGCAATTTTTTTTGGGATGAGAATCTATTGTTAAGACACTTCGTTCTACATTCCGCCAAAATCAAAAATAATATAATTTCCTATTATTATGAGAATTTTCCTATTATCCTATTCCTTTTTATGTAGTAATTTTATCTTTGCTAATAAAGCAAATTGTACCAATGAATTCTACATATAATGCCTCCAAAATGCGGGGAAAGTGGAAATAAAAAACTGATGTCTTAATTAGAATGAAGTCTTCTAAGTTCTTTCTATCTACCCTGTTATATGCGGAATAAGGCATGAAAAAATATATAGTATTTGTTTATCAAAATAATATAAAGGTAGTATTAACTACTTAACTTTAGGTTTCCAAGTTTCCTCTGCTTACTCTGCCATGTACGGATACAGCGGGAAGCTATAAATCTCTCTCTCTCTCTTTCTCTCTCTCAGCTTCACGCTATATCCCGCCCATAGGAAGGATAGGCAGAGGGAACTTGGGAACCTAGTGTTAAGACACATCGTTCTACTTCTGTTCCCCACTTTCCGCATAGTGTGTTGTGTGGCGGAACTCAACGCCGCGTTTTGCCTTGTACGAGAGCGAAGAAATGAAAACATAAAAAAAATAAATTATATATATTAAATATTTCGTTTCCTCGAGTGAGGATCGAACCCACAACCTGTCGTTTACAGTCACACGCTTCTTCTCTCAAATAACAATAAATCAATCACTTATATATTATATTTTAAAATAAAATAAAATAAGACCTTAAAACATTTTTATTACATAAACAAACATACATTTTCAAAATCATTAATATTTTAAGTCCACAAGTTAATATTTAAAGCAAATTCGATATTAAGATTTCTACACTGTTAATAATAAAAATCTACTTCTCTCTCGCCTCCAGTAGTTCAGAAAGATGAATCGTTCGTTTTAATTGCATTTAAAATCTGCAAAAAACGTGCTTACTTTTAATATAAGGCATTAAAAATTAAAGGGAAAATTGTAAAATACTTTCTTATTCAGTATAACGCTGTAACCTGTACATATTAGGGTAGGCAGAGGGAACTTGGGAACCTACTGTTAAGGTACTCTGTACCAATTAAACCACTTCCGTTTCCGAATTTCCTTTGAAATTAAGGCATTGCATGTTTAGTGGAGGGATTCAACGTCGCTCTTTCCTTGTTGCCAGAGCGAAGACATAAAACTTTAAATATTACTTTTCCCCAAGAAAGTATTGAAATGAAGGGGGAAAATGAATAATTATATATTTTAATTACTTCGTTATGGAATTAAGACCAAGCATGACGTTGAGTTCCGAACTATGAAAAGGGAGACACTCTGTTCTCCAATTTCCACAAACTTTTCAAGATATTTCATATCGTTGGCGCAACTCAACGCCGCAGTTTATCTTGTTACCAGAGCAAAGACATAAAAAAACAATCCATGCTATATATACAGACGCTTTCCATCCTACCTTTGACTTTATATATGTATGTTAGTCGAGTACGGGGTCTTTTTACTTTAAAGTTATTATACGTCAAGTAGCAGAACGAGCGCCATCTATTAGACACTGGGTATATATACATTTTTTTGGCTTCACGCTGTATCCTGCAGATAGCATTGTGGGACTAAGAATTATGGATACAATTTTGTGTTGAAATTACTCAGCTTCACGCTGTATCCCGTACATGGCAGGGTAGACAGAGGGAACTTCGGAATCTAGTGTTAAGACACTCCGTTCCACTTCAGTTTTCCCACTTTCCGCCGAATTTGAGGTATTGAGTGTTGAGTGGCGTAACTCAACGCCGCGTTTTTGCCTTGTACCAGAGCGAAGCGAAATTAAAACATTAAATATTTAAATTGTAAATATTAAATCTTTCATTTCCTTGTGTTCCACTTGAAATTAAATATTTAATATTGTCAATTTATCGCTCTGGTAATCACGGCAGAACGTGCAATTAAGTTTTATTAACTTATTTATTAACTTATTTATTAATTACTTAACACACAATGCCTACAGAAATCAAAAATAATTTAATGGGAACAGAGTGTCTTTACACTACGTTCCCGTGTTCTCTCTATCTAGAGCGTTAAGCTAAAAGAACATTTACTACGTAAAATATCATAAAAAAATATCCTTAAAGTCACCTGAGTCAAAATAAGTATATAATTAAACACGACGCCTATCAACGACGCCGGCACGCTCAGGTCAAGTGTGTATTTAGAAGAATCTGCATATCGAGGCTGGTACGTCCTTACCGATTGTAGCCATCGCTTTGTGAGTTTTCTCGTAATACTTTTGTCTGAAATCATATCTAATATTGTTTTCTCATCATATCTAAAATAGATGTTTGTTTAACAAAAGTACTGATCAGATTTTGATGAAACTTTTAATTAAATAAAAGAAAAAAATGTAATCTTTTTATTGTAAATAAAAAAAAAATGCTTATTATTTTATAATTATAAAATAACTACAAAACCAGAAATTCGTAATCTTGTATTATGTGAGATGTAAGAGATATAAATACAACAGGCTCCTTTTTTTTCATTCCCATTCGAATTTAAAGAATTTTCCTATTAGTGCTTCTATATAACCAATACTTAACCACCATTCATGCCAATTTTCTACTTTTAATCCAGTTATTCCAAGTATGACTTAAAAACATTCATAATAACAACTTTGAGGCCTGTCATGGCGCAGTGGTAGGAGAGTGTGAACGTAAATATGAAAGGTTAAAAGATCGAGTCGACTCGAGGAAATAAAATATTAAATATTTTCATGTCCTCGCCGTGTTTATGAAGCGTAGCGCGGCGTTAAGTTAAGCGACTCACGCAACGCCAAAATCCAAATTAGGGAATGGAACTATCGTAATACTAGGTTCTAAGGTACCTGCCTACCTGGGATACACCATGAAGCTAAAAAAAAATATAAAAGGCAATATAAATAATTATTATATGTTTTTTTTTTGTTAAGGCTATTGTTTGTAACAAATAAACGAAAGTTGCTTACAAACTGTTCAATTCATTAGGGCTTTGGTGTTTAAATATGCTCCTATGCCAAGATTTTTAATCAAAAAAATCTGCTCTCTGAGCGAGAATCGAACCTTTGGACTAATAGTCACATGCTTACTCACTGCACCACAACGGCCAAGCCAGAGATTTGCTCCATTGTTAATTACCATTTGATGGAAAATCAAAACACAATCTCGCCGCCAATGCTTGCATAAGATTTTTACACAAAATACTTGTAGTATATGCTCCAGAGGCCACTTTGAGTAAAGCGTAGCTTGATCTCAAAATACGAAAGATAAGATAAAATGAGAATAGATTATTCTGAAATGTAAAAGAAATTACAATTATTAATTATACATAATTAGACGTGACGTAGCAATACAAACGTACTACTTTCAATACGACCAGTAGTGAGTTCGATTCATACCAGAGGATGAAATGAAATATTTAATATTTTCAAATTTAGTAACTATCAAAACCAACCTATCTATCATTTTACAGTCACACAGTCTTTGCTAATACTTTTTTAATTGGAAGATCAATTGATGTATAAGTATTTCTACAATTCAAGTTAAAACTGATATTCTTGTGTATTTTTTTGTTTCTATTTAATAATGTACTATCTTTAATTATGTAATAGATATTGAAATAAATAAAACTTACCGGATTCCCCAGAAAAATGATAGCCCCATAAATTGTATTGGTAATCGTTATCATAAAATGCATTAATGCTATCTGTGGAAATTTTATCAATTTATTAAAAATGATTAAATTAAGTTAAAAAATTCCCTCCCAAAAAGGCACTACTGTCGGTCGGCCACTGCACCACGACAGCCCAGGCAGAATTTGTTTTATTAAACCAATAAAATATAAACATGTCTAATAGCGAGTATATATATGTCTAATAGCGAGTATATAGTGAAGGAAGCCATATGGTATGGACGTGCGGTAAAAATTTTAATTTAGTTTATCTCAGATGGCTCAGAGTTCAATTTCTCATCCTACTAATTGGAATATAATTAAAAAAAAAACGATCAATTCATATTTTAATTATATACGGTACTAAAATAAGAAATCATTTTTTTTGTTATAACTATCCGATTATCAAAAAATATGTCAGTAACTTACAGCTGACACTGAAAATTATTGACAAAATCAGCTTTAGAATTATTGATAAAAAACTAAATGAAAATACTTGATTTGAGGATAGTTCAAGGATATGTTTTGTTATTTTCTTATATAGAATATTTTCAAATGAAATACTTAATATAAAAAGTAATTTTATTTCTACGCTCTGGTAACAAGGCATGGCGCGGCATTGAGTTCCGCCACTCAACACGCAATGCCTCAAATTCGTCGGAAAGTGAGGAACAGAAGTATCGCAATGGGAACGGAGTGTCTTACAATATGTTCCTGATTTCCGTCTGCTTGTAACATACGGAATAAACCTTAACTTGTTAATTTAGAAGTTTTATATATTCTACAAAACAATCAAATAGAAATTAAACGAAGATACTTTATACTTACATTCAAACTAAAATCTTTATTAAAACTTGATGCACATATCAAAACATGTCTGTAAATTCTCATTCCTGCTGCTGGTGTGACTTGAGATGACAGTTCTAACTTCATATTAAATTCATTTATAAGTAAATAATAGAACATCAATTCTGAATCATGAGCTGCAAACGCTGCAGCCAATGTTAAAATAACACATGGTGATAATTCCAATAGTTTTAAGCCGATCACATCAAAAATAATAGTAAATACACTTATCATTGTATATTTCATTACAGTTTTATTTTCATTCAATTTATCGTTATTTATCAAAAATATATCACATTTTGCATTTAAGAGACGCAGTGCTTTAAGAGTTTTTGTTCGTCTGGCTGATGCTAGTGTTAGATAAACTGCCTCAGTACCAACTATATACATTAGAACAAAAACATAAGATAAAATCGAGTTAGCTTCTCTTTTATCTAAATTTACGTTGAAAATTTCGTAAAAATAACAACTGGTTATAATTATAGCGGCTACGGAAAATATAAGATTACCAATAATTCTCATATTTCTATTTCTAAACAAAAACGATCGATTGATACAGACAGCGTTTTGTAACATAATGAAATTTCGATATTCGTTATTTATATACATTGCTATGAGCTTTTCAAAAGTTTGTCAATAAAATTGAACTTTTGGTAATATATACACGACTGCTTTTGATTACGCCACGTTTTAAATTAAATTATTGATTTTACATCAACGTCTCTCGGGACAAGTTTTGTGACAGCCTTTTTGATAGCATAATTTGATGCAATCATTTTAATGTATGTTTTTTTTTTATTTTAAAAAATAATTGTTCTACATATATAAATTATATTATCGCTATAGAGTTGATATGTGTTCAAATAAATATTTCGGTTTTAATAATATTATAAATGTTATATATTACTTTGAAGCCTGTCGTGGACATTTACATGTCCAGGGACAGTGTAAATGCGTTAAGTTATAGGTTCAATTGCTACTCGAGGAATTGAAATATTAAATATTTACCTATGTAATATTTTATACTTTCATTTCTTCGGTAACGAGGCAAAACACGGCGTTGAGTTCCACCATTGAACACTCAATGTATCAAATTCAGCGAAGTCAGTTGATTGAGTTTTGATTGTTGATGAATCGATTAACTTAAACATCAAAATGGGTTAACCCGTTTGGGATCTAGACCGCCATATGGGAACAAACATGTGTATGTAACACACCCAGTATTTATATATTACCCTCGTTGGTAACCGGTAAAAAGAACAATTATTATTTTGTTTTATTATTGTTAAAGTGTTATTCTACACTTAGGACAGAAAACACTAAATATAAATTTAACGAATTGTCTTTGAAATATGACAAAAGGTAAAGGTAAAATCTGTAGGGTACAGAGATGCTAATAACATAAATAAGTTGTAACAAGCGTATAAAAATTTCGACGTAGCTTGATAAAGAACGTATGGCTTAGTTGGTCAGCGCGCTTGGACGGCTTCCAAGAGACACAGATTCAAGTCCTGCTACGTTTAAAATGTGTATACGCTTTTTAAATTTAAATTTAGTAACTATTAATTTAAAGCCGCTGCAGAATAGCGGAAATGCTATGCTATCCAATAGCAGTTTCCAGTAAGACTGGAAAAAAAATATTAATATTAGTTGACTGCACAAAAATGTAAATTGGTGCTTTATAACTATATGTTAATAGCCTAATTGAGTAATAAATATTTTGATTTTGTCTGTCATGATAGCGAGGTGCAATTGTGACTTGATTAACATCATTTTTTTGTTATCACTATTTGTTATCATTTCTTTCAAATACACTGAATAATAAGATTATCTTTCCCTACTACGCTCTTTCATAGGCTTAGAGTTCCAAACTTGTAACAGCCTATTCAGTAAGTTCTTATATGAACGTATAAAAATAAGAATTTGACCGAACTTGATGAGAACGTGTGGCTTAGTTGCTTAGAGCACTTGGATGGTTTTTATGAGGCGTGGGTTCAAATTTTGCTACATTAAAATTTTCATGTTTTTAAATTAATAAAATAATATTATATAATCATTTTCCATCCTTATTTATTAATTTGCTTAACATATATAATGACATAAAATGGATTTGGCATCTTCTCACTGTAAGCCGAAATGGTAATTTAAAATTTTATTTTAAATAATGTATATAAATTGTAATATCACGCTGGTTCAAACTTCAATCAATATCGTTTAAGTGCTGTGACGTTATTATATTCAACGACGTAACCTGGGTGAGTCGCGTCCTTTCAATTCTTACGGATAGGATACGATTTTTATTTTCTTCTTTTTTATAGTTATATAAAGCTTTTGTAATTTGATATATGAAGGTAGTTACTATACAAGTAAGATTGGCATGTCATACCATTCACTTCATCTATAGCGTAGACAAAAAATGTATAGGTAAATGTAAATTATAACATAAATATCTGTGATACATTAGAAGATAAGTAATTATATAACATATATTTTTTATTTAGATAACAAAGAAAAACGTGGTTGAATTCCGCCACTTAACACGTTAAATCTCCAGAATTTGGCGGAAACTCATGAACGAAATTTTTAATGGAATCTGGGTGTCACATTGGATTCCCGGGTTCCTTTAGCTACCTTGCTATAAGGTGAGTGAATTATTTATCTTATAGATAATCTATAACACATATATATATATATATATATATATATATATATATATATATATATATATATATATATATATATATATATATATATATATATATATATATATATATATATATATATATATATATATACACATGGAGTGTTGAGACCGTTCTCCTCATTCCACAACATAATTTCAAACAGTTTATTATCGGACGATTTAAACAAGCCTTTTATGACAGCAAAATGTCCCCGTCAAGAGCCATAACCCGCGATTAAGATTCAGTCACTATCCGGTGCCTTGCAATTTCCACCTGAAAGACGCTAATTTTCCATAAGAAACGGGAAGCTCTTTTCTAACTCATTCTGACGGTTATTAAAAAGTAATTATTAGCGTTTTACTATTATAATTGTTTACAAAATATAATTAGAGAATAAAATATGAGAATATTGAAGCCTGTCTTGTGAGTTTGATCCCCACTTGTGGAAATCAAATATTTTAAATTTTCTTGCTCTCTGTAACGAGATAAAGCGCGGCGATGACTTCCGCCACTCGATTCGTTTAGAATTAAACACAAAGTGGTAATAAAACGTTCATTCTATCATGTACCAAATTATGTACGTAGGGAACGAAACGGAGTGTCTAAACACTAGATTCCTAAGGTCCTCCTGCCTACCCTACCAAGTGTGGGATACAGCGTAAAACAGATCAAATCGTGTCATTAAGTACGTAAGCTTGATAATGAAGCGATATTCTTTCTGACTATACTTAATAAAATATTCTATATGTGTTTTTAGCTTCTAACTGTTTTCTGCTATAGCAAGGTAGGCAAAAGGAACCTGGGAACAACTTTCCTATATAGTCTTAAGGCATTGTATGTTAAGTAGTGGGACTTAACGCCGCGACCTACGACATTAGCAAAGCAAAGGAGTGCAAATGTAAGCATTTCATGCCCCTTGTAGAAATTGAATCACCAACTGTAGCGTTTACAGTCGCAAATATATGAATAATTATATTGATTGTAATTCATTACGTACGTTATATTCATAAAATAAGCTGAAAATAAAATATTCATTGTTTTTCACATAATTTACTTTGTCGCACTAACAATAAGCCGGGCTATTCAACGTTATGAAATCCAAATTAAATTAAGCTGCAGCTTAGATTCGTCTATGTTTCTCGTGTACAGAGTTTAGATAATTAAGTTAGAGCTTATAAAGTTTTGCCGTTGGCCCAAGTTAAGAGCGATTAGAGAGAATATATTTTTAATTGTCACTTAAATTGATATTAAAATAAAAAATACATTAAATAATAATACGTCTAAAAATTTACGGAGAATGATTTAATTTATTCTAGAAGCAGAATTATTTTAGATTTTTTTTTTCAGTATTGCGATGTATCTCGCTAATAAAAGAGGAGGAGGTAAATTGGGAATCTAGTGTTAAGACACTTTGTTTCTATTAAGACTCAGCTTAACGCTGAATCCCGGACACGGTAGGGTTGGCAGAGAGAACTTAGGAACCTTCTTTCGGTTCCACTTCCGTTTCCCACTCTCTGCTGTATTTGAGGCATCGCATCTTGAGTAGCAGAACTCCACGCTGCGCTTTGCCTTGTAACCAGAGCGAGAATGAATTTGAAAATATTAAATATTTCATTACCTCGAGTGGCCCACCATGCAACAAATTTCAAGTGTTCTGGTTTGGTACATTCAAGTTAAATAGTTATGATTATAAGGATACGCCTTATTTCACTTATAGTTTATCCACTTTCCAAAGAATTGTCGAGACATTGAGTGTCGGCCGGCACGCGCTTCTGCTCTTTACCGGGGTAATGATCGAAAAATATGTAATATTTAATCCTTTTAACCTAGAATCAAATTTTAAACCATTGATGGAACAGTTATTATTGTGTTTACAGTCGCACCGCAAATGAATTTAAAAATAAAAATTTAAAAATAAATCATCAAAAACTCTTTATGCTTATAACTTAAATATGTAAATTAGCGACACTCAAGTCTTGTCTTCTATATAATTGTCGCTGGAATTAAGCTTCTATGCACAAACGCCGTCGTAATTACTGTACGCTTTTTAATTTCACTAACTAAGACTATCGTGACACAGTTGAGACTTACCTATAAGACTTAATGTAAAGGTTGAATGTTTAAACACTGACATCTCATGTTCTATGGAAGATGGTATCTCATGTTCTATTGGAGTGGTATCTCATGTTCTATGGAATGGTATCTCATGTGGTATGGAAGATGCTTAAATATTATTTTGCACTCGCTTGCATTTAATTATAATGTTTTTGCCTTCGTGCATGATAATGTGTAATTCATATTATTTACAGAGTAGAGATGACCTTTAAGAGATTTTGTTGATCATTTTTGTTACTCCATTGCAACTCACATTTTTGTTATATATACTTGGCCTGTCGTGGCGCATTGGCAGAAGTGTGTGACTGTAAACAACAGGTTGTGGATTCGATCCCCACTCGAGGAGATGCAATATTATAATTAGAAATTAAATATTTGATTGGGATATTTAAATTGTAAGACAACAATACATTATTGTTTTTAGTTTTACACTGTATACTACTGTATCTTGCACATGGCTTTGTAGGCAAAGGAATTTTAGTATCTTCATAAGCTTTTTCGAGTTAATGGGCTTGGATTTAAATATTAAGTTTTAGTGTAATGTAGATGAGAAGACATAAGTGTTGTGATATGGAGTGAAATTTTGCTTAAACAAGGATTATGAAGATTGATACATAGCATGCCGTGTACTGGTTATATTAGGGTAGGCATAGGGAACTTAACAACCCAGCGTTAAGAAAGTTAATTTAACCGTTCCGTTCCTTACTTTTTACTGTATTTTAGGCATTGTGTGTTAAATGGCAGAATACAACGCCGCATTTTGCCATGTTACCAGAGCGAGGAAAGAAATTATTAATTTGTGTGGAGATTAAACGCATAACCAGTCAAGGTTATAGTTGCACATAAGAGTCTCTGCACCTTAACTTGCATGAAATAAAAAATATACAAATAAAATTTGCTGTACTGTTTAGATTTACGTTGCAGAGATTACATTAAGGCATGGCGCAGAGGTACAAGAGTGCAACTGCAAGGTTGGCAGGCTGGTTGTGGGTTTGAGCACCACTCAAGGAAATTAAAAACTTGAATTTCTTGCTCTGGTAGTAAGACAAAGTTCTGCCAATAAACACGCAATACTTCAAATGCAGCGGAAACTAGTAGGTTGTCAAGTTCCCTCTGCCTACTAGTTATTGGCAGTCTGCAGAGAATCTGTAGAATAATAATATTTACACTAAAAATGGTTGGAATTATTAAATTTTAACATACAAATATAAGAGATATATCTTTTAAATACTAAACAACACAGCTGCATGATTATGTAATAATTAAATTGTAAAAATAACATAAAAAAAGAAACTGTGGAATTTCTTTTCTGTCTGTTAATTTATGCTTTGAATTCATAAAAAATACTGAACAGGAATGTATGAAAATAATTAATAACAAATATATTTGTACTCTACATATAGAGCATATTTATATATGAGCTTGAATCGAGTGTTAATGATTTTTTACTTGTCTCAACTTCACGCTGTATCCCGCACAAGGCAGGGTAGGCAGAAGGAACCCGGGAACCTAGTGTTTAGGCACTCCGTTCCACTTTCGTTCTCCACTTTCCGCCGAATTTGAGGCATTGCGTGTTGAGTGTCGTTACCAGAGCGAAGAAATAAAACATTAAATATTAAATTGAAAATATTAAATATTTCATTTCCTCGACCGGGGATCGAACCCAGAACCTGTCGGTTACAGTCACACATTTGTGCCGCTGCGCCACGACAGATCTCACCATCAACTGATTTTTTACTTCACGTCTTTTATTTAGATTTACATAGAGATAGCCTTGTAATAAACTTGTCGATACCATTACATCTACCACACTTATATTCAACTCTATATATTAGGTTTTTTAAGATTTAGGCTGAAGTACGTACATGACAGGATAGGTACAGGGAAATAGGGAACCTAATATTAAGACACTTCGTTCCGTTCCCCACTTTCCGCTGAATTTGAGATATAGCATGTTGAGTGGCGAAATTTAACGCCGCGTTTTTCTATTTTACCACAGCAAAGGAAACAAAAATATTAAATATTACATTTCCTCGAGTGAGATCGAACCCACAACCTTTACCTTTACATTAACACGCCTGTGCCAATCCACCTCGACAGGCCTCCAACTCTATATTAATTGATCAACACAAAATTTAAGTCTCTACATTTCATTGCATATTTATTTAACTCCTTTAAAGTAAACCACAAACATGTAGTTACATATAAAAATGAAACTAACCAACTTATGTCACACAGTGTCTTCATATAATATACGAAAATGAAAACTCATCACAAAAGCGAAAGAAATGGTAAACATAGACTTTCCTTATTTAAAATACGGTATAGAACTAAAAAAACCTGTTAATAACGCCAAAACGGCACAAACAAGCTGGGACAGATGGATAAACATACTTTGTGATGCAAATCTGAGCTACTTCAGCTGAGTTGAGCTAAAAGACTCTTGTGAACGCCGTCAGAATTTTTAGTAAGCCGAAAATAGTTCACTTAGTATTGTTCACTTTGAAATACTTTAATATATGAAATATTTTTAACTTAACTGGTATTTCATGCATCGTGAATTTATAAACAGCTGAATTTATTATTTATATTTAAATGTATTATAGAGGCACAAGTGTGTGCCAGTAAGGAACAGTAAGTTCGAGTCTCATTCAGGTAGTGAAATATTTAATATTTTAATTTTTTCGGTCTGGTATTAAGGCAAAGCGCGGCGTTAAGTTCACCCACTTAATCTCGTCTTAATACTATGTACCTTTCCCCTTCCTCGTTATAATTATCTTTGCTTATTTCTCAAGCGTGAAACATGAGGCTAAAAAATTGTGTCTGTTTATGATTACTAAGTAATCGTATTTTTTAAACAAAGTTGCAAGTTTTGAAAACGTTGTTCATTTATCTATTTGTCACTTTATTTGATTGATTGAATCCTCGGAACAGCTTAATCTTTATTCTTTATTAATTGGAATTTTCATGGAAAAGAATCCTTTCTATCTTATGGAATAATATATAAACTATTTTATGTCTCCGAATTCTTGCGGAACCTATGTGTGAGCGAGATCTGCCGTAAACGCTAGAATAACCGTGTTTGCCGTGCGCGTCTACCCATCGCCTGCCTACAGAAATATGAAATAACTGAAACTTTCTTACATATAGAATAAGATTTGGGAGCAACAAAATTTCAAAAAAAATGAATTACTATTTATTTAGTATACACATTCCATTTATAGCATTAAATAATTATATAAATGGTGGTTATAAAAACAATTAATTCTATCATAGATACGAAACGAGTCAGTGTCCGTCATCTTATTTTAAACTAAGAAAAATGTCACAAAACCATATTTTCCAGCCAAAATCTACCTATTAATTTGAAAACACGATACGACAAGTATAAAACAAACTGCAGTACAGCTAGCTGTACACAGCGGTGTAACGAAGCACGTGACTCGTCCAGTAATGAAGCTGTCCTCAATTCTGGTTCTAGTTATTTCGTACGATAATACTTCGGTGTTAATGTTTTGGTTAAACATTTTATTTTTTAAGTTATTTAGAATATAAGAGGCCGGTCGTGGCGTAGCGGCACAAACGTGTGACTGTAACCGATGGGTTGTGGGTTCGGTGCACTTTCGGGTAAATGCAATATTAAATATTTTCAATTTAAATATTTAATGTTTTCATTTCTTCGCTCTGGTACAAGGCAAAACGCGGCGTTGAGTTTCACCACTACCAATGTCATAAATTCGGCAGAAAGTTGTGTAACGAAAATGGAACGGAGTGTCTTAGCACTGGGTTCCCAAGTTCCGTCTGCCTACCCTGCCATGTGCAGGATACAACGTGAAGCAGCGTGAGTGAGTGAGTGACTTTCTCATTTCTTCGCTCTAGAAACAAGGTAAATCAGCGATAAGAGGTCAACTCAAGTATCTTAGTAGGAACGAAATCTAAACATTAGGTTCTCAAGTTTTATCTTCCTGCCTGTTATGAGTAAAATACGACGTGGTACTAAAAAAAATTTATTATTAAAGCTATTACCATCGTTAGACGCTAATCACAATCACATCATGGTTTTATGTCATACCATAATAGCTTCATAGATCAGTTTAAAATTGTACGTAAACAATATAAAAAAAAAAACAAATTTTAAGATTTTAAAAACAAAGTAAATTAGAATACAACCCTAATAAATTATTCGGTCCTCGAGAGACGTTTTTTGTGCCTGTTATATTTACATCGTAAAGAAAGTATTGAAAGGTCTATACAATTTTATTCTTCTTTTTTAAAAAAAAATTATATGCCGATGCAAAAATAGGTGTGTAATAAGTTCAAACAGTATGTTTTTCTACGTGTCAGAACAGTTTGCATTACTAACTTAAAATTCCTTGGCGTTAAGTTTCTACTTATCTTTTGTTATATATATATATATATATATATATATATATATATATATATATATATATATATATATATATATATATATATATATATATATATATATATATATATATATATATATATATATATATATATATATATATATATATATATATATATATATATATAAAACAGTGTAAAGAGTGGAATTTGAATCCACACCTAATAGAAACCGTCCAAGCCCTCCGATCTTATAAATCACATGTTCTCATGTAGCTGACATAGAAATTTCTAAAATTGAGAGTTTTTATTTTCAATATTTTCTGGCACTTTTAATTAGATAATTAATCATGATATGATACAAAAATTTACTCATTAAATAATTTTTGAAAACATGTGGATTAAACAAAAAAATAAACAGAAACGTTGTAAGCTGTTTCCATATATTACAGAATGTTAAATTTCAGCTCTTCATTGTTAGGTATCAAAGATTTATTACAGTCTAGACAGCAATATATTAACAAAAACTGAACCTCAATAGTATCAGAAGAGCAATTTACACACTGTCTAGTACAAAATATAGACTTACACAATAGAGCAATACGTAACTCAAGAAGATTATTAATAGTTTCGGGTATTTCAGGTGATTCACAAAAGCGGACTAAGGCGTGATTATAATTTACAAGATGTACCTATATTTATTATATATAGTAATAAGGTGTGAGAAAGGGAGATGTATTTTTTTTCGACACTGTTCACTGCGGCATTGGAGGATATTTTCAAGCTTCTAAAATGGAAAAGATACGGTATCAATATAAATGGCGAGTACCTTACTCACCTTCGCTTTGCCGTTGATGTGGTTTTACTGGCTGAGACCTTAGAAGACCTGAACACTATGCTCGAAGATCTCAGTAGTGTGTCTCAAAGATTAGGTCTAAAGCTTAACATGGATAAGACGAAAATAATGTCGAATGCCCATGTTGTACCTGCTCCAGTTAGTATTGGGAACACGATCCTCGAAGTTGTTGACCATTATCTATACCTGGGGCACACGGTCCGGTTCGTCTGTCTTCTCTTGCGGGCAGACTGAGCTCCACTGCATATGCTGTTAGAAAAGTGAGGCAGCTTACGGACGTTGATACTGCACGCCTAATCTACTTTAGCTATTTTCATAGCATATTGTCCTAGGGAATATCACTATGGGGCATGCTGCAGATATCGAATCTATATTCGAAATTCAAAAAAGAACAGTTTGAGCCGAGGGAGCTCTGGAATCCCTGAGAGATTTTTTTTAAATTAACGGGTATTCTTACGGTGGCATCACAGTACATATATGATAATATAATTCTTGTTCGGAAAAATAGCCACAATTTACTAAAGAATAGTGACAGACATGATATCAATACAAGAAGTAAAAACAAGCTGATCACTCCTAGTTTTCGTATTTAAAAAGTTAGTAAGTCTTCTATGGGACATGGTACACGTATATATATAATAAAATTCTACAAGTAATTTTAAATTTGCCACTTCAAAAATTTAAAGTGAATGTTAAAAATATATTGTAAGGCAAAACTTATTATTTAATTCAAGAATATTACAATGATAAAAGTGCAATGAAAAAATAATATCAATGAAAAAATAATATTGCCGCCTAATCTACATATAGTGTCCAATTAAAAAATGCGTGTATTTTCTTTTTACAGCTTCACACTGTATTCCGCATATGGCAGAGTAGGCACAGGAAACTTGGAAACCTACTACTCTTTTAAATTCCCCACTTTCCGTCGAATTTAAGGAATTTCGCGTTGAGTGGTGGAAATCAACGCCCCGTTTTGCCCAAGGCAACGAGAGTACTAGAGCGAAGAGATTAAAATATTAAATTTTTAATTTCTTTGAGTGGAGATGAAACTCAAAACATTACTCGCGAACACTAACAAGCTTGAGCCGCTTCGCCACGACAGGTCTTTTACATGGTTCGTCAAAAAGTATAGGACTTTATACTGACCGTTTATACTGATGCTAAGGTTACAAAGCCTTACTTCATCTATTATGAATATAATTTACCCTAAAAACCTTCAAGTGTAATTATTTATACAGACTACATATAATTATTTATTTCAAAGTACATTGAATACTATTCATGTCTTTCACAACTCTGCTGGGGACTGAAAGAGACTGATTAATTACCTTTATTATCACACAAATAACGTGGCCTAACCTAATAAACTTCTATACTAATGTGACAAAGGTAAAGAGTTTGTTTGGTTAAATATGAAAACATCAGGAACTTTTCGTTTGAAGGATCATTCAGGACAGTTGAGGCCTGTCGTGGCGCAGCGGCACAAGAATGTGACTGTAAATGATAGATTGTGGGTTCGGTCGAGTAAGAGAAATAGTTAATATTTTTAATTAAAATATTTAACGTTTTCATTGCTTCGCTCTGGTACATGACAAAATGCAGCGTTGATTACCGCCACTCAACAAGCAATGCCTCAAATTCGGCTGAAAGGACTAGGTTCCCAAGTTCCCTACCCTGCCATGTGCGGGATACAGCGTGAAGCTGAGTAGCAACAATATAACTTTATGAAACATTTTAAAAATGCGACATATTAAAGAAGTTAGTAGGTAGTATAGTAGTAACATTTTAAAGTTTTAGATTTGACTTGGCCAGTTTTCATTACGTCAGTCATTTTAAAAGTTATTCAAACTCTACGCCACGACAGAAGTATTTATTACATAGGTCTTTATAGGTATAAAGAAACCTAAAAGGAATTCTATCACTAATGCGGCGTTGAGTTCCGCTACTAAAGCCTACAAAAATTGGCAGAACATGAGGAACGAAACTGCTACTACTGTCTTAATACTAGCTTTCCAGATTGCCCGCCCTGACTGCGCGATACACTGTGAAAACATTATTTTAACTTGAATATATAAAGTATTAGCTGCAAGCTTCACGCTGTATCCCACATGTAGCACGTCAAGCAAAAATGTAGTGTTGAGATACTCTATTTTTTACTTTCTACTAAATTTTCAATACATTGTGTAATACCCGAGCGAAGATATGAAAAAAAAAAATATTCACATTTAATGAAAACCAGCCCATAGTATAGTACTACAATGACCAGAAAATATTATAGTACCACTGCGTTGCGATGGCTACTAGTTATACAAATGCGAAAGTTGAATAAGAAAATTTTGGATTTAACTACAGAATTCTGAATAAAAACGGCTTTCAATATTCAATTGAATGTAATCTTTTGTAAAATGCATTTTACAAACAAGAACAAAGTACTTTTTGTGAGTAACATTGTGATGGTCTAGTTGCATTGTACGCATGCTACTTTATATATTAAATTTTGTGCTAATGGGTTCAAATAAAATATAAAACTTTTTAATAAAAAAAAAATATTTTGTGGAAAAAAGGGGTTTTTTAACCTTAGTTAGTAGTAACCTAGTGTTTTAACACCGTTTTCATATATAAATTTCCACTCTCCACTTTCCGCTGAATTTTTAAGACATTACGTGAAGAGTAGCGGAACTCAACGCCGCATTAGTGATAGAATTCCTTTTAGGTTTCTTTATACCTATAAAGACCTATGTAATAAATACTTCTGTCGTGGCGCAGAGTTTGAATAACTTTTAAAATGACTGATGTAATGAAAACTGGCCAAGTCAAATCTACTACTTTAAAATGTTACTACTATATACTACTATACTACCTACTACTAACTTCTTTAAAATGTCGCATTTTTAAAATGTTTCATAAAGTTATATTGTTGCTACTCAGCTTCACGCTGTATCCCGAACATGGCAGGGCAGAGGGAACTTGGGAACTTAGTCCTTTCAGCCGAATTTGAGGCATTGCTTGTTGAGTGGCGGTAATCAACGCTGCATTTTGTCTTGTACCAGAGCGAAGAAATGAAAACATTAAATATTTTAATTAAAAATATTAACTATTTCTCTTCCTCGATCGGGGATCGAACCCACAATCTATCATTTACAGTCACACTCTTGTGCCGCTGCGCCACGACAGGCCTCAACTGTCCTGAATGATCCTTCAAATGAAAAGTTCCTGATGTTTTCATATTTAACCAAACAAACTCTTTACCTTTGCCACATTAGTATAGAAGTTTATTAGGTTAGGCCACGTTATTTGTGTGATAATAAAGCTAATTAATCATTGTCTCTTTCAGTCCCCAGCAGAGTTGTGAAAGACATGAATAGTATTCAATGTACTTTGAAATAAATAATTATATGTAGTCTGTATATGCCACTTGAAGGTTTTTAGGGTAAATTATATTATTCATAATAGATGAAATAAGGCTTTGTAACCTTAGCATCAGTATAAACGGTCAATATAAAGTCCTATACTTTTTGACGAACCATGTAATAAAAGACCTGTCGTGGCGAAGCGGCACAAGTATGTGAGTGTAAGCGAGTAATGTTTTGAGTTTGATCTCCACTCAAAGAAATTCAAAATTGAATATTTTAATCTCTTTGCTCTAGTATCAAGGCAAAACGGGGCGTTGATTTCCACCACTCAACGCGAAATTCCTTAAATTCGACGGAAAGTGGGGAATTTAAAAGAGTATCTTTCTCTGCCATATGCGGGATACAGTGTGAAGCTGTAAAAAGAAAATACACGCAATTTTTAATTGGACACTATATGTAGATTAGGCGACAATATTATTTTTTTATTGCACTTTTATCATTGTAATATTCTTGAATTAAATAATAAGTTTTGCCTTACAATATATTTTTAACATTCACTTTAAATTTTTGAAGTGGCAAATTTAAAATTACTTGTAGAATTTTATTATATATATATACGTGTACCATGTCCCATAGAAGACTTACTAACTTTTTGAAGACGAAAACTAAGAGTGATCAGCTTGTTTTTACTTCTTGTATTGGTATCACGTCTGTCACTATTCTTTAATAAATTGTGGCTATTTTTCCGAACAAGAATTATATTATCATATATGTACTGTGATGCCACCGTAAGAATACCCGTTAATTTAAAAAAAATCTCTCAGGGATACCCGAGCTCCCATGCCGTAAATGGCTCGAACTGTTCTTTTTTGAATTTCGAATATCTGCAGCATTGCCCCATAGTAATATTCCGTAGGACAATATGCTATGAAAATAGCTAAAGTAGATTAGGCGTGCAGTATCAACGTCCGTAAGCTGCCTCACTTTTCTAACAGCATATGCAGTGGAGCTCAGTCTGCCCGCAAGAGAAGACAGACAAACTGGACCGTGTGCCCCAGGTATATATAATGGTCAACAACTTCGTGGATCGTGTTCCCAATACTAACTGGAGCAGGTACAACATGGGCGTTCGACATTATTCGATTTCGTCTTATCCATGTTAAGCTTTAGACCTACTCTATGAGACACACTACTGAGTTCTTCGAGCATAGTGTTCAGGTCTTCTGAGGTCTCAGCCAGTAAAACCACATCAACGGCAATGCGAAGGTGAGTAAGGTACTCGCCATTTATATTGATACCGTATCTTTTCCATTTCAGAAGCTTGAAAATATCCTCCAATGCCGCAGTGAACAGTTTCGAAAAAAAAATACATCTCCCTTTCTCACACCTTATTACTATATATAATAAATATAGGTACATCTTGTAAATTATAATCACGCCTTAGTCCGCTTTTGTGAATCACCTGAAATGCCCGAAACTATTAATAATCTTCTTGAGTTACGTATTGCTCTATTGTGTAAGTCTATATTTTGTACTAGACAGTGTGTAAATTGCTCTTCTGATACTATTGAGGTTCAGTTTTTGTTAATATATTGCTGTCTAGACTGTAATAAATCTTTGATACCTAACAATGAAGAGCTGAAATTTAACATTCTGTAATATATGGCAACAGCTTACAAAGTTTCTGTTTATTTTTTTGTTTAATCCACATGTTTTCAAAAATTATTAAATGAGTAAATTTTTGTATGATATCATAATAATTATCTAATTAAAAGTGCCAGAAAATATTGAAAATAAAAACTCTCAATTTTAGAAATTTCTATGTTAGCTAGATGAGAACATGTGACTTATAAGATCGGAAGGCTTGGATGGTTTCTATTAGGTGTGGATTCAAATTCCGCTACGTTAAATTATTTATACTTTTTCAAATTTTTTTATGGGTAAAAATATATTAACATCGTATATTATGGCTATATCTTGTAAAAAAAATAAAATATGCTATATACAAAACAGTTGAATAATTTCACACAGATTTCAATACTAAGAAAGTTAACTTTATATATCGATGATAATTTTTCCATCCATCATCAAATGACAATACGCAAACTGGGTCAAACCACAGGAGAATTCAAACACGCTATCTAATACAGATAACCTATACATATCCAATCGAAAAACTTTAAATGGTTCGGCCTCAGCCCGCAGACGTGGCAATTAAAAGAATTGCCCCTCGATATTCGATTCTGTAAACACATGGTTGGATATTGTGTTTGCTAACGTAGCTGTTGTTTTTTGTGTGTTTTAACTAGTATTGATATAATTGGTTTTCATATCTAGGGACACAACGTCCGAGATTTTCAGTCCTGTTTTATATTTGGTCTGTCTTATTTTAAAATTGAAATGAAAAATATCGTTAAAGTAATTCTAATTTAAGGCAAAAGATCGCCTAATACCGATTATATTTTTTACTTACTAACAGTTCAGGAATAATATTTTTTTAGATCTATAATACAAATCCATATATATGATGCTGTAGGTCTGACGTGGTGCAGGAGTAAGGTAAACTGTGAGTTCGATTCCCACTCGAGGAAATTAAATATTAAATATTTTCATTTTTTCACTTTGGTAACAAGGGAAAAAATGGAGTTCGGTTTCGCAATATATCAAATTCAATAGAATGTAGGGAACGGGCCGTGTGATCCCGGCTTAGAAGAGGATCACCCTGGTAATGATGGTGTCGTAAGAGGCGACTAAAGTACGTGTGGTAGAGTCACGTTGCCAGTAATGGCAACACGCATGGGCAGACTCGACCGGATTGTTACCACCCCCGGCATTTAAGACCGGCGTTAAGTAGTGGCTTTGGCCAGTGTGTTTCGCATTAGGTAATGCCGGTGCCCATCCACCGCAAAAGACGGCAACGCTCCTGTAGCTCCTCTGGAGTTACGCGGGGGCGTGGGCGACGGTGATCACTTACCATCAGGTGACTCGTACGCTCGGTTGCCGTCTCTCCCATAAAAAAAAAACGAGATCAAGTGTCTCAATACTAGGTTCCCAAGTAGGGAACTTGGGAACGTGCCTACCCCGCCATGAGCTGAAAAACGGATAAAAATATTAGTTTTACAATAATCGTGCTCGTTGACTATTGTACATAACAATAGTCAACTACAGTGTGAATGATGTATAATAACACTAGATTCACAGGTCTCCTCCGAGTACCCTACTTAGTATGAGATACAACGTGAAGCTAAAGAAACTATTCATATAGAAAAAGTGACAATATTAAATTCTGTGGGACTGTAAACGTGACAGTGATGGTTAGATTCTTTCTTGGAAAATAAAACATTTTTTTTCCATTCGCAACCACCACCATAAAAAATGTATTATTGAGTACCACCACTCACCACGCAATTTCTCGAAAATGGGGCGGAAGTGGCATATATTTAAATAAATTACATATAAAATTTCAGAAAACGAAATATATATTTTGACAAATGATATAAGCAAAATATCAAGACGTGTTTTTATATTTTGAAATGCTTTTTGTGTAGCGTAACAAGAATTAAGTCTTAACAAGGCTATCCAAACACCTTTAATTGCAAAGAAAAAACCATTTTCTCTAAACTTAGCTAATAAAAGTTTTTTTTTAAATTTTGGCAATAGTTGTACATTTTTATGTTGAATTAAACCCACTCGTTTTTTTGATCTTAAGGGGGCCTGCGGACCTACTTTGTCTCCTTTAAGACACTTTCTATGATATTTTCAAAACCATGATGTTGAGTGAGTGTTGAGGAAAGGACCTTAACGCCTCGTTTTGCTTCGTTAACAGAGAAAGAATATGAAATTATTTCATTTTAGTGGGAATCGAACTCAGACTATTGTAGGCCTTTTAATTATATACGTATTTATTATTATTTATTAGCAGTAGATTCATAAATAAATTAAAGTTTAACTTTTTTTTTTTAAATGTATTATAATTGAGGCCAATGAGACGCAACGTAAAACCTATACTATTAACGAAATGGTCAAGGGTCGGATCTCAATTGAAGGTTTTGAGGGTCGGTGTATCTAAAGCGTGGTAGTCAGAGAAAGCGGTGCGCCAAGTCTCAAAATAGCTCTTTCGCCTCGTCCACTCCCATTAACCTCTTCCTACATGCCGTTCGGGAGGCTGTCATAGTTTTTACTTCACTTCGCTCTAATATCATAGATTCCTTACCTACCATTCTGTGTATGTGATCAGCTACATAAACTCCATATATCTCACTACTAGGTCACAGCTTCACAGCAATCATCTTTCTTACATCCAGGTTTCGCTGCCGTAACAATATTACATTTTATACGGCCAAATATGGAGCTGTGCTGTTATTTCAGCCTCTTATCAAAGCAACTAAAAAGGGCTTAAAAGGCCGGCAATGCACCTGTAACTCCCCTGGTGTTACACGGGGCTGTGGGCGACGGTTATCACTTGCCATCAGATGACCCGTACGCTCGTTTGCCTTGTCTTTTGATCCATTCTGTATCATCCGTCACTACTAAACATGTCTTTCATATATACTCTATATCCATATACCATTAGATTGAAAAAAACTAATATATTATATTTATTTCTATTTAAATTCGATAGGCAAAAAACATTACGTTCTGCCACATAATATCCATTATCTCAGAAGTGGAAGCTATCTTAGTACTAAGTTCAATATGTTTCAACTGCTTTGTGACAAAATGCGTGAAAATGCCACCTTTTTAATTATGAATATTAATTGATTATTGATCAATAAGCTGAAAAGCGGTATTACTGTACTGTTAACTATTAACTATTACTGTTGAGTAATAGGTAATAGTTAATTATATTTGAAGCATTATATGAAGCATTTATACGAATTTTTGAAGCATTGCGTGTTGACGCAATGCTTCAAATTCGGCGGAAAGTGGGGAACGGAAGTGGAACGGAGTGTCTTAACGCACGCTAGGTTCCCAAGTTCCCTCTGCGTGGGATACAGCGTGAAGCTGAATATTAGTATGAGTACTGTACTGTTCTGTATGTATTACATATGTATTTTTCTGTTCTTAGATTATTGCGTTCTGAACGTGCCAGTTCAGTTCTAATCACTTCGCCAAATTCACGTTGTATTGAGTACAAAAGAAAGATTGTCCGATAAGAAATTTTTTGTTGGGGCCTATTGAAGCGCAGGAGTTGAAGCGTGCTTCTGTAAACGTATAAGTTTGTGGGTTCGATACCCAGCCAAGAAGATAAAATATTTATTATTTTTATTTCTGTACTGGCTTTTTCTCATTTCTTAAAACAAATTCATATTTTTAAGATCGAGAATCATAATTTTAATCATGTAGTTTTTTTTAAGTTTATCAATAGTAAGTTACTATTTTTTAAATAATTATAGTTTATAATTTGAATTGTATTAGATAAATTAGTTAATAATTTATTGGTAATCGCACTGTATGAACAATAGCTGATATAATAAAGTGTTCTTTAAAATTGGAAACTTTTCAACAAAAAAAAAAGTTCTAAAAGATTTATTTTTTTTAAGAAACCTTCGACTTTGAATAAATAATTACAACAAAAAACAAGAAAGCTTTTTGTTTTAAAAAAAAGCTGTCTTTTAAAAAAACCAGTTTATTTACTCAGCACCTACGGTGCCGCTGACAGACACAGATATATAATAACACCCACTTTTGCTCCAGAGCTTAAAACACATAATTAAACGATAGACCGTATAGTATTCGTACACTTTCATAGTATTCAATATACGTACGTGACAAGGTGTCGTGTAAAACCATTATATTATAACAAAGAAAGCAATCTCACCGACAACGTTAGCGTAAAGGGACGGTAATGAGGGTCCCGATTGGGTATAGGATCGTCTAGTTTACGTATTTTGTTCTATATAAAAGAATTCGCTATTTTAACACGTCGTTTAAATTCACTAGAGATGGCTGTATTGTGGGGTATGTTAAGAAATTTGGCGTTTGAGATGGGATTTATAAAAATGATTTAAATGCGCGTATGCTTGATGATTTCACTCCCTCTTCTTAATTATATTTGATTTTTTTATAATGTTGCCTTTGAAATATTTTCTAGAATTATTATCAATAGATATTGATAATAATTTTAGATATTTCAATATAATACGTGTTGTCGGTACTGTTACTATAATGTATTAGGTTTGAAGTACTTGTTTATTTTAAAATGATGAGTTTTTGGGATATTTTTACCACACGGAACTCTATGTACTACAAATATTACGCATTTTTGTGTTTTAGTCTTTTAAATATTGTGGTAAAAAATTGTGATTAATTTAAATGAATTAAAACAATTGGGGCCTATCGTGGCTCAAGGGCACAAGCGTGTGATCGCAAACACGTCAGGTTGAGTCCTTGCTTCAAGGAATGAAATATTTAATATTTTCAAATTAAACATTATAATGCTTTATTTCTTCGCTCAGTACCAAGGCAAAATGCGGTATTGAGTGTCGTTATTTTACACTCAATGCGCCAAATTTAACGATAAGTGGAGAACTGGACGGAGTGTCATAACACTAGGCTCACAAGTTTCCTTTGCCTATACTGCCAATGCACTGCAGTATAAAGCGTGAAGCTGAAGAAAAAAAGAGAGATACTCTTAGAAAACATATTAAAACTAAAAAAACGATACGTTAAATTTTTTATATGTTTACTATAAAAAACTTAACGTAGCGTTTTTTTAGTTATTTAAAGTTAGTTTAAAAGTATGTTTACTAAAGTATTTATTTTTTAATATTTGTTTAGTAGTTGCCATGAAAGAAATCACATTTAATTGATATTTCCTTTCTCCAAATAATATTCCTTGGGTTTAAAAAGTAAATTTATATTATTTATCGATGGATAAACTATATAAAAACGAAAAGAAATAAAATAAATAAAATAACTGCTAATGAAATCTCCAGAAAATCATCTCATCAAGTTTATGGTTTTTTGAAAATATGACTTTCATATCAAAATCATAAATACAAATACAGTTTAAATGGAGATTAGACATTTTTTTATTATTTACGTATAATGCTTTATTTGAACAGGATTCAAACATACATTTTATTGTGATCGGTAAATTTTAAATATTGTCCATTGATCTGGGGTAATACAATTTCAAAGGCATTTCATGATCTTCTACGTTTTTTTTTTTTCTTTTTTTAGCGTCATTTCGTATCCTGCATTTAGCAGGTAAAGCCTGGGGAACCTGGGAACCCAGTATTTAGATGCACCGTTACCTATTAGAACATATGCGTTTCTCACTTTCTGATGATCAACCTTAATTTAGTTTAATAATAAAAAAAAACAGCTTATGATTTGGAATGGACGCTAAAAAAGTCTTAGATGTGAAAACAACATTAGCCCTAATGCAGCCCGTATCAGTTATGCATACAAAAGAAATCTCGTTACAAAGTAAATATAAATAAAAAATAATAGCAATATGAAAATAATATAGATATAAAAAAAATAAAAATATAAAATTCTGTAGTAATAACTAAGTAAATATTTAAAACGAACATTTTTTTATATAATCGTGAGAATATTATCTTAATAGATTTACACTGAAGAACAGAACATTTTACGTATTTTAGGACGAATCTCAATGCCGCACCGAGAAAGGAACTTACTGGTTAGTTAGTTATAGGCGTTTGCCATACAAAGCGTCATACTGTGTGTACGTATTGATGGCAGAGTAGGCAGAGAGAACTGAGAAACCTTACGCTGATATAAGAAGTTCGCATTAAGATTTTACCGTTCCCCACTTTCTTACTGAATTTGAGGAATTATATTTAAATACAGTAATGTATATAAATGGATATAAAAACGATGTTCAAAAATATGAAGTTGAGGTCAACACATGCAGTGCTTTTATAATTCAGATCAGAGGGAACAGCGTAAAGCTGAAGTAATTGTACTTATCTAATGATTTTAGTAAGTACATTCATGTTTGTACGATCAAAATATACGATTTTAATATTTACATATTAATATAGTTAGAGGACTGTCGTGGCGCAGGGATACAGTCGTGTTACTGTTGGGTAAATTAAATATTTTATATTTTTAATTTTAATATTTCACGTAACAGACAAGTCTTTGTATTGATAAAAAGGCGCGGTATTAAGTTCCACCTCGCATTGCCTCAAAATTGGCAAAGCGAGGAACCTCTTGCCGTGTGATTCCGGCTTAGAATAGGATCACCCTGGTACTGGTGGTGTCGTGAGAGGCGACTAAAGTGCGTGTGGTAGAGTCACGTTGTCAAAAATGGCAACACGCATGGGCAGACTCGACCGGATTATTACTACACCCGGCATTTAAGACCGGCGTTAAGTAGTGGCTTTAGCCACTGCGTTTCACATTAGGTAATGCCGGGCCCCGGTGCCCTTCCACTTTAAAGGACGGCAACGCTCCTGTAGCTCCTCTGGAGTTACTCAGGGCCGTGAGCGACGGTGATCACCTACCACCAGGTGACCCGTACGCTCGTTTGCCGTCTTTTCCATAAAAAAAAACCTAACGGAATGTCTTACTAGCTCTAGGCCTATTCTGCCATGTTTGAGATACAGTTTAAAGCTGAAAAAAGTTAAATTTTTACATAATTAACACAATTCTACCGAAATCATATAAATTCCAAGCCAAGGAGTTGCAAAACCACATACAAATCTAATAATAACATATGAAAATTATATTCGCGTAGCACCGTAGCTACGTAGACCCTCGTAGCTTCGTAGCTTCAATTATTAATGAATATTTTTGTATGTAGATGACTTGTTATTTCAGAACACGAAACACGTTTTTGTTATGCCTTAGATAACATATAATTATTGTTTTTTAGAGTAAACCTTTGCAGCTTTATTTTCCTGTAGACTTATCAACATTTACATATGTAATTATTTATTTTTAAAATTTTAAAATTAATAGTTATTTTTGTTGTATTTAATGATATACAAATTCGCCTTGATGGCCTCGGATAAGTGCTTTCCGCGTTTGTCCATATGTATGAGATCTATAATAGATTTTTGTGTACAAAAAATTAAGACTTTCCAACAAATGGCTAAAGTATAATTACCAAAGAGTCCGGGAAAAATATTACACAAAATACCAACCACACTATAAACATATGAAAACAATGAAGTTGTTGTCTTATAATTTCCAAATTAAAATTGTTATACATGAAATTAATATAACTATTCTGGTTATATTAGCTTTTCCATTCTGGTTTAAATGTTTCGGTCTTTCTTGCAATTCTGGTTATGTTAGTTTTCCCATTCCCATCCCCATGCCATATTGTGTTTTTCCATTCCCATCCCATATTGTATTTGTAATTTAAATGTTTAATTAAAATTATAAATTATATTTACAATATATATTTATGGAATTGGGAAACATTCCTTATATCCAAATAAATACTTTTTTTTTCTTTTTTTTTTCTCCTTTACGCTGTATCCCGCACTAGGCAGGGTAGGCAGAGGGAACGGAAGTGAAACCTAGTGTTATGACACTCCGTTCCACTTCCGTTCCCCACTTTCCGCCGAATTTGAGGCATTGCGTGTTGAGTGGCGGAACTCAACGCCGCGCTTTGCCTTATTACCAGAGTGAAGAAATGAAACATTAAATATTCAAATTGAAAATATTAAATATTTCATTTCCTCGACTGGGGATCGACCCCAGAACCTGACGGTTTCAGCCACACTCTTGTGCCGCTGCGCCACGACAGGCCTCAATAAATACTTCGTTTACTCTTTTTAATTAATGTAGATAATAATCGTTTTTTACGGAAAGTGATTTGGTCCAATAATTTAAAAATAATGAGTCAATGGAACTATGAAACGTAAGAAAATGAGATGAGTGAATAAGATAGTGTGATTCGTTCGGGCGGGTCGCGCCCGAACGAATCATATTAGATAAAAAAGACCACTGAATGACTATTTCAGTTCCTAGAAAGCACAGATTAATTTTAAACGTTTTAAAATTTAAAAAAAAAACACTTAAATGAATTATAAAATTACTTTGGTTTTTCATAGCCAATTTATAGAGGAATGCTGTAAGAAATCGATCATAGTATATTATATAACACTAATCATTTCTATTATTTAGGACATATAGAATGTGTCATGATATATGTTACAGAAAAACTCACTCAGCTTCATGACGTATCCAACACATAACAGGGTAGGCAGGGAGCTTGGGAACCTAATTTTAAGACACTCCGTTACTTTTCCCACTAACCACTGAATTTGAACTGTCGCATTTACTCTCGCTAGCTTGTGCCTCTGCGCCAAAACGTTTTTACACAAAATGTTATCATTATTTAAAATATTAAATAACCACGAAAACATTTAAAACTTTAAATTTCAGTTTTCACAATTTATGTAATTATTGTACAGATATATTTATTGAGCTGAAAATGTTTATGACACCATCGGCTTATAATCGGATTGGTTAATGTGATACAATTATTAACCATTTTTTATTCATTTCTGTTTTAATTTTCATTAATTTTTTATAAGCTTTATGTTCTGTAAGGTACTTGCGTTCCCCATTTCCTGCTAAACTACTCTGCTGTTGAATAGCGAAATTCAACGCCGCGCTTTGCTTCGAGAGCGACGAAAATGAAAATCTTTTGGCTTCTTTCATTATGAATGAAAATTTAAAAATATATATATTTAAGGTTTGTCATCTAAACCGTGGCGATTATAGCATAGTGTATCTATGCTCGTATAAAAGAAATTGTAGATTCAAGTAAATTCTACTGCAACTTAACGATATAATTAATTATGATACGTAAAATTAATTATTAGCAATTTTATTATTAAAATTACTTCAATCAATAAGTCAATAATGACAATTAGACTTGAAATCTATACTATTACTCTAAAGTATAAATGAAACTTGACCGTGTAAATATTTTATTTATTTTATAATTTTGTTGTTATTATTGTCGCCTTAGATATTATTCGAAAAAACGATAATTTTATGATAAAACGTAGTATTTTTGTTCTATAAGGATTGGTATTGATTGTGTAACTTGTACAAAATGAGGTTCTATCCTGATAAAAGTGTGAAAATAAGCAAATAAATTAAATGTAGATTCGATCCCCAGTATAAAAAATTTTGTCGTAATAAAGCAAATAGCAGCGTTGAGTCACTCAACAACTCGACACGCAATGCCTTAAATTCAGCAGAAAGTGGAGAACTAAAGTTTATTTGCTCTAATAAACAGTACACGGCATTGAATTCCACCAAATCACATCTTTTCACACGAGGTGTCTTCTGCCTATTCTACTGCAAGAGCGTTAAATTATTGCTTTTAAGTATTTCATTTCTAATATCTTATCAGTGATAAAATATTCCGTTTCAAACATTTTCAGCTTTTTATTTATTGTAAAAAGTCACATGTTGGTACGCAACAAATTTCTGTACATATTTTCATCATAAATCTTTGTATTCCATAGAAAAAAAAAACATGGTCACGCCCGTTTTTCAACACATCGTGATTCGCTTATCGCATTATGTACGGTTATTTACATGTTACGATATTTGCAAATCGTATCGACACCCAATTAATATAGATTATACGTGTGATTGATGACAGATGGTCTGATCGATGGTATTGTCATCATGTTTTAATTATTAATTAAAGCTTTTTGATAAATTTTCAAACTATTATTTATATTGAATGCTGTATAATTTTTTAAAGTTGTGCCATGACGCGGGGGCAGTGCATGTTACGTAAACGTAAACGATTGTGAATTAGAATCCCATGCTCGAAAATAAAGTAATTAACGTATTTTATTATTTATTTTCTTGTTTTGCTAATGAGGTGCTACGCAACATCGAGTTCCGCCATTAAACACGAATTTTATGTACTCATTTTATATAATGATTTTGCAAATAAATTCACATTTTGTCACATTTAAAGTTATTTTTTTAGCTTCACGATGTATTACACACATGGCAATGTAGGGAACTTGGGAACCTAGTGTTATTGTTAAGACACTCTGTTCCACTTCCGTCCCCTACTTTCTGCCGAATCAGAGGTATTGCGTGTTGAGTGGCGGAACTTCACGCCACGCTTTGTGTTGTTACCAGAGCGAAGAAATAAAAACATTAAATGTTCAATTTGAAAATTTTAATTATTACATTTCTTCGGATGAGTATCGGTACCATAACCTCTCTTTTACAGTCACACGTCTGTTCCTGCATCACGATGACGGTCTCAAAAGTTGTTAATTAAACATGTTTATAAAGATTTCATTCTGTAATGTTTTTCTTATTAACTTAGAATGTATAATGACTCTTTGTTATAAGTAGTATTTATTAAGTTCACAGTTTGATTTCAAAAACAGGACTATAATTGTTTTAAGTAATTAAGTAAGTACAGTAATAATACTTTATTAGCACTTTTACTGCAGTTAGGAACTTTGAAAAAAAATTGTATTCCAGCTATACTTTTTCCTATCTTATATTTTAACACATTGTTTGCTATGAATGTAAAATATACTTTAAAATAGATTGAATTTAATTTAGCTTGACAATGTTACCCTAGCGGTGTAGCCAAAGAAAACAAATCGCCAAAGGGTAAGATCACGGCATGCCTCTTTTGCCTCGTCCACTGTCATCGGGAACTCATGCTTTTTACTTGAACTTCCTCCAGTATAGTAGATAGTGTGTTTTCAAAGATCATCCGAAGTTTCTCCATACCTCTCTCATCACACACTTTTCCTTCATAAATTATTATAAAGTAGTAATACATATTATATCGTATATCGTAGTATATCGTATCGTATCCGTGACATAAAAAACAATTGAACAACGCTGACTCGACTTCCAAACGCGTGTGCTTTACGACGCCCAGCCAAAATATCGTCCCTTTATTTGAATCGCAATGTTATCATTCTCCATTGCCGCCTTAGAGGGCTCTCAGTGAAATAAGTTTTTCAGACGGACTGCGTGCGACAATTTGCGGGACTACAACATTTCGGGTGCCATAATATTATTTTTATATATTGTGTCGTACGATTCTTATTTTTGTTTTTTTTTTTTTTTTTTTCGATTTTAAAGCAATATATGAATGGAATTGTAATTTTTTGTCGTTGAATTGGGTAGGCGAGGTAAGCATGGTGTTAAGATGTTTTTCTCAAGGAAATGAAAATATTAAATATTTAGTTTCTTCGAATGAATCGAACCCTACGCCACGATAGGCCTCTATTTTTATATTTAAAAATGAATTCATAATTTCAATATTTACACAACTAAATCATCTTTCTACTTATTACCCAAGGGCCTCTCCGAATAAAGTCACGTCTGACGTCCGCGTAGCACCGAAGGGTTCATTATTGTGCGTGGAAGCGGAATTATTACTAGAATTTGAATTTCCCTTGAATTTATTCGCGTGGAATTCAAATATTTGCTTTTTATTTCATTTTTAATAATATTTGATAATGTACTATAAAATTATTTGGGTGTCTGTTGTTCTGTTAATATGAAATTGCTGCACAAATTTAAATAAAACTTTTGTAATAACAAACAAGTTACAAGGCATAGACACACAAGGACACAAGCGTGTGATTGTAATTAGATTAAGGGGTTCGATTTCCATTTAGGGGAATGAAATGAATGTCCAAACTAGGTTCCCAAGTTCCCTATGCTTACGCTACTACGAAAATAAAAAGAAACAAAATGATAATAAGTATTCACACTGGAACACGGTTGCGATTTTTTATTAATTTTTTATTCTCATTGCTATCATATAAATATCTTCATAAAAGAAAATTGAATTTGAAGCAAAAAAAAATAATGTCCTTCACCCTTTACTTGACTATGTTAATTGAAATTCCATATAAAAAAATTGCCAAAAGTTGAAAATATTATACAAATATTTCTTAATAACCTTCACCTTCAAATTACAATTTATTAATAACAATAGAATACAATTCCAAAGAAATCGCAGTCATTCTAACGAAAAGAACTTTGATTCGACACTAAAGTTTAAATGGTTGGAATGTTTGTTAAAAGCTATAAAACGGTATAATGCTACTGCCTTATGAGGGTTAGGCTATTTTTGTTGCTTTTATTATTCAATATATTTGAGAGCTGTTGTGGCGTAGGGACACGAACTTGCGATTATGTGACACAGGTTTTGGGTTCTTTTCTCTATGATAAGGAGGTAAAGATAGAGTTTAATCACTTAACATGCAATACGTCAAAGTGGGTATTGGAAATATCATTATATTAGCTTAGTTTTAAACTAAGTTCTAAAACAAAATATTAAAAACAAATAGAAATTAAATGACGCTTTGCGAGCTCTATGTATTTCAGACAGCAGGTAGAGTAAGTATAGCCAACATTGAAAAGAATAGGAGTAGAATCCACAACTACCGCTCCTGCAGTCAGTTGATTTACTTCTTTACATAATAAAAATGAAAAACACTTCAAATGATTAATAAAATGCCTAATTAAACAACAAAATAAGTTTTACAAATAAAAGTGTCTCTCTCTTTCTCTCTTACTCACTCAGCTTCACGCTGTATTCTGCACATGGCCGGGTAGGCAGAGGGAACTTGGGAACCTAGTGTTAAGTCACTCCGTTCCACTTCCGTTTACCACTTTCACTCAACACCGCGTTTTGCCTTGTACCAAAGCGAAGAAGTGAACACATTAAATATTTAAATTGAAAATATTAAATACTCCATTTCCTTAAGTAAGGATCGAACTCAGAAACTGTCAATTACAGTCACATACTTGTGCCGCTGCGCAAACGGAAGTGGAACAGAGTGTCTTAACACAAGGTTCCCAAGTTTCCTCAGTCAGAAATAAAAAAAAATATAACTTCAAGTGAGAACTGAACCTAAAGCCTTCCAAAAGTATTCTACTGCACTAGAATAACCATTATAAATAGAAAATTCGAAATGCACATTAATATTAACGAACTTTTTGCACACGATGACCATTTATTTAAAATTCAAATGGCAAAAATCTTCTGCTTGTATTCAAATGCAAGGGTGGTGTTGAATTTTTATACAGTAATGTATTTTTTTAAGGATTTTCCTTTGTTATTCAATTGAGTTTTCAATAAATTATAAGGAGCCGGTCGTGGTGTAGGAGAAAAAAGCTTGGGACTGTTAACGCAATCACTTGGGGGTTCAATTTTAACTCTAGAAAAAGAAACATTTAATTTTTTGTTCAGCTTCACGCTGTATCCTGCACTAGGCAGAGGGAACGGAAGTGAAACCTAGTGTTATGACACTCCGTTCCACTTCCGTTCCCCACTTTCCGCCGAATTTGAGGCATTGCGTGTTGAGTGGCGGAACTCAACACCGCGCTTTGCCTTATTACCACAGCGAAGAAATGAAACATTAAATATTTAAACATTTAATACATATTTTTTTTATGGAATATCTTAATACTAGGTTCCCAAGTTCGCACTGTTTGTAATGTGCGAGATACAGCGTGAAGCTAAAAGAAATAAACAAGTTACAATGATCATTCACTAAAAAAGTTATATTAACCGGATGTATTCAATAACACATATAAAATCAATCAACCCGAGCTATGATACTTGAATAAAGCCAATTAAATACTTAATTGTTACAAAAACACTTCGTTAAACGACCGTTACGCAAAAACTCGGGTCATTATCGGATTCACATTAAAATTGCGTTAAAAGGCATCGAGACTCAATTACTGTAGAAACAGTATAATAGAGGCATGTCATGTCGCAAGGGTAGTAGAGAGAGGTTGTGGGTTCGGTTCCCACTCGAGAAAACGAAATATTTTTAATTCCTCTCTGGTAAAATGTAAAATTGTTACTTAATTGTCACCACTTAACACAAAACGCTTTAGGGATTCGGTGGAAAGTGGGGAACTGAAGTGTATTAACGGTAACGGGGAGTCTTAACACTTAGTTTGTAGGTCTTTTTCGTACTTTCCAATCTATGGTATATGCAGGATATAGCGTGGAGTTAAAAAAACAATACAATAAACATTAAACGGAGATATTTTTATAGCTTGGATAGGGGAACAGAAAAGGCCAGACGTAAAAAATCTCCGTGATTCAGTCAAATTCATCTCCGTGATCCGCTCGAATTCATGCTATAACATATAAAGTGGCAGAACTCAACGCCGCGCTATCTTTTTGCCAACGGACGGCGTTGGAATCCATTATAATATATTCAATATGCAAACCCCCAAGAGTTTGGTGGAATGTTCCCAATGTAAATATATTACATTGGGAACTGAACGTCTAAATGGTAACTTTCAGATTTTCTCTGCCAGCTTTTTATGTGCGATACGGCGTGAAGATCGGCGTCTTCGTCAACGACTTCCATATTTGTTTTACGATAAAAACTGTATACATAACACTTTTAAAAATATAAGAGTTAAACAAGGTCTGAGGCCTGTCGTGGCGCAGCGGCACAAGAGTGTGACTGTAACCGACAGGTTCTGGGTTCGATCCCCAGTCGAGGAAATGAAATATTTAATATTTTCAATTTAAATATTTAATGTTTCATTTCTTCGCTCTGGTAATAAGGCAAAGCGCGGCGTTGAGTTCCGCCACTCAACACGCAATGCCTCAAATTCGGCGGAAAGTGGGGAACGGAAGTGGAACGGAATGTCATAACACTAGGTTTCACTTCCGTTCCCTCTGCCTACCCTGCCTAGTGCGGGATACAGCGTGAAGCTGAAAAAACTAAATAAGTTGACTATTTCATATACATTAGAGCTGTTCATCATTTCGTTCGAATAAATCATGTTCAATGTTAGAACCGAAGGGTGCCGGCGGCCAAATAATAATTTGTAGCCCATCAAAATGGGGGTAGTAACTTAATTAAACGCCGCACATTAACGGTATAATAAACATATATAAGAATTACGCAAGTTACGCATTTTTTTCTATTAGTAAGTTTCTTCCGTTACCCACTTTTCATGGAATTTGAGATATTGAGTGTTGAACAGCGTAACTCAACGCCGTACTTTACCTTATTAACAAAGTGAAAAAATGAAAATTAAATGCTTCATTTCTTCGAGTTGGGATCGAACCTACAACCCCTGTGCCACTACAGGTCTTATGCTTTTTCGAATAGACTATTTTTAAGCTATTTTTGAGCTCAGTCTTGTGACACTTGGTTCTCTACTTTTCTTATAATTTCCGAAATATTTCACATAGAGTTGTGTAACTCAACGCCGGTATTTCTTTGATTGGGGAGAAGGGAAACAGGACCCCCAGAGTTAATCAAACCCGCTACCGCCATCGTATTACATACAAAATGCTCCACTGTACCACGACGTATCGTACGACATCCTAGTAATATACATGTACCTATTAAAGTATAAAATATTCATAATATATATTTATATTAAATACTCAACACGTAACGGTCTCCGGTTTTAACAAATTGTATTACAGCTACATACATTGTAGTTTAATAGGTTTTTGTGTATAACGTTGACGTTAACGTCCACGTTAACGTTAAGTAACGAAACGCTTTAAAAATTTATCATAATTTTCACTACATTAAACTATCACAAATACTGCACTGTCGAGAAAAACTTGTACATTGTGTATCTTTTGCTTGAGATTAAGGATTGTTAGCTACTGAAATACTTGTATATTTCACAGTTTCCTATAGGTTGTTTTGAATTTCTTCACAGCGGCACAGCTTCTAAATATAATCAATTTTCAGGATATCTATATAAAAATATTTCTGTAAATTTGACAGGTTGTCAGTTCGATTCCGGTTCCGGTTCCAAAGTTCCCTCTGGCTACCCTGCCGTGTGCAGGATACAGCGCCAATCGTTCTCATCAACACACGCTTGATACAACTTATTTAATTCAATATTTAATGTTTTTATTTCTTCGCTCTGATTACAAAGCAATACACTGTGTTGAGTCCCATCACTCAATACACAATGACTCAAATTTGATAGAAAATGAGAAAATTAACCGGGTGTCTTAACAGTAGGTTCTCAAGTTCCATGAAGTGAGTTCCATGTTCTGAGTATATATTATAATATGTATGTAATATTTAATTAAAATAATGTCTTTGTGGTATAAAACATGTTATATGACAAAGTTCATTGTTCATTATTTAATAGCTTCCACTGGATAGCTTACTTTACACGTCTCTACATTAAGATATTCGTAACAGTGCAGATGTCGGCTGTAGTCGGACCAGCAGAGCGTGGTCGCAAATACTGTAATTTTATTTTAAACACGCCAAAATACGCTTAAAGAGAAATGAAAATGGTGGATAATTCGTGAATTTCGAGCAAAAAAGCAATCGTTTCGTTTCTAGAAATAGTGTGATACAAATTGTATTGTAACTTTCGGTCGTATAATATTATTCGTGGAAAACGATAATGTAATTTAACAACTAAAATTTCTTATAAAATTATGTTAATAATGGTAAAGTCCTGTCGTGGCTAAGAGTACAACTGACGCATCAAAACGCCACTGGTTGTGGGTTCGATTTCCCATCCGAGAAAATAAAACATTTAATATTTTTGTATTTTTCGTATTGACAACAAAACAAAGTGCGGCATTGAGTCGTACCACTTCACATAGATTATGAAACTAAACTGAAAAGTCGGTTAAAAACTGAACTGAGTTGAGCTTCATTTAATCCTGATTAGTTTAATCAAAACTAGCTATGTATATTAAGAAACCATAGTAATAAGACACTCCGTTTTCCACTTTAAATTACTGCACTCTCATAAATGACAATAATTTCTAATATATATCTCTAGTTCGGACGTTGAATACCCAACCAAAGAGCTTTCCACCAGCATTGTTCTAATGTGCTGTAAAGAAAGTGAATAGAGTGAAAATTCTAAACAAAATCACTACTAAAACAACCCTATGTAAAGTTTTATTTAGTGTCGCGTCATAAAATGGGTAAATCGCTCGATAACCGTTTGCGTAAATCAGAAACGATGATGTTTTCACTGTAGACAAAGGAAATGATGTAGAAATTTGATAAAGTGCTTGCTAAGTTAGAAAATATACACGTAATATATAGCTGTGTATAACATGTTTATTCTGATCACATTTTTAACACTAGCAGGTGGTAAAAAGTACATAGGTAAAAAAAATGTTTTTCTTATATTGGACTGGATGTGGTAAACATTTTATTCCAATAAGAGACTTTCATTCATTTTATGTATTATTGTATATTATTATATTTATATACGAAAAAACATGTTGTCTTTAAAATAACAATAAAATATTTAATATTTTCATTTTCTCGTTCTGGTAACGAGGAAAAGTACGGCGTTGAGTTCCGCCACTCAAAATTCAATGCTTTCACATTTGAAAGTGGGACACGGAAGCGTTTCAATGCTAGTTTACGAAGGTAAAAAAAAATTAAAAACTATATTTGCATACTTTACTTTCTAAATTATTTCATACATATACAAAGTTACTATCACAAATTACTGTAAAACGTACTAATTACAGAATCACACGTAAATTATAGCAACTGGTGTACGAAAAATGGTTCTCATATCTCCGCGTCAGTGTTCAACCGAATATAAATTTGAATAACCGTAGAGCAAGATTTGTTAATTTGAAATTCAAATTTACCTTGAGAAGTATAGAAATGTGGACTCATAAAAATGTTATTACGTGTTTATATGTTTACATATACTCGACATTTGTATGTAAACATATAAATATATCATAATATTTCAACATACGAGCACAACGGTGCTATATCTGACTAGAAATGTGACAGATGACGGTTCAACTCTCATTTAGGGGAATAAATTATTATTATTTATTCGCTCTGGTAAAACGACAAGGCGCGGCGTTGAGTTTCGCGACTTTGCACATAATGTCTTGAATATTATTAGGAGCGTGTACTAAAAAGCTCTATATATCGAATTAGTCAAATTATAAAACTTATTTATTAGCCCATTTAAAATACATTTTAGTATCAAACTGTATCCCTGCGTTGAGCTATTGTAGATAAGCAAAGGGAACCTGGGAACCTATTGTTAATATATTCCTTTCTCATTATGAATGACTTTGCACATAATGTCTCGAATATTATTAGGAGCGTGTACTAAAAAGCTCTACATATCGAATTAGTCATAGTATAAAACTTATTTATTAGCCCATTTAAAATACATTATAGTATCAAACTGTATCCCTGCGTGGAGCTATTATAGATAAGCAAAGGGAACCTGGGAACCTATTGTTAATATATTCCTTTCTCATTATGACTCATCTGTTTCTCAATCCAAACACACATTTATAATATCATTTTTTTATTGCAACCTAATAATTATTAGCCCATTTAAAATATATTTTGGCATCGTACTAGAGATAGCTAGATAGGCAAAGGGAACCTGGGAACCTAGTGTTAAAGTATTCCGATCTCATTATGACACGTTTGTTTTTCCTACACTTATATCATTATATTTTCATATTACAACCTAATGAAAAACAATTTAATTTCACAAACATAATTAGATTTTAAAATTTAATATCCATTGTAAATTCTTCGAGTAAATATCGTTAAAATATTTTATTCTCAAAATGTTGGGCGATACAGCGAGTGAGAAGTATTACACCTTATTCGTTTCGCTTTAATTAAACTTTCGATGGCTGCTTCGTGCGGTTGCGGTGTGGTATGTAACTGGTTAGAAATAAATACAGATTTTCGTCTTTTTTAATTTTTAAATTTATATTTTAGTGTTATCTGTATTTTTTTTTTATTCCATATATGAAAACTATAGACAACTTTTACATTTTGAATTACTGATTTATTTTTAATGACAAAAATTGTAATTCTGATTTTAATCTACATCCACCTAATATGAATTTCATCTAAATATGTCATTTTAGCGTTTAATTTATAAATGGTGTAAATGCAGCACGATAGTACATATTTCTCATGAGTAGACGTTTATCAAAACTAATGACCACAGACAAATTGTTCGAAACGTCGTATTTCCAAAAATATATAACTCTAAATACAAAATTTTTGCTGTTAAATAGGTCATTTAAAATGTATTAAAACCGTGTAAATCAAAGATATTTATATATTGTGCTGCATTTATACTTCCATTTATAAATTAAACGCTAAAATTACATATTTACCAGAGCGAAGAAATGAAACATGAAATATTTTAAATTGAAAATATTAAATATTTCATTTCCTCGACTGGGGATCGAGCCCAGAACCTGTCGGTTACAGTCACATGCTTGTGCCGCTGCGCCACGACAGGCCTCGCAATTTTGTATTTATTATTATATATTTTTGGAAACACGACGTTTCGAACAATTTGTCCGTGGTTCTTAGTTTTGAAAAATATCTACTCATGAAAAATACGTACTATGAAATAAAAAAGATTCATCTGATTAAAATAGTTTCATTTAAATGTTTATTTTGTCTGTACGAAGATTCATATAAATTTCCACTACCCAAAGATAATTAGATAGAACTATCGTTTGGCAAAAGAAAATGCTATTTATTAAATGGTTTTACTATTTTTAAAGTACTTTAGGCTTAGGAATGAAAAACACTATACTTCAAAAATACTTTAAAATAAAGAATATTTTCAATTTAAAATATTTCATGTGTCATTTCTGCCTCAGCGAAATGCTGGGTTTCTGTTTCTGGTTTTCAATTGGTTTTCAGACCGGCGTTAAGTAGTGGCCAAAGCCACTACTTAACGCCGGTTTTAAATGGCGGGGGTGGTAATAATCCGGTCAAATCTGCCCATGTGTGTTGCCATTACTGGGAACGTGAGTCTACCACACGCACTTTAGTCGCCTCTTACGACACCATCAGTACCAGGGTGATCCTATTCTAAGCCGGAATCACACGGCTAAAACACAGTTGAAATACAGTTTCTATAAAAAAAATAAAAAAAATCTGAAGAAAATTAAAATTTTTAAGATTAAATAAAAAAGAAGATAATATATTAAGATCATCCCTAATCTTCTTACAAAGAACCATCGAGTGCCACTCGACCGTCTCGAGTTTGAGGTCAGAAGTTTTGAGACCCCTTTACGTAAGATATGATTAAATGTATTGTACCCAAATTCATTTTTAGCAAACTTGATGATATTTATCCTTCACATTTCTTTTTAATAATGTAACTTTTTTAATAATAATCGAAAGTTTAATAGAATTGTAGATAATTTATTATTTAAGATAAGTTGGAAAAAATATTTTTTATTAGAGGCCTGTCGTGGCGCAGTGCCACAAGTATGCTAATGTAAACGACAGATATTGGGTCCGATCCCTACTTTAGGAAATGAAAAAAAATATATTTTCATTTACTCGCTTTGATAAAGAGCTAAGCTCATTCCACCAATTGTCATGCAATGCCTTAAATTCGGCGAAAAGGGAGATCGGAGTTTCGTAGCATTTGGTTTCCCAGTTCTCTCTGCCTACCTAGCCATGTTCGGAGTACAGCGGAAGGTAAATAAGTATTCAACTGTAAAACAAATAGGTAAAATTCGATTCCACTGGAACTCGAATTTGGCGGAATAATTACAATTAAAGTTTTCATTGAACTTTTTAGGCAGAGAGACATATTTTTGGTAATAAGGCAAAGCGCGGCGTTGAGTTCCGCCACTCAACACGCAATGCCTCAAATTCGGCGGAAAGTGGGGAACGGAAGTGGAACCGAGTGTCATAACACTAGGTTTCACTTTCGTTCCCTCTGCCTACTCTGCCTAGTGCGGGATACAGCGTGAAGCTGAAAAAAAAAAGAAAAAGAGAGACATATTTTTTAAATATTATTTTTAGGCACTGGGGTACAAATTTACTAATTAATGTTGTGATCGCAACAAACTGTGGGTTCCACACCATGAAATTAAAAAAAAAAAAAAACCTGACACGCGAGTTCAAATCCTACAACGCACAATTTTTTATACTTTTCGTAAAAAGAAATTAATATATTTTCAAAAAAAAAAATTAAAGCTTACAATTATGCGACACCTGAAGGCAGTTCACGCTGAAATTAAACCGGCTTTCAATACCGGAGCATATCAATTATAATTTTGTAAAGTATATCGTGTACGACTAAAACATGCTGATATTATTAGATAATATTGGCTGATGCCAGGACTCTAGAACTTAGAATTCCTTGCGAGTTATAATTTGAATTTAGTTTACATAAAAATATTTTTAGAAAATTGTATAGGTACTTATATACTTATTTAAGGTTCTTCAGCTTCACACTGCAATTAGCTAATAGCGGGATAAGCAAACCGAACCTTTTAAGATTCGTTTTGGTTATCTCGCTTTTTACCTAGACGTTCCCCACTCCTTCGTCTAATTCTTAACGTGCTTTTGCCTCATTACCAGAGCGAGAAATCCAAAATATGATATATTTCTTTACACTGAGTGGTTATTCTGAAATCAATCGTGTTACAATCCCGCAGTTGTGCCTCTGTGCCGCGACGATATCATATTTATTAATCTAATATATAAAACGAGATGACAAATAAATTAAATAAAAATATATTATAGATACTTTTTAGTCTGTATTATATAAAAATAAAAAAAAAAAAATTTACATACATACAGGCCTGTCGTGGCGCAGCGGCACAAGAATGTGACTATAACCGACAGGTTCTGGGTTCGATCCCCAGTCGAGGAAATGAAATATTTAACATTTTTAATTTAAATATTTAATGTTTCATTTCTTCGCTCTGGTAATAATGCAAAAGCGCGGCGTTGAGTTCCGCCACTCAGAATGGAGTGTCATAACACTAGGTTTCACTTCCGTTCCCTCTGCCTACCCTGCCTAGCGCGGGATACAGCGTGAAGCTGAAGAAGAAGAAGAAGACATACATACATACTTGAACAAAACGTTAAACAGTTTAAAATACGTATATATGTATAAGTACCTTAGTTCAGTTGATATTAATATTAAATGCATGTGTTTTTAACTTTTCGTTATAAATCTTTGCATACAATTAACAGCTGTCCTCACTGAACTTCAAGCTGAAAGAAACAGGCGTGAGGACTGACTCTTTAATTGTTGGCGACAATAACACCGTTATAGAAAAAATGTTTTTTTAACCAACGATGCAAAAAGATGAGTGTGATGAATTTGAGCTGTCTTTTTGTCTGCCTGCCATATTGTAGCTCTTCTGTGAATAAACTAATTCTAGTGCAGTTTTTTTAATTGAAAGCTTTGTTTAACTTAGCTATTTTTTAGATTCACGCTGTATCCCGCCCGAGGCAGGGTAGGCAGAGGGAACCCGGGAACCTAGTGTTAAGACACTCCGTTTCACTTACGTTCCCCACTTTTAACTTTTTACTTTTAATTTTAACTTAGCTTAAGAAAGAAAAAATATTTATATATTTAATTATAAATATTTCCTAGAATGAGGATCCCACCCCTAACCTGTCGTATTGACAACAGCATACTCCTGCGCCACGTCAGATGATCAGTCTATAGATTTTTTTTTTATGGAAAAGACGGCAAACGAGCGTACGGGTCACCTGGTGGTAAGTGATCACCGTTGCCCACGGCCCCGAGTAACTCCAGAGGAGCTGCAGGAGCGTTGCCGTCCTTTAAATTTGGAAGGGCACCGGGGCCCGGCATTACCTAATGCGAAACTCAGTGGCCAAAGCCACTACTTAACGCCGGTCTTAAATGCCGGGGGTGGTAATAATCCGGTCGAGTCTGTCCATGCGTGTTGCTATTACTGACGACGTGACTCTACCACACGCACTTTAGTCGCCTCTTACGACACCATCAGTACCAGGGTGATCCTATTCTAAGCCGGAATCACACGGCAAAAAATATATAAACACAACGACAATCGATATCAGAAGATTATTAGAATCGTCATAATAACATACTTAGATTTCTTTAATTTCAATTATCTATTTTTTTAATCAAAATATAGGTTTCAGTAATATCTACATATATAATTAATTACTATGTCCATTTCTATTTGGAACAGTTAAACACATAGTTAGGCAATATTTATTTTTACATTTGGTGACTTAAATAATAAAATGTGCGCCCACTCAGAAGCCTAAGATGTTCCGTCGTGACCGCTCGGTAGCTAAAATAAAAAGTTAACTAAACCTTTATCCTGAAAGCTTAAAATAAAACATAATCCCATTACTAAGGTAGTTAACAGTGTGATAGCATCCTCTTATCATACAGCTGAGCTCTCACGGCAAGTGTTTGCACGTCCGCGTCGTGAGCAAAGCGCCGTCTAAGATGCGATAATCTCGAGTTAGTAGCTGGAAACAACTTTGCATTTGTATTTAAATTATTTTCGTTCTTCCACTCTGATCAGAGTGGCGTTGAGTTCCGCCATTAAGCACGTACTTGAGTAGATGGAGTAACTTAACACTTCTATACGGGGACGGGCAGGTTGTGGGCTTAACAATATTCATATAAGTAAATATATTTTTTATTTCCGATAAATAGTGACTTAAAAAATATTATTTTATAAAAGCAAACGTTAATTGTAAGGCATTTTTGAGATAAAAATATTCTTTTTTTATTTATAACTCGCATAAAATGTGAATAAAACGTTAAATCTGGAGATTAATCACTCCGCTTCATACATTTCACTTTCATTACAATTATAACGTAGCGTAACCCAACGCCGCGATTAATTTACTTTGAGAATATTGAGACACCTAGAAAACAATAAGAATAGTTATTTTTATGTTTTGCTATTTTTGCGGTATGTCAAAAGTAAAAAAGCATCAGCATCGCAATGTGGATCTTCCAAACAAATTGTCACAATTTAGGAGAAATATTGAAAATCTCAATAAGAACGATGCGCAAACCTTTTTCACTTAGTGAAATAGCCACGTGATTGTAAAGGTTGTTTCATACTTTGTTAGTATTTTATTTCTTTATTCACTTATAGACTTTTATTTATAATTGCCTGTCGTGGTACAGGGACACAAACGTAGCGTGGTAGATTCGATCCCTACTCGAGGAAATTAAATATTGAATAATAACATTTTGGCGCTTTGATAAATAAAAAGACAAATTAAATCCTTCTGTATATCTGTTTAAGCTGACATTGGATTTTAATTCGCTAAACTTAACGATATTCTTTGTCCACAATATTATTTAAGATGTACATAAATTAAATATATTTATATAAGAGTAAATCGGACTGAAATATGCCATATGTCATATGTCATATATTCACTGTGCCATAATAACATCAATTCTTATACGAGTATCTTAGATATTCTTCTGAGTTGAATCTTTCTACATCGATAGATAACAAACGAACATGTAGACTTATTTCAATTCTTTCATTGTATTTATACGCACAACTAATTTACGTAAATAAAATCTGCATTAAAAAAAACTTAGATTATTTGATTATTTTTTAGCTTCATGCTGCATCTTACTCGTATATATGACAGAAAAAAACCTAGTAACCTAGTTTTCTATTTCCCCTCAATTTTCGAAAATTACATATTTAGCCGCGGTAATTAGTACCATTTATTCCATCGAATGAGAATCGAACCTACTATTGACGTGTTTACTGTCAAACGTAATACCCAGCACCAGAACAGTTTATATACGAGTACAAAAATTACAAATAAAAGTAAATAAATACTAAACTTAAATTTAAACAAGCGTATAAGAATTTCGACGGAGCTCGGTGAGAACGAATGGCTTAGTTGGTCAGAGCGCTGGAACGGTATTCCAGAGGCGCGGGTTCAAATCCTGCTTCGTTCAAAATTTTTATACGCTTTTTAAATTTAAGTTTAGTATTTTCTGTCCTAAGTGTGGAATAACACTTTAAAACATAGTAAAAATATTAAAATAAATAGTATTCTCTCTTGCCAAACGATAATTCTTACGAGTTGTCTTTGGGTAGCGGAAATTTGTAAAAATCTCCCTACAGAGATGCTAATAACATAAATAAGTTGTAACAAGCGTATAAGAATTTCGACGGAGCTCGGTGAGAACGAATGGCTTAGTTGGTCAGAGCGCTGGAACGGTATTCCAGAGGCGCGGGTTCAAATCCTGCTTCGTTCAAAATTTTTATACGCTTTTTAAATTTAAGTTTAGTATTTTCTGTCCTAAGTGTGGAATAACACTTTAAAACATAGTAAAAATATAAAAGTAAATAAATTTATATAAAATAACACGTGTGAATTTGCCTTTACTAATAAATCAGGTAGATCTGAGACCGTTATAAATTTTTCGGTCAAGAAATTGGTCTGGCTGATATACGACGATCGTCACGGTACGTGGGCAGAGATATATATTAAGCAATAAGAACTACATACATTGCATACTATTAAGTTGGAATTTTCTGGGTTTGTTGAGTATTTTTACTTGCTTTTGGTGGTATGGGGTTCAGTTTTGTAAGTTTTATTGGTTATTTTTATCCTTCTTAGTCCAGTTGCTAACGAATTGTTAATACTAGGAATTCTTAATACTAGGTTTTCTTTCTCTACCCTATATTATATTCAAGACACAGTGTACCTCTCTTTATCATTTTCATTATATACTTGCCATCCAAATCTTATTTTATTAGCAAATATATACATATTTTATATTTTATCAAGTGAATTCATTTTATATTCATTGTTTTTTATTTTTTAAATAAATTATTATTACTAAGTATTTTTGACTGTCTGGTGACAACGTGACAGATTGTGGGTTTGACCTTGCTATGGTGGCAGCATTGAGTTGCACCATTCAACAAGTGGTGAGAAGAAAGAGAAGAAAGTTGGGAAACGGAAGTAGCTTAATCCGATGATACAAAATGTGGAGCTAAAAAAAAACAAAGGATCTATCTATATACTATCTGACAGCCTCATACGCTTCATGTGAAAAGCATTATTATTTTCATATCATCGATCGATCTGAATTCTCAAAGGTCGACTACTGATCAATCCCTCTCGACCTGACCAAAATAACCTGGTACGTCCTGATTCATTTTTACTCCTCTCTCCTTTCTCTCTCTTCCCATTAAATAAATACTAAATAAAAAAATAAAAAAATGTTTCTCTCAAAAAATCACTACCTCACCTCGGCAGAGTACTTATATGTAGATCTTTTATAAAATCGTGAATGATTTTATTGTCATAAAAAATCTAAAGCCCTGTTCATTTGAATTGTTTTATTGTCATAAAACAAATCAAATGAACAGGGCTTTAGATTAGAAAAAGAACCGCATTGTTCAATTCATTCATGAGCTACAGTCCCACAGATTGACAGACAAATGAAATATATAACTCCCTTCATTTTCGTCAGGGGATAATTAAAATCTCTTGTATTTTGTTATTAACTATTTTTATTTATTGTACAAAAAATGTAATTAAAATGAACACTCAGTATTGAAAATTATAAAAAGTTTAATTATTTATAACAATATGGCATTTATTTATGGCAATATATTTTCGATATAATATGTCTTAAAATTCGAAATCGGCACTCGCTATAACTTAGTTTTGGTATATTGGTAGGAGTATGACCAGTGAGCAAAGTTTATCCTGTAAATCCTTGGCATAAGTCTCAGAGGACAGCGTTTAACTGAAACCGTAATATCTGTGGGTTTTATTACCCGTTCAGGTATTAAATTTTACTCCTCTCTTCGAGATTTCGTCACTTCAATCAAAATAAAAATTGTGTTACAAAAACTGCATATTTAATCAGAAGTTTGGTGTGGCAATTTAAATATAACTATGTATGTATATGTATATAAATATAAATATAAATAAATAATATTATTTATTTATATGTTTATACATAAATACATATTTCTTTGCTGGTAAAATTGGTAGCAAGCAACCATAATATAAATAAAAAAAAAAATATTGTGATTTTTTTTTCACCATCACGCTAGTGTCGAGCACCAGGATACACAAAGAGAACTTAATGTCAAGATACTCCACCTCACCTAAAATTTCAGACATTAACTGTTTAATACTGTAACTCAATACTATACTTTCTTAAAAATATTTTCCTGCGGGAAGGTCAAATATATTAGGTACTTGATCCGCTTACGCTCACTTACACTGTATAAATTCACGAAAGCTAAAATATGTCTCCCATCTCTCTTATCACCTGTCCCACAAACATATTCGCTTCGCCTAACATTGCTATTTGCATTCAAATTGCCCGCACTCGCTCCCTGGACTACAATTATGAAACGTCGATTTAAATACGTGCATACATACTTGCATACTGTTCGTCAGGTTATGTTGAACTTGTTGTTACTGCAAGTTTGTAAGTGAAGTTATCTAAGTAAATAATGTATATCAGCTGCGCTAAGCAGGGTAGGCAGGGGGAACCTGGGAACCTTATGATCAAATATTCTATTTTGATTTCTACGTTCAGAATTTGAAGTATTGCTTGTTGAGTGGAATTAATCGTATTTTATAACATTTTATAAATTTTCTAAAATCTAAAAAAAGTTTCGAACACTTTGCAGTAGTCCGTAATATGCCACCTCAGTCAAGCTGTAATTTTATTTATTAGAATATTTGATAATCGTGAAAATAAAAGATCTTATTATACGTTGAATATTTTTTTTGTCTAATCGATCCGGTGACTAGGCAAAGAGTGAAGTTTCGTCCCTCAACATGCAATACATCAGACTGAAAGTGGCAAATGACACGGAGTGTGTTAACACTAGGTTCCCAAGTTTCATTTACTCACCCTGCCACGGCCGGGATACATCATGAAGCAGAAAACATAAACAAAACAAAATCTCCTACCTCGCTAAAATATTCATGTTCAACGTAAACAAAGAATTTTTCTTAAACAATTTCCGTTGGTTGCTTCATCATAAAACAAAACAGTTGATGCAAAGTGCTCCGAAGACTTTCAATTTATAATGTTCAGTTATTTTAACGTGGTATCGATAATAACCTAATTTATTTTCTTGTACTTTTTTTTATTAAAAAAGCGTGATTTAAAATAAATTAGCCAGCAGCGAGATGCGATTTGATTTTATTAAAATAATCTTATGGTTACGTTGTTTAATGGCATATTTCCTTTTATTTTTTAGAAAACGTATAACGAAAACCGTCCAAGAGGTTTGACCAATTTAGCAATATGTTCTCGTGTGGCTACGACGAAGTTCTTATACGCTCGTTTCAACTTATTTATATTGTTAATATGTCTGTTGGAAGATTTTTAAACAAAATCGCTATGTAAAGAAACTTAGATTAATAGTTTGGCATCAGAGAATGCTATTTATTAAATATTTGTGACATATAAGTAATATTTGATCACTTTTTAAAAAACGGGAAAAATATGTAAGGAGATTTAAACTGGTTCCTCTTCGGAAACCGTCCAAGTACGATGCCAACAAAGTTGCGACTGTCAACATTCCAGGTTATGGATTCTATCCCCAATCACGAAAATGAAAACATGAACATTAATATTTCACTTCCTCACTCTTATAACAAGCCGAAACGTGGCATTCAGTTTTGCCACTCAACATGTAAGTCCACAAACAGCGGAAAGAGTCGAACGAGAGATCTTAACTCTAAGTTTCCAAATTCTTTCTCCCAACAGTGCAGTAAGTATCCTGAGATACAATGTTTAGCTAAAAAAATACTTTTTAGTATAGAAAAACGTTGTACTCTATTAATTAACGATCCAAATATATGTACGACACGAAATATTTCCTCACTAAGACAAAATAGACTCAAAAACAAGTTAGTACAATGAAATTGTTTCAAGAAAATCTTAATAATAGAAACTTCTGTAAAAAAACCAATTAAATCTTTTGTGTACCTTACTTCTAAATTAATTAAAATTTAAATTAATTCTGATTTAAAACTATTTAAAAAAATAAAATAAAATAAGTTTAGCGGCTGGGCAATCGTAGGCTTATACCGCAGTAGAGATAAGTTATGCGAACCATATGACACGTAACAGTGTAGTATCGTAATAGTATCCACCACAACACCTCCTCCTTAATTATTTTACACCTACTCCTTAATTATTTTTGTAGCGCTTGAGAACACTAATAGAATGCGATCGGATGGTTGTCCCACAAGGATTGGTTTTAGGGCCTTTTTTATTATTGATTCATATTAAAGATCTTTCATATTAAGAATATTTGCTGTTTTGTTCTTCTTACTGATATTAATTATTTTATGTTTAAATTAGTTCATCAAGAGGACAATTATGACAAAATTAATAGTGGACTGTGGTAATACAGATGTATTTTACAGGCTTGCAGTTAAAAAGTTGAAACAGAGGCTTAATTATAGTAGTGCGTAGAATTAAATGTTGTTAATGTTTACTCGGAAAGTTAATTATAGTTTAACATTTACTGTTAATTACATTTTGTAAAAAGCATCTGTTGAGTTTTTTGCCGGTTCTCCTCAGCAGACAAGACCACTCCACCGCTGTTCAGGTGCATCGGGTATGCGAATGAATGGAAAGGTCGTGAGAAAAGATAGAGTACCGCTCCGCTGTATTCTTGGACATTCAAACAGCTTCTGATGAGGTGTTGCATAAATAGCTGCGCTGTAATGCGGGATCGTAGGGATCCCCACGATCCCGCATTCGGAACGTGCAGTCTGTCAAGTATGTAACCATCAGGTTGTAGTAGCTGTGAATGATTTTATTTTTATTTTACAGCGCAGCTATTTATGCATAGCTATTTATGTTAACATCAAAGATATAATGGTGGAATTCTGCCAGGGTCTTGTTCTTGGCCTAATTATTTACACCATTTAGATAGCAGGTCTTTTAGAGGTTGGCTAGATACTACTGATATTTTTGCCAATGACACTGCACTGTTGGCAAGCAGTCCAGACCCTGAAACACTTTCAAATAACCTGCTAACAAGCCTCAAAAAAGTGGATGACTGACTAAAGTCGTGGCGTATTATGGCAGAAGACTGACCTGAAAACATCATATAAACATAAAACGAAACGAAACATACATCTGACACAGAACGTACGTACTCCCCGTACGTCCCCCCGAGGTCCAAGTAACGTACTAACTTTGAACTTGGGGGAACGGCCTACCTGCGCAGTATTTCCAGTATAAGATATTAACGATGCATACAAAAAGCGCTTCTATCTCCACCTTAAAGGCGCGAAAAGCACCTGTAGCTCCTCTGATGTTACACGGGGCCGTGGGCAGAGATGATTACTCGCTATCAGAACGTAAGCTCGTTTGCCTTGTCTTTTTCATGTAAAGAAAGCAAACTCTCAGTAGATAGCAATTACTTATCTACAAAATTATTCTCAAGTCTGTAGTAATTATGGAAAAGTGCGTGTAACTCCAACATATCCATCCAAAAACCACAAAATCATATTCTATGCACATTGTCAAACGTCCCATACACTGTCAGTAAAATGGATGGACGGAAATGATTTTCTGAAAATAAAAAAGGTAAAATAATATGAAGTAAACAACATAAAATGGCTGTATTAATCCAAATGGCCTAGACACACACAACTGTGAATCATCAGCTATAGGAAACTAAAGCATAATCCTACCTCGTAACACCAATTGACCACCAACCTATCTATTTATTAATTTTTGACTATTTACAGACTTATCTAGCTAAAAAAAAGTCTTTTATCATAATTAATTAAACCTTAATTAATTTTAACACAACTCTGAAAAAAAATACCTTAAATTTAATATAAAATAAAGTTTCAACCGCTATTCACATTCAGTAACATTGTAGTATATCATTGCAATCCAGTACACACTCGCTGTTATTCACAAACTCCATTTAATGAATCCACCGGCTCTAATGAGGCATACAATACACCTCGTTATTTTGACAATAGAAATGCCATCAAGTATATTTAAATTTGTGAAAAGCAATGAAAAGGAACGTCTACAAATGTAAAGGCTTTTTGTTGAAAATTTGCGTTTTTCAATGGTGATGGCGTGTATACGGTCCAACCGTATACAGTGGTTGTGGGTTTGAATTTCTATAGAATTATGTTTTTTATGATTTTATTCACTGTATTTCGCCTATAGCAGGGCATACCGATAAAACATAGTGTTAAGACACTCTGTCCCTTATCCGCTGCGAAATTTATGAGACATTATCTCATTTTTCTTTAAGAAGTAGAGCTTAACGCCGCGCTTTGTCTTCTTACCAATATGAGAAAATAAAATACGAAGGGATCTCGTTCAAAAAATTCAGGTTTTTTTGTAATGAAACGCTCTACTTATGTATCGCTAGCTCGTATACAACGTTAAAACCGTATTTTTCAAGAGCATTGCCCGCTATGAGCAAATTTACAACAAAATGAATAATAGAGGATGTATAAGCATATAAGTTAGTTTTGAATATAAATGATATTGTTGAAATTAAATTAGTATATTTTTCAATTAAAAATTTCAAACTGTCAAATAATTTAATAAAAAAAAAATAAATTCCATCATCCTTTCATCTAAATAACACAACTGTGTTTTAAAGAACAATTAAGAGTACATCTGAAATTACAAAGATATAATTTTTGCTACTGAGACTAAGTCTAAGCTAAGTTTATCACCAATACGAGCGTATTCATGATATATTTTGATATTCTTTCAGGATAATTTTTATTATTTCTTAACCTTAACCTTAAAAATAAATAAATATTGCCCAGTAATTTTTATAAAATAAGATGAAATTGCATTTACTCAACGAACTCACTTTACTCGTACTATCGTCTACGTATCCTTTCATTTAGGACATTGATTTATATCCTTTGCCAATGTTTCTCAATAGATTTGTATTTCTCTTACATCATTTTAAATTGACTTTCGGTGCACATACACATCATATATGGCGGAATATCTCTCAGCTTCACGTTGTATCCCGCACATGGCAGGGTAGGAGGAGACAACTTGGAAACCTAGTGTTAAGACACTCCGTTCCACATCCGTTCCCATTTTTGAATTTGAGGTATTGCGTGATGAGTGGCGGAACGCAACGCCGCGTTTTGTATGGGGGATTGTTTGTTTTTTTAAAATAAACATTTTTGAATTCTTTTTTAAAGTCATATAATATATACTATATATCCTTCTGCGAGTCAAACGACATTATATAAATATCTTGCGACAGTGTTCAATGACCTCCGAACATTGTTCATGCTTTAATATAATACATATCAATAATACTTTTATAAAACCGTAACTCTTTCTCAAAATCTAGCAATGCATTTATGATCTCTGGTGTTACACGGTGTCGTAATGACTTGCCATCGGCTGTCTCAAGCACCCATTAACCTTTTTAAAAAAATGTTAAAATTCAGTGATTGAATGAAGTGTCTTAATGAGGAGGGAATGTCTTATTGCTATTTTCCCAAGTTTCCTTCGCTTACCTTGTATGTGCTAGGAGCGTAAAGCTCTTCCGCCAAATAAATATCTAATATCGCATGAGAATTTTGTTAAAGTTACGGCTAATTCATTGGTACAAAAACCATTAATTAATTGTTTTATAATAATTTATTCCCTCTACTACTAAAAGAAATAATTCTGTAGTTACTATGACATAAGTATTGCAAAGCTTGCTCTATCCATCTGCTGACGTCCGAACTTGGATATTCAGTTAATTAACTTTGTGACAAGTTACCGCCTTACCAACTTCTAGCTCCCAGAACGATTCAGACTGACTATTTGTTTCGTTTATATACAAATATCGAATTAGATTTTTAAAAAAATCTTGTAGTTATGACAAAACATGTTGTTAAATTTCGGCTTAAAAATTATTTAGTATAAGTGATATAGTGAGATAACAATGGATAGGAAATGGAATGCTATAAACATTTTTAGGTTAACTTGACTCAGGGGCACAAGTATGTGAGTTTAAAGGCGACGTTTGTGGGTTCTATTTCCTGAAATATTCAATTTATACATTTTCCCGCTCTGGCAATGCGCAATGTTCTTCACTCTCCACTTCCAACTCCAGCACTCATGACACAATAATTACAGTATTCGGAAAGGAAAATGGAGCACGAAAGTGTCTTAATCTAGGTTTCCAGGTTTTCTCTGTCTATATATATTTTAGCTGACCAAAATTTTTGAAGGGACAGCTAAACCAACTTGTTACAAATTAATTCCACCACAACATTGTCATCTGACATATAAACTTACCAGTTTAGTCTCCGATGAGATTTCAACAAAGTTCCATTATCAATGCCGCTAACCATTTCCTGTGTGTTCTGGACAAAATATTTCAAAGGATAATAGGCTCTATTCCATATCTGTTAAGTTTTAAATTTGTATGATTTAATTTCCAAAATGTAGTAGCTCTAGGAAAGTGAGTGAAGAACCGTGTCGTCTCATAAACTTACTAACCATGTTAGCAAAGCTAAAGAGCGTCTAACGTGTGACCGAGAATAGGAAAAGGAAAGCTTTGTCTATTTTCGGTGTTATTTGTCCTATTAATAAATGAGTTTATTGTTGTTACTACATTCTAAGATTATATTTTTTCTCTTTCAGCTTCACGTTTCAGCTCATTTCCATATATGGCAGGGTAGACAACTCCATGCCCATTTTCGGCCATATCTTAGAGACCATGCATGTTGAGTTGTGGAACTCACCGCCGCATAATATATTTAATTTGATAACATTTTATATACTTTTTCCTGCTAAGCGTTGAACATTCGTTAGTATGAAAAAAATAAAAAGATTGATATAATAAAGTTTTTTAATGAATTTATGACATAATTAGTACACACACGATATTTTCAGTTCAAGCTATTGTATAAAAAAATACCACACACGCCTTTCTCGTATATAAAAAATATTATATTAATAAGACAACGTCAAACACGAGCGGCTTCGATTTTCAATCGGAGAAATAATTTTATTTTGTTGTCCTTGTAACATGACTGACTGCAACGCCGAACTCCCCCTCTCGACATTTTTACCAAACATTAGGGAACAGACTGTCTTAGGACTAGATTTCATCTGCCTTGTTACATAAAGAACGGAGCGGAAAAAAGATAGCGTCTCATTGTATCCTGCATACAGCAGTGTATGTAGGCAGAGTGTAGCTGGGAATTTAGTATTAAGATACTTTGATCTCAGTAAGAGGCTTTCATTTCCCGGTTCCTCCCAGTCGCAGACCTTGCTTTGTCACGTTATTATAGCAACGATATGAAAATACTATTTTTTCAATCCCTTTAGTAGAGATTAAATTTAAAATCTGTCGAAAAATGAATACAAGTGCAAGCTTGTACACTTGCGCTACTACAGGCCTTAAAATATTACCAAGTATTTCATTTGAATTGAAATACATAAAACTTTTGAATTGTAAATACAATTTAATTCTCTATTCCAAGACTCTAGCTAGAGTAAGTCATAGAAATGATCTTAAGCATGCAATTTGCCTTCTAATTTACATTTTAGATAACGCATACGCTTAATAAGCTCTATGTTGGAAGCTTGAAGTACGTTTGATATAATTTATGCTTTTATTCATATATGGTAGTTAATAGTTACATGAAGATAATACTTAAGTAGTATTATACATTTTGCAGATTCTTTTTTATTTCCCTTTTGGGTAAAAAAAACACTAATAGCTAGTCCTATGACATTACTCGTATCCATAGTTTCAAATTGGCTTAGTAATCGCATTATATAAAAGCTATTTACTATCCAGGGAGAGAATGGAGTTTCACCTCAGTAGCCAGTATTGATTTTTGTACTTCATGTTCACCTCATGGCGTTTGATCTTGATGTATATCTTCCAAGTGAGACGGCGATTCAAGTGGAAACATAGGTAGGTATATTTGATACACTCACGATGTGACTATTCAGTACCTGTTGAAGTGTTTCACTAGCCTTTGCAGCTGAGGCATGATACGAGAGATAAGCGATGTCATCAGCATAAGTAGCAATGGTCACATTATCTGAAGTAGGCAAATCGTACGTGAATATATTGTACAGAATGATCTAGCACTGCGTGACACACGCTTTGATTAGGTGGAAGCATGATCTGACTTCACCATAGCTGACTTGAAAAGTTCGATCGGACAGGTACGAGGCTAAACTGCCAAAGAACGAGTAAAATAACTTTTCTTTTATTTTGCAGAGTAAGCCCTTGTACCAGACGCGGTTAAAGACCTGCGGTATATCCAAGAACTCCGCTGAGCATAAATTTCCTAATATAATACGTGTGGTAGAGTCACGTTGTCAGCAATGACAACACGCATGGGCAGACTCGACCGGATTGTTACCACCCCCGGCATTGAAACCGGCGTTAAGTAGTGGCTTCGGCCCCTGCGTTTCGCATTGGGTAGTGTCGGGCCCCGGTGCCCATCCATCTTTAGGACTGGCAACACCTCTGTAGCTCCTCTGGTGCTACACAGGGCCGTGGGCGACGGTGATCACTTACCATCAGGTGACCCGTACGCTGTGTCTTCTCCATAAAAAAAAGAACCAACATCCAATGTTATTAATGTTCAAATTACATTTATTTTAATAAAAAATAATTAAAAGAATAGTACTTTTACTACAATCCAATTTCTACTTTAACTATCCAATTTCTATAATTTTTTTTTTACTTTTTTACCCACTATATATGTTTAGGAAACTTTTTTTCAGCTTTACACTGTATCACCGCACATGGGAAGACAGGCAAACTTAACACCGCACTTAGCTGTGGAACCGGAGCGAAGGTATGAAAACATTAAATATTTAATTTGAAGAATTTCTAGAATGAGTATCATACCCACAACCTGTCGCATTTAAAGTCACACGCTGTGTGAAAAATTAAATTGTTTACTTATGTATATGTTAAATCTTATGAATTTAAGGTTTAGTTGGAAACATGAATGACCTCAAAGTAAAGGTCAAAGATCAAGGCATTATGTCAACTAGGATCTTGATAGTTAACTTAACTGTACTGCATAGAACACATTACTGAGAGACAACAAAATATTTGTTCTACTTAAAATATTTCGTTTCACACAAGATGTCTAATTTCTGTGACATTTCACGTTAAGTGGCAAAACTTAGTTTTTTTATCAGAGGAAGATTTTTGAGAGACGTATAATTGTCGCAATTAAAGTCACTATACAACTGCCCCATAACATCCGTAAAGTTTTATAGTATTTATACTCAATTACCGTTATTATAGCTTATTCAAAAAATAACCTGGGAATCTGGCACCTAATACTAGGTCATTTTATTCCCGTTAGGACTTTCTTAATTTTTTTGAGATTTTATTAATCTCATTTTTAGCCTAAATACATCTATTCTGCTCCACAATCTCTTCTATCTTTTAGTATTACTTTTTTAGCGAAAGATATTTCAGATATTCAATGTTTGTTAATTTCAAAACCATGTAGTAGTAGTGGTAATAAGGCAAAGCGCGGCGTTGGTTTCCGCCACTCAACACGCAATGCCTCAAATTCGGCGGAAAGTGGGGAACGGAAGTGGAACGGAGTGTCATAACACTAGGTTTCACTTCCGTTCCCTCTGCCTACCCTGCCAAGTGCGGGATACAGCGTGAAGCTGAGAGAGAGAGAGATGTAGTAGTTCAGATGATATGCGTGTACAGACAACAGACATGCTCTAAACTTATAATAGTTCTGGTTAAGGTAAAATCTTCTTGTGTCCTCAATATTTTTACGTTAAATATTTAAAATGTTTTAGACTACTGTTCTATTATACATAATTTATATTATCTTTAATTTTGACGTTCAGTACCGTCATTCAATATGAAATGCTTCAAATTCAGCGGAACGTGGGTGGTGGAAAGTGTCCTAATGGAAAAGGAGTGTCTTAACACTACGTTCCCAGATTCCTTCTAGATCCCTCTTTTTCTTTCTCGTCTCTGTTATATATTTATATGAGATACAGTGTAACGTAATACTTACTTATCTTCACGCTATATCCCTAGCGGGGTAGGCAGAGAGAACGGAGTGCCAAACGCTACGGTCTCGGAATACCTCTTTCGCCTCTAAATGTAACATAATAACATCCTAATATCTAAGTGAACAAAAATAAAGGCGACGACTACTTTACGATATAAACCTCAAAGAAGTTAAGCTTTATACACAAAAAATAGACATACTATGTATGTAAAACATAGGTGACACTAGTAGAAATATACATTAACTGAAACTGTCACTAAACCTACCGTTTGAACTTAATACCTTCAACTCGACAGTTAACTTTTACTAATCGAAAGTTAAATTTAACATATTCAGTAATATTAACCCAATATTACAAAAATAAAACTATTAATTTATTTTTTTATATATGAATGTTTTAAAATAATACGCGATCTCAGCGCTCTGTTATCACTCATCTTCTTTATTTTGTAAACGGTTAACGGATGTATCGCTAGATGGCAGTCAACCACAACTAAATCTGAAAATATATTATAAATGATGTCATCAAAACTATGATAGCCATATGAGTAAGAATTTTTTACATTTTGCCCTCTGATACACGACAAAGTATTATTCCATGTTTCTTTTTTGTAGAAAATGCAGTCATTATAGGTCGACTCTGCGTCTCCTTGGGTAGCTATGTTTATTGTAATTCAAATATTAGCCCTTCAATCCGTAGACTCACAATGTGAATAAAACAAACATACTGTCCAAGAAATTTTTTATATTTTATATGAAATGTGTTTAACTAAGATTGTATTAAATAATTAAATTATAAACTAAATATTTAAAAGAGCAGCTTTTGAGTTTGTTGCATATTCTCAGCAGAACTGCTTTCTTAGCTGTTGTTTTTTAGTTTATACAACTCTTACACGGTTGTTTTTTTAATTGTTCCAATTTTCAGAAAACTTAACTAAGAATCATTGCGATAAACAAGATTTTTGATTGCAAAAAACCACACTTGATTCTCCGTAGAACGTTTCATTCATTCACTCAAATGCACCCGTCTGTCAGACCTGCCTGTCCATGTGTGGTTGTGTCTCGTTACGACACCTTATGACAGAAATAGACAAATCAACAGATTGACAGACAAGTCAAATTTATAAGACCTCTTTTTGTTAGAAGTTCAAAATGTAATGTATCATCACGATGAAAAAAAAATTGTTATTATTTCATATTCGTTCTTGAAATCGTCGTGACAGTTGCAGATTGAATTCCTTCTGGCAGAATAAATTATATTAATTGCCTCTTTTGACAAAGCGCGGCATTGAGTTTCATTTGCCAACACGCAAGTCTCAGTTACCAGTTATTACTAGATAAAAACCTGGCTCCGCTCTGGTCGGTGTGCTTCTCAAGTAATATAGATTCATATAGCATATTGTGCTCAATAATTATAATAAATTAAACTGCAATAGTTTTTACATAAGTAATTTTATTTAAAAACTTCTTTCAAAATAAAGTAATATAAATAAAAAAAAAGATGTGTTATGGCTTATACTCTGCATTATTTTTGTTTTAAGCGCCAGTTTTTTTGCTTTAAATTGGTGGGTATTTATTTTATCTTAAAATATTACTAAAAAAATGTATGTGGTTCTTTAAAATAAATTGGTTAATAAAAAAAAATAGACAACCTAAGTTAAATAAATACAATTTTCAAAAAAATGTAAAAGATATTTAGTTTGATACAATCAGTACTAATCCAAGATTTTGGCAAAGGTATTTAGTAAGAAATGAACTATTTCTATATTTATAATATATTTTTTAAAATATATTTTTATTTTAAATTTATTCTATTTATAATATATTTTTTCTATATATATATATATATATATATATATATATATATATATATATATATATATATATATATATATATATATATATATATATATATATATATATATATATATATATATATATATATATATATATATATATATATATATATATATATATATATATATTATTTTTTTTTTTCAAATATTCTTCGCCTTTCAAGCCTTATTTTTTACATGACTTCGAATCTTCCAGCACGAGAGAGGACAACCTAGAATCGTCTTTGAGTGAAGAGGATTAGCTAAAGCCTACTAAATTTACAACGCACTGGACTGATAGATGGCCGAGACGAAGTCAAGGAATAAAAACTCAACATCAACGACAAGTGAAGGTAACACTCTAAAAATAAATTGGTTTCCGTTGCACAACCCAATAATCGCATTTCAATTTTTTAACAGTATCATTTCAATTAAATCTAATTTTTAATGTGTGGCGGTGGTAATACAGACTTTATTATATTTAGAAATTGTACAGGATAATTTAAAACATAAATATGGTAGTCTTCATCCACCACGTCAGAGTTCACGTATTTTCGTACATTACGGAGATTTTCTGACCAAAGGGTTTATTATTCATGATATCTTTAAATAGTCATAGGAGGTTCGTCTCAAATTATTAAACGAGCTTTCTTCAATATCTTAGCAGCCTGCGATTTTAACTACATATGATACGTTAAACGTACATCGGAACTAATTGAAATTTTAAATCGCGAGTAAACTGTTCTAACATCGTCTAATTAAGTTGTTATAATATAAGAAAACACTATAGGCAGGTATATTTAGTTTCTAAACCTAAAACTATGTTAAACAGTTGAAAATACAATAATATGTCTCAAATGGTCTTTTTGCTCCTGCATACACCCATATCCATGCCATTTTGTCTATCAGTTCCGAACGAATATAACATCATGTTTAGTAATTCGAATTTATTATGCTGTTATATGTTGTCGATTCGTAATAATTATTTTTTTATGTTTTATTATTTAAGTAAAGTTGTGATCGAATCACAGCCGTTACATACCGTTGAAGACATTATTAGTATAGATTCCAAACATGTTTGCAATATTTCAATTACTTAACGCCTTATCGAGAACAGAAATGCTCAGCTTCACGCTGTATCCCGCACATGGCAGGGTAGGTAGAGGGAAGTTGGGAACCTTGTGTTAAGACACTCCGTTCCACTTCCGTTCCCCACTTTCCGCCGAATTTTAAGGCGTGTTGAGTGGCAGAACTCAACGCCGCGTTTTGCCTTGTACCAGAGAGAGAAAATGAAAACATTGAATATTTAAATTGAAAATATTAAATATTTCATTTCCTCGAGTGGGAATCGAACCCACAACCCACCGGCTACAGTCACACGTTTTGTGCCGCTGCGCCACGACAGGTCTCCTCGACAAATGCTTATAAAACGAAAGTCCAAATGCCCGAAACATTGTAACTATCCGAAACAAGAGAATATCTTATCTTTAACAGAGCAGTGAATCGCAAGTTTAAAAATCACTCAAGCGAGACTTTTTCATGGATATACATATCTGTTGAATACGTATCGTTATAGTTTTTAACTCTCCACACAATTAAATGAGTATTATTAGTTTTATCTGTCTGTGTTAAACAAGATTTTTAGATAAGTATTACAGAAATAGACTTAGTAGTTTAAGAAGTATTTGATATTTTGTTTCTATGAGTCGGAGTGTTTAACTTTGTTTATAGATTTCAGTGGTGATAAATAATTTAACAGTCAAATAAAATTAAACATGTACGTTTTATTTTATATTAATTTTTCTAGACTTTGATTTAAAATCCCCAACACAAATCAATCTATTTGAATTTAATAGCAGGTTAGACATAGCAATCGTAATCTTTAATCTTTACAATAAAATAAAATATGATTATGTCTCATATTTATAATAAGTTATTAAACTAACTTATGTTACCATCTAATAAGTTATTAAAATAACTTATGTTACCGTGTTATTCCGGCTTAGAATAGAATCACCACGGAACTGATGGTGTCGTAAGAGGCGACTAAAGTACGTGTGGGAGAGTCACGTTGTCAGCAATGGCAACACACATGGGCACATTCGACCGGATTGTTTCCAACCCTGGCATTTAAAACCGGCGTTTAGTAGTGGCTTTGGCCACTGCGTTTCGCATTAGGTAATGCCGCCCCGGTGCCCATCCACCTTAAAAGACGGCAACGCTCCTGTAGCTCCTCTAGAGTTACACGGGGCCGTGGGCGACGGTGATCACTTACCATCAGGTGACCCGTTCGCTAGTTTGTCGTCTTTGTCATAAAAAAAATGAAAAGTTTAAAATATCAATTTTAAGCTATTCTATAAATGGAAATGTAAATTATTGATTAACCGAGTTTGTTAGTAAGGGAAAGTTATATGGAGCGAGTCGTCAGCTTTAAAGTGCGATTTTGTTGAACGCAATCTTATAAAGTTAAATTTCTGCTACAATTTCAGTAAAGTTGCCGAGTTTTGTACAATGAAATATAGAAATTGTGGATAATTTATATTGGCTGTTAAATGAGGGTTAGACTTCGCTGACGTTTGTTTTGGTTAACACACGTGTTATTGAGGATTTCTTATTTAAGTGATATTTGTTCATATATTTTAAGTGAAAAGTGCGATTTCTTAAAAAGGAGATCGGTTTTATTATCGGTGTTTGTTGTTGTGAGTGTTTGTGGTATTTTGTCCATTAGATTAGCTAATTATAAGGTAAGTTAGGTTAGTTTATTTTAAAATGGATGCTGATCCGCATCCGCCTGATCCCCCTGATCCTGGTGGTGGCAAATGCGACTCTCAGGCTACATCACGTAAAAGACAAGGTGATAACCTACCTTCACATATTGCAGAGTCTGTAAAAAAAACAATAATTGACCCAGCTACGGCTACACCGTCAATTCAAAATTTATATATTCACCCTTCCCTGTCAGAAAGTCCTAAATCCTACATCGATTCAGACAAAGGCCCTTTTATAGTATATGTGTCGAGGGAAACTCCAGATCCTGCTGCCGGTACCTCTATTAAAGCAATAAAGTTTGGCCAATTTCTCCATATTAATAAAATAAATAACATCACTAGTGATGGAGTGAAAATGTTGGTCGCAACAAAATCAGCGTGGAATTCTCAACAGCTACTGCAACTTCTCAACGTCTCCTCGTCCCCGAGCTCCTTTAGCAAAGGGATATAATAGTCAAGCTCATCAAGCCCTAACTGCCGCATGTCCGTCGTCCCTTCCTAATGGTTGCGCTTTAAACCAAGGTGTTGACAGTCCAATAGAATCTAGAAAAGATCTATTGGTTGCACTTACTGAAACCCTTGTGAGTATCTTCAGAACCGCTGATGAACTTCCTATACCGTCCAACGTTGCCCAAAATTTACTAACAATTTTTAAAATACTAAACAATGGCAGCACTGAGCTTCCTACAATGGAATAGTAAAAGTATTCGTGCCGAAAAGCACGAATTATTTAATATTATTTCTTTGTACAACCCTGTCATTATTGCCCTCTCGGAAACATGGCTGGTGCCTGATTCCCGCTTTAGGGTATCAGGTTTCTCCTGTTTAAGGGAGGACAGAAATGACGGGTATGGAGGTTGTGCTATCCTCATCCAGCACTCCTCTCCTTATTCCTGTATCCCTCTCCCCCCTCACAGCCAACAGATTAATGCTGTTGCTGTGAGGGCTTTCAATATCTCCTTCCTATCTGTTTATATCCCTCATCCTTCTTCCTCTGTTTTCCTTGAGCTTAAGTCTATTATCTCTTTGCTCCCTAGTCCTGTCTTGGTCCTAGGTGATTTTAACACTCATCACTCTTTGTGGGGGTGTTATTACTGTGATGGGTTATCTCCTTTGTTGGTAGACATGATTGATGATGTATCTCTTTGCATTATCAATGATGGCTCTCCGACTCGTAGGGTTAATCCAAATCAGAATCCTAGGACTGCTGTTGATCTCTCCCTATCCTCCCCATCTCTGGCTACCCAGCTATCATGGTCTGTTCTACCTTCTACCCATGGTAGTGACCATTTTCCTATACTTATCTCAATGCATAATAGACCTCCTCCTTCTTCCTCTCTTTATTCTACATCTAAATTTAACCTAAAACAAGCCAACTGGAATAAGTACGCCGACTCTGTGGATTGCATGTTGGGCAATCTTCCTGAGTCTGCTAATTTTGAGAATATCATTCTTTGCTATGAACGTTTTGTCTCTACCATCTCGTCTGCGGCTGACTTACATATCCCTAGAAAACGCTCCATTCAGAATTGGATGCATTTCAATCCTTGGTGGGATCAGGAATGCTCTGATTCTGTCAATCGGCGAACAGCTGCCGAGGAGTCATATGCAGTCTATATGACTATGGATAAATTTGTTGAGTACAAACGCAGTGATGCGAAGTTTAGAAAATTGATTAGGAAAAAGAAAAGAATTGGATGGGCCAATTTTTGTGAATCCCTTAGCCCTCGCTCTCCTTCCTCACTCATATGGAAAAATGTTAGGAGATTTCGCCGTTCCCTTAACTATGATTCCAGTCCTAACTCCAATAATCCTTCTTTGTGGCTGTGTGATTTTGCTAACAAATTGGCTCCGCCTTTTGTACCATCTCATGACTTATTTATTTTCCCACTGATTGAATCTTCGGATGAAATGGACGCTTGTTTTTCGTCTGAAGAACTCAAAAACGTCTTAACGGATTTAAGAGACACTAGCCCAGGTGAGGATAGTATCTCATACTCTTTTATTGCTAGACTAAATGAGAAGTCTAAGCTATATTTCTTAAATTTAATCAACGCAATATTTCAATCAGGCAATATTCCACTACCTTGGAAATCCCAAATTATCATTCCTATCCTTAAACCTGGAAAATGTCCTTCTGATTCCGATTCCTACAGACCCATTGCCCTAGCATCTGCTCTATCAAAAATTATGGAACGGCTTTTAAAAAATCGTCTGGAATGGATAGTGGAAAGCAGAAATATCTTAGCACCCTCTCAATTTGGCTTCAGAAAGGGGTTAAGTACCACAGATAGTCTCAGTGTTTTTACCACAGACATTCGACGAGCTTTCGCCAAAGGAGAGTATTTAGTGGGGTTTTTTTTAGATGTCGCTTCTGCTTATGATAATGTCCTTCTTCCGGTACTCAGGCAGAAACTGCAACAGCTGAGTATCCCGCCGAAGTTGTCTCATTTCATTTGCAATCTGCTGACCGGCAGATCGATATCTGTGAAACATCCGCTTCTTACTGTGCCTTCCAGACTGGTCTGGAAGGGATTACCTCAAGGCTCAGCTCTTAGTCCTCTGTTGTATAACCTATATACTCATGACCTCGAATTGTCTGTCAGTAGCTTTTGTAATATCCTTCAATACGCTGATGACATCGTCCTCTACTATAGCTCAAAATCAGTGGAGGACATAACTTATCGTTTAAATACTGCTTTACACTACCTAGACCAGTGGCTCCTTGGCCATGGCTTGGGATTATCAGTAGCGAAATGTCGGGCGGTAGTATTCTCCAAAAAGAGAGTAACACCTAATTTTGAAATTTACTGTGGTAATGATATCATACAATTAGCAGATAGTGTTAAATTCTTAGGCTTGGTCCTTGATAAAAGACTGAACGCTTGCTCATGCTGAACATGTCAGCAAAAAATATGAAAAAGGCATCAATGCTTTAAGAGCTGTGTCTGGTGTGTGGTGGGGTGCACACCCTTTTACTCAAAAACTACTGTACAATGCAATAATTCGTAGTCATATTGACTACGGGTTATTTGTTTTAGACTCCTTTAATAAAGCTGCTACTGACAATCTTAACAGAATTCAGTACAAATGCCTTCGAATTGTTTTAGGTGCAATGAGGTCTTCCCCTACCAATGCATTACAGGTGGAGTGTGTTGATCCACCTTTTCCTATTCGTCGTCAATTTTTATCTGATCGATTTGTTGGTAAAATGCTACAGTTTTCTTCCCATCCCTTGTGGTCTAAGCTATCTGAGTTAGCTGACCTTATTCCTCGTGGCAAGCCGCTTCCCTACTTGCTTGCTAGCTTCATTAAATTTACCTCCCTTCCTCACCCTCTGTCCCGCTATCCTGCTAACCCTTTATTCTGTACGCCTTATAAAGCTTTAGTACACCATCCCTCTATCATCACAAATCTTGGCCTGACCAAGGGAGCTGCTGACACCAACACAAAGTTCCAAGCCATAGTAAATGAAAACTGGTTAAATCATATCCTTATCTTTACAGATGCGTCAAAGCTTTCAAACGAAAGCTGTGTTGGTGCAGCGTGCTGGATACCAAAATTCAAAATTATTTTACAATTTAAATGTCCTCCCGAATCATCCGTGTTTACTGGAGAGGCTGTTGCTTTGTTAGAAGCAATCCGGTTCACACTCTCCCATGACTTTAAACAGACTGTTATTTGTACTGACTCATTAAGCTGCTTACTAGCTGTAAAGGGAAATCCCTTTCATAGTAAATTAAGGTCTTCAATTATTTTAAGGATTTTTACTATGTTTTAAAGTGTTATTCCACACTTAGGACAGAAAATACTAAACTTAAATTTAAAAAGCGTATAAAAATTTTGAACGAAGCAGGATTTGAACCCGCGCCTCTGGAATACCGTTCCAGCGCTCTGACCAACTAAGCCATTCGTTCTCACCAAACTCCGTCGAAATTCTTATACGCTTGTTACTTGTTATTTATGTTGTACAACATAAATAAGTTGTAACAAGCGTATAAGAATTTCGACGGAGCTCGGTGAGAACGAATGGCTTAGTTGGTCAGAGCGCTGGAACGGTATTCCAGAGGTGCGGGTTCAAATCCTGCTTCGTTCAAAATTTTTATACGCTTTTTAAATTTAAGTTTAGTATTTTAAGGATTCGTGAAGAACTGTACTCATGTTATTTAAAGGGTTTGGTTGTTAGTTTGGCATGGATTCCAGGGCATTCTGGAATCAGTGGGAATGAATCTGCAGACTCTTGCGCAAAATTAGCCATCCAGTGTGGCAGTTTGAATCACTTTTCTATTTCGGCCCAGGATCTGTTGTCCCTTGCATTAACTCATTTGGATGTGTCATGGTCTGAATTTTGGAATATGTCAAAGTCCCAGAAAGGTAAGTTCTATGCTGCGATCCAACCTAATATCCCCAGGCGGCCATGGTTTTATTCTCAAAAATTTATTGAACGGAGGATAATATCGACCATATGTCGCTTGCGCCTTGGACATGCGAGAACACCGGTACATCTAGCTAAGATCAGGGTCAGGGACCACTCACTGTGTGAATGTGGTCTAGACGATGGTTCCCCTTCTCACATTCTTTTTACATGCCCCAACTTAATCCATCCCTTATATGATGTCCTTCCTCACAAAGTTCCCCGTCCCCTTAATGTTCAATGTTTGTTAATGTTTGTGTTTAGTCCATTATGTAAATTTTTATGTAAATATATTAGATATAATAATATTAAATTGTAGACTAACACCTTTGTATTATATATTTCTTATTACTAACCCTGTGTATAGATAATGTATATATTTATTTTAACATATGTATTTTTTTTTGTTATAGGTGAAGGCAATTTTTAACTTGATCTCCTTTTTTTAATATGCATTCTCCTATTGTGTAATATTTTTTTTTTCTACCGTACAACCTCCTTCGTGTCTTCCCCATTCAACGTGACATTGGCGAAGTGATATGTGCTCAACTGGCACGCTCGGAACGCCACAATCAAAGAACCATACCATAAATGAGGGTTATATTGTATAACATACAAATTATGCAATTTTTTGACGTGAAACTTTCCGAGTGTAAGCCGGCACATCTTATGGCAAAGGGAACTTAGGAACCTAATGTTAAGACTCCCTATTTTCAATAAGATACCTCGTTTTTCATTTTCAACCGAATAAGGGGTTTTTCTATGCTATACTTATTACCACATTAAAATATAATATACACTTACTATAAAAATATACACTTACTATAAAAATATATTGAGGCCTGTCGTGGCGCAGCGGCACAAGAGTGTGACTGTAACCGACAGGTTCTGGGTTCGATCCCCAGTCGAGGAAATGAAATATTTAATATTTTCAATTTAAATATTTAATGTTTCATTTCTTCGCTCTGGTAATAAGGCAAAGCGCGGCGTTGAGTTCCGCCACTCAACACGCAATGCCTCAAATTCGGCGGAAAGTGGGGAACGGAAGTGGAAAGGAGTGTCATAACACTAGGTTTCACTTTCGTTCCCTCTGCCTACCCTGCCTAGTGCGGGATACAGCGTGAAGCTGAGAGAGTGAGACTTACTATAAAAATATATACTGTACTGTAGTATGGGGCATTTCTCAACTATCCTACACATTTTTTACTGAATACTGGAATGAAAAGCCTTAAGTTCCCTTGAATTCGCATCGAACCTACAATACAGCTAACACAATCCAATTATATAAACTCAATTACTAAAAGGAAATTTAAATCAAACTGTTTAACAATATTCCGTTAAAGGCTGTAGCAAATTCAATTTGGTGATTGTTCACTTCGTAACCGGCTTAAGAGTGCACTCACTATTTACACAACTAACTTCGTTCCAATGTGGACTTGGGATGAATATAATTATAGGAGAACTGTTATTTTATTTTAATAGAAAATTTAATTAATTTAAAGTGGCAAACGTTCCCAAGTTCCCTCTGCCTAACCCGCCATGTGCATAATTGAGTGAAAATCAGAACATATATATATATATTTTTATGGGAAAGACGGCAAACGAGCGTACAGGTCACGTGATGGTAAATCTCCAGGAATGCGAAACGCAGTGGCCAAAGCCACTACTTAACGCCGGTCTTAAATGCCGAGGGTGGTAACAATCCGGCCGGCGACGTGACTCTACCACATGCACTTTAGTCGCCTCTTACGACACCATCAGCACCAGGGTGATCTTATTCTAAGCCAGGATCACACGGCAAATCTCTCTCTCTCTCTCTCTCTCTCTCTCTATATATATATATATATATATATATATATATATATATATATATATATATATATATATATATATATATATATATATATATATATATATATATATATATATATATATATATATATATATATATATATATATATATATATATAATATTTGAAGAAGCAGTAAGGTAAGTGTGAAATATTCGTCGACAGTGGTTTTGTTTATGATATTTTATGATATATGATATTATTAAGACAGGCCGTGGCGTCAAGTTCGATAGATCGATAGAGTAGATTCGATAATCGTGGCGTAAATTTACACATTTTATTTACAAATTATACAAATAATTTACAAATCTACAGGCATTCCGCTCGTCGCCTTCCGTTTAATGTTTAAAATATTCCCTTCATTCGGAACTCACACTTTAAAATAATAAGACAGAGACAGGGTTTGTTATTCTGACATGCGACGAAATGAAAACAATTCATTCCATCCATTGAAAATTGAACTGTTACTACGGAATTACGGCCCAAATATTGATAACTAACTTATGTTATACTTTTTCCGATATTAAATCTCTCCAAATATTCATTTAACGCTTGAAAGTGGTTATTAGTCAGCACCAGGAGCGGGGTAAATGGAAACAAAAAAAAAGGTGTAGTATATTTCATTTGAATGGGTTATTTTAAAAGAATATTGAAGTTTAAAATGGTTTAGCTTTATTGCTGTATTTTTTTATCAGCTGCAATTTAATTTAAAGTATTATTTTTAAACGACGCATAAAAGTAGGTTCCTCACTTTCCGCCGAATTTGAGGCATTGCGTGTTGAGTGGCGGAACTCAACGCCGCGCTTTGCCTTATTACCATAGCACAGAAATGAAACATTAAATATTTAAATTGAAAATATTAAATATTTCATTTCCTCGACCGGGGTTCGAACCCAGAACCTGTCTGCTACAGTCACACGCTTGTGCCGCTGCGCCACGACAGGCCTCGTGTTATAAATTTGACCTGTCTATTATTTTTATTATGTCTGTGGATTTACTGTGGTGCTGTAGATTCCGACTGGGTGACCGGATTTGAGTGCGTTTTTAACCAGAAAGTACTTAGTAGTTCGTAACTATGTTTTATGAAAATCGGTTTAGCAGTTTAAGAGCCACAAGCAAGGTTTTTTGCAAGGTACCTTTGCAAGGTACCTTTGCTCTGTCTTTGGTGCCGGAGAATTTTTAGTTTTAAATCGGGGATTTCCTAAAATTTTAAATTTTGTTTTTAGAGATTAATAACAAATTGATAAATATTTGTACAAACATTTTATCTCAGTTTTATAATAACAGATTCATGCCTATGATGTAGGTTTAAATCTTTTTTGCTATACGTACATAATTTTGCTTTAAGTTTTTCAATTTAAAATAGGCTGAATCTATTCATACGATAACCGTACGAATAATTTTTAATTATTAGTCCGGTTACTGTACGAATAATTGATAGTTATTTGTACAGTAACTGGATTATTAGTCCAGATACATTTAAGATACATTATCTTTAACAATTAGAACTTTTATTTAAAACTATAACGTCTTAAGAGGTAACGGTGGTAAAATATCATCATGGGGGCAATAAAAAATAAGAAATGTCTCCCAATAATATAAAACTGTTCCTAACCTAACCTAACCAAAAAAAAATAAATAAGAAATGTATAAAGCTCTCCCAATAATATAAAACTGTTCCTAACCTAACCTAACCAAAAAAAAATACCCGGACGACTAATTAGAAATTATTCGTACAGTTATCGGACTAATAGTCACTTCGTTTAAAATAACATGAACAAGGAAGCTTTGCTTTGGTTTTACGTAACTCGTGAGATATTGATAGCTTCGATCTCTGTAATGTCTATAAAATTAAACTCATGAAAAGATAACGTTTTAATATATATTTTCTATATTAGTATATTACGCAAATTAATTCACACAAAAAAAAAATGTTAAAAATGTGTGTTTTCATAGTCTACTTTGCGTTTTTAAAACAAAAAAATATATATTACTAAATAGTTATTAAACGAAAATAAATGTTGCGATAAAATACGAATAAATAATATTTAAATTATTATCTGTCCTTAAAAAACATAATCAAAAGCTTCTTTAAGAAAAGTTTAATTGCTCCTTACTTCTGTAGGGTAAGCCGTGGTGTTGAGTTATGGAACAACACGCAATGTCTCGAATGTCTCATTTCATACGTAACCTGGAACCCACTAAAAATTTACACTTATCTATATTCATTCGGTGCTATTTAATTTTTTTTTATGGAAAAGACGGCAAACGAGCGTACGTGTCACCTGATGGTAAGTGATCACCGTCGCCCACGACCCCGAGTAACTCCAGAGGAGCTACAGGAGCGTTGCCGTCCTTTAAGGTGGAAGGGCACCGGGGCCCGGCATTACCTAATGCGAAACGCAGTGGCCAAAGCTACTACTTGATGCTGGTCTTAAATGCCGGGTGTGGTAATAATTCGGTCGAGTCTGCCCATGCGTATTGCCATTACTGGCAACGTGACTCTACCACACGCACTTTTGTCGCCTCTTACGACACCATCAGTACCAGGGTGATCCTATTCTAAGCCGGAATCACAAGGCTAAGGTTAATTAAAGTAAAAAAATAAGTTAATTAAATTATATATTATATAATAAAAGCAAATTAAATAGTAAATATGAAACAAAATTTAGCATTCACACGTATTTAAATATATATTTTAGTATGAGCAAATGTATTTTTTACTTACGTAAATAGCGAACCCAATAAATCAATTTATGCATCAGTCAACGTCATAATTATATATTAGTAATGAAGTTGTCAATTAACATACAATTTTACAATAGAGAAAAGCTCAAATGCATACAACAATAATACAACAATACATAATTGGACAGATGTTATTTATTTTATTTATTATTTCAGTTCAATCGGCGGAAAGTGGGGAAGGGAAGTGGAACATAGTGTCTTAACATTAGGTTCCCAAGTTCCCTCTGCCTACCCTGCCATGTGCGGGATACAGTGTGAAGTCGTGAACAAAACTTTACTTGAGTTTTGTTTAGAAAACGTAAAATACGGTTTATACGTTTTCTACATAAATATTTTTCTTTCCTAAGTGTGAATTAACATTTTAAAGACAATAAAAACATTGCATCATTGGCGAAACTGAACGCCGCTCTTTGACTTGTTACTTGAGCAAAAAAATAATAAATTTCTCCTTAGTAGAAAATTAAAGGAATGGGACTACGCCAGTCAATCACCATGGCCTTGTTGATAAATGAAGAAATATATAATTTTTTTTTTTTAGCTTCACGCTGTATCCCGCACGAAGCAGGGTAGGCAGAGGAACCCGGGAACCTAGTATAAAGACACTCCGTTCAACTTCCGTTCCCCACCTTCCGCCGAATTTGAGGCATTGTGTGTGGAGTGGCGGAACTCAACGCCGCGCTCTTGCCTTATTTCCAGAGCGAAGAAATGAAACATTAAATATTTAAATTGAAAATATTAAATATTTCATTTCCTCGACTGGGGATCGAACCCAGAACGTGTCGGTTACAGTCGCACTCTTGTGCCGCTGCGCCACGACAGGCCTCAAGAAATATATAAGGATTTATATTTTACCGCTTCACTCGTTAAAATGTAAAAGAAATAATACTTCTTATAACAACTTGATAATGTTTTTTTGTATAATGTATGGTTTAATCATATAGAGAAGGTAATTAAAAGCTGTATAAATTGAATATCATATTACGCATGTTATATGCCATTATACTATAACCCTTCAACCATACGTATCTAGTACGCTCAGTACATAATAAACCAAGAACAACATATAACGCATCCACGTGTTGAGTGGCAAAAATCAACGCTGTTCTAATTCGAAAATTCTCTCATGATAAAGGAATTGAATCCACAACCGTAGCTAAACACTGTACAATTAAACTACTGCTCTTTCTATTATATCTTTTTTAATTAAGAGTTAATTTCTCTCGTCTCTCTTGTAACAGATAATATATTAGCGCCCGCTATTTAATATGTTTATAAATTAATGTGATCTGATTTAATTAATAATAATCATAAGTTAAGATACTGATTCATATATATTAATAATAATTATTATTTAATATAATATAATTAGGTTAATTAATTTGAGGATTGTCGTGGCGCAGTGGTACAAGCGTGTGACTGTAACCGACAGGTTGTGGGTTCGATTCCCACTTGAGGAAATTAAATATTTAATATTTTCAATTTAAATATTTAATCTTTTCATTTCTTCGCTCTGGTACAAGGCAAAACGAGGTGTTGAGTTCCGCCACTCAACACGCAATGCCTCAAATTCGGCGGAAAGTGGGGAACGGAAATGGAATGGACGTGGAACGGAGTGTCTTAACACTGGGTTCCCTTGTTCCCTCTGCCTACCCTACCATGTGCGGGAAGCTGATTAGTATTAACTATAATTATTTAACATAATATATTTAATAATTATTCTGTAGCACTATATATTTATAATTTTATATGTGATTATTGGATATCGATTAATGAATGTGCTCAGATATTATTTAAAGTGGGTAGTTGTAATTTTAAAACAGTATAAAATAACGTGTATCGATTGTATGGCGTTCACATCTATTGTAAAGATAGCTCTCAACGCAGGTTTTACTTTCCGCCTTAACTAAGACGGAAAGTAAAACCAGCGTTGAGAGCTCTCGCCACCCCCCTTGATCACAATCGCGTTTTACAATTTAATCAATGTACTACATAGTATTGTTGACTTTAAAGTGGTAAGATTTTAGTAACAAATAATAATAGTAATAAGGCAACATTGTTATATAACATGAGGCCTGTCGTGGCGCAGCGGTAAAAGCGTGTGACTGTAACCGTCAGGTTGTGGGTTCGATCCCACAAGGTGGCGTTGAGTTCCGCCACTCAATATAACGCAATGCCTCAAATTCGGCGAAAAGTGGGGAAATCACAGGGGAACGGATTGTCTTAACACGGTTCTCATGTTTTCCCTGCCTACGCTGCCGTATGCAGGGTACAGGGTGCAGGGTACAAGAGAGAGAGAGAGAGAGAGAGAGAGAGAGTTATATAACAAATAAAGGTAGTCGGAGTCCGGAAGCACAATCGTGTGACTTTCATGAAAAATCAATGGGTCCGATTCCCACCCGAGCAAATTAAATATTAAATATTTACATTTCCTAGCTTAAAGGCAATTCGCCGGAGTTAAACCGAGTGCTAATCATTCTCTTTCCCTCAGCTTCACGCTGTATCCCGCTCATGGCGAAGGGAACTTGAGCACCCAATGTTTAGACAATCCGTTCCGGTTCCCATTCTCCGTTGAATTTGAGGCATTACGTGTTGAGTCTCGGAACTCAACTATTCTATTTATTTAATAGCTATTTCATTTCCTCGAGCGGAGATCGAACCCACAACCTGTCAGGTTTATTGTGACACGCTGTACCACTGTACGACGACGGGCCTCATGTTAACCATACTATGTGCAGGATATAGTATAGACTTAAGAAAAATATAACATAATGAAGCAACATTGTTATGACTAACGTACTGTTTTACGACGTTTCCACAAGCCGTACACTTTGGTGTATAGCCTTTACAAGGTAGAATAAAAGCTTGTAAAGTACTAAATAAAAACTTTTTATTTCATTATACTATCTTTAGATACAAGCTTCAAACAAAGCTAATATAGTTCTTAGTTACGTAGAAAATAATACATTGTATGTAAATTAGTTGAAGCCGGTCGTGGCTCAGCGGCACAAGCGTGTGACTGTTACCATCAGGTTCTGGGTTCGATCCCCACTCGAGGAATTGGAATATTTCATATTTTCAATTTTAAATATTTAATGTTTTCATTTCTCCGCTCTGGTACAAGTCAAAACGTGGCGTTGAGTTCCGCCACTCAACATGCCATGTCTTAAATTCGGTAGAAAGTGGGGAACGGGTGTAGAACGGAGTACCACTAGGTTCCCAAGTTCCCTCTGCCTACCCTGCCATGTGCGGGATACAGCGTGAAGCTGAGTAAATTAGTTATATATGCAAAAATAACAGATTTAACTTTAATCTTCCAATATAAAACATTTATTCTTCTCTTCTTCTTCGTTTTATTTTTGGTATGGAAGAATAACTTAATTGTAATATACAGACAAGATGCAGCGTTAAGTTCCGTCATCCAGCACGGAACATCGATATGTTGTAATGAGAAAATAAATTTCTTTACATTGGGTTCCTTCTGCTGCTAAAATGTGAAAAGATTTATATGCTTCGAAATTGAAAAAGAAAAACGATTAAATCACACTCGGGAATGAGAAATATTTATTTAAAATATGTTTAAAATCACTCTTCTTGGAAAAGCAAAACACTTTAAAAATGTTAAAAATACTTACTGTCGTGGCGCAGCGGCACAAGAGTGTGACTGTAACCGACAGGTTCTGGGTTCGATCCCCAGTCGAGGAAATGAAATATTTAATATTTTCAATTTAAATATTTAATGTTTCATTTCTTCGCTCTGGTAATAAGGCAAAGCGCGGCGTTGAGTTCCGCCACTCAACACGCAATGCCTCAAATTCGGACGGATTACAACACTGAAACGTTCCAATTCTTAGTCAGTTTGTAAATAAATATTTACGAGTAAGACTTATATTTTTTTATTTTTCGCCGTATTATTTACTTTTTGCCGTGTGACTCCGGCTTAGAATAGGATCACCCTGGTACTGATGGTGTCGTAAGAGGCGACTAAAGTACGTGTTGGAGAGCCACTTTGTCAGCAATTACAATACGCATGGACAATGCCCTGTCTTATCCATAAAAAAAAATACGGACAGAAGCAACATCCCACACTCAATATGTACAGTATTACAAAATAAAACATTAGATATATGTCCACCAATTTCGTTTTCCATCCCGTTATACACGACACGCTACGAAATAAACTAACCCCAACGTAAAATATTAATTAAAGCGGACTCTGTATCAAACGAGTAAAGTAACCGACATTTTTTACGGCCCTTCTCGGAGCGTCAGCAAAATAAATAACTCTAGAGCATTTTTCCTACTAATATTTCCAACATAAACTATGCATGCGGTACGTGAAAAATGAAGGTTGTGTTACATAAATTTGAACTTTTACAGTTTCAGACATTTTGCAATGATGTTGACTTTGTCTTTTTTTATGTTCTTATGTGATTTGATTGTGATTCAGAGGGAATGTGAATTACAATGCTTATTTAAAAAGTGTATAAAAATTTGAACGTAGCGGCATTTGAGCTGGCGCTTCTTGAAATGGACAGATTTTTATACTTTTTCGATTTTAAATGAAATAAATTTAACCATATCACTCGCGTATATTGATTATTGTACATTTCTGAAACCCAACGTTTCGAACACATAGTAGTGGTCACGGGTAGACCAGACTACCGTCAACGATTTCCTACTTGCATCGCCTACGTCCCTGGACTCTTGCAGAATGAGCTGAGTTTGTCGTTTAGTATGGTGCTTAAGACTTAATTTTTTTTACATTGGCCCCAGGTGGAAGAAAATTTCCCACCGTTTTCTGTATGAAAATAAGGATGTTTTGTGTTTAATTATCCTCAAGGATCACTCTAGGGATGTATCAGTGCAGTCTGTGAAACCTGATGAAGTAGTTGGGCTTATCCGTTGTATGCTACATACTGCTGAAAATGTAACAATCTAAATATTTTTCATAGGTGGTATCTAAGTGTGGACTAACATATTAAAATTGCGGATTAAAAAAATATACTGAAATTCGGATATATTTCATCGGACTCGGATATCGGGATCAAACCCACGCTGTCACGTTTAAGGTGGCACGCTTGTGTACCACGCCAGGTAGGACATTTCATATTAAATTGGTGAGTATATTGTTTTATAAGATAATGTTATATAATATAACTAATAAAAGGTTTACATGATAACTTTTATACATTACACCAGAAAGTCAGCGTATGTTATTCAAAAAATCGAACGAGTAACGTTTCCACATCGTTATATGTAAATATACAGCAATAAAGAAATTAAGACCCTGCAATTTTTCACTTTCTGAATATGCTGAATATGCCGTTATTGAGAGTTTGAATTTAATACCTACTTCATCACCATCAAGAATTAAACTTTAGGAATGGAACCACTAATTTAAAATATTCAGAAATAAAGCTGTAAACCAATCAAACAATCGCATCGTACACTATAAAGTGGCGTATATTTATGATGCAGTAGAAGTGCACATGGCGCCAACCGCGTTCCAGTGATTAATAGTCGAATTACCCACGACACCTCTACGCTTAGCGACCTACGCCGGTACAAACGTATTTTATTATTAGATAAAAGATGATCTGAGATGGATTAACTTGGATTTATTTATATATAGATCTTTTACTCCAAGTTCGATGTTTTAAGAACACAAATAATTATGTTAAACTTATATTTTGAACTTTTTAAATTTATAAACATTTTCTTTTTTCATGTATTTTAAATTAATTTACATATTTATTATATTATGAATATGAAAAAGAAATAAAAATACAGAAATGGAACGGATTGTCTTAACACAAGGTTCCCAAGTTCCCTCTGCCTACCCTGCCATGTGCAGCATGGGATACAGCGTGAAGCTGAGAATAAATTTCATATATTATAAATCAGACCTGTAGGAATAGATGCATTATAAGAAATCCCTTCTCTATGCATATATTACCTTTATCATCTCTCTCGTTAATAAAAATACTTAGAAAACAGTTTTTACTAATATTTTTAAAATATTATTTATTCCACACTTAGGAAACAAAATACTAAATTTTATTTTAAAAGCGTTTAAAAATTTGATTAACGAAGAGCGCGTCAGAGCGTTTGGAGGGTTTCCCAGAGGCGCGGGTTCAAATCCTGCTACATTCAATTATTTATACGATTTTAAATTAAAATTTAGTATTTAAAAAAGAATTTAAAACATATATTCTAAACAAATACGTTTCGATCATCGTAAATGAAATACAAATTGAACCGTTTTATTTATCCGGCTGTACAGATAAGTTATCGAAGCTCAAAACTAGTTACATTAGTGTGTAGAATTATTTATAATTTATATATGTACATACGGTTGCAATTAATCTAGATAATCCCAACGGATGCTGCGCGAAATGTATATTGTATGTATGTATGAATCTGGTTGAAAACTGTTAGATAAATTCTGAAACTAAAATATGTTTCCTAATTTAAAGAAGGTCAGGCAAGCTTATTTGCAACAATTTCGCTTTTAAAAAGCTCGTTTTGGATTAAAAGTTATTTAATTAATCGCTTTTTTGCAATAAGTATGATAATTTTAGAGAAATGGTTTTTGTTTCAATTTAATATGAAATACTACAGAAATGTAATTTACACATTAGAATGATGAATAAGCTATAATTTTTCTTACACTCAGCTTCACGCTATCCCGCACATGTCAGGATAGGCAGAGGGAATATGGGAACCAAATATTAAGACACTCCGTTCCACTTCCGTTCCCCACTTTTCGCGGAATTTGAGGTATTGCTTATTGAGTGGCGGTAGTCAACAGCAGCTTACAATTTTTGTAAACATTTTATAATATTTGGCTACAAATATAATATCAAGTTCAAGCGGGCGAAGCCTCGCGTAAGTCACTTGTACTTTATGTATCTATGCTGGTCACACTAGCGAAATATTCAGATTGAAAATTAATGTATTGAAATGATACTACATACTTACTTACTTAGCTTCACGCTGTAGATTTTTTTTCAGCGTCACGGTGTATCACACATGGCAGGGTAGGCAGAGAGAACGGAGCGAAAAACGCTACGGTCTCGGCATACCTCTTTATTTAATCATTCGATAGTGATAATGAAAAATCATCTAATAAATGAAACCTTGAAATAAATAACTATTTTAATAAATTTGTTTTTAAAATGTTTCTCTTTTAATAATGTAATAATGTGTTTACAATCTTCTTATATTAAAGTCATTTGAGGCATGTTGTGTAGGGGCGCAAGCGTGTAACTATAAAAGTTACAGATTGTGGGTTCAATCCCCACTCGAGGAGGTGATATATTTCATATTTCAATTTCTTTCACCACTCAACACGCAATGCCTCAAATTTGACAGATAGTTAGGATTGAACGGAATGCCTTAACACTAGGTTCCCAGATTACTTCTGCCCACCCTGCCATGTGCAGGACACAGCGTGAAGCTGAAAAGTTATTACAACTGTAAAATTTAATTATCACAATGTAATATTATTAAGGATTTTCATAAATATATGTTTTCTTTTCATAATATTTATGATAATTATGTGAAATACAGTTGAGTGGAAAGCCACTCTATTCTTTTTTTTTATGGACAAGAAACAAGACATGGAAAACGAGCGTGCGGGTCACCTGATGGTAAGTGATCACCGTCGCCCACGACCGTGTATAACTCCAAAGAAGCTACAGGAGCGTTGCCGACCTTTAAGATGGATAGGCACAGGGCCGAAAAGTGGCCGAAGCCACTACTTAACGCCGGTCTTAAATGCCGGGGGTGGTAAAAATCCGGTCGAGTCTGCCCAAAAACACTCTCACTTTTACACACTTAATTTTTAAGATTCGTTTTGATTGATATAACTTAACACGGTGGAGAAATGAATAATTATTTATAAAAAAAGCAACAAGTTACACTAATTGTATGAGATCCCCTTCAATGATTATTTTATTCTGTTTTTAGTGATTTGTTGTTATAGTGGCAACAGAAGTTCATGATCTATCTAAATTTCAGGTGCTTGTCGCAAAGGCTCAAATTCAACTGAAAGTAGGGTACAGAACGGAGTGTCTTAACACTTAGTTCCCAAGTTCCCTCTGCCTACCTTGCCATGTGTGATACACCGTGAAGCTAAAAAAAATCTACCACTGTTCCTGAGGTACAGCCAGTGAATACACAGACGTACAAACTCTTACTATTAGTAATAGGTGCCTATTTTACCCTAAAACCCTAAAAAAATCCTGGTTAAGATTTCACTGGCATTTACCCTAAGATCGATAGTCGCTATGTCATACCTTGCAGGTGCGACACGTGAATAATGCGTCTATCTATCATCGAGTAACGCCAAGTAACAGCTTACTGATTCTGTAAAGCGTATTAATTTAGAAATGATATTGTGCTTTGAATTTGTAAATTATAAGTTTATTTAATTTGAGAAATTAATAAATTACATCTCCCTTTCAGCTTTACGATTCATCTGGCTATGGCAGGGTAGGCAGAGAGAACTTAGAAACTAAATGTTAGGACATTTCGTTTCATTCTCCACTTTCCACCAAGATTGAGGCATTGCGGAACTGAACGATGCGCTTGCCTTATTATCAGAGTTAAAAAGTTACACAAAAATTGACTTCTAAGGAGAACAACTAAACTAACTAACTCGACTATGGATGACCAAGGAGCAACGCCGCCAACCATCCCGCGGTGTCAGAGCTCAATGCCTGACGTTAAAATCAGCCACAAGTCGAGTGGGTCAGATGGCATCTCTCCTCTTGTGCTCCGTTCATGTGCTCCTGAACTGACTCTGGTGCTAACGCGTCACCTTCGGCACTCTTACTCAGTCGGCGTAGTCCCAGATTCGTGGAAGAGCGCTCTTATCCACCCGATCCCGAAAAAAGGCGATGGCTCCGATCCAACTAACTACAGATCTATTGCTATCACCTCCCTGCTCTCCAAAGTTATGGAGAGCTTAATCAATAGCCAGCTCTTGGTTTATCTAGAGGATCATCGATTGATTAACGACCGCCAATATGGCTTTCGTCAGGGTCGCTCAACCGGTGATCTTCTGGTTTACCTAACCCACCGCTGAGCTGTGGCTATTGATAGTGAGGGAGAGGGCCTGGCAGTTAGTCTGGACATGGCGAAGGCCTTCGATCATGGGGCGCTCCTTGCGAAACTTCCATCTTACGGGCTTCCCGAGAATTTATGCAAGTGGATCGCTAGCTTTCTCACTGGGCGCAGCATCAAGGTCGCTGTCGACGGTTTTTGCTCTGAATTCATGCCCGTGAACGCTGGCGTCCCCCAAGGCTGCGTGCTGTCCCCTACGCTATTTCTTCTGCATATCAATGATATATTGGAGGACTCTAACATACATTGTTATGCGGATGATAGTACTGTGGACGCTGTATACTCCGGCCGTGCAAGTCTTTCTCGGGAAAACGTCGACCTGTGCCGAAATCAACTTGTGTCTTCCGTTGAGGCATCCCTCAACAATGTCTCCGTATGGGGTGAAAAGAACCTAGTTCAATTCAACCCCCGGAAGACACAAGTCTGCGCGTTAACCACTAAAAAAAACCCATTTGTCGTATCACCAGTTTTCGAGAACACTCCCCTTAAAGCCGCGCCCTGTATCAGTATATTGGGCCTCAGCTTTTCGAACGACTGCAATATCGCGATCATCTGGAAAGCAAGGCCAAGTTGGCCTCGAAGAAACTGGGGGTCATCAGCAGAGCGAGACAGTATTTCACGCCAAAACACCGTCTGGCCCTGTATAGGGCCCAGGTTCGGCCTCATATGGAATACTGTTCTCACCTCTGGGCTGGTGCACCCCAGTATCAGCTTGAACCATTTGATCGCGTACAACGTAGAGCCGTTCGAATCGTTGGGGACCCAATAATCTGTGAGGGGCTTGACACTTTGGCTTTGCGTAGAGACGTATCTTCACTGTGCGTTCTCTACCGCATTTATCACGGGGAGTGTTCTGGAGAACTGTTTGACTTGGTACCTGCCGCCGAATTTTCTAACCGCACAGTCCGCCACAAGTTACTATACCATCCACAACATCTGGATACGTGGCAATCTACTACTGTGCGGTTTCGTAGGAATTTCCTTCCACGCACCATACATCTCTGGAACGGCCTACCCGCGGCAGTATTTCCAGGTCGATACGACATGGGTACCTTCAAAAAGCGCGTCTACCTGGTGACCCGTACGCTCGTTTGCCTTGTCTTTTCCATAAAAAAAAAACAAGGTAAAGCGTTGACGTCAACCACTCAACATGGAATGCCTGATATTCAGTGAAAATCGCAGAACGGAACGGTGTATAGTAACATCAGATCCCCAATCCCGCCAAGTCCCATCTAACCCTGCCATCTGCGGGATACAGCGTGAAAAAAAAAACAAAAGTTATATAATATATAAATAGACTGCAGTACCAGCGGATAGTATTTTATTTGCTACACTCTTACCGCATACGTAGCTTCCAGCATTCATAAAACTAAATTAAACGTCAGAATAGAGAATAAAAATGCGCGACATAATTAAAAATACACACAACTTAACGGTACAGCGCAGACGAGACGAGTTGTTTATTAGATATTATATTGGTATTTCGATTTTCCCGTAAGTTAACGATGAAATGGGGCCAGTTCCGATGCGATAGGCTGTGAGTGTACGAGAAAATGAAATTTAATATATTTTAATAACCTCACTCTGATAACGAGGTAAAGCGCGGCTTTTAACTCTGCCATTCAACCAAAAATGTCTCCAGAATTAAGCCTGTGTCTTAATGAAAACGGAGTGTCTTAACACTAGCTTTTTCGGTTCACACTTGTCGTGAATCAATGAAAACTAGAACTTAGAAACAACATTGTATTATTAATTACAAGCAATACGTCATTGAGTACAATTACTTCCATTATTATAAGTTTGAAATACGTTTCACACTCGAAATCATCTTTCTTAAATCGTCATATCTTTTTGACAGTTTACGAGAGATGCTAGTTCAAATCTAGTTGCCTATAAAAAATTGTATAATTCATAAATGAAAGGTTTTTTTTACCTTTATAATGTATAATGCATATAACAGAGAAGGCATAGGGAACCTTATGTTATTTCACTCCGTACCACACTTTTCACCCCATTTTCGAAACATTGAATCGTTATTGGTAAAATTTAACGTTGTGAAGAAAATGACAATGGCATTGATTATATAACGGAAGTCTTTAGAATTTTTTTTAGCTTTACACTCTACCCCGCACATAGCGAGATAAGCAAAGGGAACTTGGGAACCTAACTTCATTCTTTTTAAATATTTCCGTTCAAACTTCCGCGGAATTCCTAAGACATTGCATGTTGCGAAGAAGTAATCTTATTATCGTTAGTCTACGCTACCGTTATATATTATACAATTCAAGCCTTAGTTAGTCCACGTCCAATTGCATCTAGGATGAATGTGTTCTTGCCTTTGTTTACTATAAAACACGACGGTATCAAAAAAATGAGTAATTATACTGTACTAGTACGTATAATTCAAAGTAGAACAGCGAGAAATTCTATTGTTATATAAAGGGAAATGGTTTTTAGTATTTATTTTGTATATTATGTTTATAAAAATATCTTAATGAGAACGGAGTGTCTTGACACTAAGTTTTTAGGTAGAAAACCAGGGTAAAGCAAAAAAAAAGGTAATATTATATTTATTAGTAATAAATAGACATAACAATAAGCGTAAAATTAGTTTGTACGCAATTGAAGTAAAAGCCAAGAGTATAACTTTATTTTTAATTTAACATCTTGCATATGGTAGGTAGGCAAAGGGGGGAACCTGGGAACCTAGTGTTACAACACTCCGTTCCCGTTATGACACTCCTGTTTCTCAAAGCGTGCATAGCGTTTATTATGATGTGAGTGGCAGATCTGATGCCGTGCTCTTAGATCGTTACCAAAACGAAAAAATTAAAATATTAAGTATTTTATTTTCAGGACAAGGGATGAATGCACCAAGCGAACTGCACCAAATATATATATATATATATATATATATATATATATATATATATATATATATATATATATATATATATATATATATATATATATATATATATATATATATATATATATATATATATATATATATATATATATATATATATATATATATATATATATATATATATATATATATATATAAACGTTATAGACACGTGTAAGCTGCAACGCCATTCATCACGAGCATTGTATTTTAATGCAATAAAACTGTCGTTAATTCCTCTCGGCGATACATCATTTGCTCTGTTCGGATGCTCCACTATATATCGACGTTTATTAATAACTTTTAAAAAAATGTTCAGTGAATATTTTACTATGGATTCCGTATATATTATATATTAAGCAATAAATTTGAATAATGCCTGACAAATTATAAAAATGTATTAACTATATTTTTTTTTTCTTTTTTTTCTCAGCTTCATGCTGTATCCCGCACTAGGCTGGGTAGGCAGAGGGAACGGAAGTGAAATCTAGTGTTATGACACTCCGTTCCACTTCCGTTCCCCACTTTCCGCCGAATTTGAGGCATTGCGTGTTGAGTGGCGGAACTCAACGCCGCGCTTTGCCTTATTACCAGAGCGAAGAAATGAAACATTAAATATTTAAATTGAAAATATTAAATATTTCATTTGCTCGACTGGGGATCGAACCCAGAACTTGTCGGTTACAGTCACACTCTTGTGCCGCTGCGCCACGACAGGCCTCAAATTATATATTAACTATATGGTATGTGTATACCAACTTAGCCTCGTCCACTGTTCTCACTTCACATAAATCCTTTACGATCATTAACATACATAGTGTGTTTGAAAGTCTAACGAATTTTGCCATGCTTTATTTCCATTCATTTATTTTTTACACATCTATACTTATAACAAATCTCTAATACATCAATATCTGTACATAGAAAATTCGTTTAAAAAAATCTGTTAGGAGATGTTTTTTAATGTAACGGGACCCATAATAGAGATTTTTTATAAATGTTATTCTGTTAGTCTGTTTGTCTGTATTGTACGCTATACATTTTAAATGAAACACTTTTAAACGGATTAATCGCGTATATTGAATGGTAAACATTTTTGGGAAACCCGACGTTTCGAACACTTTACAGTAGTCCGTGGTCACGGGTAGACTGAGGTGGCATTTGTCTGTCAGTTGATATAATTATTATATCAAACTACCGCCAACGATTCCTTAATTGCCTCGCGTACTGCCCTGGATTCTTGCAGAATGAGCTAACTGTATCTGGTCCTCTAGTGTGGTGTGCTGGGGATTTTAAATTTTTTAATAGTGGGTCCCAGGTGGTGGAAAGTTTCCAACCATCTTCTCTATTGAAATTAGGATGTTTTTGTATTTCAATAGCCTCGCGGATCATTCTAGGGATATATCTATTCTCCCTAGCGAGTATGTGGGGTTTATCAAACCTGATGTAGTGGTTGGATTTGTTCGATGTATGCTCACACACAGCTGACTTTGATACATGTCCATTCTTGACATCGGAGATGTGTTCCTTCACCCTAACACCGATGCTTCTCTTTGTTTGACCTATATATGATAAGCCACAGTCACAATCAAGTTTGTATACACCTGCACACTGCAAAGGAATATTACTCTTCACTGGTCTCAAGAATTGGCTCACTTTCTTGTTAGGCTTGAAAATAGTTTTAATAGAAGCTCTTCTTAAGATGTTGCCGATCCTGTCTGTAACACCCTTTACATATGGTAAAAGTGCTGGTTGCCTCTCAACTGTGGGTGGCTTGTTGGTCTTCTGACAATGCTGGCGGGGAACTGGCAGCTTGTTCTGATGAAGAGCAGTCTTCACCTGTCGAAGCTCGTCCCCTAGGTGTTCAGCATCGCAGAGGTGGTGGGCTCTCTGAAACAAAGATTTGCCAACGGTAGATAACTGTGTAGGGTGGTGGTGAGATTCACCATTGAGGTATCTATTGGTGTGTGTGGGTTTCCTATATACTGTGTGGCCTATTGTGCCATTAGAATTCTTTATGACTAAAACATCAAGGAAAGCTAAAGAATTATTTGCCTGTAATTCCATTGTAAACTGAATATTATTATTAATAGAATTATAATTAATTAAAAAACACGCAAAATCGTTAGATCTCGACATTAAATCTCTCGTGCCTAGCTGTGTAAAACCTCCAAAGTTGTATGGGTTACCAAAAATACACAAAAAAGATGTACCTTTTCGTCCAATAGTGAGCCAAATCGATACACCGACGTATAAACTGGCTCAACACGTCGCGAAAATACTCTCTCCACTGCGTGGCCACACAACATCTTATGTCAGGGATTCTTACCATTTTGTTAGCGGACTGAAAGACCTTAAGTTAGCTAGCAATGAAACCATGGTCAGTTTTGATGTCCAGTTAAAACATAAAAATAGTTACGCCAACTTAAAATAGTAAGTTCGAAAAAAATTTTAGCTGAAATATTATTTTCAAACGTGTAGATATTGTCTTAAAGTTATAATTTTGTTAGAACAAGAAAGTAAAGAAAGTATAAGCAGGCCAAATCACGAGCGGGTCGCTAGTTATATATAATATTGTTCAAAAAATAAACCACTATGTGACATTTTAAGCTACCTATCTATCTATTTATTTTCTTTAAATAAATTACTGTACAGCGCTTGGAATATCTTTCTGAACAGAGAAAAGACAACGCTTGCCAGTCCATGTTTTAGAATAAAGAATAAGAACTCACTCACTCAGCTTCATGCTGTATCCCGCACATGGCAGGGTAGGCAGAAAGAATTTGGGAATCTAGTGTTGAGACACTCCGTTCTATTTCTGTTCCTCACTTTCCGCCGAATTTGAGCCATTGCGTGTTGAGTGGCGGAATTCAATACCGCACTTTGCCTTGTATCCATTGCGAAGAGAAGAAAACGTTAAATATTTAATTTGATAATATTATAAATTTCATTTGTCCAGTGGGGATCGAACCCACAACCTGTCACGTACAGTTCAGTTACAGTTAATGTATATATGTTTTAATAAATAAAAATGATAAAATGCATAAATGATTATAAAATTTATGCATTTTATCATTTTTAAGTTCATTGCGGATCCCTAAAAGTTATATCCGCATATTTGTCAGAACGCGTTATCTCTCCGTTATAAGAGGAAAATGCAACTGCAGCGACTCGTTGGCAGATAAGCGGCGGCACATTTTTGGCGCATCAAAAGACCTACAGATATTCGTAAATACATATAAAAAGGTTTTAAATTTAATTTTATGCAATTTTCGATGCTTAACTTTCGAAATTTTAACGACATGAAATCGACTTAAATGTTTTCGTTATGTTACGATTATGGTTTAAATTCGAACTGAAATACTTATTGTTATAAGTATAATGATTTTTCAAAGATCTGTAAAATACCTGTAAATGGGTCATGTTTTCGAATTTGCTTTACCTTTTAGTGGTGTGTGTGGTTACCAAAACGAGTAATTGAAAATGAGGCTTCTCATGGCGCAGTGTCTGAAGCGTAACCACTGCATGTAGGGAGTTCGATCCTCACTCGAGAAAATTAAATATTTTCATTTATTTGCTCTAGTTACAATGTCAAATGCGGCTTTGAGTTTCGCCACTAACCACGCAATGCCTCAAATTCGGTGGAAAGTGAGAAACACGACGGATTGTCTTCGTTAGGTTCCCAAGTTACCTCTGCCGACCCAGCCCTGTTCTATATAAAGGATAACATTAAGAAAATGTTTTTTTTTTATATTTTACCTATTAAAATCAATTCCAACAAAAAAAATATGTCACTTTAGTAAATTAAAAGAACTAATTTTTCTTTTAAACAATGTGTTCCTAAGAAAATGGACTGTGATGGTAGGTAATTCTAGCCCTGTTAAGGTACGCGTAAAGTATGCTAGCTAAATGCAAGCTATAAATTTCACAGACTGCAGCTACAGCCGCATTGGCAACAGTTTGGATGGACACACAGATAGAAAGGTTATGTAATTTTTTTGTATAAACATGTTAAAATTGTATATGGGGCTTTTCGTGGCGTCCATTTAATATTCTTATTTCCTCTCTCTGGAAACTTATCCACTCAACACCTACTTCCTTCAATAGTGAAATGGAAAGGTCTTAATGGGAACAGAGTGTCTTAATGAGGTTAGAGGTTCCCGGGTTCCCTCTGCCTATCCAGGTAAGTACGGGTTATAGCGTGATGCTAAAAATCGTATTGTGTATATTTTTAAAACTATGTATTTATATGTATAAAAGACATTGAACACACGAAACTAATAAGTGAAGGTTACGGAGAATAAAAGAGCACTAAAAGATAATAGAGAGACGGAAAAAGGCGGTCATTCAATTCTCTATCAGGGGTATGACATATTAAATATTTTTATTCCTTGGCTCCAATATAAAAAAAACTAGGTTGTGCACTACCATTCAATATTATATGCCTCAAAAATTCAACTGTTTGTGAGAAACGAAAATGTCCTAAAGGTAACGGAAAGGTATTCAATATACAGCAAAAAAAAATAATAATTCTCTAAAAATTTTCTTTACAATCAGGATAAAGCAATAAAATTAAAAAAGAGCGAATTATGTCCATAAAGTCAAAGTTACTCACTAATTTTAATCACACTCCAGCAACGATCAAGTCAGCTACACAAAACACACGTGTGTTGTGTAGTAATAGTACAAAATGTGGATTGTGTAGTCGTAATTAATGTAAAATGCTTCTGGTTCAGCCCGCCGGAAAACGGGGCGTTATGTTTTGAACCCTTTTGTTCTCCAAGTTACTTGTATGGTCTTTGCGCCTTGACACAGCCTAGCAAAGTAAACAGCTGTTTTATTATTCAGTATAGTATAGATGAATATTCGCAGAAAATTAAAAATATCGGTCAAGTAAGAGCCGGACTCGTTTATCGAAGGTTCCGTACTAAATTTAATACTATAGTTCGATGGAAAAATCTCATAAATGTCAGCAAACTTAAGTTTGCGGGCATTCGCACTCGTTTTGTATGAAATTAACTACAAATATACGTGTTGAATTTTGTTTTATATATGAAAAACCAATAAATTTTTACTTTATCTGTACTGTGAGTTCTCACTTCGTGCCAAATTTTACAACTATATGTCCTAGGAACATATGTAATATTTAGATTTTGATTACACGGTGAATTTTATACAATATGCTGCAATAACGAAGGATAAATGCTCGTATCTTATGATTGCGTAGACTTAAAAGATTATTTTTTTATATGTTTTCAAGATACTTCATGATTGACAATGATTTCAACTCAATATTTTCTTTTAATTTAAATATAATAATCTTGACAGACAAACAACAGTTTTATCTTGTAATGGTAACGTTTTTACCTTTTGAATATGGAACACCAAAAATCATGCATTTTTCAGACAGGGATCAGTTTATTATATACAACGTATTTTTTAGGATGTTAGATTACAGGTATTAATAACATTTACTTGTATTTATCAACTATCAATCAAGGTTAATAGATAAGGTACACAGATTAATATACGTATTAAATGATTTTATAAAACATGTTGTGTCTACACACACAACCGTGGGGTTGTAAACGCGACAGTTAGTGAAGTTGGATCACCACCCGAGGGAATTAAATTTTCAATATTCAATATTTCTTGTGAGAAAGTAAAATTATACAGTGCTTTTTTATGCCGATTAGATACCAGATTTAGTGAATGATTTAATTTATTATCATTTTATCGATCAGTGCATAGCGTGGACTTCAATGTCATAGTTTAATTTGCAATATATTGTAAATTGGACAGAAAATCGAAATTGGATATAAAATTGGGAATAAAGTATTCAATCATCAGGTTTCCTTTGCTTACCTCATTATACAGAAAACAGTGTGAAGACGTTTGTTCTTCATTAACTAATTGTAGGACCTCATTACACATCATCAATCAAAGTATTACACTTTGATTTTTACCAAGTTTTACTATTTTTTGTTTCTTGTCATACAACCGACCTTTCCATTTTTTCCGCGGTAAATTGTTTTAATATTATAATATATTTGTCCATGCTGAATTTAAGCTATGCCTTTATTGTATGTTTTGAGGAAGAAACTTGAGTAGGTAATGGGTTTCCATTAATTTTTAAGAGCGTTGCTAAAATCATGAAATGGCTTATCTGTATCCCTATGTGTATTATGGTGAGATTTAATGTTTTCTTAACGTGCACGTTGTACGTGATGTTTTACTCTAGTAGCATTATTAATATACAAACTTGTTTTTATTTCGGACTTATTCTTGGTAGCAAAATTAATCAATTTTAGTCACAAATGACGTGTCTTTACTTTGCATATTTCATCGTTTTTTAAATTCGTGTTCCCTTTTCGAATTTCGAATTAAACAATCCCTTTCAGGGTTCTGAGTCATAAAGCCAGTTTATGATTTTAACCCAGAATCAATAAATTATGAATACAATAGTATGCATCACTTACGTACTTACTTACTTACTTAGCTTCACGCTATATCCCTAGCGGGGTAGGCAGAGAGAACGGAGCGCCAAACGCTACGGTCTCGGAATACCTCTTTCGCCTCGTCCACTGTCATCAACCTCTTCATACATGCCCTCCGGGGGGTCCTCATGCTTTTTACGTGACCTTCCTCCAGTATCGTCGATACTGTGTTTTCGAAGGTCTACCGAGGTCTCCCCCTCCCTCTCTTACCACTCACTTTTCCTTCATAAATCTTTTTTACCATTCTTTCTTCACTCATTCGCTCGACGTGCCCAAACCACCTGAGCACGTTCTTCTTCATTCTCACTGTGACATCCACGCTAGTACCTGCCATTCTGTGTATTTCTTCATTGGACATGCGATCAGATAAACTGACTCCGCATATCCGACGAAGAGATCGCATCTCTACAGCAATCATCTTTCTTACATTCTTCTTCTGTAATACCCACGTTTCGCTGCCGTATAACAGTGTCGATACCAACACTGCATTGTGTACGGCCAAACGCGCAGCTATGCTGACGTTTCGCCGTCTCAACAATGCAGCTAAGGCACCGTTAACTCTGTTACCGGCAGCAATACGCCTTTCCACATCCATTTCGTATCTACCGTCTCTGCTAAACATACTTCTCAGATATACTACCTCATTCACTTGTTCTAATATCTTATCATTTACACTGACCTTGCAAACTGTTCTTTCTTCATTTCTTTCAAATACCAGAACTTTCGTCTTATTCGCATTCAGGCTTAGACCATTATTCGCGCATCCTTCTTTCAGAGTGGTAACCAATGCCTGCAACTCGCTTTCTGATGATGCAATAAGCACTGCATCATCTGCGTACAGCAGGCAATTTATATTCGAGGTACCTACTTTCACTCCCATGTCACTTTGTCTCACTCCATGAAGACAGCTGTCCAAATACAAATTGAACAACCAAGCTGACATGGCGCAACCTTGTTTAACACCCGATTGGAGGTTAAACCAAGGCGACATGCCAGCTCCTACTTGCACGCAGGCTGAGTGATCTCTGTAAAGAGACTTTACAGCCTGCAGCAAGGGTCCGCTCACATTGTACCGGGGCAGTATCTCCCATAATCTCTTTCTTACAAACTTTTTCTGTCAAACGCCTTTTCCAAGTCCACAAAAGCACAGAAAACTTTTTGGTTTACTGCCAAAAATTTTTCCGTAATCATGCGGAGGGAAAAGATCTGATCCATACAACCTCTTCCAGGTCTAAAGCCTCCCTGGGCCTTCCACAACAGCCTTTCAGATCTATCTTGCATTCTTCTCGCTAATATTTTAGCATACACTTTACTACCTAAGCTAATCAAACTGATAGCCCTATAGCTTGCGCAATCTATCTGTGAACCTTTGCCTTTATACAAAGGCACGATGACTGCACCTCGCCAATCGTCTGGGACCTCCCCGGATTTCCAGCATAAATTGCACAGAAACCAGAACAGGTCCAAGACGCGTGGCCCACCATATTTGATCATCTCGGCAGTAACTCCATCTGCTCCCGCTGCCTTACCACATTTCAAACTTCGTATGGCACTCTCAACTTCTTTTATACTGATTTCGCCGTCCGCTACATCAAGACTCAGCGTTTCGCTGTTACTTGAGGCAGAGGCGTCATCACATTCATATATCTCCTTGTAAAATTCCGCCCATCGCTGCAAAACCTGTGGTTGATCAGTTAAAAGTTCACCGTCTTTCGAAAGCACCCCTTTCATTCTACAGGTTAGCGAGCAACTCCGGGAACCACTCACTTCTCGCCAGAAAAGCTTTGTGTTTTCCCGAAAGTTGTTCGTTAACCTTTCATCTCTTTCTTTCTCAGAGTTTTCACGCTTCATCTTTATCAGTACTTTCGTTTGGTGTTTTTGCAGCTTATACTCTTTCTTTTTTATCTCTCTCATGCTTTTATCCTTACCCGAGGCTTTATAATCCTGCCATGCTTTCCTCTTTTTTCCTACTGCATCTTTCACTTCATCATCCCACCATTCATCTCGCTTTTTGTTAAAGCCTCTTTTCCCTTTACCACACACCTCTGCCGCTATTTCCGTCATACAATTCCTTAGGTTCTGCCAGCATACTTCGATATTTTCACCTCCAGATTCGTAGCTGTCTAACTTTTTGGAAACTCTTTCTTGATATTCCTCTCTGACCGGTGGATCTTGAAGCTTCCAGCTTCTTATGCGATGATTCGTAGCCAAGCTTGGACAACCGGTGCGGCTGCGCTAACCTGCGAACAGACCCCTTATCCTAGCTACGACTAGATAATGGTCTGTTCCCAATTCAGCACCCCTAAACACTCGCGTGTCCATAACTTGGCTACGAATACGCTGATCCACTAGGAATAGATCAATCATACTTTTCTCTTCCGTTCGCTCCCACGTATACATGTGAATTTGTTTGTGGTCAAACATCGTGTTTGCCACAAACAAATTCTTTTCCTTGCAAATTTCCAATATAAGCTTTCCAGCCTCGTTCATTCTCTTATCACCGTACTTTCCTAGCACTCCTTCGTAACCGCTACGCGCAGTTCCGACCCATCCGTTCAAATCACCGCATATTATTACTTTTTCATTCTCTCTAACACTACCTAGAACGTCCCTCACACTCTCCCAAAACTCTTCGAGTTCGCATAATGGAGCTGAGGATATCGGCGCATACGCCGCTAACAAGAAAACTCTTGTTATCCCCAGCTTGAAGCGCACCCAAAGCAGCCTCGAGTTGATCGCCTTGTATTCTATCATTGCACTAACCAACCGAGAAGACACTAACACGCCTACACCTCGACTCCCTCGCTCGCTCTCTGGTACGCCGGCCCAGAGAGCGATCCGGTTGCCAGGTAAATCGGCCGTGTCACTGCCTTTTCGCTTGGTCTCAGTCACACAAATAACATCCAGATCTCTGTCTTCCATCACATCTAATAATTCATTCATCTTTTCTTCCATCCCTCCTCTTACATTCCACGTAGCTATTTGTAGCTCCGTCCTCCACTTCCCGCCGCTCCGGACATGGCGTGCTGGGTGGCGGTCCCCAACGCCGCATTCGTCTCCACTTGTCGCACCAGCGGGGACGCACTGGTGCGCGTCGCCTTGGGGGGACGCCCTATCAGTGCGCGCTCGTGTGGTGCACATTGTGGTTGATGGAACGTTGCAGCCCTCTAGAGGGCTGGCAGGGGTCGCTACGGGCAAGCCTTCCATCGTGAAACCCCACCATCACTTACGTTTTTTAATAAAACAATTTAGAAACAATATTAAATATATCTTAATATACATATATTAAAAAGTAAACTGACAACCAATTCAATAAAACAGTTATGTACTTTTTTTAGCTTCACGCTGTATCCCGCACGAAGCAGGATAGGCTGATGGAACCTAGGATCCTAGTGTTAAGACACTCCGTTCCACTTCTTTTCCCCACTTTCCGCCGAATTTGAGGCATTGCGTGTTGAGTGGCGGAACTCAACGCCGCGCTTTGCCTTATTACCAGAGCGAAGCAATGAAACATTAAATATTTAAATTGTGACTTCAATTTTGCAATACAATCTTTTTAAAATGATATTTTTTTATTTATAAATTGATTTAAATAAAACAAACAGAATGCTAGGTTAGGTAAATACATAACTGAAGTATAGACAATAAATAGGATGTTATTTTTTAATTAATTACCTTAAATAAAGGTAATTAATTAAAAAATAACATTCTATTTTGTCTTTAATTTTTAATAATATTTTTAGGAATCAGAAGTGTTATTTATAAAAGAAGAGACATTTCAGGATGGATTACAAGCGATTTATTACAATGTTTACTTTACTGACAATATTTCTCTAACTTGACTGACAATGATTCTCTATAATAAGTTAACAATGAGGCAAATTACATAATCAAGTTTAACTAAACAATCGTTACTGTCTTTAATCAAAGTTAAACAATATCAAAGGTAAATAAAATGGAACGAACTCACAGTATCAACACCAACCGCCCTTACGCACGATAACCACCCTGCAAACAGCCCCGAACCCGACTATACGCTAGCTTTTATGTATGTGTACGGTGGCGGTGGGTGTTGGTACTCTTCTAACATTAGGTACTCTTCTAACACTCTGCTCGCACGCAGAACATTCCGCTTACACGGCCTCTCCTGACACTGCACCGTCCTCGGCTGCATTGAAGATTTCTGCTGTTGGAGTTTGCCTGCGTCGCCTGAGTGACACGAAACAGGAACCGCAGAGGCTTGAAGGCTTCCTCTGGTGGAGTTTGCCTGCGTCGCCCGAGTGACACGAAACAGCAACCGCAGAGGCTTGAAGACTTCATCTGGTGGAGTTTGCCTGCTTCGCCCGAGTGACACGAAACAGCAACCGCAGAGGCTTGAAGACTTCATCTGGTGGAGTTTGCCTGCTTCGCCCGAGTGACACGAAACAGTACATAGAGTCCCGCCGGCCAGTTTCCATCAGATCTAAATAACAAAATAGTCGTTAATTATGCACGACAACAAACAATGTTGCCTATTCTATCATTCCTCACGCAAACAAGGCCCTCATACAAAAATAATCTTTCGTAACAGAAATAAAACACTCCACTTTCGAGAGCAATCAATCATCATCTTACAAAAGTCTCACTCAAACTCATACTTGAACTTGCAAGCTCCTACATTAATAACGTGAACCAGAATTATGTGTGATGCGTGTAAAACCACGTGTTTATGGGTAATATACGCCTCACGCCTATTATACAGGACTGCGATACAAAACAGGACTGCACCTCACGCACGCCCTACACACGGGACTGTGCTACATAACAGGACTACGCCTCACGCACGCCCAACACACGGGACTGTGCTAAATAACAGGACTTCGCCTCACGCACGCCCAACACACGGGTTTGTGCTAAATAACAGGACTTCGCCTCACGCACGCCCTACACACGGGTCTGTGCTACATAACAAAACTGCATCTCAGAAGCGTGTCTGCAGCAAGCAAGCGTGCCGTCACAACAGCACTGTTCACGCCTTCAACACGCCTGCAGCACGTCGCAGCAGGAGCACACCTGCATCGCGCCTCAGTAGCGCGCCTGCGTCGCGCCTCAGGAGGGCGCCTGCATCGCGCCTCAGAAGCTCGCCTGCATCGCGCCTTAGGAAGGCGCCTGCTTCGCGCCTCAGGAGAGCGTCTGCGTCGCGCCTCACGAAGGCGCCTGCATCGCGTTCCACGAACGCACCGTCGCAGCCACACGCCTCAGGAGCGCGCCTGCGGCACGTCGCAGCAGCACGTTGCAGCAGCACGTCACAGCAGCACGCCTCAGGAGGGCGCCTGCGGCACGTCGCAGCTGCACGTCCCAGCAGCACGCTTCAGGAGCGCGCCAAACGCTCGTTCCTCGAGCGCACCTTCGCAGCAGCACGCCTTAGGAGCGCGCTTACCGCTCGTTCTTCGAGCGCACCTTCGCAGCAGCACGCCTCAGGAGCGCGCCTGCCGCTCGTTCCGCGAACACGCCTTCGCAGCAGCACGCCTCTGGAGCGCGCCTGCCGCTCGTTCCGCGAACGCGCCTTCGCAGCAGCACACCTCAGCAGCGCACCTACCGCTCGTTCCTCGTGCGCGCCGTCGCAGCAGCACGCTTCAGCAGCGCGCCTGCCGCTCGTTCCGCGAACTCGCCATCGCAGCAGCACGCCTCAGCAGCGCGCCTGCCGCTCGTTCCGCGAACTCGCCTTCGCAGCAACACGCCTCAGGAGCGCGCCTGCCGTCGCAGCAGCACGCCTCAGGAGCGCGCCTGCCGCTCGTTCCGCGAACGCGCCATCGCAGCAGCACGCCTCAGCAGCGCGCCTGCCGCTCGTTCCGCGAACTCGCCTTCGCAGCAGCACGCCTCAGGAGCGCGCCTGCCGCTCGTTCCGCGAACGCGCCTTCGCAGCAGCACGCCTCAGGGGCGCGCTTACAGCGCGTTTCACGAACACGCCGTCACGGCCGCACGCGTCGAAAGCGCTCCGTCGAAGAACCTCGTTCACAGCATAGCCGTGGCCCACAGCTTACATCTAAGTCAATTGCGCTGCGACTGTAATGTTAAAAGAAATATAATAAATAATCGCTCGCAAAGAAGGCAGCGCAGCTCTCAGGATACAATTCTCCTTTCTGCAAAGGACGTAACTTCTTTGCTCTTGACGCAACTTCAGTTGTCTTGCCTCTGGCTCCACTTAATAATTTCAGCTCATAGCGGTCACTTACTTTCACGACGCGATATATGACCACCTTATACCAAAATCGAGCTTTCTTGAGGACTTGACTTTGCCATAGATACGATCACTACAAGATCACAGATTCCTTTTAAAGAACAACTTGTCTGCTTTCGCAAACCAGAAAATTGTTTACTATTGCCGATGAGATTAGGTATGCATTGAAAGCACCGCCGTGTATATCTTAGGTTACGGCAGTATTTATATCGCTATTCATTTATTTGTTTTTTTTTTTCGCTCGACCATTCCTTACACAAGTTACGTTTATGACGACTTTTTACTGTTATTTTGGATTTCAAAACGAGATTTTATAAAACAATCCTCCTCTTTGTGTCCTGTTTTCTTACAAATGGAACAAGTAGACCTAAGGCATTACCTCCATTGTCCGTGAAGTTACGGCTCTTGGTATATTTGTCCCGCAGATGTCCGAGTTGGCCGCTAATAAAACATGTGATTGGCTTTACCGGAGCCGTCAGGGTTACGTTTTTTTTTATCGCTAGACAAAGAAGTCTGTTTGTCGTAATTACGGTCATTAGTTTTATGGGACTTTTTAACATACGTGGATAAAGGTGAACCGTTGCGTGAACTTGTATGTCACCTACGCCATGGACGATTTGAATCATGAGTTCTTCACTTAGGCCTTTAATAATGCGTAATCGTAGTAAAGAACGACGTGCATAATCTGCGTACGATAAATAACTATCCGACGTGGTATTTAAAACCTCTCGAAGAATTTGTACGTAATTAATCTTTTAAGGGCACAGGTACTTAAATTCTTTTACAAAATTAGACCACGAACGATCTTGAGTGCTCCATTCGTTAAGCCAAGTTTTTGCGCTCTTAAGCATTGAGTGACACGGGAAAAACACTTGAATTCGTCCTAATAGTTTACACGCCTAGCTCTCTGCACTTCATTACACCACACTTTAAAGTTATTTATGGCCGGGTCACAGTTTGGCACAAAATAATTGTCAGATTTACCTCTGCCTAGAAAATCTAATGCGTCGACAAGTGTTTGAGTCGCAGAATTATTATTTTTATGAAATGAAAGAGTATTATCGCGAATAAACGATGGTATCTGCAACGGTAACGATGAGTACTGGTCGCGTTCGCCTCTACTGCCGTTAGACGTGACATAATCGAACCTAACGTTTTTTTTTTATAGTTTTATCGTCGGAGTAGGTCTTTGATTCACGGTCGTGATTGGATTGATGTGAATTAATGGAGTTAGATCTCGATCTGTTGCGCGACTCCCCGGTCGCATGTTCGCTGCTACGTGAATAAGTAAAACGACACGAACAATCGCTATGATGCGACCGCGAATAATGTTGACGCGACGCACGCGCATTTTATTAAGAAAATTAAGGAAAGACAAAAAGAAACAGTGGAAAGAAAATTGCGACCGAATTCTACACTTTTTCCGACACGCGATACGGCGTTAGCTAGTGCCGACTTGATTGCACCAAGTAATGTACGTAATGTTTAAAGAAAAAAAAATAACGATTGTTTACTTCATAAAAATCTACTAGTGAGCGATAAATCCTATCCCACTTCTGATTTTAGGAATCAGAAGTGTTATTTATAAAAGAAGAGACATTTCAGGATGGATTACAAGCAGTTTATTACAAAGTTTACTTTACTGACAATATTTCTCTAACTTGACTGACAATGATTCTCTATAATAGGTTAACAATGAGGCAAATTACATAATCAAGTTTAACTAAACAATCGTTACTGTCTTTAACCAAAGTTAAACAATATCAAAGTTAAATAAAATGGAACGAACTCACAGTATCAACGCCAACCGCCCTTACGCACGATAACCACCCTGCAAACAGCCCCGAACCCGACTATACGCTAGCTTTTATATATGTGTACGGTGGCGGTGGGTGTTGGTACTCTTCTAACATTAGGTACTCTTCTAACACTCTGCTCGCACGCAGAACATTCCGCTTACAATATATATAATGAGAATTTTCATGAGAATTTCAAATATCCTAATTTTATAACAAACAAAAGACTTTTAAGGGACGTCGATTCAAATCCACTACGATTTTGTTAAATATATTTAATGAAAAAGTAAAAACAATATAGATTAATTACATTAACACTTGCACTACAATAAATTTTTATCAGAAACAAAACAAATAAATTCCAATAGAACGATTAAGGCACCTTTCACTGGTATCCAGACGGATGGGAGGATTAGACGTGGACGATGGTTTCATTTGCCACAGGATTGGTTTGGGAGTGATCGGCATACGAGATGTGCGCCACAGAGTATATTGTTCGATAGTTTAGTTATACATTGTAATATATATTTTTATAAATTTTGTATTGAAAAATTTATGTACAGAAACACATTGCATCCGTGTTTTTATTACAATTTTCTTGATATTTCCTTAAATTTAGCTTTAATGCGCAAATAAAAAATAGATTTTATTGTCATACAGTATTCATTACTGCAAATATGTATAAAAAAACAACTGGTGAACTGCAAGTCGGACTCGCATATCCACACTCCATAGTAATTTAAGAAATGTATGTCAATGGAAAGTATAACTAAAAAAATATAGTTGACAACTAATAAGTTAAGTTAGCTTAGAAATATATAAAAACGTAGCCGTGAATGTTACAAATAAATACTGCTTGATACCTTAACGCAATCTCAAGATAAACCTAATTAACAATCGGACTGACAATGACAACAAAGTGATCGTCTAAAGGTTCCATTTTCCGTTTGATGTTCGAAATCCTAAAATATCCATTGTAGTATTCAGTATTGATATACATTATAAATGTATCGTAAGTATGATAAGAAAACAAGTGATTCAGTTCTTCATTGGCAATGGTCAATCTGCATAAGTCTCTAAAGTTATTTTTTTTTAGCTTCAAGCTGTATCCTGCACGAGGCAGGTAGGCAGAGGGAACCCGGGAACCTAGTGTTAAGACACTCCGTTCCACTTCCGTTCCTCACTTTCCGCCAAATTTGAGGCATTGCGTATTGCATGGCGGAACTCAACGCCGCGCTTTGCCTTATTACCAAAGCGAAGTAATGAAACATTAAATATATAAGTTGAAATTATTAAATATTTCATTTCCTTGACTGGGGATCGAACCCAGAACCTGTCGGTTACTCTCACACGCTTGTGCCGCTACGCCACGACAGTCTCACTTGTTAAATTATTTAAATAATATTAGGAATCTCATTTAAATTAAGCTTTTAAAATTACAATTATAAGTAAATAAATAAATAAATATTCTTATTTAATTTCTATTTCAATTGTCATACTGTATTTTCTACACTAACATTGACTTTTGTATAGCGATAAGCAATCTTTTATCACGATTTGATGTATGTTATTCCTAACACTCGCGGGCAAGGAATGCCGTTACGTAATACGTAAGCCCGAAATTGATTAGTTTTGGTATAAATATTTTTTGTATCTTTTGTATGGATCAGCGGATAAAATTTAAAGAACGTATTTTGTACTTTAAATGAGGTATTTTTACAAGCGTGATTGTTTTAGATCATTTCCAACCCCGGTAAGTCGGCGTTTTAAACTCAAAACACTAGGATGCAGAATTCGTAAGCAGAGGCTTACAAAGGAACACACATTTGTTGCTTTATATAAGATATTGGAATTGAACTTGTGGGCCATTCTCTCATTTAATTTCCTTCTAGCCTATGCCCCAGCTTTTCAAATGAATACGAGCAAACGAAAATATTTTTCAATTACAATATATGTATATAATAAGCGTAAAAGCAAAACTACACAACTACTTAATTTTTAGTCAAAATTCAAAATCTGAAAACTGAACTCAACGTCGCGTTTTGTTTAACGAAAACGAGGAGATAAAAAAAAAAACAAAATGTGATGATTCAATCAAGCCTATCTATATATATATATATATATATATATATATATATATATATATATATATATATATATATATATATATATATATATAGAGCGATAAATCCTATCCCACTTCTGATTTTAGGAATCAGAAGTGTTATTTATAAAAGAAGAGACATTTCAGGATGGATTACAAAAGATTTATTACAAAGTTTACTTTACTGACAATATTTCTCTAACTTGACTGACAATGATTCTCTATAATAAGTTAACAATGAGGCAAATTACATAATCAAGTTTAACTAAACAATCGTTACTGTCTTTAATCAAAGTTAAACAATATCAAAGGTAAATAAAATGGAACGAACTCACAGTATCAACACCAACCGCCCTTACGCACGATAACCACCCTGCAAACAGCCCCGAACCCGACTATACGCTAGCTTTTATGTATGTGTACGGTGGCGGTGGGTGTTGGTACTCTTCTAACATTAGGTACTCTTCTAACACTCTGCTCGCACGCAGAACATTCCGCTTACAATATATATAATGAGAATTTTCATGAGAATTTCAAATATCCTAATTTTATAACAAACAAAAGACTTTTAAGGGACGTCGATTCAAATCCACTACGATTTTGTTAAATATATTTAATGAAAAAGTAAAAACAGTATAGATTAATTACATTAACACTTGCAGCACAATAAATTTTTATGAGAAACAAAACAAATAAATTCCAATAGAACGATTAAGGCACCTTTCACTGGTATCCAGACGGATGGGAGGATTAGACGTGGACGATGGTTTCATTTGCCACAGGATTGGTTTGGGAGTGATCGGCATACGAGATGTGCGCCACAGAGTATATTGTTCGATAGTTTAGTTATACATTGTAATATATATTTTTATAAATTTAGTATTAAAAATTTATGTACAGAAACACATTGCATCCGTGTTTTTATTACAATTTTCTTGATATTTCCTTAAATTTAGCTTTAATGCGCAAATAAAAAAATAGATTGTATTGTCATACAGTATTCATTACTGCAAATATGTATAAAAAACAACTGGTAAACTGCAAGTCGGACTCGCATATCCACACTCCATAGTAATTTAAGAAATGTATGTCAATGGAAAGTATAACTAAAAAAATATAGTTGACAACTAATAAGTTAAGTTAGCTTAGAAATATATAAAAACGTAGCCGTGAATGTTACAAATAAATACTGCTTGATACCTTAACGCAATCTCAAGATAAACCTAATTAACAATCGGACTGACAATGACAACAAAGTGATCGTCTAAAGGTTCCATTTTCCGTTTGATGTTCGAAATCCTAAAATATCCATTGTAGTATTCAGTATTGATATACATTATAAATGTATCGTAAGTATGATAAGAAAACAAGTGATTCAGTTCTTCATTGGCAATGGTCAATCTGCATAAGTCTCTAAAGTTATTTTTTTTTAGCTTCACGCTGTATCCTGCACGAGGCAGGGTAGGCAGAGGGAACCCGGGAACCTAGTGTTAAGACACTCCGTTCCACTTCCGTTCCCCATTTTCCGCCGAATTTGAGACATTGCGTTTTGCATGGCGGAACTCAACGCCGCGCTTTGCCTTATTACCAAAGCGAAGTAATGAAACATTAAATATATAAGTTGAAATTATTAAATATTTCATTTCCTTGACTGGGGATCGAAGCCAGAACCTGTCGATTACTCTCACACGCTTGTACCGCTGCGCCACGACAGTCTCACTTGTTAAATTATTTAAATAATATTAGGAATCTCATTTAAAATAGGCTTTTAAAAATAAAATTATAAATAAATAAATAAATAAATATTCTTATTCAATTTCTATTTAATTTGTCATACTGTATTTTCTACACTAACATTGACTTTTGTATAGCGATAAGCAATCTTTTATCACGATTTGATGTATGTTATTCCTAACACTCGCGGGCAAGGAATGCCGTTACGTAATACGTAAGCCCGAAATTGATTAGTTTTGGTATAAATATTTTTTGTATCTTTTGTACGGATCAGCGGATAAAATTTAAAGAACGTATTTTGTATTTTAAATGAGGTATTTTTACAAGCGTGATTGTTTTAGATCATTTCCAACCCCGGTAAGTCGGCGTTTTAAACTCAAAACACTAGGATGCAGAATTCGTAAGCAGAGGCTTATAAAGGAACACACATTTGTTGCTTTATATAAGATATTGGAATTGAACTTGTGGGCCATTCTCTTATTTAATTTCCTTCTAGCCTATGCCCCAGCTTTTCAATTGAATACGAGCAAACGAAAATATTTTTCAATTACAATATATGTATATAATAAGCGTAAAAGCAAAACTACACAACTACTTAATTTTTAGTCAAAATTCAAAATCTGAAAACTGAACTCAACGTCGCGTTTTGTTTAACGAAAACGAGGAGATAAAAATAAACAAAATGTGATGATTCAATCAAGCCTATCTATATATATATCTATATATATATATATATATATATATATATATATATATATATATATATATATATATATATATATACATATATATATATATATATATATACATATATATATATATATATATATATATATATATATATATATATATATATATATATATATATATATATATATATATATATATATATATATATATATATATATATATATATATATATATATATATATATATATATATATATATATATATATATATATATATATATATATATCTATATATATATCTATATATACTTTGTTCTTTTCCTTTGACACAAAAAACTAGGAGTGACTTCGTTCAATGGCAGACAAAAAGTGCAAATTTGATTGGCGGAAACGGTTGTGAGTTGCATTAGCACTCAGGGGTATGAAATATTAATTATTTTTCTCTTCTCCCGCTTTGGTAGTAGCATGGCGTTGTGTCCCACAACTTAACACGCAATGTCTCGAGAATTCAGTTAAATTTCCCTCGGCCTACTCTGTTATACGCGGGATATAGCGTGGGAATCGAACCCAGTTCCACTACGTTGACAACCATTATCAACCTCAAAACATATTTTTCATCAATTTTATTTACATTTCTATATATTTCTACAGCGGTTTTTACTGGACAGTAAATAAGGCTCCATCGTACACGGTCACGTCTATCCCTCGTTAGGGACGTTAGGTGTCACGTGCGGCACAGATTATGAACATCAGAGATAACTCGAATTAAAAAAAAATGCTAAAGTAGGTTAATTTTACTTAATTAGGCCTCTTTTTTAGTTGCTTTGGTGAGGTGATGATTTTTATACAGGTTTGAAATTATATTTGAAAATTAGCGGTTTATCTTTTTTAACTCTCTCGCTATACTCAAATATAATAGTGTTGGCTGATGAATACTAATGTTAAAATGCTCTGTTCCCGATTTTGTTCCACATATTTGTTGAAATATTTCGAGTTTATCGGCGGAACTCAACGCCGCGTAGTCTAGTACTACTAGAGCGACTAAATAGAAATCACTTTTCGATCCCATAACCGTTTACCGTACTGTACCGCTAAGCCAGCTCCAAAATGTGGTTGCTGGCTAAGCTTTCGTCAAATAATATTTAATAGTTCAATTTAGATTATTGAGATCTGTCATGGAGTAGGGGCGCAAGCGTGTAATTGTAAGCAAGACAAATGGGGCTCGATTCCCATCCAATATATATATATATATATATATATATATATATATATATATATATATATATATATATATATATATATATATATATATATATATATATATATATATATATATATATATATATATATATATATATATATATATATATATATATATATATATATATATATATATATATATATATTTATATATATAAATATATTTATTATAATTTTCACGCTTTGTGAACGATGCAGAACACAGCGTTGAGTTCTGCCACATAGCACGTAATTACCCCAACATCCGAAGTGAAATGGGAAAAAAAAGTATCATAGAGGTAACGGAGTGCCTTATCACTAGGTTCCCAGATTTCCCCTACCATGCTTGAATGCATGCATGCTTACCTGCCATTTCCGGCATACGGCGTAAAGCTTAAAGCTAAAAAATAATAAAATACATCTAGAAATACTTAATAATAATAGTAATATTTCTATAATCCATAGCTAGCCTGTACATAGAATGTGAATAAACCACGTGACAACAAAGATGGTTTACGTGAGAGCGTTGCGGCATGTTTTATTGTGATAACTGAATAGCCCTTCCTTTCGTATTTACGAAACTATTTAGTTCAGGTATTTCATAGGCTGTATTACCCATGTGAGTTCTTTATTTGATATTCAAAGTAAAAAGAAAATGTATTTGAATGTATATTCAGTACAAGTCCTTGTAGGATTGTCGTGGTGACTGTAAGCGTGACAGGTTGTGAGTTTGGTCCTCATTTAATGAAATTAAATATTTAAAATTCAAATTTAAATATTTTTATTCAAAATAAGACGTTACAAGCTTCGTTGTTTGAACATGAAACAATTTACCACCAGTAAAAGTAAAATTACTGCCTCAGACCTGAGAAAAACCGGCAAAAGAAACTCACTAACTCATTCATTTATTATGCGAGTTTCGCTACTCAACACACAAAGTCTCCAATTTGGAAGAAGTGTTTTAAGACAAGGTTCCCAAGTACTCTCTGCCTACTCTGGCGTGGGTGGGAAACAGCGTGAAGCTTAAAGTAAAATTCTCTTTTTTTTTATTACCATAAAAATATTCTGATATAGCTCAGGCTTGTCGTGACGCAGCAGCAAAATCGTATGACTGTAAATGACAGGTTGTGGGTTCGCTCTGGTAACACTTAATACAAAATTCGATGGAGAGTGGGTAGAATAACGCAGTGTCTTAACACTATGTCCCCAAGTTCCCTCTGCCTAATCTGCCATGTGAAGACAGTGCAAAGCTGAAAAAATAATAATATAGTTACAATGAGGTGGTCCTGTAGCACAGGTCGCAGTAGCACTGATTATGACCGTGAAAGCGACGATTGTGATCTCGAACTCTGGTAAGAAGACAAAATGTGACTTTAAGCTCCGAAAGACACGCAATATCTCAATAAGTAGATGGAAGGTAAAAAAAACCTGATACAATTTAATAATGATGTAAGTGAGATGCACATTTTTAATATACATGCAGAGGTATCTTGAATCCGTCTTACCGTTCCTTACAATAAATATTTCATTTTCTAGGTACTGAAATCACAATCTGTCATTAACAATCATACGCTTTTTTCTCTGTACCACTACAGGCCTCGACGGTACATATCCTAAAGTTTAATAAAAAAAAAATCTTTTCATATATAACATGAATAATTACAGACTTCAAACATCCACAAGTTTGGAGTTTTAAGCATATTTAAATACCAAACAGACAAATTAACGGGGTTTCAGATGAGATTATCACATTTTACGTGTTGCTTTTTCATAATTACAGAAATTAACAGCTTCATAGAAAACTTGCCTAAAAAAATATGTTTTTATATTTTCGTAGTAGGTTTTATAGGATTTATTCTCTTATAATAAGGCAGAGAGATATTATAATGATACTCTGTTTTCCGTTTTCCAAATTCAAGGTAATTATAGTAAGTGCAAAGATCCACTATTGAGTGGTGGAACTTAACGCCGTGCTTTGCTTTTATCTTACGAGAGGTTGTAAATAAAAATAATATAAAGCGTCGGCTTAGAATGTAACCTTGCTAACAGCCTATTAAGCAAATCATCAGACAAAATAAAAAGCGTTTTAAGGGATTATTACTTAATATATGTTATTGATGTGAAAAAGTGTTATTTTTACTGCTACATGATTTTATGCACTTTTGCTTCATAGCAGGGTAGGCAGAGGGATTTTAGAAACTTAGTGTTAAGACACTCCGTTCCGTTTTCTACTTTAAGTCGAATTTGAGATTTTACACTTCTCAATGGTATAAGTATGTACAAGTACATAACAACTACTAAAAGATTTAGCAGGCTCAGATTCTAGACACGGCTGGCTTGAAAATTAATCTTCACAACAATTCACAAGTACCTACCGCGTGTGAATTCAATCGTTGCTTCACTACTTCTAGATTGTGTCCAAATTAGCTTTATTTTTACGATGTCAGGCTGTTTTGCCGTACATAGCAATAAAAACAGAAGATATTACGGAATCTAGTGTCAAAATACTCCGTTACCATTAACACACTTAATTAGTTTACTTTTAAGTATATCATTAACACGCTTCAGAGTTGTCACCGAAATAAAATTTTTACATAAAATAATTATTTTTTTTTAACTTCACGCTGTATTCCGCACGAGGCAGGGTAGGCAGAGGGAACCCGGGAACCTAGTGTAAAGACACTCCGTTCCACTTCCGTTCCCTACTATTTTTTTTATTAGAATATTAATTATGATAAGTGAAGGTGTGCGAGTGTTTTAAGACTATGCCGCCTATACTGCCATGTTTGGAGGATACAATGTGAAGCTAACAAAAATACTAACATTGTCGAGCTGATTTCATGATGGATTCCTGAACTCTTCAGACGTTACTATTCAAGCATTTAAGTTTCAGCACTTGTTGTTGCCGTTTTAATGATAAAGCTTCGATTTGAATAATGTAATTTTATAATGTGGTGAACAGAATTGTCAATCAATGGGAACGCAGAATTTTAACACTAGGTTCCCAGGTTCCCGCTGCCTACGGTACGAGCGGGATACCAGATACAAATATAACAAGTAGCTGGAGTAGTACATACATTCCTCTTGTTTAAATACATTAAAGCGTATTTTCTTCTTAATCTTTATGATTTTTTTTATATTAATGTGTGCTAGGCACAGGCCTCGCATGTGGTGCATTGGCCCAAGAGTGTAAGCGCTGCAAGTTGTGGGTTCAATTCCCATTGGAGGAAGTGCAATATTTAATAATTTTATTGCCCTCTGGGGTTGAGGCAAAGCGCTACCTTGAATCCCGCTTAACTGGCTTAGCAATGCTTCTAGAATTCAACGGAAAGTGAGAAACGGAGAATCTTAACACTAGACTCACTCTGCCTAACATATGCGGGATACGGCGTAAAACTGAAAAAGAATGTAAAAATCATAAATATTCATAAAATAATTAAAGTGAACTACAATAAATGTAATTGCACTGCATTATACCAATGAAACTATTAAAATTGTTAAATATAACGCTTCAACATTGATATAGCGAGCGTTAATTGGTTCATATTTATTATTTATACGTGTATCTATATTTGTATAATCAAATCATGGGCCTTTATATATAATTAATAATTTACTAAGTAACACTTAAAATAAATCCTGTCGTGGTACAGTGACACAAGCGTGCGACTGTAAACGACAGGTTGTGGGTTTGATCCCCACTCGAGGAAATGAAATATTTAATATTTTCAATTTAAAATATATTTTATACTAAATGTTTTAATTTCTCGTTCTCGTAACAAGGCAAAAACGCACATTTAAGTGTGGACAAAGTGGGGTAAGAGCAAACTTGGGAACCTAGTGTTAAGACACACTCCGTTCCGTCTCCCACTCTCCGCCGAAATTCAGGCATTGCGTGCTGGGGGGCGGTGCTCAACGCCGCGCATTGCCTTGATACCGGAGCGAAGAAATTAAAATACTAAACTGGTGATAATATAATGCGTTTATTACCATTTATGCTGTTCATTTAATATGTCAAATCTATTTAAAAACTTTCATCTACACTAGACACTTGGACACATTGTGCTCACACAGCGACTGAGATGACACTTGTTACAATCACTTTATTTTATTAAATCAACGACACCCGTTCATAGTTTGATATACAATGACACCTTATTTACATAATGAGTGTACCGTGTGTTGCACACGGCCCCGTGTTACTCCAGAGGAGCTACAGGAGCGTTACCGGTTTTTAAGATGGATGGGCACCGGGGCCCGGCATTACCCAATGCGAAACGCAGTGGCCGAAGCCACTACTTAACGCAGGTATTAAATGCCGGGGGCGGTAAAAATTTGGTTGAGTCTGCCCATGCGTGTAGCCATAGCTGACAATGTGACTCTACCACACGTACTTTAGTCGCCTCTTACGACACCATCAGTACCAGGGTTATCCTATTCTAAGCCGGAATCACACGGCAACTCCATATTTTTAATCCTTATTGAAACTGACGGATAGATAAAGCCTTAACAGCTAAAGATATTTGAGACATTACGCGTAAGTAACTGTCCGGACAGGGTAGCATGTTTTATCCGTGGAGGACGTATATTATAATGATCCATTCGTTTTTTTTTAGCTTCATGCTGTATCCCGCACGAGGCAGGGTAGGCAGAGAGAACCCGGGAACCTAGTGTTAAGCCACTCCGTTCCCCACTTTCCGCCAAATTTGAGGCATTGCGTTTTGAGTGGCGGAACTCAACGCCGCGCTTTGCCTTAATCCATTCGTCCGAGAGGGAATCACATTTGTAATCACATTCCGACGTGAGTTTCACTGCGCCAATGTTTTTCTCTTCATAATGTTATTAATATTATGTAGCATTCAAAATGTCCACTTAAGATACAATGGCGAATGAAATTTCTCTTTCTAGGTTTCATTTGCTAACTCTAGCAAGATTTTATATGATCGCATCTATTAATTTAGCGTCGTAGTTTTTTCTTGGGACTATGTCCCAATAAAAAACTATGAAAAAAAAAACAAGAGTGATTCCTTATCAGGCAATCATTTCGCATCGAAAAAACAAGACTCACGTTAATCAATTCAGAAAGCTAGGCGTAACTCTTATACATACATAAAAATATATGTATTAATCGAATTGAAAGAATGTTCATACATTTTTACACTAAATTTAAAAGCGTTAAAGTTTAACTTAAATAAGTGTCAAGTACTGTAGCCGAATTTATTCGAATACGAAATAAGCGGTAAGTTTTAAGTTAGCTTAATTTTCTTGTAGAAGACAGATGGTTATTAAATTAGACCGCCCGAAGTGGACTCAGCCAAGTGAAGTCAACCGACACTTGGCTAAGTCGATGCAGAACGAGCTTGAGGCGAGATTTTTTAATTTATTTCAACATTCCATTTTTTTCAAAACTTCATTCATATACCATAGGGAAATTATTTAAAAATATTTAAAATATAAACGCAGCGGGAATCGAACCCGTGCTTCTTTGAAAGTAGTTAGTGCGTCCGTTGTAGTAGTTAGTATTTCTTCTTTTCTTAGCTTCACGCTGTATCCCGCACGAGGCAGGGTAGGCAGAGGGCACCCGGAAACCTAGTGTTAAGACACTCCGTTCCACTTCCGTTCCGCACTTTCCGCCGAATTTGAGGCATTGCGTGTTGGGTGGCGGAATTCAACGCCGCGCTTTGCCTTATTACCAGAGTGAAGAAATGAAACATTAAATATTTAATTTGAAAATATTAAATATTTCATTTCCTCGAGTGGGATCGAACCCAGAACCTGTCGGTTACAGTCACACGTTTGTGCCGCTGCGCCACGACAGGCCTAGTTAGTATTTCACGGGCAAATAATTGATACGTTCTTATTAAACTATATAGATATTCATATTATACGCCTATTACAAGTATTTGCTTAAATGTTATTGCGTAATTGGCGTGGAGATAAATATAATAGTTCAATCTTTAAATATTACTCTAGGTAATTATAGGTTGTATATTTATGTTAAAAAATAAGTCTTAATATCAAAATGATACATACAGCTTTACATATTCGTTTGAAAAAGCACAGCACAAGCGAGCAACAGTGAACGCGAAGTTGTGAATTCAATTCCTCTTAATATTTTTTATTGTTCGGGAACGAAATATTGAGTCACAGAAATGCCTAAATGAGAAAAGAGTAGGCTCCCAAGTTCCTTCTGCCTACTCTGCTATTTTTTTTTATGGAAAAGACGGCAAACGAGCGTACGGGTCACCTGGTGGTAAGTGATCACCGTCGCCCACGGCCCCGAGTAACTTCAGAGGAGCTACAGGAGCGTTGCCGTCTTTTAAGGTGAAAGGGCACCGGGGCCCGGTGTTACCTAATGCGAAACGCAGTGGCCAAAGCCACTACTTAACGCTGGTCTTAAATGCCGGGGGTGGTCATAATCCGGTCGAGTCTGCCCATGCGTGTTACCATTACTGGCAACGTGACTCTACCACACGCACTTTAGTCGCCTCTTACGACACCATCAGTACCAGGGTGATCCTATTTTAAGCCGGAATCACACGGCTATTCGGTTAAAAAACGAAAAGTAGCCATTTTTGTATACATATTATTGAATGTCCTGTTGTTGTCCATGAGAATAAGCATGTGACATGACAGGTTGTGGGTTCGATGCCCACTCGAGTAAATGAAATATTTAATATTTTTAAGTTAAGTATTGAATAATTTTCAAACAGGCAAAGCGCGAGTTGAGTTTCACCTCCACTCAACATGCAAGCCTTAAATTCGGCGTAAATACTAGGTTCCCAAGTTTCTTCTGTCTATCCTGCCATGTGCGGAATACAGCGTGAAGACGAGTTAAATGAAAACTTCTTTTCTATCATTAAAGCTTTTCCGAACATTTTTCTATCATTAAAGCTTTTCCGTTATCAGACAATACATAGAAGTAAACATTTAATCTTCATACAATATACATATATAAATCAAAATAAATTACCTATTTAACCAATTTTGATTCCACTCGAAGTCATCAAGAAAAAATGCCAAAGCAAAGCATATATTTATTTAAAAGCCTACATTATGAACATAACAAATGCCGTCTGCATTGAAGTGTCCTTAAATACTATATTGTATACGAATGAAATATATTTTTCACGTCGGGTGTAATGTTATCGCGTAACTGGCTGCGGAGGGCGCTCGAAGCGCAACGGTGATTACAGTGGAGGGCCCTCGTGGGTTGGTACGTTTCCATTGTCCAATGCAAATTATCTTATGTCAATAAGATTTTTCCAATTGTTGTGGGGCAAAGAAGTTATGTCTAGAATACTACACTTTTTGGGAAAAGGATTTCTTTATAAATATCTTTTTGTCTATATTGATTGGCATAATTATGATAAATTTTCAAAACATCAAGAAATTTCCAGTAGAAAATACCAAATCGACAATATTTTTTTGCGAAGTGTATTGCGGGGACAGCAAGCTTTATTAGCCATTGTCATATTTTTTTTATTGTCATATTTTTTTTTCATCTTCACTCTGTATCCCGCACTAGGCAGGGTAGGCAGAGGGAACGGAAGTGAAACCTAGTGCTATGACACTCCGTTCCACTTCCGTTCCCCACTTTCCTTTTGAGTAAAAATTAGTCAATACTGTTAAATAATTATAAATTTATAAGATATATTTATAAGATATATCTCTGTAAATGCTAAGTTATCAATTGTCTTTATAAATGCTATAATTAAGTTTTTTTGTTTTGCCACTGAGGGCGCTCTTATTCCTTCCTGTTGTAAGAAACAGTCTGAAGTGTGTGTATACTATTAATAAAATAAGTTGTTAAGAAATTTTACGGAGTTATTATTGAAATATTGCCTAATCTTAGTCAATACAAAGTTGAGCAGTGTTTCCGTTTATAATTAAATAACTGTTTTTAGGCCTGTCATGAAGCACATCCACAAAATAAACGAAAGCTATATATGTTGACACTTTTAAAGGCAAAGTATTTTTTTTCTAAAGACGACAATTTCAACGTTTGTTAAAATAATCTTTCTTTCAAATGCAATGGAAACGCACCTTCATTGCGCAGGCTGTTGACACGGCAACCAGTTCTGTAATTATAAAATGTTATGGCGTAAACTGCTTTGTTTTAACTTCAGCTACATGTAATTGTCGCGAATAATGCACTCTAAAATGATATTTAATGAGAATAAAGTGTGTAGGAAAAGTGAAATATGTGCTGCATCTGAGTTTGTAAGTGCTTTACTTATGTTTACGAGTTGTGTTTTAATTTCTATAATATTTTCAGCTTTTAGTTGTATCCCGCTCATAGAAAGGTAAGCAGAGGGAACCTGGGAACCTAGTATTAAGGCTTTTATAAAACTGAAAACTGTAAATTGAATAATTTACTAAATTCGTTTATACACCTGCTAGTTGCATTGAAAAATATTTCAAAATATAATATAAAAATAATAAAATTTCATTAAAAATTTTAACACGCATAAAATCTTAAAACTGTTGTACTTAAATATAGTTCAGTTCAGTGTTTTTAATTATGGCGTTCCAACTGTGCCAGTTGAGCACAAAATCACTTTGCCAATTTTGTGTTGAATGGAGAAAGCACACGAATTGGGTTGTACGATAAAAAACCAGAAAGCATGTTCAGAAAAGATCCACTTAAAATATTGCCACCACCTAAAATTTAACATTAAATTTAGACTAGATATTACATCAATCTATTTTACTACCCAAAATATATAATAATAACAGAAATGTTTAGAAAGTTAGGAAAGTAATATAAAAAAAACGGATGGACATACAGAAAGTTAGGAAAGTAATATTTATTATTTCCTTCTAACTCAATTTAAATGTAAACCTGTTACCTTTTGAGTAAAAATTAGTCAATACAAAGTAGAGCAGTGTTTTGTAGCGATTCTGAACTTGTTAAGCTCTGCAAAAGAACACTCCATTCCATATCTGGAGACCTCAGAAGCTTTTCATTAATACTGCCATTTATTGACCAGCACCTTTTAACCCATTCTTGGTTGCCGTGCCAATTTGGGAACACTTAATAATTGAGGGTAGAAATGAATAGTTTTGACAATATTTTAAATACGATGACAGTTTTAAGCAGGGACTTCGCTGACGTTTGATTTGGTTAACACACGGGTTTGTAAGGATTTCTTATTTTAGTGTTATTTGTACATATATTTTTAGTGAAAAGTGCGATTTCTTAAAAAGGAGATCGGTTTTATTATCGGTGTTTGTTGTTGTGAGTGTTTGTGGTATTTTGTCCTTTAGATTAGCTAATTATAAGGTTAGTTAGGTTAGTTTATTTTAAAATGGATGCTGATCCGCATCCGCCTGATCCCCCTGATCCTGGTGGTGGCAAATGCGACTCTCAGGCTACATCGCGTAAAAGACAAGGTGATAACCCACCTTCACATATTGCAGAGTCTGTAAAAAAAACAATTATTGACCCAGCTACGGCTACACCGTCAATTCAAAATTTATATATTCACCCTTCCCTGTCAGAAAGTCCTAAATCCTACATCGATTCAGACAAAGGCCCTTTTATAGTATATGTGTCGAGGGAAACTCCAGATCCTGCTGCCGGTACCTCTATTAAAGCAATAAAGTTTGGCCAATTTCTCCATATTAATAAAATAAATAACATCACCAGTGATGGAGTGAAAAATGTTGGTCGCAACAAAATCAGCGTGGAATTCTCAACAGCTACTGCAGCGAATTTATTTTTATCCAATCCCATTTTAGGTCTATGTAAGTATGTGGCAGTTATCCCTACTTTTAATATCACTCGAATGGGTATTGTAAGAAATGTCCCAGTGGACTTCTCACTTGATGAGTTTGTAGGCTCTCTAGAATTTCCCTCAAATGGTATACAAGTGATGAAAGCAAGGCGACTTAATAGAAAGTGTGTAAGTGAGGGTGTGACTACATGGGTTCCAACCCAGTCAGTTGTAGTTACATTCCGTGGACAAAAGTTGCCTGAAAGGGTCTTTTCATACCATTCCTCTCTCCCAGTAGAACCATACAAATTTCCCACTATCCAGTGCCTAAATTGTTGTCGTTTTGGTCACATTAAATCACAGTGCAGATCGAAGCCAAGGTGTTACAAGTGTTCTCAGTCCCACACTGGTGAAGCATATACACTAATAGGGAAAATGCTTATTGTTTACATTGTGAAAGCAAACATTTTGCTACTGACAAAGACTGTCCTGAGTTTGCAAGGCAACAGTCCATCAAAATTACCATGTCACAAGAGTGTATTTAGTATATAGAGGCTTCCGCTCGCTTTCCTCCTGTTCGCAAATCCTATGCGGATATGGCTAAGGAAATATTTTCCCCGCCCACCTATGCAGTTCCCCCTCCTTCTAAATTACCAGCCCCTGCCTCCCCTAACAGATCATATAAAAAGACTGTTTTTCAGTCTCCTCGTCCCCGAGCTCCTTTAGCAAAGGGATATAATAGTCAAGCTCATCAAGCCCTAACTGCCGCATGTCCGTCGTCCCTTCCTAATGGTTGCGCTCTAAACCAAGGTGTTGACAGTCCAATAGAATCTAGAAAAGACCTATTGGTTGCACTTACTGAAACCCTTGTGAGTATCTTCAGAACCGCTGATGAACTTCCTATACCGTCCAACGTTGCCCAAAATTTACTAACAATTTTTAAAATACTAAACAATGGCAGCACTGAGCTTCCTACAATGGAATAGTAAAAGTATTCGTGCCAAAAAGCAGGAATTACTTAATATTATTTCTTTGTATAACCCTGTCATTATTGCCCTCTCGGAAACATGGCTGGTACCTGATTCCCGCTTTAGGCTATCAGGTTTCTCCTGTTTAAGGGAGGACAGAAATGACGGGTATGGAGGTTGTGCTATCCTCATCCCAGCACTCCTCTCCTTATTCCTGTATCCCTCTCCCCTCTCACAGCCAACAGATAAATGCTGTTGCTGTGAGGGCTTTCAATATCTCCTTCCTATCTGTTTATATCCCTCATCCTTCTTCCTCTGTTTTCCTTGAGCTTAAGTCTATTATCTCTTTGCTCCCTAGTCCTGTCTTGGTCCTAGGTGATTTTAACACTCATCACTCTTTGTGGGGGTGTTATTACTGTGATGGGTTATCTCCTTTGTTGGTAGACATGATTGATGATGTATCTCTTTGCATTATCAATGATGGCTCTCCGACTCGTAGGGTTAATCCAAATCAGAATCCTAGGACTGCTGTTGATCTTTCCCTATCCTCCCCATCTCTGGCTACCCAGCTATCATGGTCTGTTCTACCTTCTACCCATGGTAGTGACCATTTTCCTATACTTATCTCAATGCGTAATAGACCTCCTCCTTCTTCCTCTCTTTATTCTACATCTAAATTTAACCTAAAACAAGCCAACTGGAATAAGTACGCCGACTCTGTGGATTGCATGTTGGGCAATCTTCCTGAGTCTGCTAATTTTGAGAATATCATTCTTTGCTATGAACGTTTTGTCTCTACCATCTTGTCTGCGGCTGACTTTCACATCCCTAGAAAACGCTCCATTCAGAATTGGATGCATTTCAATCCTTGGTGGGATCAGGAATGCTCTGATTCTGTCAATCGGCGAACAGCTGCCGAGGAGTCATATGCAGTCTATATGACTATGGAGAAATTTGTTGAGTACAAACGCAGTGATGCGAAGTTTAGAAAATTGATTAGGAAAAAGAAGAGAATTGGATGGGCCAATTTTTGTGAATCCCTTAGCCCTCGCTCTCCTTCCTCACTCATATGGAAAAATGTTAGGAGATTTCGCCGTTCCCTTAACTATGAATCCAGTCCTAACTCCAATAATCCTTCTTTGTGGCTGTGTGATTTTGCTAACAAATTGGCTCCGCCTTTTGTACCATCTCATGACTTATTTATTTTCCCACTGATTGAATCTTCGGATGAAATGGACGCTTGTTTTTCGTCTGAAGAACTCAAAAACGTCTTAACGGATTTAAGAGACACTAGCCCAGGTGAGGATAGTATCTCATACTCTTTTATTGCTAGACTAAATGAGAAGTCTAAGCTATATTTCTTAAATTTAATCAACGCAATATTTCAATCAGGCAATATCCCACTACCTTGGAAATCCCAAATTATCATTCCTATCCTTAAACCTGGAAAATGTCCTTCTGATTCCGATTCCTACAGACCCATTGCCCTAGCATCTGCTCTATCAAAAATTATGGAACGGCTTTTAAAAAATCGTCTGGAATGGATAGTGGAAAGCAGAAATATCTTAGCACCCTCTCAATTTGGCTTCAGAAAGGGGTTAAGTACCACAGATAGTCTCAGTGTTTTTACCACAGACATTCGACGAGCTTTCGCCAAAGGAGAGTATTTAGTGGGGGTTTTTGTAGATGTCGCTTCTGCTTATGATAATGTCTTTCTTCCAGTACTCAGGCAGAAACTGCAACAGCTGAGTATCCCGCCGAAGTTGTCTCATTTCATTTGCAATCTGCTGACCGGCAGATCGATATCTGTGAAACATCCGCTTCTTACTGTGCCTTCCAGACTGGTCTGGAAGGGATTACCTCAAGGCTCAGCTCTTAGTCCTCTGTTGTATAACCTATATACTCATGACCTCGAATTGTCTGTCAGTAGCTTTTGTAATATCCTTCAATACGCTGATGACATCGTCCTCTACTATAGCTCAAAATCAGTGGAGGACATAACTTATCGTTTAAATACTGCTTTACACTATCTAGACCAGTGGCTCTTTGGCCATGGCTTGGCGTTATCAGTAGCGAAATGTCGGGCGGTAGTATTCTCCAAAAAGAGAGTTACTCCTAATTTTGAAATTTATTGTGATAATGATACCATACAATTAGCAGATAGTGTTAAATTCTTAGGCATGGTACTTGATAAAAGACTGAACGGAATTGCTCATGCTGAACATGTCAGCAAAAAATGTGAAAAAGGCATCAATGCTTTAAGAGCTGTGTCTGGTGTGTGGTGGGGTGCACACCCTTTTACTCAAAAACTACTGTACAATGCAATAATTCGTAGTCATATTGACTACGGGTTATTTGTTTTAGACCCCTTTAATAAAGCTGCTACTGACAAACTTAACAGAATTCAGTACAAATGCCTTCGAATTGTTTTAGGTGCAATGAGGTCTTCCCCTACCAATGCATTGCAGGTGGAGTGTGTTGATCCACCTTTTCCTATTCTTCGTCAATTTTTATCTGATCGATTTGTTAGTAAAATGCTACAGTTTTCTTCCCATCCCTTGTGGTCTAAGCTATCTGAGTTAGCTGACCTTATTCCTCGAGGCAAGCCGCTTCCCTACTTGCTTGCTAGCTTCATTAAATTTACCTCCCTTCCTCACCCTCTGTCCCGCTATCCTGCTAACCCTTTATTCTGTACGCCTTATAAAGCTTTAGTACACCATCCCTCTATCATCACAAATCTTGGCCTGACCAAGGGAGCTGCTGACACCAACACAAAGTTCCAAGCCATAGTAAATGAAAACTGGTTAAATCATATCCTTATCTTTACAGATGCGTCAAAGCTTTCAAACGAAAGCTGTGTTGGTGCAGCGTGCTGGATACCAAAATTCAAAATTATTTTACAATTTAAATGTCCTCCCGAATCATCCGTGTTTACTGGAGAGGCTGTTGCTTTGTTAGAAGCAATCCGGTTCACACTCTCCCATGACTTTAAACAGACTGTTATTTGTACTGACTCATTAAGCTGCTTACTAGCTGTAAAGGGAAATCCCTTTCATAGTAAATTAAGGTCTTCAATTATTTTAAGGATTCGTGAAGAACTGTACTCATGTTATTTAAAGGGTTTGGTTGTTACTTTGGCATGGATTCCAGGGCATTCTGGAATCAGTGGGAATGAATCTGCAGACTCTTGCGCAAAATTAGCCATCCAGTGTGGCAGTTTGGATCACTTTTCTATTTCGGCCCAGGATCTGTTGTCCCTTGCATTAACTCATTTGGATGTGTCGTGGTCTGAATTTTGGAATATGTCAAAATCCCAGAAAGGTAAGTTCTATGCTGCGATTCAACCTAATATCCCCAGGCGGCCATGGTTTTATTCTCAAAAATTTATTGAACGGAGGATAATATCGACCATTTGTCGCTTGCGCCTTGGACATGCGAGCACACCGGTACATCTAGCTAAGATCAGGGTCAGGGACCACTCACTGTGTGAGTGTGGTCTAGACGATGGTTCCCCTTCTCACATTCTTTTTACATGCCCCAACTTAATCCATCCCTTATATGATGTCCTTCCTCACAAAGTTCCCCGTCCCCTTAATGTTCAATGTTTGTTAATGTTTGTGTTTAGTCCATTATGTAAATTTTTATGTAAATATATTAGATATAATAATATTAAATTGTAGACTAACACCTTTGTATTATATATTTCTTATTACTAACCCTGTGTATAGATAATGTATATATTTATTTTAATATATGTATTTTTTTTTTGTTATAGGTGAAGGCAATTTTTAACTTGATCTCCTTTTTTTAATATGCATTCTCCTATTGTGTAATATTTTTTTTTCTACCGTACAACCTCCTTCGTGTCTTCTCCATTCAACGTGACATTGGCGAAGTGATATGTGCTCAACTGGCACGCTCGGAACGCCACAATCAAAGAACCATACCATACCAGTTTTAAGCAGTTAAAAGTGCAGGGAATAAATATACAATACAAACATTTTGTTATAATTAGTGGCGTTTTCATAATGTTTTCTTGAAATGTCTTGTAAGGACACACGTGGAGGTAAGCACAGTGTTTTTAAATTATTAAAATAAATAAAAACAATAAACATCGCTTTACTTTCTCTTACTTGAAGTTAGTAAATAATAAATAATTTACAGCATTTGGCAGTTACGTATAATAAGAATATGAGCTTTTATTATACCCGAAAGATTACTGTGCCAATTTGGGTACAGCGGCCACATGTGTAAGTAGTTTATCCTTGATTTTTTTAGATTTTTGAAAACGAAGATTTTTTGCTGATAACAAATATCAAGGCTTAGAGGAGGCTATTAATTCTTCAAAGAATCGAAGAAGACAATGATGACGAGTTGGAGTACGGTTTAGCCATAATTTCACCAGAACTTAGTGTAATCACTGACGAAGAAGAGGGCTTTTATGATGAGAATGTATTACCTAGGTTGCCAAATGATGTTTCCGCTAATATATAAGTGTTTGTTCGCGAAGCGCAACCAGATGAAGAACCATTAGCGAGGAAAGCTGATTGATGATTTCCGAATGTAGTAATTTATACGCGGTTCTCTGTCAGTAAAGGTTTTAAGATAAAGGTTACAGCTTCGATATGTACTGTGGTAAACCTACTATTCCGAGTACAGAGCCTTAAGAAACCAGAGTTGTAAAAATATTGCTGAATAAATTGACAACAGACAATTGACAACAGACAACCCGCAAACCACAAAGTTTGCTTCAATACTTTTTCACACGTTATGATCTACTGAACGATTTATGTCAATTGGTTTATCATGCTATAGGAACCATTTGTGTGAATCGTTTATTTAGTACGATTAGCATTTGTCATGCTATAGGAACCAATTGACAAATGTTAAGAATATGAAGAAAAAAGCAAGAAGAGAATTTTATTACAGATTCGTTAAAAAAAAAAGTAAAAAATAAGGGTTCGCTGGACAGATAACAGCATTTGCACAATGGCAACAAACTATGATACGTTATGAGGCGGTGCGCACTGTAAGGAAATGGTCTACAGAGAAAAGTAGAAGCCTGACATGACGATCCCACATTTATTCTAAAATTACAACAAGGGCATAAGAGGAGTCGATGAAATGGATCAGTCCATTTCACTACGTAGAATTGGCGTCCATAGTAAATATAATGGTAGGTATTGTATACCTACATGAAATGGACATAGCAAATGTTTAGCGATTACTTGTTCAGTCAAGAGAAGAACCCATGGATCAGCTACTGTTCCGACGGAGTATAGCCATATTCTATCTAAAACAATCACCCACAAAGAATGTGGGCGAGTTCGACCTTTATCAGCCAAATTAGAGGGTCTAGGGCAACTAGATGGCGCCGATCACGTACCTGAAAAGCTTCTGAAAGAAGAACGCTGTGTAATTTGCAATTATAGAAGCCGTTGGGGCTACAATAAATTCAAGAAAACACAGTGCTCAATGCATAACTATGTTTAAAATTATCACTCTTAAGTGGCCACCGTGCCATTTTGGGAACACCCCTTCAGATTCCTGAAAAATATTTTTTTTCGTGTTTTTTCTTATTTACATCTTTATATGCATTCCCTATAATAAATAAATAAACATTTTTTCAAATAAAACCTTGTAGTTTTGTTTTGACCATTAATGGGTTAATACTAAAGCGCTGCCTCATGTCAAGAAAGACTGTACGACGAGGTTTCGACAAAACGCCAACTATGTAATGCCACAAATACTCTTTTAGTTTGGTTTTGCATGCCAGATTCTCGGGTGTCAGTGAATATAACAATGAGACAAGATTTTTCAGAAACACGTCCCAACCTGCCTTAATATTAGATAGTTAAAATATAAATCCAAACTTTATATCACCAATACAACAACTTTTGCTAATATGTTTTCAGATTTTAACGACAACGATATTTACTTTTTAACCGCAAAAACGAAACTATGTCAATACTTCGAGTGAAGATCGAACCCGCAACCTGCAGTATTTACGGTCAAACGTGCGTCACCACATGCCTGAATCATAATTTTATATTATATTACTCTTCAAATTAAAAAATATTTTTGTGTTGCATACTTAATTTATCGAATGCTAATAATAGTATAACTTCATATAAAAATTTGCATAACTAAATTTTATCATTCAACTGCAATAATTATAAAATATTTATTATATTAACTATTTTTAACAACTCTTCACGCTATTCGTCAATTCGGTGGAAAGTAAGTAACAGGTGTGGTTCAATGGGAACGGAGTATATTAACACTAAGTTCATACAAAGAACATTTTTTAGTTCGTAGAAATTAAACAGAGCGAGATAAAGCACTAGCACTAGCACATTTATTTAACATAGTAATTAATTAATTGTAATATGACAATTTAAATTTAATTTTATTCGTAAAAAAAAATCATAAAAATTTCATGATTGTAAGTCAACGGGAAGCACATATTTTATAAATTGGCAAACTTAAATTTTCCAACGATTGCGCTCATTCGCTTCTTTTATTTGTTGGTATTTGTATAGGCTCACGAGAAGTAAAAAAATTGATAACGCTGTAAAATATACAAATGAAGCAAAAACAATGCAGAAATGCTCATACTTAAGAAGATTCTCTCTTCTTGATTCAAGGGATCAAAGCCCTGAATAGATAATATTAATTTCAGCTCAATACATTTACGCAATCTTCAGATAAGTTGGTTTGACATATAGACATACGAACAAAAAGTGATCCCATAAATGTTGTATTTTTGTGACGCGATAAATAATCCTAAGACAAGAGTCCAACAACACCAACACCAAACAATCCCTAGTAATCACCACCATACGAAGCCACACGTTAAACCGCGATCTAACTGACTACATTAGGGAATAGTAAAGTTCGAAATGCACTGAAGTTCGCTCAACAGTTTCGCATTGGGAATAAATTCAAATTGAGCGAGGAATTGCTCGCATCAACTCGTTTATTGGTAGAAGTGATGTAATAAAATTGTAAATTCCCTGTATGTTTGTCACGTGATAACTGTTTTGTACGTGCTGGAACCACATCTTAAATTGTATACGGATATGTCAGTTTTTGGTTGGAGAACTGTTTATTTTGTATGATAGTTATCATGTGTTACTCTACTCTACTCAGCTTCACGCTGTATCCCGGACATGGCAGGTTAGGCAGAGGGAACATGGGAACCTAGTGTTAAGACACTCAGTTCCACTTCTGTTCCCCACTTTCTGTCTAATTTGAGGAAATGCGTGTTGAGTGACGGAACACAACGCTGCGTTTTTGTCACAGACCAAAGAAATGAAAACATAAAATGTTGAAATTGAAAATATTGAATATTCCATTTCCTCGAGTGGGATCGAACCCACAACCTGTCGATTACAGTCACACGCTTGTGCCGCTGCGCCACGATAGGTGTCTCAAATCATGTGTTTTATCTAGAAATTCATTGTAAGTGCTCCTATTGGTAATATAAGACCAATCGACATGCTAGATATCAACTTTCTGAGTGAAGCAGTTTCGTTTAATAGCTCATCTTCAAACCTATAACTTTGTAGCCGCTCATGTTGTACGAGGTCGTGGGCTTCAGGTCGGTCTCCATGTCAAAAAGGGGTAGAGTATATGATCAATCAATTTAAAATTGAGATGAATGAGATAATGATTTTTAATAATAAAGAATAGCACATTATATTAATTTAGATACAATACAACACAGTATTCATTTAGATACAATATATGACTGAGTTCAATTTCCGGGCGAAAACTCGGCGGGATTTTTTAAAATTTCAACTCTTCGCTCTGGTAACCAGCAGCGTTGAATGAAAGTGTCTTAACAGTAACACGGTGACTTAGCTCGGAGTGCCGCTAGGTTCTCAGATTCCTATATACTCTTATTTTACTTATATACGGGACTGCGACTGCGAAGAAAAAACGATATTATAGAAATGGATGATAAAAAATAGAAAGTAACTTCTGATTGATTCTTATTTTACACTAATTTGACACTGATTTATGTATGTCCCGTGTATAGCAGCATACTTAGAAAAAAATTTGCATTAAGACACTCAATTTCCCATTTTCCGTTGTTGATTATTGAACCCTCGCATTTTTACTTCCAAAGCGTAAAAAAAAAGAATTTAAGCTCGGAGTGCCGCTAGGTTCTCAGATTCCTATATACTCTTATTTTACTTATATACGGGACTGCGTGAAGAAAAAACGATATTATAGAAATGGATGATAAAAAATAGAAAGTAACTTCTGACTGATTCTTATTTTACACTAATTTGACACTGATTTATGTATGTCCCGTGTATAGCAGCATACTTAGAAAAGAATTTGCATTAAGACACTCAATTTCCCATTTTCCGTTGTTGATTAGGGAACCCTCGCATTTTTACTTCCAAAGCGAAAAAAAAAAGAATTTAAGCTCGGAGTGCCGCTAGGTTCTCAGATTCCTATATACTCTTATTTTACTTATATACGGGACTGCGTGAAGAAAAAACGATATTATAGAAATGGATGATAAAAAATAGAAAGTAACTTCTGACTGATTATTATTTTACACTGATTTGACTCTGATTTATGTATATCCCGCGTATAGCAGCATACTTAGAAAAGAATTTGCATTAAGACACTCAGTTTCATTGTTCCCATTTTCCGTTGTTGATTAGGGAACCCTCGCATTTTTACTTCCAAAGCGAAAAAAAAAAGAATTTAAGATATGAATCCTGCGACCAACCTGACACGTTCTTGCGTCTATCATCTATAAACTTATACGATACAATATAAAACGCAAGTAAAACAACACGAACAAACGTACAAAAACAACAATTTTATTATATACGTAGTATTAAGTAATGCCCCGGAGTCTCATTTTGCACTGGTTTTACGGTCATAAAGTTAGCTTTACTCTGGTAAGAGGAATGGTCGTTCTCCGCCTTTTAAACTGATTCACTCTTGGCCGCATATACCGCTGTACGTTTTTAATTGTTTCAACATGTTTTATTGTGCTTTAGTACAGGATTTATGCTTTTGAGTTCGTGTATGTTAATAAAAAAAAAGATAAATTATTTTTTCTTGTTCTGGTTGCGAATTGAAGCACGGTGTTGGGAGTTCGGTAGAACAAGACATGGAAATATCTTAATGGGGAGCGAATTGTTGAACACTAATTTCTCAGGCAAGGAGGTTATAGTCATACTACTTATGTTGGTAAAATTAGCCCACGTGCAAGTAAACTACAAAAGTTACATCAAATATTAGTATCCAAATGGGCAAAGACTGCAAGAAGCAAGCAAATGTTAGATTATATTTGTTTAATAAGGTGTTACATCAATTAAATAAGAATCGAATTGACAACCATCGCGTTATCGTCACTATGTAAAATGTACAACAAAAAAATAATTATAAAAACATTAAATTCTAGTCCGATAAATAATAAAATATTATATAAAAGAAAAACATCTCATTCAACTGCATATATTTGTACTAATTTACTTTTGGCTCTATACGATGCTTTACGTTTTTAATTATATCAACAAGTTTTATTACGTTTTAGTTCCAGATTTATTCTCCTGAGTTTATTTTTAGTACTCCGCTATGTACAGTTGGTTTTGAATCTCCCATTCTTAACTGCAATTTGGACTGTTTTATGGCAGTTTATTATTTAACTCAAATCCTTGCATATAAAAGAGTACTAAAACTATTTATGAATTCAATTAAGATATGTAGTATAAAGTAGATGTGGGAATTTAATATCGCTATATTTTATATTACCTAAAACCTGTGGTTTCGTCAGAAATGAACTGAAAATTACTGAAAATTACTTGTCGTGGTGTCACAGGTACACAATTTACAATTATGTCAAAGTGATAAAAGTTATATAGACATCATTGTTAAATGGTAATTTTTGTATTTCTCATTCTCAGTTTCACGCTGTATTCCACATATGGCAGAGGCAAATTGGGAACCTAAAGTTAAGATACTACATTTCGTTCTCCACTTTTCGCCCAATTGGAGGCATTGCGTGTCGAGTGACGGAACTTAACGCCGTGTTTTGCCATGTTACCAGAGCAAAGTAATGAAAATATCAAATATTTCATTTGCTCGAATAAGGATCGAAGTCACAAATTGTCGTGTTTATAGTGCGCCCTATAATGTTTTTTCTTATAAATTAGATGAGCCTTGCTCTAGATTTTGTAAAGCTCTTACATTTTGTAAAGTCATTAGAAAGTGCTCATCGTCAAAGACATCTTTCTCTACAAATACAACTGATTTTAGAGGAACAAATATATCTTAATGATAATTGATGAACCACTACGGATTTACATAAGATTTTACCACCATATAAACTATTCGTAGCACTTACCTATAGAATATATAAATTGCTAGGGTTTTGGGAGTACATCAGAGATTCTATTGTTCAAAAAATTATGTGTAAACTTGTACGTTGCCAGGGTCAACTGAAAAGGACAATAGATCTGCCCTCTGTAATGGAAATGCAGCGTTGACTTATGCCAATCGACACGCAATATGTTTTAATGAAGTGAATGAGGTGGTATATCTGGGATGTATGTTTAATAGAGAAGGAACGTACGAAAGAATTTGGAAAGGCATGGCAAAGGCGTATTACTGTGTGCAATAGAGTTAACAGTGCTTTAGCTGAATTGTTGAGATAGCAAAACGTCAGCAGAGCTGCATGTTTAGAAGTACACAATACAGTATTGGTATCGACGCTGTTATAGGGCAGCAAAACGTGGCTATTATAGAAGAAGAATGTAAGAAAGATGAATACTATGGAGATGCAATCTCTACGTAGAATGTATGCGGAGTAATCTTAACTAATCGCATACCGAATGAAGGGGTACACAGAATGGTACTAGCGTGGATATCACAGTGAGAATGAAGAAGAACGTGCTCAGGTGGTTTGGGCACGTTCAGCGAATGAGTGATGAAAGAATAGTAAAAACGATTAATGAAGGTGAAGTGAGTGGTAAGAGAGGGAAGGACGTGACTATCGTAAACACGGTATCGACAATACTGGAACAAGGTCACACAATAAGCATGACGAACCCACGGAGGGCATGTAGTTGTAGATATAGATGAAAGTGGACGAGGCTATGGATATATATATATATATATATATATATATATATATATATATATATAAATATATATATATATATATATATATATATATATATATATATATATATATATATATATAATGTTACGTAAACTGTAATGAAATATGTAAATATTTTTAATGAGAATGAAGTATTATAAGACTAGGTTAGGTAAACAAATGTACATTTAAGTACACATTGATAAAAAATGAATTTATCGGGCTTACCGACTAATATTTTATCCAATAAATGAACTAAAGCGACAACGACAGGGACTTAGTGACTTTTGACCTATCTGTCGGTAAATTGTTTGTCTTAACTCTTGTTATTTGCGATAAAAGGTGATCCTCATGGGACCCAACACTGAGTAGAGTCCGCAGGTTTATTACGCATTGGAAACTTAGATACTGGAAAATCTAATACGGGAATCGTATATTAAAACAGTTTTTAATTTTCTACCTAAATGCAATTTCATAGTACATGGTTTGATTTCCATTCGAGGTAAATAAATATATCAACGGAAAATGGAGAATAGAAGTGTTTTAATGGGTATGGTCTAAACACTAGGTTCCCAGATTCCCTCCGCTGTCACCATTACACTATAATATACAGAATACCGTAGGAATATATATATATATATATATATATATATATATATATATATATATATATATATATATATATATATATATATATATATATATATATATATATATATATATATATATATATATATATATATATATATATATATATTCCTACGGTACGTTCCTTCTCTATTAAACCCACAGTGCGCAAAAGTCATCCTCACAAGTACCAGGGCCAATGCTTTACATTATCAAATAATCATAAATTTCCATACAAAATTGGCCCTTTGGAATATTATAATAGTTAATATAGCAACTTTCTTAGAAGATCAGAATTTTTGTACGACCTATTTTCTTTCCGACTAATGTATTAAGGCGGCGCTTCAAAGTATCTTAACGATAAACCCAAGGCTCCAGGTAAATGGATTTCTGAAAAATTAATAACGCGCACTAATAAATATATTTGTAGGCAAAATCTTATAATTAAAGCGAGTCTTATATTTTATAAGGATTATTAATAATAGAGAAAAAGATCTTCGTTTTGGGCAAAAAATATTTTGTTTGTGAATTTTATTAAATAGAGTTTAAATATTATTTGAAATTCGAGGAAATTTGTTATTGAGATAAGTCTGGCTTGGTAGAACAATATTGTTATTGTAATGAGTTTGATTCAAACTCGGGAAAAATACTTTATATACTTTTCCTACTTTGACTGATACCAAATATGTGTTCTTCAACACACAGAGTTCACAGCGAAATTTAACTAAGTGTCAGATTGTTGCAGATAGCAATGAATTATCGATCTTTCTTTTTCCGTGACTACCCTATCTATACTATTTTATTGGTAACAGAGTGCCCCAGTGGGTTCCCGAGTTCCCTCTACCTGTTCTACCTTGAGCGAGATATAGCGTGAAGCTAACTTTTAGCTTTTTTTAACTCTTAACTTCATTTTGGTACCACTGGAGAATCTTTGACATTTTATATTTCCTAAAACAACAATTCCAGCCACTATATCAGATTATCGGCTTGGAAACTTTTAATTACGGAACACTCATTAATACAGCGCTACGTTTCTCTTTAAAACTTTTGTAACAACGGGGACATAATACAGTGTTTTTTTTATCATTTGAAGCGTTCTCATAATTTGGTTATAGAACTACGTCTAACTTCTACAGCTCAAGAGTCTGAATTAGCTTTTTTGTACGCTTGAAATTCATTTTGAAGTAGGATTCTTCTTTTATATTATAATGCAGCTCATAATTGTATGGACGGATTTTATAGTTTGCAGTTGTAGGGATTTTAATATATTTTTGACTCCCGATGCAAAAAAGGAAGTTATAAATTTTAGTAAACCTATCTGTCTGTGTGTCAGTTCGTGGCACTATAACTCCTAAATGAGCAAGCCTATATGTGGGTTTTTTAATCGTTAGCTGTGTGTGGGTTAGTCTCGGTAACTTAGTTTAATGAAAATTGGATGAGCAGTTTAAGGTCTAAAAGAACTTGTTATCTTTTAGTTTTCCAATTTTTTTCGTATTTTTTTATATTAAGAAACTATGCGACTATACTTCATAGAAAGGACAAATGTGACGGTTGTTACTTTTACTGGATACGTTGTTGCAGTGACTAGTTGGCAGTTTGACTGTCAACAATAGTAATAGTTTCGATTAGAATGTACTATCTCCATTTGGGCTGCTAGTAAGACGAAAAACGGCGTTTAACTTCCTCACTCAATAAATAATGTCTTCATTTTGGATGGAAAGATGAGAGTGATAAATAATGTCTTCATTTTGAATGGAAAGATGAGAGTGATGCGGTCGAGTGCATATGCTGCTATTCATAAAAAGGCGAGGCTCTTATATAAGTTTATGTTATATTTCATAACATCAATAATATTTGTATAAAATATATAGATAGAGAGACTTTAGGAACCTACTCAAGATACCCAAAGAGTATCTCAAATAACAGAGCACTGTTATCATTAATACACATCCGTTCCCCAACTTTTGCCAAATTGGAGGCATTGCTTATGAAGTGGCGAAACTTAACGTAGCGATTTGCCTTGAGAGAAAAAAAATCATACTCAGCTTCACGCTATATCCCACACATGGCAGGGTAGGCAGAGGGAACTTGGGAACCTAGTGTTAAGATACTCCATTCCACTTCCGTTCCCCACTTTCCGCCGAACTTGAGGCATTGCGTGTTGAGTGGCTGAACTCAACGCCGCGTTTACCGTACGTTACCAGAGCGAAAAAGTGAAAACATTAAATATTTAAATTGAAAATAAGAAATATTACATTTCTTCGAGTGGGGATCGAACCCATAATCAGTCGGTTATAGTCACACGCTTGTGCTGCAGTGCCACGACAGGCCTTTGAAAGAAATTCATATCATAAATTAATAACATACACGGCCCTTAAGAGGGCTGCAACGTTCCATCCACCACGAGGTGCACCACATAAGCGTGCACCGTTAGAGCATCACCCAAGGCGACACGCATTGGTGTTCCCGTTCCCGCTAGTGTGATAAGTTGGGACGAATGTGCCTTGGGGACCGCCACCCAACACGCCATGTTCGGAATGTTGGTAAATACAGGACGCAGCTATGTGGAATGTAAGATAATGGATAGAAGAAAAGTGAAATAAATTCTTAGATATAATGGATGACAGATCTGCATGTAATTTGACTGAGACCAAGACGAATGACCATGACATGAATGGGCAACCAGGTCGTTTTCTGGGCCGATGTACCAGATAACAAGCGAGGGAGTCGAGGTGTAGGCATGTTATTGACCTCTCGATTGATTAGTGCAATGATAGAGTACAACCTAAAGCTGCTTGTGTTGCGCTTCAAGCTGGGGATAACAAGAGTTTTCTTGTCAGAGGCGTATGCGCCTTTATGCTCTGCTCCATTATGCGAACTCGAGGAGTTCAAGGAGTAGGAGGACTATGTCTGGGATGTTCTAGTATTAATGATGTAGTTTATCTGGAAAGTATTTTAAGAAGAGACGGAAGATACTCGTATTGCCGGTAACATAAGTAACGGTGCCTTAGCTGCATTGTTCAGACGGCACAACGCCAGTATAAGAGCGCATTTGGCCGTACACAATGCAGTCTTGGTATAGAAAGACGAATACTGTAGAGATGCAATCTCTTTGTGGGATATACAGAAGTGATACACACACATATATACTTCATTTCTTTGCACAGAGCTAAGCGTGGCGTTGAGCTCCGCTACTCAACACGAAATGCTTTAATTTCGGCGTAAAGTGGGAAACGGGTTTTAAAAAAAACTATGAATTGATCACGCTAAGGTTAAGTATTTTACGAGGCGGCAAATATAATCTATATTATTAAGCAAATTGGAAGTTAATTTTACTTATAATCGACACCTGGAAAGGGCGAACCGCTTAAGTATGAAATAACTTAATCTAAGTTTAACACGCAAATTAGGCATTAGAAGAATATCATTATTTTACGTCGTTGTGGTACAGTGTGCAATGTTCATGACTTAGGTTCCCGTTCGAGGAATTATATCATATTTTTATGGACCTTTTTAATCCCCACGCAAAAATAAAATGTTATAAGTTTAACTTGTCTGTCTGTGGTTCTGTCTCTTTCTCTCCCTCTCATTTCAATAAATGAGAGATTTGAGTGTGAGTTTTTTCATCGAATGTCTTGTTTATTGCGTTAGTTCTTTGCTCAGTTTTATGGAAATCTGATTAGCAGCTTATATATAGCCTATATATATATATATATATATATATATATATATATATATATATATATATATATATATATTATATATATATATATATATATATATATATATATATATATATATATATATATATATATATATATATATATATATATATATATATATATATATATATATATATATATATATATATATATATATATATATATATATATATATATATATATATATATATATATATATTTACTTTAACAATATTAGGTTATATAGTTTATGGGTGGTTTTTTTCATTTTAAATTCTTTTCTGTATAGTTATGAAAAGTTTAAGAAACAAGTAAGCATCATTAATTGTAGAAGAAATAATATAAAGAAAAAAAAAAACACGTATAATATAAAACACTTATTTAGAAAATGTATAAATATTTGAAAGTAGCGTGATATGAACCAACTCTTGGGCTACGTCGAAATTCTTATACGCTTGTTACAATTTGTTTATGTTGTTAGCATCTCTGTAGGATTTCATAGTGTGCGCTACCCAAAGTTAATTCCTGACAATAATCGTTTGTCAAGAGGAAATGCTATTTTTAGCAGCTTCACGCTGTATCCCGCACTTGGCAGGATAGACAGAGGGAACTTGGGAACCTAGTTGTAAGGTACTCCATTTCACTTTTGTTCCTTTCTTTCCAACCAATTTGAGGCATTGCGTTTTGAGTGGCGGAACTCAACGCCGTGCTTTATCTTGTTACCAAGAGCGAAGAAATGAAAATATTAAATATTTGATTTGTAAATATTAAATATTTAATATCCTCGAGGGGGATCGAACCCACAACCTGTCTTTCACAGTCACACGCTTGTGCCGCTGCGCCACAACAGGCCTCTTGTTATTAAATATTTTTACAAGTTTTAAAATGCTATCCATACTAAAACAAATAAAGTTATTTAGGAAAAGGGTATAAATATAACGTAAAAAATGTATAATTTATGCTCTTCGAATATTAAAAACGTCAAAGTTTCTGAAGATAAATCCACTTTCAAGCGAAGTGTACTAAACATACATAAGTACACGAAACTTTATGTTAATGCTAATAGATTAAAAAACCATATAGACAACAATTTATGTGAAGATTTTTTTTATAATTTAGCTATAATATAACAATAAACAATACGTCTAAGCAACACTGCTAACACCCATAATCTGGCTTCACCAGCTTAATTTAGTTTTTAAATTATATATAAAAAAAAACTGTTTCATAAATAAGCTGTGTAATAAGTTATATTATTGCAAAGTTTCATCTTAATAAATTTAGTCGTTTTTGCGTGACAGTGACACATCCCGGCGTTTAGCTTATGTCGATTTTCAAAAAAAAAATACTTATTATATTTATTCAAATTGAGAATTTTCTTTTGTTTTTTGTCGGTTAAAAGTAATATAGATTAGACGAAATGACAAGGCAAAGTTTACACGATTATGTATTTGCATAATTGCATTACTCCGGTGGTTTTTTTTTTTTTTATATATAAAAAATGTATATTAAGGGGACACCTGCGGACTAACTTTTGCCCCTAAAAATTATTTATCTGAAACTTCTTTCATAAATCTGAGTAAACTTGTTTACAAAGTAATTTTGTGAGAGATCGCGTTTTTCATGCGCATTTTTGGGCTTGTACTCCTTAATGAGTTATAAAATGTAGTTATCAAAAGCCCTGCGGGGGCACAAGTGTGGGTGCACACAGGTTGTGGATTCAATCTCTACTTGAGGAAATCAAGTCATAAAAAAAGTGAGTAAATGAAAATATATAATGTATTCATTTATCCGCTTTTCGCTGGTTTTCCAGAAGAATACAATGTAAAGCAAAAAAAATCCTTAGGTTCAGTAATATATAGTCTTGACTATATGCTACTGAGCCTTCCTTGAAATACCTTCGTATTTCAATAAAGTTTTTATAAGAGCAAATATATTTATTTAATGGTAGTATTGATTATAGACTAAATATTTTTGAAAATTATCAGTAATTTACTAGAATCCCCGGAGTAAATTGGAAATAAGTATTAATTGTGTATACGACATTCTAAGTTCAAACCAGTTTTCTAACTCTGACGACAAGTAAACTTAGGTACATTGAAACTATCAATATGACGTAATAAAGTGGCTTATAGCCTTCGATAAATAGACTTTCCGAAACAAAAACCAGATGTTCCTTAGATTAGCGCGTTGAAACAAATATTGTTCTGCTTTATGACATTAGTGCATATAGTTATTCCTTGGCTATCCTTTACGTAGCATAAATAATTGGGAGTCTTATCTTAAGACACTATGTTCCCATTAAGACACTTTTGTTTTCCAATTTCCACTAAAATTTAACACAAGGTTTTTCCTTGTTACCAGAATGAGTATATGATACGAACGTGACAGATGAGATCTTACGAATGCTAGAACTGCCGCTGGATTATATCTAATAACCTCTAATAAAATAAAACCCAGTAATAAATATGTATATATAAATAAAAAATAAACAGCTTCACGTATATCTATCATAAAGTAGATCATAAGGAGTTTAGTGTTCATTCCCACTTGTATAAATTCACAAATTAAATGTTAATATATTTAAAAAAATATTATAATATATGGTATATTTTTATTGTTTTTGTTTTTATCAAATCGACAGTTGCAGTGATATTAGTTCGTTTTCAGTTTACGGTTGTAACAGCTGACGCACGCCGGTGCCAGCGGAACTATCTATTCAAATCGTAAAGTACAAGATATTTCCTGATATGCTACAAGAATATGTCCTTTAAATAAATGCAAAATAATATTTGATAAATTCAAAAAAAGCCGACCTCAGATCTGAGGCCTAAAAACCCTTGAATTATTAGGCAGGATTTTTTTATTATTTCATTTACTTTTCTATAGAAATACGTAATTAGTGCTTTTCTATATAAATACGTAAATACGTAATTAGTACTTTTCTATATTTTTTAGTACTTTTCTATATAAATAGTATCCTATAGGAAATTGGCTTGACGATGACTAAAACACTCAAACATTGTTGTAAAGCAGGTTAAAGTCCTCTAAAATATCATTGATATGCAAAAGAACGCAGCCGCACACAGCCTTAGGGGACGCAAGCGTTCACAGGCATATAATTTGAGAGAGCAGTCGACAGCGATGGTAATGCTGCGCCCAGTGGCGATCCACTTGCATAAATTATTGCAAAGTTCATAGATGGAAGTTTAGCAAGAAGCGCTCTGTGCCAATCACGATCGAAGACCTTCGCCATACTAGATGGCAGAACCTCAACCGCTTTTAAGAGTGTTCTTTCACGAGTCTGGGACCTTATAATTTTTAAAAATACTTAAAAAGAACTAAATTGAACAACAAACTTATTGACTAAATATTTAACGTCTCCGATGCTATCGTATAGTGCAGCAAATGTTTTCAAATAAACTCTAAACATTCAACATTCAATGATCCATTCATTTCGTCCGAATGACGCTCAGCTGGCGTAAGACAACGCCAAAGCGAATGAAACTGTCTTCCGGTTCATTTTGCTTCTATTTTGGTACTATTGGTTTCTATAATATTTAGTGATATTGTTCATTCAATGCCGTTTTTCGATTAATATTGAAACATGTTGTGCAGAGAGGCAGATCTCAACGCTGCGTACTCATTTCAACCATAAATCAATCAAAATCAAAATCAAAATATTCTTTATTCAATTAGGCCATTACAAGCACTTTTGAATCGTCAAGTTACATAGAAGTGTCTGTAGTGTCAGTCCTTACAGGAAATAACCAAGTAGCTGAAGAAAAATGAAGCTAAGTGTACTAAAAAGTTTACAGTGTTGAGTTCCGGTATTCAACACACAATACCCTAAATTTGGCGGAAAAGTCGGAAATAGTTTCTTCTGTCTACCTTACTAAGTGCGGGTTACAGCGTGACAATAAATTAAAACTGTTTCCTTTTTTAATTAAATCAAGACTTAGAACACTTTCAAGACTGCCGCGCTTTTTTCATTCTTTTTATATATATATATATATATATATATATATATATATATATATATATATATATATATATATATATATATATATATATATATATATATATATATATATATATATATATATGTATATATATATATATATATATATATATATATATATATATATATATATATATATATATTAATTAATAAACACAAATAATAATCCACTGTATTTATTCTGAGAGTTACAGCTGCACGCAATATCATACGATAGGTACGTATTGTGAATATATATATCTTTTTTATATATCATATTTTATTTATTGCATTGTCAACTGTCCTTGTTAAGTATGAAAAAAAAAACAAACTAACCTGAAGTTTTAAAGTCGTTCACATTCAAAGTTTCACTTTTAAACAAGGATCATACATGTATGATCTATCATATAAATACAACTGGAGCTGCTGCAGCAGGGTAAGCCGAGGCAACCTAGTAATAATATACTCTGTTTCCTAGATTGAAAGTCATCTAATTAATATTCACAATTTAATATATAAGCAAATTCCAGGTAAATTCGGATTTTATTTCATTTAACACTCTCACTGCTTTCATAAAAAAATATGTTTTTAATACATATATTTTTACTTTAAAAATAAACTTCTTTCCCCTTTTTTATATATTTTTTTTTCATGTCGCAAAGTAGGCAATGGGAACCTGGGAACCTAATGTTAAGACAAGCGGTTCCTTTAAACATACTTCCGTTTCCCACATAATTTTTTTAATGTTATTTTATAATAAACATGTACATTAAATCTTAAACGAGCTTCAGTTGTAAATCGAAGAAATATTTCGTATTTCTTTCTTAGAGTAAGAAACTTCGGAATACACTCAAGGATTTATATGATAAGCTTCAACTTGGCAAAACTTTTTGAAATGAGTTTTCTTTAATGTTCTGTGGAAATAAATATTATTATGATAAAGTATGTTTTTTAATTATTATCTTTCAAAATTCAGTTTCTATTTTTCTTATTACAGTTTCACTTTTTTGTATAGCAAAAAAAAACCAACATGATTTTAACCTAAATTATCCAACTAATATTAAAAATCTGAACGTTGTCATGGTTGTACCACTTTCACGTAAAAAGCACTAAACGAAATTGAATAAAACTTTACAGTAATACAGCTTATACGACAGAATACAGGTTATAATTTACGTACACTCGCCTTCACTACCAATCCAAGCCAAATAAATTGACAAATCAGCTGATCAAAAATTTAACTATCCCAAGAGTAGTGCCTAGCCAGCGGCAGAGTACGAGTGGTGTACGGTACCACGCAAGACCCAATACTGCCTGTTCAATGCCTCTGCGACCGTATATATAATCGTTGACAAATTAATTGTAAGGTATTCAACCTTTTAGCGAATTTCGCGACAGGCCTCACAACAGATATGTTACCTGACGACAAATATGTCACCGGTAATCTTATGAAGACTACCGGTGTATTGGATATTTTTATAGAAAAATATTAACGAGGCCTGTCGTGGCGCAGCGGCACAAGCGTATAACTGTAAACGACAGGTTGTGGGTTCAATCGACATTCGAACTGAAATATTAAATAGTTTCAAATTGAATATTTAATGTTTTTTTTTCGCTCTGGTAACAAGGCAATTGGCGACGTTGAGTTCCACCACGCAACACGCAATGTTTCAAATTCGGCGGAAAATCGGAAACGTAGTTTCCTAATACTAGGTTCCCAAGTTCCCCTAACCCTACCCTGCCATGTGCGGGATAGATTGAGCATAGAATATTAACACATTTCCGTTCTCCACCTTCCATTAAACTCTAGAGACAATAAGCGGAGGAACACAAAGACCGAAAAATAAAACATTAAATATTCCATTCAATTGATTGGAAATCAAAATTATAACTTGTCATGTTAATAGTTGTGCACTTGCGCAGAAACAGGCCCCAATGTAAAAAATATTTTCAAATTAATTTTTTTTGTAATCAAGTTAAAACTTAGTATTTTAATACACAAAGTCAACGTAAACCAAAGTGTGGGTTACCAAAGGATTTTACATCAAAGGCGGTCTCCCCGATCGAATGAAAAAGGTAATTTTGTTTCTAAATGCTGTTTTGCCAATAAATAAGTTGCGATAAGCATTGCTCGGTGGAGTGTTTGCAATTTGTATTTAATTGAATTGGAATTTGGCCTTGTCCTATTACGATGTTTGTTTGTGTATGGTACAGAATTTTGACTGATACATTATGGACTATGTATATACATTCTGTAAGTCCTTCATGTGTCTTCATGTGTGTTTGATGTACACAAAATGTATTAAAGCAAATCAAAAGGTACAATAATATGTATCTTTTAATCATGTTGACTTAGAAATTTGGTTTTTTCCGTACTTTAAAGGACCGCAAACCTGGATATTTGACAATAATCTCAGCTCAATAATCGCAGCTCTCATACTTTCGCGTAATTTTAACTCACTCAGCTTAGGCAGCTGCGTGTACAGGAAACTTGGTGGACCTAGTGAACCTAGTGTGGACACTCCGTTTCACTTCTGTTGCCCAATTTCCGCCGAATTTGAAGAATTGCGTGTTGAATGGCGCAACTCAATGCCGCGTTTTGCCTTGTACCAGAGCAATGAAATGAAAACATTAAATATTTAAATTGAAAATATTAAACATTTCATTTACTCTAGTGAGGATCAAACCCACAACCGGACGGTTACAGTCACACGCTTGTGCCGCTGCGCCACGACAGGCCTCACGCTATTATATATTAAAATTAATGACAATGACTTTCATAGTATTATTACACATGGCATTTTAGTTTGAAATATCTGGCAGAAGCGAGCTTTTTATGCAATTTATAAATAAAGTTCCAAAGATTCTTTAGGGAAGAAATTTGAAGAAATTAATATGCATATTCCTTTTATGAATATTGCATTTCAATACATTTGTAAAAAAATAATGTAAGTTAAGAAAAATACTAATGAATATATCAAAATCGATGATTTACAGAATATACACATTAGAAATAGGCTTAAAGGCTGTGAGTTCATTGCATGGAATCCGTAATTCTTTTGTGAGACGATATGAACGACATTGCAATTAGTTTCCAGAAAACGTTTGAGAATATTTTAGAAAATACATTTGTGAAAGGTTATTATTTAATTAATTATTTTATGAATGACAACGGTCTATTATAAAGCTATCATTGTCAGTAATTCTTCTAAAAACAGTCCCGCTGAGTTTCTTGCGCTGGTTATTCTCAGTTCTGAGGCAGCAACCTTAGCAAGCCGGCGAAATTCTTTGACCTTTAATAATGGAAGCACGCAGTTTGTTATTCGAAATAACTAACGCTACTGGACCCTAAAAAACATCACCATATTTGTATCTGCTACCACTACAATTACCGTTTTATTAACACCATATATAAAATTAAGTGGGCAATCATAAAATAACCTTCTTTATACGATAATTTTAACTTAACACGGTAATTTTTATAAATCTCCTGTCAACCGGACGAGACGTTAAAGATGCTGCATAATTGGATATAACGACTATCAATTTGCACCTTCATGTGATATAAGTATACGTGTAATTTAACACATTTTATGATCTTAAATTATATAGACATACTAGTGAACGTTCGCTACTGCTGCGTGAAATTTAAGATTATTTTTTCCGCTTCAATAGGCATAAGGAACTTGGGAACGTAGTGTTAAGACACTCCGCTTTTGCTACAGTTGCTACAGTTCCGTCCCCACTTTGCCACCACGTGTTTAATAGTGGAAGTGAACGCCGCGTGTTGCCTTATTACTAGAGTAAGCAAATGAAAATATTAAATATTGCAATTTCCTCGAATAATTATCGAACGTACATCCCGTCGCGTTGATAGTCGCAAATGACCAATTCCAATTTAGTAAAAAAAATAATTTGAACTCGCGTGAAGTATATTACTCAGATATGGCATCGTTATATATTTAAATTTCTTTTCTTATTTTTTTTTATGGAAAAGACGGCAAACGAGCGTACTGGTCACCAGATGGTAAGTGATCACCGTCGTACCGTGTACCTTCAGCACCCGTGTACCTCCAGAGGAGCTACAGGAGCGTTGCCGTCCTTTAAGGTGGATGGGCACCGGGGTCCAGCATTACCTAACGCGAAACACAGTGGCCAGAGCCACTACTTAACGCCGGTCTTAAATGTCGGGGGTGGTAGTAATCCGGTCGAGTCTGCCCATGCGTATTGCCAATGCTGGCAACGTGACTGTACCACACGTACTTTAGTCGCCTCTTACGACACCATCAGTAGCAGGGTGACCCTATTCTAAGCCGGAACGGCATCACGCACTCACACGGCCAAAAAGCTTCTTTAAGCTTTACGCTGCATTCATATCGCACATAACAGGGTTGGTAGAGGAAACTTGGGAACCTTCTGGAAACATTGTGTGCTGAGTTTAGGAACTCAACGCCGTGTTTTATTAGATAGAGAAAAATTAAATATAAAATATTTCGTTTCCTCGAATGAGAATCGAACTCATAACCTTATCATCTTTACAGCTACACATTTGTACGTGTACAAACACGACACACATATTTCTTAATACATTTATTGGAACTGTTATTACTTTGCAATTGCAAAGAAATGGTTGCAGATTCAATTCTAACTAAGCGTAATATTTAATGTTCTTGTATCCTTAGAACAACTAAATGTGTGTTTTAGTACGGAGTTAAACACCACGCACTTTGATCATTAGTTTAAAGTTAAAAAGTAATAAAGAAAGCTTTTATATGAATTTCTGAATTTTAAGCACTCCTTACACATTTTATGAAACCTGTTGAATATCGATCTCTCTGAATGGCAATTTACGCAGATGTAAACCATATTGAAGTGCCATTATAAGCCGAATCTCAATCCGCGTGAATTTTTTACATCATTAAGTATTTAAAGTGTGAAATAAATTGTATTATAATTTGTTTCAGATAAGAAAGTAATTTTATTCATGGAATATTATATTTTATGTTGAATCTGCATCTCTCTAGCAGACAAAAGGCGGCGTTGAGTTTCGTAAATAAAAGCAAAAAAAAATTAGTGTCTCTGTAGTGTTGAAAATGTCTCGACGATTTCCAAAGGAGACATATTCAAACCTCGTTATAATTTTAAACATTTTTTAATGACAAGTATTTTCTAAAAAGGTATGAAAAAAAACTTTACTAAACATAATCTAGGCCAGATAATTACTCAGCTCACTTGCGCAGTCCCGAACCTACGATCACCATAAAAACAAAAAGACAAACACGACAATTGTTACTATAATGAATGAAGTACTTTCATTCCACTCCACTAAAGAGATCGTTAAAACAGCAAAGCAATTAAATTTGACCCAATTTTCTTAAAAAATCGAGAACAATTTCTTTTGAAGCAGATAATTACATTTCAAACTACCCGCAATCGTTTAGGGAGTCTTTACAGCTGGTAATTCAGGCACCGTAATAAATAAGGTAAAAATTATACGTTTATTATCTTGATCGGTTTGCCTCCCGATTGCCTTTAAATGGCGACTGTAACACCGAAATGTGTAAATTTCTGTTTAATTTATTAATTTTTATATTTATGTACGTATATGCATGTATTGCGGCTGACGTGGCTCAGTAGCACAAGTGTGTGTGTGGTTGTGGGATCGAACCCCACTCTAGGAAATGAAACATTTAATATTTGGAATTGCTAGTACTGGTAAGGAGGCAAAGCGCAGCGTCGGAACCAGTTCGACCTTTCCACGTGCAAGAATTTGGCGAAAAGTGAAGAATGGAAGTGTGCTTACAGGTACATGTCTTAACACTAGATCACCAGATTAAGCGTTAAGAGCAGTATTTAGCATTTCCCGCTCAATTTGTTAAATAATGCGTTGTCTGGCTGATCTTACTTAACCCCGCGCGTATCCGTTATCAACTAAAGTGCGGAGTCGAATATAATTTTAATATGCTGTAATGGACAACCTGCTCTGACAACGGCCTCAATACTTTACATTAGAAACTGTTTTTCTCGTGTTCACAATAAAAAATAAAAGAAAACAAAAATAAAAAAAAAATAGTACTACACTACTCAACTATCATATACGGTGTAAAGTATGGCAAAAAGGAACGCGATTAATGATGATCGATATATTTAAATATTCATAAGTTAGATGTGTCCTGAGATATGTACGGCATTAAATGTTAATTAATGATGCGGCTAATCCGTATGTCAAAAGCTTTTTCTCTTTTGTAGGGTTCAGTCGCTTAAAAAAATAAAAACTTTATATCCTATAAAGGTTCTTTTGACACTATATTGTTTCTCTCTCTCTCACTTTATTGTTTGCCTATCTGATAATTTTTAAGCCTTTTTTTCTAAAGACTGTAACCCACTCATGGCAGGGTAGGCATGGAGAACTTAGAAACCTAGTGTTAAGACACTCCATTCCATTCTTCATTTTTCGCTGAATTGAGATGTTGAGTGATGAGTTACGGAACTAACACCAAGGTTTTGCCTTCTTACCAGAGCGAACAAATGACATTTTGAAATATTTCATTTTCTCAATGGATCGATCATCACAACCGGCCTCGTTTACACTGTACAGGGGCACGCGTGTGGCCCTTCACAGGCCTCTAAGTGTTTATGTTGCCGCTTGTTACAACTGTGAAATTTAACAAGTAATGAGAGCTTACTTAATAAAAATTAAGCAGCAGCGGCACAAGAGTGTGACTGTAACCGACAGGTTCTGGGTTCGATCCCCAGTCGAGGAAATGAAATATTTAATATTTTCAATTTCAATATTTAATGTTTCATTTCTTCGCTCTGGTAATAAGGCAAAGCGCGGCGTTGAATTCCGCCACTCAACACGCAATGCCTCAAATTCGGCGGAAAGTGGGGAACGGAAGTGGAACGAAGTGCCATAGGTTTTACTTTCGTTCCCTCTGCCTACCCTGCCTAGTGCGGAATACAGCGTGAAGCTGAAAAATAAGGGAACTTTGGCACTTTAGGTCGATAATAAAATAATGATACGGAACCTCAGCGGGCGATTTCAAGGCACTGGCAACCACTTTTTTCTGGATACATTCACTCGTTGGATTTAATACGGATGGCGGATCAATCCCAAACATTGCTTTTTTGCGATTTATTTTGATTTGTCGGTACATTTTTGTTTGTTGAATGAATTTACAGCTTAGTTCTCGATTGTGTTCGAAGTATCTATTTTTGACTAGCATCCTGATTTGACGATTCTCGGTAGAATTTTTTTAGAGAATAATAATTATCAATTTTAATTAGAAATGCCAATCGTTAAGACACACAGAACAGTGATAGAGATGATATTAACACAAGAAGTAAAAACAACTCATAGTGTTTGTTTTCAAAAAGTTTGTAGATATTTTAATAAAATTCCATGAGTGATTTTAGGCTTACGACTTCAACAATTTAAAGTGAAAGTTAGAAATATATTACTAGGAAAAGCCTATTATTCAATTCAAGAATATTACGATAGTAATAGTTTCTTATAGGACTGACACTAAAGACATTTCTATGGAACTTGACGATTTAAAACCTACCTACTTACTTTATAAAAGTAGACCACACAAAACCTAGCTAGGCCAACTTTTATAATGAATATTTTGATTATGATATTGAAATTTCAATAATTATTTAATTACTAATTACACTTTTAAAGTTTCTCTAACTGTACTTTGGAACAAAGTTTTTTGTTATTTAAGGTGCTATCAAAAATCGACAAATTAATGATTTCATTAATTGACAGATTGAACCATTGAACTTAGTGTTAACATTCTCAGTTCTTATTATGACAATTTCATTCCCGAACGCAGCATCTACCGTAATAAGTTATATTGTTTTATTTTTTCATGTATGAAGTTTAAAAGATACTGGGATTTGAACCCGCCTATCTTAGAAACCATAAACATCGATAGTTATTTTTTTACATGTTTTCTTTACTCTCTCAGCTTCACGCTGTATCCCGCACTAGGCAGGGTAGGCAGAGGGAACGAAAGTGAAACCTAGTGTTATGACACTCCGTTCCACTTCCGTTCCCCACTTTCCGCCGAATTTGAGGCATTGCGTGTTGAGTGGCGGACCTCAACGCCGCGCTTTGCCTTATTACCAGAGCGAAGAAATGAAACATTAAATATTTAAATTGAAAATATTAAATATTTCATTTCCTCGACTGGGGATCGAACCCAGAACCTGTCGGTTACAGTCACACTCTTGTGCCGCTGCGCCACGACAGGCCTCAATGTTTTCTTTAAAAAAAAAATGTTTTCTTTAAAAAAATATATTTTTTTCCAGAGTGTGGAATAATACTTAAACCTGTAGAGAACACGTCCCAATACGGAGAGAGAACCCGGGAATATGTAATTTCGGGTTCCCTCTCTCAATTCCGCTATAAGAAGAATACTTAACATTTTCATTCGATTTGGACATCACTGCAGTTACACGACGTTCTACTGAAACAAAAACAAGTAAAATTCAACTAACAAATGAAAAAAACTGCCAATTTACAGCACATTTCACACAAAATTATCAGTGATAATGCGTAATCCCACTGAAGTTAGCAAGTATAAAAGATTAGCTAAGCTCCGTTCGTCTGTATGACTGATAAGTTAGAGTTCGCGACACGACGTATAGAGTTGCAAAGTTCCATTAAGGGAAATTTCCTTTTCTTCCTGTGTTCATGGTAAATTTGTTTTATGGGTGGAGTAATGGAGTTCGATTTCCGCTGAGTGAATGCTTTGTGCCTTTATATATATATATATATATATATATATATATATATATATATATATATATATATATATATATATATAATATATATATATATATATATATATATATATATATATATATATATATATATATATATATATATATATATATATATATATATATATATATATATATATATATATATATATATATATATATATATATATATATATATATATATATATATATATATATATTATTTTTTAAAGTGTTGTTCCACACTTATTACAGAAAATACTAAACTTAACTTTTTAAAATACATATAAAAATTTTGATGGAAGCAGGATTTGAACCCGCGCCTCTTGAAAACCGTTCAAGCGCTCTGACCAACTTAGCCATTCGTTCTCACCAAGCTTCGTCGAAATTCTTATACGTTTATTACAACTTTTGTTGTTAGCTGTATGGAGAATTTTACAAATTTCCGCTAGCCAAAGACAACTCGTAAGAATTATCGTTTGGCAAGAGAGAATACGATTTAAAAAGTTTTAAAGTTTAATACAAAATTTTGTTTACTTATTCCGAAATATATAAGATAAAAATAATTCAAGATTTCCCTTTTTTCCCTCGCTAAACACAACTGCAATATTCTAAATCTCGTTCGCTATTCGAAAACAATTCAAACATATCCTAGAAAGAGGATGGACCTCCTCGAACCTGCATATTTTATTTGTTTTATTAAAAACTTTTTTTCCTAAATGTCAAAAAGTTACTTTATACTATCATAACTTAAAAGTTTCTACAATGAGCTAGAGCTTGTAGAAAAACTTAGTTAAACCCGTCCAAATGTAACTGATAACGGTCGGAGTTGGCGACACTCTTGAGCAATGGTGTAAGTTGGGCTAAGTTTTGAGAAATCGCTAATGTCGAAAACTGTTTGAATTAAAAGGAATATTTGCTGTTTCTACTTATCTGTATACTTTTCTTTCTTTTTGGCTTTACGTTGTATCCCGTATATGATAAATCCATTTCACTATATGGCATGGATCTGGTTTGAATCAGTCTAATGAATTTAATTTAAAACCTTGCTAAACAAGCTGCAAAATTGAATTCTACCACCCAAAGGCCGAAATTCTGGTAAGTAGCGAAGAACTTAGTGTTACCTTCTAAATTTAAGTAATCTAAAGAAAACTAGTTTTAGATCATATACACTTTTATGAATAAATCTATTAAAGTCCACGGCTGTCGTAGCTCAAAAGCACAAAAGTGCGACTGTTGACGTGGCAGGTTATGGGTGTGATCCCAATTCAAAGATTGACTCAATGATTAATATTTATTATTTTTATTTCTTCACTCTGGTAACAAGGCAAAGTCTTCATAATATATAATACTGGGTTCCCTGTACTCCTACAGGGAATCTTGTCGTGGCGCAGCGGCACAAGCGTCCCCACTCGAGGAAATGAATTTCCCAAGTTCCCTCTTCCTACCGCGGCATATCGGGATCGGGATATATATATATATATATATATATATATATATATATATATATATATATATATATATATATATATATATATATATATATATATATATATATATATATATATATATATATATATATATATATATATATATATATATATGTATATATATATATATATATATATATATATATATATATATATATATATATAATGTCTTCATACAAAGTTCTTTCTGCCTCCTTGCTATACAGGAAAGAAACTGAAAGAAACCGCACGAATGCTTGTAGGTCTTTTAATGCTTTATTTTAAGTTTATAATTTATGCAAAATTTTGCATCCTACATGTAAAATTCACCACGGGAAGTCCTTTTTTTGGTTAAGCGATATATAAATGCTCGTATCTTTTAATTGTGTTCCGTTAGTAGCATAAGTCTTTTTTGTGCTTTAAAGACCAAAGACCTGGATATTGAATATTGATTTCAGTTTTATATATCCTCAACTCAAGTCTTCAACCTATAAGGGTTCCGTTTTTACCTTTTTGAGAAACGTAACCCTGAAAACTTGAAAATATTTTAAATTTCATTTCTCTCTGCGTACCCCGCTAGGGATATAGCGTGAAGCTTAGTAAGTAAGTAAGTAAAATATTTCCAGCATTTTAATCATATTTGTACATAAAATATATCACTTCCACAAGTCACAGTATCTTCTCATACACGTCAAACAAAACATCTTTAAAACGCATACCTCTTACCGCAGATAACAAGGCATGGCGTTCTAAAACTTTTGATATAAATACTCTACTCCCTCGTCTACTGAATATTTCATTAAGACGTATTTTTTTACTTAAAGCACTCGAATTTGCATGTTATGAGTGGCGCGTTATGGGTTGGTACGTGATTGTTGCGACAGTTCCTTTTCTTATATCAGACGTGTTGTCTCCATACGATCGTGAAATGTTTTGTAATACATTATGTTTACTTTCGAACGTACACATATATATGTATATGTAGGTATCTATTATTTTTTTGCAGAAAGTAAATTTTAATATTTTCATTTATTTCTTCATTTAGTTACGAGAAAAATGCGCCAGGTTCGCAATGCCTTTAATAATAAAACGTCTTAACACTAACTAGGTTCTCAAGATTTCTTCTCCTACCTTTATACACTTGATACGGCATCAACTTATTAGCTCAGCTTCACGCTTTATTAAATACTAAACTTAAATTTAATAAGCGTATAAAAATTTTGAACGAAGCAATATTTGAACCTGCGCCTCTGGAAAACCGTTCCAGCGCTCTGACCAACTAAGCCATTCATTCAATGGCACATCGTGAACGAAAGGTTTAGTTGGTCAGAGCGCTGGAACAGTTTTCCAGAGGCGCAGGTTCAAATCCTGCTTCGTCCAAAATTTTTATATGCTTTTTAAATTTTAGTTTAGTATTATCTGTATCATTGTTTTAGTTTTTTGATGTGAAACATCTATTGGCTCACTTGTAAACTGAATTGTTGGCGTGGCGACGCTTGCCATTGCTATCTATACTAATATTATAAAGAGGAAACCTTTGTATTTTTGTATGTTTGTACAGGACCGATTTCAAAATGTCTTTTACGATTACTTAGAGGGACTCTTCCGAATCCGTATAGGCTATATTTTATCCCGGAAAATAGATAGGATTTTTCGTGGTAGTGAAAATTGTGGAGTAAGTCGACGAAAAAACTGCCGTATGTTAGCGATTCTCGCGAACGCTGCCTAAATGGTTAGAGATGTATGGTTGATTTGTATAGAAAAGTTGTAGAACTCAATAATGCCTACAAAAAAGTCCGCGATAGTATAAACCAAACATTTATATTTTAGCCATTATAACCAATTTTCCATAGAATAAAAGTAATTAAAATTATTAGCCTAAGTTTATTGATCATATTATCGTCGAATATTAATCCTTATCCAAATAAATTATTTATTGAGCAAGATTGTTTCAATAGCTATAAGTAACTTTTTATTTTATTCTAATCGGACAATCCATTCAAAAGATATTACGAATTTAAAACTGTAATTGGTATTAAAATGAATGATGGCCGCCGGCCGATATATGTCGCACGGCGAAACAGCAAGGGGAGGTGGGTGCACATCTATGAAGCAGGTTGCCTCGTATTTTCTCATTAGGCTATATTTAATTCCTGTAATAATATTATCTTTTATGCATATTACTTGTACATACACGATGTTTCACATCTGCCAGGCGTCGTGTATTTTTTTTTTGTGAACTGTTGTTAAATTTTATGATTTTACGTCCAAAACGTGAAGCATATTACTATTTATTGTAAAAAAAAGTACTTGACGAAAATTTTGATATTAAAAATGTATAAAAAATGGTAACGAGGTAAGCGAGCTCGCTGAGTTTTCGCTATCAACACGTAGCGCCTCTTGCAATCAGCTGAAATTGGGGAATGTAAGTATTTTATATTTATTATTTATCAGCTTCACGCTGTATCCCGCACGAGGCAGGGTAGGCAGAGGTAACCCGGGAACCTAGTGTTAAGACACTCCGTTCCACTTCCATTCCCCACTTTCCCCCGAATTTGAGGCACTGCGTATAAGCTCACTCCGTTTTCTACATTACTTCCAATTTGGAGAAACTGCGTGTTGTGTGACGAAATTTACTACCGAGCCGTGTTACAGAACGAAAAAATACAAAAATAATATTCCCTACAATAGAACTCAAACGCAGATACATTGCCGAGGAGCTAGGAGCCTCAATTGCGTAATTGAAATCCCATTATCAATAATGAAAATGAAGGAGGGCTCACTAGCGAAAGAATCAGATGGCAAATAAAATAGGAATTGACCTCTTTGTCTTGCCTCCAGCGTGGAAAGATTCAATTTGTCAGTATCCTAGTGTGGTGTAAAGCGGGAAATATAGCGTGTATATATGCAATATCTAAATGATCAATTAGATCTGTAACGGATTCAGTGTTCGTGGGGGCAAATATAAGTTTTAAAAATTTCTTAATGTAATGTATTAAAAATTTCTTAATTAATATTTTTTTTCTGTCGTCATAAATAGGGTAAACAGGGAAACCTAGTGTTGAGATATTTCATTCCCTATAAGATACTTGAAGCCTGTCGTGGCGCAGCGGCACAAGCGTATGACTGTAACCAATAGGTTCTGGGTTCGATCCTCAGTCAAGGAAATGAAATTTTTAATATTTCCAATTTAAATATTTAATGTTTCATTTCTTCGCTCTGGTAATAAGGCAAAGCACGGCATTGAGTTCCGCCACTCAACACGCAATGCCTCAAATTCGGCGGAAAGTGGGGAACGGAAGTAGAACGGAGTGTCTAAACACTAGGTTTCCGTGTTCCCTCTGCCTACCCTGCCTCGTGCTATCCATCATTTTATCAGATAAATGATAAATATAACATACTTACATTCCCCAATTTCAGCTGATTTCAAGAGGCGCTACGTGTTGATAGCGAAAACTCAACGAGCTCGCTTACCTCGTTACCATTTTTTTACACGTTTTTAATATCAAAGTCATCGTCAATTACTTTTTTACAATAAATGCTTCACGTTTTGGACGTAAAATCGTAAAATTTAACATCAGTTCACAAAAATAAAGGAAAACAATGATACAGATACTGATTTGATGTGAAATATTTTTATACATACCAATCGCTGTTTTCTAATACTTGGGCATATAATTTTGCTGACACATGGCCGTCTGCCCCAGCGCCCCGGGGGGTCCGAAGATATCTTCCGGCCGACACCTGCCCAAAATACTCTTGTTTGCGAATTCTTATTGAACGTCGTGTTTAGGCTTATCGTCTTGGGCGTCATTCTGTATCTCATTTAAAAAGCAAAAGTTTCTTTTACGACAAGAAGTGGATGAACGTATTAATGATTACTGTAGTATATTTTTTTCTGAAAATATTTTTCTTTGTTATATTTTCAATTATTTTTTTATAATTTGCTGCTCCATCTCACATAAAGCTAGGCTAGGGGAACCTATTGTTAGGGCACTCTGATCTCCAAAACGGAAACGAATCAGGTAGGAATCGAAATAAATATGCTTGTTATGGGATCTATTCTCATTTTGGTTGGCTCTGGTAAAAATATTTTCCTTCCTCAAGTCGGTTTCAAACCCACTCTTTTTGAAGTAGCCCCAAATTTTTATACGTTCTGAATAACAATTAAAAGCCTGTAGTGGCCCTGCGGCACAAATTTGTGACTGTAACCGACAGGTTGTGGGCTCTATCCCCACTCGAGCAAATGAAAAATGTAATATTTTCAATTATCGCTCTGATACAAGGCAAAACACGGCGCTGAGATCCGCCACTCGACATGCAATGTTTCGAATTCAGCGGAAAGTGGGGAACGAGAGTGGAATGTAGTATCTTAACAATAGGTTCCCAAGTTCCCTCTGCCTACCCTACCATGCGCTGGATACTGCGTGAAGCAAAGAGTGAGTAAATAACCATTATTTATTTTAACACTTTAACTGTTTAATAATTTATAGTTATAATGTTACTGATTAGTAGTCTGTTACTGATCAATATGTACATGGAAGATACATTAAAAGATTTGTTTTTCCTTACGTACGTTTTTTAATGCAATAAGTCTCAAAATACAGGTTATTTTTTTCTGTTTATCTGTTTGCCTGTTTGTTTGTATGCTTGTATGCGCTAATTTATAAACGGCTAATCAGATTTAAATGCAGTTTCCCCTATTAATTTTGGCAAACCTTCCCTTAACATTTAATAATATTAAAAATAATAATAATAACCTGCCACAATAATTAACATTTGAAAGAATATGCAGATCACAGCTTTCAGAAATATAATCATAAGTTGTGATCAAAGGTGTAATTCGACTAATAATTGAGTTTCGACTCTCAAATCATCACTGTTTTTTTACTTACACCTTAGGAAAATGGCTCCCTCAGAGATGTTAAGCGAGATTTTAATCGGTTGATAAATAAAACATAACTTACGTTCATTTACAATTTTTAGCTTTAAATTGACGTAATTTTAGTCAAACTAAGTTGCTACATTTTTTTTTATTAATTTTGCTGAAGTCTCAGCTTTCAATGTATATACTCGTATATAGTCTCAAAATATGATGATTGTATTACAACAAGAAAATATTTGAGATAAGAAATAAAATACTGATAGAAATAAATTTATGCGGGCGAAGCCGCGGGCGATTCGCTTGTGTTAAATAAAAAAATAGCAGACGAAGCCGCGTAGACAAAGCCGCGCTTGCTCCACTTGTATATAATAAATAAATAAATACTCCTATAATTTGGAACACTGTGAAATAGTCTATAATCAGTATTGTTGATTCTATTTGATTCCCATTGAAATGTTTATGTTTTGAAATGTAACAAATTACGTGTAATTTAAATATAGCTCGCAGCAAACATTTGATATTCGTTGGTGCATGTAATAGATATTGTGTTTATCTTGTAAATTAAACTGACAATATAATTAAATAAATAAAATGTATTTATTTTGGCTAAGTACTAAATTGGAGTTCATTGTTAAGCCGTTTTAAAAGGTTAATTCTTCTTTGAAAAGATTTACGCAATACATTTGTCTGCTCAAAGTATTGTATTTTTTTTATGGAAAAGACGGCAAACGAGCGTACGGGTCACCTGATGGTAAGTGATCACCGTCGCCCACGGCCCCGAGTAACTCCAGAGGAGCTACAGGAGCGTTGCCGTCCTTTAAATTGGAAAGGCACCGGGGCCCGGCATTACCTAATGCGAAACGCAGTGGTCAAAGCCACTACTTAACGCCGGTCTTAAATGCCGGGGGTGGTAATAATCCGGTCGAGTCTGCCCATGCGTGTTGCCATTACTGGCAACGTGACTCCACCACACGCACTTTAGTCGCCTCTTACGACACCAACAGTACCAGGGTGATCCTATTCTAAGCCGGAATCACACGGCTAGGCTGTATATTTTATTGTGGCAGTTTCAGGTATTTTTTTTTAATTTGGCCATGTGCGAGTCGGATTCACTGCACTGAAGGCTCTGTGTCAATTGCAAGATTGTAAATCAATGGCAATTTAATAAAAATTGGCACACCTAACTTTGCGTCCGTAGGCACCCATTTTGTTAAAATCTTTAGTATATAAAAAGGTATGTGTTTATATTTTTATTCTCTGAAATACATACATAAGCTAATTAACTTTTATTTTTTTGTTCTTTGCTGGAACTGTAGTTCATTCGTTGTCGTTATAATTACGCGGTAAATTTCATTCATCATTTCATTTCATACAAAATGGCATAAAACTAGACATAAATACTCGTTCTAGCTTAAGTTTTTTACGCATGAAGGTTCTATAGACCTATATCTCCAAACAATACTCGTTCTACACGTGCCAATGATGCTATGATAATCACTTAATGCTACTTACTTTATATATAGGGGTCTGTCTTGGCGCATAGACTCGTGCCAGTCGCACGCTTGTCTTGCCATCTCACTGAGCTCCCTGCTAAAGAAAGTAAATGAATATTTTCATTTCCTCAATTTTTCATTTTAAACTATAAGTTTCCGCCACAAACAAACTCAACCAATCAAACTCTTCAGCTTAACGAGAGACCGTTAAGAAAAAAAAATATATAACATATACCAATATAAAAGGAGCTACAGCTTTCTCCGAAATGTACTCAATATGACACAAATAGATCAAAAGAGAAATCTGATTGCAAAATCCATATTTTAGGACTTATATGACATTCAATTGACACAGGATTTGCTACATATAGGCTTAGCACTCCTTGACAGTATATTTTTATATGTAAATATAAACAAGACCTGTCGTGGCGCAGCGGCACAAGCGTGTGACTGTAACCGACAGGTTCTGGGTTCGGTCCCCACTCGAAGAAATGAAATATTTAATATTTTCAATTTAAATATTTCATGTTTCATTTCTTCGCTCTGGTAATAAGGCAAAGCGCGGCGTTGAGTTCCGCCACTCAACACGCAATACCTCAAATTTGGCGGAAAGTGAGGAACGGAAGTGGAACGGAATGCCTTAACACTAGGTTCCCAAGTTCCGTCTGCCTACCCTGCCTCGTGTGCGGGATACAGCGTAAAGATGAAAAAAAAGAAAAAAATATATAAACAAAATAAAAAAATTGTGGCGGGCAGTGTCCTTTATAAACGCAACGATTACGAGACACTCCGTTCAAATTAAAAGCTTTCCGTTGCCGTTGTCCTGCCGAATTTGAAACATTACGTGTTGAGTGGCAGAACACAACGCCGCGTTGTGCCTCGTTAATATGATATTAAATTTGTAAAAAGCAAAAGGCTATAATTCTATCAAACACTAGAATTTCCACTTTAATTTACATGAAAGTGCTATGTTTATATTAAAAATGTAATAAAGCTCAAAATTAAAGCTATAGTGTACGAGTTTATGGCAAGGCCTTATGGCTTTATGCAGTGGTAAAGATTTTTATATAGGGAAATTGTTTTAACGACGAGAGACTTACGGATCGTTTACCTATACATGTATATTGGTAGCGATATTTTTACTCATGCTGTATCCTGCATATGGGGCAGGGTAGACAGAGGGAACTCGGCAATTCGGGAAGTTTATTTTAGGTTCCGTTCCCCATTTTCCGCCGAAACTAAGGCATTACATGTAAACAGAAACTCAACGCCGCCTTTTGTCTTGTTACCAGAGCGAACAAATAAAAATAAAAAAAATATATTTCATTTTCTCGAGTAAGAATCGAACCCACGACTTGTCGTGTTTAAGCACCGCACGCTCGTATCTCAACGCCACTACAGACCTCAAAGTTAATTGGTGAGAAACTTCGCCTAGCAACATCGTTAATTGAAATAAGCATAAATAATTTATTGCATAATCAGTCTGCGTATCAGATTTTAGTAGTTTATATCATAATACCGTGTATTTACAGCCCTATATAACTTGATGGTTTTATTTGATGGCATGTAAGAAATAAGTACACGTATAAACTACAGTAGCTTTAATGTAAAATAGTGATCCTACCTCGCTTTCTTGTTGTTCAGCTCGCTATATCCCGTGCAAAGCCGGGTAGACACTCTCCACCGAATTTGAGACGTTGCTTGTTGAGTGGTGGAACTCAACGCCCTTTTACTAGAACGAAGAAATAAAAATGATACATATTTCACTTATTGTTATAGTACTTATTAAATCAAGCGTATGTACTATTCTAGTAATACATACAATATTCATAAAAATATATTAAAATCTGTTCAATTGGTGTGGAAGTGATACAAATATCCATTTTTACAAACTTTCACATTTTTTACATTAGTAGGATTTCTAATTTAAAGGTACTAATGAAACCTTAAGATTTATTGAGGCAGAGAGTATCTAATGTCTAAATACTTGATTCTCTAAATGCAGTTTTCAGAAATATTTTGCCGTGCTGATAAAGTGAGGACATGAAAAAATCAATTCCCCCAATAGGTTTCGATCCCGTGTCATTTCGCCTATGTCGTGTGATTCCGGCTCAGAATAGGACCACTCTGGTACCGATGGTGTCGTAAGAGGCGACTAAAGTACGTGTAGGAGAGTCACGTTGTCAGCAATGGCAATACGCATGGGCAAACTCGACCGAATCATTAGCAACCCTGTTATTTAAAACAGCGTTGAATAGTATTTTTAGCTACTACGTTTCACATTGGTTAATGCCAGGCCCCGTTGCCCATCCAACTTAAAGGCCGGTAAAACTCCTGTAGCTCCTGGAGTTACACAGGGCCGTGGGTAAAGGTGACCACTTACCACCAGGTGATCCGTACGCTCGTTTGCCATATTTTCCATAAAAGAAATACTTTTATGGAAAAGATGGCAAACGTTTACCACTTACAAAACAAAAAAAACATCTTTCCATATTACTATATCTATAAAAGATCAATTTGAAACAGTAAACGAAGCGTGCAAAGATAAAAATAAAAAATATAACACATCCAAGCAAGTCTTAGTGTTAGAAATTAATTCACTTAATTCGCTCTTCCGTCGGCCACATTTCAGTGAGATAATCTGGTGCGATCAATGCACTACCGTAGAAGCATACATTATTCAAGATGGTATCGGTGTTAAATTACTATTACAAAGCCTACATATTTTATTATCTAGATACATCTATTTATTTATTGAATAAAAAGAACGAGAGCACTCAATGGTGTTATAGTTGGCGTCTGTTGTGGCACATAGTTGTAGGGTTAAAGGTTCAATTCTCACTGTTTTTGAAATATATTTGTAATGACTTGGCTGATAATGTTTTTGTTAAATGAAGCTGTGTAGTTCAAGCGGACGAAGCCGCCAGCACTTAACTAGTAAATCGAATATATGCAAAATAAATCAAAATATCATAAAATTTGAACTGATGTTGTACCTGCGTAATTTTTAAATTGGAGATATCAATTTTATTGCAAACAAAAGCTGTTTTTTCTTTAGCATTTTAATGAAAGCTGTACATTTAATGAAAAGCCCACTTTATTTGCATATATGCATGTTCACGTGAAAATTAATACTGTTGTTTTGTAATTACTTCTGTCGATTGCAAAATAAACTAAAAATTCGCAGAGTTTTTTTTTACTTTTATCGTTTATTTTTTTGAGCGAGGAAATGAAAATGGTTTATTTCTGCGTGTGAGAATCTAATCTATATATACAAATATACATGCCAATTTAACTTTACATTTGCACTCTTTTTTTATAAAAAAAAAATAAAGTTATTTTACGTATGAATATTGATTACAATTGATTTCTTTTTGATTAACTGTACATCTACTTATTTTTTTTTGTACTATTTTATGTGAAGACTTCATTGGTTAATTGAATGTAAATTTGGTTTTTATTTGAAGTAATTGTAAAACTGTATGTCTTCCTTAATAAATAAATAAATAAATAAATTTTCTCGTCCTGCTTAAACAAAATTGAAAGCGTTGATTTCCGCCACACAATATTTACATTTTTATTTAATGTAATTCAATTTGACCAGAGTGACACTAGGTTTTCAAGGTGAAAAATCATTTGATGCCAGAAGCGTAAAAAATAAAGATATTTTAAAGCGCACGTATTAGAGAGAGCCTACGAACCAATACACTCCGATCTCACTGAAATAATTCCGTTTCACTTTCCGTCGTACTCTTAAGGCATTTCGTATGGTAAATGGCAGAACTCAACGCCGCACTCGACGACACATCTCGTTGATACCAAAGAATAATAATATTAAAAAAAAAACCTAAAGAAATAAAAAAAGCGACCTTGTCAATGGATAAGTATCGCATAAACCCGGACTAAACATCAAAGTATTGTTGAATATCAACTAAGATAGATTGCAATATAATAAAAAAAAGTGTAATCATTATAAAACAGAATTTAATTAACGTTAAATAAAATATCTTATTCAAAGCTTTTCCTATTCATTACAAATACGTAACTATTTAAATTTAGCGAAATAAAATTATTTTCTTCCATATTTGTTAATGAATGGCCATTTATAAAGCGTTTTTCTGACACTTCAATTAATAAATAAGCGATATTTAATATAAAAATGGCCATAACATAATTAATTATGAAGGTATTTAGCCGCATCGAAATATTTTATTGAGGCCCGTAGAGGCGCAGGGGCACAAGCGTTACTAAACGACAGGTCGTGGGTTCTATCTCCACTCGAAGAAATGAAATATTCAATATTTTCATTACCTCGTTTTGGTAAAGACCGCGGCGTTGAGTATCGCCACTCAACATGAAAATGCCTGTGGAACGGAGTGTCTTGTCACTAAGCTCCCTTTGCCTACCTTGCTTTATACGGGATTCAGTGTGAAACTTAAAAACAATATTCAAATTGATTCGAACCTGAAATAATTGCGTTTACAAAGACACTGTGCGCTAGGGCTGTTTAATTTTGTTGTTGCTTACATACAAACGTATACAGTAAAAGAATGCTAAGCCTATATGTAGCAAATCCTGTGTCAATTGAATGTCATACAAGCCAAAACATGGATTTTGCGAACAGATTTCCCTTTTGACCTATTTACATATGTCACATATCGAGTATGTTTCGTAGAAGATTCTTTTATAGATGTACTGGAATCTTTTGTAAATTTTGGTATCGTTTTTTATTATAAGGCGTTCGTTAAATTTAAGATTTTTTATAGTGTGTTTATATATTGTAACATTATTTTATTAGGCCTGTCGTGGCGCAGCGGCACAAGCGTGTGACTGTAACCGATAGGTTCTGGGTTCGATCCCCAGTCGAGGAAATGAAATATTAAATATTTTCAATTTAAATATTTAATGTTTCATTTCTTCGCTCTGGTAAAAAGGCAAAAGCGCGGCGTTGAGTTCCGCCACTCAACACGCAATGCCTCAAATTCGGCGGAAAGTAGGGAACGGAAGTGGAACGGAGTGTTCTAACACTAGGTTCCCGGGTTCCCTCTGCCTACCCTGCCTCGTGCGGGATACAGCGTGAAGCTAAAAAAAAAATCATTGGTATAAAAAGCTTGTTTTTTTTAAATTTATGATTAATTGTAGATAGAGCGAACTTGAGAACATTGTGTTAAGACACTGTGTCTCCATTAACATACTTTCGGTCTCATTTTTCACTGACTTTTGGAGGCGTTACGTGTTCAGTTACTGAACTCAACGCCACGCATTTGCCACGATACCAGAGCGAGAAAGTCAAATATTTGACAATTGAACCTACAACCGCCTTTTATGTCATGCTCTTATGCCACGACAGCCTCAAATGATAAATATGTCATATTTAAGTAAAAGAAAACGTGGTATAACTTATTTTAATGTACTTTTTCTCGAAATTTCGTTTAACTCTCAAATATATAATTATACCATCCAATTCTTAAATCAATTGATAGTCCTCGTAGTTAGGTAACTATTAACCACACCGTAAATATACCGTAAGTATATTTTAGTTGTTTTCGGACGTCACGCCTGTCTTCAGCAGAAAAACGGCCTGTACGTGACGACTTCATTCGATGTAAGTGAACAATTTTTTTCCACTTTAAAAGCTTTTTGGGGCAATTATGTCTGTTTTGTTTACAAGATGTACAAGTTAATTAATATTTTGGTTTATAAAAGTAAATGGTGAGCCCACTGATGGGTTAGGGTCAAAACATTTTTTTTTCTTAGCTTCACGCTTTATCCCGCATTTAGCATGGTACGCAGAGGGAACTTGGGAGCATAGTGTTACACAACGTTCCCATGAGGACTGTTGCGTTTTCTATTCGGAAATCGAACTCACAACTGTATCATTTGCCCCTACGCCACGAAAACTTTTATTCTTCATTACTCGTAAGACATTTTTTTTTAGCTTCACAATTTTTTCATGAAATTTAGAAGCAGTGACAGAAGTTTCTGTTTTAGAAAGAATTTTCTGTTTTAGATAGAATTATGATTGAAACAGAATTCAAATTAAATTAGGTAGAGTACTAAATCAATCACCACTAAGCACTATCGTTAAATATTCGTCATAAAGCGTACAACGTGATGCTAAAAATATATACAAAATATTATATCTTAGTTTAAAGATATAGCAAATTATACATATTAAACTTAAAACTTTACACTTACTAGGTTTCACCAATTATAATGATTACTTGAAACTTATGCAAAAAAAAAAACAAAAACATACAAAGTCTCAACAAAAACAAAATCCAAGAAAGTATTCCATTCTGCAAACATCATTCATTATTAGAACCACATATCTTTGATCTTGGATTTCCTCTCAACTTTCAACTCAAGTGTTTCACGAAAGAGTATTCGGGTACCATACGCGTCGAGCGTAAGTAAGGAAAATCTTTCTTTTCAGTCTTTTCAAGTTCCTGAAAGGGGTTGTCAATATTTTTAGCGGTATGAATGGGGGAGATGTCAATGAGGGGCTGAGTGCCGGCGGTTCTCCATTTGGATGGCGATTTAGAAGGATGCTTGGCTCAAGTCGGTATGGTATTTTTATTGAAATATATTTTATTTGTTTTTCTCTTATTTTTTTTTCTATTCTTTTTGTTTGTAAATTTTGTTATTTTTGATCCAGATTTAGACTTAATTTTTTTATGACATTGTTACTACATTTATTTGGTTATTATGTATGAATTTTCCACAATCGCTAGTTTAAAGTAAGGATTTTGCTCCAGGTGAAATCATGGCTAAAGTAAGCCTTCGCTGCAGTAATTATTATATTTTATTAGCTAAACCAAAAAATATTTAATTTTTATGAAACATAGCGAAAAACTTACCAAGAAAAAGATAAAAAAATAATCGTCTTGATGCTATATCTGAATATATGCTTCATATACCTGTATAAAGCAGGAACATTGAAAAAATCTTCTTTAAGGAATTATATATAGAATAGACATGAGAAGCTTTTGTAACGTTGGAGTACAAACGTGCACTTTAAACGCTATAGCTGTGGATTTAGTTAGGTGAATAAAATATTTAATATTTCCATATTATCGCTCTTTTCAAGGAGGCAAAGCTCGTTTGTAAATGGATGGCCTAAGTTCGCCATTCAACACGTAATGCCCTGAAGTCGGTGGAAAGTTGGGAACGGAAGTGTATTACTGGAAACACAGTGTTTTAGCCAGATTCTTTTTGGATACTTTCCTATGTACTCGAACAAATAAATCGTTAAACTAAAAAATATATAAAATAATAAATAAGAAACAGAAAACGTGTCGACACATATGCGCAACGACATATCACATCCACGTTACTCCCGAGATAGCTCAAAGCCAATTAGATGCGGTGACATCCCGAGAGCTGGTTGTATAGAACTAGAGACCGTCTTGTATACGAATTTTGCTTTTTGGAACAAACAGTAATAGTGAACAACTTTTGTGTACGTTTTCGGTACCATTATAGGTACTTTTCATTTCTTTCTAGTATGCGATGAAATATTTTATTACTTCGTTTTTAAGCTTGCAACCCGCAACCCGCAAGCAAAATAACTCAACAAGGTTCCCAGGTTTACCCTGCTAGGCACAGGTTACAACGTGAAGATACAAAAAGAAAATTCTCACTTTTTTTTTGGATCTTTTATTCATTATTCAAAATAAGAAGTTAAAAGCTTTGTATTATGAACGTCAAACAATTTACCACCAGTTAACTAATGTTACTGTTTCAGACCTCAGAAGCACCAGGGAAAAAAATGTTTTATCAAATCTATTGTCAAATTCACTTTTATTATGAAGATACGAGTATGGTAGAAATAATAAAATTATCATTAATTTAATTATTTCTACCATATGATATCTATGATGATTTTTTGTTATAAGCAAAATAATAGGACACGCATATAAATACATATATAAACCAATAAACTCATTACCTTCTTTTTTGACGTTGTGCAGTTAAGAGTTTCATACACTATATATAAGATAGGTAACAATTATATACGTTAATCATATATGTATTTATATTTATATATCTACATCATTTGTTATATTATACATATTTAAATGTATTTATTTGAGGCCTGTTGTGGCGCAGCGGCACAAGCGTATGACTGTAACCGATAGGTTCTGGGTTCGATCCCCGGTCGAGGAAATGAAATATTTAATATTTTCAATTTAAATATTTGTTTCATTTCTTCGCTCTAGTAGTAAGGCCAAGCGCGGCGTTGAGTTCCGCCACTCAACACGCAATGCCTCAAATTCGGCGGAAAATGGGGAACGGAAGTGGAACAGTGTGTCTTAACACTAGGTTCCCGGGTTCCGTCTGCCTACCCTGCCTCGTGCGGGATACAGCGTGAAGCTGAAACAGAAACAAATGTATTTATTATATATATATTCAAATCTAAACTTATTTCTACTGCTCCAACAGGCATTAATTTTGATTTATAATTACTTTGTGGTCCATTTATTTGGAATTTTTCTCAGTGAATTAAATTCTTTCTTAGAATTCATTGTTTTCGACGAACTTTTAATTAAGATCTGTCACAGAAACCAAAGACATCGTGCCCGTTTCATTTTTTTCTTTTCTTTAAGATAAGCGTTTCTGTACAATTATCTGATTATATTTCCGTTTTACAGAAGAATGATTGGAGTAAACTGTACTTGTAATATGTTTGTCTATTTTTCGACTTCACGCTGTACTCCGCATATGGCAGAGTACGAAAGGAAAATTTCCATTAGAAACTGTTGCTTTATCCCATTTTAACGAATTTTGGACAAAGTAAGTAGCTTGTGCGCTTGTGCTTCTGGTACGTACATTTGAACCATGACTGGCTTCATGTTATATCAAGTAAATTCTTTTTAATTAATATATGTTAATATTTTTTTTTTATTTTTACGCTCTAGTAACAAGTCAAAGCACGGCGTTGAGTTGCGCCACTCAACACACAATGAAAGTGGTCACTCATTAAAAGTGGATAGCGGGACGGAGTGAATTAACACTAAGTTTTCTAAGTTCCCTTTGTCTACCCTGCCATGTGCGGAATACAGCTTAAAGCTGAGTAAAGTACAGTAATATATTAAAATTGAGTTAGTACTTTTAATATATATTATATAGTGGTGCAGGCAGAAGAAATATAGTGTTAAGACACTCAATCCGTCAAAATTATCCGTCAACATTAAATGAGTGCCTTTAAACATAGATCTATAAAATACATATTCCTTGTTACGTTTAAATATTATACGGGTTCCTTCATAGTTATTACTATTGATCCATTTAATATTATATTATATATATATATATATATATATATATATATATATATATATATATATATATATATATATATATATATATATATATATATATATATATATATATATATATATATATATATATATATATATACATATATATATATATATATATATATATATATATATATATATATATATATATATATATATATATATATATATATATATATACGATATATTCACAAAATGTATCCTTAAAACAAAGTACTAAGTTTACAAGCTTGTGTTGTTACGAAAATATCACGTTTCTTTGCTAATGAGAAGAACTTGCACAGATCATTAGTGCGAGACACTCGGGACATCAAAGTGTGGTGTCATTACATCTACAAGTAGAGCTAGCTATATATGCATGTAAAGTTGTAGTCTATATTATAATTTGGAAGCCATTTGTTAATAGTTTTAGGCTTTATTTTACCTTCACGCTGTATCTCGTAATTAGGAAGGCAGAGGGAACATGGGAAACTAGTGTTAAATCACTCCGTTTCCCCTTTCCGATGAATTTAAAGCATTACGTGTTGTGTGGAAGTTCAACGCCACGCTTTTTTTTTTTTATGGAAAAGACGGCAAACGAGCGTACGGATCACCTGGTGGTAAGTGATCACCGTCGCCCACGGCCCCGAGTAACTCCAGAAGAGCTACAGGAGCGTTGCCGTCCTTCAAGGTGGAAGGGCACCGGGGCCCGGCATTACCTAATGCGAAACGCAGTGGCCAAAGCCACTACTTAACGCCGGTCTTAAATGCCGGGGGTGGTAATAATCCGGTCGAGTCTGCCCATGCGTGTTGCCATTACTGGCAACGTGACTCTACCACACGCACTTTAGTCGCCTCTTACGACACCATCAGTACCAGGGTGATCCTATTCTAAGCCGGAATCACACGGCAAAAGACAGAATCACACGGCTTTACCTTGTTACAACAAAGAAAAAACGAAAATGACGATGAATGAAATGTAAATTAAATATTGATTTCCTTAAGTGGGGACTGAACTGAACCTGTCGTGATTACAGTCGCACGATTTTGTCCTTGAGCCACGATGGACTCCAGTTAAGAAATTCTAGATTTAATCCAATTTAATCTATTTACCATTAACCTAAATTAATGGTGAATAGATTGGCCTGTATCTGGTTTTTGTTTTATATAAGTCTCAACTCAGTATTATTTGTAGACAGAACGTATTCTCAGCGTCCTAAAAAACATAATGAATAATTTATTTTGTCATCACGTGGAGATATTAAAATGAATTTATTTTCAAACATTTAGATCTACGATACCATAGAGCACAGAAAAATCAAGCTACCATGAATAAGTCAAGGTAATTAAATTTGATTAGAGCATTGTTGTTGCAATCTGTTAGATTATAATTCACCGCGTAATCAAAACCTATAAAACTTTTCTTGTGAACATTGAAGAACGGAGAGACTTGTCACTTAGGTTCTCTACCTACTCTACTATATACATAAGAAATTGTATAACAAAACAATATTCTCTTTCAAAATACACCACCAATTTACAACGATCGATGTTTCCTATATAACTATCAAAGTTAACTCTATTTTGACTCACAAGCTATACTATTACCAAATTCGAGCCCTTAATTAAATAGTGTATCCGTAATATCCTATTGAAAGCAACATGTTCACTGTTATTTGTATATTAAAACTGGCGCTTCTACGATTGGTTTTGGCATAGGGAACCTGGGAACCTAGTGTAAAGATGCTTTCATTGCTTACTTTCTTCTAATTACTTGATTACAATACAAGCAGTATACAATATAAAAAGTATTTATTACCCTTTTTTTTTGCAATTTGCCACTTATCTTTAAATAAACATCAAAAAGTATAACGATTATTTAAAGATAAGTGCTATTTCGGCAATTTGTATATAAGATATAAAACGGAATTAGTAATTTTAAGGTAGGTACCATATCTTTTAAAGATTTTTTCCATTGATAATCACCTATTAACCTCTTTTCAAAAATTAACGTTAAATGTTTAACGAACGATAACGTATGCCGTTTCTATCCATCTCCATAGCCGAGAAAATGTCCTGTTTTCATCCGTTGCAATAACGGACAAAGAATTTAGTCGAGTAAGACGAAAAATCTATTTGCATACTTGTCTGTACATTTCAGCTTCACGCTGTGTCCCACTTTCCGCCGAATTTGAGGCATTGCGTGTTGAGTGACGGAACTCAAAGCCGCGCTTTGCCTTATTATCAGATTGTACATTTCTTAAAAAGTATACTAAATCACAGCGTTCTGCTCCGTTTTTGCAGCGTTATAGAAACGTATCTATTAAAAAATGATTTAGCTAAGATAATGAATAGACCTCTTAAGTAAATTTTGATCGATCTCAGGTGTGTGTAATTAAACAAGTATTAGGTACACTCTTGACCAGTTTTGTTATACAACCAAAACAATTTAAATTCCAAAACTAAATATTAAATAATACATTTTAAATGTATAGGAATAATGGTTATAATTGCTTGAATTTTTCAAAGATTATGCGACCTATGTAATATAAAATGATAGATTTTCAAAGTGATGTCGATATTCGGCAGTTCTGGTAGTTTCAATGTGTTCATAGTTCTGAGTGTATATTAAATTATATGTAAGGCTATACGTGATTAACTTTGGGATAAGTTGGTAGTGAATTTAACTTAAGCGTATGCAAATTAGTTATTGCAACATGTGCTTTATTTAGCATAGGTTCTTAACTAAACTGGGTTGGCTACTATCTGTTGGTTGTAATTATGATGTTAGTTTGATATATGTAATTATTTACGCAGTTTCGCGCCGTTACTTGCTGTTTCCCGTTGGGCAGGATAGGTTAAAGGAATCTTAGTATTAAGATATTTTGTATTCCAATTTTCCCAAAGTGTGAAGAAGCGGAATTCAACGCCGCGCTTTGTATATGAAACGGGGTGATAAGGAAATTTAAATATTTTAAATTTTATCTATGGCGCACGAAGGTGATACAGTCAGTAGGCAGAGACAATGAGACTCAAAGCCACAAATTACTTTGTTACCAAAGCAAAAAATAAAAACATCAAATATTAAGAAATTACTTTCTTGAATTCGAATTAATTTAATATTAAAATAATTACAATGGAAATTAATATTGCCAAGAAATGTACACCGTCTACTTTACTCCTTACATAAATCATATAGATGTAAGATAATTGCTATCATTTAAATTAATGTCGGTTCAATTGTGGGGTCTCACTTGAAATGTAAACGTCTCATACATATTAATTGTCCCAAACACCAAGATATATTACTTTGGGTGCTAAGTTTTCATTCGATTTAAGTCTATGTGACGTATTTAAGTCCACATTCGTCCCTTCTTGTATTCTACTTGGGCGTCTAACTTAGTTAGATTAGTGCCTTAGGGCATTGTCTTTTGTTCGTAGGGCAATTAGAGGCTAGCAAATGGAATATGTAATTACAGAATTGTATTAAAAAAAATTACATAATATTAAATTTACAAAAATTGTCCGACTTGGCAAAGTCATAGACTTGGCATAGTCCGATCTTGGCAAAGTTTGCCAAGATCAGACTTTTGGATTGCTTGTTCATATATTTTTCATTAAATACAGCCAATAAACACCACGATGAACGCATCTTTCGCTCTCAAAGCGGTTCATACATTTAGAAGCGTACGTTGCTACAGTGAGACAGACAGACAGATATTCAAATTTTTAATATCTTTCTTTTTGCATTGAGAGTTAAAAATATTTGTGTTTTACTGAAGCGGTTATTTTATGTGTAATTTTTTTAGCTGTTGTATTGCAGCAGTGTAGTGGTTGTAGACGCGACGATTGTATTCTTGATTTCTATAGGAATTATTTTTCTAATGTGAGTTTTTATTTTTATTTTTAGACAATATGCGGTATTAACCTCTACCATTAAATACATATATCTCGAATCTGACTGAAATATGAACATTTCATTTTTTTTTTCTAAGTTAATTTATTTTGTTTTAAATGGAAAAGACAATACCAACGAGCGTATATCACGTCTGATGGTAAGTGATCGCTGCCACCTTCGACTCCGTGTAATATAAGCAGAAAGGCTTTAATTGCATTGCTGACATTTAAGATGGAGGTAGATGCACTCTTTGTCCCATATATGGACTCTTTGTACCCATCCTATCGTATTCAGATGGTGTGGATGATATTTGAGCTTACAACGTACTGTGCGGTTAGAAAATGAGCAGTAGGTATCAGGTTGAACTGTTCTCCTAAATGTTTTCTAGAACAATCCACATGATTAACGCTGTAGAGAACGTTTACCAAGCAGCGTTCTCTTCGCAAAGCCAAAATGTCAAAGCGGTTAGTTTCTTTCAGGCCCACTTGGCTATGCTTGCCCGATGATCACGATACTTACAGTCACTCAAGACGCTTAGAATATGCTGATAATATTCGCTGCATTATATTTTCAAAAACTGGTGATGCCATAAGTGGTCAAAAACTGATGCCATAAGTGGAATTTTCTTTAGGGTTAACGCACAAGCTTTTGTCTTCGAGGGATGTCTCAACAGAAGACATGAGTTTATTTTGACACAGGTCCACGTTTTCCCAAGAAAGACATGTGTGGCCGGAGTATATAGGTTATTATGTGCTATTATGTGCATAACAATTAATACTAGGATCCTCTAACATGATAATGATATGCAGCCGACAGCCTTGGGGACGCCAGCGTTCACGGGCATGCAATTGGGGCAGACAACGTCAACAGCGAGCTTGAAGCTGTGCCAAGTAGAGAAAACAGGGTGCACCCTGCGCCTCATACACACACTCAATCAAAAGCCTTCTCCATGTCTACTAACTAAGTAACTACCAGTCCTTCTCTCATACTTTCATTGGCTGCAGTCCAACGAAGGGTTAGGTACACGAAAAGATCACCGATAGAGCGCCCATGGCAAAAGCCATATTGACGGTCGTACAGTCGAGGATTATACAGATGAACTAAAAGCTGGATATTTAATACGCTCTTCATAACTTAGAAATGCAGGTAGGTGATAGCAATAGGCCTATAGTTAGCAGGATAGGAACCATCACCTTTGTTGTGTAAATACGACGTTCACAATGAAAAAATAAAAACAAACCAAAATCAAAGCACATCAATATACAATCGAATATTTTTATGATTTAAAATGATACCCTCTCAACGTGGTCAGTCAGTTGTGAGAGATTTATGTGTATTCGCATTTTGTTTCTATATATTCGATATCTTTAGATATTTATCATTTCTCGATCCATTAGATGGGCGACTTCCGGTTCCGGTGAACAGTATTCAGGAAGTGCAGAACTTTAGGATGTTATGGTTCATTCAATTGAATAAGTAGAGGGGAAACCAGTTTATTAGTAATATCGTATAGTAAAATGCTTAAAAATATTTAAATTAAAGTCATCTTGGCAATTGGTGATGGGATTGGAAGTGGTCTTGGCGCAGCGGCACAGTATCTGACTGTAAATGCAACGACTGTGAATTCGATTCTTAATCAAGAAAAAAAAAGACAAAAGCTCGTAAAATGCTCGGCTCGACGATAAGACGTGTTATAAAACTAGGTTCTCTCTGGCACTGCCATAGAGCGTGAAGCTAAAGAATGTTGCATAAACATGAAAATAAATTTAAATTTTTACATTGAATCCGCACTATCGCAAATATAATTAAATCTAAGACCACCCAACCAGAGAGAGATGCACGATGTCGATAAATACGGTTCCTTACTTCGAAGCCATTTCATGCCCTTAAGTGAAAGTTTGCATTAGTATGAAATATTGCAAGTATCTTTACGCTAAGTGGTTTTGCTAAATACACATAGATAAAACAAAAAGTTAATAGCTGTATGTATAACTAGTATATGTATAAAATAAAGTTCTGACCATTGTAACTCAGCGGCACAGCTTGTAATTATACAGGTAACGATTGGGAATTCGATTCCAATTCGGGCATACAGTTATTTTAAAATCCCCGCTCTGGAATTATGAAAAAACGTGGTTAGAGCCACAAAATTTAACATGGGTAACGAAATATCTTAACACTAGGCTCCCTCTGGCTACCCTTCTATAGGGATATTATAGTCACTTTTCAGTTATATATGTATATATATATATATATATATATATATATATATATATATATATATATATATATATATATATATATATATATATATATATATATCTATATATATATACATATATATATATATATATATATATATATATATATATATATATATATATATATATATATATATATATATATATATATATATATATATATATATATATATATATATATATATATATATATATATATATTTATATATATATATATATATATATATATATATATATATATATATATATATATATATATATATATATATATATATATATATATATATATATATATATATATATATATATATATATATATATATATATATATATATATATATACATATAAATCAAAGATTTTTAATGTGTTGTCTTATGAAAGCCAAACTAAAGCAAAGTACATTTCGTAAGATAAATTCGATCCATTTCCGATTGAGATGAAATTTGGATTATGACTTCATTTCTGATGACAATTAATATACTTGTCGTCGTTAATGCAAAATGGCGGATTAGAATCTTGTAAGCGCTTAATGTGATTGTCAAATTAATTGGTTTGATTGGAAAACATAACTATTTAATAGTACAAAATTTTGTTTATAAGAACGTTTTTTTTTTAATTTATTATTTTGGCTTAAAAATAACTTAAGTGGTATATGGAAGATAACGGTTTTTTTTTTCAGTTTCACCGTGTATTCTGTTCATGGTAGGGAAGGCAGATGATAATTGGAAACCTATTGTTAAGACTTTTGTCAAGGTTTTAGCTATGCATTAACAAAACTAAAACCTTGACAAAAGTTAACTATCAATCGGATTCGGTGGATAGTGGGGAATGGAAGTATCTCCGAGGCACGGCGTGTTGAGTGGCGAATATCAACGCCACTTTTTGCCTTGTTACCAGAGCGAAGAACATAATTAAAAAATATATATATATTATTTCCTCAAATTGGAATCGAACACACAACCGTGGTGTTTACAGTCACACACCACGTCTCTCCGTTATAACAAGCCCCTAGATGACAAATTTCATATTATATAAACATAATAAAACACGTTTTATGTTCAAAATCCAGTGATCGATCTTAAATAGTCCTACGAACTAACTTGTAAACAATCACTACATAGACGGATGGCACCAAAGGGATCATTAGGAGGCGACGCTCGGAATTACCTAAATTACTTTAATAGATGCCTTTTCGGCTAGGCTGAACAGGACCGTATGTTAGGATTGAAATATGGGTACGGCATAATTTGGCTTTCAAGTTGATTATTCGTAAGTACAGGTATTTTTAGACGTAAAAGTTGTTACGAGGTAGGCAGAAGGAACCTTGTATTTGGACACTTTGTTCCCCTTTTTACTTTAATGATCATTTCCATATTTTAGAATTCCGTAAAGTAAACATAGCGAAATAATTCATTGTATTTTCTATTTAAATATATAATATGCAGAAACTGCTACCATGATTAGTCTAACAATATTGAGTGCAGCGGCCAAATGTCTGTCTGAAAAGGAGATGGTTTTGCGTTAGAATTTCTCTCGGAGGATGAAATATTTTCATATTTTTTTTATTTCGTAACGTAAAACGTATTTCGTTTTCGTTCAGATAATTAAGTTGAATTAGAGATATTTATGAATAGACAGTTGTAGGGCCTACTTGGCAAGTAGCTGTAGGCATTAGGACACGATAGAATCCCTGCCTAAAAGACGTGATAAAAAGTGGTGTCACATACGGCCCTCACTTCACTTTTGGTATGTGTCTTAAAAGCGATCGTTTTTGAACAGATTTAACTTAACTGTATTTTCAAAGGTCGCTAAAAAGAGAAAACGCGGCGTTGAATCCTGCCTATAACTGAGATAAAACGATGACTGAAAAAAATCATCGGGCTGGAAATACGGTACTTTATTCCCAAAAAGTATGATTTAAAATTTAATCTTTAAATTTAATTCAACTTTCTAACCTTAAAACATTTTAAAATATAAACATTATTATATGTTCGAGAAGAAGTAAATTATTCTGGGAAAATTTTCTCAATTAACGCTCATTAACATTCGATTTCCTAATTACAATATAATGTCACCTTTTTAAAATTTATTAGACGATCCCTATTATCCGACCATTTTCAAATGTACATAATAAGTACGTAAAATATGAAAGCGATTAATAAAGTGGCATCTGTAGGCGACGACCATTACAATTTGTCTGACCTTTATCAATATGCAGTATTAAAAGCATTTACTGTAAAATAATGATTTTCTCAGATGTAATTTATAGAAGAGTTAAGATGAATTAGCTTGTTGTAACTATTGAACCAAATTGTACTGTGCAAAAAAATATATACCAGTCTGCAGGGTAGGCAGAGGAAACTTGACAACCGATTGTTAAGACACTCCGTTCCTTTCCTTACTTTTCGCCGAATTTAAGACATTGCATGTTGATCTAGTGTAGAATATTCAAATAGATGTCGAATATTCAAAGCGCGGCGTTGAGTTCCGCCAAACTCAACGCTGCGCTTTGAAAATTCGAGCAAAATGAAAATACTAAATATTTCCTTTTGAAAATATTAAATATCTCTTTTCCTCGAGTGGAGTTTGAACCTACAACCTTACAGTCACATGATTGTGTCCCTGCACAGCGACAGACCTCATATGGACAGTATCTAATACTAATAGACTAATACAAATTATAATGTAAATGTATTTTTTTTAAATTGAAAAAGTTAAGAAGGCCTTACTCAAACGTACCACTGATCCACGAGGTCTCACACTAGTAGTAGTAGATATGAAAAATATAAATTAAGTAAATCCGAAAATCCAATATTAAAAACATCATCTAAAAACATGATAAATTTTCATATTTCTAGAAAAGCTCCGCTCCACAGCTCTAGTCCGATCTCTTATTCCCACATGTACTGACATATATAGCGTGTCATTTAAAGCAGTTCAGTGATTTTCATGATACGGCACGCAAAAAATATATATTTTCCATTTAACATTTTAGCCTGAGCGTCATTTACGAGTATGTTGAACATTTTGATTAAGTAGGATTTTACTTCAATATTATATTTTGATATACATTTAGTAAAATTTTAAATATACAATATTTTTAGTTAATATTAAAGTTATATATAGTTATCGGCACAAAGGTACAACTGATAACGGTGAAGGGTGAAGGTTCGATTCCCACTCACTGAAATTATTTATTTAATATTTTTACTAATTTTAAAGTGTTTATTCATACTTAGGTGAGAAATATACTGATTTAGAAAACCAATCCCGCTACATTTAATTTTTACACGTTTTCTAAATAGTTATATGATAGCTTTGAGTTCCGCACTCAACAGGCAATGCCACAAATTCGGCGAAAATGAGAAACGGAACAGAGTGCTTAGTGAATGACGCTAAAAAAATATGTTGATAAAGTGTACATATTAGGGCTAGGTTATAATTATTATATTATATTATACTAGGAGAGTTATTATAATATTGCTCGTACACAGCTTAACGCTGTATCCCGCACATGGCAGGGTAGGCAGAGGGAACTTGGGAACCTTGTGTTAAGACACTCCGTTCCACTTCCGTTCCGAATTTTCCGCAGAATTTGAGGCATTGCGTGTTGAGTAGTGGAACAGAAAAAAAGTCAACAAACCGTTTTGATTTGTACCAGAGCGAAGAAATGAAAATATTAAATATTTCATCTCCTCAAGTGGGAATCGATCTCACAACCTGTCGGTTACAGTCACACGCTTGTGCCGCTGCGCCGCGACAGGCCTCTAGCTCAAACGAATACTTTTTTCAGTTTTAATAACGAAAAAAAAATCTATTTAAATTAAAACAATAATGAAGATTTTAATAAAATAAAAGCGTTAAGGTCTACCATTTAAGACGAAATAATTCAAATCCAGATGTTAACTTGACAGGAGGATATTCTGAGACCAGGTGTAATCCTATAATTATGCTGAAATAAAGGATACAGCATAAAACTACAAGGAAATTACCAAAATAGGAAAATTTCTTTTCTCTTATACCACACCCTGCGTGAAAGTAACATAGGCAATTAGCTAATTAGAGTCCGAAGCTCAATTTGTGAATTGGATGTTATTATAAAATACAGTTCACCGCACGACTGACGCCATCTGGTACAATTTGATTGTCCTACAAGGGGAATGTTTAAGGGCCTCCGCTAATTGCTTGGTATTGCTTACTTCTAATGTCATTTTAATAATGAATTAAATTTATGTGAAATGGGAGTTTGAAGTACGTATTTTTTTATTATTTAGAAGATTTATGGTTTATATATATATTGACGCCGTTGTGGCTCTGTGGCACAGGAGTCTGGTTGTATGTGAGACGATTATGGGTTCAATATATAGAGTATATATTGAACCCATAATCGTCTCACATACAACCAGACTCCTGTGCCACAGAGCCACAACGGCGTGCATGATATAATAAAAAATATATTTTTCTCACCCATTAGGGAAAGTGCAGTGTTGAGCTCCACCACTTAACCACAAAAATTAGGTGGAAAGTGGGCATTGGAAGTTTTGGAAATAGGGTGTCTTAATACTAGGTTCCCAGGTTCCTTGTACTTACCCTAATATATTGTATCTTATACAGAATATGAAGTTAACAAAGAAAATTTGTGTAAATTCTCTAAATATTTATTTATAGACAGTGATTTAAATATCTTAATTTAATATAGCAACAATTTACATATGTATTAATAAATAACTACCTTTCAATAGTATATAAGGCGGGATTCAAAAAAAAAATTATTACCCATACCGAGTTCGAGTAGTGAGGAAGAATTATATATTTTTTTACCGTCCAACCACCTTTGTGTTCTCCATTCAACGTGACATTGGTGAAGTGGTTCTGTGCACAACTGGCACACTCTGAACGCCATAAAGAACTGAACTGAACTAAACTGAACGCGAATGGGGCTTATTCTAAAGGGGCCACTTTGAACCAATATGCTTACTATAAGTTCAAATATTTACTATAAGTTCATTTAATAGTCTTATATATAAGACAAAGTCTTAGAATGGGGTCTACTTGTACCCTTCGGATGGGGAAGGCTAAAAATATATTTCTGAAGTCAAATTATATATGAATCAGAATACAATCAGATAACAATTAATTGAATTGAGGCCTAAAGGATATTTGACTTATCTTTTCACTTTTCTCGTTCCATTTCCCCAAAATCCATAACAAACAAAGGAACAAATACGAACGGACACCGATTATATTAGCATAAATTTGTCTCAAGCAAAGTTTCTTACGCAATTCCAGCAAGAATAAACTTTAAAAACATAATTCTTCCATAGATCGCTAATTTGTCCCGTCATTTGGAGCAGGCAGGCGATGTTATCCTTGCGCATAAATTTTAGACTTAGAACCCATCCTAATGAGGTAATCCGAGTAATACCACGCTTACGATTTTCCTCACTGGCTACGTTCGCTATCTAATAGATTTATAAGATACCTAAATTGTAATAGAAATTGCTGAGCTTCGAAAGCACGAACTAGATTTACTATAGCAATGTAAAACGTTGGGCTTGTTGATGACGTCTAATGAAATTTCCTTATTTGAACTTTTTTTTTACTGGCTTAGATTAATCTGAGTGAATATTGTGCAGGTAATGTCATGATTTTTGTTTAAAGATATTTTTAATAAATTGGAAATAAATTATGAAATTTTAGTAAAATAAAAGAAATTATGATAAAAGATTTACATTTCAAGAACTAAATACCGTAAAATAAAATTATAGAACAACCTACGTGACGACGTTAATCGGTTCAGTAATCTTGACGTAATCGATGTAAATATACAAAAATGTAAATACCAACTGAATTCAGAACCGTCTTCTTTTAAAGTTGGTTAAATGTATTTTTATTATTACCCAAATAAACGGTCATCATGGCACAAAAAGGCAAAGCGTTTAGCGGAAACACAAGTGTTGTTGGTTCGATCTCATTCGCCGTAGCTTATGACTTTAATTCCTCGCTTTGTTAGCAAGACTAACTAAGGTGTTAATTTTAGTCATGAGCCAACGGATGTCTCAAAATCAAAAAAAGACAGATAGTGAGGAAGTATTGTATGTATGTACAGAGTATTTTACCATAAGGTTACCTTTGCCTACCCTGCTGTATACGGACGACATCGTAAAGCAAAAGAACAAAAATAAAAGTAAAGATAATATCTATATAACGTCTTGGAATGTATATTATACAATATTAATAACGATATAAAATTAAGCTTATCTTATGTTTAAGTCCACACTACAAAATTATAATACCTATTCCATTATATGTTAAGATCCAGACTAAAACCACGAGAAAACATAAATTTGAAGCTAAGGCTCTCTCTCCTAATGAGGTAATCTCCGTAATCCGACGCTCATGATTTTTGCTACAAGATAAACTATGTAGATTATAATGTACCTGCTGGTTTTACGTAGAAAATTATATATTTAGGGAAAACCAGAAACATTTTTGTAAATTCATAAATGCCTGCCAAGTGCAAGAGTCCTGCACAAAGTGTTCTGTACTATTGTCTATAAAAATGGCAAAAAAATGGTGTTTGCATGGTAGGCCCCTTTATATATATATATATATATATATATATATATATATATATATATATATATATATATATATATATATATATATATATATATATATATATATATATATATATATGTGTAGAATAAATTATAATTAAAGTTGTCTGGTCAAGAAATTTTATTAAATAAAAAAAACAAGTAATTTTATACTTATACTTAATTAGAGTTATTGGAAGTGTATCCGAACAGTCATTAGGTGCTTATTGATGTGCTCTGATTGGTCGGGAGAAGGGTGGGAATAGATGGTGAATGGATGGCGTAACGGTAAGAAAGGAGTCAGGCGTAGTTAAGAATTTAAAACAAAAAAGAAATAAATACATTGAAAGAAGGAGCCTATGTTTTATTCTAAGAAGTCTCTAGAAAATTCTACAAAATTCTCGTCCGGGATAGATACCAGTTACGAAGAAGAACGACGGATCGACTTGCACACGGAGCAGCAACGCGATTACATACCAGTTACGAAGAAGAACGACGGATCGACTTGCACACGGAGCAGCAACGCGATTACATACCGGTTACGAAGAAGAACGACGGATCGACTTGCACACGGAGCAGCAACGCGATTACACAGGTGGTAACGGGGATTTTATTACGAAGATGAAACGTCCAAAACATTTGAAGATGGCTCAGGACACGTGGTAAATCACGCCATGTACCCTACGTTCAACATGGCGGACACTATACCAAAGTTTAGCGGAGAGGATATTGCCTATTCATCTGCAAAATGGTCGCAGGATATCGAAGATAACGCGGAGATATTCAGATGGACTAAAGAGCAGAAGCTTATCATTGCCCGTCGATCGCTTACAGGAACGGCAGAGTTATGGCTGAGGTCTGAGAAGCCCTTTACGTCATTTGTAAAATTGAAAGAAGCTATACAAAAGGAATTCGTCGAAACAATCAACAGCAAATTCATGCATGAGTTGATGAGCAAACGCAAGAAACGTAGTGACGAAAGTTATTATCAATACATGCTTACGATGAAAGAACTGGGAAAAAGAGCAAAATTTCCTGATTATGTCGCGATTCAATACATTGTAGACGGCATTACGGATTACGAGGTGAATAAAGTCTGTTTATACGGCGTAACTACATATCCTGCTTTAAAAGAAAAATTGAACCAGTATGAAATAATGAAGCAAAAGATGAAGCCGCGCGGAGACAAGCAGCATTTCGGGATGCCACGCGAAGCATATACGAGTGATAAGAAACGACGCGACGCGCCTACCGCGGGAGCAAATCGGATAAGCGAGGCAAGGAAAAAGACATTCGTGCGTTGTTATAAGTGCGGTGAAGCGGGACATGTAGCAAGCGATTGTAATAATGGTGTAACTCTTACGGACATATTGGATTGTGAGAAATATATGTCGAATAATGCATACGGACGACGCCACGACAGCCGCCATTTTGAGGGCGGAAGCGCGAGCGAGAACAAGAACGAAGTGAAGTTGCAGCGGTCCATGTTCGTTCATCGTTCGTCAGAGGGCGCAGGAGTCGAGAATGAAGCTAGCTACAATACAAGGGAACGAGTAAACGACACGAAGGTTGGTTCATTCGTTCAGAACGGAATATGTCAATGTCAATGTCAAAGACATCGAAACAATAACAATGTATTTAATGTAAATCATAAATCATGCAATAAGTCCGTAAAACGATGTCAAATACAAGATATTTTCGTAAATTGTTTATTAGATACTGGTAGCGATCTAAATTTATTAACTTACGAGTTGTTTACTATGTTGAATATTGTCTGCTATGAACCTGATGAGATAGCGCTATACGGTATAGGTTCTAATAAAGTTAATTCAATTGGTAAGTTTACAGCTCCTTTAGTAATAGATGGTCATTGTTTTCAAGTTAGTTTCTATATTATTCCCAGTGGTGTTATACCATACCAAGTTATCTTAGGTCAACCATTTTTAGCAGATACTTTTATCCAAATAAATAAAGGCTTAGTTCAGATAAAACCTCAATATTATGATAGTTCTTATCTATTATGTTTACCTTCCAGCATTAATAACTAAGATGACAGGTTATGCGTCCAAGAATTAATAAGTAATTACAAACCATTAAAGATCAAAGAAGCCCCTATAAAACTCAAGATAGTTTTAAAAGATGATATACCTGTTGTGCAACGACCACGTCGACTAGCTCTAAAGGAGGAAGAAATTGTAAAGAATCAAATAGAAGAGTGGCTGGTTAATGGAGTTATACGTCCAAGCTATTCAGAGTATGCTAGCCCATTGGTGCTTGTTAAGAAGAAAGATGGAAGCACTAGAGTGTGTGTTGACTACCGCAAAATCAATCAAAAGATGATTAAAGATGAGTATCCACTTCCAGTTATCGAAGATCATGTAGACAAGTTAAGTAAAGTTCAGGTTTTCAGTACCTTAGATTTAAAAAATGGATTTTTTCATTTACCTGTTGAAGAGGAGTCCATTAAATACACTGCCTTTGTTACAAGTAATCCGGAGGGACAATATGAATTCCTGTATGCACCATTTGGACTATCTGTATGTCCGAAATACTTTATGAGGTACATCAGTATTATATTTACAGATCTTATAGCGGCAGGTATTGTTTTGATATTTATTGATGATATTATAGTTTTGGCTAAAGATGAAACTCAAGCAATAGAAAGACTCAAGATGGTGTAAAAGTAGCTACAGAATATGGATTAGAGATCAATTGGAAGAAAACTCAACTATTACAACAAACAGTGGAATATTTAAGGTATGTAGTATCAAATGGAACAATCAGACCTTCCCCTGAAAAGACAAGCAGTGAGGAAGTTTCCGGAACCAAAAAATATCAAAGAAGTACATATTTTTATTGGATTAACATCGTATTTTAGAAAAATTATTCAAGACTATGCTTTAATTGCCAAACCTCTCAGTGACTTATTGAAAAGTGGTGAATTTCAATTTGCAGAGGAAGAAAGATGTGCATTCAACATTCTAAAACAGAAATTATGTTGTGAACCTGTTTTAAAAATATTCGACATACAACTACAGACAGAACTACACACTGATGCGTCTAAATTTGGATATGCAGCAATACTTATGCAGAAAGACCCGATAGATGAAAGCTTGCATCCCATACATTATCTAAGCCGTAAGACTAGTGAAGATTAACAAAAATGGAGCAGTTACGAACTTGAAGCACTCGCTGTAGTCGAGGGAGTGAAGAAATTTAGGAAATATTTAATAGGAATACCATTTAAAATCATAACTGACTGTGAAGCATTTCAGAAAACTTTAAGCAAAAGAGAAGTATGTGCTAAGGTGGCTAGATGGATTTTATTATTACAAGATTTTGATTACACAATTGAACACCGTTCAGGTTCAAAGATGAAACATGTGGACTCATTAAGCAGAGATATTTGTATCGTTAGTGGTGAATTACACACAAAAATACAGAAAGCCCAAGAGGAAGATACAGCCCTACGGGTAATAAGAGAAATATCAAAAGATAGACAATATGAAGACTATGTGATGGAAAATGAAGTTCTTTATAAGGGTGTTGATAAGAAAATAGTCATACCAGATGGTATGGATCTTGAAATTATAAAAAAAGCACATGAAGTAGGACATTTTGGCAAACAAAAGATTAAAGATATTATAAATAAAGATTATTTCATCAATAGATTAGACTACAAAATAGAAAAAGTTATTTCAATGTGTATACCATGCATATTAGCAACCCGGAAAGTAAGAAAGAAAGAAGGATTGTTGAACCCTATTGATAAAGGTGAGCGTCCATTGAGTACTCTACATTTAGATCACCTTGGACCACTAGATGCTACAAAAAAGATGTATAATCACATATTAACGGTTATAGATGCGTTTACAAAATTTGTATGGATTTATCCAGTGAAAACATTAACCACAAAAGAAACTGTCGAGAAATTAAAACTGCATCAGAAAGATTATGGAAATCCATATAGATTCATTACAGATAGGGGAACAGCATTTACAGGAAAAGAATTTGAAGAATATTGTCAAGAGGAAAGAATAGAACACATTAAAATTACCACTGGCATAACAAGAGGTAATGATCAAGTAGAGCGTATGAATCAAATTATTATATCAGTCTTAACGAAAATGTGCATAGAAGAGCCAGCCAACTGGTACAAGCGTGTCGATTGAACTGCGGATATTGCATACATATCCTCGATTAGATCGCTTCCCAAAGTAATCAGCTGGATAAACCACTATCTTTGCGTGAAATAGTTGGCGCCATTGAACAACAGCGGAACGGAAAAGCGGCCGGTATTAACGGTGTCCTTGGAGAGCTGTTGAAGTACGGAGGTCAAGATTTGCACGTGCTGCTCTCGAAATTTTTTGAGCGAATGTGGGAGGAAGAGCGTGTTCCTGACACTTTTTGTATCTCACGTATTTGTCCTCTTTACAAGAACAAAGGCAACAGATCGGACTGTAATTCTATAGAGGGATCTCGTTGCTGGCTTCTTCTGGTAAGATTTTTGCACGTATACTACTTAACCGCTTATTGCACTTGTCTGAAGATATATTGCCTGAAACTCAATACGGCTTTCGACCAAACCGAGGTACGTGTGAAGCTATTTTCGCAGTCCGACAGCTCAAAGAAAAGAGTCGAGAACAAGGACAGCCTCTATATATGTGCTTTGTCGACCTAGAGAAAGCGTTTGATAGCGTGCCTCGCCAAGCTCTATGGATGGTACTGGTGAAACTTGGATGCACTGACAAGTTTGTGCGAATGGTCCGCCTTCTACACGATGGTATGCAATGCTGTGTTGGGGTGCGGGGTGAGGATTCAGAATTCTTTCCGGTTAGCTGCGGCATTAAACAGGGCTGTGTGCTTGCACCAACTTTGCTTGCAATGTACTTTGCAGTTGTGGTTCGAGAGACTTTACAAACTTTATCTGAGGGAATTCGTATTCGTTATCGTACTGGCGGCGGCGGTTTATTTAATATAGCTAGGCATAAAGCTCACACCAAAGTATCTTATTCCACTATCATCGAAATAATGTACGCAGACGATCTCTGTTTTGTGGCGGAATCTCAGGTGGCCCTGCAAAGGCTTATAACAGCTCTTGCTGAGGTGTCTCACAAATTTGGCCTTAAAATCAATGTAAAGAAAACAGAAGTGATGGCACACGACCCGATGATGAGTGATCCGGTTCAAATAAAACTCGGTGATGACCAACTAAAGCAGGTACATCGTATTAAATATTTGGGCAGCGTCATAACATCAAAGTGCCTACTCGATAACGAGATAAACAATAGAATTAGTGCGGCTGCTGCAGCTTTTGGTAAACTTCGCAACACAGTGTTTCGCTCGCATGACGTAAAGATCCTTACAAAAGTAGCCGTATATAAAGCTATGGTACTGACAACACTTTTATATGGCTCTGAAACATGGCCCCTCTACCGAAAGCATATCACTACGTTGGATAGTTTTCACCTTAAATGCCTACGGGAAATATTAAATATTCACTGGTGGGACCGTGTTCGTAACACGGAAGTGCTGTTGCGTGCGGAAGCTGATGGTATGGAGGCCTATCTAATAAGGGGGCAGCTGCGTTGGGCCGGTCATGTCTCCCAGATGCCTGACCAACGAGTAGCAAAACAAATATTTTACTCTGAACTCCAAGTTGGCAAGCAAAAACAAGGCGGTCAGTTGTTGCGATACAAAGATGTGCTTAAGCGCCACATGAAGAGATGTAACCTAGATCCTTCAAACTGGGAGACAATAGCAGCGGATCGGATTCACTGGAGACATATTGTTAGTGAAAAGGTGTCGCAGTTTGAGAAGAAGCGTAGAGATGAACTCAACCATAGACGCGAAGAGCTCAAAGCCCGAACAACTGAGGCTATTTACTATAACTATGTTGCGGGAGTTTTGACATGCACTGAGTGTGGCCGCAAATTTTCAGCAAAAATTGGCTATGTCAGTCACTTGAGAGCACACCAACGTGGCTCTCGCTAGTCAGAGGCCAGTTGCCGTGGCCGAAAACGGTCTGGATATAATAATAATAATAATATATATAAACTTCAACGGGTAATCAATTGTACCTACCAAAGAGCAATGGATACAACCCCTTTCGAACTACTGATTGGAACTAAACTGAAGTTAAAAGAAGATTTAAGGATAATGGAGTTGTTAGAAGAAGAAAATAGGCATAATTCATAGGAAAAAGAGAAGAATTGAGAAAAGAAGCGAAAGCTCAGATTTTGAAGATTCAAGAGGAGAATAAGAGAACTTTTAATAAGAAGAGAGTACAAGGAAAAGTATATAAAGTAGGAGACTTAGTTGCCATACAGAGAACCCAATATGGAAACGTTCTGAAATTGAAAGCCAAGTTTTTTGGGCCATACAAGATTGACAAGGTATTAAGGCGAGATAGGTATGAGGTTCATAAAGTAGATAAAGCTAAAGAGGGTCCTATTAAAACCACTACAGGGGTAGATTTTATGAAACCATGGCCTTGCTAGAAAATTAAATATAACTTTCCTTAGTTTATTATATTTTAAAGAAGGAAATATAATTTAACTTACACTTACCATTTGAATATGACTTACCTTTCTATTAATTTAATATAAAGTGTGATGTTAAGATAGCAAGTGATACAGTTAAGATGATTTAGTATTAAGCTGTTTGAAACATGTAGTAGTCTAAGTATAGTAGAATATTGTTATAATTTCTAAAGTTGTAATTTAATTTAGTGTTTGTTTTTTTTGTAAATTTATTGTTTAAGTTTTTAATTTCTAAAGTTGTAATTTAATTTAATTTGTTGTTTTTTTTTGTAAATTTATTGTTTAAGTTATAATTTCTAAAGTTGTAATTTAATTTGTTTGTTTTTTTTGTAAATTTATTGTTTAAGTTATAATTTTTAAAGTTGTGCAAATAAATTAATCTTCTATAAAATTTGTGAACATAAAAAATAGATATATCAATCACAGTTGTAAGAGTTAGACCTTAAATAGTAGTAAGTACTGTATATCAGTCTGGGGGCAGACTGAAGCAGGATAGCCGAGCTGTAGAATAATTTATAATTAAAGTTGTCTGGTCAAGAAATTTTATTAAATTAAAAAACAAGTAATTTTATACTCATACTTAATTTGAGTTATTGGAAGTGTATCCGAACAGTCATTAGGATTGATGTGCTCTGATTGGTCGGGAGAAGGGTGGGAATAGATTATAAGAAGATTAGAAGTCTCTAGAAAATTCTACATATATATATATATATATATATATATATATATATATATATATATATATATATATATATATATATATATATATATATATATATATATATATATATATATATATATATATATATATATATATATATATTACAGGAATGACATGAACTGTCTCGTTATGACAATTCATGGGATACTGACTGGTGACAGGTAGACAGAGGGCTAAGCGTCCGTTTATGATGCCATTTAACCCTTTCGGTAAGTAGCCCTTAAAAATATATTACTCAAAGAAGTGATAATTATAATATGTATAAGTATGTAATTAGTTAATGGATAATTGGTTCATTATTTTCTCTCACTATTCAAATTGCTTGATGGAGAATTTCAAATGCGCATGATGATTCAATGATTATGTTTATGATATCTTTAAAATTATAAGTGTATTTATATTGTATATTAGGCATAAGGACACAAGCATGAGATGCTGGTAATAAGAAAAACCCGGCGTTGAGTTCCGCCACCCAACAAACAATGCCTCAAATTCGGCGTAAAGGGGAAACGACTATGTTCCCAAGTTCCTTTTGCATATCCAGCCGTGAACGGTATACAGCGTGAAGCTGACATAAATCTTTTATTTAACAATTAATTTAGAACCAAAATCAAATATAAACCAATTTGTATTAAAAACATCAAAATTCACTCAAGATCGGTAAATAAAAAGGGAAAAAAACAGGTCGATTACGGGACGTCCCCAGGTGATCGTAGAGCGAACGACTGAACGAATGAGTGAGCGGACGAAACAAACGGGCGGGGCGGTTAATGGCCCACGTCAAGAATCCTTTGTAAAATAAAACAAAACATATATACACAAGATATTAATCATGTCCCTTTCTGGTCCTTTTTTCTATCTTATATCTTATTGTGTGAATACTTTTGCTCTAATAAGGGCTTTTCGGGATTTATTAAGTCTTTGTGGGTAGCGTGGGGTTGTTGGGGCGTGTTTGGAGCTATGTTAGTGGAAATATCATTTGAGGATATCTGTTTCTTAGTTGTATGCTGTTTTCTTTATGTAGAAGGCGAGGTAGGGGCAAACATAACTTCAAGGCACTCTGTTACTCAATTCCCGCTCATTGTTACCAAAGTCTAAAGAATAAATCAATTATTTCCGTCGAGAGAGTATCAAATACACGACACTCACATTTATAGCCACAAATGGGTTTGCTACTTTACATGATACGTATTTTAAATTTGATACAATTGAAAGTTATTATTAACTTTAAGAGATCAATGGTATACATATTGTCTACCCTGGTTATTTAATACAAATCACATAAGAGAGATTAAAAGTATTCAAGTAGCAACTCAGAGAAATTAAAATAAATTTAAAGATATATTAACCAAGGCCTGTTGTGGCGCAGAAATATAAGCGTGAGACTGTAAGCGCGAAAAGCTGTGGGCTTATTCGAGCTCAATGAAATTAACCCGCCACTCAAGACACATTGGGTCAAGAAGTCGGTGCCTTAATAGGAACGGAGTGTCTTAGCACAACGTTCCCAGAGGATATTACGTATTGAGTGACGGAATTAAATGCCGCACTTTTTGGCTTTTTGCCAGAGCATAGATTTAAAAACATTGAATATTTAAATACCTTGAGTGAGAATCGAACTCACAACCTGTCGCTTTTACAATCGCATACTTATGCTCCTGTGCCAGGACGGACATATATATATATATATATATATATATATATATATATATATATATATATATATATATATATATATATATATATATATATATATATATATATATATATATATATATATATATATATATATATATATATATATATATATATATATATATATATATATATATATATATATATATATATATATATATATATATATATATATATATATATATATATATATATATATATATATATATATATATATATATATATATATATATATATATATATATATATATATATATATATATTATATATATATATATATATATATATATATATATATATATATATATATATATATATATATATATATATATATATATATATATATATATATATATAAACATATTTTTTATGTAAAAAAGCTATATTCAATATAAAGCATTAAAAGCAGATAAAATTTGGGAACACAGTGCTATGATATCCGATCTGTTTCCAACTTTCCGCCGAGTTCCTGCAACTTGCTTGCTTTCCTTCTTTACCAGCGCAAGGTAATAATAATATTTAATATTTTATTTCTTCAAATAAAAATTGAACCAACAACCTGCCGTTTACAATGACACATTTGTGCTCCTACGCGGTTTCTGGCGAAAGTTCAATATGCAGGCGGTCTCTGTAAAATACTCGTATATCTAATAAAACCTAATAACATTATCGGTATAAGACGATCAGAAAGTAATTTTAAAAGTTATTTGTTCAGCTTATAGTCTAGCGTAACTTTACCTCAAAGCGGTCCAGAAAATTTTGAAAAGTAGCTTCTTTAACGAAACTATTGCTTTGTACCAAGTTTAAAATTACAGTATTATTAGCCATTACTCAAATACTTTCGCGATTTTGAGATTCATTTAAGCGTAATAGATTTTTTTTTTTCGAATACAAATTTAGAATATTTAAATATATATATAGGCTTTAGGCCTGTCGTTGCGCATGGGTACTAGAATCTTACAGAAACCAGATTGCGGGTTGTATCTCCGCGGAAATTATAAATTCGGCGGAAAGTGAAAAACGGAAGTGTTTAAATAAGAATGGAATATCTTAACACTACGTTCCTAAGTTTCCTCTGCATATAAAAAAGTTAGTAAATAATCGACCCAATACATAAATGATTTAATGACAAAAATGATCACTTACAGAAGTATCATTACTATATGATGAATGATGAGCCAATCAACGATGTCTACCAGTAATTTGACGTTGACAAATGACTTGAAAAGTGTTGTTCACAAATTTTCTTGTAAAATGAAAATATTGACTCACCTTTATTTTGTATAGCATAAGTTAGTTTGATCGAGTAAATAAAAAAAAAGTAATCGTAGAAATAAGTGAAATTGATAAGAAAAAGCGAGGTCGTCGTTGGTCCAAGCGAGCAACTGACAGACTGGCCACGGTTACAGCTTTATGTATAATACTAACATAAACAATAAATACAGGGAAACAAGGGAAAGAATTTGCTTAAAATACTCACGCAATATATTGTAAATTGGGCGGAAAGTAGGGATTAAAATATCTTAACCCTAGGTTCCCTAAATCGAATTTGTTACAAGATTTTCCATTAAGAATTACAAGTTAATAGTGAATGAGTCCGTCGTGATCCGGTACAGGGGTGAATGTAAACGCAACAGTTCTCTCGAGTGAAATTTTATAACTTATATTTATTTAACTGTAAAGATAGAAGTAGTAAGTGAAGATAAAATTGTTTAAGAAAGTCAAGATTTAGAGCATCGCATCATTGATTATGATACAAAATCTAGAGGATTAAAATAGCCCAATGGAAACTAAGTGCCTTAATATTAGGTTCCCAGGGTCCCTAGCTTGCTCTGGGGTACATCGTGAAATTAAAAAAGTACTCCTTGATCATACACTTTACGAGCACGCAATAATATTTTTTAAGATAAATGACATCTCAATCAATGTTTTGCTAATTTGACGTTTAGACATTGATAAACGACAAGACACGTTTTATTCTCAAATAACGATGTTTTTACTTCATGTGCCAAAAATATGTGGACTTACTGAAGAAATTTAATATTTATTTTGAATAGAAAAATATTATATATTATAAATGAAACACTTTTAAACGGATTAATCGCGTATATTGAATGGTAAACATTTTTGGGGAACCCGACGTTTCGAACACTTTACAGTAGTCCGTGGTGACGGGTAGACTAGAATATTATATATTTTTTTAAATTACAATATTGTTTACAGTTTTGTTTCAAAAGGGGAAACGGGACCCTACTCTAACACTTTGCCCTACCGTCCGTCTATCACCCTATCAGTTAACAGGCTATTCTCTTAAAATTTCCACAATTGTATATTTCTGTTGTATAAAAAATAACTTTTATGGTAGCTCTAATACAATAAACGTGAATTGTGTCGTTTTTATAGATAAAATGCATCGAAACTCTTCATGTGCGAGTCCTGCCTACTAAAAAACAGGCAAAGTTCAGTCAGTTTTTTTTTTTTGATTTTTGAATTTGAATTAAAACCTATAAATGCAAAACAATATAAATGAAAGTTAAATATATACTGGCTGTTGTGAATTAGTTTGATCTATTAATATAGTCCAAGGACTATATGATTCCACTCTTGTAAAGCTTTCTTTGTACTTCTTCCAAGTGAGCGAGTCTCACTTCCGGTTTCTGTGCCGGATGTTTATCTATCGTTTCCGGTTGCTATGTCCTTGGCACTCGTCGATTTTCATTTTGTTCACAGTTAAAGCTAATAAAGTAAATTCTTATTAGTTTTAACAGATTGATCAGCTTGAGCATTAAAGTTTATGCTAAAATATGAACAAGAAGAATGCAAGAGAGATTCTAAAAGTTGTTATGTGATGCTCAAGAAAGTTTAGACTTGGAAGAGGGTGTATAAATGATATTTTACCTCGGCATGCTCACGGAAAAAAATGCCGTAAACCAAAAATTATACTGTGTTTTTATAGATTTGAACAAGACATTTGACAGGCAGGTAAAAAATAAATTATGGGACACACTGCGCCGGTACAATATAAGCAGATTCTTGTTTTTTATATAACATAAACTCTTTTCTTATTCCAATGTTTTTTTCAGTCGAAAACAAAAAATAAACAAATGAACAAAATAAGATCACCATTATTTTATGTACAAGAAAGAATGCGATCTTAAAAGTAAATTAGCGATCCCTACATTTCGAAATGGAATAACTCGAGGCGCCGAGAGACACATTCGGATTAATTAAAGACGTATAGCCGCGCTGTAATCCCTCTAGTAGAAAATTACATTACCCACCAGCACCAGCCCAACGTTGTTCTTTAATCTTGGAATTGTTCCATTGCAATTTTTTGTTGACATTTGTACCTCAAAGGCACAGTCGTGTGACTGTAAGTGTAGGAGGTTCTAGGTTCAATCCAAACTCGAAATATTTAATATTTTCATTTTCTCGCCCAGATAACGAAGCAAAAGGCGATGTTGTGGTCCGCCATTTAACCCAGAGTCTTTATGCCTGTATATAGAAGGACTCTATATGCGGGATGAATCGTAAACCTAAAAAAAATATCCAAAATAACCCAATTTCTTTGTCATTTTAAGTATAGTGTTGGAACTCAACGCCGGATTTTGTCTAGCAGAGTAAGGAAATTAATAAATTAATGTAATCAGTCCTAAAAATAAAATTGTCTCAATGCGCCATTACGTCCACCCGTTTATGTTTAATAAGTAGAGGACAGAAGAATTGTTACAAATATGTACCTATGTTGAAGTTATTTTTTTTTTATTATTTCAGCTGTATCCTGCAAGGCATAGCTTATTCCATAGAAGAAATCTGGTAAACTAGTGTTAAGATACATTGTTCATAGTAACATAATTTCGTTCTGATTTTTTATGGATGCATTGTGTGTTGGTTAACGAAACCTAATGGCGTGCTTTGCCTGATCACAAGAATAAGGAAATTAAAATATTATGCCATTCCCTATGTGTTTCCAAATTAGCACTGCGAGTTAAGAGTTGGAACTCAATATCAAAATTGCTTAGGCACCAGTGCGAGAAAAATAAAAAAAAATATTTTTACTATTTTTTAAAGTTACAGAAAAAAATAATTCAAAAAAAATATATATTGCCTCAGATGAGAATCGAAACTAACATCTATCATGTTTACAAATAAATAAAGATAAAACATTTTTAATAATATTCATAATGTAAAATCAAAAGTACAAGGCTAATGCTCATCTTTTCTCGTACAAGTTTGAGTCAACTCAAGTTCCTTTCAACGCTTGTTAATTGAAAGATTGTATCTAAATAAGAGCTCACTGTAATAACAGCACTTCATATATTAAATAAACTTGCTTTACTCCTGTGATATCATCTTTCGCTGTACAAATATTGTATATCGTTAAATATTTCTTAGTAATTATTGGTAGTAAAATTATAGCCGTAGGATATGTTTGTGTGCTTTAAATTTTATATTTTAAACCGATATTGATGGGTAGTATACATAATTATATTTATTTTTCCTTTGCGCTGTATCCTGCGCATATCAGTGCAGGCAGAAGAAACCTGGGAACCTAGTTTTAAGACACTACATTCCCATTCTTGAGGCATTAATTATTAGTTGGTGGTAATCAGCGCTGTGCGTTACCTCATTACCGATGTGAGACATTTTATTTTCTAAATTGGTATCCTCCATGATTGGTTATAATTTTTACTGCCATAATTTACTTTTTGATAACAGTTATGTTTAAATTTTAACGTTCCATAGTCTTGGTTGGTAAATTGTTGCATTTATCTTGAAATTATTCTGGTTTAGCGATAGATACATATATTCTGATTATTCTGGTGTGGATTTATGGATTCAATATCACTCAGAAAACTATTTATGATGGGACTACTCGTATATATATTTCCGTTACGTTTAATTTATACAAACTCGATAGACAAGCGCGGTATTGAGGTTCACGACTCATCACAATGGTGAAAATATTTCCTTCTACTGCTGCTGCCTTTTAGCTAAATTACAATGACTCTAAATATGTGGTCGTTGTCAAAGAACGAGAAAATATTACTGAGAAATTCAAATTCAAATTTAATAATTTGGGACCCATAAAATTTAGTATACAATTAACAAAACATGGGCATAAAATCAATAAAATAATATTTAAATAGAAAATAAATAATTCATTACTTCAAGTAGAATCGAATGCACAAGCATTGAATTTACAGAAACACGTTGTACCGTTGCGCCACGATAACCTCACACGACGATCATAAAATATTATTAACATTATTTAATCAGAAGGATATAATTATAGGCTTTTTGGGACATAACGGATATGAAGCTTATAATTTCGTCTGTTTGCGCTTTTACTTGTATATACAAATATAGTATAGGAGGCAGATGAGTTTATTATTGAGTTACGGTCGCCCTCTCCTCTGTCTGGGGTGGCGGGAAATACGTATACAGTAACCTATACGTTCTTTAATTTACATTATAATTGTTATTTAGGGGTGAATGGTTTAGATTGATTCTGGATTTTATTGCCAGTACTTGATTGATTGATTGATCTTTTTTCCTTTTTTTTTCATGTAATATCACTTCCTCTAGGCCGTCCTCTACGAAATTCTAATTAATTTTCGAAATATTGTATATTTATTTGGTGGAATCTTGGTCGCGCTTGACTTTGATGCCGTAGCGAAAAAATGAAAATATGAAAACTTTCATTACCTCAAGCGGAGATCGAACCTACAACCTATCGAGTTTACAGTCGTACACTTGCATCATTAAAGGCCTCTATATTATTCGTCTCATATTATTAAGTAAAACAGTTGTCTCTTAGACTATATTTACATGGTTAGCACAAGTATTAACGTTATACATATTACCGATCAAAGTAAATTGAGTGGAATTATGTATTAGATCGAACCTTTAAAGGTAATAACGCGTGAAAATTATAAGGCCTCTAAGGAATATCGATGGTCGCGTCTCAAAACATACTTAATGCTGAATATAAATACGTTTTACAAAACTGGTAGTTTTGTAGGTGTCTGTTTTATTAAGGAGTATTACTTTACAAATATTTTAGACAAAAAAGATAGAGAGAAAATAGAATATATGTAAATACATGTGAGGCCTGTCGTGATTCAGGGCTATATGCGTGCGACTGTAATCGCAAAAGGTTGTAAGTTCTATCCCTACTCGAGGAAATGAAACTTTTGAAGGGGCAAAAGCACGGCGTTGGATTCCGCCACTTCGACGGAATAGGTTCATTCGGTGGAAAATGGAGAATAGAAGTGTCGTAATTTAAATAGTAATAAATGTTCTCATGTTATGTGCAGGGTAAAGGCACAGCTAAAAAGTAAAAGGACGTTTTTGAAAGCTTATAATGGCATAATGGGATCAGATACAGGTCTGATTTTAAACTTGATGATTTGTTGTCTGCTCTGGGATATGATAATATTTATTTTATTTCATTTCCCAGCTTTTTATAGTCAGAGCGCGGTGTTAAACTCCAACACTCACTACATAACGTGTCGAAAATTCGACTGTGTGGAGAAAACAGAGTTTCTTTACACTAAATTCATTCTGTCTTGTGTATCAATACGTGTACCTATAATCAAGCATATCTAAAATATATGCAATTTTTTTTCACCTTCACTCTGTATCCCGATATATCTGAAAACTTGTTAATTATCTTTTCGTTCCCATAAAGACACTTCTATTTCTGAATTTCCGCGGAAATCCAGTACAGAAACACAACATCGCACTTAACCTCGTTACTAGAACGAGGAAATAAAAAAAATATTCAATAATATTATACTGGTCTTTATTAAACAAAAAATGAAAATCTATAATAAATATTATACGAATCTATATCCATATCTTTTCGCAGAAAATAAAACATGAAAGTATAGTTTGATCCGAGTTTTGAATTTAAATTGAAATTCGATATAACAAAAACTTGCCGGTGGGTCGCGGCTAAGTAAATTTCCGCACCGGAAGTGGTTCCCATTTGGCGGGAGAGTACTTCCATTATTCCATATATTTTTGTGTTGCGGTGTTGTTCTACCGTTGTGTTTCGCGTTCCTTTTTATTTCCGCTTTGCCTCTTCGTTTTGTATGACAATGCTAATGTTGGGTTTCATTGTATCTGAAACTGTAATTGATTTTTGCATGTCGTTGTAATAGATACAAAGATCACATGTTTCAATAGTATTTTTTTTTATTGTGCTAATTTTTTTGTTAGCTTCACGCTTTATCTCGCACATACAAGGTAAGCAATTTCTCTTCCTCATGTAACACTGAGCTTTTGAGGCGTTGAGTATTGAGTGACGGAACTTAATTTCACCTGTCGCTTTGACGACAGGCAACTAATAATTACTTATAATTATAATAAATAATTATTACTACTATAATTAAATTACATGTTAAGTAAGTTAGATAAAGATTAACGTTTAAGATTATATAAATTTTGTGCACAAACAAATGTAGCAAATATTTTCTTTTCTTTTTTTTTTTTTTTCTTTTTTTTTCAGCTTCACGCTGTATCCCGCACTAGGCAGGGTAGGCAGAGGGAACGGAAGTGAAACCTAGTGTTAAGACACTCCGTTCCACTTCCGTTCCCCACTTTCCGCCGAATATGAGGCATTGCGTGTTGAGTGGCGGAACTCAACGCCGCGCTTTGCCTTATTACCAGAGCGAAGAAATGAAATATTAAATATTTAAATTGAAAATATTAAATATTTCATTTCCTCGACTGGAGATCGAACCCAGAACCTGTCGGTTACAGTCACACTCTTGTGCCGCTGCGCCACGACAGGTCTCAAATATAATATATATATATATATATATATATATATATATATATATATATATATATATATATATATATATATATATATATATATATATATATATATATATATATATATATATATATATATATATATATATATATATATATATATATATATATATATATATATATATATATATATATATATATATATATATATATATATATATATATATATATATATATATATATATATATATATATATATATATATATATATATATATATATATATATATATATATATATATATATATATATATATATATATAATACGGGTCAGTGTTCATATAAAATAAATAAGAAAAAAAATGGTAACATATTATTAATTACACAATATTGATTTTTAAAATATTTGTCTCAGAACAAAGTATCCTACTAACTATTTTATTGAATTGGCTAAAACTTTGATTTGCAATGTACTTATTTGTTTTTAAAATGAAAGTGTTATTAGAAAATGAAAGTAATGCCGATTAGGAAATTAATAATTATGTCCTTCAAACGGGTAAATCCGAGAGCGGGTCGCTAGTCAATAAACAAAATAATTATAAATACAAGAAGATAAGCATGATTTTTATTTAAAATTCACATCTAATATTGTAATAGTGCCAATAAAACTTATTGTGAAATATAATAAATTTCATTTAATATATTTAAATATTGTACAGCGAGCGTGCATGTAGTCTCTCAGTAAAATAAAACACAACAAATTGGCATCGAACTCACGACTATTGTATCAACAATTGGGGCACGAAAGTGATGGCTGTGGTTTCAAATCCCATTTAAGAGAGTTAAATATTATATATTTTTGATTTTTTGAGTTACGCCTCAACGAATTGCCTCAAGAATTCAGCGGAAAATTAGCCAAGGAAATATCTTAATAGGTTCAGAGAGTCTTAACATTAAGCTCCCGGGTTCCCTCTATGTATCATGCAACAGTGGAAAGCTAAAAAAAATAATTAACCAAAAAACTAATTGAAATGATTGACAAAAATGATATTTTCACGTTTCATCGTAATAGAATCTATATATCAATGGCTCGGATACCACCACTGTCCGGCTTATTTCACTCGAGCAATAACTGTCGCAAAGCTTCCAAACGATTTGCCAAACACCGAATTGGACGATTAAAATTGGGGAAACGGAAGCATGAGATCGAAATGAAATATGAATATTATGATACTAGGGATATACTCGAAAATAGATGCTTATTTACGTATAGGATGATACGTGATATATATGTGAGTGGTAGAATTGGTAGGATGTTGTTAAATATAATTTCTGTTTCTGTTGTACTATATACATCACGGCGTTGAGCTCCGACATGTCATTGAACAGTTTGAAAATAAGTATTATCATTTTAAAATAAGCCACATGTTCTCATCTAGCTACGTCGTAATTCTTATAAAATTGTTGCAACTGATTTACGTTGCTAGCATCTCTAGGGAATTTTTTACAAATTTCCACTACACATATTATCATTTCTCAATAGACAATCGAAAACTATTTTTTAAATATTTTTGTAATTAATTTTGTTTGATAAAGTGGTCATAAAAAGATCTCTGGAAAACAAAAAATATAGGAATATTACATGATTATCGTAAGTAGCCTTAAATATAAGCCCAGAGAAGATAGATTGGACAACTGGAAGCTGAAATACAAAGTGTTTCTTATACCTAATGCCTGTTATTCCAAACTAATATACTCTAATTTATATTTTGCTTTACGCTGTACCCCGCATATTTAAGTATAGACAGAGGGAAATTGAGATCTTAATGTTTAAACATTCCATCCCCATTTTATTTTTTATTTTCTGCCGAATAAGACAATTCCGCGTTGGAGAGTAGAGAAACTCAACCTTGCTACCGAAAAAATATTAAATATTACATTTCCTCGATTGGCGATCGAACCCACAACCCCCTTGCACTATATAGGCCTCTAGCATAATTTAAATTCCCAAATACTCTGATCAAAATTTCACCGCAATAACCCCCTACGTTTGTAATATATGGTCAAACAATAAGCCTCGGATACCGCAGCGTCGTTCCATTCACCCTCTGTGCCAATAGCTGTCGCCGGATTCCACACGATTTGCCAAACGTTGAATTTAGTTCTGAAAGCTGGGAAGATTACTATTCTACCTATTTACTAGTTTCATTTCATGAGGCCAGCCAGTGTCTGACTGTAACTTAAACGATTGTGGGCTCGATTCTTATTCGTGGGATGGTTATGTTTAATTTGTTTTTAATTCTCCGTTTTCGTAGATAATGCGTAGCGTTAAGCTCCGTTAATCAACACGCAATGCCTTTAATTGGCGGAAAGTGGGGAACGGAACGCAGTGTCTTAACACTAGGTTCCCATGTTCTGCCTACACTGCCTTGTGCGGGATACAGCGTGAAGCTGAGTGACTGAGTGATATATTTAAGTTGCACGCTGATGCCACACATAGCAGGGTAGCCAGAGGAAGTTTAGTGAGGAAACACCCCGTTTCACACCGATTGCATAGTTTTCTTCACTCACCCCGCACGCCGCGTATCGGACCGCCCGCCCCTGTCCCACTACAGCTACCGCCTTCAGTGCCGCCATGCTGTAGATCGCGCATTGAGTTTTCAGAAGCGATAAATTTTTTGAACGCAATCTCGCGGGAACTCTGTGATAGGTACTGCCTATGTGTTATTCTGGGCCTCTAATCAGTTCAGTAGTATTTGCTTGAAAAAGTAGCAAACATCCATACATACATACATACATACTCACAAACTTCGCATTTATGATATTAGTAGGATGAGTTCGTCGTCATAGTTTCACTCAACGATAGCTGTAAGTAGAATTGTTTAAGAAATGGATAAAAAAAAACATTAATTTGAATGTGACATTTTATTTTGACAACCTAATTTATAATTTCTTAGATATTGAAGATATTGTGTACATTTCAACGTTTCTTTTTCTTAGAAGAATAACGACCGATTGATTAAATTATTCAAGATTTTTTAAGAAACGACAAAGTGACTTTGATATATAAAAGATTTCAAGCCGTTTTAGTACTAAATTAAATCATTAGACGGTAAGTAGTTGTTTTTATGATTTTGTCTTGGGTTAAATATAGTAACTTTTTTCTCGCGGCTTCGATCTTCTAGTCTAAAAAAAAAGTATGTCTACACATACATCATAGTTATACTAACCACTACTGGCATCATAGTTATACTAAGATGCCAGTAGTTACACAGAGGCATTGAAAACGCGACCGGTTGTGAGTTCGATTCTAATTCAAGGCAATCCTTCGCTCTAGTAACGAAAGAAAGCAGAAGTTGAGTTCTGCAGAATTCAGCGAGAAGAGAGGAACGAAAATGTTCTTATGGTTACGGAGTATTTTAACACTAAATTTCCAAGTTGACTCTGCCCACCACGTTTTATGTAGGTGTGTACATTGCAAAGTAGGTAGAGGCCGCGTGAAGTTACAAAAAATATATATAACTGTATATATATATATATATATATATATATATATATATATATATATATATATATATATATATATATATATATATATATATATATATATATATATATATATATATATATATATATATAACTGTATGTGTCACACATACTAAGAAGTCCTTGTGAGTATGAACGGATATACAATCGATTATCGACTATTCAAATTAAAAAATAATGTTGTTTAGTTTCATGTTTCAATAATCTATGAGATTGCTGTCTTGAACTATTTTATTGTTATTTCTTCTCAAATAACTGTTATAATTTTCTTTATAATATTAACTTTGCAATTTTTTGTTCAATATATTTATTAGTAGCCTATTAACATAATTTTTGCCTAGCATTTAAAATTTTAAAACCTACTATTTTATTCCTACCTATTATTTTCTTTTCAAGTCGGTAAAAAGAACAAAAACAAAATAAAAAAAGCCGTCTTAATTATAAGTAGACAAGAAAAAATATAAGAAACAGCAAAGATTTAGGCACAAAACAAATGTATACGTAATAACGGCGGAAGTGCTCTCTGCTGCCAAATGGTAGATTTTACATCCGGCACCGGAAGTTTACTTAGCCGCCGGCGACCCACCTCGCTAAGGTTGTGTGTAGACGCATTGAATTTCAATTCATATTACATTCTTGCTGGTAATTACATGAAATGACTTTTTGTTTTGTATTTTACTCTATAATTATATTTTGGAAAAGTCTATACGAAACGTTGCAATATTTCCAAGATGTACATACAGATTTGAATCCCTCTGTGTATATATATTTTTATATAATATCTAATATTTTACTATCTTTATTGTAATGATTTAATAGTAGATTACTATATTAAATAAACGAGGCCTGTCGTGGCGCAGCGGCACAAGCGTGTGACTGTAACGACATGTTCTGGGTTCGAGAAGAGAGTTCTGGCCAAAGAAATGAAATATTAAATATTTTGAATTTAAATAATTAATGTTTTATTTCTTCGCTCTGGTAATAAGGCAAAGCGCGGCGTTGAGTTCCGCCACTCAACACGCAATGCCTCAAATTCGACGGAAAGTGGAGAACGGAAGTGGAACGAACGTTTAACACTAGGTTCCCGGGTTCCCTCTCCCTTGTGCGGGATACATCGTGTAGTAAAAAAAGCCATTTTTTTGCACTGCAGTCGCCCAATTGCCTTTTATTTTATTGAAAACATACATTTTTAAATTAGTTCATGTAATTACCGCCTGGTGTCTTTGTCCAAATACATCTTAAGGAGCCGATTCCAAGTGGTCTTTTCAGTCTAAAACTCGGTACGAGTAATAACTCCGAGAAGGAGGAAGTGTCATAATGGTAACGAAGAATTTTCATACTAGGTTCCCAGATTTCCTCTGCCTACCCTGCTATATGTGGGATTTAATGTGAAGCGTTAAAATATAAAGTGAACGCAAACATTCGTTTTTTATAGGAACCAGAGATAAATATATAGATTAAATTTATTGCTGGTTCCAATAAAGTTTTTTTGTTGCAAATTCAAAATAAAAATCACAAAGTCAATCCTTCAAATGGTTTCTAGAATCTTTGTTCTGGGTACGATTACCACTTGGAAAGATTGTATACTGGAAAAATTTCGAAATCGGACACTACGACGTTGTGACAGACTTCAATAAAAATATAAAAGAAAAATATAATTAAAACACAAACTAGTCGTCTCAAATTGGTAGGAATTGAGGACCGGAAGTGACTTAATAGGAACGGTGTGTAAAATTTTTTTTTACCTAGGTTCCCAAGTTCCCTCACCTTCCCTGCCATATACGGGATACAGAAAACTCGTAAATATAAAAACATTTTATTTTGACGTCTTGTAACCGCCCTACAGTCGTCGCGTGCGTCTTACAGTTAGAGTTAAGTGGGGCACTCACAAATCACACAATATTGACCTTTGATATATTTCATGAATCATGCTCGAATGGGATGTCATGCTATATTCTTTGTAGTATTGAAAATTATACTAATTTTCAAGATATTAGATTTTTATTATAATTAAATGACGTAGCGTGAGACAAATTTAGGCTTTAATTATTAAAAGTTTACTTTATTTTGTTCAGACGGAAGCTATAACTAAATTATATAAAGTAAAAAGGCTAAAAGTGGAGAATAGAGTGTCTTAACACTAGGTTCCCAAGTTCCCTCTGCCATATGAAGGATGTGGTGGAAAATAAAAAAATAAAAATAAATCATGAAAATATATATACAATTACGAATTATTTCAGGGACAGCTTCTATAACGAATGGAATAGAATACCTTACTTTACCTTAAACAATGAGGCATGAAAAACATATAGTCATCCGGATCATTCTGTAAATCGTGTGTGAATTTGATGAAAGTTATTGAATCCGATCCTAAATGTCCCTGGTAATATATAACGACAAGCTTAACTTCTTTTGCGTGGAGTCCAAGAGTTAAATTCAATTTAGCTTTTCCAATAGAAATTTCGGGAAATCTTCCGTTAGTTTACTTCCATGTTTTTTTTTTTCCAGCTTACACATTTGTTGTTACATATCCGTTCTTTAACTTCAGGCAAATTTAATCATTAGGTGCTGTGAGATAAAAATCAACATCACGCTTCTCGTCTCGTTACCAATGAAATGAAAATATTTTTAATAATTGTATAAAAAATTGTTTCATAAACCGTAAGTGGAAATTGAACGAACAATAAACCCTTCCACTTGCATCATTATCGTATAAGATTTTACTTATTTTACCCTTTTTTTCAGTATCAAGTTATGTTTTGCAGTATCTAGCGCAACTAAACGCCGTCAAAATATTAATACATAACAATATTTATTACAAAAACTGTAGGTACATAATATAACGATTTTCACGTTTTAAAGAACGGCAAAAACAAGTGCGCTCACCAGAAGAAGCCGCCGTAAGCCAGTTCGCAGGGAAGCAAATGATCATTTGAACAACTTTTTTCATTATCTCCGACAACTCAAATACTTTTATAGCGTAGTCCTATTTCGTTTTTGTTACTTTTTTTTTGGTTGGACTTTCTCGGATGGACTCTCAGAGGTATAATTTAGCTATATTTTTAGCTGGTACATTTTATAAATTACTATGAAGCTGTTTGGTGGGTTTTAATTTAAGTATATAACCTTTCTTTTTTTCTGTTAACGCTTTATCCCAGATGGAACTTAATTTTGAAACAGTCCGTTCCCAAAATGTCCGTGTGTGTTCCCAAAATGTTCTCAAAATTCCTAAAATGGGTGGGGAGTGGCGATGTGGAATACAGCGCCGTCGCCGCACTTATGTCTTGTTACCATTTGCACAAAATGAACACAAATTATCTATCAATAAGAATCGAACCCACAACCTCAACTTTATACTTTGTAGGCTCACCACTACGATCCCTGTCTTGTCTTGTGAGTATACAAAAAATCTTATTATAAGTTTTTATATACTATCTCTTTCAGTTTAATAATAAAAGTGATCACAGAATTCTCCCTGAACCGATCCGACTCACACTTGACTGACTTTTTTTTTAATTTCAGCACCCTCTCCCTTACATGTTTTCAGTGACCTGAACAAAGATAAAGCGAAAAACAGCCTCCGACCAACCAATTTTACATCTTGTTAACTATACCTTTTACCTTTTACCGAGCTATTTGACCGTTCCTTATAAACGAGCTAAGTTACTTAGTCCGAGTTGTTTTCGAGTATAAATGTTTCAGTAACGCCGGTTATAAAAGTATGCCGGGTTAATTGTTGCCTTTCCTTTCTGAGCCAAGAACGGTGAAGTGGGAAATTTGGGAATTTCAATTTTGTGCTTTAAATTTCTTATGTGTGTTGACTCTAAGGTTTTCTATTGTAGTCACAGGTTCTATGAGGCAGAGATCCTCGTATTGAAACATTAAAAAAATATATATTTTTCTTATGTAAAGAAATCTATGTGCATTAAGTTGTTTGATCTGTATGTGTATTTGTATGTAGCACCTGATTCTGAATTATTGAATCTGACTGATTGAGGTATGAGTGTGGTTTTTTTTAAAATCGAAAACCTTGCGTAGGTTCTTAGTAAAGATTTATGTAAATCGGTCTATTAGTTAAAGTGCTACAAGTTTTTTGCCGAGAAATAAGGTGGTGTCGTTTTTTAAAATTTCAAATGTTGTTTATTTTGTCAAATAAACTTTGTGGTAACAAGCGGATTTTTTTAGTTCGATCTGATCTTACTAAACTTAAATTTAAAAAGCGTATAAAAATTTTGAACGAAGCAGGATTTGAACCCGCGCCTCTGGAAAACCGTTCCAGCGCTCTGACCAATTAACCTTGAACGAATGGCTTAGTTGGTCAGAGCGCTGGAACGGTTTTCCAGAGGCGCGGGTTCAAATCCTGCTTCGTTCAAAATTTTTATACGCTTTTTAAATTTATGTTTAGTATTTTCTGTCCTAAGTGTGGAATAACACTTTAAAACATAGTAAAAATATCGATCTGATCTTGTTTCATTTAGTTCCAGATTTTAATAAGAAATCTATACTAGATTACCTACACTCTATGTTCCCTCCGCGTACCCTGCTGTAAGCGAAATGTCACGTGATCCTTTAGAAATTTTCACTTTACCCAAAATAGAAGTTGAAAACATTTAATTTTTAAATATTCTTATCTATATTTTACCTTTTTGATTTACGACTGTCGTATCCGCTTCAATTATTCTGGTTCAATAAAATATGGCGTGACCGGCGGATTCAATCCGTCTGACCAATTAACAGTGCGGTTTGTTACAACGTCGTTTCACAAGATAAGCTTATAATGAGATTTTTGGTTGAAAAATTGTTTTTTTATGTAAATTTTATTGATTTATTATATTGTAGTTTTATTAATTATATAATGGAATATTAGATATTAGGTTTTTGCGTAGTTTACTTCTCAAAATAATTAACGATTTATTAAATAATTGACCCCTAATGCAAAAAAAGGATGTTATATGGGTCGTATCTCCTGTTGAAGTCCCTTACTTATTAGTAGTAGTAGTTATTATCTTTTATAAAAACTTGAACTTAAGAGGATTTCAAGGATCTCACCAAGAAAAGAAAAGTAAGAAGGATTTTACGTGTGTACACATCTGATTGTAAACGTTACGATTGTGGATTTGACTAAAATAAACCATTTTAATTTCCTATCTCTGGTAAAAAGACAAAACAACGTCGTTAAGCTCAGCTTCAAAAACGCTCTTATCCCTGCTATATGGAAAAAAGCGTAAACTTAGAAAAATCAAATAAAAAACCACCATATATATACATATACGTACCGTACAATAAAAATCAACCGATATCGGCTTGTGGACGCCAGAACAAAACGTATCAGGATTAACACTATGTTGTTCTAAAACGCGATTCGATTCAGTTTTAAAAAAAAGGAAAAAATCCTGGACGGAATGGATCCTATAGAGTATTACGGTGATTGGTATTGGAGTATTATGTAGGGCTTATTTTTTGTTTCTATATACAGTATTTTGCAAAATTGGTAGCAGAATAAAAATTTTTGCTCAATTTATTTTTTCTAACCCCCGATGCAAACAGAGATTTGTTATAAACTTGACGTGTTTGTAAATGTGTATATTTGTGTGTCTGTCTGTAACATCATAGCTCCTTAGGATTATCCGATTTTGATAATATTTTTTTGTTGGAAAGGTGATTTAATGGAGAGTATATGTCGTGTCGTTTAGAGATCATCAGCACATTTATACTTGATGATAAACGCAAATAAATATTTTATGTTGTTTTTTCTTAATTTTCATTATTAATCGACTGTAAGGACACCTTTTTCCTTTATTTTACCTATTAAGGGTTCAACCCCCACTCGAGTAAATAAAATATTTGGTGTTTTAAATAGAGCAAAGCGCAGCGTTGTGTTCGGCCATTCAACATTCAATGCCTTTACGATACGACAGAAAGTAAATGGAAGTAAGTGAGTGTCTCAACAAGAACTCACGGAAAGTAAGTGGAAGTGTCTTAACAAGAACTCACTCTGTGCTGGATAGAGCGTAAAAGTTTAAAAAAGTTAATATGCCTTGTTCTTAAGCACACTTATATAAGCAGTAATTTAAACTAAAAGCATTGCTCTTTTGCTCTCTGATAACTTAATTCTTCTAAGTTTTGCTTACTTTGAAACCAATCTATCAAGTTTAGGTGGAACTTGTGTATGTCAATATCTTCCAGCCTGTGCAGTTGCTCATTAAAACTTCGCCGTGTTTGACTCATGTAAGTCATGTACAGTGAGCCTCTAAGATTAATCACCCTTAAACTTGGTATGTCGGTAGGTTTTTGTTTGTCAGTGCTTAGAAGTTCAAAGAGAATGTGTTTTTATAGTGCTTTCTTAAAATACTTTTCTCAGACTATTTTCGTTATTAAAATTACCAATAATTTGGTTAAGAGTTTACCAACAATACTTTATAATTTTTTTATTATATACCAGTCCAGATGCCGGTCAAAAAGACAAAGTGCGGTGTTAAGCTCTGTATCTGTACCTATAACGCAGTGCCTCCAGAATTCAGCGAAACGTTCCTAAGTTAGCGGAAGTTCCTAATGGGAATGTAGGGTTTTAATACTAGGTCCTGCTAGCTACGGCTGGTTCCCTTTGCGTATCTTGCTATATGCGAGATATAGAAAGGAATTGTATACAAAAAATATTATTTACAATTTCACTAGGAAGCAAATTAATTCTATAACCAAAATTAAACATTTAATTAATCCTAAGCGCTGCGTTGAGTTCCGCCACTCAACACGCAATCCCTCAAATTCGGCGGAAAGTGGGGAACGGAAGTGGAACGGAGTGTCTTAACACTAGGTTCCCGGGTTCCCTCTGCCTAGCCTGCCTAGTGCGGGATACAGCGTGAAGCTAAAAAAAAATCCTAAAACGAAACTCAATGATACAACAACCGTACACATTATTTGTTTCTGAGATTGGACCACTGTAATGTAGGTAATACTTTTATGTAATCGCAAAACTTAATTTTACCTTTAAAGTACTCCAATTTCCGCCTAATTCATAAGACAAAGTGTGTTATGTTTTATTTAATTTAAAGTAAATCTTAATTTTAAAGGTGATTATGATATATGAGACTTGTGCCGAATATTGTACATATAGTAAAACGTACTTGTAAAGCGGGGATCACGTAAGCTCGATAGTTTGCGACATAGTTTTTGATAATTTCCAAACTATTATGAAGTACGTACCAAACCGCTACTTTGCGGTGAGAGAAACGTGCGAGGTGCTATGCAAAATTTTCACCATACGAACTTATGTTAAATGGGAAGTAAAGTTACATTTTATGTGTATGAATTTACAAATGCTGATTTTGTCGTTTTTACCTTTTTCTCTTCTTACTTCGTTTTAGAACCTTTAAGGTCCCGTATTTCTAAAAAAAAAAACGGAAACTTTGTAAAACCACTTTAGTGTCTGATAATTCGTCTCTAAATACCATTTGTCACTAGATCGTGAAGCAGCATCAAGATGAAATTATAATTAAATATTCAGGTCTACGGTCCCTTGCAGCGCAGAAAGAAATAAGTTTCTAAGGCAACGCCTTTAAAAGATCACCGCGTAATTAAAGCCTATAGGGTTCCCTTCTCGCGAACAGTAAGTACAGTTATAAATCTGGTGAAAAATGGTTTTGATACAGATGGAGAAAAAAGTGATCTTTATAGGATACTGAGGGCTGTTTTGCTTTTTAAAGAAACGAAATCCTAAGAACCAGACTAGTCAAAAAAAAGATAAAATAACTGTCATTGACACACACAACCTTGATTTTATATTTACATAAACAAGCCTAAATGTTTATTGGGAGATATATCATTTTATTAATATGTAAACACTATATTTTTTAGTATATTTGCCGTGTGATCCCGGCTTAGAATAGGATCACCCTGGTACTGATGGTGTCGTAAGAGGCGACTAAAGTGCGTGTGGTAGAGTCATGTTGCCAGCAATGGCAACACATATGGGTATACTCGACCGGATTGTTACCACCCCCGGCATTTAAGACCGGTGTTAAGTAGTGGCTTTGGCCACTGCGTTTCGCATTAGGTAATGCCGGGCCCCGGTGCCCATCCACCTTAAAAGACGGCAACGCTCCTGTAGCTCCTCTGGAGTTACTCGGGGCTGTGGGCGACGATGATCACTTACCATCTGGTGACCCGTACGCCGTCGTTGCCGTCTATTCCATACAAAAAAAAATATGTATTAAAATTTAGCTCCGTACAATATTTGTAAGTAAATATAATCCATATGATTTGACGTTTCTTTTGCCCACCGTGCTATATGTCTCAAAAAAAATGAGTTTGCATCTCAGTGTTTTAACATCGAAAAACTTTTAATGAATATAAAAACGAATAAACAAAAAAGATTAATTTATTTCATTACTTAAAATGAGATATCTGGCTCACCAGGTATACAAATATATGGTGACGTAGTAACAAGGATCTTTGTCTGTACCAAACGCTGTCGTATCAAAGAATAATTAATTCTCAATATTTATGTTTCTATAATTATAAAGAGAAGTTTGCTTATTTGTATGGCGTTGCGGTTGAAAAAAAAATGTTTTTTAACTGAAATTTATCGATAAAAGCTATATATTGCATCCCGTTTATTGCTTCAGTGTAGCCTTAAGGGCGAAACCGCACGTGCTACGTGTAATATATTTAAATTTGACAAACAAGTCTGAGGCAGTAACTTTAGTGAACCGGTGGTAAATTGTTTGACGTTCAAAAAATTAAGCCACCAAAAACACCAAAAATAAAAAATAAAAATATTTCTTTAGATCATGAGATCTAAATGATTAGAATTACTTAAATACACTATAAATACAGTAGTAATAACTTCACGGTGTAAAGCAAAATAGGCAAAGTAAACATAATGTTGAGGGATTCCGTTGCCCACGCAATATCTAATATTAAGTGTTGAGTGACGGAACTCAACACCGCGCTTAATCTGATATTTATAACCAGGGCATGAAAATAAAAATTATTTTTCCCCCAACTCCGAATCAAACCCACAACTGTTGCGTTAGCAATTACCCACTGTGCATTAAGCGATGGCTTCGTGAAAAATAAAATTGAATTTATATCTTAATATTTCAATATCGTAGACTTTTAATGAAAGTGCTCAATAAAATTCTCGCATTTTAGAGAGCTTTCTAAATATACTTCACGCAGTCAAGTACGCAAAAAATCTTATTTTTTCTTATAAAATATATATACTTATACTGTGTATTATTCAAATTTAGTTAACATTTTAGAAATATATATTGAAATATTGATTAGGGTGTGAGGCCTGCCGTGACGCGGCACAAGCTTGTCACTGTAAACGATAGGTTGTGGGTTCGATCCCCACTCGGTGAAATGAAATGTTTCATATTTTCAATTTAAATGTTAACTATGTTCATTTCTTCGCTCCAGTAAAAAGGCAAATCGCGGCGTTGAGTTCCACTACTCAACACGAAATGCCTCAAATTCGGTGGAAAGTTGAGATCGAAAGGGAGTGTCTTACCACTAGGTTCCCAATTACCCTCTGTCTACCCAGCCAAGTGCGGGATACAGTATGAAGTTGAGAGAGAGAGATCCTTTGCCCTCTATTTTTTTACTTGGACTTCAAGATGTAGAATATAAATTCCCACAATCTCTCGTTGTTGTACGTATTTTAAGATTTTTTGACCTTACATGACTTTATCAATCTAGGGATAACGAATATAGCCCTGATAAAAAGTTAATAAAATAATATAATAATATGAAAAATAAGTACTGTTGTGGCGCACAAGTTGTAGATTCAATTCTCACACGAGGAAAAGAAATATTTTATATTTTATTGACATATTTAAAGTGAGTTCTACACTGAGGAAACTATCTAAAGGTTCTGAACAACTAAGAGATTAAGAGGTCGCGGGATTTTTCGTAACTATCAGGGAAACGATTATATCGACATTTATGGGTTGCTGGGCAGTCCCCTCATGTGAAAGCACTCAGTCTGACTGCTCTCAGTGGTTGCGAACTCGAGTTATGAAGCTTGAAGGAGGTTTTATTGTTGCAAAAAAAAAACTACCACGGAAACGGTCAGTTTTGGTATCTGTTCAAAGTATAGCTTCTCCGCATGCGAAATATGTGGGTCTGTCGAAACTCATTGGTTGCATTCAAGAGTTATGATGCTCTATAATCACAACCATATTGTTATAGTTAAAAGAAGGACAGAAATGATCAGTTTTGACATCGATTCGAAGATTTATATCCCTATAAGTGAAACAAGTTGGTCTGGCGGCTCTGAGTGGATGCATATGAGACAATATGGGACCTTTTCAAGTGGTTGTCGACTGCTGGGAGATCTATCTTTTATTAATTTATAAAAAAACAAAGATTAGGAACTTCTCATGGGGAGCTAATAGACCAGCGGAATTATAACTTTGGTGCTGCATCATTATTTTCTTAGTTTCATGAGTATTATTTATTAACATATAAAACTTGATGATCAGTAAAATCTAATGTGGAATTCTAATGGATGAGCTAGTGATATAGCACCATTACCAAAGTAATTCAGTCTGATGAATATTATTGATCGACATACAAAACTCGAGAGTCTGGAATATCTTATATGGAATTCTAATGGACCAGCTAAACTATATGAAATTGTGATACATTCCTTTAACAATAATTATCCAAAAATATTCATATTTTTGAAGAATTTATAAAAGTCGAGGATTAGGAACTCTAATGGATTCATCATTTATAAAATCATTAATTTCGGAACAAAGTGAGGAAGAGTCTAAATTTACATCGTCTTGCCAATTTTGTTGGTCAGGATCTGTCGTCTATCTGGCTTCATGTGGAATCTGACGATCGACGTGTCGGAGTCTACGCAAGCCTATACAGGTCCTGCAGTGGTAATGTGAGTCGACATGCACCATCAATTATTATATAAATTAATCCCTACCTGTGTGGCATATATTTATCCTTGCTATGACGATAGATTGTCCCAATTGGTTGAGTCGCCTATCCTGGATGTGAACAACCACATCGTCTCCTTATTGGACTCTCTGCTGATTTAATTTCCGAAACAGGTTGGTGTCGATGCCCCTCTGACCGATGGTATGAAGTGAAGGAGCAGCTCGTGCCACAATCGACTGAAGGCCTTTCGTCATGTTCAGACTAACAGCCAGGCCCTCTTGCTTACTTTCAATAGCCGCAGCCCAACCAGCCAATCAGCCTGTTGATTAGGTAAATCAGAAGATCACCAGTTAAGTGACCCTAGAGAAACCCATAATGTCGATTGTTAATCAATCGGTTAGCCGCTAGTATCTATAACTTTTGAGAGTAGGGAGGTGATAGTAATATGCCTGTAGTTAAAAAAATCTATCATGAAATAATTGGAGCCATCACCTTTTTTCGGGGTTGGGTGGATAAGAGCGATATTTTACGAGTCAGGGACTACGCCAAGTGAGTAAGAGTGTCGCAATAAACGCATAAACACCGGTGCTAGCTCAGGAGCATAGAAACATAGCACTAAAGGAAGAATGCCATTTGACCCAAAATTTCGTTGGTGCATGAGCCGAGTCAATTGGGATTATCCACAGCACCAAGAATCACAAGCTCTGCGGTGGGGATCTGAGAGATTGGATTGATTAATGATTTTATAGGTGATTAATCCATTAGAGTTCCATATTAAATATTCCTAACCCTGGAGTTTTATAAGTCCGTTAAAATTATGAATAGTTTTGGACAATTATTGTTCAAGAATTCTATCACAAATTCATTATAATTTAGCTGATCCATTAGAAATCCACATAAGATATTCCAGACTCTCGAGCTCTGTATGTCGATCAATAATATTCATCAGACTGAATTACTTTGTGTGAGAACATTAATTCATATACTTCAGCCGGTCCATTAAAATTCCACATTAGATGTTACTGAAGTTTTATAAGTCAATGAATAATACTCGTGAGACTAAACAAATTATGCTGCAGCTCCAAAGTTGTAATTCCGCTGGTCTATTAGAGCTTCGCATGAGATGTTACTAGTCTTCGATTTTTATATTTTTTTTATAAATAAATAAAATATAGATCTCACAGCGGTGAACATTCACTTGAATAGGTCCGCCCCTATTGTCTCATTTTTCATTCTTGTATTAGGTTTTCTTAACAAAAATACATCAAGTTTACAGCATAACAATTGTAAAATGCATCCACTCAGAGCCGGCAGACCAACTCGTTTCACTTGTGGGGACATTAATCTTCGATTCGGTGTTAAAACTGACCATTTCTCTTATTGTTTTTTTTTTCCACAACAATATGGTTGTGATTTTAGAGCATCATAACTCTTGAATAATAAGAATAACCTGAGTCTCGGCAGACCAACATATTTCGTATGCGGAGATGCTATACTTTGAATAGGTACCAAAATTGATCATTTCCGTGATCGTTTTTTTTTTTTCGCAACAATAAAGCTTCTTTCAAGCTCGATAACTCGAGTTCGCAACCACTGAGAGCAGGCAGACAGAGTGCATTCACATGAGAGGACTGCCCCGCAACCCATAAATGTCGATATGACCGTTTGTCGATCTCTTACTCTATAAGTCTTACGTTGTTATTTGGCTACGTCAAAATTCTTCTAAGCAACTACAAATTTATTTATTTCTAACGTTGCCTCCCAAATAATGCGGGACACGTGCAAAGGAATGAGGTGAGTGCTTGAAATCTTTGATTTAATAGCTTATATGTAAAAATAATATTCTAAGAATTGATATGTATTAATTAATAAATGACAAATTAAATAACAGAAGAATTTTTAAAATTATTACATTAAATGTCTATAACATTTAATGTAATAATTTTTAAAAGCCTGAAAATAAAACTAAAGACGGGGTGGTGTATAGAGGCTTATTAAAAATATATATATTTTTTGTAATTGCTACTATTAATCAAATCAAATGGTAGATTTTGTAAGCATTTTTTTACTGACTAAAATATAAAAATAGCTTGTAACATATTTTAAATAATAATAATGCATATCCTTATATTCATGCGGACAAAGTAGATGGTAACACCTAGTTGTGATATATAAACTGTAAAACTTTTAAAATTTACCTTTCTGAGCTTCACAAAATTCAACATATTTTACAATAATAGCCGGATTATCTAAAACGAAGAATTGTCTACGCCAAAATAAATGAAAAAATAATATTAGTTAACTCACAAAAACATCTTATTTTCTTACATCTAATTTTCAAACTACTTTACTATGTATTGGTTTTTTCTTCATTAAAAGGCGGCGTAAGGCAAACAACACCAATCATCTAGGCCACAGTTACGAGTATGTCGGTCGATAATCCCCACGGAATTGGTTTAGAGGTCCGCAATATTTCGCCAAATAAATACGCCCTCGTGCGTATAGTGAGCCTGGGATGCGACAAATAGGCTTAAAGATCGGTCTATGTGTAGGGTGACCATGTATGAAGTATAGATTTGAGATTATTATATGTATGTACTTTTATATGTTTAGTAATTATCATTATTTATTTTTATCTATATAATTATTTAATATCTATTCTTTTAACCCTGCCTATTGATATTTACTAATCTTTACGATTTACGATTGTCTGGCAGAGATCGTTAATTAGAGATAACACCGCTTTATTATTATCGAAACTGTCTTATTGGGAATAGAGGGTCTATTAACAATTGTTCCACAAAGATAAATGCAGTCAACTCAAGATGTAGGTTTAGTCATAAATTCATTTTCATACATTTTCCTAATAATATTTGTTCAAATAGACATACGCACATAAAACGTCAAATGGCTATAAAAATAATACCACCAAATCGGAAGGCAATTCTACTGAGAAAAGCCGACGAGAAACTTAAGAGTTGCTCTTTTTTATTATAAATAATACGATTTAATTATTACACAAACAGGCAGCTATTTTGCGTCATATTTTATAGATATTAATTTCATAGTTTATAGCCCGAAATCGTGAAAAGTATAATAAGCATTACTTTTTAGTGATTATTTGAGCAAATTTAGTATAAAACTAAATGTATAAAAAATTGAACGAAGCAAGATTTGATCCCGCGCCTCTTGGTAACCGTCCAAGCGCTCTGACCAACTAAGCCATTCCTTCTCACCAAGCTACGTCGAAATTCTTATAAGTTTGTTAAAATTTAGGTATTTATGTTTTTAGCATCTCTGTAGAGAGATTTTTACAAATTTCCGCTACCCAAAGACAATTCGGAAAGAAAAATAATAAATTTAAAGACGTTTGAAAATTTGAACGAAGTGGGTTCAAAACCCGCGCCTAATGGAAACTTTTTTAAAAAATTGTATACATACATTCATTAAGCACTCTATGCTGCGTAATTTCGGCTGTGTGCTATTTTTCATTAATTCTATAATGAAAGAATTTTATACAGTTTCATATAGTTTGTTTGTTTCAGTTGTACTGTTCATGCATTTTTATAATTTCATCTTTCTTTAGTCGTCCAGCTTCACTCCAGAATTAAACGAAAAATTTTATCATCTCAAACGAACATGTATTTTATAGTCCAACTTTTGTTCCAAAATAAATGTACGTTCTACAAATATCCCAAAATGTGGTCAATTCCTAACATATTCATAGGATATTTTGTCCTATATACCATCCGTTGTTACCCAAATATCTCAGTAACATATTTCGGGTATGAAGAACTAATATTCAAAACAATGTTACTATACAGATTCCTACATAAAGCTTATATGACATTTTACAGCTATAATTATTTAATGAAAGTTGATTATATTATAATCTTTTGATTTTTATTTGTATAATGAAATAAATTTATGTAATACCAGTCTTAGTGCATAAGCACAAGCGTGTGACTGTAAACACGACAAATATAGAATTCGATTTCCTCTCGAACAATTGAAATAGGTGGCGAGGCAAAGCGTATCGTTTTCCGCCACTCAACATGAAATGCCTTTGATATTAGGCAGTAACTGATGGGCAGAAGTATCCAATTCGAAACCGGATATTTCAACACCCACAAGTTCTCCACTTGCCTCTGCCTCTCTGGATACAGCATTAAACTAAAGAAAGTAAAAGGAAAAGGCAAGAAAATATTAATTCGTATTTTTATAAGAATTTAATGTCAACTGTAAGTAACTTTAACAAATGAAAGTAATATGACATATGAAGTTTGTACAGCCTTTTTAGATAAATGTACTATCAAATACAAAAAAATAAATTAATGCTTACCAGTACGTAGCTTTATATATACAAAATTTATAAAGATCATTAATAATATAATATTGTTACATTTCTTTTATGATTTGGATACCCTCTACCTACCTGGTAAGGGAAATCTGGTAGGATATACTTCTGTTTCCCATTTTATATTTCATAAATTATCTAACTTATGAAAATGTAGTGACTTACTACTATTTGCCCTCTTTTACTATAAATAAATCAAGACGATAGAAAAAAGAATTAAAGTAACATAAAATAAATGATTGTTTTATTTAATTTGGCCTACTAAAATCATTCTCAAAGTAGTTTTACATGGGTATAACGTCCAAACTAAACGTACTGGCACGCAACTATGATGAATGGCATGTACCTGTTCAAATTCTAACTGGATTTCAGACTGATGGCATGGTTTCCTCCTACTTCGTAACAATTGACCTGGACTTGATTGATTGATGAAGACTTTTGGGGAATTAAAAAAGCGTAGAAGCTGTTATGGCTTACTGAAAATTTGTATGAATGATATATCAATATCTGTCGTTTGTATCTTCACTCGTGGTTGACAAAACGTGGCGTTGAGATCCGTAACTCAATACGTAATGTCCCTAAATTGGACGGTTATTTTGAAAATGGAGGAACTAAGTACCTTGTTTTGTTTTTGTTTTTGTAGTGTAGATAACAGAGAATTGAAAAAAATAGCAGTTTAGACTATGGCTTATGGTTTTAAACTATGGACGAAATGAGCGAAAGTTGGCAGGACTGATTGTCTCGAAGATTAGATATATCCAAAAAGATTAGAAGTATTATGTTCAACTATGGGCTTTATATTGCCGATATTAGTAATCGATATAATCTGATGCTTTAATCATAATATTATCTTGTTTTTCTTTACTTTATCAGAAATAAGAAAATATAAAATATTGATATGGTATTTTTTCTAAATGGATGGAATGGATTCTGGATCTAGGAAAGATTATTTTTATTTTATTAAGGCTGTCGTAGCGCAGAGTAACAAGAGTGTGACCGTAATCGTTATCTTAATATTAGATAACCAAGCTCCTTCTGTCTGCCATGTTCGGGATACAGCTGATTTTTTTATGTTTAAACGAATTGAAACGATAATCGTAACACGTTGAATCAAAAATTTTCGAGCGCTACAAAGGCGTTATATTTAGAAATAAAATCCACATTAGCACAAGCGAAGGTCATATCCAAACAGGCTTTTAAAAAGTCAATACTTTCGTAGCAATGATATCGATCTGACATTTTATTCACGAAACAAAGTTTCAAGTTCGAGCAAAACTAATTAAGAAAAAACCTCCATTCACGGAGTTAAAAGCGTTTCGTTGGTAAATTAAATTGAAGTGACATTTCATTAACAATTTTTTTTTGATACGTCACGAGGACAAGCGTTTTGTGTAGTCGACTATTACGTTTTTTTAAATAGAAAAAAATATATTTAATTTTAATATAAATTATTTCTTCGTATGTTTTATTGGATGTCAGATACATGAAAGACACGAGTGGTGTTAAGATATAAACTCTTTTTTTTTTCATTTAGTTGACCGAGTTCAAATTGGAGGAGTACAAAATTAGCAGATGGCGAGGATGTCACGGGAAGTGCGAAAATGGAGAAGAACGTCTTTAATAGTTTGGGTATTTCAGGAGACTCAGTGGTAAAACAATAGCAAAAAACGTTCAGTTATAAAAGAGATAGTTACAAGCTTGGCCCCATTCGTTGAAATTTAATTTTTAATATTTTCAAATTAAATATTTAATGTTATCATTTCATTTCTTTTCTAACAAGGCAAAACGAAATTTTAAGTTTAACTACTCAACACGCAATTACTCAAATTGACGAATAGTTAAGAACGGAACGGAATGTCATAACACTACGTTCCCAAGTCTATACTGCTCTGCCACTTACGGAATACAGTGTGAAGCTGCAAGATACGTTTATAAAGCAAAAATGAGTGGTGTGATTGATTGATAGCCGTAGACTTAGTTGACCTTCAAAATCACAGTATTGATAATGTCGAAGCAAGGTCATGCAAAAGTAGATAGGCTCCGTTTTTTTTGACGACCGCACTAGGGATAAAGGTTGATAGATAAAAAAGTTTTATAGTATTTCAATATTAAAGGGAAAGTACATAAATATTTTAGTTTATTTATTTAGTTCATATAAGGTATTATCACTGTAAGTAGGCAATAACTGTATAGTTCGTTTATGGGCATCTGGTTCATACAAAAAAAAATATTCAGAAAATGCTTTTATTTGCTATAATCTAATTTTCCTAGGCTCTTATAAAATGAAGTGCTTTGTGATTTGAGTTTAGAATGTTTATATATATTTTTCGTCAAAAACTCTTTTTATTGATTCACGTTGTATGTAGGTATAAGAAACGTAAAGTACCTACGAATAATCCATTACTCATTTTAAAGTCATTGACTAGACAGGTTTAGTTCCGAGTCTCATAGCTGCGCTTTGCTTTAATATATTAATAAAAATAATACTAAAAATAGAAAAAAAAAACAAAATATAAAAAAAAAAACCTTTCATATATACATAATATAATATTTCTAAAAATATCACTATAGGAGATGTCACAACGCCCTCTCCCTCAGCCCTCTCATCGTGGACGGAATACCGACACGCACGGTGGCAATTTGTTCTTTTTGTGCGTGTTCAAGTAATTGTTAGTATTAATTCAACGCTATGTTATATAATGTTCATCACGCGATCCAAAAGCAGTTATTATACTAAATTTATTGTATAACCTACCTAAATATTTTTCAGCAATCGGTGATTGGTCGCAACATTTTCGACATTAATTCTGAGTGGATCGGTTGTAGGATGTTAATTTATTTTAATGTGCTACTATATTTATTTAATTTTGATAATATAATCATTTTTAATATTTAAACAGGAAAAGCTGTATCCAGCACATGACAGTATACCTAGTGTTAGGACACTCAGTTCTACTCCTGACTTTCCGTTGAGTGTCGGAACTCAACGCCGCACATTGCCTGACCAGAGCCAGAGTAAATATGAAATATTTTATTTCCTCTAGTGACCATTGAACTGACACCTGTCACATTTACATACCCCTGCGCCACGATAGGCTCAAACAATCATCACATCATTTCTGTCGTGTGACTGTGGTTTTGACTTAGAACAGGATCACCCTGGTACTGGTGGGAGAGTCACGCTGTCAGCAATGTCAATACTCATAGGCAGACTCGACCGAATCATTGCCACCCCTGGCGTTTAAAACCGGCGTTAAGTAGTGACTATGGCCAATGCGTTTCGCATTGTGTAATGCCGGGCCCCGGTGCCCATCCACCTTAAAGACCGGCAACGCTCCTGTAGCTCCTCTGGAGTTACTCGGGGTCGTGAGCGACAATGATCATTTTCCATCAGGTGACACGTATGCTCGTTTGCCGTCTTTTCCATAAAAAAGGTCTATTGAAAATTATTATCAATATCCATTACGTATACAGATAAAAACTTTTACACTACTATAATAAAATTAAAATGGACATAATAATGATCTAATTAATCTAAATATCCATATGTACTTAAAAGATATAAAGAAAACAACGGATCCTGTAATAATGTGTTTCATTATTAAGAATTCTTGAGATTTAAAGTAAATACTAACATGTCGTAATACGCTTAGCCTCGGCTTCAAGGGCTCGTAGACTACACTAATCACCTCTATAGCTTGAACTAGAAATAACGTCGTTCATAAAATTCAAGTCACTAAAAACCAATTCAAGTCACGCATAATGGATAACGTAATATTACTCTTATTAAATAAATACACTTCAATTCCTACTGATAAATACAACAAGTATTTTTTAACTGCACACTATATCTCATAGATAGCAGAGCGGCTGATAGAACCTGATATCTTAGTATTAACATATTCCGAATACGTTACAAGATACTTTCGTTTCTTATTTTTCGCCTAATTATTTTGTTATTGCGTAAAGAGTGATGGAACTTAAAGCCTTTTGCAAAATGAAAATGATCATATCCTCGAGTAAGATTCAAACCCATATAATCCGTCACATTTACATTCACATCTTTATGCTCCAAGCTACGACAGTCCTAAAGAAAAATAATATTAACTCAGCTCCACGTTGTATCCCACACATGGCCGGGTAGGTAGAGGGAACTTGGAAATCTAGTGTTAAGACACTCCGTTTCACTTCCGTTTCCCAATTTCCGCCAAATTTGAGGCATTGAGTTGAGTGGCGGGGCTCAACCCCGCGCTTTGCCTTATTACCAGAGTGAGAAAAAAAAAACAATAAATATTTAATTTCAAAATATTATTTCGTTTCCTCGAGTCGGATCCATAACCTGTCGTTTACAGTCACGCGGTTATGTCGCTGCGCCACGACAGTCACAACCTTATTAATTATCTTAAAAAATATTTTGACGTAAAATTTCAAAAGCCTCAGTTACACAGTTGAAAACAAGTAGCCCGTTCTATTAATTATTTCCAACATCACGCCTCGTAGAAGCTAGACAGAACAAATTTAATATTCAACTTGTATTGTAAACGCCCTCACAATTACTTTCTGCGTTTGGTCCATTTTCAATTAGCCTGTATCCTTTTACCCTCGTCAAGGAAAACTCCACATCTGGATTTTCAGTGTAGTTAATAAATACGATCTTTTATATGTATCTAAAGAAACAGGTGAATTGTATATAAAAGATTTGACTGTAGGAATACAATATAGTTTTTTGTTTTCTTTTGAACAAGACAAGCCAAATAAGTTGATAGCACATGATGATAAGTGATTGACCTTTGCCCACAACCCTGTGTAACGACAGAGGAGGTACTGATACGTTACAGGTCGTTTGACGGACATTATCGCACTTTTTGTAATATCCATTAACATATCGACCTGAAAACACCATTCCACGTTTTGTCTGTTATTTATGAAAAACAATATATAGTAATGTTTTTTTTCTTTAAAATATCACATCAGTTAGTAAATATAACATTTATACTTAGTGCCATTTTGTGACTTATTTACATTATTTTCTTGATATTTTGATTGGCAATCCTAGGTTTCAAGTTTCTTGAATTGTGGAAGTTAGAATATAACATCTATCATATTATATTAGTTAAGAATTCTAAAAACCGTGTTTTCACCAGAGCTAAGAAGTGAAAATATTAAATATATCTTTTTATTAATCAAACCCATAACTTACCGTATAATCCATATATGTACGTATGTACATAAATAGAAAGTTAACCGTTTTTTAAATAAGTTCACAATCATACATTTTGTTTTAAAAATTGCTTTTATAAATATTTTATAGCAGCAGCTATCACCGCTGACATTTTTTTAAGCTTTCCGAAAAATAGTTGCGTGCAGTTTGTAATAGGCCTACGTTAGTTATTTTAGTGAAATAAAATGAATTCCGTTTTTTTAATAAAGACGTGGATGCTATACAAGAGATAATTTAAAATGGACTACGGCATGGTCCCAAAATACAAAGGGCCTTTATAATTAAAATTTTAATCCTGACTTTGTGCGAAGTTTTAATTTGTGAACCCTTTTTGTTTCTTTCATTGTTTTAAATCCAAAAATCAGTTATTTTAATGTGAAAATATTGAAAGAAAGACATAATGAAAGTCAAAATAATATCAACAATAAAAATTTTACATCAAAAAAGTCTAAGTTGTAAGTTTTAAAATTTTATACCAAGTCGAATGTTATTTGGCATTTACTAATAAATTTTATGACTTTATTCTGATTTACAGTGAATTTTGTACAAGGTTGGGTAGGCAGAGAGAACTGGGGAAAAGTGGTAAAATACTCTGTTTCCATTAAGACACTTAAGTTCCCCACTTTCACTTTAATTTGAGAGATTGCGTGTTGAGTGACACAAAACAATCACGCTTTGCCTTGTTACCAGAGCGAGCAAATGAAAATATAAAATAATTTAGTTATTTTCGATTGGGAATCGAACCGCTCTGTGTTTTTTTTTCAAAAATTAGGTAACTTATTAAGTCTTTTAAATATTCTTTCGGATTTTGTTCGTAAAAAAAATGTATGTATGTATAGGTATATTTACAAAGATGTTCCGTTAAATAAAATACTTTTGTACGCCAAGTACACTCTTTTACGTGTAATATCTCAACATAGTACCTTTCGCCTAAACTTATTTCTCAATTACATATCGAACTGTGAAACAACGCCGCTATCAATTTTGCAGTCATATAAAAAGTATTTTTTTTACTCCACGTTAAACGTGGTAGAATAGGTGCTCCCATTAATTTGAAATATTGTGTGTTGAGTGGCAGGGCTCAACGCCGCATTTTGCCTTGTTACCAGAACGAAGAAATAAAAACAATAAATATTTAACTTTAAAATATTACCCTCTCATTCCGTGGTGAACCACGATAGAACTCAATAAAATAATATTTCTCGAAACGAGATTCGAACCTGAAACCACCGCATAAAACGTTTTCCACTACGGCTTCAATACTCAATACCATTAAATGGCAAATAATAAGTCCATCTCGATCAATCATAAGAGTCAATAACTTTGTCTCATCTCTTGCTGTTTGACGGTGACAAATTATACGATCGCTTACTGTCGTCTTTAGCAAAGTAAATGCTACCAATTTATTTTCGCAGAATACTTGCGAAAAAGTTTGGGAAACGCTAGTTGGAACTGTACCAGATTAAAGTATTCACATTTTTCATTTTCACGTGACTGTTATGTAAGAAGTATGACGCTTGAGTGCTGAGTGTGGCGATTCGTAGCGCGTATTGAAGAGGTAGCAGATTCATATTTTGGGATATTCTCTATATATGTTTAAAATATGATAATAATGTAAAAGTATATATTTATTGGGCAATATTTTTTTTTCCGGCTTTTTTTAATATTTTTTTCTTTTAACTTCGCTGTATCCTGCTCATGGCACTCTGGGTACAGAGGGAATTTGTTAAGACTTTATGATCTCACTAAGATAATTTGTTCTTCACTTTCTGCAAAATTCTTGAGGCATTGCGTATTAAGTACCCTCCAAAAGAAGAATAGAAGTGTCTTTCTGAGAACAGAGTATCATAACGGTTAGTAGCAATTGCGGGATACAGCGTGAAGCTAAAAAAAGATGTCTTTATAGTAATAGTAGTTCCTCCTACTTCCTGTACCACCTACCACAGTAGTTTAGAGCAATTAATAAAACTATAAATGCCAATAACCTCTCTAATACATAGAAAATAAGGAGCAATTTCGTTCACAATACGCTTAGAACATCGAAGCTCTTTGTTAGATATAAATATTGAATGGTCGGTATTGTTATGACAGAAATTATGCCGTCAGATGTGACATGTGGAATTTTTTTTATTCAATTTTGTTTCGGCTGTCGCTACAGTGTTATTTTCAATGTATGTAGCGATAGCAAAAATAGATTTATATTTTTTCTTAATATTATTTTTAATTGTTATCAAGTATGTATCGTAATATCAAGACAATCTTTTTCCATTATAAGACACTTTCGGTGCCCACGTTCCGCCGAATTGAGGCATTAATAAACTTTATATTGATAAAACGAGCTATGGTTTCGACCCTCACGTAAAACAACCGTTCCTTTACAGTAAAAAAGTAAAAAGTTTATAATATGTATAAATACATTACAAAATAAAAATAATACTTTATATTTTAAATTCATAAAAGAGTATACTTATATGAATGTATCATACTATTCGTCATTTTCTGCTTACATTGAAAATGGTACTTCACAAAATTCCAAAGAAACAGACTTACTTATTTTGTATTATTCTGCCACTTACCTGAATTGAACTAATAACCATCGGTTTCTATGAAACCGAAAATAAAAATCAACATAAAAATAGTATGACAAAAAGAACATAAAAATAGTATGACAAAAAGATTAAAAAAATATATGTTACATTATCATTTCTAAGCAATATATTTTAACCCATTTTTTTGCGAACAGTACAATATTGTGTTGTATTTTGAAATGTAAATGTATTTTCCCATGTACCTATTGTAGAACAATTGAATTGAAGCCAATGTGACTGTCATCACTCAAAGTTTGATAATAATACTGTAGTATCATATTAATTGAATGAGATTATTACATATTGTTGAATGGAATAGAATTTATTGCAAAAATTGGAATTATATTTCAAACTCTTTGTCTTTTAGCTTTACATTTCTCTCAAAAAGAAGTTACGGGTTCGTTTTTTGACTTTACAAGACTAACATTCTTCACTCGTGGAAATGCAATATTTAATATTTCTATTTTGTCGCTGCGTTAATGAGGCAAAGCACCGCGTTGAGTTCCGCCGCTCAAGTAAGCAATGTCTTAAATATCTTGGAAAGTGGCTTGGAAACGAAGTGTACACATGCGGAACACTGCGTAAAGGACAACACTAAGGTTCTTTACTCAATACGATGTCTCTAGAGAAAATGTGACGAAAGAAGTATTGTTACACTAATTATTTTATGTCTACCTAAGAACATGCAAATGATGCGTGGGACTTAAAAGGGACTCTCGTATTTAGTTAGGTAGGCAGAAGGAACCTAGTGTTAAGGCACTCTATTCCACTCTTTATGCTCAATCTGTTAATTTTTAGACGTATTGACTATTAGAACTCCGGCTTTTTTTAATCTTTAATTTTCTTGGCTCTGGTAACAAAGAAAAGCGTGGCGTTGAGTTCCGCCACTCAACACGGATTGCCTCAAATTCAGCGGAAAGTGGAGAACGGTACGGAGTGTCTTAACACTAAGTTCCCAAGTTCCCTCTGCCTGTTCCCTGCCATGTGCGGGATACAGCGTGAAGCAGCATGAGTAAGTAATTAAACCAAAAAAGAAAACGCAAACCGTATTTTCACAACTTACAATGAACTATACCGCTAACTTTAAAATTATAAATGTATACATACACCATTTCAATATTTGAAATCTCATATATATTTAAGGCGCGTCTACAAATGATCCATTGATTCAATTTGCCGATCGCCTCTGTCAGTCTGATGTCGAACGATTTTGGTCTGACGTGATCAGAATTTCCTTTATCTCGTTAACAGATCGGCTGAAAACTCTTTATAGGGTATCTTGAGATTGTTTGTAACTTTGATTGAAACTATAATGAACCGGATGTTCGATTTGGATTATCTTTTTTATATATTTTTTATTCTCTTACTGTGATTCTGCGTTAGTGGTTTAAGTGAGGGACGGAATTATCCTGATAAGAACGGAGAGTTCTTGATACTAGTTTCAAAGTTCCTTCTACCCTAATATGTGCGAGATATGTGTTCAGCAAAAAGCTGAAAAAAATTATACTGAATTATTTTGTATATAATAGAAAATAATTATTTAAATTGTCGCCGACGGGTTGATTTGTTTGATCCCTAATTTTGTTTCTTTTTTTTTCTTTTCTTAATACAGTAATGACGCAAAGCGCGGCGTTGAGTTCCACCATACAATACATAATGCTTCGGCGGAAAGAGGGGAATGGAACTAACTATTTTTTAATTTCACGCTATATCCTGCTATGTGCGGGATATAGCGTGAAGTTAAAAAATATCTACACTCGTCTTATTCGGAGTCACATCTGTGTCACTTTACAATAAAGCCCTCGAGATTTGTATTTCAGAATAATTGATTAAAAATTAGATAATGTCATGACTTTTTAATATTTTTTTTTATTTTTCTCAAAACCTATTAAACATATACTTTACAATATAACTATACTTATATGATAGTATTTAATGCTACCAATAACGATAGCTCGTAAGGTACTTCGAAGTGTAAAGACCCGTACTAAGGGACCAATCGCTAAAGCGTTATGATTAAGTGCAAAAACGATCCCACAGAGCTATGATAGTGAGAGTTTTTTTGGCTTTTGTAGGGTAGAATTGACTTTCTCACAGTGCCTTTTCAGTATAATTAATATAATCTCTAAGTAGCAGAGAGAACTTGGGAACCTAATGTTAAGACACTCCGTTCCTTACTTTTGCGTTTTGAGTGGCGGAACTTAACGAAGCAATTGTGCATCATACCAGAGTGAAGAAATGAAAACATTAAATATTTTATTGAAAATATTGAATGTTTTATTTCTTCGAGTGGAGATCGAACCTAAAATCTATCGTTTACAGTCACATGCTTGTGCCGCTGCGCGACGACAGGCCTCTAACTGTTTTAGTATATCTAGCAAAAAAAATTGGTCGGTAGTTTGATCCTCACTCAAGGAAATGAATTCTTTAATATTTTCATATTATAATATTAATAATTCATATAATAATTTTCATACAATGCCTCAAATTTTGTGGGAAGTGGAGAACAGAAGTATCTTAACGGGACCGGAGTGTCTTAATAGTGGGTTTCCAGGCTCTTCCTGTACATATTTGGTCAACACCGCGCTTAGTCTCGTTACTAGGGCGGTAATTGAATCAGCAACCATTTTGTTTGAAATCAGGCATTGTGTTGTTTATCACGACGACGGCCGCAACCGTAACCGTACTTCCGCTATAGCGTTCAAGTTATTTAAAATGATTAAGGTATATTAAAGAAAGAAAAGTTTAACTTTAGCTCCCCTGGTGTCACACGGGGCCGTGGGTGACGATGATCACTAACCTTCAGGTGACCTGTACGCTCGTTTGCCTTGTCTTTTCCATAAAAAAATATCAGTCTTTACTCTATTTTCAACTCATAGACACAGTCAGTTTAATGTTGAATTAAACATACTTATCTAAATAGTACAGGAATTAAAATTTATATAAAAGAAATAATAGCTAAAATATGTCGTTTGAAACAGGCATCTATAAAAAAAATCTCACAAACTTTCATGAAAAGTTGTTTCACAATTTTTTATTACAATTTATTGCGGAACGAAGTTTCACTGCCTTAGAAAGTGTAATATGATTTTGCTAGGAAGCAATTTTGTGTTAATTTTAATTTGCTCATGTCAAAATCTGTCTTTACTTTATTAAAAACAGCGATTGCACAGCTTTGGATAGATATAATACACAGGAAAAAAACATATACTTATTTCTTACTCCCATTTGGTACCAAGACAAAACGCAGCTTTGAACTCCGCCGCCTAACAATACAATATCTCAAAAAATTGGCGAGAACACAGAAAAAACATGCCTTAACACAGTGTTCTGTCTGCCTTACCTATTATAATATTGTAAAGTGCAGCGTGAAACTAAAAAAGTAAAAATACATTAACTAAGACCAATTTCCTTATAAAAGCATCAAACTTGACTTAAGAAATAGATCTCTCGTACAAGTGTTTGGTTAGAATTAAGAACCACTTCAATGGGCGTCTGGTAATTTACCTCGTTTGTGCAAAGTAAAACTGTTGATAGATAGGGATCTATCTATCAACGCTGTTAATATAAAGAAGATACTAATAATACTACTTTAAGTATAGGTACTTTAAAGTGTGCTTTTTTTACGAGCTTTTATGTGTATTAATTGTATGTGAAAGCTTGCCAGTGCTTTAACTGGCTAATCATTGTCCGATTGAACTGAAACCTTGATTACGGCTTCAGTTTTGATGACAATGATTTTTTATGTAATATTGTTGTTTACTTAAAACGCAAAAAGATAACTGATTGCAATTTTTAAACAATACATCTAATAATATCAAATCAATATTATACTAGTATCAAATAAAAGAGTTGTTATAGTTTCAAAAAATCTTTTTTAAACAATTGAAATTATTCATTAATTCCAATTATTTTAAACTACAATGGCACATTAGATGGATTACTTGTTAATAAGGCAAAGCGCGGCGTTGAGTTCCGTCACTCAACACGCAATGCCTCAAATTCGGCGGAGAGTGGGGGACGGAAGTGGAACGGAGTGTCTTAACACTAGGTTTTCGGGTTCCCTCTTACCCTGCCTGCTAGCGTGAAGCTGAAAAAAAAAAAGGAAAGATGGATTACCTACTGCGATTGAATTTTAATATTAAATGTATGCTATATATTTAAAAAATATATATGCCTAACTTTCCCGATATGTCCCGCTGAGTTTCTTGCACCAGTTCTTCTCAGATCTGAGGCAGTAACTTTAGTAATCCGGTGGTAGAAAAAATGAAAGAGATTTTTTTTTTTTTCATACACGAATTTCATACAAATTTATAATAGCACATAAGATGAGGCTTATGATTGCCTAGCGCCATATGTAAATGAAGTGCATATCGTGTCAGAAAAAAAGATAAAGAAACTGAGATATATGACAATCGCAAAGAATATATGAAGTGTAATAGTTTTTAATATTTTTACTATGTTTTAAAGTGTTATTCCACACTTAGGACAGAAAATACTAAACTTAAATTTAAAAAGCGTATAAAAATTTTGAACGAAGCAGGATTTGAACCCGCGCCTCTGGAAAACCGTTCCAGCGCTCTGACCAACTAAGCCATTCGTTCTGGAACGGTTTTCCAGAGGCGCGGGTTCAAATCCTGCTTCGTTCAAAATTTTTATACGCTTTTTAAATTTAAGTTTAGTAAGAGTTTTTAAGTTTGCAAAAGATAAAGGAATAGTAATAAAACCTTGTTCAGCATAAACTTACGAGCTGAATTAAACTGCTAAGAGCCGCTTATACAATAGATCATTAATGGATATGGGTAGATATATTTTAGTTTCCGAGAGAATTGTGGGAAAATGCCTCATTCAAAGAACATCAAACTCGAATCTTTCTGAAATCTTGTCTAAGGCAATAATTTTACTGAACTGGTGGTAAATTAAACGAAGCTTGTAACTTTTTGTTTTGAATAAAAATATTTGAATTTAAATATTATATAATTGTTGTTCGACTAACACTTGCAAATATAAAATATTTACGTAAAATATAATATAATAAAGTTTACGATTGGCTTACAACATTAAATTATGACGAGACAGAAAATGTAGTAACAATATGAACTTAAAATTTACACATAAAGATACACACTCATATACACACACACACACACACACACACACACGCACACACTCACACACACTTATCTTAATTTTCTTTGTGGTTTATATTTTTTGTATTTTATAATAAAATTTGTTTTATTAATATATTTGCAACAATTAAAAAATAATGGTATTAAAATGGGCGTTAACGAACGAACGAACGAACAAACGAACAAACAAACAAACAAACAAACAAACAAACAAACAAACAAACAAACAAACAAACAAACAAACAAACAAACAAACAAAACATCTACCAAACGAATATGTACATTAAACATATAATCGTAAATACGTTTTCTATAAAAAAAACAACAGTTAATTTAATATAATCCAAAGCTAATGTCAAAGGAAGTAGTAGTGGCCCTTAATAATATAAGTACCTAATTTGGTGTAAAAACAACCGTCCAAGTCCGTTAGATCTCACCCGCATCTGAGTGTTTGATCAGAATTAGTTTGGCACATTTATCGGTGTGAAATTTAGATGGGAAGGTCTTTTACTGTCTTGTTACTTGTATTTTTTTTATTTCACGCTCTTTCCCGCGTTAGCGGGGTTGCGATATACTTAGCATGGTAAGGTTTAGTTTGATTCGGTGTAATTATAAACTGGCTATCCCTGTTGAAATGTTAATTTATTCTCTATTTTAATGTTATTTTATACTGATGCGTATTCGGTGAACGAATCCTACCAGGCATGTTATATATACAAAATAATATTTATATATATTTTCACTATGTATTTTCAAAGAAGCACGGGTTCAAATCCTGCTACGTTCAAATTTTTATACGCCTTTAAATTTACTCAGCTTCACGCTGTATCCCGCACATGGCAGGGTAGGCAAAGGCAACTTGGGAACCCAGTGTTAAGACACTCTGTTCCACTTCCGTTTCCCATTTTCCGCCAAATTTGAGACATTGCGTGAGTGTCGGAACTCAACGCCGCTCTTTGCCTTTTTACAGTAGAGCGAAGAAATCAAAACATTAAATATTTAATTTGAAAATATTAAATATTCATCGAGTTTCATTTCATCGAGTAGGGATCGAACCCACAACCAGTCGTTTGCACTCACACGCTTGTGTCACTGCGCCATGACTGACCTGAAATAATAACGTACAAAAATGAGTTTTTGCACTTTCCTTAATAATATTCTTAATAAGACGCTCTTTTCGGAGCAATTGTATCATAGCTAGGAAATATTTCTCAACAAAAGAGGCCTTAAAATGCAAGAAAATAAATAAAATGAATCCCACAAACAACAAGTAGGACAGAAAAAAGCAAAGTCGTTAAGCACCACTCTATTTAGACAATTTAAAATGACAGTGTAATCGTCCATTATCTTTAGAGAGCCCGCATTTCTAGTATTTGACCATTTACTGATACTTTACTCTGCGTCTTATGCCTTTGTTACTAAATCCGCTTTGAAGTACTATTTTATATTTACAGTATTTTTAATTTACTTTAACGAGGGAAGTTTAGTGATTTGAGAGTGATAGCAGGTGCCCTGAAGATAAATTAGCTATCTTCACTTTTTAAACTTATTGTTTATTAGATAGCCGCCTAATAAAGTCTTTAAATTACTATTATGTATTTTTTCAGCTTTACGTTGTATCCTGTACAAGGAAACATGGGCAGAGGGAACCTGGGAACCTAGGAACCTTAATTTGAGGCATTTCGTGTAGAGGAGCGGATCGCAACGCCGTGCTTTGCCTTGTTACCAGGAATTTCTTCAAAATTAAAATATGAAATGTTTTATTACCTCGAATGGGGATCGAAGCCCCAACCTTTCGCGTCTATAGTCACACGCCCGTGCCCCTGCGCCACGACAGGCGTCAGTCAAATGATTTACTTACATTATTCGGGAAAAGTGTACAAAAAATAAAGACCAAAAACCCCGAGTGACCCGACCCGACTTCATAACACTGAAAACAAAAAAAAAACAGCCTACTGCAACTAAGCGGAGTATTTTATTAGAATTTAATTATTGGAACTTATTTCAATTTTACAAGTATTCTTGTTAAGATTTAATTAGTTTCAGGAATAAGTTGTAGCTGTTAATCTACTACTCGCCACCCAACACAACCTAAAAGACCAGTAATGCATGCATATATGTACATTCTATATCGTTAATTTATTTCATATCTGTGCTTTAGTTGAAAGACGAAGAGCGGCGTTAGGTTACGCTACTTCTCTTGCGGCTAGAATATTGGGCGGTGTTTGGGTAACAGAGTGTTTAAGCGCTAGGTTCCCTCTGCCTTTCAGAATTCCGCGACTGGTCGCAGAAAAAGCAATGAGAAATCTCCAAGCAGGCAAATTACAGTAACAATAGATAAATAAGATATCGGCCTAACAGCAAACGCATTCCAAATCTGACAATTTAAACGACACCCACATAACATATTAAGTGTATAAATATAAAAGAAGACAGTCATTTTTCTATCTTTATTATAATGTATAGTGTTTCTTGAGATTTTTATTTATCATCTCTGACCTACGTGGAGACTAATGACTTCGCGGCCCACGTGATCTTATTCTGGATATAAAGGTGTCATTTTATCATAATCCTTAAAGTGCATTTATAATAGACTAGAGACCCGCTCACGGCTTCGCCCGCTCGACTCTATGTACACTATTTTATTTATTAATCTCAATTACTTTCTTTTTATAATAACATTATAACTTTTAAGAGAATTTCTGGACACTGAAAATTAAAATTTTTGCTAAATTAATAGAAAAATTGTAGAAATTTTACCTTCTAAATTGTTGCTGAAATATAATAGAGAAAACTACATTTAGATCTGGGTAGGTCTCTAAGATTAGCGCATACAAACGCGCAGACAGACAGATAAGTGATCGGGTACAGATTTATTATAAATATAGATAATAAAAGTGAATCAAGCAGATCTTTAATCAGATTAGTATTATATATTTTTGGAAACCCGAAGGTCAGTGAAGGAAATTTTTCACAACATATTGTGAATCTTACCTGTGACCTTAATATAATTATGATGGTAGTACCGGCTGTCTCTATATTGTAGGTTTTTTGATTCTATGAAAACGCTGGTGAAGAACTGGCAGCTTCTTATAATGAAGCGCAGATTAATGAAGTACAGAGTTCTTTTGATGGAACAATAGAAGATTAACTTAATAATAGTAACGTCCGGAAAAATATTAATTTATTCTAATAAAAAAGCAAATCGCGGCGTTGAATTTCGCCACTGAGTGTCTTAATACTAGATTCTTCACTGTACCACCTAGCTGTATGCACGACAGCCTTGTGCTGAAAATAATAAAAAAAAATATAGCAAAATAAATATAAATAAAATATTTTTTATTTCCAGAATAATACCACAAAGCAAGACCAGCCCTATAAAGTTATGATCATTCTTTACCATTGTTTGTCTTTGAGTAATGACCATTGAAAAGTCACATTGGGAAACATTATATGGTATACTTCGATAATAGTGCCCGTAAGTTGTTTTATTGCCTTAAACATAATTACGTATATTATATTGACCGCCGCGCTGTTGAAATTTATATTGTTAGTTGTGTGTCAGTTTTAATTTGAAGTTACATTATGTCCCCGATTCTTGCGATACGTGTTGAAACCGTGTAACTAAACGCCGCGCTTTGCCTCGTTGCCAGAACGAGAAATATAAAAAAAATACTTCCTCAATTGGGAATAGAATCTATAACCTATAGTGTTTACTCACTCTCGTCCCTTTAAGCCAGGACAGGCCTCAGTTTTAATAAGTTCGATTTAATGTGGTTTGAAGTTTTATTGAATAATAGTAAATTTCGTATGGTTTATGTATTGTTTGTGTAATAATATTAATTATAATGAGTTGTATTTTTTTAGTGTTTTTTGTTTTGTTATTTGGTGTATTTGTTTTATTATATAATTACAGAGGCTATAAGCGTATATAGATGAAACCCGACAGGATATACTTGTAGTTTCATCTGTAGCCCCAATCAAAGATGTGAAATATATATTTTTTCAAATTAAATATTTAATATTTTCATTTCTTTACTCTGGTTACAATGTAAAGCACGACGTTGAGTTACGCCACTCAACACGCAATAATTCAAAACGAAAAGGAGTGTCTTAACACTAGGTTTTTAAGTTTCCTTTGATTACCCTGCCATTAGAGGCATATAGGGTTTTGTTTTATTTGTATTTATCTATATATCTACTTATCTGATGATAAAATCTTTATTTTTAACATACCTACATAAAAAGTAGTTTTTTTAAGTTCCAGTACAGAAAATGTTTAATTTTAAACATAAGGAACTGTACGTTAAATCACTCCGATCCCCACTTGCAGGCTAAATTTTGATAATAATATTACATCGAAGTACGGAACTCAACGCCGCGATTTGACTTTCAGAGTGAGAATATAAAAATTAAGTGTAAATTTTCCCCATAGTAGCAATTAAATTCATAACCGTCACGTTGATATAGACTTCCAACGATGCTTTTTCAAATTAAAATTGACCTATATTAATTTATTACGATAAAATATTTTTATTCAAATACCAATTGAAAATGAAATATTATATTTCATACTCAATAGAGATATCAAAATATTAATTTGTATAGAAAACAGTTTTGATTTTAATTACAGATCAAATATCGAGTTCGAGAAACGCTCAAATGAACGTTGCCAGATAGAATTGTAGTTTGTTCCAGAAATAAAAAGAAAGCGGATATTTTATGAATACATATATTTGTGGCCTGTCGTGGCGCAGCGGCACAAGCGTGTGACTGTAACTGACAGGTTGTGGGTTCGATCCCCAGTCGAAGAAATGAAATATATAATATTTTCAATTTAAATATTTCATGTTTTCATTTCTTCGCTCTGGTACAAGGCGAAACGCGCCTTTGAGTTCCGCCACTCAACACGCATTGCCTTATATTCGGCGGAAAGTGGGGAACAGAAGTGTCTTAACACTAGGTTCCCAAGTTCCCTCTGCCTACATTGCCATGTGCGGGATACAGCGTGAAGCTGAATATATATTGGGTATAGACGTACTCATTGTATAAGGAAAAATACAGTATTTGGTATTTTTAATAATAATTTAATGATACTGAGCGTATGCTCAGTCGAATTTTCATCTTATTAAAAGTGTTTTTAGTGTTACGCTGTATCTTGCTATGGCTGTATTTGATAGGGTAGGCAGAGAGACCTAGACAGAGGAACCTGAGGAGGGACTGTCATGTATTAACAGAGCGAAGAATTGAAAATACTATATTATTGAATGCCTCGGGTAGGGACTAAACCCATAACCTATCGCGTTTTAATGTTTCAGTCTTCAAAACTTCAACATGAATCTCGATAGACCACCTAACTACAAATAAATATAAAAGTCCACCATCTACTCAAAATAAATGTAAAAGCTCATTCCGTGTGAGACACCACAAAATCTCTCGTACTTACTATAATGCACTTAACATTTCTCCAAGGATAACTGAAGTCTAGATGACATCTAACAAGGTCACTATAGCACACTTGTGATAACTAGGGTGATCGGAGTTGGAAATGCAGGTACCGCTTTTTCCTACCCCATCGCCTACTATAGCGGAGCAAGCTGCATCGTCTTGTATTTCGCTCCTGTTCAGTAACATTCTTCCATTCCATTGGGTTACATATGTAAAGTTCTGCAGACCAGCGTATTCATCACCACAGCGGACAACAAGTTTGGTTGCAAAACTGCACCTGTCGTATGCACTTGATTAGCGCATCCGAAATTGCAAGTTTATATTTACATAATATTATAATATTTATATATTTTTTTTATAAATAATATTTATAAAAAAAAACAGAGAAAATTATATTTTTTTAGAAAAAAATATAACTGATTTTAAACTTATACTTTCGCGCACAAACTTAAGCAAAAAACTAGAAAGTAAATATAATTGAAAATATTGTAAGTGCAATTATTGATACTTATATTCGTATACCAATTTATTACTTAAAATTAATTATTTTTAGAGACAGTGCCAACGTTTGTAATAAAAAGAAATATTTGTTTAACTTTTAAACGCTACCGCCTATGCTATATACCATGAGAAAATAACAGAACTAAAGCATCTGCTCAGCACTCGATGCTCGGTGCTCGACGCTCGAGATGTTTTTTAAACATTTTCCGTAGATATTGAGAGTGCCGACAGCTCAATCGATTGTTACAAAGAATATTGTTGCAGAATTTCTTGTATCTAACGACCCGTGTCTTTAACGTTTGTTCACAATACAAAGATCATTTTAGATTTTAATTGAATTGTTTTGTTATATTGTTTAAGTGTATATAAATGTTTTGCTTGTGAAAGGTTTTTTTTGACGCCTTACCACAGGGACGTAAGCGTTCGAATGTAAACTAGACAGATTGTGAGTTTTATTTCTATTTGATAAAATTAGCGGAAAGTGAGAGAAGGAAGTGACATTTAGTTTCTAAATCCCTTCTACCTACCTTGCTATATACTAGTTACAGCTTGAAGAAAAAAAAAACATTTTTTTTAACTTTGGTTATGGCTTGAATTGACAGCAGTGAATACCTATTCCAGTGTTGTTTTTGTTTATAATAAATTTGATCAGTTCAGTTGAACAAAATAAAATGATAAAGGTATAAAAAATAGCATCACGCTCCAACTCTGGCAGGTTAGTCAGAAAGGAGGAAGCGCTAAACACTACGGACTCGGCATACGTCTTCTTCCATTATAATCGATACTGTGTTTTTGAAGTTTGAGGTCTACCTACCTCTCTCACTTTTTCTTTATAATTGTAAAAAATTTAGCCTCAAATTTCTTATGTCATTACGAAAAAGTATATTTTTTTTTTTATTGAAAGGAAAAGACAAGGCAAACGAGCGTACTGGTCACCTAATGGTGAGTGTTCACCGCCCACGGTCCCGTGTAACAAGAGGGGCTACAGGTGCGTTGCCGACCTTTACCTGCTGCGGAGGTAGACGCGCTTTTTGAAGGTACTCATGTCGTATCGACCTGGAAATACTGCCGAAAATCTCTTGTATATCCCATGTATATATTCCAACAACATTTTCATGTTAATATAAAGGATACCCTACTGTTGACACATTCGAAGAAACTTATCTTTAGTGAATCTTAATATTTTAAAGATTTTCCAATTTTCTTGCAGAACATTTCCCAATTTTCTTGCAGAACATTTCCCAATTTTCTTGCAGAGAAATATCCAATTTTCTTGCAGAGAAATATCCAATTTTTTTGCAGAAAATAATCCAATAATTGATCTATGAATGTTAAATGTTGATTTCCAATGAATGATCTATAAATGAATTGTTGATGTAAATACCAATTGTCTATATTATATTATTAGTAATTATTATTAGCATTTTAACTTCTTCTTAACTATGTTTGCGATAATGATTGTAAAGTAATACAATTGAACGAATTAAACATAGAGGCGATTAATTCATAATTCTTGAATAATTTGGAAAATAGTCTTTCAGTTTGCAATTGTTTAATAATTTGGTCGAAAGTTAAATTTTACAAATTCCCTCTATCTATCCTTCTAAGTCCCAAGCATTCAGCTTGAAGCTGAAAAAATGCGCTCATAATTTTTGCTCTTGTTTGAATAACATTGTATTATTGTTTTTACTATTTAACTTTGGGACAACAAAATATGTTGAACCAAACCGGCAAAGTTAAAATAACAATTTTACATTCAACAGCAATGTTTTATGATCGTTGATTGTAATCTCAATATTATTTTAATTATTAAAATAATTGTAAGTATTTTGAATCTTTGAGAAACTTTTACATATTTTTATAATATATTTTCTTTGCTTTTAGAATCACACATCATTCTTCTGAGAATCTTTAAAATGCGAAAATACTCCAACAAACTATTTTAATATTAATAATTATTATTTTATATATTTATTAGCTTAATGTTGTATCCCTCACATAGCAGGATAGGTCATTGAGACATTCCCTTGGGTATTGAGTGGCGAACCTTAACGCCTTCCTTTGACTCGTTACCAAAGCTATGAAAAGAAAATATGAAATATTTAATTGCCGTTTTTTTTTCTTTAGCTTCACGCTGTATTCCGCACGAGGCAGGGTAGGCAGAAGGAACCCGGGAACCTAGTGTTAAGACACTCCGGTCCACTTCCGTTCCTCACTTTCCGCCGAATTTGAGGTATTGCGTGTTGAGTGGCGGAACTCAACGCCGCGCTTTGCCTTATAAACAGAGCGAAGAAAATATTAAATATTTAAATTGAAAATATCAAAAATTTCATTTCCTCGACTGGGGATCGAACCCAGAATCTGTCGGTTACAGTCACACGCTTGTGCCGCTGCGCCACGACAGGCCTCAATTTAATTTCCTATCAAATAAATAAATTTACATCACATCTGTTTTTTATTCTATGAGCATTAAAGATGAAGTCGAGAAGAGCTATAGTGGGAAGTAAATGTCTATAATATAAACTTTTGGTTTTGCACTTTTCTTTCTAAACAGCAATCTAAGAACTATATGTGTATTTCTTTTGCTTTTGTAAGAAAATGTATGTATTGCAAAGAATTTCAAAAGTTATAATCTATATAGAAATATTCAGCTTCAGTATGTATTACGCACACAGTAGGTGGGCAGAGGGAACTTAGGAACCTAGTGTTAAGATACTCCGCTGCCATTGCACTTTCCGCCGAATTTGTGTATTGATTAAATCGTGTTGAATAACGCCAGACTTTGCCATATTATTAAAGCGAAGAAAATTACATTTCAAATATTTTATTACACTACCATGCTTACAGTCGTGAGGGGCTGAATAATAATAATAATATAATAAAATGAGACCTATAGTGGCACAGTGGCTCAACCGTGTAACTGTAACCGATAGGTTGTGGCTTCGACACCCACTCGAGGAAAAGAATTATTTTCAATTAAAACATTTAATGTTTTAATTTCTTCACTCTAGTAACAAGGCAAACCGCGGCGTTGCGTTTCGCCGCTAAACACGCAATGCCTCATTTTCGGCGGAAAGTGAGAAACGGAACGGAGTGTCTTTACACTAACAAATTCCCTCTGCCTACCGTGCCATGTGTGGGATACAGCGTGAAGCTGAGTAGTATAATAAAATGTATGAGATTAACGAATTTTATTGCTGTGACAGTCACTGAATGTACTTATGGTGATTGTAGGTTCTGATCTCCTCTCTCTCCAGAAATATATAGAAATATAATATATATTTCTATATATTTCTGAATTATATATTTATTTCTACATATTTTTCCAGAAATATATAGAAATATAATATATATTTCTATATATTTCTGGAGAGGCTGACTTTATGACATAATAGAACTTAATATGGTGTCATGTTACACCTCAACGGTCTCCAAAAATGAGTAAAAGCTGGACAATAGACTGTCTTTTTATACGTCGATAATTATTTTTAGGTGAACAACCGGAGTTCTATACAATAAGATTCGAAAATAATGCATCATAAATTTGGGAAATATTTAATAAATTATTTTAACATTTTTAAACTTAAATGATAATCCACAAAGAAAGTTATAAATATGTAATAGTTATTTTTAAAACAGATTTCTACAAACACACTGAAAAAAAAAAATACAAACAAGTAGTAACAAGCATATAAAAAATTTGACGTAACTTGATGACCACATACGGCTTAGTAGTCAAAACAATTGGACGATTTTCATAAAGTTCGGGTTGAAATCCTGAAAAAAAAAACAAATTAAATAAAATTTATATTTCAATACAAATCGTGAAATACAAAAAAAAAACATTGAATGAAAGTATTCTGGCATTTCCTTTAAAAACTTCCTTTACTTATGGAAGCTCTAACGTAATCACGTTATCTGTTTTTGTTTACAAAGTCCTGCCTAACTTGCGAAATGACAATAGACTTAAGATGTCTTAAGTCTTCTTTATTTTTTGCTTGTATTTTTATCGTGGGCTTAGATGTTGCTGGGACGGTATGGACCGCTCTTTCGTACAAGAGTGATTTTGATAGAAAACTTGAAAAAAGTTGGTTTCAATTCAAATTTACCAAAATGGTAATAAGATTTGTAATGATAACCAAACGCTCTAAGCGATTAGAGAGAAAACAACTTTTTATATTTTTGTTGAATTGTTAAATGAACATAATTGAATTGCACGGCGTTGAGTTCCGCCACGCACATGCAATATCTCGAAAATTTAACACCGAAACGGAATCATAATGTCTTAACATTAGGTTCCCTCTGCTTACCCCGCTATATGAAGATAGCAGCGTAAAAATAAATTTAAAAATTTATGATTAACGAGTTCAATGTTTTCTAAAACTATTCACTGGCAATATTTAATTTTCATAACAACGTTGTTTAATGTAAACGCGATTAATCGATCAGTCCTTTGATAATGCTCTGGGCTAATAGGGTTGTCGCATTAAATTTTCTCTAATCATAATATATTATATATTACTTTTAGTGTGTTTTTTTTAAATTAATGTGAAAAAATAAAGTTATTAATATATTATATACTTCGTTTGATAAAATACCTACATAATAATTGATTAATTGATTTGGTTTCAATTACAGTTTCGAATGTACATACATATGAATTTAATTTTTAAAATATTGATACTATTAGAACACGAATGACTTTTATATTAGTAGATAAATACTTATGACAGATGCCACAGGATTTGTTAGTTAACACAAGCGAAGCCACGAGCGGGTCAGAAGTACATAATATATATTTAAACTATAATAGATATAAATAGATACTCTACTCAGTTTCGCAATGTATCCCGCACATGGCAGGGTAGGTAGAGGGAACTTGGAAACCTAGTGTTAAGACACTCTGTTTCCCACTTTCCGCCGAATATGAAGCATGGCGTGTTGAATGGCGAAACTCAACGCCTTTGCCTTGTTACCAAAGCGAATTAATGAAAACATTAAATATTTAATTTGAAAATATTAACAATTTTAATTTACTCGAGAGAGGATCGAACCAACAACCTGTCGTTTGCAGACATACGCTTATGCCGCTGCGCCATGACATATAAAAATATAGCAAATATTGAGAGATAAAAATAACTTCTAACATACTTTATAACTAAAACAAGGAAAATTAAGCATAAGCAGCTGCCAACCCTAGCAGACTGGTTTTAATGTGTTATGTTTTAAATGGGAATGTTTGTTTTACGGCGCGTCACCTGTAAACAAGGTACGCTCATACTGACGGACGGCCCTAACGAATAACAAATTTGTGCCCTATTCTGATAGGGGTTAGTTAAAATATACATTGTTTTATAACATTTATTTAGATATAACTTTTTTGTTTAGTTTTAAGGATATGAGAATGTAGTATGTAGAGGCATTCCAGTTTTAAAAACAGCTCTTCAATTATCAATTTTTGGGACGTTGTGTGTTGAGTGGTGGAATTGAACGCCGTGTTTTGCCTTTTTTGCAAGGAAAAGAAAACAATTAAATGTTTCAGTTTTAATCTTATAGCTAATCATTAATGTTTAATCTTATAGTTAATCATGTTTAATCTAATTATTAATGTTTAATCTTATAGTTAATCATTAATGTTTAATCTTATAGTTAATCATTAATGTTTAATCTTATAGTTAATCATTAATGTTTAATAATGATAGCTAATCATTAATGTTTAACTTTTTTAGCTTTACGCTGCACCCTTTACATGGCAAGGTAAGCAGGGGGAACTTGGAAACTTAGTTTTAAGATATTTCATTGCGTTCCCTACTTTGCTCCAAATTTGACGCCGCGCATGAAGTAATTCGAATATTAAAAAGTATATGTCCTCAAGTGAAGACATCGGGGTCCGTAGTCTGTAAGAGAGGGAAGTGAGGATACTCGTAACTTGTCGCTTTTACAGCTATAAAGCACGGCAGACCGCAGTCTCTAATTCTCCATTCCAAGTGGGCATCGAGTACAATAACATCGCGTGTAGGCACATCAAGCGTTTCCCTGCAACACGCCGCTGTCTACAAATTCTACCATATATTTATACCACGCGTAGGCTGTTCCAAGCATGGTCATTATAAACAATCAATCGTAAATAAATAAATTATTGGGTTAATTTAAGCGAACACGCGATGCCTTCCAAATTCAAAGTGTTTAATTAAATATTTATAAATGTCAAACAATGTAACGTTGTTCATATAAACAATATTGAAAAGTCTCATTGTGATTTAAGATAATCGTTTTGTATTAAGTACACACAGTTATGCTCAAATAATTAAAAGTTCTTTTTTTATGGAAAAGACGGCAAACGAGCGTACGTGTCACCTGGTGGTAAGTGATCACCGTATTCCACGGCCCCGAGTAACTCCAGAGGAGCTACAGGAGCGTTGCCGTCCTTTAAGGTGGAAGGGCACCGGGGCCCTGGCATTACCTAATGCGAAACGCAGTGGCCAAAGCCACTACTTACCTCCGGTCTTAAATGCCGAGGGGTGATAATAATCCGGTCGAGTCTGCCCATGCGTGTTGCCATTACTGGCAACGTGACTCTACCACACGCACTTTAGTCGCCTCTTACGACACCATCAGTACCAGGGTGATCCTATTCTAAGCCGGAATCACACGGCAAAAAGTTTTTTTGTCTGTTTGTCTTTTTATTTGTTCGGGTTTATCTACGGAACAGCTGATGTGATTTACTAATTCAAAGAACATGGGGCAACGTATAGGCTACTTTAATCCCGGGATTCGCCTGCGATTTATGCGAGAGTTGCGTCTGTCGTATGGGCGTACTTTAAATATAAAATGTCTATTATAGCATTAAATGACAGTATTTGCGATCATAATCAAGTATAATAAGAAAAGAAATATTAATACTTCGTTCTCAGGTTCCTTCTGTCTACCCTGCTTAGTGCGTGATACTAAAAAAATATTTTAAAGGTCAGTTCGGTTTTGGACCAGCACTATTCTACATTTTTAACAAAAAATACATTATTAACTTTAATGTTTCACTTAAATGATTCTTGTAAACAAATAACCCATAACAATGAATAAAATAATGTTCTTTAAACAGCATCGAGTTTTGTAACAATCTTCCCACAGAGAAAGATAACAATAAAATCATAACAGCTATATCAATGTTGCAACACGCTCACGTATATTCCATACAAGTAGCTTCATTTACTAGATGTTTGAAATACTTTGAATGTTTTTTTTTTAGTTTCACACTGTATTCTGCTCATTGCTGGTTGAGAAAATGAAACTCAGAAACCTAGTTTTAAGACACTTCGTTCTCATTGAGATACTTCCCATTCCCATTTTCTACATTCTGCAAGTACAATGTATTGAGTGGCGGAACTCTACGCCGCGCGTCGTAAGTCACCAAAAAAATGTTAAATATTTCATCTCTCTAAGTGGGAGTCGAACCTACAACCTTTCACGTTGATAATCTCAGCTTGTACCCCTCTGACGCGATTGATCTGGTACCAGTATATTAATAAAAATACAACTCCTTTACCACAAGTGTTATCACATGTTCCAGAAACAAAGTTAACAAAAGCTCTTAAACTCTATACAGTTGATAAATTCACTTTACTCCTTAATTAATTCCGCCGGAAGTATCCATCCGCAATATACAACTTCCGCTCGATAAAATGGCTTGTGCCACTTTGGATACAAATTGAATTAATATTTTTTATTCTCGCTCACTTCTCACATTTAGTTAGATAGGGAGAGATATGGCTATGACGTTTTTAAATTTTTGTTCGGTTTACCAATCTAGAATAGATAATATATAAAAGATACAATATGTAATATATATATAATATATAAATGTGCATCTCGATCAACGACTCCAAGATGGTTTTATATAGAGAAAGTTAATAAACGGCGGAAATAACTCAATAGTTTTAAATTATTTGAAATTTTAAATAAAACACTTTCAACCGGATTAATTGCGTATATTGGTTGTTTAACATGTTTTTTGGAAACAGTTACAAGTGGTCACGTGACCACGGACTACTGTAAAGTGTTCGAAACGTCGGGTTTCCAAAAAACATGTTTAACGACCAATATATGCGATTAATCCGGTTAAAAGTGTTTTATTTAAAATGTATAACAATCGCAAAAATCAAAGACAGTTTTAAATTAATTTAAATTAAATTAATCACGAAATATTTTTTTTTATTTTTGTCGGTGGTTTCATAAAGCGTTATTGATTTCATTATAAACATTAAAAAATTAAAAGACTTTTTGCGAGTCATCAGAATTTTGAGAATATAAAAATAATTTTCAATAAACAATTTTGTTAAAATAATCATAATAATGAAGGAACAGATTCACTATCAGATATTGGAACATCATTCAACTGCAAACTGATGATCGTGAGCTAACTCCCGTTTGGGAGCAGACAATATATTATACATACTAAATTCAAATTTAAAGAAAGTATAATTTTTTTTTAACAAATCAGGATTTGAGCCCGCGCCTCTTGAAAACCGTTCAAGCGCTCGGACCAACTAAGCCATCCGTTCTCATCGAGCTCCGTCGAAATTCTCATACGCTTATTACAACTTATCTATGTTGTTAGCATCTCTGCAGGGAGATTTTTACAAATTTCCGCTACCCAAAGACAATTCGTAATAATTATCGTTTGGCAAGAGATAATACTACTTATTTAATATTTTTACTATTTTTTTTAAGTTTTATTCCACATTTAGGACAGAAAATACTAAAAATAGGGGTACAGTGTGAAGAAAGGTATATTAGTCCAAGGACAGCAAGCATAAAAGCTGCCTATAACACCTTACATACGTGACATTTCAATCTGCCACTTGACATAGAATATGTCGATTGTATTTACAAATCGTTATTTGTTTGTGTCGTTATATAGAAAATTGTTAGCTCTTCGTTAATAATAATAAGCGTGTGTTCTTTACTTTCATAAGAAATAAAGTAAATATAAATATGTATATATTTTTTGATTATCCATTAAATATCGTTGATTTTTTGGACAAGTTTTTTTAGTCTTGTCGTATTCTATTATATAAGTAATTGTATATAAAATCTTGTAAGCTCAATATGATTTACTGCATTCCAATTTGGATAATGACTTCAAAACTGACAACAATGAATTAACATATGAGAAATAATGGTTTTAAATGAAATGGCCGCCACAATAAGATGACGGATTCGAAATTTTTGTACAACCCAATTCCCTAATATGAATTAGGTATCAAATGAATACGTTGGGTGGGTTGGGATTTATAATGTACAATACAGCTTTGAAAAAATATTTAGACTTTACTCACGTTTTTCCCCAAAAATCTGTTTTATATCAATTATTAGGTGGTGGTTCTAAATATAGTAACAAATTCATATAAACTAGTACTAACAGAGGAGCTACAGGAGCGTTGCCGTCTTTTAAGATGTATGGGCACTGGGGCCCGGCACTACCTAATGCGAAACGCAGTGGCCAAAGCCACTACTTAACGGTCCTAAATGCCGGACGTCGAGTCTGCCCATGCGTGTTGCCATTACTGGCAACGTGACTCTACCACAAGCACTTTAGTCGCCTCTTACGACACCATCAGTACCAGGGTGATCCTATTCTAAGTTGGAATCACACGGTTAAATATATATTTAACAAAAAAAATATATTTATTTAAATTAAAATTTATATATAATATATATTTCACAAAAATAAACTCAGATGATAACCGAAAGAGTGTGCTTTAATCAACACAATTTTATAAGCATAATAACTACGTGAAAATCTCTATTCCAAAACTTTCAATTAGGTAGTGCTGATAAATTTCAAAAGACCTAAGTTCAAACAGCTAACTTTAAATTTATATACTGGCTGCGTTTCAAATAATTAGATATAAATAACGTTTTGAAAGTACCTTACTGCATCGAGGCAAATGTGGTAGGATCGAGCGTATCAATCATGTAACTAACCGCAGCCCAAATATGACAATTAGGTCATCTGTCAGAATATCCCAGCTGCGGTGAATACATTGGTAAAGTATATGTACCTACTTGTATGTGGAAACGAAAATGGTGACATTTCTATTTTTGTTTAAAATTGTTGTTTCTATTAAATGCATGTTGCGAGTTGGCTAAGTATTTATAATAATATTAAAAAAAACAAAGTTTGTTTAGTTGGACCCGGTAATCTCAGGAACTGGTTTGATAAACAAACAAATATGTTAGATAGTCTTTTTACCGAAGAGTTCGCTTCTGTGGTGAGAGCTGCCGGGGAGGTACCGGGGAACCTTATTGGATGCAAGTGCCTTGCTATATCTGTCCTCTAGGACTCGCCAGATGTTGTGTTACAGGCCATGAGAGTCAATAGTTAGACTATTGATTCTCATGGCCGAGAACGCTAGCAAATATATATATATATATATATATATATATATATATATATATATATATATATATATATATATATATATATATATATATATATATATATATATATATATATATATATATATATATATATATATATATATATATATATAAAATATACAAGCATAAAAATACAAGTGAGCCCTTAATCCAGCGAACATTAATATAATCGCTATTCCCTAATGTCGTATAAGATATTAATCTCGACAGTTATGGTATAAATTATATTTGACTCTACATTCGATTAGATAAGAATATTACGAACAAAATAACGAAAAATACTTTAGAAGTTTAGGGGTGCAGGGGCTCAAGTGTCACAGTAGTAATGGTAGTGGGTTCTATCTCTACTTGAGACAGTTAAATATGTAATATAATTTAATTTATATTTTCTCGTTATGGTAACAAGGTAAGGCGACGTTGAGTTCCACCGTTTAACAAGCAATGTCTCCTAAATCCTACCTAAAAAAAGGGTGCTGAAAATGTCAAAATGGGAATGAAGTATCTTAACACCAGGTTCCCTCTGCTTACCTACTAAATACGGGATACAGAGTGAAGCTGAACTATAAAAACTTTGTTGGTTCCGCCTTATATCTTGTCTTTCATTTATTATTAATCAAATAAATAAGGTTAAATTTTATCTGCATCAACGCCCGCTGGTCAAATAGAGATATCAAACAATGTTACATTAGTAACAGGAGAAAAAAGAATATGTTTATATTTTTTTTGTACGGCTAACGCGGCAAGTTCCAGCGATGAGATCGCGCTTACTTGTGACGTCACGGTCTGAGCTTGGTGACATAATTGGCGCTTGCATACACCTACACGCTTGGTTCGTTGCGCTCTCACGGCTTTTCTATAAATTCATTTGGTTTTTTGATAGTCTATCAATAACTTTGCTAAAAGCTTTTATATTTTCTATATATACCAAATACAGATCGAAAGCACCTTTTTTTCACGATTTTGTTCACGGTTTGATTCTAGCTTTGGTTAGAACCAAAGGCGATAAACATAAATATAAATATTAATCAAACGAAATATGGAAGACTCTTGTGGAGAAATGGAAAAGTACATGACGTGATAGTTGTGGGTTGGCTTAGAAGCCAGAACAAGGGAAATGTTAAATGTTTTATTTTTTCATTTCTTCAAGTTGAAATTAAATCAAAAAACTGTTGAGTCTGTTATCAATTGCTGTGTCAGGGTACCACCGTCAACATCTAATAAATCTGAAAGGCCTAAATATTATCATTCCTCTAATCTGTTATCGAACCCACAACTATGACGTCAAGTACTTTTCCATTCCTCCACAAGAGTCTTCCATATTTCGTTTGATTTATATTTATATTTATATTTATGTTTATCGCCGTTGTTAATCTTACCGTTTCACAGTGTAGGCGTGTTTTTGTTTATAGTGATTGTTTTATGTCCAATATACTATACAAGCTTTCATTAAATCTGCTTTACTATCAGAACTGTCAAATAAATAATTTTTACGGTCGTCACTCTGGGTGGCATCACTTGTCATAATTTAGAGCTTTTTTCATAGTCATACTTTGAACATGAGGCCTTTCTTGGTGTAATGGCGTAAAGACATGCGATTGTAAACACGATTGGTTGTAGGTTCGATTTCGACTTGAGGAAATGAAATATTTACTATTGCCATTTCTTTGATCTGGTAACAAAGCAAGCGTGGTGTTGATTTTCATCACTCTCAAACAATATCTCAAATGAAGCGGAAGTGGGGAACGGAAGTGACCTAAAGAAAATATTTTTTTAAATCTTCGTTCCCGTTGCCTATCCTGCCATGTGCGGGATACAGCGTGAAGGTGAGAGAAGATAACGTGGATTTTCCGTCGTATACATTTCGTAATATTGTATTTAAATTCTTGATTACGTATTTGTGTACTGATCGAAGGCTTGAATCAGGTTTCATTTGTTTTTATTCAGTATTTTTGTACTTGAATATTGAAATTGTATATTTTTCAATTGAAAAGAGCAAAATGTTCGTGCTGATTCTGATTCTCAGTAGAACTGCCTTCCCAAATGATTGGAGCTTTATGTCATTTGTAGTGAATATTGAAATATCTATTATAAAGGTTTTTTTTGTTTACAATATTAATACATTCCTCATTATTTGAGGCTATTGCGTCGTGGCACATCAGTATAGTATCTGATTATCAACATGACGGCCATGGATTCGATTGCCACTTGCAATTGTTACCATCCCTTCACTTTGATAAAAAGGTAAGCGCGGCGTTAATTGGAATTTAACGCCGCGCAAGTCAACACGCAATGTCTGGTCAGTTGCAAAACGAAGCGTTCTTATAGCGCACTGAAATAGAGAATATAACAAAGTTAACCGGAAGTCTATAAAATTTACTGCAACTTATCTGCATTAAAATATAAAAATATTATACACTTTGCTTTCAAACAAATGTATCAAAAAGCCTTTGTTTTAATTCAATATCCAATATTCATTCACCAATATATGTATGAATATAAATATGGATTTACATACTTAATTGGCATTATCAATGAAATACAAACTTTTAAATTCAAAAACGTTATACTTTATGTGCGAGTAGCGGTCCACGATAGAAGGCTTGCCCGCAGCAACCCCTGATAGCCCTCTAGAAGGCAGTAACGTTTCATCTACCATCAAGCAGTTATGGTATGATGGGAGGGAGTCCCCCCAAGGCGAACAGAACAAGTAAAACAAACAACAGAAGTGCTGGTGTAGTAAGTGGCGACGAATATAGCTTAAAGGACTGCCACCCAACACACCATGTCCAGAATGGTGGAAAGTGGCGGATGGAGCCCCAAACAGCTACGTAAAGAAAAGGATGAAAAAGAAAGATTAATTAATTATTTGATGTGATGGATGACAGAGATCTTAATGTTATTTATGTGACTGAAAAGGCATGCGAAAAGGCAATGACATGACTGATTTACCGGTCAACTAGTTCGTTTTCTGGGCCGGCGTATCAGAAAGCGAGCGAAGGAGTCAAGGTGTTAATGTGTTGTTGTCCTCTCAATTGGTTAATGGCAATGATGGAATACACAGAATATACGACGGTTATTCTGAGGCTGTTTTCGTTGCTTTTTAAGCTAGAGATAACAAAACTTTTGTTAAGAGTGGGTATTCTCAGCTCCATTGGACAATCTTTAGGAGTTTTGGAAGAATATCACGGACGTTCTTACAATAATTAGTTCCTTGTGTATCTGTGCCACGACAGGCTTCATTGAGATATATTAAGTTAAAAAAATCACACAGAATTTGGTCTCTCAGTTTCAGGAGTCAGGGTGTACTTGCCAATTTTCTAAAAAAATCTGCGAATTTCCTTAAAAAAATACAAATTCCTAAATATATATTAAACCACTGAACCTGAGACCTGTCGTGGCGCAGCGGCACAAGCGTGTGACTGTAACCGACAGGTTCTGGGTTCGATCCCCGGTCGAGGAAATGAAATATTTAATATTTTTAATTTAAATATTTAATGTTTCATTTCTTCGCTCTGGTAATAAGGCAAAGCGCGGCGTTGAGTTCCGCCACTCAACACGCAATGCCTCAAATTCGGCGGAAAGTGGGGAACGGAAGTGGAACGGAGTGTCATAACACTAGGTTTCACTTCCGTTCCCTCTGCCTACCCTGCCAAGTGCGGGATACAGCGTGAAGCTGAGAGATTTCCCCTAGAATAACCTTGATCGAATTACATTCAGGACAATTGTATATGAACCAGTATGTTGTTTGATTAGCATTGATAACATGGTTAACGAAACAAATTTCACTACTTTGACATAAAATTTTGTGTGATCGACGGGTGGTATTAAGAAATTTAGCTTAGAGTTCGAAAATTTATTTGAAATTGATCCTTATATAATTAAAGATAGATTACATTTTTCCTTGAACTTACTTACTGTACGTATATAATATATTGATCTGCTTCTTCGATCTTATTCTTTAGAAAAATGACATCGTGAGAACTCTATATATTTTATGTGTTTATGTGACCATAATTCATGTAAAAATTGATATGTAATCGTAAATGTGTTTCCGTTTTGAATTTACTTTTGTTTATTGTATTTCGTATAATTTTCTAAGGCTGCATAGCGCAGTGGTTAAGTATCTGACTGTGAACGCGTTGGTTGTGTATTCTATTCCTGCTTGGGCAAGAATTAAAATGCAGCTAGTTCATATGCAACGTTCTAAAAATTGGAAACACAATCAAATTATAGCGGTAAACTTAGTTTTACTCGTTTTTTACTAACTTTAAAGCGATATATTTGTAGATATGCATCAAAACTGACAGAAACTAAGTAACATATTAACAAATACTATACAGTTATACAGTAATTGCTACGAGTTAGATACGAGTATAATTCTCGGTGACTCAGAGTAAGAAATGACTCACATATAATTGTTCAGTTTTTACATTTTTGACAAAACATTTTTTTATTAATTTTATTTGTTGAGGCTTTTCGTGGCGCAGCGGCACAAGCGTGTGATTGTAATCGACAGGTTCTGGGTTCGATCCCCGGTCGAGGAAATGAAATATTTAATATTTTCAATTTAAAAATTTAATGTTTCATTTCTTTGCTCTGGTAATAAGGCAAAGCGCGGCGTTGAGTTCCGCCACTCAACACGCAATGCTTCAAAATCGGCGGAAAGTGGGGAACGGAAGTGGAACGGAGTGTCTTAACACTAGGTTCCCGGGTTCCTTCTACCTACCCTACCGCGTGCGGGATACATCGTGAAGCTGAAAAATAAATAAAATCGTACAAAAGGATTACAAATGAAACACTGAAAACCATAAATGCTCGACATTTTATTTTGGAAACATTTACAAGAAACAATTGAGTTCTTTAACAATCCAGCACCTCGCACTGAATACTGCTGTTTTTCAATCGCCTGTTCTCCTTTAATAGACAAATTATATCTCATTTCATTTCCTTTTAAAATATTATTTCATTTATAAAACTGTTATTATTGATTTAAATGATGAAAAAAAAAAATTATTAAAATTAGTATTTCCATTTAATTATTTCATGGATACTCTACCAAACGGACAACAGGCGGTTTGCTATACATTTCTTAGCACCGTTAGTACTAAATTAAGACTAGATTTTATAATTTTAATATAGAACTTTTCTATATACAAATTTACAGCTATTTACATCAAGTTACATAAATTAATAATGAATATGTATAAATAAAACCCTTTCGTTCAATAAATATTCACAAAGAAACCGTTTTAACTCTAGACATAAATGAAATATCTCATACAAATCTTAATTTTTTTTTCAACAGTTTTTAAAATATCAATGCGCAATTTTAATATAATTCGCAAGCAATTTCGCCTCTAACAGCTATTTTTACAACCTTTCCAACTCTGAGCGAAAATTTACAAAGATAATAGAGATTTTTTTAGACTTTTCCTCGGTCACTTGAAATTCTAAATAAAGAGCGGTTTAAATAGATAGAGTTGTTCTCACTAAAATTTTATACTTTCATTTATTTAATTTAACATTTTTATTTCGCGCTGATTTGATCACGAGGCAAAGCGCAGCGTTCAGTTCCACCACTCAACATGCAATACCTGCAAAAACCGGCGCAGCGCGGAAGAGAACGGAACGGAAGTTGGTAAATGAAGGTGAGCGGAACGGAGTGTCTTAACACTAACTTTCTAAGTTACCTCCAGCCTAGTGGAAGCTACAAAATAAGAAACAATGCTTTGACAGTTTATATTAATAGATATTATTAAATATTTCTTTTTAGATTGCCATTAAATTGGATCCTATTATATGCAAAATAAACGCGGCTTAAGGCGATAGTTTGATTTGAACAAAAAAGTAATTGAGATTAATAAATAAAATAATCCAAGACAGGCGAACCACGGGCGGGTTGCTAGTATAATCTCTCAGCTTTTTTAGATCGAAAATTTTTAAATACATATATAAATATAAATGATAAGTACACATGTATATTTGTTCGTTATTCTACACGTAGGTGATAATTCCTTACCGAGCTCTAATCTCTTCGGTACATTGTCACAAAGTGATAATGTTAGCACTACAGTGTTAGCATTCCCATGATATGGTAGAAATCGCGTGGGATACTTTATATAATATATTTTTTCTCCTGACCATAGTAGTGGACGAGAAATTGACTAAGAACGCCTTTTTGTGTGTTCGACAGCTTGGCGTAGAATTTCATGACAGTAGGTGGGATAACGCTTTCATTATATGCTTCATTTTTCTATCTTTTAAAATGTTATTTTTGTTAGTTAGTATTTTGTAAGTAATTGTAAATACTATAAAACAGTACTTCAACCAATACTTGCCATTTTAAATTTGCATAGTATAAAATAGAAACGTCAAATTTCATAATGTTTTATCAAAAAAAAATATTTTTTTTCATAAACAGATTCCAAGTGACCTAGATATTAACAATATTATTTCAAACATGCATTAAGAGTCTATAGACACCTCAATCCACACATACAAATATTTTATTAAGTCGAACGAAAACAATATATATGTATATATATATTTATATATATATATATATATATATATATATATATATATATATATATATATATATATATATATATATATATATATATATATATATATATATATATATATATATATATATATATATATATATATATATATATAAAATAATGTTTTAAAACATTAAATTTGATATCTATAGGCTCGTACGGTGCTTCACAAACCTCAAGCGAATCGCCCACTAACAAGTGTACCGACTACTTACTCTAGCCTTACACAAACGAGTAAAAATTCAAATTTACAAAAGGTTAAACTATGAAAGGAACACAGTCAGTACTTATCTTATCAGAATATTTACATTGGAGGGTCTCGAGGCATTGTAATGGTTGGGAAGCTGTTCAATCCTATGGATTTTCCATATAAAATTCGTCCAGTATACATTTATATATATATATATATATATATATATATATATATATATATATATATATATATATATATATATATATATATATATATATATATATATATATATATATATATATATATATATATATATATATATATATATATATATATATATATATATATATATATATATATATATATATATATATATATATATATATATATATATATATATATATATATATATATATAAATAAAAATTGAAGAGATATAAAAGTTTTATTCACTGTATTGTAGAGCTAGTTAGATATATTACTACAAATTTATATAAATTTATTACATTTTTATGCGAAATTCGATCGAGAAATTCATCTACAACAAACAAAACACTTTGAAAATACCTTTAATAATGATATATTAAAAATATTTAACTCCACGAGTTGAAATATGAACACCAAACCATCGCAATGCCTATATATGTATACGTATATATATTTAGTTTATATACAGCTCTCCTGCACCCTGTGGGAGGTGGTGACGACCTCGGGCCGCAGGCGGTGCGCGGTGAGCGACGACGTGACGCCGGAGCCCGGGCTGCACGCGCTCACGCCCTTGTTCACGCGGTTGAGGCTGTGATACGACTGGGAAATACATTTTTATATTAGATATTATTAATTAAGTAGTTTGAGACCAAAAATTACATATAGGTATATATATTATTATTTTTTTCGTGTAGATTCACGTATATTCAACATTCACCTCGCACGTACCAGGGTATGTGGAGGGAACACTTCCGATTTCCACTTCTGGACAATTATTTTGAGATATTGCGGGTTTCGTGGCGGAACTCACGCGTTTTTCCTCGTTGCCAGAGTGAGGCAATCGATTAGAAATTAAGCCCACAAACTGCCGCGTATACAAGCGCTCGCTTTATAGTCTGCACCACCAATAGCATAACATTTTTTAATATAATAATTCATTGTTCATATAGTTAAAATTCTAAATTATATGGTGGTATTAGTTAATAAAATATATTTTTTTAGTTTTACACTGTATACTGCACAAAGCAGAGTAGGCAGAGGTAACTTATGAAACTAATATTAAAACACTTCATTTCATTTCCCACTTTCCGCTGAATTTGAGGCATGACCTGTTGAGAAACAGAAAACAATGCCTCGCTTTGCCTCGTGATCAGAGCTAAGAAATAAAAACATTAAATATTTAACTTGAAAATATTAATCATTTAATTTTCTCGAGTGAGAATCGTGCCCCAGCGCCATGACTTCAAAAAAAAAAAATTATATAAAATAAAGTACATGTATACAACAATTTGTATCAATATCACAAAGACCATACAGAATCACCCTCAGTGGATTTTTTTTAACGTGTGAATTCTTTCATTCGCCAATTGAAAGCTTTTTACATAAGAATTCAAATACTTGAAGACATTTGTATCAAATTCCAAAGGCGCCTTTATATTATTATATTTTATTAACAATTTATTTTCCAATAGAATTTCATATTTACATTCTCATATTTTTTTATTTTTAAAATGTGAATAAGACAGGAGAGTGTGACTGTAAATGCGAAACGTTCTGGGTTCAATTCCCATTCGAGGAAATAAATATTTACTAGTTTTTTTTTATTTCTTCGTCCTGATAACAGGGCAAAGCGCGGTGTTGAGATATACCATCTATAGGTGGAAAATGGAACAAAATATCCTAACCTTGAGTTCTCAAATTTCCTTATGATCTTACCGCGGGAATACACGTACAATGTATTTTTTTTTAAATAAAAAAATACAATATTTCTTTCTTTTGTCATTTCGTAGAAAAATCTTCCAGTAGAGTCTTTTTCCATTTAATTTTTAATACTAAACTCACAACACCGTAGAAAACGTCGAAAACACAACGTGGCTTTGCACTCAGCGAATCAAAATAACACTTTAAAATGGGGGTAACTACAAAAACTTTTCAAGAGCAAATCTCAAAGTTTTATTAAAACACAACATTATTAGAGGGCAGTGTCGCATCATTAAGCGAAGTTCATTCAAAACGTGTTTCAGAGGGTGAAAAAAAAAATATATGAAAGTAATTTAAACGCTTGCCCCATATAACGCTAATTGTGGCTGCTTCGGGAAAATAGTGTTGACCCAGTAAGTGAACGTACAGAGTATATATTGTATTTACTTTTGTTTTCTGTTCAACATAAAAAGTCACTTCATGCTGAATGAAAACGTACTTCACTAGTGCATATAATTGCAATTTTTTTATTAAAAAAAGATCATATTATGAATTGTGAGTGTAAAATTTTGTGTTTTTTTTTATTGTGTTGTTTATTACATTCTATTGGTGTTAATGGTAGGGTAATTAGGTAAGGGTGGTGTTAGCGGGTTCATTTATTTGTATGGTAAAATTTTTTTGGTGCTAAAGTATTCATAAAAAAAATGATTTTTTTTATTTATTTTCAAACGCATAAGTACGAAATTTGTTGCATTCACCTATTTAAAAGCTTCTAAATGTGTACTTAGTTCCAAAAATCTATTTTCCATCTGGTTTTGTAAATACTGGAAGCCAATAACCGAACTATACGTATCATATACTCAACTATACATAAATTTTGGACATTGTCTGTACATGGAAGATATAAAAAAAACAATTCTTACAAAAAGTTAAAAGTAATTAACATATTATTCTGTTCGTCTGTGCGTTCAATGAGGTAAGCCTTAGAAACGGCTTACTTGATATATTTTATTCTTTTAACATTTATTGTTTGTTTTAGTTTACTTCAATTTAAGATATTTAGTTCAACAAAATTGCTACAAAATTTTTATTCATTTAGCTGATATTTTATTTTTCAATGTACTAATTAAGTAGTAAGTGATATATATACATATATAGAACAAGAAAGTAATTGATATTAGTAAATAAAAAAGCGTAATTCAAGCAGACGAAGCCGCGGACAGGTCGCTAATGTTTAATAAAAATGATTGGCTAGAACGCTTTAATTTTATTAGAAGAGCACAAATTAATTAAAATTGTATAAAATTTTTGTATATTATCCCCTTATATTGACCAGAACTACAATTTATTGAAAGAAAGTAACAATATTTATCATCATCAAAATAAACCAGCTTCACACTTTTCCCATACACAGCTTGGTAAGATATAATAGGAAACTTAATGTTAAAACATTGGGTTCTTTACTTTTGAATTAATTATAATAAATAACCTCGTATAATATTTAATATTTTCAATTTAAAATATTTAATGTTTCATTTCTTCGCTCTGGTAATAAGGCAAAGTGCGGCGTTGAGTTCCGCCCCTCAACACGCAATGCCGCAAATTCGGCGGAAAGTGGGGAAAGGAAGTGGAACGGAGTGTCATAACACTTTCCACTTCCGTTCCCTCTGCCTACCCTGCCTAGTGCGGGATACAGCGTGAAGCTGAAAAAAAAAAAAAAAAACACTTACGCTAGTCAACGGTATTTTATAGTCCTTTTTCCTGAAGTCCGCGTAATACCCGCCGCCGTCCGGCTCCGAGCGGGCGTCGTCGCCGACCTCGCGCGCCTTGCCGCTACACGGCGGCCGCTGGAGGCTCATGTAGCCGTTTGATACCGGTCTCCTTTCTGTTGGACCGACTTTAATGTGAATGTTAAATAATTATGTTTGTATTTGCTTTTGGAAAACATATGGAAAGTTCCGACAGGTTGTGGGCTCGATCCCCAGTCGAGGAAATGAAATTTTTTATATTTTTAATTTAAATACTAAATGTTTTCATTTCTTCGCTCTGGTACAAGGCAAAACGCGGCGTTGAGTTCCGCTACTTAACACGCAATGCCTTAAATTCGGCGGAAAGTGGGGAACGGGAGTGGAATGGAGTGTCTTAACACTAGGTTCCCAAGTTCCCTCTGCCTACCCTACCATGAGCGTGAACTTGAACAAAAAATGGACGGTTAAATGGAACCGGATTTGAACTCACGCCCCTTGGACTCTTGTATTAAATTGTTTTTGAGGTGTGTATGTTGAGTGGGGAACGGAATGGAGAGTTTTAACATTAGGTTCCCAAGTTCCCACTGTCTTCCCTCTCATGTGTGGGAATCAGCGTGCAGCTGAGTGAGTGAGTGGAGTAGAGTGTGATCAAATACATTACATTAATAATACGTTTCTGAAATATTTTTCATAAATGTGAATAATACTTTAAAGTATATTATTGTATAAATTTATCGTTTATCACTTCACATAATAAAAGCGCGGCGTTGAGTTACCGACTCAACACTAAGGGAACTCAACGCTGCGTGTCTTGTTTCTTTATAACCATAGCGAAGAAATAAAAATATTAAATATTTCATTTTATCGAGCGGGAATTAAACCTAATACCAACAGCACTTACAAGCGCATGCTTGCATCACTGAGCTACAAGTGACCTTACTGGCAATATTATAGGCATACAGCCTGATATATAAATTATAAGAACAAATCAAATATCTGAAAAATTCGCTTTTAAAATTGAATATTTGAAAATGCCAGCAGAAAATGAAAGGTGTCAGAATTCACAGATTCACTGTCGTACAATTTGTATTGAGCTCTGTGAATAAATGAAGCGTTATAATGGTTATTTCGTATCTGAATATTGAATTGCTAACGACGTTACCTAACAGATTTCGCCCTATCATTATGTAGGTCGTGGATTCGAATTCATTGTTTTTTTTTTCTGCTTTCTATTCATAAATATAAATATGGTAGAGTAGGCAGAGGGAACTTGGGAACCTAATGTTAGGACATTCTGTTCCGTTTCCCACATGCCGCCGAATTTGAGATATTGCAAAGAAATGAAAACATTTAATATTAAAGTTTAAAAAGATTTACAAAGTTAAAATTTACAAAGATTTGAGGCCTGTCGTGGCGCAGCAGACTGAGTGTGACTGTAACCGACAGGTTCTGGGTTCGATCCCCAGTCGAGGAAATGAAATATTTAATATTTTAAATTTAAATATTTAATGTTTGATTTCTTCGCTCTTTTCTTCGAATAAGGCAAAGTGCGGCGTTGAGTTCCGCCACTCAACACGAAATGCCTCAAATTCGGCAGAAAGTGGAACGGGGTGTCTTTACACTAGGTTACCGAGGTCCCTCTGCCTACCCTGCCTAGTGCGGGATACAGCGTGAAGCTATAAAAAAAAAAAAGATTTAATATTAAAATTTAAGAAGGTTTCATTTCCTCGAGTGAAAAAAGGCGAAGAAATGATAATGTAAATAATCCATTCTGTTTTGTTCTTCACTAAGAGCGTTTCGAACGTAAAAGTTGATTATGAACTCTTCGCCAATATCACCTTGGCTAGGAGAATAAACCAAAGAGATTGTACAGTGAAAAACGTAACTTTAACTATTGCGACCATTTTGTGATTAGTTCTACGTATAATTCTATCTATGAACACGGATTACTGCAAGGATTTCATAAAGTTACCAAAACAGTATAAAATTCTAATATATTCTATTCATCGAAAGTTTCACTTTAAAAATACTTGCCTTCCTTTATGTTCAAGATTTCTAAATGCTCTCAAAGATCTATTTGTTTCACGTCGAATCACGCAAATACCTGTACATTAACGGAATTCGCAGGCATAGCGATAAGGGAAAGATCTGTTTTTAGACGCACTGTTCCCTATTTCCGGCCACCTTTAAGACATAGCTAGTTAAGTTGCGGAACTCAACGCAGTGCTTTGTCTGATTACTAACGCTATGAGATGTATGATTGATTACTCGAGTTACAGAACCGGTACCCATTGCATTTACAGTCATACGCTTGTGCCATTGAACTTTTATTAAGTTTAGATCTCATGCATGCCATCTACGGTAGTCGCTTAGTATTACTGGCCAGGACAAAGCTTAACGTAGAGATAAAAGTTTACATAAAAAGCTCATAAAATAAACAAAAGCTCTTTTTATATCTGCTGCGAATTCGCTAAATATTTTTGCTATGAAAAGTTGGAATTTTTGACTGGCTAAGTTAGGTTTTTACTAAGAAATATTCTTCTAAGATATTATAATAAAAAGGCGAATAATAAAAAATGACACATTTTTTCAATAAAATTAAAAAAGTAAATATTTTTTAATTCTGTAGCAAAAATATAATTTCAAAATTTAAATAATATTCAATTTCTACTATAGATGCAGGTTGTGTTTCGCACATAGAAGAATAAACCGAGGGTTCCAGCTTGGGAAGAAAAAGAAGCATTAAAAAAGTGACCGTTCCCATAAAGACACTTCCGTTCCCCACATTCCACCAAATTCTTGAGGCATTGCATGTTGTTTGTTGGCGCATTTCCTCAAACCAGAGAGAGAAATTTAAAATATTAAATAATTTATATCTTAATCTTTTTTTTTAATTATAAAATACATAATTTACTTTTTGATGTCTAGTAAAATATAAAAATCTTTAAATAACAATTGAGTTATTTCTATACTTGCCATATAAATTTGGTATTATATCAGGATCAGCGTCATCCGTAGGGTCTGGTTCGGGAGCGGGACGAGCTTCCGCCTTCACGGGAGTACTGCATTGACCACTCCGTTCCGCGTACATTGATTCGCTAAACAAAATACTGGATTTAATATGAATTATTTAGGCCGTTGTAACGCAGTGGTCTAACAAACATCGTCTTAACGTGGGTTCGATTTTCAATAGGGGGATGACAATAGTGAATTTATTTTCTTTTCAGCTCTCTGGTAGCCAAAGTGCAGTGTAACGAACCGCTACTGAATAACTAATGATACGATAATTTGGTGGAAGTGTCAGGAAGTGGGAAAGCGTGAATCCGATTTCTTTAAGGTTCCGTACCTTCAGGGAAAGAAAAGTAAATTTAGCAAATTATTTTTTGTCTACTGGTTTGTACGTCTGTTTGTCTGTAAGTCTGTCAAAAGCATTTTTTAAGATAATGTAAGGATTCAAGTAGATAGTCCCTTGGAACACATAAATTGAACCCCAAAATCAACACAATCAAAAGAAACGACGAGTGACATTGCATCGTTTCATTGCAGCAGTTTGTACGAAATTCACCGTGTAATCAAATTCTATATGTCCCACGGACCTACTGGAACTTGCAAACAAAAGTAAAATACTCAGCTTCACGCTGTATCCCGCACGAGGCAGGGTAGGCAGAGGGAACCCGGGAACCTAGTGTTAAGACACTCCGTTCCACTTCTGTTCCCCACTTTCCGCCGAATTTGAGGCATTGCGTGTTGAGTGGCGGAACTCAACGCCTCGCTTTGCCTTATTACCAGAGCGAAGAAATGAAATATTAAAAATGATATATTTAAATTGAAAATATTAAATATTTCATTTCCTCGACCGGGGATCGAACCCAAAACCAGTCGGTTACAGTCACACGTTTGTGCCGCTGCGCCACTACAAGCCTCATAAAAAACAAAATACAAAAGACAGGAAAAAGTAAAATACAAAACAAAAATACTTTTGGAGTCGGTGATAATAATAACAAAAAATCTTCTTAATAATTATTGAATCATTTTAAATATTTAATTTTTTCGAGTTACGGTCGCATGGTTAATATGCCAGTATAGGTTTTATTAAGATTAATCACTAAATAAGATTTAAAATATATAGTAAATAATTTTTCAGCTTTACTAAATTTTAGAGGCATTGTTGGTGGAGTGGCGAAACTCAACGAAGCTTGTAACTTATTACCAGAGTGAAAATCTATAATATAACTCAGCTTCACGCTGTATCCCGCGCATGGCAGGGTAGGCAGAGAGAACTTGGGAACTAAGTGTAAAGACGTTCCGTTCCACTTCTGTTTCCCACTTTCCGCCGTATCTGAGGCATTGCGTGTTAAGTGGCAGAGCTTAACGCCGCGCTGTTTCCTTGTACCAGAGTGAAGAAATGAAAATATTAAATATTTAAATTGAAAACATTAAATATTTCATTTCCTCGAGTGGGGATCGAACCCATAACCTGTCGTTTACAGTCACACGCTTGTGCCGCTGCGCCACGACAGGCCTCAAAATAATAAATGTTTATATATTATTGGATTAGTTGTGGGTTCTGTCCCCATTCGATGATATGTTTATATGCATTTCATCGAATGGGGAAAGAACCCACAACTAATCTAATTTACAGTCGCTAATGTCCCTGCACTCAAACTAAAACATAATTCCCATTAAAGTTTTCGCAACTATTACATAATATTTGTTATAATATTTCAATACTCTACACTGTAAGTACAAATTCTTTGATGACATCTTGGTATTTAACTCAGTCACGAGATGACCTCCGTTCAAAGGTGACCGAGATTTGAATCTTCAAACAAATTTGATAAAAAGCTTTTACTTTAATATTATATAATTTAATAGTAGTTGACGCCGGCAACTTTTTTTGTGTGGATATTATCGCAAACTAGAAAATAATATTATTAATAAATGTGTGTCTCTTTGTGTATTCCTGCTCTCTGTTACTTAGAAATGTAGGTAAATATATCACGGTAGGCAGAAGGAGCCTGGGAACTTATTTTAAAGTTACATCGTAACGTAACCCATTAAGATTATTTTACTCAATCACTCACTCAGCTTCACGCTGTATCCCGCACATGGCAGGGTAGACAAAGAGAACTTGCGAACCTAGTGTTAAGACACTCCGTTCCACCACCATTCCCTAAAATTAAGACATTACGAGTGAGTGGCGATGATTTGAGTGGCGGAACTCAATGCCGCGCTTTGCCTAATTACCAGAGCAAAAAATGAATATATGAAATATTCTAATCTGAAAATATTAAACATTTCTCTTTTTCGGGTGGGTATCGAAACAAGTAGGTTTACAGTCACACGTTTCTGTCCCTTAAATTGAGTATTGAAAAATATCTAACAGCTTCACGCTGTATCCCGCACATGGCAGGTTACGCAGAGGGAACTTAGGCAAAGAGAGACGAAACCTAGAGTGACACTACGTTCCACTTCTGTTCTCCACTTTCCTCCGAATTTGAGGCTTTTCGTATTGAGTGGCGGAACTTAATGTCGAGCTTTGCTTTATTTCCAAAGCAAAGAAATGAGAATATTAAATATTTAATTTGAAAATATTAAATATTATATTTCCTTGAGTGGAGATCGAACCCACAATCTGTTTACAGTCACACGCTTGTGCCGCTGCTTCACGACAGGCATATTTAATAAGTTTATTTTTTCACTCTGGTGACAAGGGCGTTCCTTGTCTTACAATATTAATATTTTTTTGTGAGAATCGAACCCAAAACCTGTCCCGACAGAATTCAACTAAGATTATCTTCCACAATATCATTATAACACAGCAAATATGTGGTTAAATTACGAATTAACAAGTTCTACGAGATGTAAAACAATCCATCGCGCTATCGAGGCGTAGTACAAATCTTTTAATCGGCTCAAGCCTGTTCCGGCAAGTGCCGGTCTGGTTATCGCATACCTGCTTTGGGCTTAGAACAATTTCAATTGGATAGAACGTTTCTGTATCTCTATACGTATTTCTATCTAGGAATATATTGTCTGATCAGTGTTTCAATTTTTTAACCGGATTATTCGCATATATTGTTTGTTGAGTATAAATTTTTGAAATCTAACGTTTCGAACACGTTGCAGTAGTGCAGTTAAAATTATTTCATTTACAATGTGTGATAATCGTGTAAATTCAGCTTTACGCTGTATTAAATGGCCCAATGATGAAATGATTTATTATTAATAAATGTATATTATTAATATGTGTATTATTATTAATATATGTATATGTGTATAAGAGTATTGTCACGGGGCGGGGGCACAAGCGTGTGACTGTAAACGACAGGTTGTGGGTTCGATCTTCACTCGAAGAAATTAAATATTTTTTTTATATCTTCGTGGTAATGAGACAAAACGTGAAGTTGAATTCCGCAACTTTACAGGTTTAAATATGATAAAAAGTTGGTAATGAGAGTATTTTAATTGAAACGGAATGCTTTACAGTAGATTGTCGTGTCCCCTCTGCCTACCTTGTTGTGTATGAAACACAGGGCGCGGCTAAAATAAATTAATTAATAAATTACATACGACCAACACAAAATGTATTCATTGAACTATCACTACAGTTATATGACATATAATAATGTGAGACAAAAATAAAAAAAAATATATGTTGTTCTCTACATCTCAAACGACCAAATATTTTTCTTTCCTTCCTATTATTTTCTATAAAAAAAAAACTTGTAGCAGTCATTTATAGTGACAGTTATTAGTTATTAGTTCGATTCCCAATCAAGTAAAACACAAAACACTGTAGTAAACACGCAATCATTAACAATTTCGACGATGCGTATAATTTTTTAACAACAACTTGAGTGTTCTTATCCCGCTAAACGCAGGATAGAGCGTGAAGCTAAAGCTAAGCCAACTTACCTTAAAGGAGCATGCTTAGCCGGTAAATGTCGATGTCGGTTGACATGCCTCTTGTACAATATCGCAAGTATCCCGCACACCGCCGTCGCCATCAGCGCGGACATGGCCGCTATGGACGCCAGCACCGGCGACACGCCCAGCGAGCTGCTCTCACCTGGTATACAAATAACATTCATTGGATATCAAAATAATACTTTGAGGCCTGTCGTGACTATAACCGATGGGTTGCGGGTTCCATCCCCACTCGAGGAATTAATTCCCTTAATATTTTCAATTTATATATTTAATGTTTTCACTTCTTCGCTCTGGTACAAAGTAAAATGAGGCGTTGAATTCCGCCATTCAACACGCTATGCTTGAAAATTCAGCGGAAAATGAGGAACGGAGTGTCTTAACACTAGGTTCCCAAGTTCCCTCTGCCTACCCTGCCGTGTGCGGGATACAGCGTGAAGCTGAGTAAAATAATATGCACTACTTACTACGCACGTACTTCTGTTACTATAATAAATTAATCATTCTTTTCTATGATAAAGAACATGTTGATTCATTTAAAAGTTAGGAATTAGTCAAGGAACATTTATATTTAACGTAACGAGATTTGAACCGGTACCTAGTGATTGACGTTGAAATATAATTTAAAATAATATTTTGATTTGAACTTGTTTTGCTGATTTATGCGGTTAGTGAAATGTTATGGACACGATATTAACATGAATTTCCTTTGAGAAATAAAATATAAAATATTTTAATGTAACATTACATCTCTCAGCCGACAATAAAAGTATCATATCAATCTCTATACGTCTAAGAGGCAGTCATAAGTTCAAAATCTCCTTGTAGTTAGTCTCCTCTCCAAAGCGCGGTGTTAAGTTACTCAATTGACACAAAATATCACTAAAATCCAAATGGAAATTCAGAATCGAGTGCTGCACGAGAAATAGCGTGAAATGTATATTTCTACCAACCAATTGAAACTTTACCATATTATGAGTACAGTCAAGTAAAACATTCAATCAACGCTCCGACAAAATATGAACAGTCACAAGGTAAACACTCTACTAAAGCGGGATAACTTTTAATTTCCCGTCGAAATCCCCGCATTAAACACGGGAGGTAATAAAGTTGTGTAAATCTCAACGTTTGCAAATTTAAAACTTATTTTGAACCAAAGTGAGTAACAAGTTTTCAAGCATGCGAGCTAAATTAAACCTATTTAAGTGGTTTTTTAATAAAATTGTTTGGCAAAAGAAGCTTTTAACCGGATGTTGTCTTTGGCGATTCTCTAATTTTCAAGTCCAAAAAAATATTATATAATTATGCAAAATTGTACAGAGTGGGGCAGAAAGGTGTGCGAATTTCAAAATCGGTGTGATCGTGAGAGTGACGCGGGAGCAGGGCGCGGGTAGTGGGGACAGGTAGCTTGGTTTTTGGAAATTTAGCCGTCATGGAGCGTTTCATCCTTAAGCAGCGAGCGTTCTGTGTAAAGGCTTATTACAAAAATGGCGATACGTGCACTATTGCGTGGCGTCTATTTCTGTCTGAGTTTAGTATACATGAGTAAAATCATTGTCTTAGTGAAAAAGCTATCAGATCATGGTCAAAAAGTTTGAGTGTACGGGTTCGACACTAAATCAAAACTTTGGGCGCATCCAAGGTCCAAATAAGAACGAAAGAGACTGTAAGCGCAGACGCGACGTCCGTACGGCACGATCTCCAGTTATCAACCCGAAAGAGGAAATTAACTTAAGGAGTATTTTGGCTTAAATTTCACACGTACAAACTTTAATTAGTCCAGGAATTAAAATCAAATGACCACCATCTTCCCTGTGCTCTTGCCGAAAGAATGTTGCAGCGTTATCAAAGTTTGTACAGTATTCTCTTTTCAGATGAAGCTCATTTTTATTTAAGTAAATATGTCAATATGCAAAATTGTCGATATTAGGCCTCAGAAAATCAAAAAATAAAACATCAAAGATTTCATTGCATTCGCTTAATGTGACAGTTTGAACAGCCATGTCGGGTGAAGGAATCATCGGACCACATTTGTAGGAAATTATCGAGGTCAAACCGTTACAGTAAGTTCTGATCGCTGTACAGACATATTACGTAACCTTTTACTCTACTCTATCTCTATTCAGCTTTACGCTGTCGCACATGGCAGGGTAGGCAGAGGAAACTTGGAAACCTAGTGTCAAGACACTCCGTTTCACTTCTATTCTGCCCGTGAGCAGGGAATCGGATTCAGAGCTTATGCGTCCTCTTCCGGTGTATAAAACTCCGCTCATTAAAATGAGCGCGTTCTGGGGTGGGCAATGCCCGGGGGAATACAAACACCTGCGTTTAAAGTCGCAGGTGTAGGGGAAAACTACTTAGAAGGTTAGAATGAGCTATGTGCCACCTGGGGGCAGCTGCCCCCCGGCCAGCCGGGTGAGACCCCCGGTTGCCCAGGGGAGGTCCAGCTTAGACGACCAGCGACCGAGGTGGCAGCTCAGAAAGACGGCGCGACATCTCATACATCTAATAAGTCCTTAGCAGTTGTTAATAATATATTTAATGGAAAACTGATATCGCGTCTACTGATATCTACTCGGAGCCCAGATTTCACACCACTGGATTTTTTTCTCTGGTACCTCAAGAGCCTCCAGAACAACATTTGCGAGGAAATGTCCGCTATCCGACGAGCGAGTCGTTACGAATTTGAAGTCCAGATTTGAAAAGTGTGTACGTTTGGATGGTACACATCTCAGTGATGTTATTTTAAAAAAATAAAATTCCCATGTGTTTACTTTATTATAAATAAAGATTATCTTTCCTAAACCTTGTACTTTTTTTTATGATTTTTCAAAATTCGCATAACTTAATAGTACCCCACTCTGTATTATGAAAGAAAACAATATAAAGAGAAGAGCATAAGCATGACTGGTTATAGATTCGATTCTAACTCAGTGCAATGAAATATTTAATATTTAACAACGCCGCGTTTTACCTTGCTACCAGAGTTAGGAAATGAAATATTTAATATTGTTATTTCCTAACTCTGGTAACAAGGTAAAACGCGGCGTTGAGTTCGGCCAATCAAAACTTGGGGCACTCAATGCCTCAAATTCAGCGCAATATGGGGAACGAAAATATCCTGATAGGACCACAGTACCTCAAGGTTCCCATGTTCGCTCTGCCAACCCTGCCATATGCGGGATTCAGCGAGAATGGAAACAAACGTGATTATCCCTTTTTACTATATACGTTACATAAATTTATGTTATGCGTAAATATATAATAATACCATAATAATCATAATACGTAATGTTACACAAAAAATATATAAGACACTAAAAACATATGAAACGAACTAAGCGTTATGAAAACATATTATTTTGTAGATCGACGTGTATGTCTATATGAATTAAAAAGCAAAAGCTGTAATATAAAAATAAGTTGTATCATACATTGTTACAGTTATTATTTACGGCTTTGAATTTACTACTAAAATTAACTAGAGAAAAAAAAGTAGATAAAATTTGAAATTAGATAGATTTATTGATAGCTTCACGCTGTATCCCGCTTTTAGCAGGATAAAAAGAGACAACCTAGTGATAAGACTTTCAAAGCACAGTGTATCAAGTGGCGGAACTCAACGCCGCCTTCGAGTTCACGCCACGCGAAACATTTTGTCTCGAATATAGAGTGAAAATTGGAAAACACAGTGTTTCAACTCAGAAACACATTGCTTTTAACCCTGTTGCGGGAAAAAGCGTTAAATAGTATTATTTTTATATTTAAAATCAAACAACTATATTAGAGCACAAGGCCATAAGCGTGCGACTGTAAACATATGTTCTAAATTCAATCTCCACCCCAGGAAATTTATTATTTAATATTTGTCTATTCCTCACTTTTTATTGTAATATATAATACATGCCTTAAAATCAGCGGAAACTTGAGAATGAAACGAAGTGTCTTAACACTACGTAAAATAAAACTACCAATAGCACTACTCAACTCTACTCAGTTTCCTATGTAATAGTTGAGAACCCAGTGTTAAGATACTCTATTCCACTTCTATTCCCCACTTTCCGTCGAATTCGTCGAGGCATTGCGTGTTGAGTGGCGGAACTCAACGCCGCGTTTAGCCTTGCACTCGAGCGAAGAAATGAAAACATGAAACAATTAAATAGAAAACATTAAATATTTCACTCCCACGAGTGGGGATCGAACTCCCAACCTAACAGTTAACACGCCAGGCCCCACACAGCACTGACCAGTATATTTCGCCTGTCCCTTGAGCGTGACGGTCTCGATGGTGGTGACGTCGCTGCGGCCCTTCGCGTTGACGGCGTAGAGGTCGATGCGGTAGCGCACGCCGGGCGGGAGCCCGCGCATCTCGAAGCACGGCGGCGAGCGGGCGCTGGACACGTTGTGGCGCACCTGCGGGACCCGCTCACGGTCATACGTTGCTGAGGGAACCTAATGCTATTAACCTGATTACGAGTCCGTTTCGCCTTGTCACAGGGACTGAGAGTGAAAAGTACTTTATTGCGTCAAGCGGGAATCGAACACGTTTATATACGTTGCTTGTATTGTAATCTGTTTTTCTACAAGATCTATATATCATATAGAGCTGATCTGTTCTTATATTGAGCTGGAACAGTGAAAGCGAGTATTAGTGCACAGAAAGAAAGAACTACTAAAGCCTACATCTGCGGACGAGCATTACTCCAAACAGCAAGATCGTAAATTCAAATATTGAACTAAAATGAAGTTATTAATTGGAAATCGACTTCGTTTATATAATTTTATATATTATACAACTACCATCTACTATTCTTTATTTAAATTATTAATTTCCAACTAACATTATTCTGCCCGTCGTTATATTAATTTTAATAGTAATTTCGACATATCATGCATAATTAAAACGTTTCTGTGAGAACGAGTGCATTAATTATGAATAAAATGCTTCAAATATTTTCCGTCTCTTTCAAAAAATATCATATCTGTATTATTCAGTAAATAAGAATAAAATATTTTTAATTTCCTCGGGATTCATTATTTTTTTTATGTTCATAGTAAATCTAACATATACATAGATAGACAGAACACCTGGGAACTTAGGGTTCTTATTATTAATGAAAACTTTTTTTTTGTGTAGTATTTTTTTTAAATATGTATAACATTGCAAACTTAATAAAAAATATATATGAAATCTTACAATCAATGAGGGTAACTCAAGTAATTCCATGAGGAAAGTCTGAGGAAGGCCGCCGTCGAAGTTCTCGACGCACTCTACGTACAGCGAGTCGATGCTTTGGTTAGCGACTGTACAGTTTTGTAGGTGAAATGGACGACCTGGAACAATATTATAAAATAACAATAATAAATAATGGTTTTAATATTTTCAGCAAGCAAACAATATCTCTAGAATTAAGTGGAATGGTAATTAAGGGAAGTGTCTTTAAGGGAACGGAGTGTTTTAACACTAAGTTTTCACGTTCCCTCTGACTCGTGCTATGTGTAGGATACAGCGAGAAGCTAAAATAAAAATATTAATATTAATTGAGTGAAGAGTTAAATGTTATTTCACATTTAGGAAATAAATATAATTATATAGAATATCCCTTTAGATATAATAACAGCATAAATAAATAATAACAAAAGCATAAAAATATCGACGTAGCTTGATGAGATATGGCTTAGTAGTCGGATTCAAAGAAGCGCGGATTCAAATCCAGCTACATTTGAATTTGTATACGTTTGCTAAATAAGTTAACTAAAAACAATATTGTAGTTAAACTTCGTCAAAACGTCATATTAATATATCGTTATAAATATTTCTGCTAATATTTTAAGAAAATTCCGTATTTATTTAAAAAAAAATATGAAAATTCCGTATTTATTTAAAAAAAATAAATTCTTAATCCACTTAAGATCTACAAACACTTTGCCAAATTGACGTACTTATTCTTTAGGTATAGATATTTTTCAAAATGTTAATTCCTCACCTGCGGCTACAAGTTGAAAGAGACAGGGAACCTTCTGTTCCCCTACCGCGTTCTCACCGTAGCACGCGAGGGTACCGTACTCCATGTCGGTTGTGGGTGTATAGTTCAGAGTCGACGTATGGCCATGGCTGCTGTATAATCTTTACAGAAAGAAATGTGATTTAAGTATGCTAATGATAAGATAGCCAGAGACCTTTATATTAAGGTAATATGTTCGTCATTTACCGTTTAATTTGAAAATACAATGTATCGACTTGCCACGCTTTGTTTTAACTACTACTCTCACTCACTCAGCTTCACGCTGTATCCCGCATGAGGCAGGGTAGGCAGAGGGAACCCGGGAACCTAGTGTAAAGACACTCCGTTCCACTTCCGTACCCCACTTTCCGTTGAATTTGAGGCATTGCGTGTTGAGTGGCGGAACTCAACGCCGCGCTTTACCTTATTACCAGAGAGAAGAAATGAAACATTTAAATTGAAAATATTAAATATTTCATTTCTTCGACCGGGGATCGAACCCAGAACCTGTCGGTTACAGTCACACATTTGTGCCGCTGCGCTACGACAGGCCTCTACGTTTTAACTACTAGAGCGACAAAATTATAGTAATTTATTTACAACTTACAGTCACTTGGACTTAAAGTCACTTCCTACTATTTAGATAGCATTAATAAACCTTTCACAATAAATACAGATTAAATACAACAATAAAACTACAATATTTAATATTGTAATATACCTACGTTTCTACAGTCCGGTAAAACAAAACATACAAAAACGATTAGGTATATGAGTAACAGGAAAAAATAAATACTGTCCTTATATCATAATATTTACTGTCCCATGAAAAAAATACTATAATACACAAGTAAAGCCGCGAACGCAGCACTAGTTTGGAAATAAAAATGATGAACATTTAAAAAAACACAAAAACACGATTTCGATAAATAAAGTAAAAATTTAAATTAAGACCAATATAAAGCAGCAGCCCACGCTGTTTTTCTTAATAAACAAAAAGTCAAATATTATGTAACTCGTAAAATCCTTTTTTACAATATCATATTTATTATGTTTATTTTCACATCATTGCGTTATTATCGGTTCATGATAAGTATGAAAAGTTTCAAATTAATCTGACATTTCAAAGTCTGTAACAAACAGGCATACACACACGGATATAATCATTATTATATAAATATAAGATTTTACTTTACCTTGGAGGTATTTCAGTTTGTTCTCCAGAATTATTGAACGTCCAATGAAAGGAGACGAGTGCAGGGTTGGCGTCAACCGAACAATGTAATGAGACGGTCTCATGCTTCAGTGCTCCAAAGAGCTCGTTGTCTTTTCTCTCAGCACAAACAGGAGCATCTAAATAAAGAAATATTTTTTTTAGAGTAAAAATGCCGTTTTCATATATATATTTGGTACTCTGCCTCTTGAAGGCACAGGCAAGGAAAACTATTGTTAGAACACGCTGTTCTCCACTTTTTGTCAAATTTTTCACATATATCGTAAGTGGCGCGAATTCAGTGCCACGTATATACGTATAGTTAGTTGGTCTAGAGGCACAAAACGCGATTGATTATGAATTCGATCCCCGTTCAAGAAACTAAAATATTTAATCATTTCGTCGTTAAGTTCCGGTACTCAATACACAATGCCCCAAAATCAGCAAAAAGTCGAAGACGGAAGTGTTTCAATAAGAAGAGAGCTTTTATATACTGGCTTCTCAAATTCCTTCTGCAACGTGAAGTTGAAAAAAGAGTATTGAGGCACTACCTACTATTGAGGTAACGTATTTTCATGTAAATAATATGACCATACATAATATTATAATCTCCACTATATAAGGCTTTAATAGATGTCATCAATGAGAGCAAATTACCAAAATGAAATATCGCACCAAAACAGCACGAGATAGGCGTTTGTACTGCGGTCGGTGTGTCGCGCGCCTAATTTATGTTAGCGTCGTGGCTGGGCTGTTCGTGTATTGGAGGATTTATTTATTTTAAATAGAATTTAGATCATTTACAGGCTTAGTGGTTAAATAAGCGTCATATACTTTTCAGTACAGTAGCTACTGTCATCGACTCGCAGTCAGGATGCTGATTGAGATGACGATAAATGTTATACGAGTATGCCAATGTAATTTATATCGACGGTAAAAATACTCAAAATTAAAGATGAAATAAAATTAAATGTATGCCGCGTACTAAAAGCATAAATATGTAAGGTACTTTTCATGGACATAGTCATGAAATTTGGCGAGAATTGAAAAATAATTGTAATTTGTATCAATAAACACATACAACGGAACAAAATAAAATATGAACAATTTAAAGTTATTTCATCGACAAAAATATCAAAAACTTATATTTGTCGTTCGTTAAATACAATATAGTCGTATACGCCCGCAAACTTAAATTTGTATGTTTTTAACTGTACTTTCTATTGTTTTGTTTCAGTTAACCTTTAATCTCAAAATTGATATAAAATCCTCGTTAGTTAAATCTGTCTTACACTTGACACATTTATAGCTAGTAAAGTCACTCTCACTCTTGTGAGATTTGCATAAAGAGGCTGCTTTAATTTACTTCATTTTTAACGATTTTGCTATAACAAGTATTTATCAATTATTAGGTATAATAGAGAGAGAGAGGCCAGTCGTGGCGCAGCGGCACAAGCGTGTGTCTATAACCGACAGGTTTTGAGTTCGATCCCCACTCGAGGAAATATTTAGTATTTTCAATTTTAAATATTTAATGTTTTCATTTCTTCGCTCTGGTACAAGGCAAAACGCGACGTTGAGTTCCGCCACTCAACACGCCATGCCTCAAATTCAACGGAAAGTGGAGAACGGAAGTGGAACGGAGTGTCTTAACACTAGGTTCCCAAGTTCCCTCTGCCTACCCTGCCAAGTGCGGGATACAGCGGGAAGTTGACAGAGAGAGGTATAATAGAAATACGAATACTACAAGTATTTTGATAGTATACCAAATGTATTGAGAATTTAGTAAAAGCAGAGTAACAGATCTCTGTTATCTATAGCAGCTATATGAATGAGACTCTACATCTTACTATGCCAGTCAGCCTTGATAACAAGAATATATGTATGTGATATGCTTGTATATTTGAAATTCAAATCTTTTGTTAAAAAGGTAAAAAAGGATCTTTGAAATTATGTACATGTAAATATATTCAATTGTCATTAAGAAATATATCCCCAGTTTTCAAATTTGAGTATCACTAGAGCAAAGAAATGAAAATATATAATATAAACTTAAATATATCTGATACTTGTCCCGCTGGGACCACGATACCTTCAACGTCTATTTAAATTAATTCAACCAGTTATTAATTACTTTTGTATATATTAATATGTTTATCCTTTCCATTTCAGCATCAATGCAGATATCTATACTATTAATGATTCCAAGACCGAGAAAGACAAATGCATAAAAAAAACATATGAAAAAGGCTAAATTACAAAAAATAACCTGACCTAATCCAATCAGCCTCCAGTTTCAAACAACAGCTGGAATGAATAACAAAATATCTATTACAATTCATACTACCCGATCTCAATCACGAATCTAATAAAACTGTTGTTTTGCTCTTTGGCTTTGTGTAATAACAGTGTGGGGTGACTTCGTTTTTTTAGATTAAATTAAATTGAATATTATTGAATCATATCAATAGATATTAATATACAGCGGCATGTGGTCATAGTGTAGAGGAAGAACAATGCGATATGTTGTGTACTGGTCTCTCTAGTCAGGAAGCATAAAATGCGGCGTTGAGTTACGCTGATTAGCACGGAATGCCTCGAATTTCGCAAAAATGGATCGATAGTGGATTTTTTTAACACGAGGTTCCCAAGTTCCCTATGTGCTGGATACAGCGTGAAACAAAAAAACACTAAATTACGTTGTATCATTATAATTGGAATATTCTTTAGTCAATATTAATTGATGGTTTTATATATGTATATCTAATAAGATTTAGTATAAAGGGGCTTATTACTAGATTAACTTTATTTTATGCTATATATCTAATAAAATTTAGGGCAAAGGAGCTTATTTCGAGAAAATTTTCATTTTACGCACATAATTTTATGTAGATATAATTATTTTGTTCAATAATAAACTTTTTCTATACCAAAAAATGTTGCTACTATGAAACACTTTATCAAAATATTTATTATTGATATATTTAAACCAGATTAAAACACACAAAAGATATTTGAATACCTAGTATACCTAGCCCCTTTGAAAAGACGGTCTCGGTCAAAATATTTCGCCGTAATCGTTTTACGTTCTAACAGCGCCTTGTAAAATTTTACAACCCGGCACGGGATAAAAGCCGGTAGTATTATACTATATAACTTGCTGTAAGTGCAATGACCACTTCTATGTAAGAGTTCTTATACAAATGCCATTTACTAAAGAAATCTTATATTATATTCTATAAAAGTAGACTTTCCTACTGAATTAACAAGTAAAAAATAATAATAATAAATAAAATATACAATTGATAGATTTTTTAAGCTCATAAGAGACACGTGTCTATAATCTTGTATGAAAACGTTCTTCATTTCAGTGTATTGAGGTGATAAGAAGATATCCAGTTTTGAAATTAATTAACTAGGTCTTAATTTATTTTTAAAAGTGTAAACGAAATCAAATATGTAGTATTGAATTGTGTGTATGTTGCGATTTCACTTTAACCTTGTTACGCCCCACACTAAGAAGTCAAATGATTGCGTGATCATTAAACTTGATTTTAAATGGCGATATTTTTGGCTATGAAAATACACGTCCGTATCTATATACATATATATTTGTTATATAGTTTTTGGTGATGCTGTTTTTTGCTGTAACGTTTATGGAATGACAATTTACAAGGTGTATGCGTTTGACACTTATTAGTACGTATTAGTGCTTACTAATCTGACTGACTGACTGACTGATCTGAACACTGAACTGTAAATATTTTTTTTAAGACAAGTTATGCCTAGATATAATGGACGGCAGTGTTATTTGATTTTTAGGCATTTATATATAGTATGAAAGCATGCAAGGCATTTTTATATAGTATGCATAGTATGAAAAATAGAATTTTATATTCATATAGTACGTTATTAATCTTGAACAACAAAAAACATACAATGATGAAAAACGTACTGTATATATTTGTTTTTAATTATGATTAATATGTATTTTTTATTAATTTTGATAATTATTATTTTTAGTAACCATCGAGCAGACAAAAATTTGATTCTAGTAGAAATGTAATGATTAGCAACTAGAGACTAACTGGAAGTATTTAGTTGTTTTATTTTCGATATTTTGTGATTAAATAACGATTTTAATTTTTTGCCTAATTTATCCAATTTATTTAAGTCTTCTTCTCCTATTATTTTAAATATGAATCGAAATAGACGATTCTAAACGTTGATTCTGAATGATTCTTAATATATATGTCAATGGAGTTTAGCATGATTTATAACTAGTTCACTTATTTAGTAATATAATAAAAGTTTTTTGTAAAAGATAGTCATTTTAGTCAGATTCATGCCGTATCCCGCACATGGCAGGGTAGGCAGAGGGAACTTGGGAACCTAGTGTTAAGACACTCCGTTCCACTTCCGTTCCCCACTTTCCGCCAAATTTGAGGCATTGCGTGTTGGCGTAACTCAACGCCGCTTTTCACCTTGTACCAAAGAGAAGAAATGAAACATTCAATATTTAAATTGAAAATATTAGATATTTCATTTCCTCGAGTGGGCATCGAACCTACAACCTGCCGGTTATGCCGCTGCGCCATGACAGGCCTCAGTCATTTTTGTGAAGATTAAATACTGTTAAACATAGGAAAAACATTGTCCACTAAATCAATATAGCATGTCTTCACATTAAAAAAAAAAATTAAACGAAACGCAGGACAAATTATATAGAAAACTACTAAACTTTCGAAACAGCGCTTTTATCCAGTAAAGAAGCAGAAAGCGTTTTTAAAACTTGAACATCTTTCAAACTAGAGGAAATTTTTAAAGAACTTTAGTGTGAGAATAATTTTAATGCCTTTCACTGGCAAGTGTTGTGTTGGTGTTCTAAACTAGCGTAGATTGAATTTAGTTGTTTATTATTAACTTTTGATCTATTTAAAAATTGAAGCCCGTGGATTCGATCGCTACTCGAGAAATATTCACCATATTTAATAGTTAAATTAAATATCTTCGTTCTGGTAACAAGGCAAAGCACGGAGTTTAATAATGTCTTTGATTTTCGCGATTGTTATGCCCTGGATTCTTGCAGAATGAGCTAACTGTATCTGGTCCTCTAGTGTGGTGTGCTGGGGATTTTAATTTTTTTTTAATAGTGGGTCCCAGGTGGTGGAAAGTTTCCAACCATCTTCTCTATTGAAATTAGGATGTTTTTGTATTTCAATAGCCTCGCGGATGATTCAGGGCAGTACGCGAGACAATTAAGGAATCGTTGGCGGTAGTTTGATATAATAATTATATCAACTGACAGACAAATGCCACCCGGTCTACCCGTGACCACGGACTACTGTAAAGTGTTCGAAACGTCGGGTTTCCCAAAAATGTTTACCATTCAATATACGCGATTAATCCGTTTAAAAGTGTTTCATTTAAAAAGCACGGAGTTTAATTCCACGACTCAAACCGCAATACTTTAAAGTCAGCGCAAAGTGGGAAACGGAACAGAGTGTCTTAAAGTTCCCTCTACTTAGCCTGGTTTGTGTAGGATACAGTGTGAAGGTACTAATAATATATATATATATATATATATATATATATATATATATATATATATATATATATATATATATATATATATATATATATATATATATATATATATATATATATATATATATATATATATATATATATACATATATATACATATATATACATATATATACATATATATACATATATATATATATATATATATATATATATATATATATATATATATATATATATATATATATATATATATATATATATATATATATATATATATATATATATATATATATGTATATATATATATATATATATATATATATATATGTATATATATATATATATATATATATATATATATATATATATATATATATATATATATATATATATATATATATATATATATATATATATATATATATATATATATATATATATATATATATAAATTACCTCTTAACCGCCACGCTCACATAAATTAGGCGCACGACACACCGACCGCAGTACAAACGCCTATCTGCCGTTTACTGCGATAATTCATTCCGTAATTTGCTGTTATTGTTAATGAAACGATTTACCAACGAATGTATTTAATCATCATAATACTCATGTTTATAAGTAATAAATTCGGACATCTGCACAGTTTTAAAAAACTTTAAACTTTGTTTATTTATAACCATTCATAATTGGTGGTGTCTGACAAGCAAAAACACGGTGTTAAATTCCGCAACTCAACACGAAATCACCGAAATTCAATGGAAATTGGGAAACGGAAGTGTCTTAACACTAGGTTCCCTAGTTCTCACTTGCTTAACCTGCCGTGTTCTAGATAAAGGGTGAAGATAAAATATTGACTCGAGTGGAAATCGAACCCACAGCCTATCGCGAATTACAATCGTATGTATGTGCCCCTACACTAAGACGCTACATAAAATAGAATGCATATTTACAAATGACTGCATTGTGATCTAAATACTTAGAATACAAAGAACTGATCTCATTACATATAATACAACGTTTCTAGGAGGTGCTTCAAAAGAAAACTTGAAAGGTTATTTTCTCTCTTTTCTTTTGTTGACTATCAAATTTACTTTGTCTGTAAGTCTTGTCTTTTGAGATATAATATTTATACTATTTATTGTAATATTATTATATTATTTTCAATTTAAATATTTAATATTTTCATTTCTTCGATCTGGTATGAGGTAAAATGCGGCGTTGAATTCCGCCACTCAACATGCACTACCACAAATTCGGCGGAAAAAGGGGAACGGGAGTGAAACGGAGTGTCTTAACACTAGGTTCCCATGTTTCCTCTGCCTACCCTGCGCTGTGCGGGATACAGCGTGAAGCTGAGAGAGTAGAGAGTAGAGTTTATTATATATGGTTAATATTTATTTTCATTAAGCGTGACGCTTTCGTTGCATCGCTTACAATAGGGTAAGAATTAGGTTCCCGTCGTAATGTGAACGTCCTTTCCTTACATTTCAACCATTTATCGGGATATCGCTTGTTGAGTTGCCGCGGTCATATTACCTTAGCGAGGAAATAAAAATAGTTCATTCAATTGAGTGGGAATTGAAGCCGAAACTAAATAATTAATCTCATATGACTTAAACAAAACGCGGCGCTCAGTTCCACCATTTAACTCGCAATGTCTAAAAGCCGGCGGAAGGCGTTTTTTTTTTTATATTTCGTCTAGAAAGACTTTAAAGTTAAAGAAAAGCGCTAAGTTGCCCAAATTCAATATATCAATATTGTATTAAAAATATTATTTTAATTATTATTAAAAATAAAGTAATAAATACCATTTTAAAGAATGTTGTTCGACAAATTGGCCTGTTTTATTGAATTATCTGAAACGTTTCTTTTCATTAGAGAAATAATAAATATGTAGATCAAGCAGAGGAGGCCGAGATTGGTTTTAAAATATTAAAATAATATAAAATTCTTAGAGGTCTGTCGTGGCGCAGAACCCAAGTACGCGACTATAAGCGTAACTGGTTGCAGATTCGACCCACACTCGAGCAAATGAAACTATAAATATTTCCATTTCTTCGCTCAAAATGGGTCGTCAGTGGAAAGTAGTGAACATTATTATGTTTTAAAGTAAATAAATATCTTAACACTAGGCTTAACAAATTCACTCTGCCTACTCACAAGGTGCTTTAATGAATAAACAAAATACTTACATCTAACCAACAAGGAGACGGGGTTGCTGGTCCCCTTGCCCTCGCTGTTGGCCGCCATGCAGGTGTAGTCGCCGGCCGCCGCGCGCGTCACGCTCTGCAGCACCAGGCTCTGAGCGCTGAGAATCACGCCGGCGGCTTCGTTGTGGTATATCTCGGTGTTCTACGAGTTTTCAATTCATTTATTCATAATGAACATTTTAATTTCAGTAAATTATTATGATGAAAGTTCAAATTAATTTAGCTAAATTGTTTTATTGGCTTTATGATATATGTCGTACAATCAAAATTTGACCGGGGATCGAAACCACAACCTGTTGTGATAACAGTCACTCTTGTGGTACCTGGACATGCCTCATTATTTTATCTATCACAATAAAGCACAGTATTAATTGAAAATTACTATTTAAGTTGTCATCTTGTCTTCATATTTGTGATTCAACCACTTTCTAATTAGAAATAATTTGATCGTTTCATATTTATTTGAGGTTTATTTTTATCTGCTGAGACTTTTAAACAAGACAGTTGCAGGTACTATTCCGACTCAGGGAATAAATTATTCATTATTTAAATTATACATTATTCTGTCTACCCTGCCTTGTGCGGGATACAGCGTGAAGCTAAAAAGAAAAGGTAGAACAAAATGAGGTGTTGACTTCTGTCACTTTGTATGCCGACGGAAAATAGAGAACGGAAGTATCTTAATGGGAACGGAGTGTCTTAACATTAAGTTTCCAGGCACCTTCTGCCTCACCCGACTGGTGCGATAATTCACGTTAATTCTGATCACTGAACTGCCGTGAATGGCCACACGCAACGTAATAATATTTAAATATAAAGAAAATATACATAATACTTAATTGGAAAACGTATAAAATTTGAGCTTAGCGGAATTTGAACCCGCGCTTCTTGGAAACCATCCAAGTATAGGACTATTTTTCTTTCCTGAGTAACGAATAACACTCTATAAATAGTAAAAATATACCTATATACTCGTATATACATAAAAACATATAACTAACTCTTTATATATATAAAAAAACATATAAAAAAACTTACATCATGAAACCAGACAAGTCTATGAGTCTTCGGATTGGCTTTCACCGTACATTCAAAGTAGACATCGTCTCCTTCTTTGATTTCATCAGGATTCAAATTGGATCCCATTTTCAAATCGACAATCGGCACATCTAAAAATTTACTTAATGAATATCTTAGCACTAGGTTACTAGATTACCACTGCCTACCAGTTATGTGTAGAATACAGAGTGTATCTTAAAAAAAATTAAAACTAAATGTATGCCAACTTAGTTATTACACAATTTAAGATGAAGACAGCTTAGCGTTTCAATTAGCCTAACAGATTAGGCAGAAGTAAACTACTATATAGAGTGGTGAAACTCAACGCCTTCTATCAAATACAAAAGAAAATAATACAATATCGAAGTAGACATCGAACCCACAACCATTGAAAACAATACATCAAAATAATCTACCAAATTTTCGTTCAGCGTTAAAAAAAATTAAATACCACAAAATTTAAGTCATATTTAAAGTAGTTTCATATAATATTTTGAATATAAATTTAAATGAAGATAGCGTTAAGGGTGTTTAACACCGCCCTCTTAACCTACGTGTCATTTTTTAAGATTTATTAAAATCCCCTTTCCGGCGCTCCTGAAGGCTCTTGAGAATTTTCACGATTTTTTTTAGGATCTCGAGATTTCAACGTCGTTTCCTACTTTTATTTTTTTCCTTTAATGGAGATGTAAATTAGTATTCTTATTCATTTTGTCAAATAATAATATTATGAAATCTTTTGTTTGAAATGTTGGCTTTTCATTCTTTTAGAATTTTGGAGGGTAGGTACCAATTTATTTTTATAAACGAGAAATTATGATGTTCTTAATTAATATAACGATTTGTTTAATTCTGTAATATATATATATATATATATATATATATATATATATATATATATATATATATATATATATATATATATATATATATATATATATATATATATATATATATATATATATATATATATATATATATATATATATATATATATATATATATATATATATATATATATATTTTATTGATTTCTTAATTTGAAATATTAAAAGTTTAATTATTAAATTATATAATTTAAGCAAATTAATTTCCAATTTTATATATAAAATTAGTTTATTTAAGCAGCCTTTCATGTGACATGACATGTCGCAGGAGCACAAATATACGACTGTAAACATTGTCAGGTAAATTTCCATTCTCAGAAATGAAATATTTAATAATTTCGTTTCCTCGCTTTGGTAACGAGATAGATTACGGTGTTGAGTTCCACGACTCAATTCATAATCTCTCAGTTAACTCACTCAGTCAGTTAAAAAGGGGGAAACCAAAATGTTTGTATGGAAACGTTGTGCTTAACACTAGATTTCACCTGCGGGATTCGGCGTGAAACTAAAAACGAAGCTATTTTTAATGCTGTTTTTGTCTCGACTGACAATTTTACATAAAGAAAAAAATGTACAGCAAGATATATTTATTTAAAGATGTAGATTATTACATTTTCAATTTAGATGAAACATTATATTTGCCATAAAGTTGGAACGTGATTGAGAATACCGAGTTTGGAAAAATGTTTATATTTAGTAAATATCATGTTCAATTTCAAGACCTTGTAATAAAAATGATTTTATCTAGCGTAAAAAAAGTAATATTATTTTCGTATGGGGCTATCGTTGTGGGTTCCATGTCTATTCGAGAGAATTATATAATAATACGATACTTTCATTTCCACGCTCTGGTAACGAGACAAATCGCGGCGTTGAGTTTCACTCAATGTTGCAAAATTTCAATGGAAAGTGGAAACGGAGTGACTTAACTCTAACTTTTGCCCTCTGCCTACCTTGCTATAAGAGGGACATAAATGGAAAAAATTGAAAATATTAAATACTAATTACTTCGAGCGGGGATCGAACCCACAACCTGCCACGTTTACAGCCGCACGCTCATGTCCCTGCGCTACGACAGGCCTCAATTAAGTGTGGTACTTAAAAAGATTTATTTATCTTCGTCAACATTGATAAATGGTGTGAATGTTGATTGATTCAGAACATCTTTATAGCTACTTAACTGCGTAAGGCAACTTTCCCATAGACAATTGTATTGTTATTTACGATACGCCTACGGTTGACCAATACTGTTAGTTTATTTGACTATGTCGTAATATATATTTTAGTATGTAGGTACAGAGAACCCAGTGATAAGATATTCCATTTTTTACTTTCCGTTTGATTTTCGAAACATTGTGTGACGAATGTCAAGACTCAGCGCCGCGCATTGTCATCTTACCAAAGCAAAATTACTAGCAGAATAGTATTACTAGCAGAATAGTAAAATTACAGTTACCATAGAAATTACGTACACAAAAAGATATTTTCCGTAAAAATTACGCAACGTAAAATGGGAAATTATATTTACAATTATTTGCATTAATATGTATGAAAAATCAACGAGAGATTCGTAAGAATTGAATATAACGTATTAAATAGCCTTTTTTTCTTTTTTTTTTTCTCTTCACGCTGTACCCCGCACTAGGCAGGGTAGGCAGAGGGAACGGAAGTGAAGCCTAGTGTTATGACACTCCGTTCCACTTCCGTTCCCTACTTTCCGCCGAATTTGAGGCATTGCGTGTTGAGTGGCGGAACTCAACGCCGCGCTTTGCCTTATTACCAGAGCGAAGAAATGAAACATGAAATATTTCAATTGAAAATATTAAATATTTCATTTCCTCGACTGGGGATCGAACCCAGAACCTGTCGGTTACAGTCACACTCTTGTGCCGCTGCGCCACGACAGACCTCATACTAGCCTTATACTATTTAAATGGCTAACAACAGTTATTAACGCTCCTTTCTTAGCTTTCAAACTTTGTATCTATTCCATATAATCATGTTCATTCTATAATATGTGTAGTATAATTTCTAATTTACTCTAGTAAATTATATTTTCGAACTATTTCTTCATTCATTCGTTGTAAAATTATGAATAATAACAAATGAACATATATATATATATATATATATATATATATATATATATATATATATATATATATATATATATATATATATATATATATATATATATATATATATATATATATATATATATATATATATATATATATATATATATATATATATATATATATATATATATATATATATATATATATATATATATATATATATAGCAAGGCAAAGTGCCGAATTGAGTTACAAAACGTAACCTGTATATGTACATGGGAAATTCAATGAGAAACGAAAACGATATTGGTAAACAATCGAGTACTCACAATGCACATTAAGGCGCCACTTGTCCTCCACGGCCGAGTCGGGTATGTGCTTGTTCTCGGCTCGACAAGTCAAATATTTGCCGTCGTCGTCGACGGCCGGCACGAGGCTCAGCACGCTCAGCGTCTCGTTGTTTTCGGAGAACTGTTTGGAATATATATATTTTTGATAGGCAAATATGACTAAACGACAGGTTGCGGGTTCGATTTTTTAGATATATTCAACATTCAACATGAAAATTAGTAATTATAAGAAAATTTTATGTAAATTGTCCTAGGCTAATACTTTTAATATTTTAACTGTTTCATAGTTTAGCTTTATGTTTTGTTTTTTTTATATTATCAATTATCTGTATTAATTTTAAGTGGAAACTTTATTGATTTATGTTAAACTTTTGTAATTTTATTGTATATGTTCTATCTTAATTGTATGTTTCCCAAACATAAACAAAATAAAAAAATAAAAAAAGTAAAATAAAAATCCTCACTCGAGGAAATGAAATATTTAATATTTTCGTTTTTTCGCTATTGGTAACAAGATATAGCGCGACGTTGAGCTCCGTCACTCAACACGTAATAACTCAAAATCTACTATTCCTGCGGAAAGGAGAACAGTACAGAGTGTAACACTAGATTTTGCCTACCCTGCCATGTAATACAGCGCGAAAATCATAAAAAAATATATTTTTTATGTAGGGAAATAAAATAAAATATTTCATTTTGTATATTCAAAAATATTTGAAGCAAAGTATAATATATGGTTATCAGATCTGCATCTGGTAATAAGGCAATAAGGCGTTGAGTTCCGCCACTCAACACGCAATGCCTCCAATTCGGCGGAAAGTGGGAAACGGAAGTGAAACGGAGTGTCTTAACACTAGGTTCCCGGGTTCCCTCCGCCTACTCTGCCTCGTGCGGGATACAGCGTGAAGCTACAAAAAAAAAGATCTGCTTTGTAATGTAATAATAATAATTTTTTTAGCTTAGCGCATAGTATATAACATAGTAGGCAAACGAAATGCACACTTTCGTCCTCCACTTTCCGCCCAATTCTAGGCAAGAGTAAAACTGAACAACGCACTTAGAGAAATTGAAAATATTAAAAATATCAATTACTGGAGCAAGGATCGAACCCACATCCCGGCGCGTTTACAGTCGCACTGAACATAAGGCTCGAGAACAAAACAGACACACACTATCGGAAAGAGGATGAAAAGTAAGAAACGGAATATCTTTACAAGATTTCCTATGTATATTCTAATATTGAATCCACAATATTCCATATAAATCAAAGAACTCGACCACTGTACCATAGTAGTTTCTTACTAATATCAAGCTTAATTAAAAATATGATCAAGCAACAAATTTAATATAGACCCCTAATGGAAATAATAAAATGTAATTACCTACGATCGCCATTTTTTTACAAAAAAAAATATTTCTTTAAGCATTCACGTCAAACTTATCTTGAATAACGATAAAATTGTAATTAATTAACTTAAATATTTGTTCTAGGCCTACTTAATATTTAATTAATGCTTACGCCTTGTTATTTCGTATTATTCCAAGTTATTAAAATTAAAGATTAATTAATAAAATTATAATAGTAAGTTAAGGCCTGTCGTGGCGCAGCGGCACACGCGTGTGACTGTAAACGACAGGTTGTGGGTTCGATCCTCACTCGAGGATATTAAATATTTAATATTTTCAAATGAAATATTTAATATTTTCATTTCTTCGCTCTGGTAACAAGGCAAAGCGCGGCGTTGACTTCCGCATCTCAACACGCAATGCCTCAAATTCGGCGGAAAGTGAGGAACGGAGTGTCTTTACACTAGGTTACCAAGTTTCCTCTGCCGACCCTGCCATGTGCGAGATACAGCGTGAAGCCGAATAATAGTAACTTATTTACAAAAGGTAAAACCAAGGCAAACCGCGGCGTTAAGCCACGATACAATTACGGCTTTGATATACAACTGCTATTTTTTAATATATTATTATGACCAAATAAATCCCAAAAAGAGGAACCCTAATAAAAAAATCACTTCAAATCTAAATATACTGCAAACAAAAACAAAAACACGGCAACAGTTGACAAGCAAAGAACGAAGCAATAAAGGTTTGCTATTGTCGTAGTGTTGTCGCCATTATCAACCCTACCAAAGAACTTCCTGCAAAATTAACAATAATGAATTGAAATCGTTCGTTTTACTTGGAAAAATTGGTCAAGTTCGAGTCGTGAGCTCTAAAAAAGAGTGTTCTGTGGAGAATATTAAAAATTTTATACTATAGTATTTGTTTAAAATTGTTTGAATTTTGTATGGAAGAACTGGTTTTTGTGCTACTTAGCTACGTACTTAGCTACTGCGTACTTAGCTTTACGCCGTATCTCGTACATGGCAGGGTAGGCAGAGGGAACTTGGGAACCTAGTGGTAAGATACTTTGTTCTACTTCCCTTTTTCACTTTAACTTTAAAATACGAAAGTGACTTAATATCAACAGAGTGTTTAGTTCTGTCTGCCCACCAAGTTATATAAGTACGTGCGGGATACAACGAGCAACAAGCTAAAAAAAAGAAAAATAAAATCTACAAGCGCACATTAAAATAAATATTTCAAAAAGTAAACTAGTTATAAAATTATATTAGTCATACAAAAAAAATCGTACATAACCAAAAACAAACAAAAAAAAAAAAAAAACCATAAACAATATTAAAACCCTCCAAGGAACCCAAACCAAAACCCCAACCAAACCAACCGCATAATACAGCAAAAGAAGAAAAAAAAAAAAAAAACAATGTAAAGAATCTATTAATTACAATACGGTAGAAGAGAACAAAGGTTACGTTACGTTTTTGGCCATCCGCTTAAGTTGCCTATTGTTCTTCCACCAGGAGACGGTCGCCTCGGGCCGGGAGCCCGTCGTCTTGCATTCCACTTCGTACCTTTTGTCAGCTGATACTTGCTTTTCTTTGGTTAGGATGTTGACTGTTATTGGTTTTACTGGAACAAAGCATTATTTTGTTGTACATATTATTTTATGTTTAAGTGGGGAATGTAACACTAGGTTACCGAGGTTCCCTCTGCTTACCCTGCCATGTGCAGAATACAGAGGGAAACTGAGAAAAATATATATTTTTACTTTATTTTATTTATTTTCTTTTGTTTTGGCTTCCGTTCACTTCCGTTGCCCACTTTCCGCCGAATTTGAGGCATTTGCGTGTTGAGTGGCGGAACTCAACGCCGCGCTTTGCCTTCATTACCAGAGCGAAAAAATGAAACAAATATTTAAATTGAAAATATTAAATATTTCATTTCCTCGGCTGCGGGGATCGAACCCAGAACTTGTCGGTTTCAGTCACACGCTTGTGCCGCTGCGCCACGACAGGCGTCAAAATATATATTCTTTATTCATTTTTATTATTACTTCATACCTATCGCAGCGCAAGGCCACAAGCTTGCGACTGTAAACACAAAAGTTGGTAGTTCGATTCCTAATCGAGGAAATGAAAAATGAATTGTTTTTATTTCTTCGTTCTTGATAACAATGCAAAGCACGGCGATTCTGCTACCCAACACTCAAGGCATCAATTTCGAAGGGAAGTTCCATGAGAACAAACTGTCTTGGCAGCAAATAAGAAAACTAGTTTACGTTCCCAAGTTACTGCCAATCATACCACGTGCTGAATATAGCGTGAAGCTAGATCAACATATACATATATTAAGGCCGTCGTTGAGCGTGTTATGTGTTCGATTCTCAGGTGAGGAATTAATTAATTTTATTTCTTCGCTTTGGTTATAATACATAACTATTAACTAAATTAGGCGGAGCTTGGGCAAATCTTTCTTGCTTAATACAGCAAAAAGATTTTAAAGAATATTCCATATACATTTTCAACATTTCGCCACATTCCATTTTTAAAACGTTTAACTAGAAATAGAAAAATATTCTACCGAAATAATAGCAAGAAATATCAATAGGACTCGAACACACAACCATCTCTAGGTCTAACATTTCCAATTACGTTTAAAATATATCAGAAACAAATATTTCACGCAAGACATGAAAAATCATATGTCATCAAAATACTTTATTTTGCTACTAGCAAACATTTTTATATTCCAGCGATAATTTTTCCTTCACAATCGCTTGTTCAATTCACTTTCTATAGAATGAAATATTTATTTCAATATATGTATTGGAGACAGTCGAAAGAGTACCTAAGTACCTCGTTTTAATACCTTTAAGGAAAGAGCTTAAGGATTTTCCCCATTGAGCTTTATACATAGAAAGTAACTGTAAAAACGTATATAATAATATATTTATTTAAAATATTTGAGTTAGAAAATCTGATTCATTTTCACGTTGTATCCACGTAGTGGACTTTTGGGAACTTAGTGTTTATACATTTCGTTCCCATTAGGACACTTCCGCTCCCAATTTAACACTGTAGTGGAGGCATGTGGAGTGGCGGAACTCAACGCAAGGCTTTGTTAGGCTGATAATATGATTAGACCGATGAAGAAAATCACACCAACAGCTAGTCGCACGCTTGTACTATATTATATTACTATTGCGGAAACATTCATATAAAAATATGATATTATATTATAAAATAGATACTTACAATTAATATCCAAAATGAGAACTTTAGTTTCTGGCGGCGCTAAGTTGGTGTTCGATGCTTGACAAACCAATCTCGCGTTGAGATGTTGTCTACCAACATTAGGAAATGTCAATGTGTTGACTGTGAGACCGTCCTTCCTTTCTTCATACGAGTCGTCTATCACTACATTTTCGAGGTACCACGTTACCCGAGGCCTTGGTATACCTGTAACAAAAACAAATATACTATTTAGAAGATCGAAGCGAGGCGAAGCGAATGAATCTAAGAACAGCTTAACCGCTTAGTAAGAGTCAGAGAATTTAAGACCAAGACAATTTTTTAAAGCTTCACGCTGTATCAGCACTCACAGTAGGCAAAGGGTATTAACATATTGTTACGACACTCCGGTCTTATTTACACTTCTAAGGGTATTGTGTGTTAAATAGTAGAACTAAACATCGTTCTTTTCCTTCTTAACAGAGCGATAGACTGATAATATTTAATATTACATATCCTCCAGAGGAAATCGCAATAGGCAGTTAGATTCTGGTATTAAGACACTTCGTTGCCCAACATCTGCTTAGTTTTTAAAATTATGTCAATAACTCAATTTAACGTTAAGTAGGGAACTGAAGTGGAACGGAGTGTCTTAACACTAGGTTCCTGGGTTCCCTCTGCCTACCCTGCTTCGTGCGGGATACAGCGTGAAGCTAAAAAAAAGTAAACGCCGTGTTATGTCTTAAATATTTTTTTACATGGTTTTGTAAATGAAATCAAATCTGCGACTTTTTTTTCTAGAGTTATCATGGTGTCGAAATTCACGCTTCATATTTTGTATGTACCATAAATATTTGAACAAAAACTTGTTGTAGAGCCTCTTGACTGCTCGAAAATTTTACTGAAGTAGATATTGAAATAATATTTTAACCGTTTTCCAAAAATGAGGTTATCAGTATGAAATGTTTGTATAATACATATACACAGCTTCAATCCAGATATGTTGGGGACCGGTAAAAAAAATAAATAATAAAAAAACAGTCTTTACATTTCTAAATTGTCAATCTACGAGTTAAGAAAACGAAATTTTACCGCAGCAGGATTGGAACCCGCGCCTCTTGGATTTCAAAAAGCGCGGTTGCAAATAATGCTACATTAAAATTCTAAATAAATATGTAAAAATTTCTTATACGTAATAAAAATAATAATAATATTTGAAGACACTAAATTTTATTTTTTTATTTATACGCTTCATTAAAAAGAACACGGCGTTGATCTCCGCCACTTAACAGTATCTAATCACTTGGTTCCCTAGTACCATGTTGTGTGTAAAAAGGAAATATTTTAAATTTCTTGATCGAAAATCGAACTTACAACCACTGCTTATACATACCTATTAAAACATAAGGCATAAAATATCAATATTTTATATATAGAATAACAATAACCTGTGGTGGCGCAGTGGCACAAGCGTGCGACTGTAAACGATAGGTTATGGTTTCAATCCACATTCGAGGAAATTTAAATATTTAATTTTTTCATTTGTTCGCTCTGGCAACAAGGCAAAGCGCGGCGTTGAGCTCCGTCACGCTCAACACGCAAAGCTTAAAATTCGGCAGAAAGTGGAGAACGGAACGAAGTGTCCTAGCACTAGATTCCGAAGTTCCCTCTAACCACTCTACCATGTGCTGATTGATGATTGATGATGATGATGATGATGATTATTGTTTTTTAAAAAAAAAACAATAACCGAATATATATGAAACAGCGTTGATAGCTGAATAATGTTTGGACAGACAAAGATCTTTATTGTCTGATCGACCACCCATGTACGATACAATTACTATTACCGTTAGACTGTCACATCGTGTTTTGTCACTTGAGTTATTGTTTAAATTTTATTGGATATTTTTGTTACTTGCTTTTGGTTTGAAATAGTACTATTATTTTTTTAGAGTTCTGTACTCAAAGAGTAAAATCGGAATTTCAAGAGGTATTACATGAGAGGCCTGTTGTGGCGCAGCGGCACATTCGTGTGACTGTAACCGACAGGTTGTGGGTTCGATTACGACTGGACGAGATGGAATATTTAATATTTTCAATTTAAAGATTTGTAGTTTTCATTTCTTCGCTCTGGTATAAGGAAAAACGCGGTGTTGAGTTCCGCCACTCAACACGCAACGCCTCAAATTCGTCAGAAAGTGGAAAACGGAACTTGGGAACCTAGTATTAACCTAGTATTTGGACATTGCAGCATGGCAGCATTTTCGGGATAAAGCGTGAAGCTGAGTATTACTAATTCCATTGTCCACCCGTTCTGTCTGTCTGGCTGTGAACTGTTATTTGAACTTTTACAGATGATATATTTCTGTGGTACTTAGACAGTTAAAACTTTTCCATATAATAAATTTTCGTTGCCACTATAATTATAAACAAAAATGCAATCTGCATTTCAATAGGTTACGTTGTTATTGAGATTAGGGTTAACAAACGCACAGACAAACATATAAACTTACAAACTGAAAAAAGTTACAATTTTATTATAATATAATGTGAGTATTATAATAGCAAGATCGACGTAAATTTTTTTTATCTTTATTTTCTCCTATTCACCTTTAACCATTCCGGGAGCAACGTTTCGTTCTAATTTCCAATATATTCAGAGTGGCTCAATTATACATTGCGTTTTGTCACATTTTCAGAGCGAAATATATATTTTTTTGCCCCAACTCAAAATTGACACCACAACAAATAACACAAATGACAACTAGTGTAAAGATATTACTACATTTTTTTTTTATTTTTTTTTTTTCAGCTTCACGCTGTATCCCGCACTAGGCAGGGTAGGCAGAGGGAACGGAAGTGAAACCTAGTGTTATGACACTCCGTTCCACTTCCGTTCCCCACTTTCCGCCGAATTTGAGGCATTGCGTGTTGAGTGGCGAAACTCAACGCCGCGCTTTGCCTTATTACCAGAGCGAAGAAATGAAACATTAAATATTTAAATTGAAAATATTAAATATTTCATTTCCTCGACTGGGGATCGAACCCAGAACCTGTCGGTTACAGTCATACGCTTGTGCCGCTGCGCCACGACAGGCCTCAACAAATATTACTACATATTGTTTTATATTTTTTCGTCGAGTACAACGCTACTAATCATTTGCCAAGAGCATATTTTAAGTACAACCTCAATTGGGTATCAAACCCAGAACCGTAGCTATTACAGTCTATAAGAATTTCCTTATTATTAATATAAAAATTGTTATATCCATAATAGCGAACATATTTCTTGATATATAAATATTTCACTCGAAAGCTGCGAGAGAATATTAGAACGGGGCATGTATGAAAAATGAAAGCATAGAATCGATGCAATTTTTAATATATGTTTCTTACTTATTTCATAATAACAAATGGAAGATTTTTTTGTTATTTAACATATTTTAGTTTGGAAAAGAAATAATATTTCAAACATTCTTTTTTCTAATCGTAAATAAACAAAAAAAAAATCAAATAATTATTATATCCATTAATAGCGCTAATTAAAATATTTAACGTATTTTCTAGCAAAGTTGAGTATGTACTTTAATTTATATATAATCATTTACGGAAACCTTTAGAAATAAAACCTGTCATGGTACAGGAGCACAAGTATGCGAGTGTATACATGACATATTGTGGGTTCGATCCTCACTCGAGGAATGAAATATATCATACATAATATCATTATAAGGCTCAGATAAAAAGGCAAAACGCGGCGTTGATATTAGCCACTCAACATGCGAGAAGGGAATTGAAGTGTCTCAATGGAAACGGAGTCTTTTAAAACTAGATTCACAGGCTCTATTCATCAAAAAATAACAACAAAACAGAAGATAATCTGAGAAACTTTTAACTCAATTTCTTCTCACTCCACATTCCAGTTAATCATTAGATAATATATAAGATACGAATAATAAACGCTAATTGCATCTGACGCCTACAATCTTGTTAACAAAGTTAAAAATTTTAAAGAAAGCTTAGCTGAAATAACTGAAGGTGATTTTTAACAGAATTTGACGGAAAAGCTGTCTACTTTGTATATTTTGTATTAAAGATAATCTATGTTGTTGTTGTTTAAGATAATCAAAATTGTCTCGCTAAAATTATAATTTAAAAATAATATTTCCAAAATTGAAGCATGATATAAATTATATAAGTTTGTTTTTAATAATATCACCTTGACTTCCGACATTCAACTCGCACCGCCTCGTCAATTGGGCAGAGAGTAGGAAACGGATTATCTTTATACGGAGCGAAATATCTCAACGCTGGGTTCTCAAGTTCCTTCTATCTACTCTGGCGCGTGCGTAAAGCTAAAAAAAGCTTTTTAGAACTAATTACTTCAATTATAAAGAAGATTGACAATTGTCCTGGAATTCCAAAACTCAACACGAGATCGATTCGCTTGCCCTAATCCAAAATAAAATAATGACAAACCAGAAGCTCCTAAGATAAACGATATCAAACAAACAAACTGTTAATTTTAAATGAAACACTTTTAAACGGATTAATCGCGTATATTGAATGGTAAACATTTTTGGGAAACCCGACGTTTCGAACACTTTACAGTAGTCCGTGGTCACGGGTAGACTCTACCCGTGACCACGTTTAAAAGTGTTTCATTTAAAATGTATAACAATCGCGAAAATCAAAGACATTATTAAACTGTTAATTAACAAATAATATTCTATAATATTGGAAAAATGAAAATCCATAATATAATCTTAATAAACATTAAAATTATAAACATGACCCATAACTTTCAAAAGGGTTAAACATAAAAGACCACACAAAAGAAAAGCACCGAAACGTCACAATGTCACCAAGATTGATGAAATCGCAAACGCAAATGACATTAATTATATTCGAGTAAAACCCCTCCATTATTATTGATTCGGGCTCGAGCCGAGTTGACAATTTAGTTTGAAATATTGTACGCGTAATGTGAATTGTAATTTTGTAATTTGGCGAGTAAATTTCTCTTTTGCGGACGATGATGGCGCGTTGCTTGATCAAAAGTTTCGTTGGTACGTTGAAATAATTGGTACGCTTATTAAAATACTTTTAAATTATTTGGTTAATAATGCTTGCGTGGTTGTTTTATTTTAAATTAATAATTTTGATGCTTTAAATTCACAATTTGATTCCAGATTGAGACTTGTCATGGCGCAGTGGTCTAGTGGTTGTAGGTTTTATCTCCAATTGAGAAAATGAAATATTTTCATTTCTTCGCTTTGGTAACAAGGCACACGCAACGCCACAAATTCAGTGGAAAGTTAGGAACAGAAGTGTCTTGATGGGAACAAAGTGTCCTAATACTAGGCTCCCAAGTCCTCTTTACCTACACTGCCAGGGATGCAGCGTGAAAATATTCTAAAGTATATTCCCGCAAATAACAGGACAGTCAGAGGGCACCGGGTTCTCTTATTTTATCACATATTATAGTTTCTCATTTTGATATTTGAATAGTTCTATAAACTTTATTTGTATAGATTTTCATAGTTCATAATTTAAATAAAATTTAATTCTGTTTATTTCAGTTAAGCCAAAAAATAAAGAAATAAGGTTCGTTATTAGATATACATTTAGTTTCCAAAAATGTAGTAAATAGAGTACAGAGCAAATTATCACTCGACTGCTCAATTACCTTTATGAAATGAGAGTGATACTTATTATTAGCTTCACGCTATTTCCCGTATATAACAGGATAGGCAGAGGGAACATAGTTTTAAAAAGACATTGTGCCTTGTCACCAGAGCGAAAAAAAAAAATAGATATTTCATTGCCCCGCGTGGGAATCGAATCTACGAGTACAAGGGCATTTACAATAACGAATTTATGCCACTGTGCCACAACGGTTTCAAACTTATTTCAAGAAAATTAAATTAAATTACAAACCTCCTTCAACTTCACAAATAAGTAGTACATTAGACCCTTCGTTGTAAGGCTCTACCAATTTCGTTCTGTCTCTTCTCTTCGCGTCGTATATTGTAGGTCGGCTTGGTGGAACTAAAAAATGTATAAAAAAACACTTACTTAAGTAAAAAAAATATATTAATTTCATTTCTAAGATGAAGTTAAGTTAGAACGTAGTGATTGGTCACTGTGAATATGTTTTTTTCTTTTATTGTAGAATCAAATTGTTTTAATGAGTACAATTATATGCCAGAATGTGAAATATTATTATATTATTTTTAATACATGATGAAAGGCCTGTCGTTTGATTCCCACTCGAGAAAATAATTATATTTAATATTTTCAGTTTAAATATTTCATGTTTTCATTTCTTCACTCTGGTAACAAGGTAAAGCGCGGCGTTGAGTTTCACTACTCAACACGCATCGCTTAGAATGTCAAGGAAAATTGGTAATGGTAAGAATATATATACTTATAATATAACACTAGGTTACCAAGTTCCCTCGGCCTATGAAGTATAATTACAGGACTCTTTTGAATAGATCAAATAATATAATTTTAATAATTTATCTTTAAGAAAAAATAGTTTTGTACCCATTAATCATTGATTGCCAACCATTGATTGCCAATGTCATATACCACCGCATTACGCGACTAAACCTCTTACTATACAATTTACTAAAAAAAAAAAAAAATAGAAAAAAGAACACTTACTTATGACAGTAAAATTAACTTTTAAATTCCTTGTAGGAGAATTCTTGAAGTCGACTCTACATCTATACACGCCGGCGTCGAGGGCAAGCACGTTATCCACCATCAGGACTGCAGGTGTGGCCCCACCACGGAAATACGCTCTGTTCCCAAATACTAAAGGTGACGACCAGAGCTTGGGCTGATTGAAATTTCTGCCCCGAATGTCGTAACTGGGAAAAATATATAATATCAAAATCAGAATCAAAATATTCAATTACAAGTACTTTTGAATCGTCAAGTTACATGTATGTAGTGTCAAATATTTTGAGTTATATTTTGAAAAAAAGCAACTTTTGAGTAAATGTATAAAATAATTAGCTTCCAGAGTGAAACGAACAGCATTTAATCCCACACACTCTTATCATTATAAAATACACAAATTAAAATATACACATTTTTATTACATATTATTTTAAGGCTATGTGAGAAATAGACATTAAAAAAAATCTTATTCGAACTTACAATAGGCAGAGGGAATTTAGAGTCATGACACTTCATTCTCCATGCATGCAAATTTTAAAGGCATTGCATGTAAGTGCGACCTTTGACGCCATACGTAGTAAAAAAATAGTAACCAAAGTGAGTTAATAATAATACTCAAACAATAAACAATACAATACACGCAATGTGTCAAATTCAGAGGAAAGTAGGGAACGGAAGTGGAACGGAGTGTCTAGACACTAAGTACCCAAATTCCCTCTGTCTACCCTGACATGTGTGAGATAAAGCGTGAAGCTGAGTGAGTGAGTGAATATATAATATATATAGTATAGAATAGAATATATAGTATAATAATAATACACCTAAAAAGAAATACATCGTAATTTAATAATGCTTTGCTTTGATATGCCAATAGTGGTAACAACCCTTTAGATGTGTTAATCTCAAATAATCCAAAATCTTTTGAAGGTTTAGAGAGCTCAATATTTTATTTGAAAAGACTAAATATTTAATTTCCTCTAAGAGGGGATCGAACCCCACAACTTGTCGCGTTTACAGTCACACGCTTGTGCCGCTGCACCATGACATGCCTCAATTCATAATTATAACAATTGTGGTATAAAATACCACCATGTACCATTTCTGGTGTAGAATGATCACTTTAGACTATCACATTTGGCTGATATCAAAGACAATATACATCCAGGCTGATATATTTAGTTAAACCGATTTGATTTAACAGTATTGGTTTCTTCTTTCAGTTCTTCTCAGCGCCAAGTTTCTTTATTAAATTGGTAGTTAATTTATGTCTTCTTGGTGTCGCTTGCTACTTTGGCGATTACTGAGTATTTTAAACTAAAATGGGTCTATACATTTCCATAATTTGCTAGTTACAGTTTATAATGATCTGAATCTGTTAATGAAATACCCCCTCAAGTTATGATATTTAATAATTCAAGGTTATTTCCCCGCTTTTGGAAGGAGACAAAGCCGAGCGTTGACGTTGGCCACCACTTAACACGTAATACATCAAATTTGGCAGAAATTGCCGAAAAAGGCACTAAAAGCACATTATATTATTATATATATTATATTTTTAACACCACTGTACACCAGTACTAGGGATATACAATAGCACGCCGCCATTATTCTTGGAAGATGGTAAGTCTATATATATATCCGACGCTTTACTAGCATCGCTTACGCACCGGAAGCTACCGCAAGAGAACATCGAACACGATATAACAATTAAATGGTATAGCTATTCGCCCGCCAATCATATCAAACTCAGCTAACTCAAATAGTCAGTCTTTACTCCAATATCAGTAATTAACGAAACGTAAAATCACACATATATTGTAAACTTATAATTTATATTTTGTTATAATGTATTACTCAGCTTCACGCTGTATTCCGCACACGGCTGGGTAGGAGAGAGAACTTACTGTGAAGACACTCCGTTCCACTTCAGTTCCCAACTTTCTACCGAATTTGAGGCATTTCGTGTTGAGTGGCGGAACTCAACGCCGCGCTGTGCCTTGTTTCCAAAATGATGAATGAAAATATTAAATATAATTTGAAAATATTAAATATTTCATTTCCTGTATTGAACCCACAACCTGTCGTTTACAGTCTTGTGCCATTGCGCCACCATAGGCCTTACAGTATTTTTATAACATTAAACAAAAAATATCCAAATGTATTTATTGATTGATATAAATTAAACATAATATGATATTTAATTATAAATACGCATTACGTATTGCCTAAATACGAGAGTAAATATTTTGTTACAATTTAAATGTATGAATATTTTACATGTTAATATAATAAAAAAATATCAGAAATATATTTAATATTGATGAACGAACGTAAGTAAACAATACATCAGTAATTATAATTTACAAAACTTATTTAACTTCAATTTCATATACACACCCCTAACAAAGATGGCGGCAAGCATTATATTAAATTTGTAATTTTAAATAGGTACACAATAAAATATTCACATTCACTTATTTCGACGTAATTATATTATTTATTTTCGTATTACTTTATGTAGCTTAAATATAATACTGTTTTATTTTAAAATTATATATTTAAAACTTACAATAAGTGAAACTAAGATAAATCATCGTAAATAATGAAAACATATTTTTTTTATTTTTCCAGCTTCGAATACCCTTATCACATTTATATTGACAAACTATCCTGCTCTCTTTATATATATTTTATAAAATACATCTAATTATGTTAATTTTAAGAAAAAAACTTTTCTAAGAGATTTTAAACAACCGTCCTTCAACAAACGCTCCCGCCATCTTCCTTCACGCTCTGTCATTCCTTTGAGTTTGACAGTAACTTATTCTGCCAACTTTATATTTGACGTTTATTATTAATTATAAAATTAAATAAAATTTAATAATATTGATAATATTATTCATAATATTTATATTTATTTAAATTAATTTATTTACCTATACATTTCTTATATGGTACGGATCGTTACATATTGTATGAATTTAATAAATCAACCTGTTTTTTATACACTTCAGGCTATAGTCCATAAATGACAGGGCAGGCAGAGAGAACTTTAAAACTTTTTCCCACTTTTCGACAATTTTAAGATATTTCAGATCGAGTGGCAATACTTGACACCACTATTTAGCTCGTTATCAATGCAAAGAAATGGAAGGGGATCGATCTGTAGGTTATCGCGTTTAAATTCGCTAAACTGGGAAATGAACTCCAAATATTTAAAAAAATATTATCTCCAAATTTATTCCAAATATTTAAAAGAATATTATCTCCAAATATTTAAAAAAAACATTATCTAATTAATAATTACCTATAGAGAGGTTCTCCATCTGATTCTTTGAACCAAAGAACCATTACCACTGCATCGTCTGGATGAAGAGGCTGTATGTCACATGGTAGGGATGCCTTCTTCCCTAAAACACCTTGGACGTCCGATGTGGGCACTGAAAAAAGAAAATTGATATGTAAAACTTCTATTAAGAACTAGCGGATCTGCGCGGCTTCGCCTGCTTGAACTAAGCTATTTTTTATTTTATAATCTATATTTATTTTGTAGTCTCATAAACATGAACCTTTTGAAGATAATATGAGTACCTTGAGAACTATAGTTTAAAACCAAATCAATAAAACACTCTTAGCTTTATGGTGTATCCTTGGCAAGGTAGAGTTGAGAACTTGGGAGCCTAGTGTTAAGACACTTCGTTCCACTTCCGTTCCAGACTTTCCGCCGAAATTGATAATACGTGTTGAGTAGCGTAGTTCAACGCCGCACTTTGCCTTTTTACCAGAAATAAAAAATGAAAACTTTAAATATTTAATTTGAAAATGTTAAATATGTCATTTCCTCTAGTGGGGATCGAAACCACAACCTATAGTTTACAGTCACACACTTTTGCTGCTGCGCTACGACAGTCCTCTTAAGGTATATAATTTGTGTTAATTTTTATTTAAGCGTACAAAATTTTAATATATGTACTAGTAAAATCTCATTTTACTGCTCGAGAAAAAGCGTTAAGTTCCACCTCTCAACACGCAATGCCTTCAAAATTTTTCAAAGTTAGAGAGGAAAAAAAATGGAAATAGAGTGTCGTAACACTAAGTTCCCAGCTTCCCTCTGCCTTTCATTATGGCGCAGTGGCATTTTTTTATTGTAAATTGTTATCTTGTACGGGCATGGAATATATAATTCGATGCCCGTACAAGATAACAACGTTTTTGCATCTTCTATCGTCTAAAGAATGTGCGGAACTAAGCTAAACTTAAATTTAACAAAATTTAACTTCAACTGGAAGACATATATCGGAATATTTTGACTTAAAATTGAAAATCTACTGCTCTTACTTTATGCCTTACTCTGTTAAAATCGAACCCATGACTATATCAAAGTATTAAGATGAGATTACTCTTCCCACGAATTCAATTATTATTTAACACCATTAAATATTAAATGAAAATCACGAAAACAGAATTCCGTGCACTTAAATATTTAAAAGGTACGGTTCTTCGGATTTAAACGTCTTTTCGTTGTCTTATTAAGGCGTCTACAATCCTATATTTGTCCAAAGGCGTATCTGGATTTTAAGCTGGCGGAGATTCAGGAACGCCACAATTTCCTTTGAACTAGCAACTACGAATAGAAAATACGTCCGTTGATTCTGAAAGCTGTCTTTCTTGAAATATTTTGTGTTTGTCGTTACATATATGGAAAATATTGGCATATTACGATGGGTGTCATTGAGTTTATATTTGGCGTACCGACAACAGAGTAAAAATAGCAGAACGAAAAGATTTATGTGATATTCTTTTATTCTATTTAATATATACATAAGTTTTATCATGTTCCATTTAGTTATTTGTAACCACCGTCGCAAAAAAAGAGTTGAATTTGTTGTTATAAATTAGAATTACTACGAAGTAAACGAAAGTAAACGTATTTTTTTATTTTTCTTATATTAAGGTCCTTATTTATATATTCTGTATACAGAAATATAAAAAGAAGAAACCTAGTGTCAAGACACTACCTATTGTAGTAGAATAGCAGAAACTAACGCCGCGTTGTATCTTATTATCACAGAGAGGAAAAAAAAAACTGACATGAGACCGCGCAAAAAGTTGAACGACTACACGAAACAGTTAATATTATTGAAACATTTATAAAAAATAGTATATATAAAGAAGAATACGTCATCGTGCAGCGATACATAAATTGGCTGTAAGTATGACGATTATGGGTTTAGTTACCACTTGGTAGGTATAATACATGAGTGAGTATCTTTTTCGATCTGGTAACAAGACCAAGCGCAGCGTTGATTTCAATTACATATAACACAATTTCTCACTATCTGTTTCATTAAGTTCTGCACTTTTTACACAATGTCTAAAGAATTTGGTGGAATGTGAGTAACAAAAGTCTCTTAAAGGGAACAGAGTATCTTAAAACTTAGCTTTACGCTATATTCCGCACATGGCAGGTTAGGCAGAGGGAACTTGGGAACCTAGTGTTAAGACACTCCGTTCCACACTTTCCACCGAATTTGGGGCATTGCGTGTTGAGTGGTGGAACTCAACGCTGCGTCTTGCCTTGTACTATAACGAAAAGAAATGAAAACATTCGATATTTAAATTGAAAATATAAAATAATTTATTTCCTCAAGTGGGGATCGAACCCACAACCTGCTTGCCACAAGCGGCTTAGTCACACGCTTGTGCCGCTGCCGCTGCGCCACGACAGGCCTAAAAACTATGTTAAACTATGTTGTCTTAAAATTATGTTACTAAATTCCCTCTGACTCCCACTTCATACCTAACCATAACCAAACAGTCTCCACATCAAACCTTGTATCTGACTCATAAACAATAATAATACCGTCAACACCTGAAGAGCTATCGTGTGAACTCCAAATAACAGCCAACACGAATACCAATAAAATGATCCGTGACTGAATTCGTTAAATAACAAGAAAGTAACAAGATATTTCGTGTCCCGCCACTTTTGATTGCCGTAAAACGGTAGTAATCCTTGGAAGGCACGCCTTGATGGCTTCAGTGGAGGCCGAGTTTTTGTTGCTCATTTACTATGAGTATTTTTTGCTTGTTTTGGACGTATCGATAATCAGTTTTGTTTTTTGTTTCATAGCATTGTTGTGGTGTTTAGCGGTTTGATGAGGCCTGTCGATGAGTAAGAGCACAAGAATGTGATGTAAACACGGTAAATTTCGGATTCGATCCCAATCGAGGATATTCAAATATTTAATATTTTAAATTCTATTAAAATCAAATTATAATATACTGTATGCAATAAACTGAAAATTGTTTTGACTTTTCCTTCTTTTTTTTCAGGTTCATAAGACAGGGTAGGCAGAGGAAATTTGGAGCCTAGTGTTAAGACACTCCGTTCTGCTCCCCACTATGCCAAATTCGAGGTATTGCATTACACGACAGTTATAATAGGTATGTTATGGCATAAATATTATTACTGACATAAACTGTCATGTTTATGAAAAATCAACAAGCACTTAGTGATCAGTCCTTTTTTTCTAAATTCAAGTCGTATCTTGAACATAGCAGAGTAGGCATAAGCATGGGAACCTACTGTTCTGCCGGTTCCCATTAAAACAGCTCCGTTGTTCACTTTCCGCCGATTTTGAAGAATTGCGTTTCTCTTGTAAAATTAAATAATAAAATTTCGTACCAATATTTACCAAAGCGTTTCTTATGACACAAGTACTTGAATGTGTAAGCACCAATTATTTTACACATGTCACTTCTTATACAAATACTATAAGTCTTATTACTTTCAAACAAACAAAAACGAGTCAGCAATGTACTAAAATAAATACTTCAAAGCTTTTAAAAGCCCTTGTTCTAAATTTCAACGATAGATTCGTTTATTTAATAAGTTTTTTGGTGTTCCTCGTTCATATAAAAACTTGCGTTACTGAGTTTAGCCACTCAACGTCAAAGATTACGTCAATTTTGAGAGAAAGTGGAGACAGAAAGAGTCTTAATAGAAATGAACACTAGGTTCCCACTTTCTCACTGCTTATCCATTTAAGTATGGTATAGAATGTCAAACTGAAAAAAAAACCTAATGAAGTATGTAACTCCTTATGTGGAATTGAATCAGCTCGTGTCGTAACATGGTAGTAACATATTTTTTTGTTTAGTGACACCCCAAATGCCAGACATTGGTGTGATTGTCACTTTCTTGAATATTATTATTTGACTATCTAAAATAAAATTGTACCGTAAGAAGTTAAATACGTACCAAAAATTATAAAAGAAATATTGACGTTTAGCTTTCGATCATTCTTGTGTTTTTTTTTTTCTTTTTTTTTCAGCTTCACGTTGTATCCGGCTCATGACATAGGGAACTTGGGAACCTAGTGTTAAAACACTCTGTTCCACTTCCGTTCCTCCGGAAAGTTGCGGAAATCAACGCCGTGTTTTGCCTTGTACCAGAGCGAAGAAATGAAAATATGAAATATTTTAATTGAAAATATAAAATTATTCATATCTTCGAACCCACAACCTATAGCTTACAGTCACACGCTATTGCCACTGCGTCACGACAGGCGTCATTATTTTTATGTCTAATATAAGCTATGAACAGAATTAATTAGTCTACTTGAAGTGGAAACTAAGTATTTTACTATAAAAAGTTGTAATGAATTGATGAAAAACATGTAATAGGGCTTTCCTCGATATAAGATTTTTATAGATTTTAAAATTTGGCCAATATTTTCCGAGATTAACTCATTTAAATTCACAATACTGAATAAGCTTCATAGTATCAGTATAGAAGTATAGATTATAATACACAAAAGTCCTACATAACCAATAAATATACTAAATATTCCTAACAAAATCAAGTACTTAATATGTAGATCTTTATCCGAGCCAACTGTAATCTCATGCACTTCATACGATACGGTATACGATAGCCCTTATTAAAGGCTAAAGTACTTGGAATGATAAAATCGAAAATATATTTTGCTATAAAATTTATTTGGCGTGTATTTGAGATCAAACTTTTTTAATGACGCTGGAGTGAATTTTAGAATATATCATAAGCAGCGATTTTTTTTTTTGTAGTTTCAAGTTGTCTTCCGCATACTACATGTGTTAGTGAAGGGAACCTGGGGACCTAGTGTTTGGATACTACGTTCTCATTAAAATGCTTTCTTTCGTACTTTTCGCGAAATTGAGATATTGCGTGTTGAATGTCGGATTTCAACGCCGTGTACTGCCTCGTTACAAAAGTGAATTAACGGGAGTATCGAAAATTGGAACTTACAACCTGTTACGCATGTTCATGAATTGAGACGGCGGTGGCCAGTTGTACCACCGCCGTCTCAATTCATGAACATTAAATCAGAAGAGTCAGTCAGAGAGACAGACGGTGAGTGTTATGACTACGTTTCTAAAAACCGTTAAATGGTGGAGTTCAACGCTGTGCTTTGTCTTGCTACTAGAGCGCATAAATAAAAATATTTTATATACCGAGTGAGTATTGTACCTATAGCCTTACAGTCATACAAACTACGAAAACGATACGATAAGAAAAATAATAAACATACAAACTAAAATTTGATACCCGTGCATCGATTTCCCCATTTGGTTGAAGTATTTTATTAACGCTGTAATGGAGATTTACAAGTATTATTGAAAAGTGCACTTTTGAAAAAAAAAATACATTTTTACAGACTCGGGTTAAAAGTAACAACATTTTGTTATTTTATTTTTAGTATACGTATTAATATGGATATATACGGAATGTATACGAATTTATAGGTTATGGATAATTTTGTAGAGAAACACTCTCACACACAACAACACGAAACGTGTACAAACTTATATACACAAATACATAAATACATATATATAAATACACATACAAACATATTCACAGGTATATACATACACATACACACATATATACTCATACACATATAACCATATAAACGCATAATCGTATATCAATATACACGATATAAAACAATAAATACAAATACACAACCATATGTTCCCTACTAGAGGCCTGTCATGGCGCAGCGGCTAACGCTTGTGACTGTAACCGACAGGTTCTGGGTTCGATCCCCACTCGAGGAAATGAATATTTAATATTTTCAATTCAAATATTTGTTTTTTAATTTCTTCGCTCTGGTAATAAGGCAAAGCGCGGCGTTGAATTCCGCCACTCAACACGCAATGCCTCAAATTCGGCGGAAAGTGGGGAACAGAAGAGGAACGGAATGTCTTAACACTAGGTTCCTGGGTTCCCTCCGCCTATCTTGCCTCGTGCGGGATACAACGTGAAGATATAATAAAAAAAACACAACCATAAAAAAAAAACATTAATATATCATGCTTATATAGAAACAATATAGAATTTAAGGTCATTTTTTTTAACAAAATTTCAAAGCAGTTTTCATTGATAGGCAGAGTACTACTCAAATCAAAGCTCATTATGTAATAAAAAAAGGATATTATATAAAACTGGGCCCGTAGTGAGATAACTACATGGGGAAATAAATTATTTAATATTTCTACTTCTTTATTTCAGTAACAGGGCAAAGCGCGGCATAGAATTTCACCACTCAATAACTAATGCGAGAAGTCTCTTAGAAAATGAAGTGGCTTAGCACTACGTATTTCTGGCTACCTTGCCGTATGGATATAGGCTGAAGCTAATATATTGATATCGCCCAAGCGGACAAAACCACGAGTGAAACGCTAGCTTTTAAAATACATAGATTAATAGGATATCAGTCTGAATAATCGGTTTGCGAACTTTCAACGTAAAATCCAAACGTACATAGGAAATTGGATAACATTACGTGACGTTTCCATTCAAATGAAACCGCCATCTTTTGATTGTGAACCGCCACACGTACCACAAATGTTTGATGATGACATTCCAATATATAAGAGTTTCCTTTATTTCATATTTAATATTTTATATAACAGGGTAGGCAGAGAGTGCCTGGGAACTTTGGGGATTCTGTTACCATTAAAACAATTTCGTTCCCCACTTTAAGCGAAATCTCGAAGCATTGCGTGTTGAGTGGCGTGATTCAACGCCGCGCTTTGTCTCTCAATGTTAGGCACTTCGTTACGATCATGACATTTCCTTTCCCCATATTTTAGACAAATTTAGAAGTTTTACATGAAGAAAGGTGGGACTCAACGCCACGAAAGTGAAGAAATGAAAAAAAAATACAACATTTTCCCAAGTAAAATTGAACACACAACCTGCTAATTTATAATCACACTACATTTATTTCAAAACACAACCAAATAAATTCTTTACAACGTTTCGGAAATTATCGAAAAAATAAAAAATATATATATATATATATATATATATATATATATATATATATATATATATATATATATATATATATATATATATATATATATATATATATCGAAAAATAAATAAATATATAATTTCCCAAAAATTGTGCTAAACTCCATAATAAAGCCAACAAAAAGGTCATATAAATCGCTGCAACTAAAGGTAACGTCGAGCTTCACGCAGAGTTATGAACGAATCTCGCCAAATAAATGACTACTCGAGTAACAAAGTGAAATACTATAATATTCTGTTTGTTGATTGCTTAAATTGCCTAATTTCCCAAAATTACAATGTTGCTGTGATAAATGAGTTATTTTGAATCAAAATATCTGAAGGGTGAACTGGATAGAGTTATGTAAATGAGTAAATGTTTCGTAATGATGTATAATCTAGAATATCTGGCTTTTACACCGGAGGTTCGGGTTTGATTTCCGTTATCGGAACCAGAGGCCTGTCGTGGCGCATTGGAATAAGCGTGTGTAAAATTTTCAAATGAAATATTCAATATTTTATTTTTTTCGCTCTGGTTACAAGGTACAGCGCGGCGTTGAGATCCGCCACTCAACACGCAACGTCTCTTATTCGGCGGAAAGTAGAGAACGGAACGGAGTATCTTAACGCTAGGTTTCCAAGCTCCCTCTGTCTACGCTGGCATGTGTATATTTAGATACCCAAATTAAGAGGGAAGAAATGAATATCATATTTGCAAGTTTACTTTTAGCCTCACGAACGAAAAAAGCGAAAAGATAAGAAGTTCAAAGTAATTGTGTACCACAACAATAATTTAACCAAAGGGTCCTATGGGCAATTTCCGTTTCCAATGTTGCTAGAATTGGAATCGACAAAGTTTAGAGCTTAGTCTCTCGCAAGTCAAACACTTGGTTGAAATGTTACTTAGATATTGTATTTAATGTTTCAAAGACATTGTTCTGTAGTATTAGCACGGCACATTGGACGGTGGGTGTGGGTTTGATTAATGAAAGTAAAAATTGTTTTTATTTTCAAAGTTAAATGGTACATTTAATGTAGTGGATCTGGATGGAAGGATCATGATATTCAAAGAATTATAATAAAGCGTAACTCAACGCCGCATTTTGCCTTGTCAGCATAAGTATTAAAAAAATATAATTCTAGACCGTTATTCGCACAGTCCACCGTCGTTTTTATAGTTAGAATCTGTACTACTGTGCAAAGACCACCTGAACAAAGATAATGTATCAATATATTTCATCTATCTAGTCTACTTAGAAATCGTAACACGTGATTGTATTATTATTTTCTTATATAATTTTTAAATACCTTATATAAGGCGTCCTCGCTTTATTTTCTAGCAGATTTTTAGGATCATATTTGAAAAGGCCTAACGTTAAGATACTCTATTCTCGAATTTTCTCAAAAAGCTTAAAATCAAAACTGAAAATAATTAAAATATAAATTATTAAACTTGAAAAAATAATTGAAACGATATAAGCTGCGTATCAATGTGCTAATGCTAAGTCACTCTTTTACGTTTCGAACTTTCCGCCGAATTCGAAACATTGCATATTGAGTGGTAAAACTCTTAAACTTGTTACCAGAGCAAAGAGGTTAAAATATTAAATAATTCCTAGAGTGAGAGTCAAAACCCCAAGGGCCACCAGACTTAATTATTAATCTTTAATAAATAAGAAAAGATAATATAAATATATATTTTTCATAATTGGTAATTTTATCCGCCGCCATCTTTCTCGTACAACGGAATTGGCTTACATAGGTGGGGTGGGAAAGCCACCGTCTTGACCTGAGGCAAATATGCCATTTGAGACCAAGTAATCATAAGCGTTGATTTAATTCTGTATATTTTGATACTTTACCTTAATCACGTTCTTTCCTTATAGCTTCACGTCGTATCCCGCAGTTATTAAGGAATAGGCAGAGGGAAGCTAGTATTAAGATACTGTAAACCTAAGGCTAATTTAAGGATTTTAAATATTACATGTTGAGTGGCGTAACTCAACGCTGTGCTTGCTTTTGTTACAATTATAATTTATTCTTCTAAGTGTAAGTAGCCATAACATTTACAGTCGGACTCTTTATCTCTGCCTAAACTGATTTAAAAACTATTTTTTATTTTTTTTTTATAACTGAATTTACTTTAAAATGTGAAGTTAATATAAACATGTCAATATAATTAATCTTAGATTCGTTTATTCGGTAAATATAACTTATGATTATTTAAAATAATTATGCATTAAAACAAAAAAAAGTGATTCAAGTATAAATAGGACTTCCCACCGAGGGTTCCGTACTAACTTTTGGATTGCTTGACGGAAAGAGAATAGCGAGAAGATGAAATAACGTACGTTCTAGTTATATTTCATTAGCAGCTTGGTTTATTCCGTGCTCAAAAAGTTTTTAATCCTATGTTTTTCATAATCATTCCAGTAGTATACCTCTTTGCGAACTCAAGATAAGCATTCTAGACAAAATAGGCGACGTCCAATAAAATACCGCTATAAGGGTTCCGTTTTTTTTTAAGGAAAGGAATCCTAAAATAATTTAAAATTTATACATATGAATAAAAAGGAGTAAGTTCTATGAATTCGGGTTTTCTTTTTGTGTGACGTATTCCATTTATGGAGGAAGGCTATACACACTGTATCATGTAGTATATTACTTGTGGTCACATACGTACCACTTGTGGTCATAACTACTGAAGGCACTTAGAATTAGTATGGTAGCGAAGCCGCAGGTAAAAGCTCGTAAAAAACTTGTTTAGTCGAGGAATTTAACGCCGCCTACTAGATCGATATATACGTATATGTTCCCTTTGGGAACCAAGATTATTAGTTACAACTACCTACCCTACATATATGTGAAATACAGCGTGAAGCTGATACTATACAGTTTAAGATATGGTAAAACTAACCTGACAAAAATATTTTTTTTTAAATCAAATCCAACGTCTAGTTCAAACAATTTCCTAAATTTATTATTAATTACAAATTTTATATTTAAAGAAAAAAAAACAAAAAAACTTAAAAGAACTTCCTATTCTATACCATCTTGAAAAATATTAAAAAACGGATATTCCTTGAGCAGGAAATTGAAGAAGACCGAGTAAACAACCCAAATTGAAATCCTGAGTCGCCCTTAAACAGAAATGTACCGTTGAATATCTAAGAAGTAATGTAATAAGGTTAGGCTGTAGGAGTGAGGTAAGAAAATACTGAAAGTTTGTGAATGTTATTAATTCGATTTTCAAACGAGAAGTTTACGTCAAATGTCTAAAATAATCTGGCCAAAGTAATACATAATATTTATAAAGTATTAATATAATAGTTAATTTTACTGCTCAGGCAATAAGATAAAGCACGGCGTTAAGTTTCGAACGTTGAAACTAGGATTTCAATGTTCGATCTTCTATAAGTGGGATACAGCGTGAAGCTAAAATAATATAATAAAATTAAGCCATGTACAAGACTTGTATGTTTAATCAGGATTTTGTTTATAAATATAAATATCGGCGTCTGTCACCTTAAATAAGAACCAGCACCGTTGGATACCTAAGGGAGTCTAAAAGTAATACACATCGCTCTTAATCATTTTTAATATTATTGTACTAGGCGGCGTTCAACACCGCACTGAAAGAGTTCAGAAAATGAGTTAAATATAATAATTTTCCCTATTGATATAAAATTATATTTAACTGCGCCACAAAATGCTGAAATGATAAAATGAATATCTAAGGAATGATTTAATAAGGTTACAGAAACAAGTAGGAAATCTGCTATGCAAAGGATTTCTTAGAGTTCCGTCTATCTATCATAACTTCCTGTCAACAGCAGGTGTATTTACGTGATATTTCCGATATAAAACTATCTAAACTTATAATAAAATTGTAACGAATCAGTGTCTGTACATGGATGATATATAAAACAAATTTCTTTTTATTTATTTCATGTAATAGTACCAAAATAATAAGTTTTATTTTTTTGCCTGTTTGTCTGGGCATTTTTTCACGCTAACCTCAAGAACGTCTTAACAGATTTAATTGAAGTTTTCACTATTGTCTTTCTTGGTAGCTTTTTTTGGCTTGATGCCTGTCGTGGCGCAGCGGCACAAGAGTGTGACTGTAATCGACAGGTTCTATCCCCAGACGGGTTTGATCCCCAGTCGAGGCAATGAAATATTTAATATTTTCAATTCAAATATTTAATGTTTCATTTCTTCGCTCTGGTTAAGGCTAAGCGCGGCGTTGAGTTCCGCCACTCAACACGCAATGCCTCAAATTCGGCGGAAAGTGGGGAACGGAAGTAGAACGGAGTGTCTTTACACTAGGTTTCCGGGTTCCCTCTGCCTACCCTGCCTCGTGCGGGATACACCGTGAAGCTGAGTAGAGTAGAGTAGAGTGGTAGCTTTTCCTAATACTTAGTATTGTATAGACACATATTGTTATTTTTTTCATATCAATCTTTTTAAACATAAAGTATCATTTAGTAATTACATTATTTTTTGATTTACCGTTATGCTCTAAATTCAATTTTTCATATAGCATAGATATAGAATTTTTAAAATAATATTGCTATTACGAAAGTAATGCAGATTAATATATTAATAATTATGCTCAACTGGGCGCTCACGGCGAGCATTCTGTTACAATGTACATGTTTTTAAAGTATTAGGCATTATCTACATTGATTACGATAAGGTTCCCTAAGAGGTTAGACATCAAGATGATAGATAAATGATAAGGGGGAGGAAGAAGGATGTTAAGAAACATAGTCTCTCTCCACTCCTCCCACTCTTTCCCTAAATTACAGAAATTACGGAATATGTAGGGTGTGGGTTCGATTCCCACTAGAAGAAATAAAATATCTATTATATTATTTTCTTGTTTTCGAAACGAGGCATAGCGTAGCACACTGAATAATTCTAGCATTATGGATTAGTATTAAACATTATAGTCAAATAAAATCAAAATACTCCGTACTCAATTAGGTCATTACAAGCACTTTTGAATCGCCAAATTACATAGAAATATCTGTTGTGTCTATAATCTTTTGTAAATTTCTTTTATAAATATGTGTACCATAAAATATAAACAGCCTCTAACTATAAACCGATAGTAGTGAGTTCGATCAAAGTCCTTTAAAGAAGCAAAACAAACTTTAAACTTAGGCAATGCATGAGTTATCCTAACATCGTATTTCCATTGACTACCCTGCTTTATGCTAGATACAGAATTAACAAAAAGAATATCTCCAAATGAACTCATAACTATACATCATAGCAAAGAAAGCTTTAAATATTTTATAGTTGAGGTTAAAAGTTCATAAAGCCCTCGATATAAAATTAAAGCATGGCCAGTCCTAAACAAATATACATATAACTTATACAGAACCCTTTATGTATAACATCATTTCGCGTTTGACCGGTTTTGTTATAACTACACTCCTGAGCTATTGTTCCGTGTGCAAATAAAGTAGAAATTTGTATACGCTTCCTGGTTTTTTATTATTTTATTTAGTTTTACATTGTTACGCCAGGAATCCTTTATCTAAAACATTTACATTTACACAAACTTTTTTTTATATATATATATATATATATATATATATATATATATATATATATATATATATATATATATATATATATATATATATATATACATGCATACATACATACATACATACATACATACATACATACATATATTTAATTTTGTAGTCATTGATCTCGATTATCAAATCGCTATTTTTTTTTTTAAATTAAATTAAAATTTTTGTAATATAAGTTCAAATTTAATATTTTTTTAGTGTGGTACAGTTAAGTTTATAGAGGTATGGGTATAGGATCTAACGTTAAGGCTTTGAGTATTCACACATTATTAACTCTCTCTCAGCCTCACGCTGTATCCCCTATACGCTGCACATGGCAGGGTAGGCAGAGGGAACTTAGGAACCTAGTGTTAAGACACTCCGTTCCACTTCTGTTCCCCACTTTTTGCCGAATTTGAGGCATGTGTGGTGAGTGGCGGAACTCAACGCCGCGTTTTGCCTTGTACTAGAGCGAAGAAATGAAATATTAAATATTTAAAATTGAAAATATTAAATATTTCATTTCCTCGAGTGGGGATCGAACCCAGAACCTGTCCGTTACAGTCACACACTTGTGCCGCTGCGCCACGACAGGCCTCAACATTCACACATTATTCTTAATTATTATTAAAATCACAAGTGAATGAATGATAGTATATACAGATATTTATGGTCATTTTTTTGTTCATTCTGTAATCCGCGCATAGTAAGGTACGCAGGCGGAAGTGGCGTAACTCAATACCGCGTTAAAAAACATTTTATCGAGTTGGGATCGAACCCACAACCTTTCAGTTTATATTAGTATCCTTCAGTCACAACAAGCTTCAAAATCCTAGTAATATATAGATAGTTATATATCTCTAAGTGGATAAACAATGAGATAGGATTGGAAGCACGATTAATACTGCCTTTCAGTTTAAAGTGCACGAGCCATGAATAACACGTAATTTATGTTATAATCCCCATAATGCTGTGTTATACTTATATTGTAATGTTCGATTATAAATGCGATGGTGGTGATTATGATTATTTATTTTACGAATGAATTACTCGTATTTGTGAAGCGCAGCGTTGAGTTCCGCAACTTAACATTGTGATATCTCAAAAATTTGTTGAACGTACGAAAGTGTTTTAATACCAGATTCGATATGCCTACTTCTATATGAGTGAAACAACGTGAAGCTAAGTATTTTAGCAATAAAATTTACATAAAAATTGTACTGAAGTTGAGGAACCAAATGTCTTAAAACCAGGTTCCTATCGTTATCCTGATGTATGCGGGATACAGCGTGAATATGCGTGATATATATATTTATATATATATATATATATATATATATATATATATATATATATATATATATATATATATATATATATATATATATATATATATATATATATATATATGTATATATGTATATATCTTTAGCTATAAAATTTCTGTACAAATGTACCACAGAGACAAACGGCACAGCAGTTCTAATGCTTCACCGCAATTAATGTTTAATCCATATTTCCTGTAATTTGCCGCCGTCGTATCGAATCGTCGTATAATAAGATATTTAAGTGCAGATCGCTCGAGGCAATGGAAGCTTTATAATAGGCTATTATAATTTGTAATTTATTTAAATGCCAAATACAGGTATTTATACTTAATTTGTTGTATTTTTGTATCTGTTTTTATGGTTTTAACCATTTTCCCGTAAAGCAGGTTAGGCAGAAATTATTGTATTTCTTAGCTTCACGCTGTATCCCGCACATGGTAGGGTGGGCAAAAGAACTTTGGAACCTAGTAGTTAAGATACTCCATTCTGTTCCCCGCTTTCCACCAAATTTGAGATATTGCGTGTTGAGTGGTGAAGGTAAACGCCTCTCTTTTATTAAATAAAAACATTTAATATTTAATTTAAAAATATTCAATATTTCAATTCCTCGAGTGAAGATCGAACCCATTACCTATAGTTTTAACAGTCACATGCTCATTTGTATCTTATTCGCCTATTTAAAGGTAAAACATCGCCGTCCTTTGTCTTCTGTTTCTAAAAAATATAATAAATTGAATTTGGCGTTCCGCTACTCAACACAGCTTTTTCTTAAGTACGTACTAAGCAACCGCTGTCTACTCTACTATATGTAGGATACAGGGTAAAACAAAAAAAATAATGTCCAGCGCGGAGTTCAAACCCATTACTATCTAATAAATCAAACACTGTGTTTCACTGCGCCACAATGGTTTCAAAGTTCATAAATTCTGTTTTTTTTTCTGTTCAAATTTTAACGTTCTAAAGCATTTAATTCAAGCGCCATAGCGACTTAACCGAAAGGTTAATTAAAGTCCAATATTTCTTGATATAACAAAAATTAATTGCATCGAGGAATTTATATAAAACGATTCTTCTTCCACAGTGACAGGCCTTAGACTCAGTTGTGGTATAAGTTATAAGCGAGACCTGTAATGAAGATTTATTATTTTGCCACTGTAGTGATAAGTTCGTGGTACAGTGGCACAATCGTGTTACTGTAAATTTAACAGGATTGGGTTCGATTTCCATTCAAAGAACTAAAATATTCATTATTATTTCAGCTTCACGTTGTATCCCGCACTAGGCAGGGTAGGCAGAGGGAACGGAAGTGAAACCTAATGTTATGACACTCCGTTCAACTTCCGTTCCCCACGTTCCGAATTTGAGGCATTGCGTGTTGAGTGGCGCCGCGCTTTGCCTTATTACCAGAGCGAAGAAATGAAACATTAAATATTTAAATTGAAAATATTAAATATTTCATTTCCTCGACTGGGGATCGAACCCAGAACCTGTCGGTTACAGTCACACTCTTGTGCCGCTGCGCCACGACTGGTCTCAATTCATTATTTTCTAATTAAATATTTAATATTTACAATCATTCGCTCTGGTAATAAGGCAAATCGGGGCGTCGGATGTGGCTATTCAAGACGCAATTCCTCAAATTCAGCGAAAAATGGAGAATGGAACGGAGTTTTTTAACAATTCGTAATAAGAACCCTACGCAGAGGGAACCTGGGAACCTAGTGAAAAGATTCCAGTAAGAAATATAAATTTCCATTAAGACATTTTCATTCCTTACTTTCCTCTAAAGTCTGGCGGCATAACGTTGGATGATGGAATTTGTTTTGTTACCAGAGCAAGTAAATTAAAATCTTATAAGCATAAAGAAAAAAAAAATCCGTTTTAAATATAGCTAAGCTGCAAACGATTAATTTATATAATTATATTTATTACAATACGCGCTGGAAACGCAACTTTAAGACATTCTATTTCTCCTTTTCCATCCAAATTTAGTGGCTTAACACCACACTTTGTTTGAATATCGGAGAAACAATAATTTACTGTGAGTGGGAATGGGAATTTACGACCTCCATAAAAGTGATAATGAATAATTTAATTTAAATATTAATATAAATTCACCACATATTTTATTATTAAATTGGGCTACACTACAAATATTCGATGCCAAAAGCTTCTGTCAGCGTTACGTTAAAGCGAACATAATAGGATGAGAGTTGGAAATCTAACTAGATCGATTTAATATATAATCTCCAATAAACGTAGGTGCCTAACTAAGGAGCTTTCATATATTAACTTGTATTAAGCTTCCAATGGTAATGAACACTCATTAGTAGAGAAATTATTATAAAAAGTTAAAAAATGTTAGTAAGTGTATTCTCATATCTCAGAAACAACTAAACCTATTTTGATGCCATTTAGACTATTATTCAACCAAAAAGAATCATTTTGATTTAAAATTTAGTGAGAAGTGAGAAAATTGAGAACAAACACTCAAACATACATATATTTACGAAGTTAAGCATACACAATTATGTCAAACTGACATCATTGACATTTTTTTAATATTTCTGAATTTCTAAAAGTTCTATACGCAGAAATTATTCTTGAAATAGCACAGAAGGAAAGTACTTACCAAAAGCCGTTCAAGTTACCAAAATTCTCGCAAGATTCGACCAGATTTATAAAATAATATCTATATAGAGGCCAGTCGTGGCACAGGAACACAACCGTGTGATTGTTAACAAGATAGCTTGAGGGCTAGATCTCAACTCGAGGAAATTAAATGTTTTATTTTTTTTTACTCCGGTTATTTAATATCTTAACTCTGGTAATTTTATATTATAGCTCTAATATCGGGACAAGCCTCGGCGTTGAGATCCAACATTCAACACGCAATGCCTTCGAAATTCGACGAAAGGTGAGAAACACAAATGTCTTTAAGAGATCGGATTGTCTCTTAACATTTACTCACTTACTTAGCATCACGCTATATCCCTGGCGGTGTGGGCAGAGAGAACGGAGCGCCAAAAGCTACGGTCTCGATATACCTCTTTCGCCTCGTCCACTGTCATCAACCTCTTCATACATGCTCTCCGGAGGATCCTCATGCTTTTTACGAGACCTTTCTCCAGTATCGTAGATACTGTCTCTCCCCCCTTCTCTTACTTTGTTTTTAAATCCTCTCTTTCTAGCCTGTTATATACAGCATGAAGTTAAGAAGAGATAAAGAATCTATTAACATTGATTTTATACATATTTCACAGTCAACGTGGGTGTACATACATATAACTAATGAGCTTTCAAGATTTATCTTACACTAATGAGCATTATTAGTCGACATTAGAAATTATCAGTAATAATCTCTAATACTCTAATTAATTTAAAGATTTACAAAATAACATGTGAAAATAGAGTATTTAATATCTTAAAAATGTCATCGACGCTCAGAAAAGAAAAGCTTATTTAAATAAAAAATGTATAAATAAACCTGGGACTTTCACGGTTTTCGAGTGACATGGGTTCAAATTCTGCTAAAATATTATTATGCTATAAATATTATTAATAAATTGCTTATTTTTTCCGCTTTGGTAATATGGCGAAGTGTTACGTGTAGTTTCGTTACTCAGACCGCAGTGCCTGAAATTTGGCAGAGAGTATATACGGAACGGAGTGTCTTAACACTATAGTTCCCAAGTTCTGCTTTCCCTGCCATGTGCAGATTAAAAGTAGAAGCTAAAAGAAAGTATTTTTTTTAATCCTTTTATAACTTATTACTACATGAGATACTAAACCATAATTATATTAATAAAAAAAATATTACTTTAATTTTAATATATGTTACACAATGACTTTAAAACAAAGGGAAGATATGACGTTCGAAAATTAATATAACGTAATTTTAATGGCTATGATTTCCACTCACGAAGTTCATTATGCTTGAAATAATTTAATTATGATACCGTCGGGACGTGACCGTACAGTGTCTGATTTTGATTATTAAACTTGTAGGTTCAATTCCCATTTAGAGGAATGAGTAATTTTCATTTCTTCTTGGTAAAAAGACAATGCGTAGAGTTGTAGTCAACGTGTTATGTCCATTTTTTTTATTTCAATGGTAAAGTTGGACAAAGGACGGTGTTAAGTTATGCCACCAAACATAGAACTGGGTGACACAAGTACATTAGATTATATTATAAATAATTCATAACACTTTCACGCTTTCCTGTTACTATAGCAGGATATTTTTGTTTTTGTTGAGGCACGATATCGAATCTACTAACTTTTCTATTAAAATACATATAAAAAAATATTATTTCATCAAAGGAAAATATATAACTAATCATCATTTATATAAATAAATGTTTTTTTTAGTTACCATAATATAATATAAAAACTAACTAAGTTTCCAGCACAAAGGCAATACTAACTGCATTTTAGACGTAGCAATTTACTTTATTGCATCTCCATTTCGGGTTTCTCGTTAACCTTTGCTCAGGTTGATCTTAAAAAAAAAAAAGTTCGAATTGTGTTTCTGGTACGAAAGTTGCGATACAAAAGCTTATAGGCCAATTGTGTAATAATTATATGTTTTAAAATGGTTCCGTACCATTATTTAATGACAAAATGTATTAAACCATAATATTTTGCTAAATTAAATGATCTTTTTCCAAGTTCATACATATATATATATATATATATATATATATATATATATATATATATATATATATATATATATATATATATATATATATATATATATATATATATATATATATATATATATATATATATATATATATATATATATATATATATATATATATATATATATATATATATATATATATATATATATATATATATATATATATATATATATATATATATATATATATATATATATATATATATATATATATATATATATATATATATATATATATATATATATATATATATATATATATATATATATATATATATATATATATATATATATATATATATATATATATATATATATATATATATATATATATATATATATATATATATATATATATATATATATATATATATATATATATATATATATATATATATATATGTATATATATATATATATATATATATATATATATATATATATATATATATATATATATATATATATATATATATATATATATATATATATATATATATATATATATATATATACATTTGTCTCTATTTTATTCCTTTTTATTTTTTAGCTTGACGCTGTATCCCGCACGAGGCAGGGTAGGAAGAGGGAACCCGGGAACCTGGTGTCAAGACACTCCGTTCCACTTCTATTCCCCACTTTCCGCCAAATTTGAGGCATTGCGTGTTGAGTGGCGGAACTCAACGCTGCGCTTTGCCTTATTACCAGTGCAAAGAAATGAAACATTAAATATTTAAATTGAAAATATTTAATATTTCATTTCCTCGACTGGGGATCGAACCCAGAACCTGTCGGTTACAGTCACACGTTTGTGCCGCTGCGCCACGATAGGCGTCAAATTTCATTTCCTTTACTTAAATGATGCGGTTTCCACTAATACAAAGAGTTGGTTGATATTCGCGATGATGATCGCACAGGAATTGGAGATTGGTAGCTTTAGCACAAGGTTCCCTCTGAGTACCCCATATCCAGCGGGTGGGAAGTAATAGTGATTCCTATTTATGGTATACACGAATATAAAATTAAATTTAATCTTTTTCTCGTTTGTGCTATTTCAACTATATTATATAGAAACCTTTTGAAAAGCGGTCAAAGGCAAATCTGTTATATAAGCAGTTAAAATTTGCATTTCATAAAGACTCAATTTAGATTTACATGTTTTAATAGACCAAGTTGTTGCTAGCACTATTGAAAATAGACTAAGTTAATAGAATAATTGTGTCTGGCAAATTGAGGTCGCTCGTGGCACAGTAGCGCAATTATAAACGTAAGAGGTTCGATTCCCACTCGAAAGAAATTAAATATTTAATATTTTCATTTCTTCACTCCAGTTACAAAGGAAAGCGTGGCGTCGAATGCCACCACTCAGCGCGTAATGCTTCAGGCGGAAGGTGAGGAACGGAATTAACTTAATGGAGACAGAGTGTCTTGACACTAGGTACCAGGTTTTCTTTGTTTACCCTGACAAATGCGGAATACAGTGGGTAGGTGTAATAAAATAGAACAATCAAATAGAAAAAAAATATTTAACGCCAAAAGTTACCAGTCCAGTTCAGTCTATACATTGAACAAATTTAAATTATTAAAAATTAAAAGTTATTTATTTATAAAATTTATGTCCACACTTTTGTGTATATTAAGTTTTCGGAAGCAAAGACGTGGTGTTTATGCAATATTTCACAAATTCACGGGAGAGTAGGGAACGCGGTGTCATAAAAGGTTCCCAATGGTTCCCTTTAATTATGCCACTATAAAGCAAAAAAAACACTTAAAAATAATTAATATTTCAACTTGATTGTTTAGTTTTGTACGGAACCCCATAAAAATTCTATTGTTGTGATACAGCCTACGTATTTTATAGTAAAGGTCGTGTTTGACGTGACCACCCGCAGTGTAGAGAATTTACTATCATAGGCTGTTTTTTAGTAAGCCCTCGGTCATTCTTGGCTACCGTTGAATAGAAAAAAATATATAATATGCTCGATTCATTGACAAAAGCAACTTAGTTTTTTATAAAAGTGTTTATTTTGTCAAGATCAATTTATGTTTAAATCATTGCCATACTATTTTTTTTATTCAGATGAGTTTCAAACCGCTTGTTTTAATAATACGACCCCAGGTTCCTTTTTGCTGACCCTAAAAAATAAATAAAACTTATTAATTGACTAACAGATAACGCATAACTGAAATTTGACACATTAGATTTCTTAAGGTATAGAGTAGCACTAATAGAGTATTTGCCGAAAATCATCCAACAAGAAGGCTCGATTTTACACGTTATGTTGTGGATAACTACTTGTTATCGCGGCGTTGAGTTCCGCAATTACTACACAATATACTAAAATGAAAACCTAGGTTTAATATTAGGCTGCCATTGGCCTCGTCTCATACAATAATCAATATCGATAGCTCAACCGACCAACTCGTTAAAATCTCCTTTGCCGCATACCCAAAATTAATATGTTTAAAAATCAATAAAGTAGCACAAAGGGAATCAAAAGTTACATAATGCGGATGTATGGAATTTTTAATTTATCTGCATACACGATACTCACCCGTATACTCGTATACTGATATTGGTAATATCAAGCTTTTATACGAATCTACGTATACAATTCAATGTGAAAATTATTAAAATTTATTTCTTGAGTCTTGAATTTTACGCTGTATTCAGCGTGTAAGAGGGTAGGCAGAGAGAAAGAGAGAGAGAGGGAGAGAGTAAGACAAAACGTTCCTTTAAAGACTTCCATTCCACACTTATCACTGATTTTAAGGGATTGTGCAGTGAGTGGCGGAACTTAACCCTGCGTTTTGCTTACTAGAGCAATGAAATAAAGAAATAATATTAATTAAATATAAATATTTCATTTTGTCGATGCTGCATCGAACCCGGAACTTGATGAATTAACAGCTGTACGCTTGTATATTTGTGCCAAGACAGGCCTCACATTTGATTATGTCGTAGTTAAAACAGCGTCTGATTGCACGGTTGTAGGTTCAGTTTCGACTCGGTGCCGATTCCGAATTTATTTATAAACATTATCAGTTTGATTTTCTAGATAGAACACGCGGTGCCTCCAGAATTCAGAGAAAAAAAATCAGAGAAATTTCAGAGAAGAATCGTCTTAATCGGAGCGGAGTACTTGGTTCCTCCTATAGCGAAGAGCTAAAAGATAAAAAAAAAATCCACATACTTTTTTAGGCAAAAGATCCGGCTATGAGATATATAAAATTGAATGGAATATAATTTAACATTTCCACTTTTGTGTCGAGCAAAATTGAATACATAACTTTGTTTTAAGCGAGCCAGATTTAATGTATCAATATTTGTCTGTCTGCTATACAAAATATGTAATAATGGATACTAATTCGAGAAGCTCTTGTGGTGCAGTGGAAATACATTTCATTGTCAAAGCGATGGTTACTAATTCAAATCACACTCCGGGGAATGAATATAATTAAATTTTGCATTTTTCCAAGATCAGGTAGTGGTATTTGGGTTCATGGTTTTTGAAAATAAAAAAATAACATATTTTTTTACAAAATAATAGCTGGTATCTCTGTTTCATGAATTTGTTTATGCTTTTGAGCTATGGTAGTATTTATCGTTTAACGTTTTATACCATATCACGATATAAAGTGACTAATATCATGAATCGTTATTTACTTTGTTGCATTTTATCTTACAATGTTGAGAAATAGAATTCGTTTCTCTAAGTGGGGATCGAACCCACACACATCACGTGAAGAATCAATCGGTGCGTCTCTGGTCTACAATAACTTCATATTAACTTAATAGTACATAATAATAAAAACTATTTGAATAAAAACCGGAAATAACTAAAGATGATTTTCAATACCAAGTGAAAGCAAACATATTGAACAAGTTATTCTTATCTCCAAAGAACCTCTTTCAAAACAAAACTAGATCATACAGATAGTGGAATACAAAAATGTAAAAATCCTATGGCTTTTAAAACGCCGTCTACAACTGGTATAAAGACTTATCTTGTTTGAAGAATCTTAAAGCGATCGAGTTTTATAGAAAATTGTTCAAATAGGTACCAAGCTTATATATTTTTTTGTCGCTTTTTGTGGGTTCGATTTCCAGCAGAGGACATAATTTTTTTTCAGCTTCACGCTGTATCCCGCTCATGGCAGTGTAGGCAGAGGAAACTTGATAACCTCGTATTAAGACACTCCATTTTGTTCCTCACTTCCTGACAAATTTGAGGCATTGTTTTGGGTGGCGAAACTCAACCCTTCGCTTTGGATTGCTACAAGACAGTAGGAATTAAAACTTTAATTAATATAATTCAAATTATTAAATATGTCACAGCTATATATATATATATATATATATATATATATATATATATATATATATATATATATATATATATATATATATATATATATATATATATATTATAAGTGGAATGAACCATCATCTCTCAATATATATATATATATATATATATATATATATATATATATATATATATATATATATATATATATATATATATATATATATATATATATATATATATATATATATATATATATATATATATATATATTGAGAGATGATGGTTCATTCCACTTATCTGCAAACTAGAAATAAGGAGCGATTACACGATGCGGCGTGTTCCTTCAATTTTCCTTTTACATGCTTCATTTAATTTCAACGTACGTACGTATTTATTGTTGGAATAGAAACGTTGATGTGTTGAATATAATATGTTTGTGGTATTTATTTTATCTCGTTCATATATTCATTTTGTACTAATATTATTGTTTGGTGTAACAGAGTTTTTTAATAATTTATATTACTCACTTACTCACTCAGCTCCACGCTGTATCCCGCACGAGGCAGGGTAGGCAGAGGAAACCCGGGAACCTAGTGTAAAGACACTCCGTTCCACTTCTGTTCCCCAATTTCCGCCGAATTTGAGGCATTGCGTGTTGAGTGGCGGAACTCAACGCCGCGTTTAGCCTTATTACCAGAGCGAAAAAATGAAACATTAAGTATTTAAATTGAAAATATTAAATATTTCATTTCCTCGACTGGAGATCGAACCCAGAACCTGTCGGTTACAGTCACACTCTTGTGCCGCCACGACAGGAAATTTCACTTTCAGTGAAATTCGCTGCGAGACGACAGTAAATATCATTTTTTTTTGTTCACGCTGTGTTATTTACCTGAATGAGTAGACAGAGGGAACTTGGGAACCTCGTGACAAAAAATACCTATTTACATGAATATATAAAATTAAAACATATAATAAACATGGTACGGTAGACGTTGAATATCTAGAATTGATTAATTCGATATTGTACAAGCTTATATCCTTTCCTACTTTTGATTGTGTCAATTGGGAAAATATTATTTTAACATTAGATTCGCAGTTTACGCTAACTATCATTTAATTTTTAAATAATATATAAGATTTTTATTAATGAAAAAATACTATAAATTGAGTGTAAATTAACAATTTCATATTACTAGATATTACTATGAAGAACCAATAATGAAAAATGGTAAAATGGTAAAATCGCCTACAACTAAGATGTACAGAACGTGATTAAAATTGTACAAGCCTAACTACATAAACACCACTTATATCGATCTATCAAAGATAATGTCCATAGGAAATTGTTCTAAAATCGGCATTTGCCTATAATTTGTCAGTAGAGGGCATAAATTCGCTTCGCTTCGCCTCATAGCCTTTGTTGTTATGATGTTCGGTGTGTTGATTAGAGAGTTGGAAGATTTTGAATTTCTCTATTGTATTTTTTTATCTCGATATTGCATCCCGCATATAGCAAGTAGGCGAAATGAACTTGGGAAATTTTAAAATAGTCTGTTCTCATGTAAGTCAGACCCTAAAATTTTGGAGGCATCGCGTCATCAGTGGCAGTATTCAACGCCACACTTTGCCTCGATACAAGAGCGAAAAACTGAAAGTATATAATATTTACCTTTAACCCAAGTGGGAATTGAACTCACAATTTATCGTGTTCACGATCGGACAGTTTATTTTATTTTTTTTATGGAGAAGACGGCAAACGAGCGTACGGGTCACCTGGTGGTAAGTGATCTCCGTCGCCCACGGCCCCGAGTAACTCCAGAGGAGCTACAGGAGCGTTGCTGTCCTTTAAATTGGAAGGGCACCGGGGCCCGGCATTACCTAATGCGAAACGCAGTGGCCAAAGCCACTACTTAACGCCGGTCTTAAATGCCGGGGGTGGTAATAATCGGTCGAATCTGCCCATGCGTGTTGCCTTTACTGGCAACGTGACTCCACCACAGGCACTTTAGTCGCCTCTTACGATACCATCAGTACCAGGGTGATCCTATTCTAAGCCGGAATCACACGGCTAAAATAGCACTACCGTATATTTATAAATCTAGCAACAGCGGAGTTGAGTTCCGCCACTTGATACTCAATGTGTCATATTCAGATATATATTAGCAATAGGTTTTCTGTCCCAACCCTGCCATCTTAAACAGGAATACCCTTACATACTTTTACATGTTTCCAGTGTTATACGCTGCGATGTGTTGGTCGTCCAGTGGTATAGTAACCAATAGAATTATGTATTCTAAATCTTATGTAGGAGTGATAATAGGCATTTATTAATTACGTATTATTTTTTAACAAGCATTTTACACGCAAGACTGGCTTTTCCACTGTATCCTGCACATAACAGGGTGGGCAGAGGGAACTTTTCCTTCTTTCTTTAGCTTCACGCTGTATCCCGCACGGGCAGGGTAGGCAGAGGCAGGGTAGGCAGAGGCAACCCGGGAACCTAGTGTTAAGACACTCCGTTCCACTTCCGTTCCCCACTTTCCGCCGAATTTGAGGCATTGCGTGTTGAGTGGCGGAACTCAACGCCGCGCTTTGCCCTATTACCAGAGCGAAGAAATGAAATATTAAATATTTAAATTGAAAATATTAAATATTTCATTTCCTCGACTGGGGATCGAACCCAGAACCTGTCGGTTACAGTCACACGCTTGTGCCGCTGCGCCAAGACAGGCCTCAAAAAGGCAGAGTGAACCTAGTGTTAAAACTGTATTGAACTATAATGAACTTTTTCGAGTGAGAATCGAAACGACCAGCTCGTTTAATCTATGATGGCCTCATCTAGCCATAGATATTTATTTTCAAACTATATTCTCTTTTATATACTTTGAATTAAAATCTATTAAAATGATGCCTAAGTGTGCGACAGTAAAAGCGAAAGGTTATGGGTTTGATTCCCGTCGATTGATATCAATCAAGTGATTTGAGTTGAGAGTTTCGCCACTTAATACGTAATACTTGATGTTTGACGGGAAGTATAAAACAGAGTGTCTTAGCACTAGGTTCCCAAGTTCCATCTATTTATACGTGATACTGCGTAAGGTATAAAAAAAAAAACGAGAAATACAACATATGACATAATAACAAACAAACATACCATTAACATAAATTTCCCAAGAAAGTATAAGATAATTCAAACTCACAGCTTTTCTCAAAGGAAGATTTCTGCTAAGTTTTAGAGACCATTTGCCGGTTTATCTTTCCGTGTATTTAGTACTGCAGTTAGCGAGTTAGTTCAACTTGCTTAAGTTAAGTACGTCTACCTTTATAACGAGATATGGATATTATTATGTGTTGAATAAGCTTTTTTAAAATTTTGTTTAAGAAAACAAAGTATATTTTAAAATAAGTTTAATAGTTCGATTTCCACTTCCGTTCCTTTGCTCTGATATCAACGCCACGCTTCAGCGTTGAGTTACGACACTCAACATACAATGCACTCTAGAATTGAGGGAACAGAAATGTTTGAACCCTGCTATATTGGGATACAGTGTGAATTCAGTGTGAATGTAAAGAAATAACGTTGTCATTAAAATATTCTAAATTTTATTTAAGTATTGTCTGAGATCTGATATAATCTGTGTCACTTGAATTGTCAAATGGTTATAACTAAGAATGAATACGTAAGATTCTCTTATATAATATGAATAAATACAGTAGATATGTAAATAACTATATAATATGATGTTAATTTTTTATTAGCTTTACGCTGTATCCTGCATATAGAAGGGTAGGCAGAGGGAACTTGGGTACCTAGTGTTAAGACACTCGCTTCCGTTTCCTACTTCCCGTTGAATTTGATACATTGCGCAGTTGTTGAGTACGCAACACGCGCTTTGCCTTATTACCACAGCAATGAAATGAAAACATTAAATATGTCATTTCCTCGAGTGGGGATCGAACTCACAACACATCGCGCGTACAATCACACTCTTGTGCCCCTATGCCACGACGCCTCGTATTATAATTATAATTTGTTATAGCCTTTCTATACAACAATACTAAAAGTTCGAGGCCTGTGGTGGCGCAGCGGCACAAGAGTGTGACTGTAACTGACAGGTTCTGGGTTCGATCCCCAGTCGAGGAAATGAAATATTTATTAATATTTTCAATTTAAATATTTCATGTTTCATTTCTTCGCTCTGGTAATAAGGCAAAAGCGCGGCGTAGAGTTCCGCCACTCAACACGCAATGCCTCAAATTCGGCGTAAAGTAGGCAACGGAAGTGGAACGGAGTGTCTTTACACTAGGTTCCCGGGTTCCCTCTACCTACCCTGCCTCGTGCGGGATACAGCGTGAAGCTGAATGAGTGAGTGAGTAATAGTTATTGACATTAATGCGTTCAAATATAAGTCTTCAACTTTATACTATGTCAGATTTTGAATATTAAACTCGGATCATCAATTTGATATCCATTCAGGTAACTATTCGTTTTTAGATTTTCAGTGCACTTTGCAACTAAATTCTTTTATTTACGGATGTTTATTTCAATATTAAAATCGAAACTTTATACTAAGAGTATAGGGTTATAATATTACAATCAGATAGTATTTTATTGTCTCATTAGTAATAAAATAATTACTCTAAAATGTATTAAACAATGCTTGTGGCTTTAAAAATTTTAATTATACCACGATGAACAAGGTTTTTGCTTAAGCCGCATACATATCAGTTCATTACTACATGAGCCACCGTACCCCAGACAGACCTATAGGACAAACTTGTAACACCTTTTTTTACGTCGGTAAAAATGTAAAAATATTTTTTTTCAGCTTACCCGCACTAGGCAGGGTAAGCAGAGGGAACGGAAGTGAAACCTAGTGTTATGACACTCCGTTCCACTTCCGTTCCCCACTTTCCGCCGAATTTTGAGGCATTGCGTGTTAAGTGGCGGAACTCAACGCCACGCTTTTGCCTTATTACCAGAGCGATGAAATGAAACATTAAATTTTTAATTGAAAATATTAAATATTTCATTTCCTCGACTGGGGATCGAACCCAGAACCTGTCGGTTACAGTCACATTCTTGTGCCGCTGCGCCACGACAGGCCTCATAATTTTTAGATCACACTCGATGTGACTTCATTTTTTTTGTCTTCTTGTGGTATACCGTACTTAAAAAGTGGGCAGAGGAAAGCCGGGAACTTAGTATTAAACACTTCGTTCTCATTAAGGCACTTCCGTTTTCTATGATCCGCTGAAATATTGAGGCATTGCGTATTGAGTGGACCGCCACTTACCTTGTTACCAGAGCGGGGAAATTAAAATATTATATGTTGGCAATTCTAAATTTCTGTTAAGGTTACAATATTAATTCGCTTATAATAGCATCATCTATATCATTTTTTAGGGTCGTCGTGGTCAATTGCTCAGCTTGATAGACACGCAGCGTTAAGTTTCACCACGACCATAAAATTGGGCGAAAATAAGGAACTAACCTAACACATTTTTCGATTATTTTGCAAGTTAAAATAAATATTTTAAAAATATTTAGTTAAAAAACCGAAAATAATTATTTTTACATTAAAAAAAAACATAGTTTTTTCCACATATATAAAGGAAGGCAGCGGGAACCTAATTAAACTGTTTTCTTCACATATCCCATACTATTTTCAAAACATTTGACGTTCTTTAAGGAAACACAATACCAAATTTCGTTTTGCTTTTTTCATATAAACCTTATATAAAGTATAAACATTTTCGCCCATTGATGTATCAATTATTTGTTCTTTCCATATTTTTGTTTGGATCGTATCTTGTAATTACGGCGTCGGTAATTATTAACATGTATTCTCGCTTTCATTAATCATAATGCAACGTGGGTTTTAAAAACAGTTAAGATGAGTCATTGTTTTTAAACAAAACACTTTTTTAGCTTCACGCTGTATCCCGCACAGACAGCGGGAACTTGGGAACCTAGCGTTGACACTTCCGTTCCCGCATTTTAACCCTATTTGAGGTATTGAATGTTAGGCGGTGAAACTCAACGTCGCGCTCTGCCTTATTGTCAAAGTGAAGAACTCAATATATTGAATATTTAATTACCTTGAGTGGGCATCGAAATCAAAACCTGTCGCGTTTACAGTTTCACGCTTGAGTTCCTGCACCACTATAGACCTTAATAAATTTTATCTTTTTTATATTCATGTCCGTAGAATTGAGGCCTGTCGTGGCGCAGCTGCACAAGTGTGTGACTATAACCGACTGGTTGTGGGTTCGATCCGCACTCGAGGAAATGAAATATTTAATATTTTCAATTTAAATATTTAATGTTTTATTTCTTCGTTCTTGTGCAAGGCAAAACACGGCGTTGAGTTCCGCTACTCAACACGCTATGCATCAAATTCGGCGAAAAGTGGGGAACGGAAGTGGAACGGAGTGTCTTCACACTAGGTTTCCAAGTAAATTTATACGAAAAATTGTACAAACTTAGCAAAAAGTTGTCTTAAAACTTTTTTTTAGTTTTTATTTTTCTTACTTTTCCTTATTTCTGTTATTAACTTTGTATAGCCTGAGTTACATTACTGTCTACTTTTATTTTAACTACTTATGTGCACTTTTTTTTTTACTATGAATAATTTATAAATACAAAAACTACTACTTATATATATTTAAGGGTCTAAGGGTCTTACTTTGTCCTAAATGTCATAGCGCTGTAGAACAATGGGAAGTATCATTTATCAACAGGTTTGTATTACGCAACGAATTTCATAAAAAATGCAAAAAATCAATAAATAACATTGCATGGACTTACAATTTTAATTTATTCTGTCCTTTAAGGGACCATAGATTATTATTTAATATTAATTTCAGCCTAATACTTCCATACTAGATTCGAATATTCAACAAACGGACATACAAAATCGTATAAGAGACATAAAAAAATATTCCAATTTTTACCTTTTGTGGTATAGATCCCAAAAAAAAAAAAATACAAAAAAAAACAACCCTTAATTCCATAAAATCCTAATAAATCGTACAAGAAAACGCCAGAATTAATTTGGATCGCTTCCAATAAAAAAAAAAGCCTAACCAAACTTACAATGGAGATATCGAACAATGAAATATCCGCATCGGCATATAATCCCTTCACTAATTGATGTCTTGATCTCCCAACAAAAGGACAGCTCTCGTACGTTTTGTTTGAACATGTGTATTAATTCTGAGTACTATTATTGACCTGGTTTTTTTTTTTTAATTGTAATATTCTTTTAAGCTGAACTAAGCTTTTCCTATCGAATTCATATTTAAATGGTCATAGTAATAATGTTGATTATAAAAGTATTTATAATTTTTTTCCTCACTTCCTGCAAAAGTAAAACTAACAACTTCCCATTTTATATAATAAGCAACTTATATTTAATTACTAATATAATATTCAATTTACAACAGATATCTGATGATTCATGTTTTTTTTATTTATTATTTGTATTTACCAATAGCAATATCATAACACATTTTATTTTAACACTGTTTCATTGATCATAATACAATCTCTTTTTATTTTTAATTCATAATGAATACTACCGGTTACAATTATCACGTGTCACCCGTTTTTTTTTAGCTTCACGATTTATCCCGCAGGCGTCCCACTGCCCTGCCTTATGTAGGATAGATTATAACAGCGTGTTTCGTCAACCAGAGTAGGAGAATGAAGGTAGTATTCCCCAGAAACGGAAACGTAACCGTAAGTTCATTCTGACGTTTTCGAGTGGCGTAATAACGCCATTATGGCCAATTATTAATCAAATAAAACTCCACCCGTGACAAGAAATTTAGTCATAGATGTTAAAAAAAATTATATAAAAGTAAGTGGCCTATAAATAATAGGAGTACACATTGTCTCAAACAATAAAAATAAATTAGGAAAAGAATGAACTTTTATATACCTACGAGACACAATGACGTTAAAAAAATGATAAATAATATTAATATTATTAAATGGTTTCTTTTTCAAGATGGAAGTTTGTTCAACTTTTCACCAAAGCTACTAAACAAATCAAGATGAAACTTTACAGTAATATTTCTAATACACCAAAATAACATATAATCTATAATTTATGTAGAATTTGTATAATTCATCTTTATTATGACTATCACATTAAGCGGGCGAAGCCTTTCATAGATCGCCTGTGGTATTATACAGTAGAACCAACTCGTACAAAGTACACGTACAGTATACAAATAAAGAAACAGTAGAAATTTGTAAATAAATAAACAGCATATAGTATTCTTTACGATGCAACTTTTCAAGTAAATTGGTAGAATTTATCACTTGCTTGTGGTGGGGTTAGTGGAAAACTTAAAAGCTCTTATGCAGTAGCCAAGAATATCCACCGTATCTTTAAACTGAAAGTAGTTATTACTATCTAATACTCTAGTCTATATACATATAAATGTATATGTGAGACTAAGTATGTGAGACTAAGTATCATACTTTGTTTTAGAGAGAGAATTATTTGTCATTTTTTTTTAATTTTTCGCTGTTTCGCACTTTGCTGGGCAGGCAGAAGAAGTTTAGAAACATGGGTTTAAGACATTCCATGCCTATCTTAATAGGCCCCACTGTATTACGAATTTAAGGCATTACACGTTGAGTGGATGAATTAATAGAAATGAAAATATTACATGTTTAATTTCTACGAGTGAGGAACGTACCTCCAACCTGCATATACATCAGACGTTGTCCAATAAAGGCCTAAGCAAATCTTTATTAAATACTAACTAATACAGAATAAGAAAACGGTGTACAATGTATGGTAGTATACTTGGAAACATTATTTAATAAAGCGTATAACCTTCTTCACTACCGATCGACTATTAGTGGGAAACGGAAGTACGTTAATGGGAACATGCGGGAACATTAGGTTCACAAGAGAATGAAAAAAATATCTCGACAATTTAACACAATATAAAAATTTTGTTTTAAGCTGATATTTTCCAAAATTACCACAGAAAAAACGTATCATCTATATAATATTACATTTACACCAAAAAACATTCATTTTAACGTAATAATATCTTGAAATCTATAGACATATCCGTATAACATTTAAAATACTGAACATATATATTAAATAAATTGTCTTTCTGTCCGTCTTAGATCTTATCTCTAAACCCGATAGCGGTCTCAACGTTTTGTTGATACAATTAAAATGACTTTCAAGTTTTTTTATATCTCGTCGACAGGTGACAGTTATGTTAAGTATCATGTTGACATTGAGTTAGACAGCGGTTTGGGAGATTATTTTTTTTTTCTCTTAGCTATAAGCAAAAGTATTGAATAGGTTTTTATTTTTCTGAAGTACCTACTTATTTTTTTACTGTTTTATATTTTATGTGATTTCCTTCTTTTTATAGCATTACGCTCGTGACAGGGTAGGCAGAGGGAACGTGGGAACCTAATTTTATAACACATGAACTCCATTAAGACACTTCATTCTCGTTTTGTAAAGAACTTAAAATATTAAATATTTAATTTCCCCCTCTGGAAATCGAACCTAAACCTATCGCAGTTACAGTCGCTCAACACGCAACACTACAACAGTATAAAATATTAGTTTATAATTTTCCAGTTAAGTGTCTTTTTTAAATAAAAAGTAATAAAACATATTAACACTATAATAAACATAAATACTGATAATCTAACATATCTATTGAAGTTCGTGTTAAATACGTATTCAATTAAAATATCTTTACAAGAGACTCGGTGACCTACGCCCACGTTTCCAGGTCAGTGCACCATTTTGAATACGCCCACGTGCCCAATGGGTTATCTAGAAAAAAATATCTTTTTTATACCATATAAAAATTGTACGTAATCTCTAGTACTGAACTGTTCTGTAATAAATATGTTTGTAAATATTCAAAAACATGTTTCACATTTACATTTTTATAACTCCAATTAAGCTACCTGTCGTTGGAAGGCTTTTGCAATTTATAGCTCAGTAGTAATTTTGATTTTCCATTGTGGAAGTGGAAGGAAGAAAGAAGTAGAGAAATATTATTCTCTAAGCCTTCAGGCTTCAGGGAAAGAGCTTCACGCCGTATCCCGCATATGAGGATTAATAAAATAACTTGTTATATAAAAACCATTATCTTCTCTTTGATCAATTTGAGAGAAATTTTTTCAATATAATCATTATTTTTATAAATAATGTATATTTTAGATGGTAAAGTAGTTCTATATGATGATTTTTAATTGTTTGATTGATAGTTATCATTGTTTTTATTTTCTATATGTATGGTTATTTTTCTTTTTGGGTTTTAGGTTTTTAGATAAGGAATATTTATTTTTTATATCTTGTTGAGCTAGCCTGTAAGTGTGATGTACAATAGAAAACATATTTTTGAAATTTTGCATTTATTTATGTATTTATAAAACTTTTTCGTATAATTTTGTACGTTACGTTGGCTTGCCTAATAAATAAATAAAAAAAAATACCCGGAGTGGGGATCGAATTTATAACCATCACGTTATAGTATACTTATTTTCACTTCGCTACAACTGCAAGAAGTGCGAGAAAATGAAACAAAAAACACTACTCTACTATGGCATAATAGTAAATGTAGCCTAAAGATTTATTATATTAAATAACCATTAATAAAATGCTATCAAACTTCTATAATCAATTAACTTTGTGAGTAGGTGTAGAATAATAGAAAACGTGTCTACGAATGTAACATTTTAATACATAAATTACATTGTTTTGAACTAAATTATTGCTATAAAATTTAAAAAAGAGGCCTGTCGTGGCGCAGCGGCACAAGAGTGTGATTGTAACCGACAGGTTCTGGGTTCGATCCCCAGTCGAGGAAATGAAATATTTAATATTTTAAGTTTAAATATTTAATGTTTCATTTCTTCGATCTGGTAATAAGGCAAACCGCGGCGTTGAGTTCCGCCACTCAACACGCAATGCCTTAAATTCGGCGGAAAGTGGGGAACGGAAGTGGAACGGAGTGTCATAAGTGTTATGACACTCCGTTCCACTTCCGTTCCCCTTCCGTTCCGTTAGGTTTCACTTTCGTACCTTCTGCCTACCCTGCCTAGTGCGGGATACAGCATGCAGCTGAAAAAAAAAATTAAAAAAACCGTCGTGGTACACAGTTTCTGGTTGTAAGCGTTATGATTATGGGTTCAATTCTCACCTGGACAAATAAGTTATTTTCTAGTCAATGATCTAGTAACGATATAGTATTGGCATTGAGTTCATCAAAGTATTTTAAGACACTCTGTGCTCCACGTAATATCCGGTTTATTGTAGGCTTAATAATATTAAGGCAAAATACAGAAGGAAGCAAAAAAAAATAATAATAAAAATGTTCAACTGTTAGAACAGCTAAAGTATAGCGTCAAAAACTTTTAAAGGAACTAAATGAACTACGCTTTACTAAAGTGTGAAAAATATCTCAACCAATGAGGCATTCAGGTTTATTTTATGAAATTTTATGAACAAAAAGTCAAATCCGTATTGAATATAACTGAACTTCGAGAGCTATTGGGAAGTTGAAAAAAGAAAAACATTGAATGGCCAATCATCGAAGTTTCAAATACACTTGTAGCTAAGCACCGCTGAGACAAGCGATTGAAAATGTTGTAAAATTAGATACAAAATACGTTGCTCTTTTTCGATTCGACAAATAAAAAATATGTTTCAAACACATTCCTCGATTTTTTGCATGTAAACATAACAGATTGTGGGTTCGATTACCAGTTAAGGTAAATTATGTATTTAATAACTCTGATATGGCGTGGCGTTGAATTCTATCACTAATTACACACTGTCTTGAGTGGAAATTAGGGAATGATAGTGTTTATTGGGAACAGAGTGTCTAAACACTAAGTTACAATGTTCTCTCTGTCCTGCTATATATGCGAGATTAATTTTGTTTGATTCCAAATCTAAAGAAAAAGGTTTAATGTTTTCTATGGTCTCCAACATTTCAGCTTTATATTATTAGTTCTTTACTAATAATATAAAACTATAGACATTATATATCAAACAGGAAAACCATCTCTACGTAGAGTCCTCGAAATAGCTGGCAGGTGTCGACAAAGTTTGTGGCATCAGTTCCGCTTTATGAAGAATAATGTGATTTAGTCGCGAGGAAATAAAAAATTAAACGAGTTATATCTGTTCTGTTCGGTGAAGTTTTATGGGGTAGATTTGGTAAATCGAAAAATTTGCCAACTTTCAGCGCAAAGTTGGATCGATTTAACTGAAATTTAGCTTGTTGACAGATGTAATGATTTCATTTCGAAGTTTGCTTAATTCGAATGAGAATTTCGTTTATATATAAATATGACGATCGATTCCGTAAACATCCTATAGGTCTGTCGTGGGGCAGCGGCACAAGTAGACGACAGGTTGTGAGTTCGATCGCCACTCGAGGAAATGAAATATTTAATATTTTCAAATTAAATATTTAATGTTTTCATTTCGTCGCTCTGGTAACTAGGCAAAACACGGCGTTGAGTTCCACCACTCAACACGCAATGCCTCGAATTCGGTGAAAAGTGGGGAACGGACGTGGGACGGAGTGTCTTGACACTAGGTTTCCAAGTTCCCTCTGCCTACCCTGCAATGTGCGGGATACAGCGTGAAGCTGAGTTGGAGTTCTGAGATTTCGTAAATATTGAACCTAATTTTAAATGAACTCATATATAATATTTATAATAATAAGTTTACAAAATTATATACAATAAATATTCAGTATTACATACTTTAGTTCTATTTTAGTTATCACCAAAGATATTGTAATGTGCACAGTTACAATAAATATTCAGTATTTAGCGTGAATTTTGTTTCCATTCTAATATATACCGAAAGTGAAAAAAAAATCTTCTTTATATAATGGTAGAAAATGTAGAAAAAAATGCTGGATAGACTTTGCCTTTCCTAGAATTGTCTACCCTATCCAGCATTTTATTTAGAATGACCATCGGCATCAAATCACCTACAAGTGAGGCCTGTCGTGGCGCAGCGGCACTGTAAACGACAGGTCGTGGATTGAACTCACTCAATGGCATATTTAATATATTCATATGAAATATTTAGTGTTTTCATTTCTTCGCTCTGGTAACAAGGCAAAGCACGGCGTTAAGCCCCGTCACTAAATACGCAATGGCTCAAATTGGAGGTGGCGGAAAGTGGAGAACGGAAGTGGAACGGGGCGTCAAAATACTTGGTTTCCAAGTTCTTTCTGCCATGTGTGGGAGTGACATCGTAAAGGTGAGTGAGTGAGTTAAGATATTCGTTTTGTTTATAAATCGATCGATCTTCGTATTGATATGCTCTACCGTTCTTCTCTGCCAGGCATATTCAGGGCATGGTAGAGAAACTAATCAGAAATAGAAGATATATATATATATATATATATATATATATATATATATATATATATATATATATATATATATATATATATATATATATATATATATATATATATATATATATATATATATATATATATATATATATATATATATATATATTATGTTAATTAAATATCGCCATTTTTTTTATATTTTACAAGAAAATATATGTAAATACACATGTAGTCTTGCTCAGATATTAGAATACATTACCTATCAATATGATTACAACTTGGCAATAGCTATGTTTTAATGTCATTACGCTCACACTACACTATTACATTAAAACCAAGAACAAAAACAAGCTATCATAAATTACAAAATAACCAACCAATCAACTATATTAAAGCAAACAAAACAACAAAACACAAACGCTACACAAATTACACTTTTTAACAAAGTCCCGTTTAGTGTCCAAAAAAAGGAACAGAAACAAACTAAAACAAAAACACACATACATATCCATGGCAGGACATGTTCGTACAAATATTTGACAGGTAGCGAAATAAAGAAAATAAAATGTAGAGCCAGTATAAATTGTTACGTAGACACAGGTACGGTACAAAAGCACGGCAATTTTTGGCTAACCTATTTGTCTAGTGCCATTTCATACTCCAATCAAAACATTTTCTGTTAAAAGCGGACAAGAGTGCATTTGGTTCGAAAATTGAATCAGCTAGTAGTAATGGTAGAGTCGAATGTTACGATTCGTTGGTTAGCGAGTGTGTGGATCTATTATAATTATGTTTTATTTATATAAAATATTTCGCTCTTCTGGCAAATCGGTTGCAACTGTAAACTTTTAGGTTGTGGGTTCGATCTCCATTCGAGGAAAAGAAATATTCAATATTTTTATTTCTTCAATTTAATAATAACGTCACAACGCGGCGTTAAAATCTGCCACCCGACAAGCAATGTCTCAATCGGCTGAAAATGGACAGCGGAAGAATATTAATGGGAATGTAATAGTGACACAGATACAAAAACAGGTTCCCAAGTTCGATCTCTGTGTACTTCTCATGCCAAGTACAAGCTAAAGCATCACCAAAAACCAAACGCCACGTTGAGTTCAACTATACGAATTGTCTTAATAATAAGTTCCCTCCTTTACTCTAAGGTTCCCCAAAATAGCATTCTTAAACCAACACATCCTCACACAGAAACAAAATATCCAAAATCCACACCAATATATTTTCCACCACGTAAACTCATTAACCATGTCATCGTTATAGGAAACAGTTTAAAAGTATAAACAAAACTGTATTTATTTACACAATTAGTTACTTTTTCTTTGGTGCCGTAAATATAAAAATGAGGGTGTAACACCACGATAGGAAGCATACAAATCCCTGCAATCGACAGCAACCATTACTTTGGAAGCAAAATATCATAAGGAAATATCATGTTTAATGTTTATTTACACTTGCACTTGTGAAGAACTAAAAAGTTATTTTGTATACATTTTCATGTGTTTCAATTTATTAAAAAAATAATAATATTAGTTTTAGTATTTACAACAGATTTTTCAGTTTTACGCCGAATCTGGTATACAAAAGGATATGTGAAGGGAGCAGAAAGTTAAAATACTCCGTTTCCTCACGCCCAATTTTTGAGATATTGCATATTGAATCGAGATACATGCTTTATTTAGGTACGAAACAAGAATGAAAGAGAAAATCTCGACCGGGGATCGAACCCAGAACCTATCGGTTACAGTCACACATTTGTGCCGCTGCGCTACGACAAGGCTCTTTCATCAATTCAAGTATAGGGAATGCTAAAGGAATTAGGTGGTAAGAAAATTCTCTATTTACCATGAAATTTTCAAGACGATACGTGTTGAGTATCGAAACTCAACGCTGTGCTTTATTTCCTAAAAAGAGTGACGAAATGAAAATAATAAATAATTCGTTACCAAGTGGAAATCTTATGTTGGCCTTTTATACACGTAATACTACAAAACGATTCCAATACATTAATTATTTTAAACATACATATTTACAAAAGCTCACGAAAGCTCTTAGTTTTGTGTAAAATAAAGCCGTGTGTGTTTATAAGTTAAAAGTTGAAGGTAGTTTACTCCACTTGTGACCAGCGGTTTCTCATTCCATTTCAACAGTAAATCACGCTGTAAATTTTACTGTAGTCACGTGACGTGACCGGGCGTGACTTATTTCCAAAGTCACAGCACATGTTGATTGTTAAACGCCATTATCAAAGAACCACATACATTTTTGGTATGTTTTTGCTTGTTTCTGTTAATTCCACCTATTTTAGTATCATTGTATACAGAGTTAAATAATTTATCTAACTAAAATATTTCAAATTAATCAGCCAAAAAATAGGAAAAGAACTAATAATTCTGTAGTAGAGTCAGAGTCTATTACTAAGTCAAGGCTAAGAGTAGAAACTGCAGTGTGTCGTACTACTAAGTTCTCATGTTCCTTCTGTCTATCCTGCTATGTGCAGGAAACAGCGTAAAGCTAGTGAGATTTATCTTCATTTTCTTTTAAAATATGGCAGAGGCTTCAGAAAAAATATTTTACAAACATTTATATAAGAAACAGAAAAAAATTACAAAGTACACATAAAAATGAGCTAACAAAAATCCACCTTTCAAACTTCCATGTAGAGAAGTAAGAAAAAACATATTTTATTCGTTTCCATCTCCAAAGGAATCTTATAAGGCGTGTTTTATTTATTTTCACTATATACGTATTGGAAGAATACCTCACCTATTATTCCCAGCGCGGATTCTCCGAAATTTCATCAGATGCGAATGTTTTTGAGCAAACGGGCATCTCAGAAATAGTTTATTGGATATTCTATTTTTATATATCTGTATGTTCTCTATACTCTCCTTTTTCATATTTTCGTTTTACAACTGTTTCAATATGGACACGATTGTTGAGAGGTTAATTTTCCACTCAGGGGTAAATTCTTTTCACTACTTCTTTTTTCACGCTCTCAAGTTTCTAAATTAGGATAAAAAGCAGAATAAGGAGTGTCCTAACGCTCATTCCTTCTACAGAAATCCTATTAGAATAAATTAAATATTACTTTATTATTTTTCGTTTTTGCAAGCATATTGGGAACAATATAAGACAAATAGATAAAATAAAGATACTATACAAAAACGTAATGCACTCCCGGGATACCCGGGACGGTAGTTAAGTAAATATATGGAGAAAGTTGACAAATTTACGCTCTTATAGTATCAGCCCAGGGTATTTCTTCTCTTCGATCGTTTTAAATTATTATCATATTGAATTACTAGAGCTTTAGAGTGTTGGTGCTAGTTTAATATATGTTTTTAGTTTCACAGATCCTGCATATGTAGAGCATATAGCTGCTTAAAAAAGAAATATAGTGTTAATATTAATTCCTACTGAAATATTTCCGGTTCCGAGTTTCTGCCGATTCTCGATGTATTATGTGTATAGTGTCTTTACTATATGTACTTTTTTTTAGTTTATCAAGAGTTTAGTGTAAAGACACTCCGCTTTCTGCCTCCGTATCTTATATTTAAGACACCTTGCGTTGAATAAACTCAAATGCACAAACACAAGTCAATGATTTAAATATTTCTAAATTGTATTTAATATTGAGGCCTGTCGTTAAGCACAAGCGACTAAAACCGCGACAGGTGATGGGTTCGATCACCGCTCGAGTAAATGGAATATTTAATATTTTGCTTTGGTTAAAAGGTAAAGCGCGGCGTTAAGTTCCTAAACTAATACACTTGAAGTATAGTGTTATTCAATGAAAAGGGAGGAATGGAAGTGAGATAAGGGGAACATAGTGTTTCAACATTAGATTTCTTAGTTCTCTCTGCCTCCCCTGTCATATACAGCAATAAGCTAAAAAAAGGCTAATATTAACATTTTGGTTTTAAAACTAAAAAATATATATGTTTTCTCATAATTTACAGTACTAAGTAGAAGAAACCACAGAGACCAGCATATGTTATATTAAAATAAGCAGATCATTGTTTTGTTGCGCTTGCGCAGCTGGTTGAACAATTTAAGTGCCCTTCCTTCCCTTAAGTATCCCGCGGTGAAAGAATTCCTTTTTGATGTTAAACGAGATCGTTATATTTGTAATTTTGCTTCTATTTCTATGGACAAAGAATAATGATAGCTGTTTTCCAAGCTTCGTGAATTATTGTAAGATTGTAATTGGATTTTTAGTTTTTAATATGCATATAAATGGGTTCGTTTAAATTGTTTGATGATGAAATCAAAACAATTTTTGTTACTTTTTCGTTCTTTTTTTCTTATTTAAAACATGAAGATTTACTACTTTTAGTTTTTATCTTTTTTTTCACTTTACTCTGCATTTTAGATATAGCAGGGTAAAATACTTCGTAGGATTCAAGGTAAAATACTTTTGTGTACTATGTTACGGCCAATTTTAGAGACATTGCATATTGAGTAGCGGAATTCAACGCCGATTTTTAGCTTCTTATCCATTAGATAAACAAAATAAAATGTTGCTGATTGGGAATCAAATTTTAATCGTCGTGATTAGAGTCTGATGGTACTGCTGCGTTCGATTTCACTCGAATAATGGAAATATTTCATATTTTAATATTTTCGCTCTGGTGGCAAGGTAAAGGCGTTGGGTTCCGTAACTCAACACGCAATACCAAAAATTCGGCACGGGACCTTTTTTTATAACACTAGGTTCCCAAGTTCCACGTGCCTAGCCTGCCATGTGCGGAATACAAAATGAAGTTTAAAAAAAATATAGACCCTAAAAAATGTATGAACATCGGAAATTATTTAACAATTATATATTTTCTAACCATTTACCTTAAAAATATAAAAAAAAACACGATGACAATCTAATTCTCGTTTGACAATTAAAAACGTATCTTACTCAGTTATTTTTGATTTTTTTTATTTGTCCATTATATTTTATAATTTCAGCTCCCAAACGTTTTATGTAAAACAGATATTACAAAGCAATGTTAGGATTATTGTCCACTGAATGAAATAAAATTTGTCCCATTACAATTTTCAATTTTCTATATTAAAAATTCCATTCTATTCTAAATTTATGCTTTCTAAGCGTGCCAGTAGAGCACTAATCAGTTCGCTAATGTCATGTTGTATGGAAATTATACGAAGGAGATTGCACGGTAAACAAGATATCTCTTATATGATAGAAGAGTACAGGTTAAAGAGAAAAAGGCAAAGTTCGGTGTTGAGTTCCGTGAATTAACACGTGTTGCCTCAAATTCAGCTGAAATCAAGGGAAGGGAATGTACTGTCTTAACACTAGGTTCCTAAGGTCCCTCTGCTTGTCACCCTGTCATATATGTGAAATACAACGTGAAGCTGCAAAAAAGAGCCTTGTCTCGTTTCCACATCGAGGTAATAAAAATAGCGGATGCCCTCGAGGGTAGGACTTATGTCTGTCGCGCTTACAATGAAATCCTGGGCCAATGTGTGATGTTGGCCTCTAAGGATTTTACAATGTTATATATTCCAATGGGAGCTGTCGTGGCGCAGTGGCTACGAGCGGCTGGCTGTAAACGCGGGTTATTGTGAGTTCCTTTCCAATTTTCATTCGTATTCTTGTTAGGAGAAAGAAAGAAGGAAAACGGACACCGCGGTGTTATGCTCGGCCACTCAACCTGCTGTGCCTCAAATTCGGTGGAAAGTGATAAACGCAATTTCTTGATGGGAATATATTATTTTTCGCATATACTTATTTGATAAAGCACTATAGTTGTTTAAGTAAATAAGTCCGTTTACCTTAATATATAATACATTTGCATATCAGGTATTCATCAAAAAAAAATCTTTAGGTGAAATTTAAACTTGTTCAGTTATTGTCAGATAACGCACAAACGAAACTACTGGAGTTAGTAAAAATAGTCATGTAGATAGATTAGGGAGCGTTCGGGCGTTCTAAGAAAATAAGCAACTAAAATGAATGTAAAAATTAGGAAATTTCAATTGAATATACATTCATTATTGAATTTCTTTGTATTTTTACAAAATACAACTGGGCTGGCTTGGTTTTATTGCCAATAAAGTCTTAAAAATATACAAAATGTTCACACATATTTTTTTTGTTAAAAATTTTATTTTGCTATATTTTGACTTAGGTATTAATTAAAAATATTACTGGTATTATTTTAGTTGAACAAATGCCAATTAGTAAAAGCACTGAGTAAGCTCAAGTGATTCAACGTGGGCGTATACTACAAGATTAATTAAAGCTATTTTGATAACAATTTTAACGAACTTTTAATCATTCGTGGCGCCAGGGTACAAGCAAACGCTAAAGGTGATGGGCTCAATGCTTACTTGTGTGAAATGAAATATTTGATGAGAAAGTGAAAGAGGGAAGTATAATAATGGTTACGAAGTGTCTTAACACTAGGTTCCCAGCACCTGGGAAGCTTAGGAGCTTTGTTCCAACACACGGAAGCTGAAAATATATTTTTTAAACAATCGTTAAAAAGTTATAAGAGAATAATAAATTAACAACATCTAAACAACTTTTATCTAAACGTGCTTTTTAGAATATATCCGGTATAAGCTATATAAAGTGAAAAATTCTTTCGTTGTACTATCCTTCTTCAAAATAGCTTAGAACTGTTAAACGTCTATCGCCAGTATCAGTTAGTAAATCTATCTACAAATCACAATGTATATATTTTTTCCAGCCTCGTGCTATAAACCGCATATGGCAGGGTAAGCAGAGGGAACCTTGGGAACTTAAAATTAAGATACTCCATTCCTTTCCTCAATTACATACTGTATAACAGTTTTATTTTACGACTTTTAAAAATATTATAATAGATATCTATTTCTTTTGAACATGAAAGAAACAAAACCCCAAATAATGACTAGATTGACGATGAGTACTCTATATACACATATAGAAAATGAAACTCATCACGCCACAAATTTCATATAAAATGTAGCAAATATTTTATACAAAATGGTATAAACGCTCGTATCTTTTGATTGGACAGATTTAAAATATTGTTTATTTATTTACTGAAAGGGAGCGTTTATTTGGATATTTAATATTCATTTCAACTTAGTACCTACACGATAATTCTAGTAATACTACAATCGTAATAATCCTAATCTCAAGATAAATCATCTTAATATTATAATGGACAGTGATAAAAAAATTATAACTACTTTCAAACCAGTTTCACGCTGTATCCCGCACGAGGCAGAGTAGGCAGAGGGAACCCGGGAACCTACTGTAAAGATACTCCGTTCCACTTCTGTTCCCCACTTTCCGCCGAATTTGAGGCATTGCGTGTTGAGTGGCGGAACTCAACGCCGCGCTTAGCTTTATTACCAGAGAAAAGAAATGAAACATTAAATATTTAAATTGAAAAAAATATTTAAATATTACTTTCAAACCAGCTTGTGTGTATATGTGTTTGTTAATAGTTCAGCTAAATTTGAACTATTAGCACTCACTCACTCAGCTTCACGCTGTATCCCGCACATGACAGGATACGCAGAGGGAACCTAGTATTAAGACACTCCGTTCCGTTCCCCATCAGCACACACATACATTTCTGTTTAATTCTAACTAAATCATTTATAGCGGTATAGCAGCAGTGGATGCAGTGCACTAAGCGGACCGACTCCACAAAATTGTAATTTATCACCCGACTGTTTGTTTATCTTCACTCGGTGGCCAAATGTTCTTTTTTAAACATTTAGGAGGAAGATGGTTTGTTTCACGTGGGACGTTTTAAATGTTTAAGGGAGGTCGTGGATTCGATAACTGATCAAATTAATATATCTATAGTTAAAATAAAACTGTGACTGATCGCTGTCTGTACATTGAAGATGTAATATGGCCTAAGACAATAATTTCTTAAAATATTGTCTGTTAATTTGTTTGTTTGTACGTTTGTACGCGTTAATCTCTGAAACGACTAATTAGATTTAAAATGCAGTTTTCAGTATTATATTATGTAATACAAGCGGGTGAAGCTGCGCTTGTATAAAAATAATTCAATTTATTAAATTTGTATGCAAATTATGCACTTTGCAGATAGTTAATTCTAAAAATTATCTGTTCATTATATTTTAAGATCAATATTTTATTGATGTTTACATCAATAGTAGAGATAAACAAGACAAAAGACACTTCAGGGACAATATCACGAATACTAACAGGTTCGTGGAAAACAGAGTGTCTTATCACTATGTTCCCTCGGCCTTACTCTCTATATGTAAAATAAAGTGTAAAAATATAAAAAAAATATATATTTTTGGAAATGTAATTTGGAAATCTATTTACCTTTTTGGCATCCACTGCGGGGTTACAGCGGCCACCTGCCAAACCTACCAGGCAATAACCATCAATGTAATTTACGATACACCCATAAATCCGTCTAAGGCTTCAACTCGACGAGATGGATTGGCAAAATGTAGAGTTCATACATTGTATCAATTTATATTGTATGTTGTTTTTTTTTTCCATAATAGAATGAATTGTGAAAAACATATAGATATTCGGGATATTGGTTCAATGTTTTTCTTTAATATGAGTTTTCGCCGTTTATCAAGGTTGTATTTTTTTATGAACATGTACATAAAAAATTACATTATATTTTTTATGTATATAATGTTAAATAAATAGTCATAAGTAATATTACAATGGAATTAGTCATATGAACAGATCTAACAGATTTTTTTGAATAACGCTCTCGATATATCTCACATAAAACAGAATAGGCAGAGGAAACTTGGGAACCTAAGATTATGACATTTTCGTTCTTCAATTTCTGCTGTAATCAAGAGATATTGAGTATCGATTAGCGGAACTCAACGTCACGCTTTTCCGTTTACCAGAGCAATGTTAAAATGTCAAGTATTTAATTTCCTTGAGTAGGAGCGAGCATTTTGTTGTGTTAGCAGTCGCGCGCTTGTGGCCGTGTGCACAACTTTTAATTTTTTTTATTTACTCTCAAGCGCTCAAAAATATGTAGAACTAAAATATGACATCTTACTTACTTCTCTACTACTTGGATAATGTTATATTTTTCGTATAGTACGGCAGGCAGAGGGAACAAAGTATTAAGACACTAATGTTTCCCATTAGAAGAGCGCAGAAATAATAATAATAAATAAGAAAATTATTCGTACACAGAACTTTCGTACTTTGAACGCTGTAAAAAACATCGAACTCTATTCATTTAGCTTAGTGCTAAAAAATTTTTTAGCTTCACGCTGTATCCCGCACGAGGCAGGGTAGGCAAAGGGAACCCGGGAACCTAGTGTTAAGACACTCCGTTTCACTTCCTTTGCCCATTTTCCGCCGAATTAAAAAAATCAAAAGAAGCTAAAAAATCTATATTCAATTTTACAGTTACGTGTCTATCAAAGCATGCGTGGGTCTAAATTGCTTTGCAGCTTAGATAGTGTCAATAGATTAATGTTTATGATTTTATAATTGATTTATTGGATCGATTTTATATCGATTTAACAAACTCTTTATATATACAGAGATCATCAATCATTTGCTTAACGCAAACTAATAGCTTAGACTGAAGATTAACTTGTTTTTAGTTATGGCTACTGGTTATTAATTCTTGGAACATATGTAAACATTGTTTCGGTGTAATTGAAATGAGAAAGTAAAGATATTCATTGCAAAATCAATTTCTTTTTTGAGATAGAGTAAAAAAATGAGGTTAAAACTTTAATTAGTAGTAAGTAACAAAGAGGTAAGTAGGTTCAAATTCTGATTGGCGGAATGCAAATATGATTTGTATAAATACGAGTATAATGAGTAAAATTTTAAAATGTGACATTTTACTAGATTGTCTTTACAGTCAAGCACGTTTCTTTTTTTTTAGATATATGCGTGTTTAAGATACTTTATGGATCCTTTTGTTACGGCAAGAAGTAAATATCCCCGACATTTTTTGTGAGAAATGAAATTATTTGAGATATAATCATTGTCTCAAGTAGAATTTAATTAAATTTGAGTTATTAGAATTTAATTCATTCGATGTCACGACTGTCTGTCGAAATAAGCGCGGCGTTGAGCTCCGTCACCTAATCAGTAACTAATGTTTTGTGAATTCGGTGGAAAATTGGAAACCAAAATGCTTTAATGGGAATAGAATAATTTAATGCTAGGTTACTATGTTCCCTTCCCTCTGCCTTGTTATGTCCAGGATGTAGCGAGGGTATAAAAAAAACTGTGTAAACAAAAATATAATCATGTCTCCTAGAACATTTTCTATTTATATATCAGTATAATAATAATCACATTTCCAAATTAATAAAATCTTTTTATTCCAAAATCCAGAAAACGTAAATAAAAAAATGTTCCATTTGATCTTTTTTTAATACATTTATTTAATCTGTCTCTACAATGCAGCCAACATAACGTATTCTAACCAAAAAGTAGGGGAATCACCCATTTCTTTTCGCTTGGAAATCGTCTAGAGATATCAGCTAATCAAGATTCATCACACACAAGCGAATGCATCTCAACAATGGAGTACCGCAATTTTGCCTCCTTCACAGCCTATTGTGTTCTGTAGGGTAAAAATGTTTGGGCTGGAAAAACTTTTTATAACTCGTTTTCTTGTCAGCCTTCTACTTTATTATGGCGGTGACAGGTCCCGATTGTCATAAGTTATTTAGGGGCTTGTTTATTATTATAGGGCTTTTCGTCTAGTTATTAAGAATTAGCTAACCAAAATGTTATTATAATAATGAAAAATAATAATTAATTGAAATAATAGCAATTGTGGCTTCTTCGAGGAAATGAAATATTTAATATTTTCAATTGAAATATTTAATGTTTCATTTCTTCGCTCTGATAATAAGGCAAAGCGCGGCGTTGAGTTCCGCCACTCAACACGGAATGCATCAAATTCGGCGAAAAGTGGGGAACAGAAGTGGAACGGAATGTCTTAACACTAGGTTCCTGGGTTCCCTCCGCCTACCCTGCTTCGTGCGGGATACAGCGTGAAGCTGAAACATTTTAGTTGTCTAATTCTGCTAACTTTACGTACAGTTTCTTCACCCAACATATCAATAATATGTCAAAAAATTGGTTAAAAGTGTATTAATAGTAAGTACTAATTGCCTTTAGGATAAAAATATTGGGCTTAAAAGTTTTCAAAACTCTGTTTTTTATCTTCTTGTACTTTATAATTATTATAAGAAGTCTTGAATATCATAGTTACTTAAGCTTATATAAGGTTTTCTTGTTTGGTTGGTTAGAATTAGCTTGACAAAGTGTTATTATAATAATAAATAAATATATATTGAGGCTGTTGCGGTATAGTGGGTTTTAACATCCGATTAAAGCAGTGTTGGGGTTCGATACCCACTCAATATTTTTTTCTTTTACCTCGTTTGCTTATTGATGAGCATGCTAGTACTACTAAAAACGTCCAGCTGGAGTGAGAAAAAAAAATCTAAAATTCATTACTTTATATCGAAACAATGAATGCTTATGGAATTCACGATCTCCACTTAGAAAAATCATATTACAAGAAATTGCACTGGAACATTGGCAGAAAACTTGCTAGATCATCGATTATCTAAGTTTTGAATCTGCGCTTACACAGCATTTGTGTTGCATTATTTGTTTTGAAGACGCTTATACCTGAGCATGCTTCAAAGAGCATGCTGGATAAAAGGAAATGTGTTAATTTGAGTAGCATGCTCGTTGGAAGTATGGTAATTTACACACACCATGTATTTGCATATTGAACTGTTATTTTATTGTTGAAGAATATTTTAAATATAAACGAAATACCTAATCATAACATAAAATTTAATTAATTTAACTAACTTATTAGACTTGGTAAGCTAATATTAGAAACACTCTTACCAGTTGAATTACTTCCTTTTACAAATTTCAAACGTCAATATTCTAGACATTTACAATTACATAGCCCAATAGCTATTACTATTGAAAACGTAGTCTTCTTATATACCCCTAAAAACTATTTGCTCTACCACGTACTCGTATAGGTACAAATGATTCTAACAAAAATAACCATTTACTTTGTAGAAAGACTCGTAAAAGGTACGCGTAATAAAAACAAACACCGCAATGGAATGCTGTATGGACGTTTCTGACATATATATATATATATATATATATATATATATATATATATATATATATATATATATATATATATATATATATATATATATATATATATATATATATATTTATATATATATATATATATGTATATATATATATATATATATATATATATATATATATATATATATATATATATATATATATATATATATATATATATATTTAAAGAAGGATCAAAAATCAGCGCTAAGATACAACCTTTATCACATTTCTAGAAGTTTATTTGAAAGGTTAAGCTCAACGACTTTTCTTGCCGAAAAATGAATATAATTGATTCACCAAGTGGATTTTAGAGTATATTCTGATTCATATCACAAGCCTTAGATAAATTATATCCCACCACATGTTAAAGAAAAATAACAAAGGCACAATAATGGTGACAATAAACTTATTCTATTTCTACATCCAAAACGACATATCTAAATGAGTCGCTATCAAATAAATCACTTAAGTCGTAAACGCCGATCGCATATGCCACCCGACTTCACACCTAGACCGAAATCTTATGATGTCTTTTTCAAGCATTAATAGTCTAAGATATAAGAATATAGCGACGATAAATATATATATATATATATATATATATATATATATATATATATATATATATATATATATATATATATATATATATATATATATATATATATATATATATGTATATATATATATATATATATATATATATATATATATATACCACTCATAATAAGAAGCAACGGAACGGAAGTGGAACGGAGTGTCATAACACTAGGTTTCACTTCCGTTCCCTCTGCCTACCCTGCCTAGTGCGGGTTACAGCGTGAAGAAGAAGAAAAAAAAATAATAATAATAAGAAGCATATAATTTGTAGCATATTTAATACTTCTTGAATGACTTGGTACAGAAAATAATTATTATATATATATATATATATATATATATATATATATATATATATATATATATATATATATATATATATATATATATATATATATATATATATATATATATATATATATATATATATATATATATATATATACCACTCATAATAAGAAGCATATAATTTGTAGCATATTTAATACTTCTTGAATGACTTGGTACAGAAAAAAAAAACTTTTCAACACAATTCAACTACATAAATTTACATATAAATATGTGCATTACTCATAAATTATATTTATACCAATGTGTTATATTTTATTTTAAATTTACTTAGTACTACAAGTACTTAACTTCTTTATTTAGCTTCATATTCTATGTTGCACATAATAGTAGAACAGACAGAGGGAACTTTGCCAAAATTTAGGGAATCCAACCAACAGTATGTAGCATTAACATTTGTCTGATTGACCTTATTTTTTCAAATAATTAGTTTTAGGATAGCTTTAAACAGATACTGATTTCATGACTTTATATATATATTTTTTTATTTTAGCTACATTTTCTTTATCTCCCTTAGATTTCCTATAACTACATACGTATAATAACACATTGTATCTATGTCTACAGTTGTGTCGACTTTCTAATCAATTTCCAAGATATTGCATATGAATTGATAAAACTCATTGGTGCGCTTTAATTTCTCAAAATAGAAATAATTTATTCCTTCATCAGAGGGATTCAAACACAAAACATAAAAGTCACTTTACGTTTTCTTCTATCACTTATAAAATCTATAGTCGTTATAATTGCAAAAATAATATTTCCGCTCAGTCTATTATTTGCACCAAGTCCTACTTTCCCCTACAAGATTCGTCAGCAAGAACTCATAAAGATAATGCAAGGTGATCTCTCATAACGAAGCTGTGATCTAAGGAAATTCGAGTGGTAATAAAATTGAAGTATGAAATATCACTTAAGCGCCCCGGGATTAAGACGTTTATTATTTTAGGAGTTTATGATTGCTGTGGGAATGGAAGTCATAATCAGTTCATATTAATTATAAAATTAAAGTTAATGGGTGAGTTATAATAGCATGTCGTGGCGCAGCGGTACAAGGGTGCGACTTAACGAAACGCAATTGTGGGTTCGATATCCGCTCAGGAAATGAAATCTTTAATTCTTTTACATCTTCTACTCTGGTAAAGAGGTAAAACGTGGCATTGAGTTTCGCTGTTCAACCTGCAATGCCTTCAGAGCTCAGCAGAATGTAATAAATTAAATTGTTTTGAAGAGCGTTCTCATTTAGACAATTCCGTGCCTTACTCTCCCTCTCCCTCTACCTACACTGATGTACTGGAGCGTGAAGTGAAAAATCTCACGGGACACTAACATAAACAATATGTTTACTTAAAAAAGTATCTAATTTAATTTATAATATTTAAAGTAAAATTAAATCTCAATCATCGAAAACATCATAATTTTGCCTTTACTGACATACGCTTGTTGCGCCTCTACGAGTTTGGTCTTATATTAATTTTAAGGAACAAAAAATAATTGTTATATTACCAAACCTTATACTAAAACTGTCCGTGGTCTTTTCTTGGAGGTTACCTTTAACAAGAACATAATTGTTAAAAAAAAATATATGTATTTTTTAATTAAATTAAATTTAATTTTAAGCTTAATATTGTTGTATTCAATTTAAATAAAACAATATAAAATGCTGTGATTTTTGACGTCCATTATATCTAATACATCGATCACAACCCTATTAACGTAGCCTTTAAGACAAAATTAAAAATTTTCTTTACTTTTGGCTCCCATAGGAACTTTGAGAATTTTGCCCTTAGCACACTCAACTTCAGTAGTTTTTTTTTATATAAACGGTCTCTGGTGTAACATTTTTTTTATTTCTCAACCATTGCTTACTAAAACCAATATATGCCATATTTCTATCATTCTGTTTACTGCTGTGGTAAAAATAGTGAATCTTGTGTTTAATAAATTTCATTTTTCACTTTCAATGTGAAGTTGAGACCTTAGACCCTTAGACCTTACCTTACCTAATTCGAGAAGTTAAGAACAGTGCTTGGTTTTATTTAATCAAAGAAAAGACCTCAAATGAAAATCCAACTGTTTACCAAAGAGTCGACAAATCGACGCCCTAATACTATTCCACAACGGTCTGCAGAAAAAATAAACTCTGTAAACAGTTCAAAACATTTAACAGTATATATTAAAAGCTTTTTATTAGGATTTTTTTGAATAACACCATGTTTAATCGTTGTACAGGCACGGACTCAGAGGGGCGATAAATTAAGGTCATCCCAATGTGTTTATTCTACAGGGAGTTTTACAGACCCTTTAAAAGGGATCGTGATAAATCTACACGCTTTGCCCAATTGAAATTGGATGGGAATTTGTACTTGAATTTTATTGAAACTATTTATTATTTAATTGGACAGTCACGCGTCGAGGCGGTCGTAGTATTTTTTTTAATTTTCATTGAAAGTATAAAGTTTTTGAATTTTTTTTTTCAATTTATTATCATGCCTGGCCTGATTTCCACTATTTAACATACAGTGTCTTAAAAGATAGATAAATGACGGCATAAAACTAAAAAAAGGAAAATGGAAAATACATTTTTCTAAAATACATTTTTCTAAAATTGTAGCTAAACGATAAGATTTACCTATTATGAAATACCGCTGTTCATTCGTCCGTCTACCATCAGGCTATATCTTATGAACAATAATAATTAAATAACAGAAATTTTCACAGATGATAACTAAGAGCAAATACTAAAAAATAATGAAATAAATATTTAAGCTTATTGCCAATATAATGTACTTGAATTTGTGTCGGTTTCTTTATGTAAAGTGGTGTGAAACCCTTCGAGCTTGAAACTGACGCGCACTTAGCGCTTAGCTTACTTACTTTTTTTGTTTTTTTGCGTCAGTATGTCATAATGTTAGTAATAATATACATGGACTTGTATTGAATACTGTCGGTACTCAATCAGAAAGCTAATTATTTTATACATTTACTTTGAAAAGAGCACTGTTGAGTTTCTTGTCGGCTTCTCTAAGCAGACCCGTCCTCCGAGCCGGTAGTAGCTTCCTGTAGGACTGATACTACAGACATTTCTATGTAACTTGACGATTCATAAGTGCTTGTAATGGCCTAATTGAATAAATAATATTTTGAATTTCGTTTTTCTTTACCTCCACTTCCGTCTGAATTTCTTGAGTTTGACTTTCTAAGTGATAGAATTAACACAAAAGGAGGCCACGCCTCAAAGCAAATTAAAATTATTTTTCCTGTCAACATATACGTAAATCTATATATCTATATCAAAATTATTAAGCTGAAACTTTAATATTTATTTTTGTGTTAAAAATATTGTTTATTGAGGAAGGCTGTATCATATCCCGTTAAATCTGTTTGGGATTTATTTCTGTTGAATGAGTCATCTATATACGAGTATATAGAGATTAAAAGATTTCCATTTAACCACAGGGTCAAAGCTGCAAGTAGTTTAGTCATATACAAAGCTGTATTTTCCATTATCTTTGGTTAATTATTGATTTGTAATTACTTATTGTTAGTATTTTTTTCTCTATCTTTTCCATGTAAAAGAGAGAGTTTCGTACATCGCAGGATAGGCACACGGAACTTGGGAACAAAGTATTACCACACTTCATTACCATGAGAATTATTTTCTTGAATTTAAGGCCTTAATCTAGAGCAAATAAATGAAAATATTAAATATTTTATATCTTCGAGTGAACATCGAATCCATAATATGGTATATTAACAGTCACTCGCTTGTGTTTCACGATAGGCCTCAATTCTTATTTTTAAGATACTCGGAAATTCTTATTTATTTTTTTATTAACTCAGTCTAATTACGGCACTCGTCTTGGAAAGCTTTCATAATAGATCCCTTTAAAGCTACCTGATACGCGTGATTTAGTGTGGCTTAATAATAATTGTATATTTTTTTAGCTAAAAATGTTTGAAATAAATATATATTCTCAGGCTGTATCCTTCAGTCAGTATCGAGACTCCATTCTACATTCTTGTTTGAGTCGCAGAGCTCAACACTGGGCTTTATTTTGTTACCAAAACGAAGATATGAAAAAAAAACATAATCCCAAAAAGTTAAAAACAATCGTTGCGCTTATAGCTATAAATTTGCTTTACAATCTTCTTAATCTATAATTAAAAACATTTCTTTTAGTAGTCAGAGAAGCGATCTGATTACTATGCCATATGTTAGCTGGGATTCCAACAGTTAAAACCATTTTACTTTCGAACCATAGTTCAAAAACACTATGCACTTAAGTATAAATTAGCTACTATACCAAGGAGAATCTTCTCTATACCATAGAATTCTAGTTGTACATGTAGTTGTAACAGGCAATATAGTGATAGAGCGATGGGTGAATCAATTAGTTAATGTTATATCGATTTCAACTGCCAAGTGACTTGGTGCTAGCTTTTGAGCTTTAACCAAAGATTCTTCATTGATTATATATATAAGATAAAGTTATAATACATACATATATATATATATATACATATATATATATATATATATATATATATATATATATATATATATATATATATATATATATATATATATATATATATACATACATATATATATATATATATATATATATATATATATATATATATATATATATATATATATATATATATATATATATATATCGGGGAAATCAAACCTGAAGTTACACTGAAACGCAAACACCACCACAACCATTCACTTATATAACTATAACTTACACATACAAAACAGTAGGATGTTATTTAAATTTATTCTACAATTTGCAATTTAAAGTGCCCATAACTTTTTTTTTTTTATAAAAAAAAACCCCATTTACTATTCATGAACGTTTCAATGGTACAATTCTAAATACTGTAGACGTATAGCCTTCACTTATTAAGCCTACTTCATGCCTTGTCAAGCACGCTTAGCTATAATAACACGATAATAAACTATAATCACCATAATCTGCTCTAACTGATAAATTCTGTGTACGGTTGTTTGTTTTAATATCGTAATCTGGTTGTTTATATTTAATATTGTTAATAAATTTCTAAGAATATTGAATATGTTTATTTAGTTTTGCAATAGGAAGGCAGAGGGAACCTGGGAACCTAGTATTAATATATTTAGTTTCCATAAAGGCACTTCCGTTCTCTATTTTTCACGGAATTGAATATTGCGTGTTTAATGACGGTGTTCAACGCTGTGTTTTTTGTGTCTGTGCGAAATAAAATATTTCAAATCCCATAGGGGTTGAATCATTGACCTGCCATCTTTACAATCACACGCGAGTGTCTCTTCGCTACGCTTAGCCTGACTCTTTAGTTACATAACATTAACATAATATATGCAATAGAAGCCTTATCACTGTAAGTAATTTCTTACAGGCAACCATTAAAATACGATAGAATATTAAAAGAAAGAAAAGTGGAAAAATATTAGTTCTGATTCAAGGACTTAAACATTTATTATAAATAAAAATATTATTTGGGGTCTATCGTGGCGAAGCGGCACACGCGTGTGACTGTAAGCGCAACAGGCTGTGGGTTCTATCCCCACTCCAGAAAATGGAATGTTTAATATTTTATAATTAAATATTATATTTTTTCATTTCTTCGCTCTGGTAACAAAAACTCAGCGTTAAGTCCCGCCATTCAACCTGACCTGACTGATAAAAGTGTGACTTAGTAAAAGCGCAGTAAGAACTTAACGCCGCGATAAAAAAATATTTTTCGTCGCGGCGTTGAGTTCTGCAACTGAATTCCACGATGTGTAGAAATCGTTTCTGTTTATATAAACTAAAATGAAGAGCGTAAATCTATAAAAATACTTTTAGTACTAGTTATGTAGCACACATTGTATCCCGTACAAAGGTACTTAGGAAGTTAGGCACATGGAACCTGGGAACCTGAAACACTATGTTCCCATTAGGACAGTTTTGTTACCCACTAATCTTTGTTCAATTATCATTAAAGTACATTCATATCTGAATTAACTCTGAATCCACCCCTATCCAATCGATCTCGTCTCGGATTACCGGACGCTTTGTATTGCAAATATTTTGAAAGCTCATTACGTAATGAATATATACTAAGTGCTGACTTAATCTCTGTACATAAAGCTTATTATACTATTAATATGAATATCTATATATATTTTTTTCTTTAATCCTCATGCTGTAACCCGTTTATAGGAGGGACAGGGAACATGGGGACCTAAGATAAAGACACTCTGTTGTTTTGAAGACACTTCCATTGCCCATATCAGTTACCAGGGCCAAAGGTCATAATTTTCGTTATGTTTAGAGAATAAAAATGATAAATTAAGTAATTGTTTAATGATATTAAGGCCTATCCTGGCGTAAAGGCACAAAAGTGCGACCGTAAGTGCGATACGTAGGTTCTTTCCTCACCCGAGGAAACTAAATATGAAATATTTTGATTTATTCGCTCTGGTAATGAGGCAAAGCAAAAAGTGAGAAGGAACGGAAGTACTTTGATAGTAACAGAATATCTTAACACGTAAGTAGGCAGAATATATATTCTATACAATTTTCGATAAATTAAATTTTAAAAGGCAGAACTTAACCCTGAAAATTGCTTTAATACCAGACCGAGAAATTACAAGAAAAAATTGACAAAAATAAGAATCGAACCCATAACCTCTCGCTTTAACCATATTTCTACCGACTTTTAACAAATTCTATCTAAAACGTAAGCAAAATACATAAAACGAGGCTACCCAAGAGGCGTGTAGGCGGAACAATCATTATAGCTAGAAGCTCGAAGCGAAACAAATGAAACAGTAACTTACGGTCTGACCTTTGTAAAGAATTCTACCGCCAATAAAAGGGCGAAGGAAACAACGATAGTTACACATGGGCGCTTTATTTTTTAAATTTATATTTTCATGTAATTTTATTAACTTCACACTGTATCCTGCCGGAAACCTAGTGTTAGTAGATTAGACCTAGACTGTCTGGTGAACCACTTTTGAGACATTGTTGTATGGCGGTGTTCAACGCCGCGCCTTCTTTTATTACCAGAGTAAGAAAATGATTTAAATATTTAATTCAAACCAGTTAGGATCAAATTTCTGATCTCTAAATCTGTTTATGTCTGAACAGAAAACAATACACACAGAAAAATATATGCGTTTTTTTTTCTTTCATAAAATCTAACGTCACGTATGTCACAAGGAATTGTAACGCCCTACATTCCTATAATGCTAGCTACCATCGGTTTTGAATTAATCACGTGCGTGTAGTTGCTCATAATCACGCGACCACACGATTTCTTTTATCGCTTATAAAGTTATTTTTTATCGATATATAAAATAGACGATGTATAAAGTAGACGTTCTATGAAAATGATTGCTGGTCTGTAAATAAAAGATGTACATACATTTACTCGTATACGAGGAAATCTATTATTGAGGCCTATGGTGGCGTAGAGGCAAAGAGGCAAGCGTGTGATTGTAAACGGGTTGTGGGTTCGATCTCGAGTTTAGGGAATTGAAATATTTAATATATTCAAATTATATAATATTTTCATTTAAAAACTCGGCGTTAAGTTCCGCAACTCAACACGCAATACCTTGAATTCAGTGGAAAATGAGGGATGTAACGTAGTGCCTTAACTCTAGAGTTATTTTGAAATTATTTTATTGTACAAAAATTTATGAGCGACGCCTGGGGAATGTTAATAACTGCGACACAGTTTTATACTAATGCAGTTATTACCGACTTCAGTTTTTTATAGTTATGTAACAAATTTTTTGAAAATAAAGATTATTATTATTATTATTATTATTATTTCTGCCTATCCTGCCATGTGCGGGATACAGCGTGAAGCTAAATAATAGAATTCAAAATATATATATTTTTGTTCCTGGTTTCCCCTACCTACCCAAACAAACACAAATTGTGAAATCGATTTCTACAGTGCGGCGTTGAATTCCACAACTTCAAACACTATATTTTGAAAAGTAAAAAAAGGAGAATAAAATAAAAAGATACGAGTTTCGCTAGGATACCCTGCTATGTGTAGGAACATTTTTTATCTACCATATACAATTTGTGTGTATATTTCAAAAGTTACTTTAACTTCAGGCACTACTGTCGGAACTCTGTCGTAAATTCTATTCTTCACACAAACTTGTACTGTTTTGAATAATAAAATATATATATTTACTTATTTTAAACAAATATTCATGAGAACTGTTGAGGCGACATTTGAAATGTGTCGCGTTAGTTAACACTGACAGTTTTAATGGAAATACAAATAAGTTTCTAGTTTTTTAGTTAAAAAATGAAAAATGTTTTTTTTTTTTGCTTCACGCTGTATCTCGCACATAGCAGGGTGAGCACAGGGAACATGGGAACCTAATGTTAAAACATTCCATCTTCATTACGACACTTCCTGTCTCCGATAGGCAATTCTTGAGCCATTGAGTGTTGAATAGCGATACTCAACACCGCGTTCTGCCTCAGTACCAGAGCGAATAAATCAAAATATTTAATATTTTATTTTCGTGACTGGGAATCGAAGCCACAACCTGTGGTGTTTCGCAAACTTGTGCCCATGCGCCACGAGAGGCCTGAGAGTGAAAAATATTTTAATGTTGAAAAATATTTTTAAATAACAATCAGTACCTTTATAGTAACGAATGATATGGCAAATAATTAAATATATTAGATATTTATATACAATAGATATATGTACTGTAATAGATTTTTTTAGTTTCACGAAGAATATCTCCAATGGCAGAGTAGGCAGAGGGACCGGAACTTAACGTCGTGCTTTGCCTTGGTACCAGAGCCAAGAAATGAAAATATTAAATATCTCATTTGAAAATATTGAACATTTCTTCCGAAAATTTGACACTGCGTGAAGACGGAGTGTCTCAACACTACATTCCTTCTGCCCACCCTCTGGCAACAAGCAATGCCTCAAATTCGGCGCAAAGTGGGGAACGGAAGTGGAACGGAATGTTTTAACACTAAGTTCCCAAGTTCCCTCTGCCTACTCTGCCATGTGCGGGATACAGCGTGAAGCTGAGTGATTGAGTGAGTATATATAAATCAACGTATATTTTACAATATCGTCTATAAAGCGGTTTTGTTAAATAAATTGGCAATATGTTCGTTCCAATTTCTATGAATGAAATGTTCGCGTATTTTAATCTTAAAAATATATATACTGAAAGAATTTTTTAGAGCACAGCTATAATTTACAATTGAATGGAATAAAATAGAGCGTATGGAAATCAACGTTTGGATTTGAACCTGTTATTATTTTTGATAATCCGATAAACTGAGAGCTATGATTTAGTATGGAATTTTTGTAAAATTCCATACTATATCATAGCTCAGAGGCATCATAGTTCCTATTTAATGTTGAGGCAGTCCTAGCGCAGTGGTACTACGAATATGTCTGTCTCTAAATGCTACTACGGTAGTCTCGATCTACACTGAGGGTATCCTTCATTTTTAAGCCTATAATTATAATAAATCTGTAACTGTTTACCGTCTGTACATGAAAGATATATTTTAAAAATTGTATAGGAGACGTTTATTGGATTTTTTGTGTGTTTGTACGCTCTAATCTCAGAAACGGCTGATTAGATTTTAAAGCCGTTTTCACTATTACATTTTGGAAATCTTCTCTTAACATATAGTGTTTGTTTTATTTAGGCGGATCGCTGGTGGTCGATAAAGTAGGTTTGAATATTGTTCTCTCGGCAAAGTTACACATATAGCAGGGTAGACGACGAATATTACGTTCCAAATAATTTTGTTTCCTACTTTCCACCGAATTCTTAAGACATTGCGTGTCAAGTAGCAAAAATTGAGGTCAAGTTTTCCCTTTTTACCTAAAAAAAAACATAAATTATAAAATATTACATACTGTCAAGTGGGAATCAAACCCGCAACCTTCGCATTAACCTTTCCCCTACAACGGTCTCAACATAAAATCTTCTTTCATACTTCTTTTATACATACGTAAGACGTAAGGAACAATGTTTCTCCACAAGCCGCAAATTCCCATGCGTCGTCTATTATACGTTATTTGGTTGTTCATTTTTTACGTTGCCGTAACGTCAAAACATCAGACGTTACTCTTTTCTATCTTGAAAGTAATGAGCTGAATATTAAATGTATCGATATTTCTTTTAAAATTTTTTTTTTTTTTTTACCTTTATCTCAAACATAGCTCGATTTGGAGAAGGAACCTGGGGAACCTGGTGAAGTTGTACACTTAAACTAGTTTTTTTTTTTTTAATTTATAAAAAATTGAACGAAGCGTGATTCAAAAAGCGTTGTGCCTCTTGAAAACCATCTAAGCGTTTTGAACTTGAAGTCAACAATACATTTCATTTTAGTTATTATACATATATTTTATTTTGCTGTATAGAGATTTTTACAAAAAAATATTTTTCCAAAGAAAAAATATTTATATCGTGAATGCAATATTATTTCTATATTAGATTTTATACAACTGAAATTCCGCTTCTGCTTAATAATATTCAAGCAAATCAAAAAACCTCAAAAAAAAATAAAATTGAGGCCTGTCATGGCAAAATTGAGGCCTGTCGTGGCGCAGCGGCACAAGAGTGTGACTGTAACCGCTAGGTTCTGGGTTCGATCCCCAGTCGAGGAAATGAATGAATGAATTCGCTATGGTAATAAGGCAAAGCGCGGCGTTGAGTTCCGCCACTCAACACGCAATGCCTCAAATTCGGCGGAAAGTGGGGAACGGAAGTGGAATGGAGTGTCATAACACTAGGTTTCACTTCCGTTCCCTCTGCCTACCCTGCCTAGCGCGGGATACAGCGTAAAGCTGAAAAAAAAAAAAACAAAAATAAAATTAAAAAATAAGTAAGTAGAGAAAATCCAGCTTTATGAAAGAACCACAGCACGCGCTAAATATCTTGCGAGCCGTAACGTATTGAATGGCGGAACTCAACACTACCAGTAACTTAATCAATCAAGTAAAAATCAAGGCCACAATCGTCGCATTTACATTCAAAAATGTTATAAAAAACTAAACTATAATAGAAAAAAATATCATTAATTAAGAAAAACATCGATATCATTATTCAGCATCCCTCAAAGAGTGTATTTCGTTTGTTCTGACATGACTTTATGAAAACGTGACGTAGGTATAGCCTCAAATTCTTACTGCTTATTCGGAAAAGAGATGTCTATTGTATATTACAAAGGTAATTGACATTTTATAATATGAAATAAATATATGAAGTCAAAATTGACAAATGGTTAATGAACGTTTTTAAGGTTCCGTACTCAAAGGGTCGAACGGGACCCTATTACTTTTTTAAACACATCAATCTATGGGATTTCTACTTCACCCTAGTCTTTAAATGAAATTGACAAATGGTTAATGAACGTTTTTAAGGTTCCGTACTCAAAGGGTCGAACGGGACCCTATTACTTTTTTAAACACAGCAATCTAAGGGATCCTACTTCACCCTAGTGTTTATATAGAAATGACTCAGATATTCAATAATACGATAAACATAATCGATAAATCAATTATCTAATACAAAAAAAATACAAATGGTACCAGTATTTTTTGAGATAAGCACCTTCAAACAAACGAACTTATTAGCAGTATTATTCAACCAGTGATAATAATAATTTCGATTCTACTAGGTTGTACTCGAAAAAGGTTGCTTTTTAAAGTTAACTCTGCATACCGCACAAAGCACCGTGTGATCCTCTGGAGTTACACGGGGCCGTGGGCGACGGTGATCACTTACCATCAGGTGACTCGTACGCTCGTTTGCCGACTCTTCCATAAAAAAAAGGCAGAAGACACTCCGATCCTTACTTTATGCCAAATTCACGAAGCATTGCGTGTGGAGATGTGGAACTTAACGCCACGCCTTGCTCTGTTACCACAGTGAGAAAATGAAAATATTAAATATTTAATTTCCTCCTCCACCTCGCGTTTACAGCCGCTTGTGGGCCTTCACCACGAAAACCTCAAAGATGATAATTATACGCTTTTTTCTCTAGAAACGTAATAACGTAAACGTAATTGAAAAAAATTCTACGTATACACAAAAAATATATTTCTTTTCTGAATATGGTGTGAAATGCGTGTTGAGTGGCGGAACTCATCGCCGTTTTGTTTTGTACCGGAGCGAAAAAACGAAACATTGAATATTTAATTTGAAAATATCAAATATTTAATTTCCACGAAAGGGAATCGAACTCACAACCTGTCGTTTACAGTCACACGCTCGTGCCGCTGCGCCACGACAGGCCTCAGGCTTAAGTCTGTCCTATAAGGAGATTGAATTCATAGTTATTGCATATGTCATGTATTTGTATGCCGAGATAATGGAATTTGATTTAAGAATATTCTTCTTTATAATTCGTCAATGTTGGCATTAATTTTACTGTTTCTGTATTAATGATTGCCTGAATGAGTTTTACCTATAGTCATACGTTTGACCTCAAAGAAAATTGCAAATGGAAATAAATAAACTGTTTTAGTAAATAAATATTTGTAGCCTATAGTGGCCTATTGGCACAAAAGTTGTAAACGCCATACGTTTTCAGTTCGATTCCTTTTTCGAAGAAATTGAACATTTCTCTCGTAAAGAGGTAAAGTGTGTCCGAACTCAAGTATATGGGTGGTAGATCACTCAACATGCAAATTCAGTATAAAATAGGGAACGGGAAGAAATAAATGATTGCTACAATGGTGCACAACTTACGACTATCGAGCTTTACAAGCTCTGTCAATTTTAATCAACTTTAAATTTTAAAGCTTAATTTAAGACTCAATATATATATCAAAACCACAACCTGATACTTTTACAATTGCTGGTTTGTCCTCCTCGGCCTCAGGTCTACGTTCAGTCAGAGTTACGTTTCAATATCATATACAAGCAGCGAGTTCGACTTTTTATAATCTTTCTACATCATAAAGTTTTTATGTATCGCCTTTATATATTTATTCCCGATCTATAAACAGTTCTAAAATTCCTTCATTATTTTCTAGACGCCATTGTGGCACGGTAAGTGATGACTGTACACTATGTAGTACTGGATTCGGTTTTTACTATATGAAATATTTTTGTTTTTATTTTGGCTTCACGCCTTATCTTATATGTAGAGGGAAACTAAGTGATAAGATATTCCGTTCTCTACTCACCATCAATTTTCGAGACATATATTAAATAGTAGACTTCAACTAAGCGATTTTGCCCCCAAATAGTAATAGAACCCATAACCATCATCTCCGCTATTGCACTCAACCACGATAGCCTCTTTCCTCTGTCCCTGGTATTAGAAATAAAATAAGATAATCTATTAAAATAAAGAAATGTCCTTAAATAAGCCTATTCTTTTAGCTACAAGAACACTTTATCTCTAAATCGCAAAACGATTTTTTTTAATTGAAAACTTATTAATAAAAACATTCTTAACACTAAGTTTCCATGTTCCCATCTCTACAATGTGTGAAATATATGTACAAAATGAAAATAAAATTAAATGAATATATACGTATTGTATAATACATGTACATATGTTTGAGTGTGTTTGTATATATATATGTGTATGTATGTATATGTGTGTATGTTTGCTTCTATGTATTTATCTATTTTATTTAAAATAATCCTTTTTTGCAAATTTACAAGGTTGACTGGTAGAGAATGATTTTCAAGCATTAAGCGCGCCTTTTATGCCTATATATGTTATATTATGTGAAATAAAGGATTTAAAAAATAAATAACAAAAAAACAATTGACTATTTAAATAAAAAACCAAAACATTCCTTAGGTTACCTTAACATTCTTCATACAATATTCTACAGATAGTAAGTAAACTTCGTACAGCGTTAAAGTACTTGAACCTTGAAACTGCGTTTACATTTGCACTTTACTCGCAAGTAATATTCGACACAGTGGAGCGAAGCTTTGAGTATGATCGATGACGCAACAAAACACTGTCTGTGGAACAAGTCATAAAATATTCGCTAGAATATTTTTTTTTTGTATTTTATTTAATTTGTATTATGAATGAATATATTTTTTTGTACTATTTTTTTTAACCTACTCGATTCTAAAGGAAGGATGTTATAAATATGATCTGTCTTTCTGTCTGTAGCATCTTATCACTGGAATTAGTGAACCAAATTATAAAAAAATAATAATTATTAGGTGCATGTGCTTATGAAAAGTTATTTTATCTCTTTCAGCCGGTCGGATTGTTTATCACGGTGGTTGATAGGTAGATTGAAGAGTTGCAAGATTGTATTCAAAATAAGATAGTAATTGTTAGGGTTGGTTTATTTTTTATTTAAATTTTGATATGTATGTTTACTGAGGTTAAAGGTATGTAGTTAAAATTTGTCTAATATTTTTTTAAAGCATATCCAAACTATGTAGACAAAAATAACTTAGTATAAGAACTCTTATTCTATGATGGCCGAAAATGAAGTAAATTAAGCTGAAAACAGTAGAAAAAAATCAATAAAACATATATACATAAAACTATCGCTCTTTCTACAACTTGGACAGAATACTTAAGCATGTCACGCGATGTTTACACCAAAATGTCGTGTTAGATATTGAATTTTGAGTCAGTTCACGTTTAGGTACAGTTGTTCAGTGTCCGTGTGTAGATAACATTTCTAGATACGATATAACTACAAGTTAGTTCGTTATTTATTATGATTATGACATAAATGATTATTACGGAATAATCATTTATGTCATAATCATAATAAAAAATAACTGAAAAGTTCTATTTTACTGCTTTATTACGATTTTTAAAGCTAAGTTTAGCGGTTATAGTGTAATTTTCAGTGAAAAGGCATCATGGTGCAGCGGCACAGTAACTGTGAGCGTGCTTGTTAATAAGTTTGATTATCCCAAATGTGGAAACGACTTATTATCGTTTCCTCGGTCTGGTTACAAGACAAAAAGCGAAGCGAGGTAGGAAACGGAGTGTCTTAACATTTAGTTGCATCTACCTTTTTCGATTGAGTATATTACTTGATACAGTAGATATTTAGGTAGTATGAGTACACAACGAGGTAACTTTTTTTCTTCTTCCTGCCTGAAATGAATTTAAAAAATATATTATTGAAAATAACAAATATATGAAGACCTATCGATTACATACATTTATGATATACGAGAATACTACAGTTAAACCTCTTTTATTTGCAGTCGGTTGAAAAGAAAGCGATAGTTAAGAACTATCGTTAAAACATTGTCCGTGTGTAGATGCCATTTACAGAAACAATATCACCTTCGCTTATTGTTAATTTTTACTTTGACGTCTCGTGTGGAATGGCGAAAGTGATTAAACACATGTTAGTTTTTTATGAGGTTAAAAGTATAAAAGTTTTGCGATAAAAATAGAATAATTTTATATGATTTCTGAATTAACGGGTTCAAATTGGATTCTGAAGTAACGGGTTCAAATCTTGGTTGTAAGAATATTAGTATTTAACGAATCATGAGGCCTGCCATGGTGTACGGCGAAAGCGTGCGACTGTAATTTTTTGTTCAAATTGAGGAAACGAAATATATAATATTTTCAGTTCCCTCATTCTGGTAACGAGGTAAGCATGGCTTTGAGTTTGCCACTGAATGCGCAATGCTTGAAATTCGAGTGGGAACAGAAAATGCCTCCATGGGAACGGAGTGTCTTGACATTAGGCTACCATGTTCCCACCGCTTGCTCTTATTTTATAATCTACCCTTTGATAATCAGACATAGTACAGCGTGCACATACGTCGATTACCACACAATGTTTTAAAAGTATTGCAACAAAATATATACTAATTACCTATATTGTTTAATATACATTATTTACATTATCTGGCAACACTGTGTTGTATATACCCATATGAAAAATGTATCAAATCAAAAATTACAAACTCAAAATTCCAATATAAATAGAACAAAACAATATTAAATTTATTTAATTCCAATTCATCAGCATCACAAAGAATATTAGACAATTGAATTTGAATTTATAAATTCGTGTTTCAACAACGGAATAAACAAAGGCGCAAATAATAGAATATTTTTCGATTTGTCGAAACTATTTTACAAAAACGTTATTTATCAAACGGCCGTGCTATATAAATATATATTTTTCAAGCTTGCAAAATACAGCATTTGCACGTTGCTAGGTAGACATATGGAATCTGGGTACATAGTTTTAAGATATTGTGTTTCTATTTAGACATAAGACACGGCCAAACACTGGAGGCATTGCGTGTTGATTGGTGGAAATCAACACCGCGTTTCGTCTCGTTTCTAGAGCGAGAATATCAAATATTTCATATACTCGAATGGGGATCGAACCCAGAACCTGTCACGTTGACAGTCTCACGCTTCCGTAGCTTCGAACATACTCAACTCAACTCAACTCAGCTAAGCTTCACGCTGTATCCCACACATGGCAGGGTAGGCAGAGGGAACTTGGGGACCTAGTGTTAAGACACTCCGTTCCACTTCCGTTCCCCATTATCCGCCAAATTTTGAGGCATAGCGTGTTGAGTGGCGGAACTCAACGCCGCATTCTGCCTTGTACCAGAGCGAAGAAATGAAAACATTAAATATTTAAATTGAAAATATTTAATATTTCATTTCCTCGAGTGGGGATCGAACCCACAACCCATTGGTTACAGTCACACGTTTGTGCCGCTGCGCCACGACAGGGCTCAAAATTCGAACATACAGACTCTATTATATAATTTATATGTGAATTAAAAAAATGGTGAAGTACAGTTAGTTATCTAGAACAGAGCGTGTTTATCCATGTCACTTGCCACCCTTCGCTCGGTAAATTACAGCCGTTGGGTTCCGTACAGTTTCATATAAAACGCTAACCGGCGTGCAAACAAGAGAGTTTTTATGGAACAATAAATTAAAGAAAATAAGTACATATATATATCGTATAGGGTCCTAAACGTGACGGAAGTGTGTTCGATCATCGCTTTGGGGGATTGAATAATTTTCATTTCTCTCACTAGGTAAAAAGATAGCGGAGTTAAGTTTCGCCCTTTAAATTAGAAGGTGCGTTGAGAATGGAGTGTCTTAATTCTAGTTATCCTTTGCCTATACCACTGTACGAGAAAGGACGTGATGTTATATTTTGTATGTTTGTATTTAAGTATGTGATGTCGCGACGTGAACGGCCTTCGTGGCGCCGGGATACAAGCGTGTTAATGCCACGCTACGATCGTGGGTTCGATTCCTTCTGTGGGTAATGAAATATTTGATATTCTAATGTTCCCACTGCCTACGTAAGGTAGGCTTTACGTAAGCGGTGAGAATCTTACTAAGAAGGTAGACCTAACTAAGTGTAGGATAAAGCGTGAAGTTAAAAAAAGGAATTGTTTGTATTCCAATGATAATATTATAAAATTAAAGAATCTTATATTGTTTTGGAAATCGAGATTTACCCTTCGACCATTGAGCCTGCTCTAAATATAACTTCTGATCTGTTCTACACTTCCGTAATAATATTATCACCCATATTTTCCATACATATGGTCCAATAACCCATTTTTTATTTTCAAGAATGAAGCAATAAAAAATATAACACGAACACTGAATCAAAAGGAATTCAATAAAATCATATGAAAAAAAAGTATTCCAAATATCTAATAACCTTTGAAATGCCAGGATTCTCTAAGTAACGCTGTCTCCATTTGCCTTATAAAAATGTACAGAGGCGTATTTTTTTCGACCAATAATATATCAAAGCTTTCGACGTGTCAAGGCGTGGAGTCTGCAAAATAATGATGGATGGCAAATAAAAAGCAATATTGTATGTATTACGAGTACAGTTAATGTTCTGGAATTTTTGGCATCATTTTACTTTGTTCTTTAGTATTGGTGGTGTTTACTTATTTTTTTTTAATTTTGTTGTGACATATAAGTAGAAATAAAACCGTGAAGTATGAGTCGGACTCAATGACTGAATGAAATGATTATGTGTCAACGGGAAAAACAACTAATAAAATTGACAAACTTAAGTTTGTAGACAAATGCACTCATTTTGTATTAAATTAAGTAAACTTCTAAATTTGTAATAGTTGTATAACTTTTATTTGTACAGAAATTTCTCAGTTTAGCTTAATTTTAGAACTCTACAATGAATAGTATTCATTGTAGAGTTCTAAAAGGCGTAGGTAATACATTAAGTCCAGCTCGTGACTATATATATATATATATATATATATATATATATATATATATATATATATATATATATATATATATATATATATATATATATATATATATGTTATATATATATATATATATATATATATATATATATATATATATATATATATATATATATATATATATATATATATATATATATATATATATATATATATATATATATATATATATATATATATATATATATATATATATATATATAACATTGTGTATGTATGTGTGTGTGTGTGTAGACTCGAGGAAGGGTAGGCAGAGGGAACCCGGGAACCTATTGTAAAGACACTCCGTTCCACTTTCCGCCGAATTTGAGGCATTGCGTGTTGAGGGGCGGAACTCAACGCCGCGCTTTGCCTTATTACCAGAGTGAAGAAATGAAACATTAAATATTTAAATTGAAAATATTAAATATTTCATTTCCTCGACCGGGGATCGAACCCAGAACCTGCCGGTTACAATCACACTCTTGTGCCCCTGCGCCACGACAGGCCTCATTTTTGTTTATATTTTTGAAAATTAAGAAGAATACGAAATATTTTTTTGCATCTTCTAAGCATTCATTACATTGCTCTGTAACTCAAAGCTATGTAAATAATTCGCTAACATTGTATGTAAGTTGCTAGGATCTATGCAATAGTAGATAAACAAACATCATATCATGTTTGTTTCAAATATTTATTCAAGACCTGAACATTTACTTGAATATCTACATTTATATGTAAATCCATCATGTAACGAGAAATTATTGACGAGTAGTAACAAGTAATACAATTTAGTAACGCGGCAAAGCATGACATTCAACTCCACCGCTTAAAATAATACCTCAAAAATCAGTGAAAAGTAGAAAACCGATATGAATAATTGGTATCGAAGAATCCTAACATTTTAACTTGTTGTCGACCGAAGTAATAAAAATAACTCATCTTTTTGAGTGGAATTCAAAACTAATAACCTGTACCTACCTGTACTTTTTCCTTTATAGTTTTTCGTTTTATTTTTTTTATCTTCATATTACAGAAAAAAACTATTTATATATTAACACTGTTACGTTGTAGAAATACACAGTAAATGAATTAATAAGTTAACTGTATATAATTGTACACTGTACTGTATTCTAAAAATACAGCCTTCAACTATAACAAAACAGATAAATAATAACAATATGTACATACAGACATTGTATATTTTGTGGTGAAGGACAAAATGCAAGGGACGAGTTAAGTTAGCCTGGTCAGATGCACAGATGATCATTTGTGGTTAGAATCGTCCGTTCAATATATCTTTGTGAATACTACACCTAGTCGCCTAGGGATATCAGGATAAATTTTGTAAAGTTCCAGAAATCATTTCAGGAGTTATGTAGATAAATATCCGCAAGGGACAGCAGATCTTGGGCAGAATTAGGGTGATGATAACCTAGGCATCTTTATACCAACGAGTGGCCTTTCATAACGGCACAAAATGTAATGATATTTAGAAGAAGCCCTTTATAATTGAGTCATGTTTTGTTAAATGGATCCCAATATTACTTGATTATAACAACGTTGGAATTGTAAATCAAGTTTAGGACGATATTATACTTGTAAATTATAAGCAGTACCGTCCCCGGCTATTGGATTAGACGTCAGTGGGAATTTCAATATTTCGCCATTCATGTATATAATTAGGGGATTTTTGTGACTGGTGTTGGTGTTGTCGTGGTGTATATATATATATATATATATATATATATATGTATATATATATATATATATATATATATATATATATATATATATATATATATATATATATATATATATATATATATATATATATATATATATATATATATATATATATATATATATATATATATATATATAAGCGGGTTTTGGGTAGAGGAATGTTAATTGTGAAAATGTGGTTTTATATGTTAGTAATATATTTTATTAAAGTTGTCTGTCTGTAGGAGAAATAAGTATAAAATAACATTTTATACTTATTTCTCCTACAGACAGACAACTTTAAATTTCAATGTTAATTGTGAAAATGTGGTTTTATATGTTAGTAATATATTTTATTAAAGTTGTCTGTCTGTAGGAGAAATAAGTATAAAATAACATTTTATTCTTAATTTTTCTACAGACAGACAACTTTAATAAAATATATTACTAACATATAAAACCACATTTTCACAATTAACATTCCTCTACCCAAAACCCGCTGTTCCATGAGAGGAGGACAGCTCAAATAAACCTTTGAAGAGCATCAATAGAAACAAAGTTGGATCGACTTTGTGGGTGTAATTTCATCAACAGAATTAGGGACCAACGGCGTCAGCCAGAAACGACAACGTAAAGCGTTCTTTGCCGATTTTAATGAGTTCCAGAATATCCGCTTACCACCGGTACAAGGATTATTACTTTATAGAAAGCAATATCTTAATGAATTTGTAAAACTGATACATATGTTTAAATAATTAAAAGGAATCGATGTTTTATAGCTTCATGCTGTATCTCGTAAACAGAAGGGTAGGTGGAAGGGAACTTGGAACTACGTAGTGTTAAGACACTCCGTTCACGTGAAAAATTTTCGGTTACCACTTTTTAAGTAATGGAACTAAATTTCATGTTTTGTCATCATTATCAGAGCATGGAAACTAAAATATAAAATATTTTTAATTTTCATTGATTACTTCAGCTGGCCTAAAATCAAGAATAATACAGCAAAAGTCAGACTTACTCGTAGCTACTAAATCTTTTTAATTATTTATATTTTTTTAATTATTTATAAATATACTTATTATCGTATCGCTAACTAAAGCAATTATATAAAATTTATAATTATTCTCGAGCCTTTTGACAAAAATATGTTAAATTCGATTTATAATTAATTGGCTGGAAAGTTTTCACAACCTACTACAAAAACACTTTGAAATTTGCAACCAGAGCTAAGTCACCTAGTGGTTTTGACAGCGGTAGTTAGTAACAAATGTGACATCTGAAACGAGCGACCATGGACTTCACAAAGTGTACGAAATACGGGGTTTTCAAAAATATATGACGCCTTAAAGATTGTTAGCAACATGTTGTGGCGTAGGGTCACAAGTTTGTCACTGTATACGTCATAAGCTATCATGAGGAAATTATACTATTTCTTTTATAAAGGGGACAAAGCAGTATGTTGACTTCCGCCGCTAAACGCACAAGTTCTCAAATTCACCGGAAATTAGATATCGGAAGTGTCTTAACACTAAAGTCCCAAGTTCTCTCTATCTATCATAATATGCGCGAGATACAGCACCAGAAAATCTGAGTAGTGAAAAAAGAATATTTAAAAATCGTGAAAGTCAATCTTCTTTTTATAATTATTTGCTACGGTATTGTATCCATAGTCATCGCATTTAAAGTTACAGCACTCCAATACGATGGCTTAAAGAAAAATCATTGTAGGGTCTTAACGTCATCAATCAAAACCCTTGCGTGGTTTATCTACGTCAAGATTACTGATATGCCAATTAAAAGCACTATTAATTGGCATATCAGTATAGTTAATTAATAAATTTGTATTCGGTTATATTAAGTTTCGTGTTAGTTCAGAAACAATTTTCGCTCAAGGACCTTACAAGCAGAGAACGAACATTTCATATTTTTTCATTGTAGATTACAAAACTGCTTTAAACAATAATAAAAAAGCTGGTGTGACTGTAAACAAGATGGTTGGAGGTTCGATTCCCATCGAGGGAATAAGTTATTTTATTGACTCACTTACTCAGTTTCACGCTGTATCCTGTACATGGGCGAATAAAGAGAAATTTTGGGAACTTAGTGTTAAGACACTCCGTTTCGTTACACACTTTTCGCCGAATTTGAGGAATTGCGTGTTGAGTGATGGAACTCAATACCGCGTTTACCCTTTTTACAAGAGCGAGAAGTAATAAAAATATTAAATATTTAAATTGCAAAAAAAGATATATTTCATTTTCTTAAGATCGGAGCCGATCCTTAGATACCGACAACCTGTCACATTTAAAGTCACATGAAATATTTCAAATATTTTATAATTTATTTTTTTCACTGAAATATTTAATATTTTCAATTTATATATTTAATGTTTCATTTCTTCGCTCTGGTAATAAGACAAAGCGCGGCGTTGAGTTTCGCCACTCAACACGCAATGCCTCAAATTCGGCGGAAAGTGGGAAACGGAAGTGGAACGGAGTGTCTTAACACTAGGTTCTCGGGTTCCCTCTGCCTACCCTGCCTCGTGCGAGATACAGCGATAAGCTAAAAAAAAATTTTTTTCACTGTGATATCAATGGCGCTGGTTGAGCCAACACCTTAATTAATTCGGCAGTCAATATCTAAATAAGACGACGATCATAAATAATTACTTTAATTGGAAATCGAACTCAGAACTATTTTTTCATATGATGACTTTATATTTCCCACGGCCTACTTAATGTTAATTTTACTATAATTACAGCATTTATCTGGCAACTGCTACTTAACCCTGCGAAACCAATCTCACACAAGTCCTATAAAGATCATAGCAACTGATAAGGAGTAATGTGCTTATCAACGTACATACATATATACAATCGACGTCCAAATCTGAATTGGGTCCTGAAGATTTAATTATGCAAATTGCTATTTCTAGTCCAACGCTTGAGATGTTTGAGCAAGTTTATAGGCGTATTATAAGCATGTGGATTGAATGTTAACAGTATTTGAAGTACCTGAAACAAACAAAAAATAGATTATGAATGGTTTGTAAGTAAAAAATAGATTTAATGGATTTTAATTTGTAATATTTATATAACTATAGCTTTGCTTGCGTAAATAAGTAAAAATATTTTTGTTATGTAACATGGAAACTCAGTTAAGACACTCCCATTAACATATCCGTTCGCCATTTTCTGACGAATCCTAGAAGTATTGCGTGTTGACGGAACTCAACGCCGCAATTGCCTTGTTCGTGCGAATTAATTAAAATATTTATTATTTCATTTATTCAGGTTAGGCAGGTTAGGACAGCTGAGGCCTGTCGTGGCGCAGGGGCACAAGAGCGTGACTGTAACCGACAGGTTCTGGGTTCGATCTCCAGTCGAGGAAATTAAATATTTAATATTTTCAATTTAAATATTTAATGTTTCATTTCTTCGCTCTGGTTACAAGGCAAAGCGCGGCGTTGAGTTCCGCCCCTCAACACGCAATGCCTCAAATTCGGCGGAAAGTGGGGAACAGAAGAAGAACGGAGTGTCTTTACACTAAGTTCCCGGGTTCCCTCTGCCTACCCTACCTCATGCGGGATACAGCGTGAAGCTGAGTAGAGTAGAGTAGGTTAGATTGGAATGCACAACCTGCCGCGCCGCCTGCTTTACGGTCACACATTTGTAACTCTACGCAGCGTTGAGTTCCGCCAGTTGACACAATATATTTTAATCACAGATAGACAATTTAATTTAACTTATATATACATATCTAATATCTAAAAATAATGTATTGTAGCAAAAACTCCGTAACATTTCTCAAGACAGTCTTGAATGATAAATATTAAATGAAATTTATATTGAAATATTCTCCAACATTCTTAGAACAATGTGATGCTGGAGTTTGGCAAATGCTATCATTATTTATCTGTTCGTTTCTATAACGTTTTGAACTATAAATTCTCTATGTTTAATTAATGAATCCTACTACTTCGACGGAAAGTGAGAAGTGGAACGGAGTGTCTTAACACTAGGTTCCCAAGTTCCCTCTGCCTACCCTTTCATGTGCGGGATACAGCGTGAAGCTAAGTGAGTGAGTGATTACTACTTTGAAAACTATGAAAATATATGTATGCAATTGGCAACTCTGTAGCATTCTGGTAACTCTGTAGCTGTCCGTAGCAACAAGATAAGTCACAGCGTTAAGTTCCGCTACACACCGAACTTCAAAATCAGGCAAAAAATGGGAAACGGTCTCTTTGAATTTTCATTTTCGTTCCATACAAAACAATATATTAAATACGTATATTTCTATGAATATTTATACATCGTGTAATTAATTTACATTGGTTTCAACATTCTGCAGATTTCAGATCACTGAAGCATATGATTGCTCTAAGAGGTTTGTCGTTTCAGCTGTTTTCGTGTTATTATGCTCGAATTACATTCATTGTATTGTTTCATATGAAACGCCCACATTCAGTAATATATGAGAATGTAAAATCAGTGGGTCTGATTGCAAATGAGATGGTTGTGAATTCGATTCCCGCTTATGGCAACGAATTATTTTCATTACGATAACGACTGGGGCTCTTCGTGGCGTAGGGGCTCAGCGTGTGACTATATAAACATGACAATTTGATCTCCACTCTAAGAAATTAAATATTTATTATTTTCTTTCAGCTTCACGCTGTATCCCGCATACGGCACGGCAGAAAGAACTTGGGAACCTATTATTAAGAAGCTCTGCTTTATTTTCGTTCCCCACTTTCCGTCGAATTCGATGGATTACGTGTTAAGAGGCGGCACTCGACGCTCGCGCTTTGCCATTTTACCAGAGCGAAGAAGTGAAAAGATTAAATATTTGATTTGAAAATGTTAAATATTCCATTTCTTCGAGTGTGGTTCCAACCCACAACCTGTCGGTTACAGTTACACGCCTGTGCCGCTGCGTTTTCGAGTGAAATATTTAATATGTTCGAGTGAGATTTCCTCACACCATGTGCGGGACACAGCCTGAAGCTACAAAAAAAATCTCCTTTCATACAAAAAACTGTACATATACCCGTAATGTTGCTTAGTTTGTGAACTTTTACAACTTATTCCTTCCATGGTTTTACAAAACCGAAATTGGTACGAAACCCTCCCACTCCCACTTTACCGATTTTGTATGTATTATGGAAACCCACAACCAAAAACAGTTTTTCTATTACATTAAGAATTTAAGACTGGTGTCGTTTTTCTTTTATATTTTCTCATTTATCTATAATCAACTTTGAATTATAATTTTCGCGTTTTCTGCGTTTGAGTGGGATTAGAAAGGAATATATAGTATCAAATATCTTCCATTCTTCATAATAAAAAAATGTTGGAAACTCACCACATAACTTACCACAGAGGAAGAGAAAAAAATAAATAAGTTAATATTATTATTTAAATGTTTACATTCCCCCGGATCAGTATGGAATCAGTGACCATACCGTGTCACTGCTCTACTGAGGCACTGTGAGGTTATTTAATATTTCACTGAGATAATATTCTACTTTTCCTAGAACCGAGTTCATAAAGTTGTGTAATGAAAATATTTAGTTTCATAAAAAGATGAATTTAAATGCTAGAGAATAATTCCAGCAACTTTTATTTTTATTACGTCAGTTACATTGAAAGCCAAAGAGCAATATGAAGATATATTTTAATATTAATATATGTATAGTATGTAAAATGAACAAATGTGCGATTGTAAACCCAACAGTTGTGGGTTCAATTCCCATTCGAAGAAATTAAATATTTAATATTTTGATGTTTCCACTGTGTTCAAGAAATCTATCTAGCCAAGGAAAAGGAAAAATATGTGAAGTTACTTGGCAGGTAACTTCGCTAGTTGGAGAGACGATATGAGAAGAAGAATGAGGAAAAGTAGTAGTACGAGTACGAGTTCCTGGCGGAACTCAATACGTAGTGCTTCAAGGATTTGAAAAGGAGTGTCCTATCATTAGGTTTATAAGCTTTCTCCTATGCGCGGTATACTGCCTGAAGCAAAAGAAACATAGAAGATTTTCAGTATCATGGTATGAATGTGTCGTTATCCAATGAGAATTTCAAATATAATACTTCTTTTCATTTTCTTCTGTAATGTCAGTGTATTTAATTCTTATTGGGAAAATTATACAACATAATATATTCTCAAAGACAACAATAAAATTTAATACATAAACAAAACTTTAAAACGAAAACTACATTTAAATACGTTTATTTAATGTAAATTAGAAATTAGTATAATTATCTTCTGTCATTTAACACAAAAATCAAGAAATGACCAGGAATATTTGCTTCCAAACCCACAGAGACTCCAGCAGAATGTGCCAGAACAATGTATCTACTATGTAAGCAGTAATAAAATCTGTTAAGAATTCCAGTTATCCTATTCCATCCTAACCCTTAGAAACGTGTCCTTTGAAGGCCTTTGCTAGGCCTCGGCCCTTCATTCCATAAATTCAGTACAAACCTATTGTTTTAATTGTATACACGATACCCTTTAAGATTTATCGTCTTGGGAAAACATTGATTCACGAATTCTATTGAGGTCAATCGTAGCGTGGGTTGTGGCTTCGATTCCCACTTAAGGAATGATGTATTTAATATTGTTGTTTTCATTGTTCTGACACGAGGCAAATGCGCGGCGTTGAGTTTCGCCACTCTGTATGCAATGCCTCAATTCGATGGAAAGTGAGTTTCTCAAACTATAACAACTATATAAACGTATGTGTAGTACAATTACGAAAATTTACTTTTATTCTTCACTCTATTAAATAAAATAAATGTCAATTTTGTATTTTTTACGACTTCGAATGGTGTGAAAATTTACTTGGCGAAAAACGATGAAACTGATTTAGCAGGATTACACTTTAAACCGATGATATACAAAAGTCTTTCGTAACGGCTGAAAAGATACAGAACACATTAGAAAAGTAAAAATGTCTCATGTAATTATTTAAGGGTGTGTAGAGAAGAAATCTTCTTATAATGGTAAAAAAAAAATTATAATGTTGCCATTGCCATTGGTAGCAGATTTTCCATAGTAAATTATAAATCCCACGAAAACAGTGTTGAGGCTGGTCGGTAAGTAATTTACTTAATTATTCAATAATCTATATTGGGTTCGATCTCCACTCTAGAAAATGAAATATTTAATATTTTATAATTAAATATTTAATGTTTTCATTTCTTCGCTCTGGTACAAGGCAAAATGCGGCGGAGTTCCGCCAATCAACACGCAATGCCTCAAATTCGGCGGAAAGTGGGGAACGGAAGTGGAACAGAGTGTCTTAACACTAGTTTCCCAAGTTCCCTCTGCCTACCCTGCCGAGTGCGGGATACAGCGTGAAGCTGAGTAAGAGTGAGTAATATTGTATTTTGATAAGCGTCTCTATATATTTAGTGATTTTATTAATATTTATTAAATTCGCTTCGTAAATAAAAAAATATATAAATATACGTTATTTTACTGATTGAAGGTTTAATTTCCAATGTATGGATAATAAATCTTCAAAATGATATTACTATTAGAACACGAAAGTAAATCTGATTAATAAACAAACAAATGTGTGGTACAAGCTGGCGAAGCCGCGGGTATTTCCAAAAATAAAACTATAGTTTTATCAATACATCTATAAGATTAACCTCAAAGCTACTTTACTAGAATCGTTCTTGTATTGAAAAAAAAAACATTTTAATAGGTTATTATTTAACCAAAGTAATTTTCTAGTTGACCTGGATTCTTTATATTACATAGCGTTATTACTGAAATATATTCATGTTAAGGAGAAACACATTTTTTTTTGTGACTAAACATTTTTCTTTTGGCGTTTGGATTTTTTCTTTTTGCGACATACATACAAACTTACGCTCAAATAACATTACCCTCCTTATGACGCTGTTAGGTAAAAAGAGAATCTAAATTAGTTTCATGCGTTAAATAACTAAGCATTTCTTATTTGAATGTAATGAAACCTAACAGCATCCTATACTCGGTTGTATTGAAGTCCCAACAGAGCGTAAGTACCAATGTGTGCACACCCGTCTTGTGAACGCTTGAAAGGCACTGTATAGTATAGGAGCTAGCGTCGGAAATTATTATCTTATTTTATATGTATGTGCGAATATTTTCGTTATGGATAATGCGTGAGGCTAAATAGTGAATTCGCAGTTGATTATGTTTCAACTTTAATTTACTTTATGTTTATATTTTATATATAATAAATCAATAAGTTTCTGATTACTAAACTTCCACCGTTCCAGCGCTCTGACCAACTAAGCCATTTGTTGGTCAGAGCTCTGGAACGGTTCAAATCCTGCTTTGTTCAAAATTTTTATACGCTTTTTAAATTTAAGTTTAATATTTTCTGTAATTGTTGAGGCCTGTCGTGGCGCAGCGGCACAAGCGTGTGACTGTAACCGATAGGTTCTGGGTTCGATCCCCACTCGAGGAAATGAAATATTAAATATTATCAATTTATATATTTAATGTTTCATTTCTTGACTCTGGTAAAAAGACAAAGCGCGGCGTTGAGTTCCGCCACTCAACACGCAATGCCTCAAATTCGGCGGAAAGTAGGGAACGGAAGTGGAACGGAGTGTCTTAACACTAGGTTCCCGGGTTCCCTCTGCCTACCCTGCCTCGTGCGGGATACAGCGTGAAGCTAAAAAAAAAAAAGTTTCTGATTGTATAAAATAAATGTATGTGTTTTTGGTTAAACACGCTTATTGTATATCTTTCATAATTAACCAGGATTAAATAAATAACCGCTATAATAGGTAACAATGAAAAAACTAGTAATTTGCGAGGAGGTGATTGCGTTCTTTAAAAAACGAAAGTTTAATAAATAATTGTGTGTGCGCTGTACTACGACGGCCTCTTTTAATATCTTCTTTTAAGCAGAATAGGTATAGGAAACCTGGAAGCCTAGTGTTAATGTACTTCGTTTCTTTTACTACACTTCCATGTCAATTTCATATATCAACGCAACGCTTTACCTCATTACTTAATGAATATATTAAATATGTCATTACTTCAAGTAGGAGTTTAATTCACAACCTATAACATTTCATCAGGGCATCGCCAAGACCTGGCCTCGATAATTTCCTTACATTAAAAAAAAAAAAAAACAAACAAACAAACAAAAAGACGCTGGCTCCTCGACTACTTAATGCTCATTGCAATCAAGGAAATGCAATCTGTGCGCGGATTACATCAAGATTGCCTGATAACGGCACTAACAGCCGCTTTATACATTATTTCATTACACTACAGGCATTGTCGGTTAAAACGTCTTTAATGCGATTTATCAGCTTAATAATGTAATATGTCTGTATCTTGTAGTTTAGATTGGAGATTAGTAGTAGGATCGGTGTAGATGATGTTAATATATTTTATTATAAGTATATTAGAGATTATATATATATATATATATATATATATATATATATATATATATATATAATATATATATATATATATATATATATATATATATATATATATATATATATATATATATATATATATATATATATATATATATATATATATATATATATATATATATATATATATATATATATAAAGGGTGAAATAAAGTTCTAGAGTACTTACATAAAGATCTGGAATAAAAACTACAGAAATTAACCAAAGTTTGCACTTCAATTTATTGATGTCATTAAAATCGAACTGCTCGTAAATCGAGCACAGATTCGTAAACGTCGGTTAATTAAGTGTCCACGTAACTACGTATTAAAATATTTTTAATGACTGTCTGTATTTTCTTTATTTTATTTTAGGCTGTATCCCGCATATGGCCGACGGAACTTGTGAACCTTAGCATTAAAATATTCCGTTTCTGTATTTAAAGCGAAGAAATTAAAATATAAAACATTTCATGTCATCAAGAGGGTATCGAATCCACAACTTGTCACGTATGACCGACGCATGCCTGTGCACCTGTACTACGACTGTTTGTATTTTTCAATTAGTAAATACATATATAATTACAATATATTTGTCAGATAGATTAATATAATAAAACAAAAGGATTTTTTGCATATTATTATCTCGGAACTAGTTGATAGTTTCAATTCATAAAATATTATTCTGGCGAATGTCATTGAAAAAAAATACTTTTAGCTATAAGGAAGTTTATGCAAAAATATTAGTGAGAATAATGCAAGATAGATCCGAAAGGCTTTTGTGGGAGGTCCAGGGAGGCTTTAGACCTGACCATCACGGAAAATTTTTCGCAGTAAACCAAAAAGTTTTCTGTGCTTTTGTGGACTTGGCAAAGGTGTTTGACAGGGTTGTAAGAAAGAAATTATGAGAGATACTGCCCTGGTACAATGTGAGCGGACCCTTGCTACAGGCTGTAAAGTTTTTTTACACAGATCACTCAGCCTGCGTGCAAGTAGGAGCTGGCATGTCGCCTTGGTTTGATATCTTGAACAAGGTATCATGTCAGCTTGGTTGTTCAATTTATATTTGGACCGCTGTCTTCATGGAGTGAGACAAAGTGGGACATAGGAGTGAAAATTGCCTGCTGTACGCAGATGATGCAGTACTTATTGCATCATCAAGGGAGGGAACTTGGGAACCTAGTATTAAAACACTCCGTTCCACATCCGTTCCCTACTTTCCGCCGAATTTGAGGCATTGCGGGTTGAGTAGCTAACCTCAACGCCACGCCTTGTAACCAGAGCGAAGAAATGAAAACATTAAATATTTAATTTGAAAACAATAAATATTTCATTTCCTCGAACGGGGATCGAACCCACGACCTGTCGTTTAGAGCCACACGGGTGCGTCGCTGGGCTGCATATTAACATGTTATCTATATATGCCTAGATATAGAAAAAACAATATTATAAAATAAACATCCGTCAATCGTCATAAAAAGTATTTCAACTGCATATACACACATAAGATATTTTTGCCTCGCGTTGACCGAAATGTCTACCAGAGCTTTCAGTTCAACCGAACGATTTCAAGTTTCATTGATCAGTGCACGCGCGTTCTATTCGGAAATTTTGCCATTTTAATTTCGAAATGCCAGTTCACTTCGTTAGTATTGTGTATTTTATAATGGAGCTTTTAAGCTTGTCTGTTGCTCTAGTGGTAAGTGATAATTGTGGCGGAAAAAAAAAAGTTTTAAATAATTCCTTAGTATTTTTTAGCAGCACATTGCATTGCGCATTTAGAAGGATAGGCAGGGTGAACTTGGTAACCTAGTGTTGAAACTCTTCGATCCCATTAAGACACTATGTTTTGTATTTTTTTACCAAAGCGAACCAATGAAAGTAAACACCGTACTTTGCCTCATTATCAAGCGAGAAAATGAAAATATTACGTAATTTCCTCCAGTGGAAATCGAACCAGTCACGCCCTCGTACTACGAGTAGCCTTACAATCAAAATGCAGAGACATATAAATTAAATCCCATTTTAAAGTGGAGTTCGTATAATAAATTATGATGTGTGTAGAGATAGTATGAAAACTTGGGCGGCGAGCCAGGAACTTTGTAGATATATAGCGTTTCCAGAAAAGAAATTGCATACAAGTATAATGTTATAATTAAGTTCAGATGGCCAAGTGGCAAACTACTTTAGCATTTAGACGGGAAATTTTATAGACAAAGTTAATCGTATAACATACGAGTTAAAGCTAAATGTAAACGCAATAGTTGGGGCTCTATTCCCATTCAAGGTATTTAATTATTTACTGTTGTTGCATTTGAACGGTATTTGAACCGTGCTTGTGAGTACAAGAGTCATCGTAGCGCAGGAGTTTTCGCTTTGACTTTGGCTTAAGTTCATTCAGAGTCAAAACACATTTAGAAGCTACGATCCTGGATGTTCTAATTCTTATACGTTCCTATATTGTTTTTATTTAAAATAAATATAACACAGAATTGATTTACGTCTAAAGCATAAGTTAACATCTCAAATGAAAAAAAAATATCCGAATTTAACGTACAATCACCGTATTCAACTACAAAATTCCCAAGACATTGACATTTACGAATATTAAACAGATAACAATGTTGAAATAAAGTTTAACTATAATAGTTATTGCTATTGAGGCCCAAGGGCACAAGCGAGCGTAAATGCGACAGATTATGGGTTTGACCCACCACTCGAGGAAATGAGATATTTCGCATTTTTATTTCTTCACTTTGGTAACTAGGGAAAGTGCGGCGTTGAGTTCCACTAACATGCAATGCCTCAAATTCGGAAGAAAACCGGTATTAGAACGTAGTTTCTTAACACTACGTTATCAAGTTCTTTCTGCCTTATCCTTCCATGAGTAGGACATATCCTACCTATAGAAGGAGAAGGTAGAAAGAGAAGGCCGTAAGGTTAAAAAAATCAATAAATAGCGGAAATACCAATAATATTCGTATTTTTAACTAAACTAGACAAAGAGTAGTTATTCATGGCCAAACAGAAAAATTATAAAGAACTTTACTAAGTTATTCATAACACGAAGCCCATTTGTAAAGTCGACGATTGAACAATAGGAAGAAAAATGTTAAAGAAAAAAATATTCAGAATTTACTTGACAGAACGAATTCTGTCTGGATTGACTAACATATTTATGAAAAGGCTTAAGTCAGCTTAAATGAAATAGCTTTTATAAAAGGCTTTTGTTTTCTATGATTTTCTAATTATTTAATTTAAGAAATTAAGATTGTTTGATAAAATGTATGCTCGGACTGTTGACGAGTGAGCGGGTTCAATTTTATGTACAGTTATTATTTATTATTTCGTTACAATTACGTTGAAATTTGGAGTAAATTATTTTCTTTTTGTATGTGGAGTAAAGTGAAGCTACAAAAAAAAATATTTAGATTTATTTGCTAATATATTACACCAAACAATACTATCTGATGATTCTCTTAAGCTTCACGCTGTATCCAGTCATAAGGCAGGGTAGGCAGTGGAAACTTTAGGACTTAATGTAAAGATTTATTTTCTAATATCCGCTGAATTGGTATTGCGTGTTGAGTCTTTAAAATATTGAAAACTATCTTATACATATATTAAAAATAGAATAGTACCGAAAATTTACCCCTGTGGGACCCCCTATGTTGGTTAAATTGAATGATCCATTAGGCTATTTACTTTTCAGTCATCTACTATTTAACTCGGTGTTTTTTATAGACAATCATAATTATTTATCACTATATCTCATGTCACAATTTTTTACAAACCAGGATATATATTATACGTAACAAGAAAATAAAATAAAAAAAAAAATAAATACAAGCTGAATCTCAGTACGTTTAAATATCAACATAATACGGTAGCTTTTAATTTTCCAGGTCAACGGTGAGCTTGTTCTCAATATATTGAGTCACCTTATTCCAATAACGTTTAATTCTTAAGGGACTCTATTGATTTTTCTATTTAAAATTTTGCTTTATTTTTAAATGTTTAATGTATTAATAGAATAAATGTTTAAATGTATCTTGTGATATTTTATAGGAGTCAAGTGGCGGAGTAAGTGTGCTTTTTAATGTAAACGATAGTTGTGGTTGTAATATACAAGATGAGTAAGTGAATAATTCCTGAGTATACACTCAGGAATTACTCACTTACTTAGCTTCACGTTGTATCCCGCACATGGAAGGGTAGACAGAGGGAACTTGGGAACCTAGCGTAAAGACACTTAGTTCTGTTTTTACATTCTGCTGAATTTGAAGCATTGCGTATTGAGTAGTGGAACTCAATAATATTAAATATATAAATTAAAATTCAATATCAACCCACAATCTGTCGGCCTAAAGTCATATACCCCTAATCCAGGCGACAGGCTATTTTAATTGAAACCTTTTAATTTGAAACTTGTAGTGGTGCAGGAGCACGTGCGTGCGACTGTAAACGTCACAGGTCTAGGGTTTGTCCCAACAGAAAAGAAATACTTACAATTTTCTTTTCTTCGATCTATGACGACTACGTTACCATCGACGTTAACATCCGCCATTCAACACGCAATGACTCGAATGAACATTAAAAATTTGCATATATTAATTAATATCATATATAGAGAATGGTAGGTATAGATAAGAACGTCAAAGGCCATGTGGTTTGACCACGTCGAGCGAATGAGTGCTAAAAATGGGTATCAGAAATATGAAGGAAAAGTAAGTGGTAAGAGAGGTAGAAAGAGACCTCGATTAACCTTCGAAAACACAGTACCTCCGATACTAGCAACGTCCCTGGATGGCATGTATGAAGAGGTTAATCACTGTGGGTGAGGCTTTTCTTTCTGGCTACCCCGCTAGGGATAGAAAGTAAAGCTACAAAAGAATCAAGTATCTGGATAATGGTGACTTTTTCATTCCATTGTAAGCATTTCGGTTTCAAGTCTCTTCCGGCCCCGCAAATCGTTGCAAATCAGTAGTTTATTGCATTAAGTAAGATATCTTACAGCATTAATTTGTATATGACTTGCTTGAAAGGATTTTCTACATATTTTCAATTTTTAAAAGCTGGGAAGTTGAGACTGTAAACTAAGATAGAATGATATATTTAATATAATAATTTCCTTGCTATGGTAACAAGATAAACCGCGGTGTTGAGTTGCGCCACTTACTAAGCAACTCGGCAGAATGTATGGAACGGAAGATCTTAACCAGATAGGTCTACGTAGGAGTAACGGAGTGTCTCACTACGAGGTTCCCAGATTTTTGATGCCTAATTCTTTTTTTTGAGGCCTGTCGTGGCGCAGCGGCACAAGAGTGTGACTGTAACCGATAGGTTCTGGGTTCGATCCCCAGTCGAGGAAATGAAATATTTAATATTTTCAATTTAAATATTTAATGTTTCAATTCTTCGCTCTGGTAATAAGGCAAAGCGCGGTGTTGAGTTCCGCCACTCAACACGCAATGCCTCAAATTTGGCGGAAAGTGGGGAACGGAAGTGGAACGGAGTGTCTTTACACTAGGTTCCCGGGTTCCCTCTGCCTACCTTGCCTCGTGCGGGATACAGCGTGAAGCTGAGTAGAGTAGAGTAGAGTAATTCTTTATGTGAAAGATAGTATGAAAAAATGTTTACCAATAACTAACGAGTATTCACATAACTGTTAACATTATCACTATTATTCCACTAATTTTACTATTTTAGCAAAACAACGATTAAGCATTTTTTTGCAGGTATAATTAATTACGCCAATTAGAGCCATGGTGGAAATTTTGTTCAGCGATCACTTATTATTCAAAAACTCCTTAATTATAGTAATTAAGTGAACATAGCCTGTAAACTGTACTTGGAATTCAAATTTGAAGTATATTATTTTTAGCGCTATTTTATTTTTGTATTTAATATAAATATGTATAATATTTTATGCGTAACAAGGTTTGATGCTGTATTTTTCGGAATATGTAAAGATATATATTATTAAAATATGTATTTTAAAGTATTTCTTTTGAAAAAACAAGTTTCTGTTCCTTATTATTTAAAATAAATATACTAATTTATTTATTACTAAACAAAACGTGATTCTCAAAGTATAGAAAACCGGATGGAAACCGGAAGTCGATCACTCTATATTTTATCTATTCATCAATAAAATAAACCAAATATACACGAACTTAATAACCATTAACCTTTTTCTTACGCAGTCGGGTAAAAACTAATTTTCTTTACATCTCTCTTTCTGTAATACTTACATAAAGGTTCTGCCTAAAATCCGATATGCGTAAATACATCTAAAGGCTCATCCAAATCATAAAAGAAATTTCTCACCCGACGCCACTTACCAGATTGCATGAATCTAAAATATGGATAATGCCATACATTACGCGTAATATTTTTATGAAAGCCTTACAAAGTTAATTCGCTTCGAGTCCGGGACAATTTTACAGAGGAGCGCGATATAATGGTGAAATTTGTTCGCTCGCTCCGGGTTCATGTTAAGGCGCAAATTGAGGGTCAAATGAATCGCTTATAGCGTTTTTTAAAGTCAGAAAATAATATTATTTTTAACTCAAGTTTTTTTATAGAAATAATTTAATATATCATTCACAGTAGTATAATTTTAATATTTTTTTACAGAATTCTGTAAATGACATAATATGTCAATGTTAACATATACAATTTTACGTCAATAATATTGACTACCTCAACGAAAGGTCCGATTTAAATGTTGTTTTTTTTATGGAAAAATACGGCAAACGAGCATACGGGTCACTTGATGGTAAGTGATTACCACCGCCCACGACCCCATGTAGCACCATAAGAGCTACAGGTGCGTTGCCGGTCTATAAAGTGGATGGGCACCGGGGCCCGGCATTACGCAATGCGAAACGCTGTGGTCGAAGCCAACACTTCTCGCCGAAATTAATTGTTATACGTACTTTAGTCGCGTCTTATAATACCATAAGTACCAGAGTGATCATATTCTGACCATGTCATTATGAAAGAACAAATTCTTTTTGTCTAATATACTAGTGGCGGGTCAGTCTGTCCATATTTAGCCTGTTTAGAAATATTATATTAAACTCTACGAAAAATAATGAATGTCTTAACTCTACGTTAACTCTGCTTACTCTACTTAAAGCATTACTAAGCTTTATATAAAATATTTCATGTACTTAAAAATTGTACCCACAACATACAAACGTTTACACTCCCACATTATTATATGCATATAATATTTTCAGCACCAAATTAAAAACTATAATTGTATATCATGTATACTTCAATCGACTAATCTCCTGCCACTTCTCCCTCACACCATCCGTACAAAGCGTGGAACTTGTGTAATTTATTCATAGTCAGATAATGACACTCGATTACTTCAACGTTAACCCTTTATACGTTTAAAAAAAGTTGTTTTTATAAAGCAAGGAAATTGGTCCTGCGGTGTTCAGCGTCGCCTCAAATAGGTCATTTGCGTTAAACAAAAACCCGCTTTGATAAGAAAATTATTCATTGGAAAGAAGATAGAATGTATCGTTTTTAGGATCCCGAGATGAAGGAGAGATGCAATTAAGATGCTGCGACCGTTAAGGCGACGTTTTATCGCGCTTAATTGACTTAGCGAGTTTTCTTTTTATAAAACTTGGTTTTTTTTTTTACTTTTAGATATATTTTTTGTAGCTTCCCGCTGTATCCCGCACATAGCAGGGTAGTCAGTGAGAACTTTGAGAACCTAGTGTTAACACACTCCGTTCCGTTCCCCACTTTCCAATGAAATTGAGGAGTTGCGTATTAAGTAACGGAACTCAACGCCGCACTTTACCTTATTACCGGATAGAAGTAATGAAAATATTCAATATCTTATTTGAAACTATTTAATATTACATTTGCTCGAATTGCCCCAGCCCCACGACAGGCATCGTGTTAATTATATAAAAAATATGTTAAACAAGTAATATAAACAAGAAACTATGTTTATATTTACATAAATGTGGTGAAATAGTTGTGATAACAGCTAATCACCGAATGTCATGTCAGCGTGCGAGTAAAAGTGAAATTGTAGTATTTGTTATGAGAAATCTACTGGCAACCACTTTTTTATATATCCAACCACTTTTCTTGTTTGAAATTACTAATTACGGGTTGCAACTCCTAAGTCGTCTTTTAAATACGCGACATAGTTCTAGGGTGCTTTCTTCACCTTCCGAGATATATTAGGTGTATTAGGTTATAGAATACCTTTGATTTTGGTCAGATTTTCATCGAATTCTTCCTTTTACTGCTTTTTGTGCTAACAAAGCGTGTACGGCCAGATCTTTTTCTGTCACAAACAGAGGAAGAAAGATTTATTATACGTATTAAGAGTCCAGTTCACAAAAAAATGACAAATACCAAGCGTATGAAGGATTTTAAAGTCACGTAAAGTTCTCTTTATCACCTTAATGTCATAAAATATTTTACAATATTTTTTTTACTATTTTTTAAATTATTATTCCAATACTTAGGACAGAAATTACTGGGTAGCGGAAATTTGTATAAATCTCCCTACACAGATGCTAACAACATAAATAAGTTGTATAAAACGTATAAGAATTTCAACGTAGCTTGAAAAGAACGTATGCCTTAGTTGGTCAGAGCGCTTGGACGGATTCCAAGAAGGGCGGGTTCAAATCCTGCTACGATCGCAATTTTTATACACTTTTTAAATTTAAGTTTAATATTTTACAATATTTTGGTCCTAAATAAAAAAAACACATACCTAGTGAACGGTCATATGTAAATAAAAGATTCAAAATTTAAAAGTAATATTTCGTTTATTTTTAATAATTTTTTCACGTTTATTTTCACTTTTAATAGTAGTAATGGCCAGTTTAAACATAAATGTAATTATTTCCCTAAACAGAAATTGAACCGACAATACCTAGTATTCAAGATTCCCAAACACAGTGATATCAGTGTTAAGATATTAACTAAATAAATACTTACAACGTTTTTAAAATCTGACTTATAAAGCTATCAACCTTTCAATCACAGTTTCCATTAAAGTTTATAAAAATGTTTGCTCGCAGTGAAAAACAAATTACCATCCGTCCGCACAGTCGTTCAAAATGAAGGACATTCAATTAAGAAATATACCTCTAATATAGTAGAGTCGAAAATCTGTATTATTATCTAAATTGACACTAAGACCCGCCCACTGCTTCGTCCACTATATGAAATATTAAGAATCAAAATTAAAAATAAAACGTTATTTAATTCCAGAAAAAAAGAAACCAGTATAATTATTATTTAACCACATAAACATTAATTAGTCTATCAATTGACAGAAAATGTTTGGAAATTGACACAATCGTAAACTTCAAGCTTTATCCAAGCCGCCCCCGAACTCCATACGGCAAGGAGATAGGAAAAATACATTACCAGGTAATATATCATACACACACATACACACACATACACACACAGAAAGAACCAAGAAATTTAGTGATAAGACACTTCGTTCTCATCTAAGTCAATTCCCCCGTGTTGAACGCCACGCTGTGCCCTTAAACAGAGCCGGAAAATATTACCCATCGCGTTTACAGTCGCATACTTGTGACCCTACGCCATGATGGCCACAATATTTGATTTAAATAATAATATATCCTTATAAGATTGCATTAAAAAATTATAATGCATAGCGGGATATAGAAAGGAATCCTAAATTAAGACACTCTTTTCCCCACTTTAAGACCCATTTTTGAGATATTGCGTTTTAAGTACCGGAAATTGATGCCACGGCGTTTCCCAAAGCATACCGCTCACTCACAAACATCACATAGTTTTAATTATCACACATATATTTTACTATCTACTTTGCACTATTCACTTTTACTGCATCAACGTTGATATAAGATAGTTTATCTTTGGAAAGTTCTTTGAAACCTTTCCCCACCTCCACCTTGTTTCCTTACACGTCTCTATTGAATTTCAAATGAAGTTCCTTCCGACTTTTGTACGATTTGTGAAGTCGTTAGCATACTAGGTCTTATCCAATATAGGCATTTGCAACAACTCTAAGTAGCATTTTTTTATATTATAAACCTAATTATTTATTTTAGCTTCACGCTGTATCCCGCACGAGGCAGGATATGCATATCAGGGAACCCGGAAACCTACTGAGAAGACAATCCGCTCCACTTCCGTTCCCCACTTTCTGCCGAATTTGAGGCATTGCGTGTTGAGTGGCGGAACTCAACGCCGCAATTTGCCTTATTAAAAAAAAATATTGAAGTTTTTTCGAGTTCAATTCAACAGAACTGTCCCCTGAGCTGGACACAATATGGTTTATTTATAAAATAATAATACACTATCAAAGGCCATTATAATGATGCTTGATTGAGAAAACATTTTTTTTTTTTGAGGCCCGGCGTTAATTTACGCAATATCAAATTTAGACAAGAAGTGAAGGGTGATCTACTTTCTGTCTAATTTTATAACCGAAGAGGCGTGAAATTAATTAAAGCTTATATAAAAATCGCTTACGTAAGTATAATTTAGGCCTAAAGTATCGAAGAATGCGACCTCCAGAAACCACCATGAATAAAACATAAGATACTGCTTAGCATATATAAATATTAATTTTATTTTTAATTATATTATTATGGAAAAAACTACCGCTCGATTATCAAATAGGTTGTCTTTTTATAAAAATATGTTATGATACGAGACTTGGTGGCGATTTTTTAAAAAAACAAGTCTTTGAGGCCTGTCGTGGTGCTGGAGTACATATGTATCAAACTGGTAGTAAGTTCAATCCACACTTGAGGAAATACATTATTTAATGTTTTTATATCTTTGTTCTAATAACAAGGCAAATTGCGGCGTCACGATTTACCACACAACACCCAATGTCTCAAATTTGGCAGAAAGTGTGAAATGGAACGGAGTGAATGGGAACTTAGTGTTTAACACTAGGTTCCCAAGTTCCCTCTGATACCCTGTCATGTGCGGAATATCGTGTGAAGTTAAAAAAATATCTATAACTAATAGCATAAGTTACAATGCTGTATCGCAATACTACAGTATACAACTGACTAACCGCAGGCGTCGGAATACCGATATGTGGTTGATTTTCAGTCAACAATATTGCCTTACAAGTTCACTTGTTGTGTAAGGACTTGGACTAAGTCTTTGATATGTATATTTGACATCTCTACTGCAGTTCGGCTCGAATTGGTCAAATGTGGATTATTATTGAGGACTGTCGTGGCGCAGCGGCACAAGCGTGTGATTGCAACCTTCAGGTTTTGGGTTAATCCCACTCGAGGAAATGAAATATTTAATATTTTCAATTTATATATGAAATATTTTCATTTTTTCGCTCTGGTACAAGGCAAAACGCGGCGTTGAGTTCCGCCACTTAACACGCCATGTCTTAAATTCGGCGGAAAGTGGGGAATGAAAGTTTAACTAAATGAAAGTTTTGCCTATCCTGCCATATATAGTGGATTGTTATTGTCTTTTTTAGTACAATTTTTATTTAGAAAAAACTGGTAAGTGTGAGTAAGACTTGCTTTCTAAGGGTTCCGTATCGATTTTAGGTTTAGGTTAACGTGAAGTATAAGTTAGGTTTATTGCATGGACCGTAATTTGTTTTTTTTTTTTAAATATTGAATTACATTTGAAAATTAATAATCTTGTTTTTTTTAAACAAACAATAATTTTATTTTAATTTGGTTTTTTCCCTAAATTATACTGCTAGTGCTATAGGTTAAAGATTTTTATTAAGGGGCAATTATAGTTGACAAACTTCAGTTTGCGGGCGGGTGTAGCCATATTGTTCGAAATGACCTTTTTTTTATGGAAAGATGCAAACGAGCGTACGGGTCGCCTAATGGTAAGTAATCACCGTCACCCACGTATCTGTGTAACTCTAGAGGAGCTACAGGAGCCTTTAATGTGAATGGGCACCGGGGCCCGGCATTACCCAAAGCGAAATACAGTAGCCAAAGCCGCTACTTAACGCCTTAACCTTTATACGCTTTTTAAATTTAAGTTCAGTATTTTCTGTCCTAAATGTGGAATGACACTTTAAAACATAGTAATGATGCTATTTATAATTTATGTAATCATTTTCCCCTTTTTGAAATATTTAATTTTTTCATTTTAAATATTTAATGTTTCATTTCTTCGCTCTGGTAATGAGGCAAAGCGCGTCGTTGAGTTCCGCCACTCAACACGCAATGCCTCAAATTCGGCGGAAAGTGGGGAACGGAAGTGGAACGGAGTGTCATAACACTAGGTTTCACTTCCGTTCCCTCTGCCTACCCTGCCTAGTGCGGGATACAGCGTGAAGCTGAAAAAAAAAAAAAAAAAAAAAATCCCCTTCCCATTGTATCCAAACAAACAATATAACAATAAAAATTAATTATAGCAGAAGGATATTTAAATCACAAAATTCTCATTACTCTAGGATCATGTTAAAATTCATAAACCGTGAAAATATTTAAATTATGTACCCGAAATGAACAGTATTAAACGTAACAACGCTACGCTGGAACATATAACGTTGGTATTTATTGTGGAATTCTCTAAAGCACTTCAATTGTATACTGTTTTGATGGTTTGTTTTTAAATTGTCTGTATGATTTCTATAGAAATATTTGTTATATAGTATGTGATATAATATTAACTATTTTTTCTAACTTTCAGCTACTTCTTACTTTACTTTCAGTTTCACACTTCTATACATGGCAGGGTAGACACAGGGTGGTCTAGTTAGGAATCTAGTTAGGACACTTTGTTCCGTTTCCCACTTTCCGTCTAATGTGGGGCATAGCGTGTTGAGAGGCTGAACTCAACGCCACCATTTTATCTTAACCCTTGTTTTTAAGATATCTTAAACCCTTGACGTAAAAAGACATATATGTTTGATTTGTCTGCATTTGTGTCTGTCTACACTATAGCTTCTGAAAATGAATCAATTTGAGCTGTGTTTGTTTAATAGAAATCAATGTTCATTGTAGTGGTTCTTAATTATGTTTCATTAGTCCGATCAGCAATTTTCAACAGGGTGCTTTGGATCGAAAAATTTCTAATTTGTATTAAAAAAAATGTTTTCCTTGGTTTACCAATAATATAAAATCACCGTATTTTTTGTCAGCAGAAAATTTTATTTAATTGTAGTGCAAAGAAAAATCAACAAGTTTAACTTTTTTTTTACTTCACGCTGTATCCCGCACATGGCAGGGTAGGCAGAGGGAACTTGGAACACTAGGTGTGTTAAGACACTCCGCTCGTCCGTTCCACTTTCGTTCCCTACTTTCCGCCTAATTATGAAGTATAGCGTGTTGAGTGGCGGAACTAAACGCCGCGTTTTGCCTTGTATCAGAGCGAAGAAAAGAAAACATTAAATATATAAATTGAAAATATTAAATATTTCATTTCCGCGACTGGGGATCGAACCCAGAACCTGTCGGTTACAGTCACACGCTTGTGCCGCTGCGCCACGACAGGCCACGTAAGCTTAACTTAAAATAATAGCTTATTGAAGTTTAACGTGGTAGGCAGGGGAACATAGTGTTAAGACACTACACACTTTTTGCCGTGTGATTCCGGCTTAGAATAGGATCACCCTGGTACTGATGGTGTCGTAAGAGGCGACTAAAGTGCGTGTGGTAGAGTCACGTTGCTAGTAATGGCAACACGCATGGGCAGGCTCGACCGGATTGTTACCACCCCCGGCATTTAAGACCGGCGTTGAGTAGTGACTTACGCCACTGCGTTTCGCATTGGGTAATGCCGGGCCCCGGTGCTCATCCATATTAAAAGACGGCAACGCTCCTGTAGCTCCTCTGGAGTTACACGGGGCCGTGGGCGACGGTGATCACTTACCATCAGGTGACCCGTACGCTCGTTTGCCGTCTTTTCCATAAAAAAAAAAAGACACTCTATTCCCAACTTTTCCCACCCAGACACTTTAAATTGAGTAGCGGAACTCAACGTCACATTTTTTCTACAAATTCAATGGAACTCTACAGACGTTAGCTTCACAAATGTTGTGTCGTTGCATTACGACGCCCTTTAATATTTATTTTAAGTCAACATTGTATCCAACACAAACAGGAAAAACGCAGCGTCTTGCCTCGATAACAGCGATGAAAATATTTGATATTAAATATTTCGTTTCCACAAGTTAAAATCGAACCCATAACCTGTATCGTTCACAGTATGATCGTACCCCTGCACTAGAACACTCTAAATTGAGGTTTAAAAATCTATTAGACCTCCAATATGGCATTTAATGGAAAACGATACTATTAAAAGTTAGAGTTAATGATTTTGTACCAATCCTAGAATATATTTCAAATAAAAATCATTTTTATACCCTACAGTTAAAGTTCAATTTCCTTTGGCAAAACACGTAAAAACAATTTGTCGGGTTGCCATAGTACGACATAAATTACCTTATTCTGGAATAAGGTAAATATAAATTTTAAAGTGGATTAACATAACATAACATAAAAATTCTTTATTGCACACTTAGGTAATAAACAAGAACAAAAACAATAATAATAATAATGACAATTTCTAAGTAGGTACCAAATGCACAAAGGCGGCCTTATCACTGGGAGTGATCTCTTCCAGGCAACCAATTATAACTCCGAAAGGAGATCATAAAGTAGTGCGGGCATAGCGTGGTGCAAAGCAAAGTACTCAGTAATAAACATTTTTATAATAAATACATACATAAATACACACATATATACAATATAATTACATAAAACCTATATAAATAATCACATACAATACATGAAATAAATATTCATACAGCCATACATATACATATAAATATACATATACATTTACAAATATAAATACATACATACACATACATATATACATACATTCATACAGTAGAAAAAACAAAAACTAAAAAAGAAAATTAAAAAAAAAAAAAAAAAAAAAAGGAAAAAGGTCTTTTTAAAAAAAATATATATACTACATTTGAAGATAATAATTTTTGACTTTATGCTTAAAAATATTGATAGAAGTAGACTGCCTAATGTCACGTGGTAAGACATTCCATAACTTTACTGCTTCAACAGTAAAGGATTTACTATAACAGTGAGTACGGCACAATGGTAATTCTAAGATGTTGTCACTTTTTGAGCGGAGACTGAGTGGGATACGGGAATTGGAGCCTAGGAAGGAGAAGCGTTCCTTAAGGTAAGAAGGGGTATTAGGATGATAAAGGATGGAGTAGAGGAGCGTGACAGTGTGGAGATTTCGACGGTCTTTTACAGAGAGCCATTGTAGCCTAGCACGATGCTGACTGATGTGATCAAATTTCTTGAGTCCAAAAATGAACCTAATAACTAGGTTTTGTAGGCGTTCAAGTTTATTGAGCAATTCTTGTGATACATCCAGGTAACAGGTGTCAGCATAGTCCAAAATAGGTAGCAAGAGTGTGTGTGCCAGGGATATTTTAGTTTTAGTGGGCAAAAGGTTCTTCCATCTCTTTAGTCTACCTATCGTGCAGTACATCTTACGGCTCAGCTCGGAAACGTGAGGAACCCAAGAGAGAGTGCTGTCCACCTTAATACCTAAATTTTTAACAGTGTTACTACTTTCTAACTGGCAATTATCAAAAATAATGGGAGGAAGAGAAGGAAAATTAAGTTTCGATAATTGTCTAGGGCTGCCGATGAAACACTCCTGTGACTTATGGGGATTTGTTAGCAGGCCATAAGACTTGCTCCAGGAACTAATTACTTGCAAATTAGTATTTATTAGATTTAAAGCTTTAGCAATGTTGTTCACGTCCGTTGTCGTATAAATTTGCAAGTCATCAGCGTATAAATGAAAAGAGAGGGATAGGAGCTTAGTAACACAGTTGATGAAAATGGAAAATAGGAGGGGAGAAAGGACGCCACCCTGAGGAACCCCAGCATTAAGAGGACACACCGATGATTGCTGGTCGTTAATGCGAACGCTTTGCACTCGTTCATTTAAATACGAAGAAAACCATTCAATAGCCTCGGAGGATACACTAATAGATTTGAGGATTGCTAACAAGATATCAATATCAACAGTGTTAAATGCATTAGAAAAATCCAGCAAGACAAGAATAGTAATCTGTTGATTATCGATACCTAACCTGATGTCATCGTTAACTTTATTTAGTGCCGTGACGGTGCTATGTCCAGGGCGGAAGCCGGATTGGAACGGGGATAGGATTTTATTTGAAGCTAAGAAAGATGAGAGTTGATGATGGACTATACGCTCTAATACTTTAGATAGGAACGGAAGAATAGAGATAGGGCGATAGTCACTAAAGGATAAAGGATTAGACACTTTTGGAATGGGAATTACTATTGCTTGACGCCAAGTATGGGGAAAAGAATTTGAGGAAAGGGAAAGGTTAAAGATGTGGTATAAGAGATGAAGTACAGGGTTTAGAGTTAGTAAAATCATTTTCCGACTGATCTGATCACTACCAGTAGCATCGGATTTAATGGCCAGCACATGCTTCTTCACGTCATCTATGGAAACAGTAGTGAAATAAAAAGAAGGAGAACAGGAGGAGTTAGGGATCGATTTCATAGTGTCCATCTTTACATCTTGACTCAGCATGTTAACATTTGTAAAGTATCTATTGATTTCACAAAGATCAATTTTTCCACTAATATTAACAGTTTTCCGTGAACGCCCAATACCCATTGCATCTAAGAATTTCCACACTTTGTTGGAACTGTTATTTTCGATAGTGGAATGAATAAAATTACGTTGTGCATCTCTGCAAGTTTTACTGCATTGGTTTCTTAGTGTTTTGTACCTCATCAGGTTTTCTACTGAGGAATTTCTTTTGTATTTAGACTTAGCATAGTTTCTTTTTGCCATGAGCTTTTTTATATTATCAGTAAGCCAAGGAGCAGGAAGATGCTTAAGTTTAACGGGTCTAAGTGGGGCAAATACGTCAAAGAGTTCAATTAATAGGGAATTAAATATGTTAATTTTGTCATCAGTACAAGGAGCATTAAACACACTATCCCAGTCTATCTGGCTTAAACTTTCCATAAATTCGTGTTTTTTGAAATTTTTAAAGCTTCTACGCATGATGACCGTCGGTTTAATTTTTGGCGGGCGAATTTTATATGTTAAATAAGCCAGGTCATGATAAGAGAATGCTTCCGCACATAATTGACCAAAAGTGACGACTCGTTCAGGGGAAGAAACGATCATTAAGTCCAGTTGAGATGGAGTTGTATTTGGGAAAAAATGGGTAGCACAGGTAGGTAGGAGGTTGAGGTTTGCACTATTAATTATATTTTTTAACCGCTTAGCTCGTGAGTCATTTTTTATTATACACGTATTAAAATCCCCCATTATAATTGTGTGATCGACATTTGGTACATACTTGTCTAATAAGGTTTCGAAGGTATCAAAATAATTAATGTGAAGCGAAGGGTTGTAAAATACTCCTAACAAAAGCTTTAAAGTACCGAATATGACTTCGATAAAAATATGTTCAGAAGTATTTGAGTACAGTGCAGGAGATTTGTCGAGAATTGAGAATGGTATGTGACTACGTAGATAAATTGCTACACCGCCACCACCCTTGCCTGTACGATCGTTACGTATTAAGTGGAAACCAGGTAGTGCATAGGATGTTGATGGTAAGCATGGCTTAAGGAAAGTTTCAGAGACCAACATAGCATGAACGTTATTGACATCAAAGGAAGCCAAAAGATCAGGATAGTGTGCGGGAATGCTTTGTGCATTTATGTGTACTACATTAAATTGTTTTTTAGAATTAATAAAAGTGGCTTCCATTACGGTGTTTAGTGGAGAGGAAGCGCTGTGAAAACTGTCATCAGACGACATGGACGTATATTGAGAGAATATATCATCATCAGAGTTTTCACTATTTGTATTTGTGGTATTAAGCATTTTATAGTGTAAAAATACTGTACCTAAAAAATAATAGATATATATAATAAATACAAGTATGTAATACTATATAATATATATTTTAAATAACGGATAAGTAAAAATTAAATAGATAATTAAATATACTAAAAAACCTAAAAACCAATTTAAGAATTAATTAAATATAATAACTAATATTAGTGATCAAAGTAATTAAGTATATATATAAATATATAATATAATTTTAAATAATTAGCAAACTTAATAATAAAATTGATTAATTTGCATCACACGCCTGCCAGCATTCACTTTTGATAAAAGAAAAAAGAATAGAATAACTAAAAAACTTATACACAAAATTAATAAGAACAAAAAAGAGAAAAAAAAAATTAAATAAAGCAATATTTACAAATAGAATAACTTAAATCTACAATATAGAACTTATCGTACAAAGAAACGTTGACGGCTTATACTATCTGTGACATATATAAGCTGTTTTGACCATTAACAATAACAAACAAGTTAGATGTCAATCTGTCAGAATGTCAGCATCATGAAGTAAACATTACTATTAAAAATTATTATAATCTTTCTAAAATTGTGGGTAAATGATTAGTTTACATCAATAATAATGGTTTTATAGGATACTAGCACTTAAGTTATGATGAATACTGGTAAAAATTTGTTGATTACAGTAATTGAGACCAAATATGACAAAGGGAGATGTTTACTTTTTAACAATTCTCTTCGCTCGCGAGGCTTGCATCACTGGCTTTGTCCTGGAGTCACTAGCAGTTGAGCTTGCAGTGGGTGCTTTGTGTTGAACTTCAGCCGTGTTGTAGATATTATCCAGCTCAATGCATGTAGAAATAGTGTGACGCTTCCCATCCGGCGCAATAACTATAATATAGCCCTCCTTCGTCCAACATTTTTTTATGCCAAAACGTTTCCGGGCTGCCAAGAAGGTCTCATGCCTGGATTTAGTGAGGAATTCCGAAAGAGTAAAGCCAGTGTTTTTCAAATTGGTTTTAGAATACCAAATTTGATTTCGCACTGATAACTCTCGAAATTTCACCAGCATAGGTCTTGGCTTCTCAGATGCTACGACACCTAGGCGCTGACATCGGGTGATGTCACTTAGCTCCAGATCAGGCATTTTAAGGTGTTTTGATAAGATGGTCAATGTAGTTTCAGAATCACTTAAATTTCTCTCTTCGGGCACACCATGCAGCAACAGTATCTTCTTTCTGCTTCTCATGTCAAGAAGATCATATTGTTTTGACAGGATATTTACCTGCAGTTGAAGACCCTCCAGTGCACTCAGTACAAATGACCTGAATGCACTGAATTGAGCTGCAATATGCGATGTAGGGCTTGCCGCAGGAATAGCAGAACTCAAATTTTGTTGGAATTCAGCCATTTGTGAGTGAAAGTGCTGTGACAATTCTTGTATGGACTGTTTAATAGCCTCCATGTTATATCAGTAGACTTTTGAAACACTATCGGTTATAGAAAACTGTATATAAGTTTTAAAGTGGATATTATTGCACGAATAATAGCTGGCAGGTTAGTGAATGTTAACACATCACTTATTTGTAAATACTTTCACTTGTACTTTATAAAAACTATTTTTAAACCAAAATTTATTTCAGAGCTACTTAAAAAAACGTATTTACTTTTTGGCACCTACCCACAGTAATCCACTGGATCAATGGATTAGTTATTTAATTTGTAATATGACTGGAATTTCTTTATATAAAATATGTATAAATAGTATTGAGTGTCCATATATTGACTGTGATTCATATTTCAGTGGCTTTTTTACAATAGATATATTTTTTTCAACTTTCTGCTGTATCCTGTGGCGTTGAGCACTGCACATGTTAACACATGACAGTGATTATTGCCGCAATTTGTTTTATTACCGGAATGATATTAAATATGTATAGAATATTTTATTTCTACGAGTGGGGGTTAATCCTACTTTTTTACTGCCATTACTACCAATTTTTACGTGTAGTTGTTTTCGTTGCACATACATGTGCCACGAAATATTTCAAAAAAATAACGTAATAATCTATAAAACGTTTTGTGTAAAAAAAACGTTTCTTTTATATTATCAATGCACAGTACAAAGCTTAAATAAAAACAAACATAACTGGGTGACTTGTCTATAATAACTTTTTTCTATTTCCATTGAAAGCTCCGAGAAGATGAAGTCACGTCCGCTTCCTTGCATTTTGCAGTCGCCTTTCAACTTTCAATAGCATTAAATTTATGAATAACACTCAAAAGACATCTCCTGTTAATGAGGTGTTATGAATAGTTAGAAATTAATTATTATTTTATTTTCTTGTATTGGTTTTTTCCATTTTACTGCTTTATTTTTAATTTATATCAATTCCACGGTGTAACGTGTAGCTGGAAAAGTAAGCAGAGGGAAATTAAAGGACCACATTGTTAAGGGACTTCGTTCCCATCGAGGCTTTCGTTTCTCATTCTCCATCGAAATTGATGCATGCACGCCGCGCTTTGTCTTGTTACCAAAATGAAGATATATATATATATATATATATATATATATATATATATATATATATATATATATATATATATATATATATATGTATATATATATATATATATATATATATATGTATATATATATATATATATATATATATATATATATATATATATATATATATATATATATATATATATAAATATATATATATATATATATATATATATATATATATATATATATATATATATATATATATATATATATATATATATATATATATATATATATATCATATAGAAAAAAAAAGCTCTCTCGTTTTTCATTTTTTTTTGCTGTCATTTGAATCCAATTCATTATGTTAAGTCAAGTAATAACCTTCAACAACGGGTTGAATAATTGAATAGTATCCAATACAAAAATAATTGTAGTTGTTCAGAACTTTAGCTTTAGTACCTATGTCTAGGTCTTACTAACGACACGGATCCCATGGACTATTTTGGTTGAAGAGACGAGATAAATGAGCGTACAGATCACCTGATAACCGTCCATGGCCTCGAGTAACACCAGAGGAGCTACAGGTGCCTTACAGGCTTTTAAGGTGGAGATACACAGAGTTGTTTCAATGGAAATAGCTAATAGTGGTGTATGATATTACAAGATTGGTGACTCTATAGGTATAGTAGGTTGAAACCGATCGAAAATGTTAACATGAAGACAATTTCAGACCAAAATATTTTTTTTATCCAAATAACAAATAGTTTCTGAGAATAATTCATCTCATGCATCCTAGATATTTGCTAGATATCCAGATGTGAAACAGTGATCTCAATATTCAAGATATTGTATAGGCGTGTTCAAGAATTCCATTTTAAAATAGATTGCATTGCTATGGGTTCTCCTGTGTCCCCAGTAATATAAGGGGTACGTAGCTTATTTTTCAATTTTACCTGCGGGCAATAAATATGTATTATTAAACTACTTAAAAGCTTTTAATAATAATATTCAGTTCACAATTGAAATACACGCTTTTACTACAATTCTTTAGCTTTTCTTATTGTTTTAGTCATATAAAGGATCGTAATGGCACAATATACAGTATATAGGAAAACCACGCTCACATATAAAAGCCTCAATGGTGAATCTCATCACCACCTTACGTAATTATCTACCGTTGGCATTTTTTTTTTCAGAGAGCCCGCTACCTATGCCCTTAACACCTAGGGGATGAGCTTGATTTGATGAAAAGCGGTCCTCACCTCAAAGGTGAGGACCGCTTTTCATCAAATCAAGCTGCCCGTTCGACGCCAGAGTTATCAGAAGACTAACAAGCCCCCACAGTTGAGAGGCAGCCGGCACTTTTGTCATATGTAAGGGAATCCACAGATAGGATTAGCAACATTTTAGGAAGAGCTTTAAGCCATATTCAAACCTTACAAGAAAGTGAGCCAATTCTTGAGACGAGTGAAAAGTAATATTCTTTTGCAGTGTGCGAGTGTATACAAAATTGATTGTGACTAATTTTATATGTGGCTTATTTTATATAGATCAAACAAGGAGAAGCATCAATGTTAGGTTAAAAGAACACATCACCAATATCAAGAATGATCATGTATCAAAGTCAGATATGTATGAGCTTCCAGCAAATAAATTCAATTATTAAATCAGGTTTCATATACCCCACATACTCGCATACAGGGAGAACAGTCATATGTCGAGAATGACCTGTGAGGCTATTGAACTACTATACAATTTTAATAGAGAAGACAGTGGAAACCACTACAATCTGGAATCCACTCTAGAAAGGAAAATAGTTTCAAACAAACGACACCAGAGGAACAAATACAGAATAAGCTTATTCTGTAAGAGGGCGCGAGGTAATTGAGATATCGTTGGCGGTAATTTTATGTAATAACTATGTCAACTGATTGACGAATGCCTACTCTGTCCATCCGTGACCACAGACTACTGAAAAATGTTCGAAGTGTTGGGTTTCTAAAAATGTATAAATATCAAAATACGCGACTAACCCGTTTAAAATTGTTTCATTTAAAACGTGCAACAAGCGCACAAATCAAACATAGAATTTTATTTTTTGTTTTTTATGGAAAAGACCAGAGGGTCACCTGATGGTGAGTAATCACCGCCGCCAACGGCCTCGTGTAACACCAGGGGAGCTACAGGTGCGTTGCATTATTTGTGTGTCACCAAAAATTTAACCATTTTATTATTAAAATTCATGACATGCAGCCTGGTGACAAGCGGTCGAATAAAAGTGGAACCTCAATAACATATCCCATATTAGCTTTTGAGTACGGAACCTAAATAATTAGAAAATAACCATTTATTTCTTTGTAATTTATAAAACATAAAAGAGATCACTATGGAACGGAGTGCTATCGCTAGGAGATAGACATAGTAACGATTTTTTTCAAGAAATATTAAAGGAGTGTCGTCGAATTCCGTCATATCAGTTTTTAGAACATTTTGTTGTATTTCTGTACTCCTATACGTTTTAGCTTCATGTAATCTAGCATAAAGTATTCCTAAATAAAATATAACTATTAAAAACAGAAAGGTTTTTAAAATCGAGCCAGTATTTCCGCAGATTATGCGTGTAACCAAACAAAATCTTGGCCTTTACACTATTGTAGTTGATGAAGTAAATATAGTTAAAAACAATGTTATACATTTATATATAACATTTTCTCTATACTTTTAATACGAACACCATAATCAAACCGCAATGCGTCACAAGTCAAGGGTGACCATGGATCTGGAGGAACGAGGACGGTCTTGCCGACGAACTTGCCACAGGTAAAGTTTGTTAGGTAATTTTATACTCTAAAACTTTCACTTTACGTCCAAAATGAAACTCAAATTTTAATAAATTCAAAGTTACTACGAAGACAAACTTTTGGTTAGGAGCCATTCGTTTTGAAGATGAAAATTTTGATACTGTGTTTAATATTAATAAGGGGGTTTCAATCTAAGTAGTTTAGATACTATCGTCAACTTTGCTACAAAATGTACAAAATGTAACGAAAACGGGGACATTGTTAGCAAATTACTTCTATAATTATTTTTTTCTTACCGTCATGCTTTAATCGGCATAATTATAGCATAACCTACTGTTAAGGAACTTGTTCTCGATTTCCGACACAATTTTCTTAGCATTGTGTGTAGCAATGGCGGAAGTAAACGCCACACTCTGTTTTATTTCCAAAGCATTGAAAGAGGCCTGTCGTGGCGTTTATAAATGGTACTAGTATTTTTATAAATCTTTAAATGTGGTAAGACTATACCAAGTGGACGGTGCGTACACTTAAAGTAAGCTTCTAAATTATACAGCGGCCAGGAAATGGACCGAGTAACGCTAATGATTCGGTAATTGCCTAACCATTTGGCCAGTTCAGGTGATTTACTTGTTAAATATTTCATTTCGCAGATTAAGAAAGGAAATAACGTGGCGTTAGGTTTGTTGGGCGTGCGACTGTAAAAGTAACAAGTTGTGAATTCGATCGCCACTCGAGTAATTAATATATTTATTGTTTTTATTTTTTCACTTTGGTATGAAAAAAGCAGTGCTGAGTTGCGTTACTCGACACGTGATGCCTCAAATTTGGCGGACAATGGGGCCGTACCCCATATAAATATCCAAATTAGAAAGATATATCTTAACGTAAACTCTTTAAAAAATGAATGAAAGTTGGACTGCAGAATATCTAATATATTGGGAATACGAGTATAACAAAAAAGCATTGTATAACAAAAAAAAGTGAGCAAATAAATATATATATATATATATATATATATATATATATATATATATATATATATATATATATATATATATATATATATATATATATATATATATATATATATATATATATATATATATATATATATATATATATATATATATATATATATATATATATATATATATATATATAAATAAATAAATTAATTAATTAATTAATAAATAAAAAAATATAAACTTATATAGGTCGATAATTATTGACAATTTTAATTATGAAGTCGTGCATTAAAGAAAATTTATATGATTTTGTAGATAGCATTAGTAAATGAATGTCATTGACCCGGATTCAAATCTTTAAATGTTCAAGGCGAACCAAATTAAAAATTACTATATTTTAAAAATCATATTTTTTGCACGAACAATCACACACAATGCCTTTAGAATTCGGAAAGTGGATAACGGAAGTGTTATAATGGGGACGGAACGTGTTAACACTAGGTTCCTAATCTAAGGTTCCCTTCGTGTTGTATGTAGTGAGTACCTATCCAATAAAAGAGGCAGGCTAGAAGTGAATTTAAGATATTTAAATAAAAAATATTATAAGATTTTCAATTAAAAATCATGTATCAATAAACTTTATACAATTTTGTAATTTAACTATCCATGTATAAATTTGATAAATCATTTTTACCATAGTCCATGATACTTTGCTTTCAGTGGTTGAGGATTCAATCCACCTTCCGGGAGAATGATTTTATTTAGTATTAGACAGTGTATATGTATAATATAAACTGAAATTGGAAAACAGAGTGTATCAATACCAAAATCCACTAATACATTGTATTTTATTGAAAATCCCTTAAATAGAATTCAATTCGATACTATATAAATATATACGTATTTATCAAAAAAAAAAAACAACTTTATAATAGGGTAAGCAGACAGGAAATTTCGACCAAATTTCAAGGCATTGCGTGTTAACTAACGGAACTTAACCCCGCATTTTATCCACTAGAGCGTGACAATGAAAACAAAAAAATCTCTTTTCTAAATGTATATCAAACCCAAAATGTAGCAGTAATAATTCGATGATATGCCACTGCGCCACAAAGGTCAACACCTACATATATATTGAATATTTGATAAAATCATCGTGTGTGATCTCGTTATCAGCTTTATAAGATTTATCTTAATATATTACTTGTTTCACTTGTTACTTGTACTGATATAAATATATTATGCACTGAGAGCTTTACATGTTCTTTCTTGTAATTTATTATATGAGCTTTTGATTTCTTTACATAAAAGTTAAATTAGTCCAGCGCATGGGCACAAATGTGCGACTGTTAAGAAGCAAGGTAGTAGTTCGATTTCCATTTGAAGAAATTAAATGTTTTCTATTTTTAATGCTCTGGCTAAGAGGCAAAGGCAGCCAGAGCAAGGAGATGAAAATACATTTGTAATATGTCATTTTCCTGAGTGGGAAACGAATCTTAAATCGCAATTGGCCTCAAGCTCTTGGTAAGTCATTTACTTACTCAGCTTCCCGCTATACCCCACACATGGTAGGCTAAGTAGAGAGAACCTAGTGTTAACACCCATTTCGTTCCGTCAAATTTGAGGCCTTGCGTGTTGAAAGAAGTAACAAAACGCCGCGTTCTCCGTTTCCTTCTACTTTTCGCCGAATTTGAGGCATTGCGTGTGAAGTGGCGGTACTCAATGCTGCGCTTTTCTTTGTTACCAGAGCGAATAAATTAAAAAATATATATTCAACATTAAAAATATTAAATATTTAATTTCCTCGAATGGGTATTGAACCCACAACCTGTCACGTTAAAAGTCAAACTCTAAAGCCCCTGTGCCACGATAGACCTTAAGCTCTTAGTTATTTCTATATAATCAGAAGCAAAGCCACAGATAAAATCTAGTATAGAAATAACAATAAAATACACCAAAATATGAAGAGATATGCAAATGAGGGGCGAATAGTTTACGAGACGACCGCCATTTTTACCACATGATATATTATGGGACCCTTTGAGCCACGCAAATTTGCAATGTGTATGACCGCAAAAAGGCTGTATATCGTAAATTTTATATATTAATATTAATCCTAACTGAATATTTATTATGGGGCTGTAAACAGTTTTTTTTTCTACAGGAGAGGAAAATAATTTGTTCCTTACTATTTTTAAAGTGTTAATCCACATTTAGGTAAAAAATATACTTATTTAGAAAAAGTAAAAGAAAACGAAAAGGGTTTGAATCCACACCATAAATTTTTCAGAAACATGTTTACGTGTCTTAACATTATTGATTCCCTCTGTAATGCTTTAAAATCTTCTCTTCTTTTCTTTCTTCTTCTTGTAATATTTTAAGTAGAAGATTAATCAGCACAGTAATTCTGGTAACGGGTAAAGCGCCGATGAGTTCCATATCTCAATACCTAATGGCTCCGATTGGCCAAAAATTGGGAACAGAAATGTCTTACAGGAAACAGACTAACTCAATATAAGGTTCCCAGGTTCCCTACCGTGCTATTTATAGAATAAAAAGTGAAGCTTCAAAAATCCTATCAAAAAAGTAAATTTCAGAGGGTAGGACCGGTTAAATCTTGCTGGTATCCCAAATATTTCCTACAGCGCTATAAAACGGTATGATAAGCGGCGGCATGTTTAATCTTTGACAATTTTTGCTTAACGTTCTTTATAACAGGATGTTGTATGAGGAATTTAATTTAATTTATTGTTACATACATATTTATGTAGAACTATACGAAAATTAGATATATAATTTTTTGAAAGGAGCCCGCTCCATGCTTTGATCCATCGTTAAATGTCCTCATAATATGTGGTTATTTTTCGTAATAAAACTCTTTATTACGTTTCATATTATAGTTATGGAACCTGTCGTGGCGCAACGCAACAAGCTTGTGATTTGAAACGATAGGTTACGAGTTCGATCCCCGGTTGAGGAAATGAAATATTTGATTAATATTTTCAATTTAAATATTTAATGTTTTCATTTCTTCGCTCTGGTAATAAGGCAAAGCGCGGCTCTGAGTACTGCTCCTCAAATTAGAAGAAAATAGGGGAACGGAAGTGGAACGGATTGTCTGAACACTAGGTTCCTAAGTTCCCTCTGGCTACCCTGTCATGTGCGGGATACAGCGTGAAGCTGAGTCATAGTGTAGCTTCATATAATATATTTATTTTTAGCTTAATTATACATAGTTATTTGGGTTCACGTATCCCATGCATAGCAAGGTATGAAGAAGGAACTCGGGAACCCAATGATAAGGCATTTTATTTCCATAAAGACAATTCCGTTTTCCACAATATACATGAAAATTAACATTTTTAAATTATTATGTATAAATTGGTTTTGTCATAATAAATAGAATGTACTTTCAGTAAAAAGAAAATGGAGAATAAGATACAATAGAAAGAGCTTTATCTCAAGAGGTAACTAATCTATGATATAAACGATGTAAATAATGCAACTGTTGGCTCGATTCCCACTTGGAAATAATTAAATACGAATATTTATATAAATACCGTTTCTTTTGTTATGAAAGATTAAACGAGTATAATGTTAATGTCGCTATAATTACAAAGTACGGATACGGATATATTACGCATATGATTATTAAGTATGATAAACAACACTCAACGAGCTTCGCCTTGAGTTGAGTTGAATGTTTTCATTATATTCGCTCTAGTAACAAGGCTTTAGTTGACGCGGCGTTGAGTTTCGCAACACTACAGACGATGCCTCAAATTCAGCGGGAAGCGGGGAATGGAACGAAGTGTTTTAACACTAGGTTCCCAAATTCCCTCTGCCTACTCTTCGCGGCATACAGTATGAAATTATATATACACTAAATTATAATTATACAATACTTCTGAAATACACCTTACATACAAACAAACAATATCTTCTAAAATTAAAAGAACAGTATATATTCATAAAAGACATGCGACAGCATCTTGACATGTGTATCACTTTTTGGGTCAACTTGAGTTGAAATGCCTAAAGTTGTTAAATATTTTTTGGTAACATTTTACGTTATGACGCTGTCTTTTTGGATTTTGAATTTTCTGGTTGGAGGAATAGTTATTTTATACATTAATCACACATAAATTAAATGGCGTGACTTAACGCCGTTGATACATTTTTATTGCGGCAATACTCAAAGTTAAGAGGTAAAAAATGAATCTATCAAGAAATCTCTAATTACATTCAAATAAAAACTTTATATTGGCAAATGTAGAGTTTACATAAATACAATATCAATTTTTTCGTTCAAATTATATTATTCTTCATATTTTTTAACTTCACACTGTCCTCCTTTCCTTCTTTAACTAACCTACAAGGAACTTGGCAAAATAGTTCTAAGACACTCCGTTACTATAGATATATGTACTTCCGCATCCCTATACGTATACGCCAAATTTGAAGCATGGGTGTTGACTAGCGAAAGTCAACGCTGCGTTTTGCCTTATTGCCAGCGATATCAAAATATTAAATATTTAATGAATTCAGATTAAACCCACAAATTGCACGCTTGTGCTGCTTTTTTTTTAGATCTGAAGTTTTTATTCGTATTAAATATATAAGTATGTCGTGTTCTGACTTTTCCCTACTATATGTACCCATATAGTCTCAGGGCACAAAATTTTTACTTACTTTTCACCAAAATTCGGAAATTCAAATTCAAATTTAAATATTTTTATTCAAAATAAAAAGATACAACTTCGTTTTTTGAACGTCAAACAATTTACCACCAGTTCACAAAAGTTACTGCCTCAGACCTGAGAAGAACCGGCGAAAGAAACTCAGCGGGACATGGCCATTCTTTTTTTTTTTTTTTTTTTTATGATAAATTACGGAATGGAATGGTTAATGATAAATTACGGAACTCAGCGCCGCAATTCATCCACCTGTATGGCAAAACAAAACCAACTCATTTCACCAAGTAGACCATCACAACAAAGTAACAAAAACAAAACAGCTATAGAGCTCTACCATTAGAAATATCCTTTTAATTAAACTTGAATTAAACGAAGGCGCGAGGCTGTCAATTATGGGTGAAAAGTAACCCAGCGTAGACGTAAATGCACAGCACTGACTCAAATTAGTTCTACACCGCAGTAACGTGGAAAACGATTTTATCCGACTGTTGAAAAGGTAATGGAAATTTTGTGGATATATTAATTTTAGCTCTTGACGTAAAACGGACAAACAATTAGTCAGATATGTTTATTTGTATATCTGTGTTTAAAAATGTAGCTCCTGAATAAATGAACTGATATAAGTCAATGAGATTTCTTTGGCAGTAGTTCTTTGGTATACTCATACTCAGTTTAACGCCGTGTCCCGTACATGGCAAGGTAGAAGGTGAAAAACGGAACTTGGGAAGCTAATATTAAGATAGACCGCTCCGTTTCCATCTTACCGTGTTAAGTGGCAGAACTCAACGCCGCGCTTTATTTTGTTACCAGAGCGAAGAAATGGAAATTTTACTTATTTACTTACTTAGCTTCACGCTGTATCCCGCACATGGCAGGGTAGGCAGAGGGAACTCAGGAACCTAGTGTTAAGACACTCCGTTCCACTTCCGTTACCCACTTCTCGCCGAATTTGAGGCATTGCGTGTTGAGTGGCGGAACTCAACGTCGCGGTTTGCCTTATTATCAGAGCGAAGAATTGAACCATGAAACATTTAAATTGAAAATATTAAATATTTCATTTCCTCGACCGGGGATCGAACCCAGAACCTGTCGGTCACACGCTTGTGCCGCTGCGCCACGACAGGCCTCATTATATTATATAATTAATAACACTTGTTCATAAAATAAAATATATATAATCATTCTGTATAGACTACTTTGTTTTAAACTGACGCTATGAAAGTATCGAGAACTTGAGCTTATGATGTATTGTTTTTAATGTGGATAAAGATAATTTTAAAAAGGTACTGTAGTTAAAAAGCTTTTTTGTAGCTTCACACTGTATCCCTTACTTGGCAGGGTAGGCAGAGGGAACTTGGGAACATAGTGTTAAGACAATTCTTTCTTTTCCCTATTTCCTTCGATTCGATTATATTCGACTCTCACTTGGCCTTCTTACCAGAGCGAAGACATGAAAATATTAAATATTCATTTCCTCGAGTGGGGAACGAACCCAAGAACTGTCCCGTTTACAATCGCTCGCTTGTGTCCCTGCACCAAGAGATATCTAATTTTTTTGCTTTAATTATTTTTGGGTACACGGTAGGATGTGTAATCAGACATAGTTTATAATCATAAAATCAACTGTTCGATTCTCATTTAATGGAATAAATCATTTTCATAGTCTTGTTCTCATAACAAAGCAAATCGTCAACATTGAATTCAGCCACTTAACACATAATGTCTTAAAATAAAACATCGGGCGGAGCTTGGGGAACGGAATGTCTTTTAGGTTAGGTTCCCTCTGCCTACCGTGAAACTACAAAAAGCTTAAAAAATACATTACACGGAATCGAATGCCCACTTGTGTCCATTTAATCTTCTATATAGCCAAATAATAGGCACAACTAACAAAAGAATGTTGCTTAACCAATAAGAAACGCTATAAATATTTACTGTATTTATATTGGTAGGATAAGAGAGAAATACGATATCTGTATTTTTATTACAAAATCCGCTTATACGAGTATAAGTGTATGTGTTATCAAAGAACGTCTTATCGTTTTTATTATGGCTAATGAGCGGTCCACGGTTTATAGGATTTAGGCCAGTTTTGTATTATATATTGTTTGTTTTAGGGTCCCGTATACTTTTTTTTAAAGTTCGGTAGTTCAAAAGGAAAATAAAAAGATCAAAAGAAATATTATGTCAAGCAGCGGAATTCTACTCTGTGCTATGTCTTGTTATTAGAAAAAGCAAATGAAAACAATTAATTTTACTTTAGTGAGAATTGAACCCACAATAGTCGCTTTTACAATTGTATTTAACCAGATATTGTTCCTGCGTTACGTTGTAAATTCGATTCTTTTTCGTGTGAATTAATTATTAATTTTGGATTTTCTCGCTTCAGCAGCAAGAGAAGGTACGCCGTTTAGTTGCGCTACTTAATGAATGTCGCTTCAAAGACATAATGTAAAGTGGGGAATGGAATAAATGTTTACCTTGCTGGTTGCTAATTTGTGGAAATACTACAAATTTTAGCTTGTACTGCAGCAGTTAAGCAAAGTAGGCTGAGAGAACCCAGTGATAAGATACTTATTTCTCATTATGACGCTTCTGTTTTTCAAAATTAAAAAAAATACTTTTTTTCTTAATTTCATATACTTTGTTTTGATAGAAAAGCTGTGTAGTATCTATATTTTCAACCATCATAAAAAAAAACAGAAACCTTTGCTTAATTAACCTGTCTTTATTTTTTATACAGCTGCCAAAAACGCAAAACTTTAAATTTCACACAAGACTTACAAAAAAAATATTAAAAAGAAAAACTTTATAGTAATACATATAATCTATACCTAAAGTATAACAGTAGTAATTTGCTTTTAATATAACACTAAGCGGGCGAAGCCTAATTCGGTTATATTATAAGCGGGCGAAGCCGCGTGTGTGTGAGTCAACAGTATTACACAATGCATTAATATATAATCCATGCAGGCTATACGTACAACTGAAAACTAAATTTTGGTACATATTTTTGTGATGCGTGACAAACGACAATAAAGTGTTGCATGACAATAGCATGTATACGAATTTTCCATACAAAATATATTACCAACATCTTCTTAAACCTAGAGCCAGTATGTGGGTTTGTTTATCTTTTAGAGTTTTATTCTTAACCGAGGCGAAATAGGTGGGTTACAAGCTTAGCCTGTGTGTTTGTGTATGGCGTCGTAGCTCCTGAATAAATTAACCACATTTATTGCAGGTTCTTTGATCAAAAACATTAATTGATTGGATTTTATGAAAATTATATTTGTAGTTCAAGAACAAAATTTTTAAAGTCGTTTTTTTTTCATTATCATTTTACAAATCAAGACCAATTTATTATAATATTATTACCAATTTATCAGATTGTCAAAATAATTGTAATCTGCCATTTTTTTTTGCGATAGCCATTCTGGATTAATCTAAGTATTGATTATATTGATCAGAATTGAAACCGTGATCCAAATTTCAGTTCAATCAGACTGGCAAGTAGATCAGGTTGAGCTACTACGACTTTACATACATTTTAACACGGAAAATCAAATAAAAGCTTGTAGAAATTAAGAATTTTCTTAAATATTCTATTTATTTAAAACAAAATTCTATAAGCAAACGTTGTGAATTAACGAGTAAGTTTGTAAAGTGGTAAAACGCTTTAAACCACTTACGGTTTAACTAGCCTCGGCTAAGCATTATGGGAGAAAAAATATCTTGTGAAAATTGAATTTACATGTTCTAAAACTATTTTATTACATGTTTTCTGCATTTGATATGAGAAAAACGCTAACGAAAAAAAGGTAAAATTTTCTTGATTTTATATAACTAATTTAATTTGATTTAACATTAATTTCTGGAAATTATTTACCATTTTCCATTTTCTGCTAATTTTTCTGGACATTAATTAGCAGAAAATGGAAAAAACAATGATAAGACAGCAAACTAGAAAATTTCACCTTGACACAAAAACTGTTGAATTAATTTTTAGATGAAACATTAAAATAATATATCTTATACTCGTACATACAAATAACACACATAATTTTGAATTTACACAAACATTTTGTTTAATTTGTCTTAATTAAGTTAAATCAGATGAATTCCCTACAATGCTTAAATATAAATTACGTCTACTTTGGGTACCAATTTTTTTATAGCTTCCGCTGTATTCCTCATGAAAAACCCAGTGTTAAGATACTTCGTTCCAATTTTACTACCTTTAGTGACAAAAAACCTTATATCGTATACCTACGTAAAAAGTTATTTATAAAAATACCACATATCATATGGTAATATCAGTATTTAAATAAAACATAGAAACTTCAAAGGAACAATCTAAAACTGAAACCTTAAAGCTATATATAATTGTTCTTATACGTTTGTAAAACGACATGCGACTTCATGTATCGCTTATTGAGCTTTGCCATGACAATGTTATATATTTTTATGTGTGTTCCAACATGGGTTTGACAGTTGATAACATAAAATGAGGATATAAAATTATGATATATGTATAAGGGCATTATCGTAGCGCTGGCACAGTGTCTGACTGTAAGCGTAATGGTTGTGAATGTCAATGTGCGGCGTTGAGATCTGCCATTTCAAACGTAACAATACTTTAAAATTAAGTTTTACTTTTCCTACTCTCCGTAAATGTGACAGATTGTGAGTCTGAAGAAATAAAATATTCAATATTTTATTTTTTTTATTCTGGAAACAAGGCAAAAAGCAATTTTGAACGTCGCTTGCTTTTTGCCTTGTTCTTATAAGTAAATAGCCTCAAATTTGGTGGAAATTGTGGAACAGAGTGTCTTAACACTAGGTCTTAACTCAAACTCCCTAGGGAGATATCAGCATAATATATAAATCTCTTTATAAAAAGGTTAAAAATTATTTATCACTATAAATAGTATAATAATATTTGTAAAGCTTAATTTGCATTAAATTCATTATTTATAACCTTAGTCCTAGAGCTTTCCAAGTTGTTTTCCATTTTTAAGAGAATTTTAATTTAACCAGCTTTTTTTTCCCACCAATTAGGTGGGAAAAAAAGTTAAAAAAAAGGGCCTGTTGTGGCACCGGAGAACAAGCATGCGACTGTAAACGTGTCAGGTTGGGGGTTTGTTTGATTCTGAATAGAAGACATAAAATATTTTATATTTTAATTTACATGCACTGGTAACGAGGCAAAGCGCGGCGTTCAGTTCCGATATTCAACACTAAGCATCTCATTAATTCGGCGAAAAGTTAAAAACGGAAATTTCTTAATGGACGCGAAGTACATTAACAATAGGTTACAAGATTTCCCTACAGTATGCAGCTTAAAATAATAAAAATATAGAAAAGTAAAAGAATAGCAAATAAATGATTGTCAATGTTTCCTATATTAATAAATAATAAATATATATTTAATTCTTAAACAAAACCAGGGCTTGGATCTAGTCTATGACTTAGAAAAACAACCCTTACTTTATAAACATAAAGCTGTTTTTTTTTTCCAAAGTCATTTAATTATAGAATGATTTATACGGAACAGGGATTAGAAATTTATGAGTTGATTTGAATAAAAGGATTTTAGGAAAATCGCAAAAAACGCTTACATAAAAAGTGACTTTTTGTAAATATTATCATTATAAAATATGTTAGATTGTATAAAGGTAGTATATTAGCTTTTTTTATTTCATACTGTGAAAAGTTAGTGGTAAGACAGGAAGGCGGAGGCATCGATTGACCTTCGAAAACATAGTATCTACAATACTGGAAGAGGGTCATATAGCGTGAAGCTTAGTTAAATTATTTCAGGCTGTATATGTATTTAGAAAGAGGAAACTATGAAATCTAGTGTTAAAACACTCCGTTCCCATTTAGATACTTCTGTTCCCCACCTTCAGTCGAATTCTCGAGGCATTGTGTATCAAGCGGCGGAAAGACGCCGCTCTATGTCTTGTTATCAGAGCGAGAAAATTTAAATATTTCATTTACAAACACCTATTCAAGGCAAATCGTAGTTTAACGCTCCGATTTATCTCATTATCAGATCAAAAAAATCTTTATCTTCGCGAAAAATCGAATCTACAACCAACGCATTAATCAGATACTGCGCCATCCTTGATTTATCATCTGATTCAATTACTCTTCACGCTATATCCCGCACATGGCAGGGTAAGCAGAGGGAACTTGGGAACCTAGTGTTAATAGTGTCCGTTCCGCTTTCACTTTTCCGTTCAGTCTTCACCGAATTTGAGGCAATGCGTGTTGGGTGGCGGAGCTCAACGCCGCGATTTGCCTTGGGAACCTAGTGTTAATAGTGTCCGTTCCGCTTTCACTTTTCCGTTCACTTTTCACCGAATTTAAAGCAATGCGTGTTGGGTGGCGGAGCTCAACGCCGCTGTTTGCCTTGTTACTTGATCGGAACGGGAAAATGGAAATATGTTAATAATTAATATAAATTATAATATAATTATTTATCAACTTAATAAGTATATAATAAGCGCAATTCACAACAAGATGACAGTCATAATTAAAAGTAACTTTTGAAAGTGACATCAACTTTGATATTCCAATAAGGAGTAGGAGCGGAGTACAAAGGTATTGGAGATCGGATTTATATAGCTAGTTCAATAATAAATTGGGTCTCGTTTTGTTCACAGAGCCAACAACTTTGTAGAAACGGTAGATTTACTTTCGTTAAAATTGTTTACTTAAAAAATACATACTAAATTATACTTTTTACTTACTTAATAAGTAGAGAATGTAAGTAGTTAAAAATGTAAATGTATAGTTTTCCGCTTTTGCGCACTAATTTGAAGTATTGTCCATATTTTTTTTTTCAGCTTCACGCTGTATCCCGCACTAGGCAGGGTAGGCAGAGGGAACGGAAGTGGAACCTAGTGTTATGACACTCCGTTCCACTTCCTTTCCCCACTTTCCGCCGAATTTGAGGCATTGCATGTTGAGGGGCGGAACTCAACGCCGCGCTTTGCCTTATTACCAGCGCGAAGAAATGAAACATTAAATATTTTAAATTGAAAAATATTAAATATTTCATTTCCTCGACTGGGGATCCAACAAACCAGAACCTGTCGGTTACAGTCACACTCTTGTGCCGCTGCGCCACGACAGGCCTCTTGTCCATATCAGGGAATTAAAAAAATAAATAAATTCTGAGTGAGATTTGAACTGTACACTATCGGATACCGCTACCCTATTGTGCCTCTAAGACATATTTCTTTAGCTTCACGTGGTATCCTGCATATAGCAAGTTAAGCTAACAGAAACTGTGAACCAAGCTTTTTCAATTTACTTTTTCCACTCTCCGCCAAATTCTCGTGACAATTTGTGCCTAGTGACAAAACTTAACGCTGTGCTTGTTTTTTTTTAATGTACAATTGCGACAGTCAAACTTTTATTTAATAAATATTATTAAAAAAAATGGCACGATTGTAATTTCTGAATCTAATACATATTAATTACAGTAGTAAAATTTTTGTATTAAAAAACAAATTAACGTATCCTAAAATTGAAGCCCACACCTAACATCACCTACCATCACCCGTCACATGCCTACCACTGAACACACAGCGCTACATACAAAAAATAATTTAGAATTTATCTTCCACCATTACTTATGCATATGTTCCTACTTCCCACCGTTTCCGGTTTATTGACTATCAAATGAATTATAAATGCAAAAAACGACTGGATCCCACCATAAAGTCACCTTTGCGGAGATTTACCTAAATTTCAATGGGGGACCATTTGTGGCAATTTAACCTTTCTTTCCGATATTATTTATGCGACTGTGGACTTTATTTGTAAACCCTGATGAGTAAGAATGATGATATATGAAATGATATGATAATGATTGATATTTACGAGTACTTCGGGATTTTTTTTTTATTTTCGTGCTGTATCCGGTATTGGAAACCTATCGGCAACCTAGTAAATATTACTTTTATTATAATAATTTCTGTTCCACAAGTACCGAATAATTTCTGAAGCATTGCGTGTTGAGTGGCGGAACTCACCGTCGCGATTTGCCTCGTTACCGGAAATGAAATTTTACAAATTAGTAACTAAATATTTCATTTTTTCAACTGCAAATCATAGACACTACCAACGCATTTATCATCACATCATTGTTCCTCCTTTGCCACGACAGATTTACCAATTATTGATATATAAAGTTTTTCTGCCACTCCAATTTTAATATCTGGAATTTGATCCAACTTTTTACATATGATTATTGATAAGGCCTGTTGTGGCGGTGACGCGCAAGGGTGTGACTGTGAACATGGCTGGTCGTGGGTTCATTTCCCACTTTAGGTAATAAAATATTTAATATACTTTAATTTCTTTGCTTTGGTATCGAGGCAAAGCGCAGAGTTGAGTACCGTAACTTTACTGGTGAAGTGAATTCGGTGGAAAAAACAGAACGGATTATGTTAACATTAAGCTCCCTCTGCATACTGCTATACAATATAAATTAAATAGAAAATAATTATAAACTATACATAAATGACAATCTGCCATAAAATAATGGTTGACTGCATATTCAATATTGGTTGTCTGTATTAAGGTATAGTCACTGTAGACGCTTAGGCCGATCGTGCATCTCTATCATTTTGGTGGAACGTGACAATGAGTCATATTTTTTTAGTACGTGCAAGCGATACTAAAAAAATAAGATTGAAAAAATATTTATAGCTTGAAAAAATATATAAATCTGTATGTAGGTAAGACCTAGTTAAGTATGTTGCAGAATTGAGCTGTACCATCTGACACGCGATACTTGGATTAGTGTACGGTGAAAGAAATATTTGATTTACCAAATTTCGGTTTAAATATTAGTTTATATATCATATTTTATCTTTATGTTTCGTTTTGAGTTATATTACAACATTATTTATATATTTTTTTTCAGCTTGTTACGCTGTATTCCACATAGTGCAGAGTAGGCAGAAGGAACTTGGGAACCTTGTGTGAAGGCACTAATCTATACTAAGCTATTTCACACTGACGCCAAATTTGAAGTATTGCGTGTTCTGTTGGGAGAACTGAACATCCTTTCTGCCATGTTACCAGACCAAAAAAACATTAAATATAAATATTTAATTACAATATATTAAATATTTCATAGATTCCAGGAATAAGTGGGGAATAAACCCAGAACTTGTCGCGTCTATAGTCACACGCATGCCCCTGTGCTACGACAGGCTTCTATATGGTAGGAAAAAAATATATTAAAATTTAAATACAAATATAAGTTTTTTCTTTTGCTTCTCGCGTTTATCCGATATAGGCTTGGCAGGGGAGACCTAGGCGTCCAAAATTGCCAGAATAACGTTATTATTTTAATGGGAACAAAGCATTTAAACACTAGATTGCCTTTCTCTAGGCTGTAATATATTGTATAGTGTATTTGTGCGTAATATAGTGTAAAGCTAAAAATACTAATTAAAAAAAAATCTAAACTGACCTGGTTTATCCAAATCGCTGAGGAAATCTTCTGTATCAGTATAGGCCATAGTGTGGCTTAGTAGCACAAGCACGGCCCAAGTAGGCCCCAACGGCCAATACATGGTTTCCTCACGATAACATCACAACACTTATTACACTACACTTGATTGTTCGGTCCGGTTTAAATTAGGATGATTGTACCTGAAAAAGAAATAATTTCCAATTTAGTCTTAAAACTGATTTTATGAAATATTACTTTGGGGCAATGCCGTGTGATTCCGGCTTAGAATAGGATCAGCCTGGTACTGATGGTGTCGTAAGAGGCGACTAAAGAACGTGTGGGAGAGTCACGTTGTCAGCAATGACAACAGGCATGGGCAGATTCGGCCGTAAGTAGTGGTTTTGGTCACTGCGTTTCGCATAGTCCCATCCATCTTAAAGGCCGGCAACGCTCCTGTAGCTCCTCTGGAGGTACACGGGGCAGTGGGCGACGATGACCACTTATCAGGCGACCGTAGCGTACGCTCGTTTGCCGTCCTTTTCATAAAAAAAAAATCAAAAAAGAGCAGTGCAGGTTATTTACAGCATGGGAGGTTGGGAATCCGAAACATATATTATAATATATTACTTGTTTCTTGCACCCGATAGTAAGTGATCACCGCCACCCACGACCCCGTATAACACCAGATTAGTTACCGTTATAAGCGTATAAGAATTTCGACGGAGATTGGTGAGAACGAATGGCTTAGTTGGTCAGAGCGCTGGAACGGTTTTCCAGAGGCGCAAGTTCAAATCCTGCTTCGTTTAAAATTTTTATACGCTTTTTAAATTTAAGTTTAGTATTTTCTGTTCTAAGTGTGGAATAACATAAATAAGTTGTAATAAGCGTATAAGAATTTCGACGGAGCTTGGTGAGAACGAATGGCTTAGTTGGTCAGAGCGCTGGAATGGTTTTCAAGAGGAGCAGGTTCAAATCGTTCATGCTTCGTTCAAAATTATTATACGCTTCTTAAATTTAAGTTTAGTATAGTTACCGTTTTAAGGTGGAGATAAAAGCAATTCTTGAAGGTACCTTAGTTGTTTTGCAAATGTGTAGCGCACGCAAGGAAGTTCTTACGAAACCGCATAGCAGACTGGGAATGGTAATTATGAAAATATTTTCATTTCACCATGTTGTCCATATAAAGTGAATTCATTTTCTCTAGTAGTACGTCATAATTAAAAGTCGACATGGATATAATCTAACACAAATATTCTCATACAATCGTACGGCCTATTCGCAAAGAAAACTATTAAAAAAATGGAGACAATGCAAATTAACAGTAGTTTCACAAATGTTTTCATCATAATGCCGTATTGTTTGTATAAATGTCACCACGAATGTAACATAACGTTTGAAATACCAACTCCAAAGTTTATTCTGAACGTTGACAGCCCAGTTGCATTCATTTACACGTACTTTACAGAATAGAATAATTGTATAGCAACGTCGTCGGCGTGTTTCAAAAAAAAAAAACTTCGACACGAAAAAGTCATACAACTTTACCGCTTTCTGACGATTCTATTGTTCCAAAGTTCCTACTTCACTCGGACATCTTGTTTTTATTCTAAAAAGAGCTTTTAGCTCAACCGTATTCATGAGGTTATTTAAATCTATTATTTTCGCCTTTGTAATAACTTTGACTATAAGCTATAAGGAGAGCTTTGTGTTCTTAAAATGTCCTACAAATGTTACTGTAGTGTAAACAATTTCAAGTTCTGTTAACATTGGGAAATATTTTAAAATTGAAAATATATATTTTTTCTTTTTAGCCTTACATTGTATCCCTCAGATATTAGGGTAAATAGAGGGAACCTGGGAACCTAGTATTAAAGTACTTTATATACATAAAATATAAAATATTTTATTTTGTTTATGAAATTGTTCATGCTACTGTTGTTTTTTTTAAGATTGTTGATGAGTTGTTGTCATATTTCTTATTTTGTTACATTATATCTAACACATAACAAACATTCCTGAAGGCATTTTGTACTGTAGTAGAACTCAACGCCGCGCTTTATCTCGTTACTAGAGCTAGAAAATGAAAATAAACATTTCATTACCCCGTGTTTCTGGTACAGACTTGTGCCACGATGGTTTTTTTGTTATTTTAAAACAAATAAATTCCAATCCTATCGACTGCTTGATTAATGTAAAGTGCAGCAAAAATAAATCTGGAATCTGGATTCATTTTGAAATCAGTGCTATACCAGTCACTGCTTGGCATCACGGTCTTTGGGAATTAATCTATTTCAGGGCCTACCTATTCGCTAGGGCAGTCACGTTTGGGCCCGATGAGGTTGAACCCTCGTCATTGCCCGTCTGTCTGTCACAGCCGAGGTCACTTTTTTTTTTGGGAATACTGCAAAAATATAGCCTTTGATAAAAAATACTACAAGATAATAGATTTATGGACTAGATGACGATATGGACTGGAAAATGTTGGACGTTTCGTACCGCTGTTTTATATATAGGAATTTTATCTCTTTTGGCATACTCGTATGTTTCGTTGGTGAGGTTATATGGACATTCTTCTTAGTTTATTGTTTTCTGCTCGGACAAAATTCAAGTAAATTAGATAATATAGGTCTGCCGTGACGTAGGAACACACGTTTATTTAATATTGTCATTTCTTAGCTCTGGTAACGAAGCATAGCGCGGAGTTGAGCTCCGTCACTCAACAGAAATATTTCAAATTCTTTTGAAAGTGGACAACGGGGTGGAGTTTTTTAAGGCTAGATTGCCACTATCACTCTTAACACTAAATTCTCAAGTGTATTCAGTGTCGGAACTCAACGCCGCGCTTTACCTTATTGCCGGAGCGAAAAAATTAAAATATTCAATATTTTATTTTAGAATATTAATTTTCATTCCTTACAGGGGGGATCGAACCCGCAACTTGTCGCGTTTACTATAAAAGTAAAATACTTTTATAGTAAAATATATTTTGGTTTCACTTCTTCCAATATACCAGAGTAAGCAAAGGGAACCTAGTTAATCAAAATTCACATAATATTTTTAAGAAATACGAATGCTTAGTGGCGGAACTCAACGCCGCGCCTGTTTCACTAGTGTGGTGAAATGACTAAAGCATTAAAAAACAAATATTTATTCTCCTAAATGAGAATTTGCCATCAGACGCTATATCAATACGGAGTGACAATCTTATTATCATACTAGTACTACAGATTACGTAATAGTACACAATTACAGAGATAACAGCTTCGTTTAATATTAACTTGCAATTGGTGAAATTTATGTCATCGTAGTACATTTCAAATTTATGTAAACACCTACTTTAATTGATTAAGGATCTAAATCATAGATATATTATGGCCTGTTGTGGCGCAGCGGCACGAGCGTGTGACTGTAATCGACAGGTTGCGGGTTCGATCTCCATTCGAGGAAATGAAATTATTTTGGTAATATTTTCAAATTGAATATTTAATGTTATCATGTCTTCGCTTTGGTAACAAGGCAAAGCGTGGTGTTGAATTCTGCCACATAACAGTCTTAACATTAGGTTTCCAAGGTCCATCTGCCTACCCTGCCGTGTGCGGGGTAAAGCGTGAAGATGGTGATAATACATATAATATTGTGTAAGTTTTTTTTAGTTTCATTCATGTCGCCGTTTGTGTATTGAATGGCGGAACTTAACGCCGCGTATTCCCTCATAACCAGAGCGAGGAAAAAACGAGACTGTATATACATTACATTATAAAATACACGTAAAAAAATTAAATGTGATGTCAATACTCCATTACGAAAACTTGTTTCTTTATTATTTAATACGTCAAATTTACAAACACGTCAAAGATTTATTGGCTAAGAAGTTGATTTGAATTGCGAGAGGCGTTCAGACCGGTTCCGCTTTTATTTACATTTGATTTAATTTTCCACTCAATTAGAACCAGATAAGCAATTTGTTTCTACTCACTAATATATTTTCTTAAGCGGTGAAAGTTAATTTAATTTGATCGATGAGTTGATGAATATCAGTAAGTGAGTGTGTTAATTTTATTCGGTAGATTAATGGTTTTTTTACTTTTACATTCTAAATTAAGATGACAATAATTACAAATTCTAAAAATGTATATATCAAATATTTTATATATTACAAAAAACATAACTTTTTTATCAAAAAATAGAACCCGTATAAATGGAAATTCTTCTAGCGTTTCGACCTAACTGAGTTACACGTTCGTTCTCTTATTTATGTTGTAAGTATCTCTGTGCAGAAGATTTTTACAAATATAGTCTTTCTAAAATCCTTCCATTTATTTCACTCTTGTCTATTTCTAGATATTGATCTCCAGTCAGGTCGGTAATAGTCCAGTTCGTCTCGCTATCTCCGGTTTGGTCAGCCGATTCTCCTTATAAAATTAAGAACCTACTCCGTAAAGGTCCAATAAATTTCCACGTCAGCAATTTTTGTGCAGGATTACTGAATAAATATGTTTAACAGTATTTTAATTTCCAAGCTTTAAAAGACAAAGCGCGGCGTCGCTTTTCGCCAAACATGTAAATGTCTCATAAATTGAGCAGATATTGTCAAAGAGTGTGTTTATGCTGGAGTCTTACACGAAAGTAAGGATACGTCTTGTTGGATAAGAATGATTTTAAATACACTATATTATCATGAATTCGCCATGGCATGGAGAGAGTTGAGTCGAAACATTTTGTTTTTGTATTCAATCATTTGTTTATTTACTCCTCTTTCTCATAAAAAGAAGCCTGTCGTAGAGCAGGGCCGTAAGGTGTGACTGTAAACGCGATAAGTTGTGAGTCGATTATAACATTTGAGGAAATGAAATATTCAATATTTTCATTTCTAGTACAGCGGCGTTGAGGTCGCAATTTAACAAGAAATACCTTAAATTGGCTGGATTTGTTGCATAAAATGCGAAGCTATAAAGTTTTCGAAATAAATTTTTAATTATATGTAAATTGCAAACAAAAAAATAAGTTGTTTTAGTCGACATAACGACCGTATCAATTGACAATAAATTATCGGTTTTTAAACAGACGACGGGCTGAATGTAACGCCATAATGCGATTCCATCAACTTCATTTGTATTCAAGTGTTGACTCGCGGAATTCCCACGCCTCTACGAAATAGGGCCAAATTTTGTAAAAGCTAGATAGGTAATGTCTCACTCGGTCTTTTGGTGTTACAGATTTTTGCACTTTCCTGTAGATTTAAGAAAATTGGGAATAAGAAGTGATTCTTTACTTAGATTTTAATTAACAATGTGTCATATATGTATATGTGTTATTTTAGGAATAGAATACTTTTTAGTATACAAAAAATTATGTAGACATCCAAGTTGATATTATATGCTGTAATTCTTAAGTGTGAGTATAAAAGGACATTATAGACGCGAAAAACGGAGTGCACTGAGCATTAAAATCGTCCTTTAGTATACCTTTATTTTTTTTGTTTGTAATTTTATAGCTTCACGTTAAATCTTGCATATAGCCGTTCCTAGTGTTCTCGTTGAGACATTTCCCCACTTTTTGCCAAATATTTCATGTGCTGAACTGGCACACCCACAGCCGCATTTACAATCTCATTCTCCCATACTTATATCTGGTGGAAAGTGCATATAGCTATAAAAATAATTTAACTTTCACCTTACGTATCTCTATATGATACAACTTTGTAGTTCAAAAGATAGTCCAACTTCTAAAAGTATAGATTAAGTATTCATAAGTTTGTTAGCATCGCCAAGTTAGTAAAGTAGTTTCTAATGTTTTTTGCAAAAGCACAAGCCTCGTCTCATCTAACTTGATTTTGATGAAATTTGACGTAAATAAACTTATTTTGTGTCTAATTTTAGTATTTTTTTTTCTAGAAAATAGGACTTAAAAGAATTATTAAAAAAATATATATTTTTTTATATGTATTTTCTATTATTTTAGCTGTACGTTACAAGCACATAGTTAACGTTGTGTAAATTGTGCAGATCTTAACGCCGCGTTTTGACTAATTAACAGATTGATTTTTCTACAGATACATTTTTTATTTCATTTTTTTTTATATAAAATTCAAACCAGCTATCTACTTTTGTTAATATACATTACACTTCCGTTTAACAAATTTCTTCTTTAGATGACCTACTTTGAAATCCAACAGCGGGTCAACAGTAATAAATATTATTTTATTAATGTATATTATCATTGTTACTTTACCAACGATCCGAAACCCCTAAAACAATTGCTATAAAATATATAATTCACTATTTTGTTAGCATTTTACCGCCAGAATGATTTTCATCGCGATCTCTACAAAGTACTTGGGATTCATGTTCATACATAATTTATACGATATTACGCTTGTATTATTTCAGTATTGGAAGGAGTAAATTTCAATGTATGTATGTATTGATGTACGTTTAATTGAATATTTTCTTTCATTTGGCATTTTTGGATGGCAACTGTATTGAGTAATGAACGAATACGATAGAGTGGATCTTGTATCCAGTATGTTTTTTTTTCTTTGTCAGATCATATTGAGTATTTTTTTCATATTGAGTATTTAAATAAAGGTTAAAAATTGTAGGCAGAGGAAACTTGGGAAACTAGTGGTAATACATTTCTGTTCCTCACCTTCTCCCGAATTCGAGACATTACCTGCTGCTTGAGTGACGGAACTCAACGCCACTCTTTGCCTTGGTACCAGAGCGAAGAAATGAAAACATTTAATATTTTACTCCTTGAAGTCGTAATAGATGTAGGGTCGTAGACCTGTAGTTTACAGTCACGTGCTGACGCCACAAAAAGCATTTTTGTTTTCAAAATGTCAAAAATAATGTATGGATATGTAAATACATATACGTATATAATCATTATAGTATAGGCCTGTCGTCGCGCGCAGCATTGAGTTCCGCTACTCAACACGCAATGCCTCAAATTCAGCGGAAAGTGGGAAACGAAAGTGAAACGGAGTGTCTGAACACTAGGTTCCCGGGTTCCTTCTGCCTACCCTGCCTCGTGCGGGATACAGCGTGAAGCTAAAAAAAACATTATAATAATGAATTCTACTTAAAACAACCATTCAATAATTTTGATTACATCGCCAATAAGTAACATTTTCAAATAATATCTAACAAAAAAAAATCGACTTGAAACAGTAAGCCGCAAAGTAAAAAATAAATTTACTTAGCACAAAGTAATATGTGCTTTGATTTAGTTGAACAGAAATGATTAAATATAAGTCAGACTCGCCCACCGGGGGTTTTGAAACAATATCAAGAGTATAGGTCAAAGGCAAGTACAACTTTATAAAGTTGATAAACTTATGTTTGCACAGATTTTTCATGAAATAAGTTGTAATTATACTTTGAAATAAAATAAATTTGAATCTATTATAAGTTCATATTAATTAAGGTTTTTTTTTTCAGCTTCACGCTGGCAGAGGGAACTTGGATAGTGTTAAGACCCTCCGTTCCGTTCTCCACTTACATTTTCTTTTTTACACAATTTAAATTATATGAAAAATTTGAGTTGATGTTATACAATTTAAAAGAATAGTTTCTTTTTAAGTAATACTTTTCTTTTGGGCTCTATTTTATTTATATGATAAGCTTTGACTTCATGCAAAATTTCATAATTGTTGGTTCATTGAAAGTATACAAAATATTCAGAAAACATATTTATTTTGTTTTGAACGTTGCGGGAAATCAACTCGCGCCTCTTGGAATCTACTAGTCAGAGCGCTTGGACGGATTCCAAGAGGTGCTGGCTCAAATCCCCAATCAAAAACTGAAAAGTTACAAAAATATCACAGCAAGTATCCCTTTTACATTTAACTATACAGCCAACTTCATGAAAAGTGCAGAAAAAATGATACACGATAAATACAATGTTCGATATAATGTTCGTATCTTTTGATTGTACGACTTAAAAGCTTTATTTTGCAGTTGTCCTCAGAAACCGAGTATTTGTCATTAATTTTAGTTGCATCTCCGCGTTACCTAGAGATAAATAGCCTTGACAAACGTACAGACAGACAAAAAATAAGAACAATGACCTTATAAGAATTCCTTTTGAAATATAAAAGTCTAGAAATATATGACTTGTTATAGAATATTTTTATATGGATGCTAAGATAAAAAGATCTCATACCAAAAACCGAACGGTACCGTTACTTAAAATTGGTATGTAATCATCCCAGTATAGATATTTCCAATATTTCGAACAAATAACTAGTGTTAAGACACTCCATTCTATTCTCCACTTTTCGCCGAATTTGAGTGATTGCGTGTTGAGTGGCGGAACTAAACTGCTTGCTTAGCTTTATTGCCAGAGCCAAGAACTGAAAACATTAAATATTTAATGTTGAATATTAATATTTAGATTTAAGTTTCCTTTGTTTATATAATCTGTGACATGCTTGCAACATTTTTTCTCACTCTGTACCACCATATTGCTATTACAATAAAAAGATTCTTCTTAAAATTAAATATTGTATATTTAATATATTTTTTAATAAGCGTTTATATTAATTATTTAAATAATAATTCCAACATTTAATTTGTAACTATGAAATATTTCATTTCCTCGTATGTATACCGAACCAGTAACCCGTCGTGATTACAATGACACGCTTGTGCCCCTGTACCACCATAGACCTTACTCCCTAAACCCATTAAAACTTCCAAAACTTCTATAAAAATCTTATGAAGCTGTATTTTATAGAAGATGTTTATCACTTGCACCAATTTACTGGCCCAGAGCAAGATAAATAGTGTAATCTTTTTGTCGCCTAAAAGTAACGATAACAAAAGGAAAAGAATTTAAAAGACAGTAATTCACTCCAGCAAAACCCCTTGGAAGGGTGAAAACATTCACTTATAAATCATGCTGTTTCAATTATCTTACCTAGCTCGTGTACTTGTGTATTTTTTATGTTTTTTTAATTCCGACGTAAAAGAAAGAGTGTTATGAGTTTGACTTGTTGTGTCTGAAGGCCTCGATTTAAATGCTGGTTTTATAGGCTTTTTTTGTAGCTCTCTCTCTCTCTTTCTCTCTTTTTCTTTTTAGCATTTTTGTGGTGAACTTAAAAATGCAATTTAAGAGTTACAAGTACTTTGCTGAAATGATGTAGTGATATTTTAGGTCAATTGTATTATATTTTTCATATTCCTTAACTTATGATGATATCATATTCCTTAACTTATTTGTTTATACAATATGATATCATCGATCTAGTGTGATGATGAAACTAGGCTCTATAGGATAGTAAAATTCGTTAGAAATTAAATAAGTTATATGAGCACTATGTATTCGAAAAATACATTCTATCTAAAGTATTTCATATAGACAAGTGCTATTTTTTTATTTATTTTGTAATCAAACGTGAAATTTTATATAGTTCTTACAAAATCTAACCACTGCGCCACCAAAGTTTTCAGCATCAAGATTACGAACAATTTCGATACTTTGATGTTTGAAGTTTTCATGTAAATCATTGTTAATGACATCATTATGTTTATTAAACGGCGCGGCGTTTCAAGGATTTTGCTTTAAATATGATTTTGAAATGATTTTTTTTTATGGAATTGTATATATAAAATTAAAATATATATAAAATTAAAAAGGGAACTTCGCCGTCGTTCATCGTTCTTGGTGCACATAGAACGGAGTGTCTTATCACTTTAAGACATTTCATGCACCAAGTAAACAACACTGATTGGGAATCAAACCTACAATAGGGTAAAATTTATAATCATATAACTGCAGCGCCATGATGCCTTTAATAATATATTTTTTTTTAATTTCAGCGTCACGCTGTATCCTGCACGTGATAGACTAAACAGGAAAAAGAGGAACATGGGATTCTACTGATAAGACACTCCGTTATGTTCCCCAACTTGTTTAGTGGCGGAACTCAACGCTGCTCATACAATTGTCTTATTACAATATTGTAGAAATGAAAATATAAAATATTTAGTACAGTGAATTATTTTTTTCTCTAAAGCCAAATTGATATTTAAAAGAACAAAGAACGTACGATGAATGCTTACCGTCTGTAATATACTCATACAGACGAGTACATATTTCAATTTGTGAATGAATAGAGCATACAAATGGTGCTGTGGTGCTTCAAAACTAAAAAAAAAAAGTATATCGTGAATTTTGGCAATTATGTTTCAAAGTGCTAACCGAAAAATATTTTTTATTTGACACGTTGTATACGCTGGCACATGAAAAGAACGGCTTTTATACGTAGTTATAACATGTTCTAAAAACGTATTTCATTGATCGATTAAGCGTTGTGAATGTACCCTTTTAAGGGTCCGTACTTCAAGAGATACTAGCATTTATGCATAATGTTTAGTGTAATTTGTATGAAATTCGCTGCGGAAATCAAGGTTGGAAAACATATTCTAAAATAATTCAGTTAAATAAAGTAACAACGTTTTTTTTTCATATTTTCTTTTTTTCATTATTTCAAATCAAGTAGTACATTACTTGATTTCCGATATTTATTTAGGAAACTAAAAAAAATACTTTTACTTACCCTGTTCTTGTTGATAAGATCAAATGAACTAGAAGTATACAAATTTAAAAAAAAAAGGCTGAAAGACTATGTATTATTTAGCACTATAAGTATGTTCCAATTATTTTCTTCTTTTTATTTCATATGATTAGTTTATTATATATATATATATATATATATATATATATATATATATATATATATATATATATATATATATATATATATATATATATATATATATATATATATATATATATATATATATATATATATATATATATATATATATATATATATATATATATATATATATATATATATATATATATATATATATATATATATATATATATATATATATATATATATATATATATATATATTTATATATATTTATAAGTAAATATAAACTTTGGAAGGGAGAGATTGCTCTCTTATCGATTATGCCGCCGCCTATTGTACTGTACCAAATTTAATGACATATAATTAAGTTTTATCATTCTGGTCTATAATAAGCAGTTTTTTGTTTGTTTGTTTGTTCAGTTATATATATAAATAAGCACTATTTGCAAATCAAAAAATTGTACCAAATCTAATATCTTTATAAAATAAACAACAGACTTTATTTTTGTATTTAGAAATATTTGAATGAGAATAACATTTCTAAAAACCTTTCCCTGACATTTCTTTGCACCTAATGCAATTGTATAATATACGTTACACACAAAGAACGTTCTGGCGTTCTGCCAATGAGGCTTCCGAACTCCATTCGCTACCAACAACCTCTTATATCCCCATTTAGATTTAAATTTCCCATTTTAATTTGAAACTACATACAAATTATACCTTGTTACCAAAACGGGTAAAATAAAATAATTAATTCAACACGGTGGTAAAAAGAGAATGTGCGGCGTTGTATATCTCTCAACGCATATTGTCTTAATTTTTGAGATGGAAAATAGGATAGGATGGAAAATTTTAAGACAAGAATTTTCTGTCTTTCCTTCGATATGGGGATACAGTGTGAAGCTTAGAGACTGTGAGAGAGTGAAATTATATTTTAATTATAATAATTTATTCGCAGTATATTAAAATTTTAATTTTAAAATTTAATATGAAGGAAAAGTGAGTGATAAGAGAGGAAAGGAAAGACCTTGGTTGACCTTCGAAAACACAGTATCGACGATACTGGAGGAAGGTCACGTAAAAAGCATGAGGACCCCCCGGAGGGCATGTATGAAGAGGGTGTTGACAGTGGACGAGGCGAAAGAGGTATGCCGAGACTGTAGTGTTTGGCTCTCCGTTCTCTCTGCCTACCCTGCTAAAGATATTGCGTGAAGCTAAGTTAAATTAAGTTAAGTTAATGAATGTAATTAAAATTAAAAAATATACTTTGCTCTTTTGTAGCATTTCCTAGCGGGGTAGCCAAATAGAAAAAAATTATATAACAAATAATCGCCAATCGCTCCAGTTACCAACTTCTTTCGCCTCGTCCATTGCCATCAACTTCTCCATATTTGCCCTACGGGGGATAGTGCTCTTCGTGCTTTTTATGTGGCCTGCCAATATTTTGATATATTTTTTTATGGACTACTTTGATCTCCTTCTCTTACATCTAATACTACTTGGAACGTACTTTTCTCTACAAGAAATCCTCGAGTTCGTCTAATAAAATTAAGCATACTGGCCCATACGCTGGTGACAAGAATATGCATGATATCCTCAGCCTCAAGTCTATTACACTGCTCGCGGAAGTTGATATTAATACGTAAAATTTATTAAAAATGTACGTAATACAATAAAATACAATTTGAAATGTAAATTGTACCTAAGTTACGTCTCAAATTTTCTTAAGATATTATTTTAAAGAATAAAATAACAAATTATCTCTGGGCTTATATTTTTTTTAATTGCATCCTGTCAAGTACATGAGGTGCAAAGTTTAAATTCTGCTAGGTTCAAAATATTCAAAAAATATCTCTTTAAGAAATCTGAAAACTGCAATGCTTTTCTACACCAAGCGTTATAGAAGGTGTTTGAACCTATAAATTATATGATAGTTTACTAGTGGCTTTTGAAGATTTCCTCTATTCAGGTCTTGGTTCCATTATCAAACCAGCTGGTTGATATCTTATCACTGCCAAGTTTCATGATGATAGAATAACAAACGAGTCAAATTCAGTATCTGAAATTTTATTACGTATCTATAAAGTTAAATTAAAATTAGCTAATATCAACAACAAACAAGCTAATATAAACAACAATAAGAAATATTCAACGTATTTTTACATTTTTTTAAAATGCTATTCCACAATTAGTAAAGAAAACAACAAAATTTAAATTTAAAAGCGTGTAAAAATAAGTTGTAAATTTGAGGAGAACGTATGGCTTAGTTGGTCAGAGCGCTTGGACGGGTTCCAAGAGGCGCAGGTTCAAAACCAGCTATGTTCAGATTTTTATACGCTTTTAAATTTAAATTTGGTATCCAACGTATTATTTTTAATCACTTCCTGCAGCCTATAAGGGTAGAAAAAGGAAACTTAGGAACCTAGTGCTAAGACATTTCACTAGATAGAAGTTCCCTTTAAGATACTTTCGTTCTTCACTTTCCGTTAAAATCTAAGGAATTAATAGAGAGGCAGAACTCAACGCCACAGTTTTTACTTTTATTAACGAAATGAAAATATAAAATTTTCCATTTTCTTAACCCATATAAGCCTACCGTACCATATACGGTACAGTAACTTTGCAAAAATATTTTGACCTAACCTCTAACTATTAAATGTTTATTTGCAGTTTTAAAAATTAGTTCAGAGTGTTAGTTTTACGTTAAAAATATAAAAAATTACTTTTGTGCTAGTGGATTTGATAATTTAAGTGCAGCTACCCAGCAGAGATAGTAGAAAACGATTACAATGACTTCAAAAAGGTAAGTTTTATATTATTTATCATTAATTTCATTATTGATCGGTGTTGTTCTGAAGTGTAGATATAATATGAATATTATGTATGCAAAAATGTATCAGTTAGGCTAGTTTAATGTGATATATTCATTTGCAAAGTAGGTGTACCGCATATGGTACAGTAGGTCTTTGTAACATCAAAATAGTAATGTACTACATAAAACTCATTTTACTCTTTTTATTTTTCAGGCCATTGACACTACACGATATTGCAATAATACTTGAAGAAGATGATGAAACGAGCAACCAGGGACAAAATTTAGATATTTTTTTACTGCCCCCTGATACTGCCAATGAGGATCAAACTGATGAAGACTCTGGTGGAGAAGATGCCGTCAATATAAATAATTTGCCTGCAAGCTTGCTTCGAGCACCAGCAGAACTTGTTGAACCTACGGAGGAGTCAGAATCTGAAGAACAAGATCCTCATGGATCTGAAGAACCCTTGCAAAAACATCTCATGAATTATAGCTGGAAGAAACGAGACTTGCAACCAAAACCTACGTCTTGGCAACCAGTTTTTCATGTTCCTGTTGAACGGACGCCAGTGGAGTGGTTTTTTTTACTCTTTTCTGAGGAGCTGTTTGAGTTGCTAACTACTGAAACAAATAGATATTTGGCACGAAAACTTCTTCCCGCTGATGTAAAGATAGAAGAAATGAAATGTTTAGTAGGAATTTTGCTTGTTAGTGGGTATTCACAAGTGAACAAAAGAAGAATGTATTGGGAAAATGCATTGATTGATGATTCCAGAAACAACTTGATTGCTACTGCCTTGTCCAGAGACAGATTCACACTGATTTTCTCCAACCTCCATGTCGCTGATAACATGAATTTAGACGAATCTGATAAATTTGCGAAAGTTCGTCCTCTACTGAAGCTCCTAGCTGCGAAGTTCCTTGAACACTGCCCGCATAAGGAGAATCACAGCATCGATGAAGCAAGGGTTCCTTATTTTGGTCATCACTCACATCTTATTTGATCAAAATATATCTTCTCTACGCACAGGCATTCGATGAAAAAAATGGTATATGCCTTTAATTCTCCATTGTATTGCTATATCTGTACAAAATGCTTGGTTGCTCTATAGACATAATGGTGGGAATATGGATATGCTCAATTTTAGACGTCGTATTGCCAATTCAATTAATGAAGGTAACAAGAAACGCGAGAAACTTGGCCCCAGTCGTCCATCATCCATAACTTGCGATTCTCGGTATGATGGCAAAGAGCACTACGTCACGAAACAGGAGAAGAGAACTAGATGTGGACAATGCCACAAACAATGTCCAACAAGGTGTGTCAAGTGCAATATTGGTCTCCATGTGGAATGTTTCATTATGTATCACACAAAAAACTAAATAAATAAACATATTCAAAAAATCTTGTAATTTTGTATGCATGTAGTCCTACTGTACCCTATATGGTACACCCCCCCTACGGCCCCCTATTAGTTGCAATTTTTTTTAAATATTTTTTTCTTGATGTTTAAGCTCTTTTAGATATATTTTAAATAAAAAAACAACAATTTTTCACAAAAATAATTATAGGTCTAAATGGGTTAAATGGGTATTAAATCCACAATCCAGGCGGAAAGTGGGGAAAAGAAGTGGAACAGAGTGTCTCAACTATAGGTTCCCAAGTTCCCTCTGCCTACCCTGCCATGTGCGAGATACACCGTGAAGCTGAGTAGAGTAAGAGTAATAGTTATAATAATAGAAATGATAATAAAAATAAATAATATTATAGAAGACGAAAAATATTTAAAACATTAAATATAATTTTTCATTTCGCCTCCACGATTCCTATTTCTCTGGAACTGTTCCCGTGATTTATAAATATAAAATTTGTGTTTTATAAAAGCTCCTCTGTCGGAATCCTTTTATATGTAAAATCTTCTTATTTAGTAGAACATACGGAGTAAGATACCCGAGGAAAATGAGAATATTCAAACTTCTGAATATTATTATTATTTCATATTAAACCTGTGGAAAAGACGGTTTTGCGTTACTTTGTTTAGTACAGCAAGAGGTCTTTAGTACTTTCTTTTCTAACGCCAGAGTGCTTATTAGTCTACGATGCTATATATGAAACGATAATTAGTGAAGTCTGAAGTGGAGCAGAGGCACTAGCGTGTGACTGTAAACATGACAAGTTTTGGGTTTGGTCCCCACTCGGGGAAAAAAAATATTTAATATATTCAAATAAATTTAGATTCAATTCTTTGCTGTCTGGTAACAAGTCAAAGGGCGGCGTTTACTTACGCCATCCAATACGCAATGCCCCAATTTCGACAGAAGGTGGGGAACGGAACGGAGTGTCTTAACACTAGGTTCCTAAGTCACCTCTGTCTTGCTTAATATGTGCGGGATACAGCGTGAAGCTGATAATTAGTGATACTTGTGCCTAAATGTCTAGCATCGTTGGAAAGATTTTAAAGTTTTCAGAGATTTTAAAGCAATTTCGACAAAATACTCCGCACCATACATACATGATGGTGACGATGTACCGCATTATAATAAATATTTTTATTAACATTGACATAAATTTTATATTTTTAAACGTAAATTAATATTTTAAAAATATGAAAATAATAATCTACCAATAGCGAGACAGGCCAGGGTCCAAAGCCATCGTTGGTTTTGCAGCTCGAGGAACCTCCTTACAATATATGGCGTCTCTCGTAATATATGCCTTCTATATCTAGTTTTTGTTTTTATTATTAAATATAGTAAATTTTATTCAGTTTCGAAATACCCAGATAAAACATCTGTATGTATAAAATAATACATAAATTTTCACCAATATGGAAATTCATAGGCAGTAAGTAAGTCTAAGTCTAAGTCTTTTTTTTTGTTACATTCTATCTAACATAGTACAGTTCGCCAGAAGGAATTAAGTGTTAAGGTACTCCGTTCTCCACATATCTACCAATTTATTGGACATGAAAGAGAGATAATGAAATACAGAAAAAATGTGTCTCATGATTCATTATTAGTGTTTAAGATCGGATCACTATTTAAAGATGAATATTAGCTCAAACGTAGCAGTGTCATGGTTATGGGTTCGATTTCCACTTGAAGATATAATTAAATATTTTGCATTTCCTTTGCCTTGCAATGGTAACAAGTGTGAGGGCGCCGTTGATTCCACCGCTCAATACACAATGCCTCGACGATTTCATAGAAATTTGAAAACGGAAATTTCTTAAAAAACGGAAAACGGAATATCTTGTCAGAAGGTTCCCAAGTTCCCTCTCACCTACCAAAATATCAGTGTATATAAAAAATAAATACATAAGTTTTTTTTTTTTTTTTTCTTTTTTTAGCTTCACGCTGTATCCCGCACAAGGCAGGCAGAGGGAACCCGGGAACCTAGTGTAAAGACACTCCGTTCCACTTCCGTTCCCCACTTTCCGCCGAATTTGAGGCATTGCGTGTTGAGTGGCGGAACTCAACGCCGCGCTTTTGCCTTATTTCCAGAGCGAAGAAATGAAACTTTAAATATTTAAATTGAAAATATTAAATATTTAAATATTTCATTTCCTCGACTGGGGATCGAACCCAGAACCTATCGGTTACAGTCGCACTCTTGTGCCGCTGCGCCACGACAGGCCTCAAATACATAAATACATAAGTAATTACATAATTAAATCAACCATTACATTCTAAAGTAAGATATTATATTTACGCTACAAAAAACCTCGTTAACAAGTTAATGTGTACTATTCGAGACACAAAATTGAATCTCTTAATTGCCTATTCGCCACTAAGGTTACTTAGATGAACTTTTTGACTTCCGGCCATCGGATGGTGGTACTAACGAAATTTCATTAATATTTTTTTCCTTTTGCTTCTCTCGCCACAAGACCCTGGGGAAAGTTTTTTAATCTCAATACTGAGTTGGTTGTATTAAATTATATTGTATCACTATTTTTAATATTTTAATATTATTTTATTGAACAGGAAATGGTTCTATGTACGATTTTGACTCAGGATTCTCATACTTGCTATATATTGGATATGCTTGGCCAATCTTGTATATGAAGAAACTGGCCGGCTATTTTATATGTAGATGGTTTAAGTATGAAACTTATTACTTTAATTTATTTAACAATCAAGTGGTTATGAAGCATAGAAATGACTAGGGCATATTTATATTCGATGTTAATTCTATAAATGTTATCTAGTTTTTTCCAGTTTTATTAGGGTAGCATTTTTAGTACGTAAAGTAGTTTTATTATTATAACGGCGTAGGGTATATAGGGAAGTTAGAATTAAGTCACTTTCACACTTTCCGCCGAATTCATCAGGCATTGTGGCGAAGCCAGTGAGGAATTGAAAATCTATTTCAAAATCAAACGAACAAATTTTAAACAAAGCGTTCGTACACAAATTACGATATTCCCTAAAATAAGGTAAATGTTAGCACAGATAAAAATATAAATAAATAAATAAATAAATATTTTATCGGTCCTCGAATAAATCAGACATCGGCATGTCAGCGTATTACAGTATTATGTAACGAGATAGAACAATTTTATTGGCAAATATAACATGTAACAAAGTTTTCTGTCTACCTCATGTTTATTACAATCGAGGATCCATAAGCCCCAATTCCAGCTTTATAACATATTGATATATTTCTGTATATTTTTTTTTGTTTTATTACAATTTCGAGTCATCGTCTGCAACTTTGCGTATGTGGAGTTTAATGCGTAGTGAAAGTTACATCTAATTTAAAGATTCACGCTGTATGCCCTACATAGCAGGGTAACCAGAGGGGACCTGGGAACCTAATTTTAGGACAATGTTCCCATTTAACAATTGAAGTATTATTTGTTGAGTGAACACAACACCGCATTTTACCTAAATTTTTTTTGATCGAGTGAAGATCGAGCCCACAACTCGATACGTTTACATACGTATACTTGTGTCTTTGCGTCATAATAGGCCTCAGTATGTAAAACTTGTTTCTTTTTTTATAGTGACTCGACTGCATAAATTTTTCTACGTTTAACTGTTTTGTACAATAATAATGCTTAACGAAAAATAACTAAAGCAACTAACAAATAACATTAAAAAAGGCAAAAAAATCCATACAAAAACAAACTATTAACTTAAATTACATTAAAAAAGGGAAAAAAAACCATACAAAAACAACTATTAACTTTGATCTTTTATTTCCCAAATTAACGTTCCCTCGAAATATAACTCAATATCATCGACTTCAAAAAGGCCAGCATCCGACCGTGTAGTCACAGTGAAAGGATTTTCGCAAATCCGTTTATTACCACGGATACTTGGTCGAAACGCTTCACCCATTTCATTGAAATTCGAGTGGCATATAAAATAGCGGTAAATTTCTGATACTAATGTTAGGGCTACGGACGAACTTGACGGGCTTAGTTTGCTTTTATGAGGTCATTCCGCGTTTTGGTCCGAGAATCTGTTGCAAAGTTCATGAAATTTTATAGCGTACGTTGATATAGTAGACTATTTTTTTTTTTGTTTCACGCATTTTCCCGTAAAGCACGACTGATATAAGCTACCTTCCTACTTATTATTTAAGTGTTGCGTAATGAGTAACGGAACACAACGCCGCGTTTTATCTACTTGTATGGAAAAATATTTTTAAAAACGGTTTTCAAAGACATGTTTGTAAATATTTAAACACAAAAATACAAGATGTCTTCACTATCGAATACACATTCAATGATGCAGATAATACATAATACTGTGTTTGCATTTTCGGTCCATTGATTTCGTGAACTATTTGAGTCCTTATATATATATATATATCTCGAACTTTACATTATTAAATTTAAGTACTAAAATATCTAAGAAGTAGTATTATTTAAAACGGGGCTTCCCCCGTTTCTTTTTTTTTTACTTTACGCTGTATCACTTACACGACAGCGAGGAAAAGGAAATGGGAACGTAAAGTTAAGTCAGTCCGTTCCGTTCTTTTTTATGTTCCTTTATTTAAGTGTATTTAGGAAACGTTGGTTGGTTGTTTTAATGGTCATTTACTTAAACTGTCATTACACTTCATAAATATTAAATTTAATGTTTTTGGTTTTTATTTCATCATTTGAGCATGGCACTGATTTCTATAACATGTGAATTTTGCTATTATTATTTAAATATTAATCGCGCGAATCCCACAAAACGTAGTTCAACTGTTCCAGGGACAGCCTGTATAAGCAAAAACACATCCAAGCAACAATTCTAAAATTGTTTCTTTATTTAAAAAAACAAAAAGAATGTACTTCTCTTTACTTCTGACTTCTTCTATACTTTCGATTTCTCCGCTTTCGCTATGTCTCGTTTCCTGCTGAACAAATGGAGAACAGAGTGTCGCAATACTAGAATCTCTGCTTATTCTTCTATATGCGACAAAACGTGAAGCCAAAAAAATATATATTATATTTGTGGGATTCTTGTATACGCAATAAACTAATTTCCTATGATACAAGTTACGTTTTATGATATTATTTGGTACGTGGGCTTACTTTATGTATGTTATTATCCCTTCAACCCTATGTCATTGACCCAATTCTTTATCTCTCATTCCAAAATCAACAACCCTTGTATATTAGAAACGTAAAGGTTAGTTTGTACTGTCAAATATGTTTTTAGTGTGGGAACATTATTTTTCAACCTTGACGCGAAATAAACTGTAGCTTTCGAATAAATGAATCGATATGATTATGATTTTATATTCATTGCAGTAGTTTTTAGAAAAAAAAAACACGATATAATTAATAAATATTTTTTTTTTGTTTTAAATCCCAGATACCAAGGTAAGATAGTGATTTACTATATAAGGCATACATATTCCATTTGTAATTTCTGATGAATACAGAATAAGCTATGTAAAATAACATGCAGTTGTGTTTATTCTTGATATGATATGATCAATATGCTTTATTATTAGGAAAACAAAAGCCAAAATACAAAACTTTTAGTAAAACTAGGATTGACCTAAAAACAACATCTCTTGGATAACATCCAATTCATTCATCTTGGAAAATATCTAAGAGGTGCGGGTTCAAGTCTTTCTAAAACCGTTAGAAGAATTTCAATATGTCGATTGTCCGTGGTCAACCTAAAAACGTGAAAGCATAGAACCTTATGACTAAGAACATACTCATAAATAAGTTAAGGTCCTACCGTATCTTATAGATTCTAGACGTGAATATTCAGATGATCTAATGAATTAAGCTTTTTAGAGTAAGAATTTTAGAGAAAAATACGGCCTGTAAGTCTCAAGTCGCAGTAAAATCCAGAAAAACAGATGAACGTAGATATCGTAAGTATAAAATTTGAGGTAAACGAATCCCTTATAGACAAAACCATGATGAAAAATCGGCAATACGTTTTGCGGAAAGGTATTGCCGATTGCCGGTGTCTTAGGCAGCGCAAGCGATTTCTGGCTCATATCGTTCAGGGCTCATTTTATCAGATCTGCTCCCTCTAGACATCAACATTTAAGAAAAAAGGTTCTACGCTAACATGGTTGGAACAACAAACAAATTAAAAGCCACATTTTCATATTATACCTTCCTTTTACAATGTTCCAAGCCAAGCAGTATACTATGTACATAGTAACTCAGTAGATTATTTACAATAATAATCCAAACACATATATCTTACAAGTTTATCTTGTACAATAAAACTGAACTCTTACAAGGAAAATGCATATAATTAAAAATATATATTTTATTTAAACGAGACTTGAACCAACGACAACAATTGCCTCATTGGTCATCAAAGCCTGGACTGAAAATAATGTACATATTGAATACCTAAATCAGATACACTAACTAGGTCTATTAGTGCTTCTAACTAAACAAAGGGCTAGTCAATAAAGTCAAAGTGTAGTCATCCAGTGCGGTAAAGCCAAACCTGATTAACGATCGATTCATCAGTTGATTGCGTTAAGCCGTCACGTTGTCCGATTATGGTAATACAATATAACCATATAATAATATTGTAGATTAATTTAAAATGATATGACTTATTAACATATGGATGGACATATGTATTTGTATATCATAAAGCAATTTTAGCTCTTTCATGTAGATTCGATATTTTGAACGGAGCTTAACGCATTTTCTCTTACCAGAGGGGAAAAATGAAAGTATAACTAATGGGCATAAATTAGGCAAAATCAACTATCACGCGTACAGACAGCTGTAACATTATATTACGTTTTCTTTAATATTAATTTAATATTTTTTTGTTAGTATTATTTACAAGGGCTGTATCTCAAAATAATTACGAAATCTGATACTCGATTGTCTATCACGTTAACTTTGCAACTCGATATTTAATTCTTATCAAGCCTCTAATGTTTAAGAACTTTCTTTGGTGTTTTAAACAAAGGAATGATTAATTGGTTGGTGAGGTGCAGTGTTAACGATATTGATCAGATGTCTCTAAATAGATGCTATCTAACGATATCATACTAAAATTTTCTCGTTATTTATTGAAATTGGAGTCCCATTCCGGGTTCTAGGTTCGATGCTCGCTCAAGGAAAAGAAGTATTTAATATTTCCATTTCTTTTTTGGTAACAAGGTAAAGCGCGGCGTTAAGTTCCGCCACTATATACATAATGCGTCATATTCGACAGAAAATGAGATACACAATGGAATGTCTTAACATTAGGGTCCAAATTTCTCTTCACCTCACAGCCACGTGCGGGATACAAGATTTTTAATGACAGGCAAATCCAGAACTACATAGGAAAGAACTCTGTAAGTAGGCAGGACAGTAGGTTACATTAAAATAGAATGAAGAGGGAATAAAAAAAGAAAAAGAACAGGAAAATCAGCATTCAACATTTTATAATTCAGCAAAAAAATCTAATTCATGCAAAAATAAACTTTAAAATGTTTGTTTGTAGACAGATAAAGAAAAAAACTGTACATATAAATATAATTTTGGAGAAAGATATTCCTTTCAGTTTCTCTAGGGTAATCTCCGCAAAAGCTAAACCGATTTTAATGGCACATTCACTAAAAATAGAGCAGTGTGAAGCAATATATGTAAAGGCTACTGCTTATTCTAGGATACAAATTTCATATCAACATTTTGCGAGCATGAACAAATGTAAGTCCAAAGTAAAAATCGACTCCATTGCGTTTACAGTCGGGCGCTTAGTGCCCCTCTGTGCACTATAACGACCTCAATATATAAAATAATTTAAAGAAATTACAACAGTTATATTTTTAACTTAAAATCATGTTTGCCTTTGAATATTGCTTTTTTCGGTCACAATTGGAGAACTACGTGTATTGACGTTAGGTTTTTTTTAACAGCTACACGTTTTTGAGCCCATTATATAAAAAGACGAGTATTACTGGATCATCTGTCTGTGTGTCTATTTATAGCACCACAGCTCCTGAATAAATATATTTATTATCACAGTGGTATTAAGATATGTTGTATGGAATTGGAATGGAATTGGTACTATAAGAGTTGCTAGTATTTTGCCAAGATGAGGTAGATTATTGAGGTAGAAAGCTTTATATTTCTATTACTACATAACAAAATGGAGACTGGGAACCAAAAGTTAAGACATCGTTTTCCCCGTACTCAAACAAACTTTTAAGACATTGCGTGCTAAGTGGCGGGGAACTGAACATCGTCTTGCCAAGTTACTAAAATCAAGAAATGAAAATAAAACATATTTAATTTCATACAGTGGAAATCGAACTTATATCCTGTAGCCTTTACAGTTGCATGCATGTCCCACTTTACCACGACCGATCTTAGCTATTATTTAATTCGTCTAACCTAAGCCATTGTTCATTTGTTGTACAAGCAAAGTTATACAGTAAAAGGTTAGGCAACAATAAAAAGTAACGTAAAGAGCCTCCCTTTATAACAGTGGCCGGCTTTTGTCTCTAACTCTTTTGTTCGAGAGTCTCGGTTCGAATACTTTCAATGGGATTGATTTTTGTATTGCATTTGGCTTTGAAATTTTGTTTAAGATAAATATAAATATATTTGTAGTTATATGGGATTATTTTCTATTGAAATAGAGAGATGTTATGTTTTCTTCATTGAATCCAAATATTTTAAGGATTGTGTGATGTTTTTGTGCAGCGTTAGGGTCCGCCGATTTGCAGAGTTAAATTACGGAAATTTTAAAAGGGAGCCTTATAACACTAAGTTCCCTTCAGGATAATCCCATGTCGCATGCGGGATAAAGCGTGAAACTATAAAAAGGCTAAATAAACAAGAAATAGCTCTGGCAGAAATGAGAAAGAAATAAAAATATAATGAACAATCTTTCAAATCAGTAAAAAATAACATAAAAGAAAAAAAAAGCTCTCACGGTCCCTTTGATTGAATTGATACAATTTAAGTTTAAATTGGTAAACTTCTTCACTTTTTATTTCGTCTCCAATGGACATTTACAAGTAATACTTTTAATGAGTAATATTCAATTAGCGTAATGGTATTAGTTTAACAAGCTTTTTGTTAACTTGCCTTGTAATATTTTTGTATGAAAAAAATTGTGGCAACGTGACTGTTTATGAGTTTGATCCCCATTCGAAGGTATTAAATAATGAATACTTATTCAAATCCTCGTTTTGGAAAGAAAGAAAAGCGCGGCGTTGAGTTCCACCATTTATGACGCAATGCCTTCAGAACTTGGCAATGGGAAAGCTAGATGTATCAATGGAACCAGATTGTTTAACCACTTGGTTTTCAAGTTCACCCAGCCTACCTTGAAAGATATAGGAAAAATTAGGAAGATATCTAATAACATAGCCGTAATGACTTTCCTTACGTAACATGGAATATTTCATTTCAGCTTCAAGCTACATGAATCTAAGTAAGTAAGTAAATAAGTAAAAAGCAATAAAATTTCTAGTTTTTTTTAAATAGAGACAGTTAACAAACTAATGATTTCTTTACAAAAAAAATGATAAATATCAACATGACATGCAAAAGGCAACTTCACCTAATTTGATCTTGCTGCTCTTCTAATTGTCGATATCTTCAATCAGTGCGCTATACTGAAACCGACACTCAATCAATCGTTCAATGTAATAGACTATTGTGGCATATTTAGTACGTACCTACATATCTCATTAATAAAGTTTGTTACAGTTCACTGAAATAGCTGTCTTTGAAGATGGTGGTTGTGCGGTTCATATTCGAAGGAGTAATATAATATCTACTTTCACGCTGTATCACTTCGACGAAGACTACTTTCTAATAAAGACACATCTACATATAAGTATTTCTTAATATTGATAGAGACGCCTTTTTTTTAAAAAATAGCGGTATATGGGGAATAGAAATGTTTTAATGAAGCCCGACGACCATGGCAGATTATTTTAATACTTGGTTTCCATGTTCACTCTGTCATCTCTGCTATGTACAGGAAACAGCGTGAAAACAATGGTTACCGACCGGGACATAGCACTGTGACAGTACTTAATAAAGTATGTGATGATGACAAAAGTGGAATAGATAACCAAAATATTACTATACTAACCTTATTCGATTTCTCGAACGCTTTTAACACTATTGATGTTGACTTTTTTTAGCTTTATTTAAATCTATTAATATATCACCAAACGCTATTGAATGGTTTTACTCTTACCTAACCGACCGTAAACAATGTATACGAACTCACACAGTCCTCATACTATCGACTCAGTGCTGGAGTACCTCAGGATGGTGTACTTTCTCCGTTACTTTTCTCCACCTTTATAAACTCCTTAACTCTTTTGCTAACATTTATGTGACTACAGCGGTGGATGATATTGCTTATGCTATACAGCAAAATAATCTAAAAGCACTATTAGTATCTGGAGCAAATTGTATGGCCTATCGATAAATCCTAGCAAATCCCAGTTATACATCCTTGGTTATGAGAAAAAACTCTCCAAAGTTGACTGCTCCCTGCTTCCTCCTATAGTGCTTGATAAATGCAAGATGAAGTTTAGTACTTGTGTGAGGAATCTGGATATCAAGATCGACAGTTCAATGACATGGGGTCCTCAGATAGCAGAGTTAAGCCGTAAGGTATTTGCTGCTATTGAGAGGCCAAAGAGGTGGGAACATTTATTGCCAGTCAAAACTAAAATAACATAACATTAGTATAAATTCTCCTCTTTCCCATACTTGACTTTGAAGACCCCTGTTACTTGTCTCAATAATTGCTAAATAAGCTCAAACGTCTTCAAAACTTGGTAATAAGATTCATCTTTAGATTAAGGAAATATGAACATATTTCGCAATATCGAGTTCGGCTTAAATGGTTGAATATAAAACATTTACGCAATTATCATGCACTAATCCTTCTGTACTCTGTCCTCTATTTGCCTTTAACTCCTTTATACCTCAAACAAAGATTTACCTTCTTGGGTTCCCATTCTCAGTCATTCAATCTCCGTCCAAGATATGACAATGTATTGGAAGTTCGTCTTTTGTCGGGACCAAGTGCTATAGTGAATCATTCACCGTAAAAACGGTGAAATTATGGAACGAGATGCCGTGTTTTATTAGACAATCGCGACTTAATACATTAGCATTCTTTAAGCGACGCCTTAAAGAATATTATATATATATATACATATACCTAGTGTTATGACACTCCGTTCCACTTCCGTTCCCCACTTTCCGCCGAATTTGAGGCATTGCGTGTGAGTGGCGGAAGTCAACGCCGCGCTTTGCCTTATTAGCAGAGCGAAGAAATGAAACATTAAATATTTAAATTGAAAATATTAAAATACTTTATTTTCTCGACTGGGGATCGAACCCAGAATCTGTCGGTTACAGTCACACTCTTGTGCCGCTGCGCCACGACAGGCCTACGGATATATATACATATATATATATATATATATATATATATATATATATATATATATATATATATATATATATATATATATATATATATATATATATATATATATATATATATATATATATATATATATGTAACAGATCACTAATAGTGATAAGGCCGCCTTTGCACTTTATGTTAAACTTGTACAATAAAGCATTTCTGAACTGAACTGAATTATTTGCTCTTAATAGCCTAAATATTTTACTGTACACGGTATTAGACGGGGCATGGATTAGAGTAATTGTAAATTTTGATATTGAAGGTAGATGGTAGTCTAGTATATCTGATAAGGAAAAGTATGTACAAAGTTTTCGACACTTATATAGTTAATCAATACAAGATGTTCTTTCAAGAACAGGCTCGAGCAAGAGTTAACTGTCGAGCCTCCGATCCGATATGCGATATATATTGGGTACTTCTAACTATTGGGCTTCACTGATATTATCATTAACCTTGACTTATTAAGTTCGTTTGGAGAAATTTCTTTGGAAAATTTTAACGGGCAAATCAAAATCCTAAACCATATATTCAGTAAAATGTGTAATTGCATCTTTTGTGCTGATACCGCTGTGGAATCCAAATTGGTTTTCGGCTTCGTCTATAATATTGTTAGAATTTAAGAAACGAATTAGTATAACGTTGAGAACTCTTTTGGAGAACTAAGATTATATAAGGTGAACACATATTAGTTAATAGTTATTGACGCGGCTCTTGTCACAAGATTTTGATATAAATAAAACTATATAATTATCATATCACCTAAGTAACGTATCACTGACAAGTATAACGATTATATACTTTAAAATGGGTAATTTCATCTATATTGGGTTATAACAATCTAAATAATCATTTAAAATATTTAGATAGTATATTTAGCTCCAGCACAATCAATTTGTCCTTGTTTACTTTCGTTTTTTTGAGTGATATCAATTCCAAACTTCATCTTGTAACCAGAGCTTCACGCTGTATCCCGCACATGGTAGGGTAGCCAAAGGAAACTTGGGAATCTAATGCTAAAATACTCCGTTCTACTTCCAATCCCCACTTTCCTCCTCAAAGGCATTGCATGTTAAGTGGCGGAACACAACGCCGCGCTTTTGCCTTGTTACCAGAGGGAAAAAATGAAAATCTTAAATTTTAATTTAAAAATTATATATATATTTCATTTCCTTGAGCGACAACGAATCTGCAACCTAACGCGTTTATAGAAAACGCTTGTGGCCATGATACTGGCAGGTTCTGTTATATACCTCCTGCCTCCACTCGTCATCCTACAGAATATTAATAAAAGCGTTGTTTATTCCAAACAATTTCAGGTGAAGTAAACAGCGGTTTATTACGTCTAAGTTTAATTTCGAGATTTCGCAATCAACAATGAATCTTACAATTTCCATGAAGAGGATATCAAAGAATTTATATCATTCACGTTCTGTCTTCTGGTTGTCAATACTTGTCTATGTACCTAAGCTGTCTGGAGCTTTTATCTTTTTTTCTTTGTGATATAAATATGTCATGTTGTATTAGAAAGTACCATTTAATTTTATGACAGTATATTTTTTGTGCTTTACTTGGTATTCCGTATATAGTAATTATTTTTAACTTAAGTTGGAGGATATTACGTGTACTGAATTTAGTGCGACGTATTGTCTTCTTTCAAAAGGTAAATAGTAAATAAATTTCTGTATTTAATAATCAGGCACATTTTCACTGTGTTGTGTTTTATCTATTAATGTAAGATTTTTTAAATCTTTTTTGGTGGCTCTTAAATCACCTTGAAATTTATTTTTCAAACGTCTAATAAATAATTCTAGTTTTGTGATGATAAACATATGGAGATTTTTTTATATATTATAAAGTTAGAAGAAGCTTATTCTGATCATTTAAGATAAATACCTATATATACATATATTTGATAAGATAAATTACTAACGACCCGCTATTCATAGATATATACAAAATATTATATAATATTATATGGTAAAACGGTAAAGCGTTGTGTTGAGTTGCGTTATTTAGCACATCATGTCATCAAAATTCGGCAGTAATAGATGAACGGAAGTATTTTAATGGATATGGAGTATCCTAGCTCTAGGTTCCCTCTGCGTACCCAAGCATAGGTAGGATACATAGGTAGGATATGAAAGAAGAATACACCCGAAAAACCATGACAAGTTCACCAAGTTATTAAGTAAAATACTTTAAACACAAAAAAAAAACAACAAAATACAAGCATTATTTCTTCAAATTCGTCTCACAACAGAGAAAACTTACAAAATGCAGCTATCCTTTTACTTAGAACATGAAAATTTAATCAAAACAACATCTAGAGTTTGCGGGCCTCCTTTTATTGCTTTGATCAATGGAGCGCGACGGAAACCGGCTTCTTTTGAACGCAATGTCAACTATTTTAATATATAAACGTCGGCCACCACAAATGCTTAAGATTTGGCAATGTTGATTATATTATCGAGTTTTAATTGCGTATTGTAATAATAAAAAATATTCTTGTTTTGCTGGAAAACGTATATTTTTTTTTTCATTGTCATAATCTATCTACAATTTATGATAAATCTTTAGCTGATCCCTATCTGTACTTGGAAAATACATTTAAAACAAATAAAAGTGGGCGTTTTAGAACATTAAAGTTCTATAATGGGGCCAAAAATACAGAATTTTTATTTTTTTTCTCTGTCTGTATGTTTGTTCCTGCGTTTGTTTTTTTTTTTTTTAATGGATAAGACAAGGCAAACAAGCGTACGGGTCACTTGATGTTGAGTGATCACCGCCGCCCACGGCCTTGTGTAACAACACCAACACCAGAGGAGCTACAGGTGCGTTGTTTGAAAAATAAAAACTTCGCTACACCTCATAGATAAAACAGACAAACGAAACCATCCTTTCCAATTTTAATCATTAATTCTCTAGTAATATAAAATGTACCTCATTAAAGAAGTACATATTAACATAGTATTTTTATATTTACTTCTATCATCAAAAATCAGTATTATGTATTTTTATATTTACTTGGCAGGGTAGGCAGAGGGAACTTGGGAACCTAGTTTTAGGACACTCCGTTCTACTTCCGTTCTCCATTCAGTATAACACGATGTTTCTTGTATCTTAGCTTTATCTGATAACGCTTTTAAATATAACACGAAGGCCGTACTCCTTGAAATCTAGGTTAAACTTAAACCTTGACAAGCTTTGGAATAACGATTATATATCATGGGGAATAATAAAATAATGCTCAATAACTTTTTAGTTTAGTCAATATTGGTGGAAACGAAAATCACTTGAACGGCAAAATATTGTTAACTTGAGACAATGTTTTCTTAAATCTTTTTTTTTTTTTCAACTTCACGATGTATCCTGAATTTAGGATGTTTTTTTTGTACTCTACATATTTATATACAATACTAAGTAGTAAACGTTTATTTTAACCATTACCTATTATTAATGCAAGATTTCACGGAAATTAGATATATAACTTTTATCATTTAAAATGGTCGTGGCACAGCGTAGAAGCGTGCGATTGTAGATGCGTTGTGTTCGGGTTCGATACACTCTTGAAGGAATATTTTTTTTCAGCACACAACACTCAATACCACGAGGATTCAGCAGAAAATGGGAAATACTTCCGTTTCCCATTTTCTGCTTTTACTGTACTGTGCGTCTCAACACTATCTTCCCAATTTCCCTTAGCCTACCTTAGTACATACGAGATACAGCATGATTTAAAAAAAAAACATCAGGAACTTGTGTACACACCTACACACCTAATTAACAACTAAAAGAATCTCCATAAAGAAAAATGCATTAAATCCTCGTCATTTATTAACGCCGATCTCATCAAGACCATCCTAAGCCAACTTGGAATGGAACTTCTCTATTATTTATAAGAAAACATGAAATTTTCAAAAGAAAAACAGCGCTCTCAACCTTTGTTCATACGAGATTTTATATAAATATTAATTTGCTACTTTGCTTAGTTAATTTGCTTAAATAGTGCTCTTCCAGTCTTATTTTGTTACAGATTTGTATTTAATATTTATAACTGAGGCCTTAATTTTTTGATGTTCAATTTGGAAGCTTGTCAAATGTATATCGAATACTGTTATTTGGTTATCATAAGGAATTTAACAATTCCTAATGGCAATTGCCAAGAATTTAATATTTTTTTATTTATAAATAAGGATGTACAATAAATGTGAAATGTGTTATGTGTCGCGGTAGATTGTGGTCTCGATCCTCCCTCCAGAAGATGAACTATTTAATATCTCCATTTCTTTTGCTCTGGTAAAAAGGCATAACGCGGCGTTGAGCTCAGTCACTCAACATAAATTGCTCAAATTTTCCGGAGAGTAACGGAAATATGTCAACAGGAACTTTGCTATATAAAAATACATAGTGAAGCTGAAAAAAAAAAAAAAAAAAAAAAAAACAACATTTTAAATAGATGACCCCAATTTTAATAGAACAAACAACACATGATTAGAAACTGTTCCCACAGTAACATCATGGTGTTTAATAGAGATCATTAAGCATATCTAATAAATATTCTATAGATCATTATAACTTATGCTTAAATTTCATTCGAATACAAAATCATATGATTAAAAATTGAATTATCATTGCTAACAGTTCTGACGTAATGATATAACGCATCATTGTGAATGTAAAGAGGTTGGAGGTTCAATTTTAAATCGGGCTAATGATTTATTTTGTATTTTCTCTCTTTAATAAGCAAAGCGCAATTCAGCAGGAACGGAGTAATTTAACTCTATGTAGCCAATAACCTGCTATGTACAGGAAAAATTGAGGAAAGGCCGGCTTGGAGCCGTCATATCACGCACATGTCAGCGTAGGCAATGGGAACTTGGAAACCTAGTGTTAAGACACTCTGTTCCACTTCCGTTCCCCACTTTCCGCCTAATTAAATTTCAATTCCTGGAGTAAGATCGAAGCCACAACCTGTCGTTTGCAGTCACTCGCTTGTGCCACTGTGCCACGACAAGCCTCAGGAACCCAGTTAATAATAAATCCATTACAAAAAAATATCTGCATATTATAACCAAATCCAATCCGAATAGGAATTGGATCAATAAAAAATAAATTACAGATCATCGAGATCAGCCAATTAGTTGTCAGTAATTCCGAATGTAAATGAACAATTTGGACAAACGCGACGATTTTCAAACTAAACGGTGTTATTGATAATTTATTCCCTGTTTAATATTCATTGCGGAAATCGCAAGTTATTAGGAAAAATGTAAAATTTCCATTGACTTATTATTGAAATTGAAAATTATTGGTTAACTAACTTTGCTTTGTACTTGTAAATTATTTACCACGAGTTTCTTTTTATATTATTGTGTCTTTCTAATTATTTCTTTAACGTGATTTGATTCAATGAATTATGAGTTGTATTTTTTTTTATTTAACTTTATTATAGAGTATTTCCGGGTTAATTTGAAATAAATTTTTTTTTGGTATTAATGCGTAATTGGAATATGTCCTGTTGTAAAAGATAATTATTGATTTGATAAAATTTTCTAGTATGTGAAAAAGGAAGTCTTAAAATGATTCCTTACCCTAGGTTCCTAAGGGAACCTTTTATAAATTATTGGTTATTAGACTAAAATCTATTCTGGTTGTGTTCCCATGAAGATAATCCCGTTTACAACTTTTCATAACGGAAATCATCAACTCTCCGCTTTGCCTCGTTACGAGAAAAGTAATGAGACTCCCCAAGCGGGAATCGAACTTAAAACATGTCGAGCTTACAGTCCCACGCTAGTGCCCCAAAATTAATAATAATAATTATCATAATTAACCAGGCAATTCGGTCAAAAGTAATTTACGGCATTCTATTAAACGTCACCAGTAAAAAACCGGGTGGATAGTAACTTTCTCTAATTAAGTCCGTTAGTAGTTCACCAAACATAAGTAATTTCGACTTTTTGCGGGGTCCGCAAAGGGCTACTCTGGCATTCTAATTGTTCCGTTAGGATTTCAAGGATACTCGTAATAATTTGGGGACGAGAATCAGCTTTTATGTTTGATTTATTACATTCATATGAGCTTTTTGGGAGTCAATTATTGAAAGTTTAAAGAGTATTTTGCAAATGTTTGCAGTTTTAGCAGAAATAGCAAGTTGGTTTTATTTTCGAAACATTAAATTATAAAAATGTTCTATTTTGATTATGAGATGTAAATTTAATAATCTGTATGATTCTAACGAGAGTAATTCAAAAAATGTACATAGATACAAGTATGTTCATATTAATAATAATAATATATGATTAATCAAATACCATTCTAAGATTGACTTTTTTTTTGTATGTTTTTATAGCACATGTGATAAAATAAATAAACCCTCTAGTAATGTAGGTAATTTAATCTAAAAGACTTTCCTCCCGAATTCAATTCAATGCTATAGACGAAAATTAGGTGGAGAAATTCACGTAACGCAGTTTAGCGCCGCAAAAATAATTTAAATTAAAGCACTTCTTGAACCAAAATAGAACCCTATACGATTCTGTATAAAATTTACTTTCTCAGCTTCACGCTGTATCCCGCAATAGGCAGGGTAGGCAGAGGGAACGATAGTGAAACCTAGTGTTATGACACTCCGTTCCACTTCCGTTCCCCACTTTCCGCCGAATTTGAGGCATTGCGTGTTGAGTGGCGGAAGTCAACGCCGCGCTTTGCCTTATTAGCAGAGCGAAGAAATGAAACATTAAATATTTTATTTGAAAATATTAAATATTTCATTTCCTCAACTGGGGATCGAACCCAGAACCTGTCGGTTACAGTCACACTCTTGTGCCGCTGCGCCATGACAGGCCTCAAAATTTAAATGTTTATAATATATGTATATTAATGATTCATCAATAAAAAATAAATTTATGACCACTCGATATTGCGTTACTTACTTGATATATGTAAAAATGTAATAGAGTTGTAAAATCGTTAATAATCCGGTTTATTTAGTGCTACTACTTAGTTTTATCTAATGTGGCAATTATTAGCGTATAATTCTTGAATATATATCTATAATTATAATTTTGGATCTTTATTTATAATATTTTTTATAGCTTTACACTGTATCCAACGAACAGCAAGGTGAGTGTTGTGCTGGTAGCGGATAGTCTGCTTTTGAGCTTAATTGTAATGGCGCAGCGGCACAAGCGCAGGACTGTAAACGACAGGTTGTGAGTTCAATTCCCACTTGAACATATGAAATATTTAATATTTTCGAATTAAATATTTTATGTTTTCCTTTCTTCGTTCTGGTAACGAGGCAAAACGCGGCGTTACACCGTAAAGTTTCATCACTCAACACACAATGCCTCAAATTTGGCAGAAAGTAGGGAACGGAAGTAGAATGGAGCGCCTTAACCCTAGGTTCCCAAGTTCAAGGGTAGACAGAGGGAACATATACTAACAGCGAATGATTATAATTTTGTTATACTTACATATCTACATGACTATTTGTCTCTACCTGTAACAAAGAAGAAATATTTTTTTAGTATATTAAATAATATATTGGGACCATTGTACAGCGTTACAGCGTAAAACAAGTTCGATTCTTGCTCGAGGAAATTTGTCTTCATTTCCTCTCTGTAGTGACAATGAAATGCGGCGTTTAGTTCCGCCACTTCACAAGTCTCGAAAAATTTGTGGGCTCTCTTAAGCGTCGGAGTGCAACGCCTCGTTTTTGCTCACCAGCCCGCGGAATTAAAAACAAAATTGAATCCATATACATTGCGGAAATAAAGTAAGTAGACCCAGCATAGTATTATTTCAGACAGTATATACTAAATAAAAATAGATACTCCAAAACTGCCCAAGCACTATCAATCACTGAAATATCTATCGAATGCAAATCTGAAAGTCGAATCAATGGCGTTTTAAAATCGATATTTTGTGGAATTGCAGAATATTCCGATTTCATCATACATATTCAAAAATAGTGTGTATTGTTCCTAAATTGAAGCCTATTGGATGGTTTATAGCGAGCTGTTATTATTGTTATACGTTCATAAAGAACGTGTTTACTTCACTGTAAACGTAATCAAGTTCGATCCCTGTACATACTATTTATAATATATATATATATATATATATATATATATATATATATATATATATATATATATATATATATATATATATATATATATATATATATATATATATATATATATATATATATATATATATATATATATATATATATATATATATATATATATATATATATAACATGACCTGTTGAGGGGTGTGTCCGTAATGCACACTTTTATATTCCTGAGCCACTAGTGCTAATGTCTCATTCGGTGGATATTGAGTAATGAGTGTATCTTAATAGGAACTTAACACTAGGTTCCCAACTTCCCTCCGCATCTTATGCCATATGCGGGATATATCCTTAGCACTGTAGTGTTAAGTTGAGAAAGAGAGTGGGAGAGAAACAAAAATTATTCCTCTATTATCACTTACTTCCAGCCAAATCCAAATCCACGACCACTAACTAAGAAACAAGATCAACACAGCGATGACATAAAACAGCCAGTATACAAAGTTATCAAGATATTATTTGCTTAAGTCGCTGTGAGCTCATGAATAGAAATATAATTCTGAAAGTTAAATTGTTTTCTTTTCAATTTTCTTTTTGATTGTTTGTTAAAGCCTGCTTTTGATTATCTGTTATATACTGAACAAATTCTTTAAAAATATACTTTAAAAATTAAAACTCATACTATAATATGTTTATTATGAAATAAATGTGGCCGTAAATTCGAGGAAAGATTTATTTTAAGGTTACAGAAACATATGCATCTCAAAGACAAAGCGGTAGAGAGAGAGAGAGAGATTTTATTCCCTATATCTAACTACACTATGAGCTATATGTTAATTTGGTAAATCTAAATAAGGATTTTTTAATGTAATATTTTTGTATTTATTCCTTATCAGTCTTGGTTTTCCAAACGAGTAATGTTGTTTAAATACTGATCTAACGAAGCTCTATATTCTACATGACGGAGTAGGCATATATTAGTTACCCAAATGCGGAGCTAAACGCCGCAGTTTGTTTACCAGGGCGGTTTATAAAGATAGTTATGAGCTTAATTTCTCGCTCAATCACAAATTTCTTTTATTATTTTCATTTTCTTGCTTTTGTAATAAAATTTTATACGGCGTCTATTTCCACTACTTTCTTTTAAATAAGATTGTCTTTATCTACGGTGAAAAATAGATAAAAAAAAGGTATTTTTGTATTAAAAAAAAATGCCATTTCAAGCCAATATGTCTAAAAATATCCTGAATGTTCTTCTAGGGAGCATTTTTCACGCACAAAACGCTACTTAATATTATTTATTTCTAAAGTATTTTAATTAAATTTTAGCCTACGTGGAGATATCTGTATAATTATGTACACCTACCTTGTTACAATAGCGGCACAAACGTGTGACTGTAAACGACAGGTTGTGGGTTCGATCCCCACTCGAGGAAATGAAATATTAAATATTTTGAAATTAAATATTTAATGTTTTCATTTCTTCGTTCTGGTAACTAAGCAAAGCGCGGCGTTGAATTCCGCCACTCAACACGCAATGCCTGAAATTCGGCGGAAGCTGAAGAATGGAAGTTTAAAACACTCCGTGTGTTTTAACACTAGATTCCCTAGTTACCTCTGCCTACCCTGCCGTGTAAGTGATACACCGTGAAGCTGTGTACTGAGTAGAGTACCTTGTTACAAAAGACATATCTTATATATAACTTTTTCTTAGTTGCGATGTTTTTAGATTAGCGACGATTTAATTTCGATATATTATATTGCGTAGACCTAATGATATTGTATGAAATTAAATACATTGTATGAAATTAAATACCTTGCTCCGACGTACAAAGTACGGTCTAAAATATTTAAAATTAGGGGAATATTGAGGCGTTCATAAATTTGTCTTTCTTTCATAAATTATCTGCAACACGATTTATAAATCTGGAAAAGGTTTTCTTCGTGTCCTTTTTTTAAACATACAAAAACTAAATCGGTCAAGTATTAGTTGGACACCCTTAGCGTAAGGGTTCCGTACAATTTAGTATAACATATAAAAACAGCACAAGTTTTGTCTGTTGAATATATTTCGCACATAGTAAGAAACTTTGGAATCTAGTGTTAAGACACTCCCTTCTGTTCTCCAGTTTCCGCCAAATACGAAACACTGCGAATTGAGTGACAGAACACAACATCGCGCTTTGCCTCGTCATTAGAGCGAATATATAAAAGTACTAAATATTTAATTTGAAATTATGAAATATTTCATTTCTTTGAATCGGGACAGGCCTGAATAAATATTAATTTAAATTCGTTTTGTTAGCATTTGTTGCGTTGTGGCAACATATATAGTTTTCGCTGAAAAGTTCCTACAGTGTGAAATGAGATATTTGTAATTGTGTGCCGTTTTACCATGTGGTTACTGAATCCTAGAAAAGTGACAGAACAGCATAAGTTCTTTTTAGTGTCCAAATTCTAAGCATTGCGTGTTCTGTTTCAACTGAACTAACGGTAAAAAAAAAATCTATTATTTTGAGACTAAAGTCCATCAGTTGACTACGATCACGGACTACTGCAAAGGGTCCAGAAAATTGGATTTCTAAAAATATAAACGTATATTATACTATAGTACCCAACGCCGCGATATACCTTGTTACCAGAGCGTATCACAGACAATATTAAATACTTTATGTCCTTGAGTGGGACTCAAACTCATAGCCTGTCGTTTACCTGATGCATGAGAAAATATGTAGTCACAAACTACGATAGCATATACAATAAAATACTGAATCCCTGTGTCTAACAATATTACTCAGCTTTACGCTGTATCCCGTACATGGCAGGGTAGGCAGAGGGAACTTTGGAACTTGGTGTTAAGATACTCCGTTCCATTTCCGTTCCCCACCTTTCGCCGAATTTGAGTCATTGGCGTGTTGAATGGCGGAACTCAACGCCGTGTTTTGCCTTGAATCAGAGCGAAGACATGAAAACATTAAATATTTAAATTTAAAATATTAAATATTTAATTTCCTCAAATGGGGATCGAACCCACAACCTGTCAGTTACAGTCACACGCATGTGCCGCTGCGGCACGACAGGCCTCATAACAATATTATCATAAAACAAAAAAAATACATAACAGAATACAAAAAAGGATATCATATTATCAATTTCTATGTAGCGCTCTACATAACAAGCGTAACGCCCATAAATAAATTGCCCGTCGATATTTCCCAGTAAGCAAGCAATAAGTTTGGCCCCTCTTCTCAATAAAGAACTGTGAACGGTGAGGTGATATTAATAATTTATATATTAATATATTTATTATTTACTATTAACACGGTTGGGGCGTCGTGGCGCAGGGGAGTGTACGACTGTAAAGGCGACAGGTTGTGGGTTCGATCCCCACGCGAAATAATGAATCATTTTCATATCTTCGCTTTGGTAACAAGGCAAGGCGTGGCGTTAAGTTTCACCACTTAACACGTAATGCCTGATTGTTTATTTGGCGGAAATTGCGGAATAGAAAGGAGTATCAATCAATCAAAATTAGGTTCCCAAGTTCCCTCTGCCTATTCTGCTATATGCCGGATACAATGTGAAGCTAATCTTTCACACAAGGTTCCCTAACCTCGCCAAAGAAATAAGATACAATAAATAAATTCAAATATTCTAAATTCATCAAGTAAACTTGAAACATTCACGTTCTGTGGTCTCAGTTAATTTCCAACAGCTAATTTGAACGATAACTCGACTTGGTTTTATAGTAGTTGCTAATTCTTGCGGCACATCGCCAAGTTTCGCTTCGCCCGTACACTGTTTTGAATATCATTGTAAATATTATTACTTGTTAAGAGACTTGGCGAAGAGTTTTAGAGAAAAGTGTGATGAGAAAATGTATGAAAGAGAAATTGTATACATATATTTTTAGGGTCGGTCTGTTAGCGCGACAGATATTCGGGTCCATTCACACTCGCAGAAATGACGTATTTAATTATTCATTTTCCTTGCTGTGGTAACAAGAGAACAGCGCGGCGTTAAGCTTCGCCACTCAAGAATTACTCAAGAAATTGGCGGAAATTGAGGAGTGGAATTGTTTAATGCCTCTGCCTGCCCAGTATTTATTCTATAGTTTTAACTATAAAAATAAACTGTGATGTATTAGGTATATAACAGTGTATTTTTTTTCCAGTAAATGTTCGTTAAGGAACTATTACGTGATATATTGTTCTTATTAAGTTATAGATATATTTTAATAATACACCACACGACAGGCCTATCGTGGCGTAATGGCAGAACCGTGTGACTGTTAACGACGGGTTCTGGGTTCGACCCAAACTCGAAATGAGTTATTTAATACTTTTTAAGATAAATATTTAATGTTTTCTTTTCTTTGCTCTGGTAACAAGGCAAGCGGCGTTGAGTTCCGCCACGCAATGCATTAATTTCGGCGGAAAGTGGGGAACAGAAGTGAAACGGTGTGTTTTAACACTAAGTTCTCAAAGTCTCTTTTCCTGCCATGTACAAGCCTGCCTTGCTGCAGGGTACAGCGTGAAGCTGAGTTAAAATACATAAACTTTACTTTAACTTTCCCCTATATCTCAAGTACACTAGGCATATGAACACTAGGTAGAGCCACGTTGCCAGTAATGGCAACACGTATGGGCAGACTCGACCGGATTATTACCACCCCCGGCATTTAAGACCGGCGTGAAGTAGTGGTTTTGGCCACTGCGTTTCGCATTAGGTAATGCCGGGCCCCGGTGCCCTTCCACCTTAAAGGACGGCAACGCTCCTGTAGCTCCTCTGGAGTTACTCGGGGCCGTGGGTGACGGTTATCACTTACCACCAGGTGACCCGTAAGCTCGTTTGCCGTCTTTTCCATAAAAAAAAGGTACTGTATAGTTGTTTCATATCTCACGCATTGCATAAAAAAAACATGTAAAAAAAGGCGCGGCGTTAAGTTCCATAATTAAAAAAGTAACGCATTAAATGAAGAACGTAATATCTTAACTTTGGGTAGCTACGTTGTAAAATGTAGGATACATTGTGAAATTATAAAAAAAAAAAACAAGTTTAAATTTTTTTTTTCCCTCTGTACGCCTAAAGCAACGTAGGCAGAGGTAACTTGAGGTTAGTTTTAAGACAATCCGTTCCTGTTCCAAATTTCGGCCGAATTTGAGACATTGTACGTTGAGTGGTGTCACTCAACGCCACGTTTTGTTTGTTACTAGAGCTAAGAATTAAAAATATGTAATGATTAATGATCGAACGGGGATCGATGCCACTACATGCCACATTTAAAGTCTTACGCGTGTGCCACTGCGCCACAATAAAAAACAAATTCAAATTAAATAATCTACGTAGGTACTATACTAAATAAATTACCAATAATATTTGAACCTATAATTGAGTTTTCTAGTATACTATACAGTAGATAACATCGTTTTTAATTGTTGTTATTGAAATGTAAACATACGGATCTATGTTGCCCCGTAAAAAGTAATTACATGCACAAATTATTGTTTGTTTTTTTGAATAAGATACTAAGGCGAAGGGCGGCGTTGAGTTCCGCCACTCAACACGCAATACCTCAAAATCGGTGGAAAGTGGGGAACGGAAGTGAAACGGAGTGTCTTAACACTAGGTTCCCGGGTTCTCTCTGGATACCTTGCCTCGTGCGGGATACAGCGTGAAGCTGATAAAAAAAATATGAATTCTTTATTACTAGAGACACGATTATATATCTATTTTTATTTCTTTATTACTATTTTTTTCTATCATACTTTTAATACATTATCCGAAGAATTTCTATCATAAATTAGTAGATTTAGAAAGTTAAATATTGGCATGTAGTTAGATTTCGGTATGAAAAGTGTGAGAAACGGGTATTTTTAAATATTTTATGGCTTCACGCACATGGCAGGGTGGGCAAAGGGATCAAGCAAAGGGGGCAAACTTGGAAACCTAATGTTAAGACGTTTCGTTCTGTAGCGTAAATCAATAACGCTCTTTACCTTGTTACCAGATCGAAGATATGAAATATTAGATTCATTTAAATTCCATCCAACCAACCCACAAGCTGTCTACTTTAAAGTCACACACTTGTGACGATTCGCCATAACAAGCCTCAAAAAAATATTTTAATAGAAAATAGACAGAAAAGCAATACTAAAGCAGAATAGCGTCTCGTACGTTTTCATCACAACTGCGTGTGGTCACGATCGTATCGTCCGATTAGAATCAGCCCACCCGATAATCTCTTAGAAGAAATATACGGAAGCCTATCTCTTACAATTTATTGGTTATTATCAGTACTTTTAGTGTTATCAGATGTTATTTTATGTTATTTTTGGTTATTGCTTGTCATAATATTAACACGTTTGTTGCTTTGGTCCCATGTTTTAAATTAAAGAGAATTATTTCTTTGGTATTAATTTTACAATTTCGTTTTTTTATTTTATTGTGTCACATATATAAAGAAGTAAAAAGAAGTAAACAAAACAAAACATTTTTTTATTTTTTTCAACCCATTCGAGGTAATGAAATATTTAGTGTTTTCATTTCTTCGCTCTAATTACAAGGCAAAGCGCGGCGTTGAGATCCGCCACTCAACATATAATGCCTACAATTCGGCGGAAAGTGTGAGATCTCAAAGATCTTAACAATAAAATACTCATTTCTTCAGTTTCTACCGGTATTTGACTATATTTTAAGTATTGAAACTCACGGCCAGGTTTCTTTATTGCATTTAATATATGTATTAAAAAGAAAAAAAAGCAATAAAAAGAAAAAAAAAATTACAATGATCGATTAATTATAAAACAGATTTCTCTCAAACACGTAAATATAGATATGACGAAAATGTCGGAAAAGACCAAAATAGTGCACTAAAACGATAGAAAAGAAATAATAATGACCTTTGTAAAGCAATAAAATAGAAAAAAATGTATATGGTACAATGATACATGTATCATATATCATTTTTCAAGTATTAGTTTAGTTTTTTATATAGTAATATACTCTTTATTATACACAATTTTTTTTATGGACAAGACACGGCAAACGGGTCACCTGATGGTAAGTGATCACCGTCGCCTACGGCCCAAAGGCTCCAGAGGAGCTACAGGAACGTTGCCGGCTTTTATGGTGGCACCAATGCCCGGCATTACCTAATGCGAAACGCAGTGGCCGAAACCACTACTTAACGCCGGTTTTTAATGCCGAGGGTGATAATAAACCAGTCGAGTCTGCCCATGCGTGTTGTCATTGCTGACAACGTGACTCTCCCACACTAAATAATACATTTACAAGTACTTGGAATGTTCCGTCACTCAACACACAATGCTTCAAGTTCGGCAGAAATTGGGGAACGGAAGTGGAACGGAGTGTCTTAACACTAGGTTCCCGGGTTCCCTCTGCCCTCGTGCAGGATACAGCGTGAAGCTGAAAAAAAAGAATATTAAAAATAATTTTACAGAACAAACCTTATATAGAACAATAGGCAGGCTTATCGCTAATTGAGTGATATCTTTCAGTCAATCATGGAGTATGGGAGAAAATACATTAATCACACGTGGGCTTTACTTAGTATATAAATAACAAAATATTTTTTTAAAGAAACATAATTATATAAAACATTACATTTCCATTCTAATACAACATCTTTCTATAAAATATTCATTTAAACATACCTTTTTAAAAGCCAACTTTTCAGATGGCTTATTTCAAATTAAACCTTTTTATTTGATACCCATATAAGTGTTGTACAAAAAGATTGAATCAGAATGAAGACAAATAAAAAGTTGTAATTACTACATCAATAAGAAACGTCAAATTTAAATAGAGTGACAGAACTTTACTTACGCTCATATTATTGAAATAATTGGTTGTGGATTCCATTCACAGTCAAATCCATAAAATATTTTATACTGTCATTGTTTTCGCTCTGGCAAAAAGACTAAGGGCGGCGTTGAGTTCCGACACTGTAGAGTGTCAGTTATGTCTCAGTCAGAGTTTAAATGGGAACGTAGTGTCATAACACTACGTTCCTAAGATCCCTCTGCCTACCTTGCAAGTGCAGGGTACAGCGTGAAGCTATAAAAACAATCAAGCCCACACCTCTCAGAACCATTCATACTGAGTAAGTTCAATTTTATGTACGATACTATTTATTAAAAAAATCCCCTAATCTATTTACAAACCGAACTAAAACAATTCCAGTCCAATAAAGATATAAAAAGGCAATCACATTACATTTTTACATATTTTCAAAGGCAACATCGGCCGCAACATTATTTAGATAATAAAACCTTCAAAATCTTGACATATAATAAAAAATGGGTAGATTTGGCAGACCGTATAAAAGTTACGACTCAGATACTCTTGATCAAAGCGTTTCTTACCCCCAATACTGTAGCTATGTATGTGTTGAGATAAAGAAAATATTGCTTTATTTTATTTAATAGACAAATATTTTCGAAAAGCTTATACTAAAGGAAGAGGGCAGGTGGAGAACATAACGTCATAACACTCTACTATCCACCAATTCAATTCCTCTCAATTTCGAAAGATTGCACGTTGAGTAGTCTAGCTTCACGCTGTATCCCGCATATAGTAGGTTAGGCACAGGGAACTTGGGATGGAACTTAGTGTCAAGATACTCCGTTCCTAGCTTTCCGCCAAATGCGAGGCATTGCGTGTTGAGTGGTGGAACTCAACGCCGCGCTTTGCCTTGTTGCCAGATGGAAGAAAGGAAAATATGAAATGTTTCACTTCACACACAATCACACGCTTGTGCTCCTGTAGGTAGAAATACCTTGGGAATCTAGTGTTGAGACACTCCGTGAAAATTCATTTATTTCCCACTATCTAAATTTTAGAATCATTGCGTGTTGCGAGACGGAACAGAACGCTGCGTTTTGTTATTTTTAAAGGAATTAACTAAACGCAAGTAGCAAGACCTACAAACGGAAATATACTTTATTTAAGTATTTCATAAGTACGTAGTAGTTATATCTCAATTCGCTATTGGAAATTACTACCACCATACATTATCTACCTAATTTTTAACTTAAATTAGCACCTTTATTAATATTAATACTATAAATCTGAACTGATTGTTTAGTTTATCGCCCTAATCTCAGTAACTGAATACATTTAAAACGTTGTTAAACAAACTAAATATTCTTAAATTCTTTTATCAAGGATATAATAAAATTATTATATGACCGATAGATAATATCAAACGGCGTAAGTAAAAGTCACCTTTTAATAGCATTTCTTAAAACGGGAATCGAACTTAGTACTGGTATCTTAAAAATTCAAATTCAAATAAAAAAAAAACCTATTACCTTTTTAAAAGTATACAACAAATGTGAGAATAAACAGAATAAAAACAGAAGACATATACAAAAAATAATAAAATTGTGTAAAATAAAAAAAATCGTAAAAAGCGGTAAAAGAAGGGAGGCTTAGTAAATGCCGAGAGACATATTCGCCTACAGCGCTGTCTTTCAGCGTCATCCTAACTCACATGTTTAATCAAACGATAATTATTATTTTATTTATTTATTTTTATGTTTAGCTTTACGCTGTATCCCGAACGAGGCAGGGTAGACACTGGGAACCCGGGAACCTAGAAGTTATATTGAAATAGAAATAAAACACTAAGTCACTAAGATATTTTCTAAATAACCATAACTGAAATTGTTGAAAATAATTATATAGGCAATACTTATATGAACTATGGACTAATATTTGAAATGACATCCAATTATATCATTTTTTAAAGAAACCCTCCCAATTTTTCACCTTAAACTCGCTTAAGTAATAGATGTCGTTGACGTGGAAATTGGGCCATAAGTTGTGGACACCTGCGTCTCGCAAACTTTGTTTGTACGGTTATATGTGAGTGAACGCTTATAGAAAATTCTTCGTCGGTTAAGAATGTGATTATTTCTTTTTTTAACTTCACGCTGTATCCCGCAAATAGCGGGTTAGAGGAAAATAGTGTTTAGGCACTGTTCCCATTAATAAATATACTTTCGTTCCCCACTTACTGCTGAATTTGAATGTTGAGTGGCAGAGTTCAACGCCGCACGTTTTGGTTAGTTTTGTTTTATTTCTTTTTGAAAAATTCTATTTAATAATATTAAACTACTATTGGTTTAAAATTATTTTTATTTATATTTAAAGAAATAAAAAAAAATGTCTTTGAAAAAATGTAAACGAAGAGTTTCGACAAAGTCTTTTACGTATCTATTTCTATAAAAAAAAAACCGGTACTCTCAGTGTACTTTTGTACCAATTTCTTATTTGTCTTTGGGAAGTACAACTTGTATAAGTAGACAAATTTAAGTATACACTTACTTTGTATGGACTGAGTTATAATAAGATTGTTGACACTATAAGTGTTTATCACGCGGTAATTTTCACAGATAACGCCCCTCGTATATTTTGATTACGTTGACTTAGCTCATTTTTATTGTGGTCATAGAGTTTTGGATAATGGAGATAGTAGTCGTAGTTATTTCATATAAATTTTACCTTGAGGCCTGTCGTGGTGCAGCGGCACAAGCATGTGACTGTAACCGACAGGTTGTGGGTTCAAATTCAAATTCAAATTCAAAATATTCTTTATTCAAATAGGCTTTAATAAGCACTTTTGAATCGTCACAAACATAAAATTACTACCGGCTCGGAATGCGGTTCTGCTGAGGAGAGTCGGCAAGAAACTCAACAGTTGCTTTTCATCCTGCATGAATTTCAAATGACCTTAATTAAATACATTTTTATAATTCAAATATTCTTCGACAGTGTAGTACGCTTTCTTAATTAACATTACGTTACCATTTACTTTTAACTTCTCTAGTGGCAAATTCAAAATACACTGCAGAAAACTATTGTAGATACGTATACTCAGACCCATAAATGACTTATTTACTTTTTGGAGGCGATAACTAGGCGTCACAAGTTTGTCCTTGTTTCTCCTCCCAATCGTGTGTCTGTCACTGTGTTTGCTATAGCACTGAATATGTTGCGGACAAACAAAATATTGTAAAAAATATATTGAGAAGCAACCGTAAGAATACATGTATCCTTAAAAACATCTCGCAGAGAATCTCGAGCTTTAATATTATAAATAGATCTTACGGCTCTTCTTTGCAGTATAAATATTGAATTTATATCGGTGGCGCTGCCCCATAGTAGCATCCCATAAGAAAGAATACTATGAAAATAATTAAAATAAACTAGTCGGGCAGTATTAACGTCCGTAATTTGCCTTACTTTCTTAACTGCGAACGCGGCTTTGCTGAGTTTATCTGCGAGTGTTGCAAGATGGGAATTCCACTGAAGCTTGGAATCTATAGTTATACCTAAAAACACCGTTGATTCCGTCAAACATTTTGTTCAACGTCAACGACAAAAATTTTGTTTTTTAACGTTAGGTAACTAAAATTTAATATATATTTTTTTGCATTTAACATAAGGTTATTTACGTCAAACCAATGAAGAAAATGCGACAAAGCAATATTCACTTCATCAAAGTTAACTTTACTTCTGTCAATTTTAAATATTAGAGAAGTATCATCAGCAAATAGTACAATGTCGCATAAATTCTTTGCATAAAATGGTAAATCGTTTATATATAACAAAAATAAAAGGGGACGGAGAATAGAACCTTGTGGAACGCCCATTCTTAGAGGAGATCCAGACGATTTTACATTATTTATATTATTAACCTTCTGGATTCTTTGAGTTAAATAAGAGGCAACAAGATCAAGAGCTGCGTCCTGTATGCCGTAGTAAGAAAGTTTTAATAGCAAAGTTTCATGGTCTACACAATCAAAGGCTTTGGATAGATCGCAAAACACTCCAACTACATTTTGCGATCTCTCCCATGCGTCATAGGTGTGCTTGAGACCAACCCACGCTCTAGGATACGAAATATTTAATATTTTCAATTTAAATATTTATTGTTTTCATTTCTTCGCTCTGGTTTAAGGCAAAACGCGGAGTTGAGATCCGCCACTCAACACGCAATGCCTCTAATTCAGCGGTAAACGGTGGAGAAAGGAAATGGAACGCAGTGTCTTAACACTAGGTTCCCAAATTCTCTCTGCCTACCCTGCCATGTGCGGGAAGCGTGTAACTTGAAGCTGAGCGAGAGTAAGTGAATTTTAACTTGATAACATAATCACCTTTAAATGGATATTCATACAGATAGTCGATCAGCAAAGTGTTGAAGACACTATAAATGAAGAAATGACCACTCTCTATATAAATGTTAGTTGCAAATGAATAAAATGACATCATTTTTTTTATATAATATACATTTTATTATACAAAAAAGTCACATTTTTGGCCATATTTAATTATATTTTATAATTTTATTTTATAATTTTATACAGAATTATAGAGAAAAAATTGGAAATGGGGAATGAAATATTTCTTATTTTTATATTTAGTTTTCAATGTCTCTATTTCTTTGCTCTGGTATAAGGTAAAACGCGGCGTTTCGCCACTTAACATGCAATACCTCAACTTTGGCAGAAAGTGGGGAACGGAAGTGGAACGGAGTGTCTTAACACTAGGTTCCCAAGTTCCCTCTACCTACCCGGTCATGGGAGTGAAGCTGAGTGAGAATGAAAAAAATACTATAACATATGAAATAAGAAAATCATTCCGTTATTCAACTGTAAACCCCACCTGTAATCGCTCATCATAAAAACACTATAAAACTATGGTTTTATTGTTTCATTCGCCGTTCTTTACGACGGGCCGCGGTTAACTACGGAATGTGAATTGTATTACATTTTAGCAAATCCTCAGGACTTTCAGTTAGCTCGGCTAAGTTCACGCTTTTTCCCGCATAGCTATATAGACAAAGGCAGTGTTAACAGTTAATTCTAGATTTTTTGATCAAATAAAAATATACCTCGTGTAAGTGGCGAAACTCAACGCTGCACTTTGTTTAGCAAACCGGGGGAAAAGTGTGATATAACTTCCCGTGACCACGGACTACTGTAAAGTGTTCAAAACGTCGGGTTTCCCAAAAATGTTTACCATTGAATATATGCGATTGATCCGCGTTAAAAGTGTTTCATTTAAAATGGGATATAACTTTTTTAGCTCACGCTGTCTACAACTCTGTAGGCAGAAAGAACTTTGGAACCTAGTGTTAAAACACTTTCGTTCATCACTTTTCGTTCAACACTTTCGTTTATCAAGTGACGTAACTGAACGCCACATTTTGCCTTGTTAACAAAGCCAAAAAAAATCTATAATCTAAATATCTAAAATTATGCAAAGGTAAACGAAAGTGAACCAGCGTACATATAGCTCTATAGTTGAAGAGTATCCAGCAAAGTTATGATGACGGTGACCGGCGGAGCTCAACGCCATAATTTAACTTATCTTTGCGGGTCTCATCCGAACAAAGAACATAGTAAATTTCACCAAGTGAGAATCGAACCTGCAACATTTGTGATTGATTTTGCTATTGTGTTTCTATAATATGTTACAGATTTTTTTACCACCATTCTTAAATGGTTAAATATTTTTAGTCAATTGAAGACTATAGAAGCTTGTACTATTCTATTAGAAAATAACTTAGATTCCATACGATCGGTCGATCACGTTTTCTTTTGTTAAGAAATGAAACGTTTTACCAGCGAACAAAAAGTTTATTAAAGTTTCACGCTAATTATTCTATTCGGGTATCGGTTGGTGGTCTATACTCTTATTACGAAATTTTAAGTTACAGTTATACAAGTCTAATATTTTCCCGCGGCTTCGCCTGATCTGACACGCACAACGGGAAAGAGCGTGAAACTGTTCAACAATTCAATTTACATGCTGTTCGTTCGAAATCGTATGAAATTTTTAACAGAGCAGTATTTGAACCTGCGTTTATTGGAACCTTTTTAAGCACTCAACCACAAAATCGTGTTACGTAATATATAGGTATTTTCTTTCTTAACTTAAAACTGTTTAAAATATTTAATTAACTTACTCTTATATTTTAATGTAAGGTAAGCTGTAATGGTGGAACGTGAGACACGTGCATAAGTAAAAATTGTTATAATTATTTCTTTTTCTGTATAATGAGTCCTGTCGTGGCACAAGCGTGTTACAGTAAACGTGATAAGTTGTGAGTTTGATCACCATTCAAGAAGACGAAATATTTAATATTTTCAAACGAATTTTTTAATATCTTTATTTATTCGCGCTGGTAAGAAGACAAAGGGCGGTGTTGAATTCCAGTCAACACGATAGTCAGGAATAAAACGGAGTGTCTTATCACTAAGTTTGTAAGTTCCCTTCGGAAACCTATCTAGTGCATGAAGCTGATTAGATCAGCAGTTCTTAAGATCAGTGCGTTCAAACAAAAAATATTACAGCACTATAAATGAGGCATGTGTCGTCGTTTAGTTATTACGGCGTACTTAACAAAACATTCATTCTCCACTTTCCGTCGAATTTTAGGCATTGCGCGTTGAGTGGCGGAACTCAATGCCGCGTTTTGCCTCAGACCCACGACCTGTCGCCTGTACCCGTGCGCCAAAACAGGCCCACTGGTATGAATTGGAAAAGTTTTCATTTTAGATAGTCCATTTATGGTAAGCAACTCGTATATATTATATTACAAAAGGCTTTTTGACGAGATCCAATGAACTTGTAGCTTCAGCTTTTTGGATTCCCTCGCCCACATAGAATGTGTCAAGTATATTATACACAATGATTTAGTTATTTCCCTTGGACAATGTGTGCAAAAACGCATATAATACCAAGTGAAAGTCATTTCTTTAAGAAAAAAAAGCTTTACACACACACACACATACAGACACAAACACACACACACACACACAGACACACACACACACACACACACACACACACACACATATAGAAAGGTATGCAGAGGGAACCTGGCAGCTTTACGTCATGACACGTTCCCTACCACCGAACTGAATAACAAGCGAATTAGTAACCAATGCTATTTTGTATAGAGATTGCTTCAGCAAGGAAAACTCAAAACATTATATACAAAATTATCTAAAGCAAAATGTGAAAGATAATTATAGAATTTAATTCATAAATTCGATAATTAAGAAACTTTTGTGCGCGCTAAGCGCATACTTTTAGGTGCTACGTACGCTGAAATATCCTGAGCTTTAGCTACCTGAAAGCGTAGAATTAAATTAAACTGTGTTTCCCTCTCGATTATATGTATAAAAGCTCTTTTGAAAATGTAAAATGGAACGCAATTGGCGCAACCTTTCGCTCTTTAGTGAAGTGAAGAAACAGTGTATTTAAAAAGGCGAAATATGTTTTTATTTCATTTGAGTAATTTTAATAGGAAATTGTTATTTTAAGGCCATTGTGGTAAAAAGCAAAGCGTGCAAGAGTAACACGATTGGTTATAGATTTGCATCTCAACTTAATATTTTTAATATTATCAGAGCGAAAAAAAATATAATATGTAATATTTTTTTTCGCTCTGATAACATGACAAAGCGCGTCGATGAGTTTCGTTGCAATCATTACGCAATGCCTCAATTTCGGCAGAGAGTGAACAACAAAACGGATATATATATATATATATATATATATATATATATATATATATATATATATATATATATATATATATATATATATATATATATATATATATATATATATATATATATATATATATATATATATATATATATATATATATATATATATATATATATATATATATATATATATATATATATATATATATATATATATATATATATATATATATATATATATATATATATATATATATATATATATATATATATATATATATATATATATATATATAACGGGTTTCCAAGTCGAGGTTGCGACGAGGTCAAAGAGTTACGTATTATTTATTACGCTGCTTGTTAGTAGGTGGACTTGGGTCGAGTTTTAAGGGCGTTTTGAACCTTTGCCAAGAAAGGGTTTGAGTGTGACAGTAATAAGCTATAGATTTTTCAATGGCCCCAAACAGTTTTTTTGGTGTACAGTTAACAAAGGGTCCTAAAGTCACCCTATTAAGGCTTTCACGCTTCATCCCTTATAGTGAGACACTCGAATTAGTTAGAGAAAATTCGTGTATATTCAAAATTATGCGTATGAAAAATTTAATATCAAATTTTATTGCCTCATTCTTTTGATCGATCGAGCTACGAAATGCAGGAAACTGTCTCGAAAATTTTGAGGTTTGTGGGGAACCTAGAGTTAAAATATTAGGTTTCTTCTGTCTACCCCGCTATATGCGAGGTACAACGTTCCGTTCCCAATATCCACCGAATACTTGATCATTGCGTGTTGCGTAGCATAACGGAAGCGGGATAAAAATGAAAATATTAAATGTTTTAATTTTGCTTATATATTTACATAACATTTTGTCCTAAAAGCTAAATAAGAGACAAACTTGCAACCATAGTAAATATATTAAAGCCAATAACAGTCCCAAATATGCGAATATATAAAATTAAATCACTTTCCAAATCCATATTAACAACTCTGTGTGAAGAACTACTCAAAGCGGAAAACTATTTATGAATATTTATTATTCACCCCACCCTACAGAGGAGAGTTGGCCCAGACAGAAAATATGCAAAATACTTTACTAAAATAGTGTTTATTATATACAATTTAGTTAAATATAATAAATAAATAAATGAATTCGGCCACTTAACATGCAATGTATTCACTGAGTTCCTAAGTACCCAATGTTCCCTAACCATTCGGTTGCGACATACAGCGTGAAGCTGACATATATGAGTGTGTGTGCTCCACGCATCTGTGAAATGGCCTACCCGCTGCAGTATTTCTAGGCCCTTCCTACTATCACCCTAAAGGCCGGCGACGCTCCTGTAGCTCCCCTGGTGTCACACGAGGCTGTGGGCGACGGTAAGCACTTTGGTTTGTTTTTTTTTTCATAAAAAAAAGGTAAAGATAATTTGTTCTTAATTAAGACACTTCCATTATTCACTTTCTACTGAATTCTAGGCATTGGATGTTGCGTGCGGAACTCAACGACGCGTTACCAGATTACCAGAGCAAAAGAATTAAATATTATTTAATTCATTTCTTTAAGTGGCAATCGAACCCATAATTATCGCGTTCAGAGTGGCTTGGTGTCTCTACGCCACCACGGCATCTAATATAAAATTTTTAAGGTAGTGTATTTTTGTTCAGTTGGTTAATTGAGAACGTGTTCGTTTCAATATTATTCACTGTATAAATATTTGTTCTGAACTGGATTTGAATCTGCATCTGGTATATTTAAAGCAGTTCCCAAATTAGTACATGATTTCCTTTTTATCCTCCATTCGTTAACTGTGCTAAAAACATAAATTAAATCTTTTAAGTATTTTTATTCTATACCTCTTTTTAACAAAAGCCCAAAAATTTTATACAAAAATGCGTACTATCAAACAGTTTAAGGCCTGTTGTGGCCTATAAACAGGTTCTAGATTTGAACCCCACTCGAGGAAATGAAATATTTAATATTTTCAAATTAAATATTAAATATCTTCATTTCTTTGCTATGATAACAAGGTAACACGAGGCCTAGAGTATTGCCACTCAATGCAATGGCTCAAATGCGGCGGAACTGTTGTGTCTTAACACTGAGTTCCCAAGTTTTTTCTGCCTACCCTGCCATGTGTGGGAGTCATCATGATCTAATATGTGTAATAATTTTTTATTTAAAAGATTTATTTTTTCAGCAGTGAATTGAAGTGCCTCTATATTTTATATATTTCTTATTAATACATAAGATATTTGAAAATAAATAATAACATTCTGCATTCCTTGTATATTTATGTTCCGTCCAGAAAATTTTTGAATTAAGAAGTGTAAAGTTTTTACTTGACTTATTATTATTATATATGTATAATCAAAAAAATGCCTGGGGACTTGAGATATTGTTACTTAATTTCCAGCATTCGGCGGAACTCAACGCCGGATTACATTACATAAATTACCAGGGCGTGGAAAAGAACATTTTTTCTGTTTCCATAACTATGAACTATACTACACATCATATTCTCTTCTCTTCTACCCAATCGTATTTCTAATCTATGTTTACACTGGGACCAATTAACGAACACTAATGTTAGGTGCCACGCGACCACCCCATGTTTATACAACGATCATTCGATAGATAGGGCGCGCGAATTTCGATAGAAATGCCATACTATAACGTAACTTGTAATTACGTATTGACGTGTAGTGAAATTGCTTTTGAAATTGTTCATATTTTGCGTTTAATTATTCAATAGTTTAGTTACAGCTGTCTCAATAGTAGTTGTGGAAATTTTGTATAATTTTAGTATATTTCCCAACTTCCCTCTGCCTATTTTGTTATGTGCAGGATATAGCGGAAGGCTAGCTTAATAAATAAAAGATATATTTCTAGTGTCACTGTAAACCATATATAGCTGACCTAATTATAAGTTATTTAATTTTAAGATTACAATTCAGCTAATTTTCGAGACATTGCATTTTGGTTTTTTATTTCAGCTTAACGCTGTATCCCGCACTAGGCAAGGTATGCAGAGGGAACGGAAGTGAAACCTAGTGTTATTACCGAATTTGAGGCATTGCGTGTTGAGTGGCAGAACGCCGCGCTTTGCCTTCTTACCAGAGCGAATAAATGAAACATTAAATATTTAAATTGAGAATATTAAATATTTCATTTCCTCGACTGGGGATCGAACTCAGAACCTGTCGGTTACAGTCACACTCTTGTGCCGCTGCGCCGCGACAGGCCTCAATGCATTTTGGGTAGCTGAGCTAAATCCGAAATCCGAGAGCTGAAGATATTTTTATAATAATTCCAAATGGTAACGAAGCGGTGGCGGTTATTATCTATACTAATAAATCTATAACCGATAACTGTCTGTACATGGAAGATGTATAAAAAAAAGTCTTATGTTAACATAATAAGGCTTAAAATGGCCTTTTTAAATATAATTTCTCTTTTATCGTAGTTTTCTTTAATATATTTTGTATAAAATGTACGATTGTCTAAATATTTGAAATAAACATATATTTTTTTATTTAAATAAAAAAATAAATTGTTTTTTTTTTATTAAAACACGATTAAAAATTAAAAAATAAAATAATACAATACATATGTTAGTGTAATTCAAGCGGGCGAAGCCGCTAGTAAAAAATATACTTAGAATTCAAATTATGAATTTTGTGTGAAAAATATATGTAAGCACACATGCATCTGACCTTAAAAGGCAGACTGTGAGATCAAAGACACGGTACAAATGAGACTTGAAATTTACGAAAAAGCTCCCGTCAAAGTTCCCTCAGAGCTTTTATTTGGGGTAGAAATTTTCGCTATATCAGTGTTGAATCAGAAACGGTGCGATTGATGACAAATCATTTTTACCGAATGTCGATTTGGAAAACAGAAATGTCGTGTTTACTTGGTAAAGTTATTTTGGTTGTTTTATATAGAATGTTGTTATTATTCTTATAGACATAGATATATTATTATAGATTATTGAGACCCATCGTGGCTCTCATTTCCAGCTTCACGCTGTATCCCGCACTTGCAGGGTAGGCAGAGGTAACGGAAGTGAAACCTAGTGTTACGACACTCCGTTCCACTTCCGTTCCCCACTTTCCGCCGAATTTGAGGCATTGCGTGTTGAGTGGCGGAACTCAACGCCGCGCTTAAGCGCGCGCTGGCTCTCATTTAATATTTTCATTTCTTCGCTGGTATCAAGGCAAAGCGCGGTGTTGAGTTCCGTTACTTAACATGCAATTCCTTCAATTTGACGGAGAGATACAGGCGAGATACAGCGTGAAACAAAAAAATAAACCTAATGAATTACACCGCTTGAAACCAATGTCTTAAGTATTCGGAAAGACAGAATAGGAGTGTCTTTAAGAAGAATTTATTATTTACTAAACACCAGGTTCCCAGGTTCCCTCTGCCATCTCTGTTATGAGCGAGAAACAATTTGAAACTAAAAAATATATATATTATATTTCTTGACACTGAACTATAATGTTTAATATAAATTAATTGGATTCACTGCTTGAGTTCTGACAGAGCTTTGTCGCTCAAGCCTTTATATATCAAGAATAATCAGAAAATTCAGTTTTGTTCGAATAATATCGTGTACAGTTAATTAGCGTCCATGAAATATCTTTTAATATAAAATAAAGTTTTTTGTTCTCATTAACTACTGCTCGACGACAGATTGTATGACAATGTTGTGAGAGAAGCTTAGGCTAGTTTTGTATGAAAGAAAAACTATGTAATGAATTTAAAAGTTTATGTTTTTATTTAAAGTATTTTTGGCTCCACGATTTATCTCTCACATTGCAGTATAGACAGAGGGAACATGGGAACCTAATGTTAATATACTGTGTTTCCATTAAGATATTACTGTACCCCACTTTCAAATTGAAGCATAGTTACCAGGGCGAGAAAATGAAAATATAACATGTTTCCCCGGAGTGAGAAGCGACAACCATCGCGTTTACAATCACTTGCTTATGGCCCAGTGCCCCAATGAGCTCAAAATTTATATTTATACTACGGAAATAAAAAAATATATGCTAAGTTCCCAGGTTCCTTATGTCTCCTGCTTGATACGGCAATCAGCGTGAAGTTAAAAAAATCCTTTTAATAAGGTATTATACCTTATTAAATCTAGGATTTTCTAAGGTAAAGTATTATACCTTATTAAATCTAGGATTTAATAAGGTATAATACCTTATTAAATCTAGGATTTTTTAATAAGGTATAATACCTTGTTAAATCTATGAATACTCTACATTTTCCCAAGAATGGATTACATGACAATTGTAGTACTTTCTACGGCCTTGTCTGTCAATCACTTAATAACGAGATATATAAATTATTAGCGTGTTATGCATGAATAAGCGTGAAGCCATAAAGGTGAAAAGCTACATGTAAGTACCTCAACAGTATAATAAGATAGGCCTACGATAAGAGGCCGAACCATAAAGAAATTCTCCGCAAAAGGTTACGAATGAATAATTGCCACAAAATGTCGTATTAAAATGACGGATGTCTACATTAGAATTTTTTCGTGGACTTTCAAGATAGCGTCCGGCGTTAAAATATATTAAAAAAGTAAATGGCTCTATTGATTTACGTTACATATAAATCATATTTTTACCTGTTATTAGATACTATTGTAGATGAAATGCTACTTAAGTATGTTATAGCGCAGAGGTGTATCTAGGAAACCATCATCGACGACGGCGATAATTGTGGGTTCGATCTTCACTCGTATATGTATTTGTATGGCATTGAGTTCCACAATGAGAATTCTAATATCGCACATAAGTTTTTAAATTAAGTTATAGAAGTGGGGAACGGAAGTGGAACGGAGTGTCTTAACACTAGGTTCCCAAGTTCTCTCTGCCTACCCTGCCATGTGCGGTATACAGCGTGAAGCTGATTAAAATAAGATTCCTTCTGCCTACATTGCAGAAGCTAAAAGAGAAAAATACTAAGAGATATTTTTAAAAATGTACTATTTGAATACCCAATTAAGATTTAACACTGTGTGGAAATGTAAATATTCGTTTCTAAGTTGAAGATTTAAATACAACAGTTATGTTTACAGTAATATGCTGAATGTCTCCTCCGTTGTATCAATAACTTAATATTAACTAGCTATTTAATTCAAGACTTTTTTTATACACAGACAGGATTCTCTGTCGTGGCGCAGCGGTACAAGCGTCGATGACTGTCAACGACAGGTTGTGGGTTCGATCTCCATTCGAGGAAATGATATATTTAATATTTACCAATTAAATATGCGATGTTTTTATATCTTTGCTCTGGTAAAACAGCAAAGCGCTGTGTTGAGTTCCGTCACTAACACGCAATGACTCAATTTGAAATCAAAAGTGGAACGGACGGTCTTAACAATAGGTTCCCAAGTTCCCTCTGTCTACCCTGCCATGTACAGTGCGAAGCTGAGTAGTGAAGAGTTTTTTTTTATCTTCTTCTAGGAACTAGGGTACCTAGTATTAAGACACTCCGTTCTTATTTAAACATTTATGTTCTCCATTCCAATATTTTTCTTCTAGGAACTAGGGTACGACCAGATAATTTAAATAATATAACATTTTTTTTATCTATAATCAAATTTTCTACTACGCAGGCTGGTACCCTTACGCCATAACACACCCCAATGACACAAAACTTGAAAATCATAAAACCTGACACATCATCAATTATTTCGCGCGACGCATCTACACCCTACCATTTAGTTTTGTCCAATATCTCTAAACCAAATTCATCCAAAATAGCTTTTCAAGTTCCGGTTTTAAGCTCAAAATCGCTTGAGCTACAAGCTTATGCCTGCATATCGATATGTCCTAAACAAGATCATTAACATTGGTACGCGCGTTGTCACTAATTTGTACAGCTTGACTGATAGACAGACAAACGATCTAATTGACAGGCGTTCATTAGTGAATATACTTTATTTAGTTTGAAGTACTGTCCTTGTATAGTGAGAGATGTGACAGATGCATGTGTATAGTAATTGTTGGATAAATTTAGTTTTGTAGGCTGTATTTAAGTTTTGCGGTTTTGGTTTGATTTAAGAAGATTCTATACAATTCTTTTGGACTCATTTGCATGGGAAGGATAATGAGTATACAATATTTTTATATGACTAATATTGTCTAAATAAGTAGTTAGCCTGTCGTGGCGCAAGAGTGTGATTGTAAACGCGATAGTTATTGGGTTCGATCTTCACTTGAGAAAATTAAACATTTAATATTTTCATTTCCTAGCTCTAGTAAAGAGGCAATACAAGGCATTGAATTCCACCACTCAACACAGAATGCCTTAAATTTGGCAGTAAGTGGTGAATGAAAATGATAGTCTTAGCATTAGGTTCCCAATGTTCCCTATGCCCACCTAGCCGTGTGTGGGGTATAGGGCTATTATTTTTTTTCTGCTTCACGCTATATCCTGCACATAACAGGCAGAAAATACTTAGAAACCTAATGATCAGATACTCTCAACTTTCCACCGTATTTAAGGCATTACGTGAATGGCGGAACTCAACACCGCGCTTTGCTTTACCAGAGTGAATAATTCAAAACATAATAAAAGTGAAGGACAAAATAAATTTTGTTCCAAGAATTTTCAGGGCTCAGTCGTAAAAGGGAGATGCAACCACTTTGTTTCATATCATATGACTGTAAACAATTTTCTATGCACTTAGCGGATAACAAATTTACACTGCATATAACACGATATTGATTTGGGTGGCTTAGTAGAGTGCATCGTTGATATCGGCTATTGAAATTTAGCTCTATATATACATATATCTTTGTCTAGCAAATAACGCACAGCCGACATTATGCGGGGTAAAACGCTGTGAATTTCCGTTCCGTACGTACGTATAACTCCCTGAGAAATTTAACAAAAGATTAAGAATACATGTTTTAAAATTCTTATTTCTTTTTTCTTTTTAGTTTTACGCTTTATATATACATATTGAACCAATTAATTATGTTATAAATGGCAGAGTAGAGTAAGTAGGAAAATAAGAACCTACTGTTGAGATACTTCCGCTTTTCAGTTTCTCCTCGTAGTGCATGCTAAGTGGGGAAACACAACACATTGATTGCTTTGCTTACATTAGCCGCTAGAGCAAAACAATCATAATTATTAATATTTAATTTCCCAGAGTAGGAACCACAATCATTTACAGTTTAGAGTTGCACAAATTTATGCTAAGATTCCTACTGGCTCACTCTCTCTCTGTCTTATTTTCTCTCTTTCTCTCTCTCTCACTCTCTTTCTCTCTTTCTCTTATTTTATATTTCCAAAATACAAAAATATAAAACATAAGGTAACATAGGACATTTAAGCAAACGGTCCTAATAAGCTTTTATATCATTTAAATAGTTTAAACGTTGAATTGCAAACATCTAAAATGGTATCTAATTGTGCCCAAAGTTTTCTTGTTAAAATTAAACAATCTGTAAAGTTATTTCATTTCTCACAGTTTCTAACATAATTTACGAAGTAACAATGATTTTTGTTTACAAGAGTCCAACAATTAAAGCTGAGCTATTCTAGTTGTGTCTGGAAAAAACGTTTTTTCATATTCTTCAGATTCAACAGACGGGCTAAAATTGAGACTTTTTTTGCTTAAATGGCGGCTATTTCGTAGTTGCTTGTGAATAAATTGTTCCCATAAAATTTGAGTTTTGAGTTATTTGATTATTTACTGGCTAGATATGATAAATTAATCTACTGAAGAATTACTAAATAGTATGATAAGTATAGAAAACAAACAAAATGTATAGTTTTAACAATCCTCAACCCTGAAAGTCACAACTATATCTTGGAAAACTGGTTATCGTAACTAATAAATTGCTTTTGAAACCTAACCTCAAATAAATCCATTGATTTAGGAATAATAATAAAAGAATTTTAATAAATTTTTAGGAAAAGGTTAAAACTTGATGTAGTACTTGGAAAGTAGCAAAAATTGAACTTGAATTTCTTATAAACCATCCATGGACTCTGACTACTAAACTATACGATCTTATCAAGCTTAGTTAAATTATAATTTGTTTGTTACTGTCGTGGCCAGCGTGCCACTGTACACTCGAAACGTTCAATTTGTACTCAAGGAAATAAAATATTGAATATTTTAATTTCTTCGCTCTGGTAACAAGACAAAACACAGCGTTAAAGTTCGCAACTCAACATACTTACTTTAAATTGAAGAAAGGAATTCGGAGAACTGAACAGTGAGAGTGTATCAACACTAGGTTCCCAAGTTCCCTCTGCCTGCCCTGTCATGTGCAATATTTTTTTTTTTTTTTTTTATGGAAAAGACAAGGCAAACGAGCGTACGGGTCACCTGATGGTGAGTGATCACCGTCGCCCACGGCCCCGTGTAACACCAGGGGAGCTACAAGGGCGTTGCCGGCCTTTAAGGTGGAGGTAGACGCGCTTTTTGAAGGTACCCATGTCGTATCGACCTGGAAATACTGCCGCGGGTAGGTCGTTCCACAGATGTGTGGCGCGTGGAAGAAAATTCCTACGAAACCGCACAGTAGTCGAATGCCACGTGTCCAGATGATGTGGATGGTACTTTAGTTTGTGACGTACTGTGCGGTTGGAAAATTCGGCGGCAGGTATCAAGTCAAACAGTTCTCCAGAACACTCCCCGTGATAAATGCGGTAGAGAACGCACAGGGAGGATACGTCTCTACGCAAAGCCAAAGTATCAAGCCCCTCACAGATCACTGGGTTCCCAACGATTCGAACGGCTCTACGTTGTATGCGATCAAATGGTTCAAGCTGATACTGGGGTGCACCAGCCCAAAGGTGAGAACAGTATTCCATATGAGGCCGCACCTGGGCCCTATACAGGGCTAAACGGTGTTTTGGCGTGAAATACTGTCTCGCTCTGCTGATGACCCCCAGTTTCTTCGAGGCCAACTTGGCCTTGCTTTCCAGATGATCGCGATACTGGCAGGCGTTCGAAAAGCTGAGACCCAATATACTGATACAGGGCGCGGCTTTAAGGGGAGTGTTCTCGAAAACTGGTGATACGACAAATGGGGTTTTTTTAGCGGTTAACGCGCAGACTTGTGTCTTCTGGGGGTTGAAGTGAACAAGGTTCTTTTCACCCCATGCGGAGACATTCTCGAGGGATGCCTCAACGCAGGACACAAGTTGATTTCGGCACTGGTCGACGTTTTCCCGAGAAAGACTTGCATGGCCGGAGTATACAGCGTCCACAGTGCTATCATCTGCATAACAATGTATGTTAGAGTCCTCTAACATGTCATTGATATGCAGAAGAAATAGCGTAGGGGACAGCACGCAGCCTTGGGGGACGCCGGCGTTCACGGGCATGTATTTGGAGCAAAAACCGTCGACAGCGACCTTGATGCTGCGCCCAGTGAGAAAGCTAGCAATCCACTTGCATAAATTCTCGGGAAGCCCGTAAGATGGAAGTTTCGCAAGGAGCGCTCCGTGCCACACACGATCGAAGGCCTTTGCCATGTCCAAACTAACTGCCAGGCCCTCTCCCTTGCTATCAATAGCCGCAGCCCAGCGGTGGGTTAGGTAAACCAGAAGATCACCGGTTGAGCGACCCCGACGAAAGCCATATTGGCGGTCGTTAATCAATCGGTGATCCTCCAGGTAAACCAAGAGCTGGCTATTAATTATGCTCTCCATAATTTTAATATAGCGTGAAACTAAAAAAACTGATCAAAAATTTAAATATACCTGTTGTAATTCAAACAGACCACCGTCTATCCGATGCAGGAATAGGAATTCGGTTGACACAAACAAACTTGATTGACGTCAGCTGATTAGCGAACGAACGGGACGAATGAAGCTGGTACATACGAGCGTCCACAAACGAATATCCATTTAATGAATAAAGTGTTAATTTAGTGTATTTTTCATATTTATACGTCAACGGTTTTGTGTAATTTTTTTAGTAATATATTAATATATTGAGGTTGTCGTGGTGTGATGTGTGACTGAAAATGCAATGGTTGCAGGTTCGTTTCTTACTCGTGGGATTTTTTTTTAGTATTTAAATTTTATTGATCTAATTATTGTTGTTTTCTATCATTAAACACTTAATATCTCGTTAATCAGGTGGTAAATGGGGAACAAAGTGTCTTCACACTAATTTCCCGGCTATAAGGAGTACACAGTGTGATGCTAAAAAAGGTAACATTCATATTAAAGTTTTCTTATACCATAAGAACACTAATAATAATTTTATTTAAAACAATCTCAATATGAAATACGTGGGTGGTGTGAGGGTACAATAAAGTCACATTTACGCAAAGATTTAAGAAATTAGAATTTCGAAAGTGAAAATTGTTGAGGAGGTTCAGGTTGCTTAATTTTATTTGTCCTCTGAGAGTATGAATTATTCTTAGTAATAAAGAAATAGTCTTTCAAGGTGGAATACGGTACCGAAACGGTACATATTATTATAAAGACAAAGTTGTTTAAATTATGATTAAAAATGCTAAGAGTCTGTCGTGACACAGTGTAAGAATGAACCTAGGACGGTTGCGGGTTGTCTTCCCACCCGGAGAAAGTAATTTAATATCATTTCCTTACTCTAGCATAAACCGTGCACAATAGACATAGAGCCAAGTTGCACGTTAAACATTGCATCATTTTGAATTTCACCGAAAAGTAATAGAAGATATATGTATATATGGATGCCGACATAAAAGAATTTGAAAAATAACTAATTATTAATGGTTAATAATAACATTTTCCAAACTTATAGTAAGGATAAATGTGAGAAAACAAGACATAAGAATAAAAGAAGATCAATATCGATTCCAAGTTTATATTCAATATATATGTATATGTATATATATATATATATATATATATATATATATATATATATATATATATATATATATATATATATATATATATATATATATATATATATATATATATATATATATATATATATATATATATATATATATATATATATATATATATATATATATATATATATATATATATATATATATATATATATATATATATATATATATATATATATATATATATATATATATATATATATATATATATATATATTATACCCGTTACTATCTACTTTGGTACTAAATATCAAGATTCTAAGTAAATGAGTCTGTCAAAAAAATCTAATTTTTTATATGATAATATATAAAAAAAACATTTAAGTTGAAATAAAAAAAATATAAAGAAAATTGTATTATAAAAGATTTAAAAATACCTTGAAATTTTAACTTGGCTGGACACGCTGGCGTGTCTTGATAAATTTTACAATGTTAATGTTTATATTAAGAATATTCCTCACATCTTAATAAGGTCGAATATTTCAAGAACTTTACTTAAGAAATGCGTAAGAAACCTAGCAATATAACATAATTTACAGTCTATTAAGTTAATCAAAGAGTTATTCTTGGAAATAACTTGCTCGTAACATATTAATGTTGGAAACATGTTTTATATGGAGCAACATTGTTTCTTGAGATTTCATATAAAATTAATATAATGAATATTCATATATGAACAACAATTTCATTAATCATTTTCAAATTATTAGAAAAACTAGATCTTTTTATAATATGTACTATATTTGAAGTACAATATTGAGTACCTACAGTAGCGTAGTTTACTGATAAATTTTCAATATAAAACTAACTGTTGTGTATCTAATATTTATTAAAACTGCTTTTACTGCAGCAACAGCAGCATGAAATATAATTATAACTATTATATTAGTTATTTTTAATCTCATATAATTTTTTGGCTGAAGATTTTTTCTTGAAGACTTATTTCATTGCTTGTTTTTTGCTTAAAGACTTATTTCATTGGACAGTTAATTTTACGAGTACATTCAGCGTTGATTGTGAATATTACGGCATATTGAATTATTTTTTTTGGTTTTATGCTGTATACCGATTATTGTAGGATAGGAACAACAAAAGGAACTTGGGAACCTAGTGTTAAGACATCGCGTTTTGAACACTCTCCGAAAAAATTGAGATTGAGAGGAATGAACGCCGCGCTTTGGCCTTATTATTAATTAAGACATTTCGCTTTCAATTATTGTACCGTTTCAATGTTGAGTCACGGAGGTTAACGCCGTGCTTCGTCTACTTCAACGTTTAAAGCCAGACCTACATCACCCTACGTGGACCTGAATTAATACTTTAGTCAAAATTATTAGTCGTAAATTTAAAAAAAATCTGATTAAGGCCTGTCGTGGCTCAGCGGCACAAGCTCGTAACTGTAACCGACGGGTTCTGGGTTCGATCCCCACTCGAAGAAATGGAATATTTAATATTTTCAGTTAAAATATTTAATGCTTTCATTTCCTCGCTCTGGTAGAAGTCAAAACGCGGCGTTGTGTTCCGCCACTTAACACGCCACGCCTCAAACTCGGCGGAAAGTGGGGAACGAGAGTGGAACGGAGTGTCTTAACACAAGGTCCCAAGTTCGCTCTGCCTACCCTGCCATGTGCGGGATAGAGCGTGAAGCTGAGTAAAAAAATTGTATAATGTAACAGTGAAAACTTTGAGATCACAATCTGTTAATATTAGAGCAAAACGTTGAAAGGCAAATCGATGTTAAACGATCTACAACCGAAGCGAACAAATTGGTTCGTTTGTATCATGATTATCTATGCGTTAATATTCCTGAATTAAAATTAAAGTAAATACACCAAAAAGTATAATAGTTAGTAATATTTTTATTATATTAAAAGTGACGTTTTATACGCCATATTTAGGAAACATAAATATTTTAAAATATTTTTTTTTCTTTGAAATTATATAAAAAATTACACGAAGGCTTAAACTGTTTCAAGAGGCGCGGTTTCGAATCTCGCTACGATCAATTTTTTGTACGTTTTCTAGAAACTTATTAGGCTATATTATTTTTTAAGCTTAAATTGCCTTCTTAGGTGACATTATTAAACAGTTTGTGTTTCTGACTTTAAGCCCGATAAAGTATAAAGAAGGAGTCTGAGGTATTTTGTTTATCTCAAACATCTTATAGCTCTACAAACATTTAAACATTACCCTTACCTTTTTCACCTATATAATATAGAACCTAGAGTTAGAACACTCCATTCCTCACTTTCCAGGCTTTTTTAGAGACATTGTGTAGCGATTAGCGAAGCTAAACGCCGCGCTCCGTCTGAACAATAGACTGGAGCAATGAAACCGAGCCCAGTGCCGTTTTGCCACGAAGGCGTCAAGTTAACATTACCAGTAAAAATATTCAGCTGTGTAGCGCACATGGCAGGGTAGGCAGAGGGAACTTGGGAACCTAGTGTTAAGACACTCCGTTCCACTTCCGTTCCCCACTTCAAAATATTTAAAATATTCAGCAGTTTTAAATAAATCTTATGTGATGTATGTATACGCATATTTTTAACGCAATATTGGCTTTTACACACTACACGATATATCTAAAGTAGGCGGTGATTTTCACGCATATTTTGTATTTTGCAGTATAGGCAATGGATATAAACATTTTTGTATATAACGTGTTCTCTTGTTCATACCAAAATTGGCTTTTTGGAAAAGCTTCGGACTGTAGAATGGTTATGGGTTCATTTCCTAATTACTTCCCTGATTTTATTTAGTAAACTGTACTTTTTCGCACTAGTAAGTGAAAATGACTTCAAAAGTTATAAAGATAATTAATTAGATTAACATTATTTTTTTATGCAACGTTAGAAGCAAACGTTACTTATATATATCACCAATTATAATGTATTATATCCCGCACAAATCAGAGTAGGCAGTCTTTCTCTCTCTCTCTCTCTCTCTCTCTCTCTCTTTCTATCTTTCTCAGCTTCATGCAGTATCCCGTCCATGGCAGGGTAGGAAGTATGAACTTGGGAACCTAGTGATAAGACGCTCGTTCTACTTCCGTTCTCTACTTTCCGACGAATGTTTTGTCTTGCACCAGAGCAAAGGATTGAAAACATTAAATATTTCATTTCCTCGAGTGGGCATCGAACCCACAACCTGTCGGTAACAGTCGCACGCTTGTGCTGCCGCTGTGTGTGTATATATGGACGATATACCGATCACGTTTACATTGTAATACCTGCGCTACGAAAAGTCCCAAGTTTAATTTATTAATTCAATATATACCTGCCGATGAAAATAGGCATTAGTTGCCTATTATTTGGAACTCCTTTGAAACTTCCAGAACGAAATTTTGTTATAACAACGCGTCTCCATTAATTATTAGTATCGATTGATTGCTTTAAATATTGAAATCTCATTTCAAGGTTCTTAATTATTTCGACAAAACTTTCGGAATAATTGAGCTCATTATTTTTGTCCTTTGACATAAAAGTTGAAAATCAAATTTTAATTATAATCACGATGTTTACAGGCCGTTGTGTTTTGAGTAATTGAGGCGTGGTGGAGAATTTAATATATTTAAGAGTTTAAATTTCTGTACTTCAAAAGTTATATATACGAAAAGAAACCTAATTGGAACACTTTGTTGTCCGTTTGTACGTTAGTGAATTTTATTTATCTCAATTTTTTCTAGATTATTTAGTTGAAATTAATATTGAATATGCAAATCTATGGTCCCTTAGAACTCAAAAAAAAAACAATAAAATGAAAATTGGCATAAATTCGACAGTTATAATAATATAATAAATTATAATAATAAAAAAAAATATCCAAAATAATACAATTATTACAAACTTATATTTGTAGTTAAATTCATACAAAATTAGTGCTCTCAGCACTGCCAGTACAAGTATAGCTAGCTGGATAGGAAAAGGGGAGTGTTAAGACACTTCATTCCCCATTTTCGTATCAATACGTAATCCAATTAATACACTTCCGTTTCCAGTTTCATGTAACGTCCCACTGACTACCCTGCCATGGATTTACAGCGTAATACTATTGTACTTACTTTATTAACATCATCGAACGACAACTTTATATGACATACTATTTTCAATACATTATCGTTTAGTCACTTGACTTACCATAAAAAAGGACGTACTAGAGCTTGAATATACCGACCACTGATTGATCATGCAAAAAGTAAATCACTCGGTGGATACTGGAAATCGAAACAACGCATTATTTGTCGCTTAACACATAATAAAATGATAATGAGGCAGTCGTTGTTTGCATATAACGGATATTTTACAGAATTGTATTTTAATTTGATCACTGTATTGAGTGACTATAAAATGGTATAGAATATTTCATCGTATAGATCGTAGGGTAGGGGGGCTCCGTATTATTAATTAAAAATTAATATAAAAATAATAAATTTTAATATCGGTTTCTTTTCGCCCTAAAGGTTATCTGGAAGAGATGGCTATTTAGCCATAAGGTCGCCTTTTGTACATTGTCTCTCATAAGTTGTGAATCCCTGTCAGTTTGTTTTGTATGTGGTGTACAAATAAAGTTATAAATACACTAAAAATAATAAAAAAAACAACGAAATAGTGCCTTTTTTTTGCTTTTTGTTTGTCGCTAAATATGTATTTCGCATAAAGCAGAATAGGCAGAGGAAATTAGGCAGTGTAAAGACAGAAAAAAATTAAATATTAAATATTACGCTACCTCGGGTGGGGATAGAACCCATAACCGGCCACGTCGACAGTCGCATGTTTATGCCTCTGCAGGGTCAGTCACGGCTGGCCTCATAGGGTAAGCTTCTTTTTTTACATAATAATCATCAAATAGTTTACTTTACATCATGTTTACTTGACTCTCACTTGCCTTGGATCTCGATATTAAATTTAGGTTAAAGTATAAATAGATATAATTTGTTATTAAAAGGGGCCTATCTATTTTACCATATTTTACCCTATAAGGTATTAATTGGTTGAAGACTAGGTCTCAACTGTGAATACTAATGAATTATTTAAATTTTTATAATAATATGTATATATGTTTATAACGTACGTCCTTTAGATATTATATTCTGGTCAGCGGGTTTTCATTTTCTCGAACAAAAAATCTCTAAACAGAGCGTAACGTTAAATTCCGCAAGCAGTGTCTCTCAAATTGGACAGAATATGGAGAATGGAGAATCTCAACACTAAGTTCACTTTGTGACTGCTATAATGAAATAAAGCGAAAAAAAGAACTAAAAAGTCTAATATTTCCCAAAAAACACAGTTAATTAATTCAAAACAAGCAGTGAAATACTTCAATTGAAATTATATAATTAAAACTGTTTTTCTACCATCTATTTTGTTCGCTTCCAAATGATTACTGGCAGTAACATTTAAAAAACTGGTAACACCTGTTTTGGAACGAGCTTTCATTCTTATCAATGAAAGTGATCGATATGATCGATTTAATTATTAATCTTCTGATTATTGGTTGTAATAAATTAAATTAAGTTGCTTTTATGTTTATTTTTTATCTGTACCAGTGGATCTTAGTAGCGGCACATCAGTTGACTGTAAGAGAAATTAATTACTTTATTAAATTAATTATCACAGCGTTGAGTTGCGCCAGTAAACATAAACCTGCTAATGGAAGTCATGTTCGGTAAAAGGAATCTATTTTTTATTACTTCCTTTAACCTTGCCATATGCGCGATACAGAATCAAGCTAATCATATTCTAACCTACTTAGCTAAGTTTAAATATATATTTTTATTACAACATTAACTGATAAATCAACAGTAGCCAACACTGGTTGTATACTTCCCAATATTTAACCTTTCGCCTTTACGTCTAACACGTTTTTTTTTATATAATCATTAACTTATGTAAATATTCGAAGTAAAACGTACACACTCGTATATCATAATTTTATACCTAATACTTATTAATAAAAAATATGTATATTTATATTATGAAGTCAATGAATTTGTTTGGTTACTCTCAGGAATTGATAGTTTGAATTGAGATTTTTTTGTTAAATCTGTAGGCTACATATATTATATTAAGGTAATTGTTTTGATATAATTTACCTGAAGTCAGAGTTGCCTCAGGCACTTAGAATGAAAGCGTGTAGATAAAGGAGAGAAAAAGAAAGATAGGCCTTGAACATTTTTTTTTTTGTCTACTGGTGGAACCGATGGCATCAAGTAAATTAGTGAGTACATTACAAGATATTAAATCGTAAAATTTAAATATTTAAAGTAAGTTTAAATATATAAGATATATAAAGATCTAATGTTAGGACACTCCATTCCCATAAAGAGAATTCTGTTCTCCACTTATGGCATTTTTTTAGAAATTACGCGTAGAGTGGTGGTTGTACTTTGCCTTGCTACCAGATTCAAAAAATTTAAATATTAAATTTTGCATTTCCTCCACTGATAATGAACCCACAACCTGTCATATTGTCAGTCACATGCTTGTGCCACTGCGTCACGGCAGGCCTCATACAGTAAACTTGTTTTTAAAGTTATTTGTATAATTATTATCAAATAATTTATACATAATGTTCACTTGACCCTTAGTTGCCTTGGATTTCCATATTAAAATTAGGTTAGAATATAAATAGTTATCATATTTTTTTCTAACACAGATATATTGGCATTAAGTTATTAATAATAGTATGTAACTTGTCGGTTGTTGTTTTTGGTTTTTCTAAGCCAAGTATTTATACTTCCTTTTCAACATACTACTCAATTTTTGATACGCAAACACGTAAAGCGTGTTGAGCAGCAGAAAATTAAACACTGAAAAATAAAACCTCCTAGCAAAACGGAGAAGTCTAAAATATTTTTCCTGAGCAGGAACTGAACCCACAAACATGGTTTGCCACTTTAAGTGCCACTACGCCACTACGCCACGATGATCAGCTTGCGAGTTCGATCCGAAAAAGTAAGCAATTTAATATTATCAAATATAATATTTAATATTTTCAAATGTAATATTTAATATTTTCAATTGTAATATTTAATTATTCAATGCCTGTCGTGGCGCAGCGGCACAAACGTGTGACTGTAACCGACAGGTTCTGGGTTCGATCCCCAGTCGAGGAAATGAAATATTTAATATTTTCAATTTAAATATTTAGTGTTTCATTTCTTCACTCTGGTAATAAGGCAAAGCGCGGCGTTGAGTTCCGCCACTCAACACGCAATGCCTCAAATTTGGCGGAAAGTGGAGAACGGAAGTGGAACGGAGTGTCTTGACACTAGGTTCCCGGGTTCCCTCTGCCTACCCTGCCTCGTGCGGGATACAGCAAGAAGCTAATATTTAATTCTTCGCTCTGGTAACAAAAGGCAAAGTACCCCAAGCTCTAACGGATAGTGGGGAACAGAGCGGAGTATCTAAAGAATAAGTTTCTTTGCCTACTCTGTCATGTGCGTGATACAGCGTGAAGTCTAAAAAAAGGAAAAAAATAATACTTAGAAACACACGTCAATTCACAAAAAGGCTTTTTTAAGTAGCGGAACTCAACGCCACGGATAAACTCAAAGTTTAGGTCGCTACTCCCCCAACGGCTGAAACGTAGAAAAGACGGCCTAGTTTTTTTATTAGCTTAACCATTTATCCCGCAGAAAGTTGGGAAGGCAGAGGGAACCCGGAACCTTGTGTTAATATACATCTGTTCCCCATTTTTCATCGAATTCTAGTGGCCTTGCTGGTTCCGCTTTTGCCGAACTCTCGAGTATGGAGATCGAACCCACAACCCGTTGTGTTTACGGTCGCAAGCTTCCGCCATAACAAGCCCCGGCGACTAAAAAAAAAATCGATTCACAAAACGAGATCACCATAAACAGCCACAAACAAGAAAACCATAAACAACAATTTACAAAGATATCTCTAATCAAATGCTTCTACCTTTTTACCTGACACGTATTTTTTAATCGGATCAATAAAATACAATTAGATTGGTCGATAGAAATGAAAACTTTTATATTAATATAATCTAATCTCTTTTATTTACGACTCGGTGATAGGCGGACTGGTTGAATTTTTAAATTTACTTTAGTGTAGAGCTAAGGGAACTAAAGTGATCGCTTGTCGAAACAATAAAGGTGTAGTAAAGTCATTAATTTGTCAATTTGATAAAGAATAATATATAACTAGCCATTAGGGCGAAGTGGTACAATAATTGACTTTTAAAAAGAAATAACGACTTCAATTTTCAATCGTGGATATAATTGTAATTGAATTATTTTAAGATAGGCGTGTCGTGTTGCAGCGGCTAAAGCGTGTGACTGGAAACGATAAGTTGTGGGTTCGATCCTCACTCGAGGAAATCGCCCTGGTAACTCGGCAAAGCGGCGTTGAGTTTCACCACTCAACACGCAATGCCTTAAATTTGGCAGAAACGGGAACGGAGTGTCTTAACACTAGTTTTCCCTCTGCCTACCCTGTCATGTGCTGTATATAGCGTGAAGTTAAAAAGAAATATATATTTAAATTTTCAATTAAAGTTCGGCGTTAAGTTGAGTCAATCCAACAAGCGATGTCTCGAAAATTGGACTTATGCCTGTTTCACATATTAAAAGTGAAGCTAGTAAATCCTGGGCGTACACAAGATGTTAAGATTTATCACAAAATTGAAGCATTTAAGTGAACCTTACCGAGATAAACTAATATTTTTTGTGTGAAAAAGATAAACAGATGTATGAACACAATTTTACAAACATTTTTTTTAATACTTACGAAAAAAAATATTTTCTCTAATAAATACAAAAATAAAAACATTTTATTTTAATAATGTTGTTTTGATAGCAAAAAAATATCTAAAATTTGAATTTTCTTTATTGTGAAAGATGACTATAATAAAACAAAATATACTCTAGTATTTTGCCTCACTCATAGCAGAGTAATTTATATTAGTGACAGGTTGTAGGTTCGATTACCACTCAAAGGAATGAAATATTTGCAATTCTAATTTTCCTTGGGTAACGCCGCAAAGCGCTGGGTTAAGTTCCACCATTGAACAAGCAATGCCTCAAATGCGACAGAAAATGGGAAACGGACGTTTCCTAATAAGAACGGACTGTTTTAACACTAGGCCCCAACTTCCCTCGGTTAACCCTGATTAGTTAACCTAAAAAAGGGAACCCGCTATATTCATAAATCGTTTACAATCGCCTTCCCGATGTGCCCAAAAACGGTGCAAGGCACATTCAATATCAAATCTTATATAATCTAATTCATATTCATGTAGAACATTTTATTATAAGCTCAAACCTATCATGTCAGGGCTTCCCTCATATAAAGCAAACGTTATCAGTTCAAGTACTACGTATAAGGTCTGGTATACTCGTATACTTACTTTATCGAAGATCTTTGCTTTGATAAAAATGGCCAAACACGCAATGGAAATATATTGATTTGGTTCTGTACAGTTTCTTTTTTACTTTAGTCAGATTTGATGTCTCTTTTTGTAGAATTTTGCAAGAAATGGGGAACGGAAATGTTCTAAAGGAAACGGAGTCTCTTAACATTAGGTTCCCAAGATAACTCTGCCTTCTTGCTTAATAGGGAATGCAAAAAATACCGAAGCGGAAAACGGTCGCTCTCTATAATATATATCTATAATATATATCTATAATATATATCTATAATAAATACAATAATATTTATCTATTTCAATATCCTTCTGCTTACCCTGCCATATGCGGGATACAGCGTGAAGCTGAGTGAGATAAAATGAATAACAGAAAATGAGCCATTTAAAAGACAGAATAAAATCCTCAATACAGAACAACTAATACATTTCAATACACGAACTCTCACACAAACACTATACGAATCTAAATTATTTAGAATGTAATCTACGATACGGGCCAGATGGTCTCGATATTACATTTTCGACCCCTAAAATTGCATATAAACGAGAGACATCGCGTGTTTTGCAAATCTGATTATTTGTTTATTCATTGATATTTATCATAAAATTTTATATACATTAGGTTTATCAGTTAAGTATATATATAGATATGTATTATATATAAGGTACATGAGTTTTCAGTAATATTTATGTTTTAATTATATGATTTTTAGGCTTCACACTGTATCACGCATAGAGTAAGGTTGGCAGAGGACACTTTATATCAAGACACACCCTCCGTAAAGTAGGGTACTTTACTGCAAATTTCGAGATATTGAATGTTGAATCGTTGACCACGTTTCGTTTACCAGACCAAAAAAACCAAATATATATATATATATATATATATATATATATATATATATATATATATATATATATATATATATATTATATATATATATATATATATATATATATATATAATATATATATATATATATATATATATATATATATATATATATATATATATATATATATATATATATATATATATATATATATATATATATATATAATATATATAATATATATATATATATATATATATATATATATATATATATATATATATATATATATATATATATATATATATATATATATATATATATATATATATATATATATTATATATATATATATATATATATATATATATATATATATATATATATATATATATATATATATATATATATTATATATATATATATATATATATATATATATATATATATATATATATATATATATATATATATATATATATATATATATATATATATATATATATATATCTATATATTATATATATATATATATATATATACACAAGACAAGTTCCACTGCGCCACGACGGAATCAATAACAAAGAGAAATAAAAATTATTTAGGCTCAATATTCGATAGCGTTTTTTGTAAATACCTTTAACAAATACGAATGCAGAGTAGCGCACAAACATTGCTGTTTCAATTTAAAGAGCTCTTTTTTATGTCGACGTATTTTTTTTAATTGAACCAAGCTTCACGGTGTGTCCGCCACATGGCAGAGGGAACTTGGGAACAGAGTGTTAAAACACTCCGTTCCACTTCCTTTTCCCACTTTCCGGCGAGATTGAGGCATTGTGGCGGAACTTAACGCCGCAGTGTGCCTTGCTACCAGAGCGAAGAAATATTTAAATATTTCATTTCCTCGAGTGGGGATCGAACCCACAACCTATCATTTACAGTAACACGCTTGTGTCGCCACGACACGCCTTAGACCTTTTTAATTGAAATATTGTTTTATTGTATTGCAATGGAACACCACACGTCTGAAACGTGCTGTGACTTCAAATCTTCTTCGTGAAACTTCGTTTTTTATCTTAAATCTTATTCAACACTGAGAATTAGAAAAATATTTAACTATAAATATATATAAATTTGAACGTAACGACAATCGAACTCGCACTACTTGAAAGCTTTCCCATTTGCACCTATTGGGTGTTTGCTAAGAAATGCGTGAAACGGCATCCTGTTTTGCCACTCAACGATTCAAATTTGCAAAATATCTTCACAATACCGTCGTGGCACAGAAATACAAAGAAATGACTGCAAACACAACAGTTATGTGTTCTTTTTCTAAAGTGGGAAAGGGAATGTTTACTCTTATTGATTTATAGCACTGTCAACGAGGCAATACTAGGTGTTTAGTCCCGCTACTACCATTTGCCCTTTAATGAAATTGTCTTTACGGAAACGGAGTGACTTCTTAACATTAGGTTCCCAAGTTCCCGTAGCTTACCCTTCTATGATCACTTGACAACTTCAATTGTCAGTTGTCAATAAGAGAAAATTTACTGTACCTATCAGGGAAAAAACAACAAATAGAAATTGGACAACGAAGAAATAATTCACTGAATTATTTTGCCCTATTTCTTACATCTGAGGATAGGTTATATCGTAACCATTCAAGATCCAAGAATAAATGAGGCGTTGCATTTTATATTCCTTTTAGAAACTAGCATTTAATGTAGTAGAAAATTGTTACTCAGCTATAATAGGCAGATATCCTTTCTGAACAATTGAAATTTTCACTTCGAATGCAGTATTATTTATTATATTAGTTTTTTTGCAGTTTCCCGCGCTGGTCCGGATCCGGGGAGACAGAGGGAACCTGGGAACCTAGTGTTAAGACATTCCGTATCGTTTCCCATTTTTTTGAGACATTTTATAATGAGTGGCAGAACTCAATGTCGCGGTGTGCCTTGGTACCCTATGTAAAGCGCTGCGTTGAATTCCGCTACTCGGAACATAATACTTCAAATTTGACATTAAGTGGGGAAACGGCAGTGTCTTAAAAGAGGGGGAATGTCTTAAGTAGGTTCTCAAGTTCTCTTTGTCTACCCTGTCATATACAAAATACAGCGTGGAGCTAAGAAATCAATATGCAATAGCTAGAGATCCTAAAAAGAAGAGTAAAAATAAAGGTAAAAGAACCTAACATTGAATATTTCAGTTCGGCAAGTAGAATTCTAATGATAAATTCAAATCCCACCCATAGGGAATTAGGCAATCAGACCGTAGATGCTGAGGGCAAATACTCACTTGGTTGATACTTGTATAGCAACTTGTTACTGTGGCTCAGTTGAATGGAATTACTTGTTTATAGTATAGTTGTAGTATTAACTAGAACACTGTAGTGTAAACATTTGTGTAAGCAATGAATATGTTGTATTTCTTCAATGCAAAAAGAGGAGAAGATAGGAGGAGGAGCTCCGGAGTGATTGGATTGGATCTTATTAATAGAACTTTTTAGCTATATTTTATGAGAATCTGATTAGCAGTTTAAAACATTTTGAGAAGATAATGTTATATTTTTTTCGATAGCAGAATTTCTTTTTTGTTTTTTTTTTTTTTTTTTATATGTCTCTGTTCATTTATTTCAGTTGACCTAATTTACTGATATTTCTTAAATATTATATATATATATATATATATATATTATATATATATATATATATATATATATATATATATATATCTATATATATATATATATATATATATATATATATATATATATATATATATATATATATATATATATATAATTTACAAAAATATCATTCAGGTTAACTGCAGCGGTAGATTCCGCCAAGTATCACACAATGTTGCTAATATATGTTTTTACATATAACAGTACTTATTACGCACAAGCCTTAATATGGAGGTTGTCGTCGTATAGGACATAAATATGTGACTGTATGGTATTACGACAGGCTATGGTTTTGGGGTGAGACTCGAGGAAGTTCAGCGGAAAGTGAGGAGTTAGTTAATGAAACAGAGTATCTTAACACAAAATTCCTTCATTACCTCTGCCTACTGTAAAACAAAACCAGCTTATCGTTGTTTTCCCCCTTTACGTACTATATCTATAGTTTACATCTAAGAGATCACGATTTTAGCAATAATATTCACTTTTTGTTATCTTTTGATAGAATATTATTTTCAAATATATCAATTGATACCAATAAATAACTAACTAACATTTAAATTTAACACCATTTTCAATATAAATTTAACGGCTTAGTTCAAAAGGTTAATGGCAAGAATAATATATCGGTACGCATTGAGATTTGTTCTCCTGTCAATCTTTAACACCTACACCCTAATTTAAGTTGACCTTCACCGTAAATTGATTTGATCTTTCGTTAAAAATGTGATCAAATTTCAAGTTATCGCAGTTTAAATTAAATGCCTGTAATAAATCTTAAATTGTTAATAGAATATAATGGTTGATTAATATATATTTTTTAATTGAATATGCCATCAGTGTGGGTTTGAATTGAATTGGACCATCTTACGATTATGGTTTTGGGATTTAGCATGGTAGTCAAAGAGAACAGCCCTTAACGTCAGGGCATAGATCAAGTAATATACCATCAATTTTACAAAGAATGCTTTGCTTTTGCTGACTCTTAAACCACTTTTTTAATTTATGTCTAAGATAAAACCCTTTTCTAATAATATGAAAAATCTGCTCTAATAACACAAGTTTTCAAAATGGTGATCAACCATTTGTTTTTTTTGCTTTTTGAGAAATTAATCCACAGTGGCATATCTACTTCGTTACGTAAGGTCTTTATTACTCTAAAACTGAATACTCTAAGTTGACTTTAACTAATTGGATCACAAAATTGTTTTGGTAAAACGTGAACGTGAAATGAAGAAATATAATGCAAAAAGAGTAATTTGTCTCCAAATTTCTTTCATATATAGATCATTTTGTTTTCAGCTTCACTCTGTATCCTGCACATATCATAGTAGGCATAGGAAGCTCGGCTACCTAGTGTTAAAACGCTCGTTGCATTGCATTGCATGTTTCTTTGTGAGTGGCGGAAGAAAACTCTGCGGTTTGTCCTACCAGAGCGAAAAAATAAATTTCCATTTCCACGAGTGAGGGTCGAACCCATAACGTCAGTCACACATTTGATCCACTACATCACGACAGACCTACTTATCAAAATTATGGTATATAGTATAAATAAGCATTTATATAGAGTTTGCAATTATAAAATTATAATTAGATTGCGGTTAACGAAAAAAAAATAAAGAATTATTATCACAAATTTAGGTGTAATTAAACCTACGTTGACTAATTTGTTAAATGGACGTAAAATTGTGTAAATGGTGAATGGTACAATGAAAGAAATGTAAAAAAATATATTTCTTTTTCAACTTCTAGAAAATAAGTAATAAGGCGAAGCGCGGCGTTGAGTTCCGCCACTCAACACGCAATGCCTCAAATTCGGCGGAAAGGGGAACGGAGTGTCTCGTGCGGGATACAGCGTGAATCTAAATAAAAACAATTTCTAGAAAACGTTAAAAAATTGAACGTAGCGGGATATGAACCCGCGCCTCTTGTCAAGCCGTTAAAACGCTTCGAGCACTAATCGGTATTTTCATTTCGTACATGCAGTTTTTTATGTTTTCTAAAAACTTTTATTCATGCCATAAACAAAAAAAAAAATCTAAATAAGTGTTTTTGTTTTTAAATATGAATTAACACTTTAAAAAATTATAAAATATGGTATGCACTTTCTATGGACATATATATGTTCATAGAAAGAGCATACCACATTTTATTATTTTATATAAAATATATTTCATTTCTTAATATATTTCTATGAAAATAAAGTCTTTCGACAAAGCTTGACTCTGAATATTAAAATTAGGATATCCCATTATAAAACTAAGTTGATATCAACAAAGTATCAGGTTACAACTGTATCGTATATAGTAGAGAGTGTCTGGTGTTAAAATACATTATACCTGTAATTAATTATATTGAAATATGTATTTGTTGTTTATTTCTTTTTGGTCTAACAATTATAGGACCTAATATCAAAACACTCCGTTTTCCAGTTACCTTTAGAGTCCAAGGCAATTGCCGTAACTCAACGCGGTGTTTTGATTTCACAGAACGGAAAAGTTTGAATAAATACGAACAAGATATATTGTGTAACTCGCTATTTCCTGTACATTGAACTACCAAATGTCTTGGGAAATATTGTACCAGGGCGTTTCTGATCTTTGACCTTGCAAAGAAAATATGAAACAGCCTGATTAAAATATAAAATATAAGATTTTTAAATAGAATTGCCTCGAAAAATTTGTGAGTGAACCAATTAACGAAATATCCTTTTGTTATAGCATTTTGTATTTGTTGAATTTAATAGGTTAATTTTAATTTGTGTTGTATGGAACGTCGACGTCGATTTGGACTACTTCATTTGCGCTTACTTACTCAGCTTCACGCTTTATCCCGTATATGGCAGAGTAGGCAAAGGGAACTTGGGAACCTAGTGTTAAGACACTCCGTTCCACTTACGTTCCCCATTTTCCGCCAAATTAAGGCATTGCGTTTGAGTGGAGGAACTCAACGCAGCGCTTTGCCTTATTACCAGAGCGCAGAAATTACAACATTAAATATTTAATTTGAAAATATTCAATATTTCATCTTCTCGAGCGGGGATCGCACCGAAACACTTATGCCGCTGCGCCACGACAGACCTCGCGTGCTTACTAAAAATGTTATTTAGAACGAAATAAGTTATTAAAAAGTAATCTTTTTAAAAATATTCAATTAATATAAGATTTACGTCGTTATACTAAAATATTTAATTAAACTGTATTCACATACATAGTTAGTATTTTTTGGATATTTAATTCATTTGTAGGAGTTATTATGTACTAAAGAAATTAAGAATAGGTGAAATGTCTCCCCTGAAGAATTTTCTTATGGAAATAAATGAGAATTAATATGGATTGATTGTGAATGAAAAAATCTGTGCTTTAATCTCAAAAAGCGTCGCACAATTTCTTTTATGGATATTCTTTTAACTTCTCGTTATATACCGCACAAGGAGTAGGGAAGGGGAACTGAGGAACCTAGCCTACCCTATTTTCTGACGAATTTTAAGCATTGCCTCAATACCAAAGTATAAATAAATAAAACTCCTTGAGTGGAAATCGAAAACACAAGCTATCATGTCTCACACACACTCACAGCTTCACGCTGTATCCCGCACTAGGCAGGGTAGGCAGAGGGAACGGAAATGAAACCTAGTGTTATGACACTCCGTTCCACTTCCGTTCCCCACTTCCGTTCCACACGCTATCATGTTTACAGTTTAATTAGTTAATTTAATATTTTCACACAATAAACAAGTTAATATCTGTAAACAAGTGACCGGCTGTTACTTTTGTCCCGTGTCTCCTCTAACACTAATGGAAAACGCGTACACGGAGTTCTTAAATAAAATTCGGACCTCCATGTCATTCCCACACACGTTTAACTTATAACACGTTCTTTTTTTTTAATTAAGTCATCTAATTAGACAAAAGCGATGTTTTGAAAGGAACATGCGATTAATTATTTCAACAGTCACGCTTGATTCTTTTCGAAAGTACCTGATTTAGTGTTGTTGGAGCAAGTTTGAACCTTGAACTTTGGCTATACGGTTCAAAATATATATATATTTTTTTCATATTTTGTTATTTTCACGGAGGAATTGATTAGGTGGTCTTTATTAAGATATTTTGTTACGGGTGTCTATGTGATCCTTGGGTGGCACTCGAATATGGGCAAGCCCTAATACGGTTATGATTCAATCTTATATTTTCTAATTGTCTTTAATGTCTTATAATGAAGCAGTTACGGCTTGTACGTGGGTTTTCGTTGTTGATTTTTTATAAGTTGTTTGTTTTTTTTTTTTGTTTATTTGGTTATTTCAAAGGAAAATAAAGTTAATATTGAAAGCTTTTATTGATATAAATATATATTACTTATTAATAAATATATAATCCGATGATGATTAAAGGATCGATTCTCACTTTGAATGAAATAAATGACATAAATTATATTCATTTCCTCGTTTTGGAAGGAAAACATGTTTTGAAAGCATTTTGTTCCACAGATACACTTATTTTTTAATAATGATATTTAAAGTTTGGAGAATGGAATATTTTCATAATAAAAATATACATGGGTTTCGAATATTTTTTTTATTGGAAATAACTTTTTATATATATGACTCATTCTACATTCCAGCAGAATTTTTCATTTTTACAGAATGATTAGAATAATGAAAAAGTTTAAAATTGTGTGATGATGAATGGATCAAAGATAAAAATTTACTTTGAGAGAAATATTTGATATTTTTATTTCCGTGTACTAGTAACGAGGTAAAAGCGTGGCATTGAGTTCCGCCACTCAACACGCAATGACTCAACTTCATCGAAAATTTAAAAACATCTCCTCAAGAGAATCTACGAAGAACCTGCTATGTGCCGGGAAAACAGAGTGTAGGTTTTCTCCTTTTCCATTAAAATAAAAGCTCAGCTTACATATCTCCAGGCGGTTAAATTTCTGAAACAAAGAAAAAATATATTTAGTCTTATATTAGATAATGTAGTCGACGTAACACAGTGAGACAAAGTTAGACTGTTTGAGCATTACTTGTGACTTTAATTTATACTAGAAAATTACGTTTTTGTCACTAACATAAAGCTAAGTGTATGTTTTCTCTGCATAGCGCTCAATGGTACCACAAGAACCTGGAAACGTAGTGTTAAGACACTGTGATTCCAGTAAATGTTAGAAATTTGTGAGAAAACCCCCTTTTATTAATCACAAAAATCATAAATGTTGCTGAAAAGTTTATCACGTAAATATATATTATATGTAATATTGAAAAAATATTTAATATAATTTCCAATATAAATGGTATCTTTCTAAACTTTCCCACAGTTCCACAAAAAGTATCATAAATTTGGATTTTAATCTTAAAAAAAGATCCATTCACATACAAAACAGCTATAAAATTTAAAATCAACACGCGTAACATATTGGCCTCATAAGCTATTGTATTTCTTAAATCCTTCTTAACTGTACTTTACTTTAAGCTGTCCAAAGCACACCTGATGTGACGCCAGGATAAGACATAAAAGCGTGCCCGAACATAATCCCACATCAAAAGCCTATAATATTAAAGAACCACTATACTATGGACTAATCTGCCCTTATCTCCGAAATGTACACCCTGTATAAATGGTGAAAACATTATCTGGTCCCAACGGCCCTGCATTGACTTCAGTTTGGAGACGCTGAAAACCGGGTCTATTATGTAAATTGTGTCGGTTATATTTTTTATGTAATATTTCGTAACGTGATATTTTAATAGAAAGCCTTTTCTCCCACCCATTCCGTTTTGGTTGATGCAAATTCTTTGATGGGTAATTTCTTAGTGTCTTTTATTTTAACTCTTAGATGGATTTTGCTTTGTGAATTTGAAATTGGATCGGATTTTGCTTTTGTAAGCTTTTTTATGTTCAGTTATATTTTTTATAAAGGTTAAGAGATAAATCTGTAAGAAATATTGGACTAATCAATATTGTTATAAGTATGTTATCTTTTAATAATTGAGGCCTGTCGTGGCGCAGCGGAACAAGAGTGTGACTGTAACCGACAGGTTCTGGGTTCGATCCCCAGTCGAGGAAATGGAATATTTAATATTTTCAATTTGAATATTTAATGTTTCATTTCTTCGCTCTGGTAATAAGGCAAAAGCGCGGCGTTGAGTTCCGCCACTCAACACGCAATGCCTCAAATTCGGCGGAAAGTGGGGAACGGAAGTAAAACGGAGTGTCATAACACTGGGTTTCACTTCCTTTCCCTCTGCCTACCCTGCCTAGTGCGGGATACAGCGTGAAGCTGAAAAAAAAAATCTTTTAATAATTGTAATATAATGAGCACCGTTGTAGAGGCCTGTCGTGGCGCAGCGGCACAAGCGTGTGACTGCAACCGACAGGTTGTGGGTTCGATCCCCGGTTGAGGAAATGAAATATTTAATATTTTCAATTTAAATATTTAATGTTTTCATTTTCTTCTTTCTCAGCTGAGTAGAGTAGAGTTATTTATAATGAAACTATAATACCGGCCGTCGTTTCACCTGCCTTATCTACGGAATTCTTAGGAAACGATAGATTCTTAGGAATTCTCATGTAACGACCATGAGAATTCCTAAGAATCTATCGTTTCCTAAGAATTCTATATATATATGAGAATGAGGGAGTGTAGGAGTGTACTATAAAAAATATCAAAGTTGTTAGGTAAAAAAACTAAATTTTCCATTTCATGGTTTCAACTCACGTGAAAACTATTGATGATAATGAATATTTTTTATATTTACTCTGTATAACACACTTAGAAGGGTAAGAAAACTTTGGAACCTACTGTTAAGACTTTCTCCACAACTAAATATTTTAGTGGAGCATGCACTACATCGGTGCTCATGCTCAGCTTCACACTGTATCCCGCACATGGCAAGGTAGGCAGAGGGTACTTGGGAACCTAGTGTTAAGACACTCCGTTCCACTTCCGTTTCCCACTTTCCACTGAATCGGAGGCACTGCGTGTTGAGTGGCGGAACTCAACGCCACGTTTTGCCTTGTACTAGAGCGAAGAAATGAAAACATTAAATATTTAAATTGAAAATATTAAATATTTTATTACCTCGAGTGGGAATCGAACATTGAATTCTATGTATTAATTATAATAATTATTAGAACAATATTAATTTCAGGATATTGCATTTAAAATAATCAATCATTTACCGAAATTCACATTAGGTTAATGGTGTTGCGATATAAAATTTATTACAGCCATATAATTAAAACTCGTTCGTGTAAAATGAACCGGTGAAACAAATTAACACGGGTTGGTTGGAAATGATTCGTAGATATTATAATATTTACATTGCACGCTTGTAGTTGTGTAGTTGATATATGGACAATCGCTTGTTTAGTGATTTTGTTAAGTAAATGAGCTATAGTGCGATGGAACATAGTGTTCGTATCTCTGAAGAAGCTGAGGAAATAATTACATAAAAGTGGGAGTTCAGCTTGGTTCTTTTCAATTATTATTGTTTGGTTTCAAACATATACGTACGTAGACATAATTTTTGATTGTACTGTTAATTCGGCACGATGAATAACTAAATCTGATAATATTTGAAATAGTTTTTATCATTCTGTTCAAATTATTTTTTTTTCAGCTTCACGCTGTATCCCGCACGAGGCAGGGTAGGCAGAGGGAACCCGGGAAACTAATGTTAAGACACTCCGTTCCACTTCCGTTTCCACTCTTCGCCAAATTTGAGCCATTGCGTGTTGAGTGACGGAGCTCATCGCCGCGCTTTGCCTTATTACCAGAGCGAAGAAATGAAACATTAAATATCTAAATTAAAAACATTAAATACTTCATTTCCTCGACTGGGGATCGAACCCAGAACCTGTCGGTTAGAGTCACACGCTTGTGCCGCTGCGTCACGACAGGCCTCATATTTTATTGATATAAAATTCCACACAAAATCATTATTTTTTCAACTACAATTATCGTGTATTATATAGCCTATACCTATTTGTTCTATCATCAACATACATCAAAATAGATAAACGAAGCCCAATACGGTGCTAGTTCTAAGTAATCTTCAAACCGATCTAATCGATTGCCATAAATTCACTTCGGCCCAAATTACAGTACTTTCAACAAACAGTGTATCTATAGGAATACTGAAAGTAGACATAAATACTAAAGTACTGTAGGTGATACATCAAAGGTGTAAATAAAGATAGTCAATAAGAGATGTTTCATGCAATATTCTTGTATAAAGAAAGACATTGTTGGAAATTTTACGGGCAGTTGAATCAAAACGCGATGCCAGGCGCGGCTTTAAGAGACGTGTTTTTGGAAAACTAGGGATTCTCAATGGGATCTTCATGGTTAACGCCTAAACGTATATCTTCTGGAGGTTTAATAGAACCCGGTTCTTTTCACCCCATACGTAGTCATTTCCGAGGAATGCTCCAACAGAAGACACAAGTTTTTTTTAGCACTGATCCACGTTCTGATTAAACATTTCATTTCCTTGAGTAAGAATCGAACCCACAACCAACTTTGTTTACAGGTACACGCTTGTATTGTATGAAGCTCCAATATCCAGACGACGTGTGATTTTTGGGGCCTTTTGTCTATTTAAGCAATGTGTCTTATATGAGAGAGCAAGCTTTTCACCCAAAGGGTTATACTCTTTATCATCAAATGTAGGGTTAATATTATAAATTCCTCTATGCCGCTCGGTTAAACGTTCATACACCCACTATTATATGGAAAATGGATAATCCCACTTTGAAACAAGATACACAAAAGGTGCCCATCAAAATTCTGATGTTGTCAGATCCCATATTTATCATTCTCGCAAAATTTTCACTTGAAACGCCATGTTAGTGGACGTGAATCTTATTAGCGCTCCAAGCGATATTAATTTTAATTAATTTTTGGTTAAGGACGGAAATGTTGTGGGTTAATCAGTGTGAGCGTGATATTAAATCAGTGGCAAAATGTTTTATTCCTTCAAGATATAATTATGTTTTTTTAGCTTTATCTGGATTATAGCAGAGACTCTGTTTTTTTTTGCTTTTTTTTTGCTAAAACAATAATTATTTTATGATGAGCACAACAGATTGTGGAAAATTTATATGGAATATTTTCGTTTCTTCAATATTTTAATTTTTTCGCTTTGGTAACAAGGCGAAGTGCTGTGTGAAATTCCGCTACAGAATACTTAACGCTTCAAATTCAGCGTGATGTGGAAAACGTGGTAGAGTATCTTAAAACAAGGTTCTCAAGATCCTATCCTTCCATGTATAATTAACAACGTGAACGAAAAAAAGTATAAAACATTAATATATTTTAGTGTTGAAAATGAAAAACGAAATATCGTAACACTTCCCCTAGTCTGTCCTGATCTGCAGGAAAAGCGTGAATATGCTTTGTTTAGTAATAAATTTCTTGTCTGTTCACATTTTTTTTTGTTAATAAAGCTTATAAAAGCTTAAAAAGCATTTGAATTTCTTCTATAAGTGTAGAAGAATATTTAAATCCAGAACCGTCTCATATACCTCCACAGCTTATAAAGCTGATTTTACCCTTCCTTTTCTAGCCTTTATCAAGCTCTGGCTAAGTAGAAAAATTAAAAATGCCCTCTAAAAAAAGGCACTACCGTAACGCATTCTATGTAGAGTCATCGCATAGTAAACACGTGTCCTATAGCTCATTAAGCGCTCTTTTCTGGCACCCTGTATCGTATCTCATGTGTCAACCATTGATATTTTACGCCTTAAGACAAGCTTTTGAGCCTCAAAACTCATTCACCGTACAATGGTATACAACTCGCGGTGAATTTAGATTAGTATCTGTAATATCATATTATCCATGTTGACTGACTGACCTGTCATGGCGCAGGAGGACAAGCGGGTGACTGTAAACGACAGGTTATGGGTTCGATGCCCAGTCGAAAACATGAAATATTAAACATTTTCTTTCTTTTTTTTAGATTCACGTTGTATTCCGAACAAGGCAGGGTGGGCAGAGGGAACCCGGGAACCTAGTGTTAAGACGCTCCGTTCCGTTCTACTTCCGTTGGCCACTTTCTGCCGAATTTGAGGCATTGTGTGTTGAGTGGCGACTCAACGCCGAGCTTTGCCTTATTATTAGAGCGAAGAAATGAAACATAAAATATGTAAATTGAAAATATTAAATATTTCATTTTCTCGACTGGTTATCGAACCCAGAACCTGTCGGTTACAACCAGACGCTTGCGCCGCTGCGCCACGACAGGCCTCAAATGAAATATTTAATATTTATAGTATTTGACACTGGTAGCAAGGCAAAATTCGGAGTTGAGACACCGCCACTCAACACGTAATATCTTAAATACAGCGGAAAAAGCGGGATCAGCGGTAAAGCTAATATAATATTATAGAGGCCGTCATTTAGCAAAGTACTTGACTGTAAACGAGATGGTTGTATGTTCCATTATTATCCGGGGATGTTGCTCTTCGCCATTCAACTCTAAGTCTCCCTTGTCTACTATGCGTGATAGAGCGTGAAGCAGCGTGTTTCCCTAATTGATAAAATTTATATTGAAAAAGTTGTTACATTAACATCATTCACATGTTTTACCTACTATTAGAACTATCTCACTATTTTAAATGAAAAATAAAAACAAGTTATTTTACTTTTATTATATAACCGTATATATATAGAATTTCATTGTGAAACGAATGTGTATGAAACTTTTGTATGAAATATTTTATACTAAACCAGCATTCACTGCTATATCGCTACAACATACAAAACAGAATACAATAGAAAAAGCAGAAAATAAAATAAAAATATGCTATAGCAAGAGATGGCCGACTAATGGTCGTTAGAGTCCAGTTTATTTGGACATTTGAAAACATCCGGGAAGGTTTCAATTAGTGCTCTCTGGGTTGACATGGTGTCTTATATTTCTTTTTAGGACGTTGTATTAAGGAGATTACTTTGTGCTATGTATTTTTTTTTTATTTACGGGGCACATCGTGGGTTTTGGAAGTTTTGGAGTGATTTTTTACTTTATCTTAGTGCAAGTGCTTCAAATTCGGCCAAACGAAAAATGGGGAACGGAAGTGGAATAGAGTGTCTTAACACTAGGTTCCCAAGTTCCTTCTGCCTACCCTGTGGTGAGCGGGATGCACTGAGCTGAGTGAGTGAGTGAGTTATCTTAGTGGCAAACGTATATAATTAAAAAAAATCAGGGTAGTTATCAAATTCATACCCCTTGCGTGCATACAAAAACTTGCCTATTGCGTAAAGATAATGTATTTATAATATTATCACTATGTACATTGTATTATTTCTACTTTCCCAGTAGATTAGTCATATAATAGGAGGAGAAGCGGAACTAAACGCCGCGTTATATCTAAGTAGAGCAGAGAAATAAATAATTCATTCCCTCAACCGGTGATCGAAATTGTGTTCATAAAAAACAAAAAAAAACTATGACAAATCGCTGATGAGTCAAACAAGTTTTTCTACGAAAAACCTATAGATAGTCATCGCCAATAATGAATGAACAATTGACAATTCAAATAATGGCACAGGAAGTTTAATATATTTTTGTGTTTTTTGCAATCATTGGATATACATAATGAAACTTTCATTAATAACACCTACGTATACGTATATTAATTGTGCCGTACTTGGAATTCGAGTGACAGTCAATGTTAGTTAGTGGTTTTAGAAATGACTTTTAAAACTATGTCAAATTTAGATAGACAATTTGATTTTTTAATATTACAATGGGGGGAAGCCGTATCGTGAAATATCAGTTTTTTTTTCATATTTATTTCTATACAATATATTGATAAGAATAATCTATTCTCAAGGCCTGAATGGCATTATACATAATATTTTATCAATTATATGTATATGTATATAAAAAATATTTATAGTAAATTATTCTTATGTATCGAGGCCTTTATCGAGGCCTGTCGTGGCGCAGCGGTACAAGCGTGTGACTGTAACCGACAGGTTCTGTGTTCGATCCCCGGTCCTCGACCGGGATCGAACACATCGATCGGGAAATGAATATTTAATATTTTTAATTTAAATAGCTAATAATTTTATTTCTTCGCTCTGGTACAAGGCAAAACGTGGCGCTGAGTACCGCCACTCAACATGCCATGCCTCAAATTCGGCGGAAAGTGGGCAACGGAGGTGGAACGGAGTGTCTTAACACTAGATTTCTAAGTTTCCTCTGCCTACCCTGCCACGTGCGGCATATAGCGCGAAGCTGAGTAGAGTATGCTTATGTAAACAGGGTAGAAAAAGAAAACCTAACAATTAGTATTACAAAATTTTCTCTACTATATGGATTAAACTTACGCAACTCAACGCTGCGCTTTATCACCAAAATAGGGCTATGAAGATAATAAGTAATTTGTTTCGAGCAGGCATCGAACCGCCAGCCTTCTCGTATAAAGTCAAACACCGTGCCACTGTTTAAAATATTAATATATATTTTTTAAATTGATAAGAAAAACAATTTAAATCTGCATATATACATACATATAATAAATCTGTAGAAAAGTATTTTTTTTACATTGAAGAAATTAAAAAACAAATTAGCCAGCGTGTGAAAAGATAAGTAACAGAACCCATTTCCATCAATTTTGAAATTTTTATCTGTTTGTCTGTTTGTATGTTTGTTTGTGCGCACATCACGTAAAATCTACGAATTCAATGCAGACAATGTTTATATACAAAAAATATACGCAACTTAAGGTATAACTTAGTCTTTGTTTCATCAAAATCGGTTCACTATCAAAAGATATGATTAATTTAGTGAGTTCAAGAAGTAAAATATTACATTACGCAATTCAGTATAGATAGTACTTGCAACGACATCTATAGGTACTAATATTATAAAGCTGAAGAGTTGTTTGTTCGCTTCAACGCGCTAGCTCAGGAACTACTAGTCCGATTTGAAAAAATCTTTCAGTATTAGATAGCTTATTTATCAAGGAAGGCTATAGGCTATACATCATCACGCTAAGACAAATAGGACCGGAGCACCAATTAAGAATGTTTCTAAATCTAGGAAAAAATCCCCCATTTTTTCCTAATTGGGCTGCGTGCGTTGCGTAAACGGTTAAAGTTTCACAAAAATCATGTATGATAGAATTATTATCCTTTTAAAGTTTTTTAAAAAAGTCCGCGACTGGATATATTTATCTTTTTAGGTTAGCTTTTTATGCTAACCAATTTGTTCTAAAATAATGCATTATTTGCGAAGGTGTTTTTATAAACAATTCTTAACTTTCTCAAACCCCTTAGTGATAAAGGTTGAACAAACTTAAAATGTTTCCCTTTTTATGGCAAAATAACGTTTGCCGGGACAGCTAGTTTATCATATATTGTTATCTTAACATATTACTATATAGAAAAATCTAAAGTGCATCTAAGGAGAACAGCAAAAGGAATTTTATACTATCGATAGTGCTCTAAGCTCGGGTGCAAAATAAATGCATATGTAACAGTTCAACGGAGCTTGCCTTTGAAACAAAGATACTTGGCCCTTATAACTCTTAGTGAAGACATACATAATGATATGTGATTTTATTTTACATATTATATTCTATTTTCATAATATATATAGAATATGTATATCAATTTAACAAGTCAACTAAATTAAGTAGTGTTAAAGACAATTTGATAATAATAATCACTTGCAATATCCGATATTTTAAAAACATAGCTGAGAACCACCGATAAATAATGGTTTCAAATTAAAAAGCCGCATCCAAATCGGTTGATTTATGGAGTTACGGTGTCACAGACAGACAGGTAAAAAAACACTTTTGTTTTTATAAATGAAGAATATACTTTTAAGAAAAAAAGTTGTATTAAAAATTCTTGTTCTTTCTTTTCTTAGCTTCACGCTGTATCCCGCACGAGGCAGGGTAGGCAGAGGGAACCCGGAAACCTAGTGTTAAGACACTCCGTTTCACTTTCGTTCCCCTCTTTCCGCCGAATTTGAGGCATTGCGTGTTGAGTGGCGGAACTCAACGCCGCGCTTTGCCTTATTACCAGAGCGAAGAAATGAAACATTAAATATTAAACATTAAATAATAAATATTTCATTTCCTCGACTGGCGATCGAACCCAGAACCTGACGGCTATAGTCACATGCTTGTGCCGCTGCGCCACGACAGGCCTTGTATTAAAAATATTTATATATATTTCAGCCATGTGTTTTTCGATGCGGCGCTAACTTCCACCACTATATACACATCAGCGGAACTCAACGCCGCGCGCTTTTTACCAAAGTAATGAAATTATCATTTCTCCGAGCGAAAATCAACTTCAATCACTGCGCTTACAGTCGATATTATTCCACTGTGCCATAAGGGGCTTCTCTTTGAAACAGATTGCCTAATATCCCTTTCTCCGCCTACGAACGTTTTTCGAAAGCACGTGATAAGAATATCAATAAAGCAATGAATTTAATTAAGACAGCGCTAACGTTATTCTTGCTTTTAAAGATTTTAAATGAAAATCTTTAGTTATTTATATTTTGTCTTTGGTGTTTTTTTTTATGTTAGATTTAATTTGTAAATATTAATATAAGATTTAAAAAAAATAAATTATAATAAGCCTGTCGTGGCGCAGCGGCACAAGCGCGCGGCAGGTTCTGGGTTCAATCCCCAGTCGAGGAAATGATATATTTAATATTTTCAATTTAAATATTTAATGTTACTTTTCTTCGCTCTGGTAATAAGGCAAAGCGCGGCGTTGAGTTCCGCCACTCAACACGAAATGCCTCTAATTCGGCGAAAAGTGAGGAACGGAAGTGGAATGGAGTGTCTTAACACTAGGTTACCGGATTCCCTATGCCTACCCTGACTCGTGCGGGATACAGCGTGAAGCTAAAAAAAATATATAATAATCATAATGTATCGTAGTAAGGATACAAGCGTTATGATTTTGATTCCTACTAATGAGACTGAAATATTGAATATTTTCATGACGTCGTTCTGGTAATGAGCGAAAGGTCTTCTAGAAATTAGCGGAAAGTGGAAAACGGAAGTGGCTTTTATAATACTACATTTCTTGGTTCTCTCTGTCACTGTCACTTCGCTTTATATAGGACACAGCAGAAAGCTAAAAATTAATTAATATATAATAATATATAAATTATTACTCAGAAATCCTGTTTTCTCCAGTTGGTATTTCGAGAAATTCTCTCATAGTGTCCTAAATTTTGTACTCACTAAATTTTAACTTGTCTATCAGTTTGTAGCTAAATAGCTTTATATACTACATTACTAGCAAATAACTCGCGGCTTCGCCCGCTTGAAGTATATAATTAATAGTTTTTATTATTTTTAAAGTGTTAATCAAAACTTATGAAAGAAATACCCTTATTTAGAAAACACAAATAATGAACATCTCAGGATATGAACCCGCGCCTCTTTGAATCCGTAGGCTCCTCTTGTACGGATTCCAAGAGGCATGCGTTCAAATTCCGTTTTGTTCAAAGTTTTATACGTTTCTAAGTAAGTACATAGATATAATTATTTATAATTAATATTTTCAATTTAAATATTTAAAGTTTCATTTTTTCGCTCTTGTAATAAGGCAAAGCGCGGCGTTGAGTTCCGCCAGAAAGTGGGGAACAGAAGTGGAACGAAGTGAATTAACACTAGGTTCCCGGGTTCCCTCTGCCTATCTTGCCTCGTGCGGGATGTAATATTTACCTATATAATTATATATACTTATTCTTTTTTGTAAGTAAGTAATTATAATTATTTACCTACTCTAAACAAGATGTTCACGTTGTATCCTTCATATTGCAGGGAAGGCAAAGTTAACATGGGAATCTGTATAACTTTACATACATAGCAAGGTAGCCATAATGTACCTGGTTTTGGAACATTTCATTCTTCTAGACTCACCATTGCTTGTCAAATGTCCGTAATATATATATATATATATATATATATATATATATATATATATATATATATATATATATATATATATATATATATATATATATATATATTATATATATATATATATATATATATATATATATATATATATATATATATATATATATATATATATATATATATATATATATATATATATATATATATATATATATATATATATATATATATATATATATTATTTTATTTATATATTTACATTTACATTTTTTTTTCAGCTTCACGCTGTATCCCGCACTAGGCAGGGTAGGCAGAGGGAACGGAAGTGAAATCTAGTGTTATGACACTCCGTTCCACTTCCGTTCCCCACTTTCAGCCGAATTTTGAGGCATTGCGTGTTGAGTGGCGGAACTCAACGTCGCGCTTTGCCTTATTACCAGAGCGAAGAAATGAAACATTAAATATTTAAATTGAAAATATTAAATATTTCATTACCTCGACTGGGGATCGAACCCAGAACCTGTCGGTTACAGTCACACTCTTGTGCCGCTGCGCCACGACATGCCTCAACATATAATATAATAATAAAAAAATATTTTATATATAATATAACAATAATATATATATATATATATATATATATATATATATATATATATATATATATATATATATATATATATATATATATATATATATATATATATATATATATATATATATATATATATATATATATATATATATATATATATATATATATATATATATATATATATATATATATATATATATTGCATAAATAAAAATCTGAATACCCAAAAACAACAACATAGTCATATTTCATTTAATCCAAGAGCTTCATCTATTGAAAGTTTCAAGCGTTGTTTCTAAAATGGGAGTTCTCATGTAAGCTTATGCCTATATAATATGGTGCTTACCAAATTTCAAGTTCCCAAACTTTGTAGTTCGAATTTGTGTTTAGACAACGAGTGCTATATAGAATTTATGTGTAAATAACTGACTGACAGGCAAACTGGGAGCTGAATTGCCCGAACTAGAGATTTGAAATTTCAAGCAAATATATGTTGAATTTGGCCAGTTTGTGTAGTAAATGTTTTTTTAGGTTCACCGTTCACTTTGTATCCAGCACATAGTAGGGTAAGTAAAAGGAACCTGGGAACCTAGTGTTAAGACGATTTTCAAACGGCATTTCGGTTCATCATTCACATATATAGCGGAAGAGAACGCCGCGCTTTATATCGTTACCAGAGCGAGAAAATAAAAATATTCAATATACTTCAATATACTCGAACTTATAACCTGTCGGATTTACAGTTATATGAGCTCCTTCGCCAAGACAGACCCCTTTTTTCTTTAAATAGCTTAGAAAACTTTTTTAAGCTCAAGGTATATCCCACATAGAGCAGAGTAGGCAGAGGGAACCTGGGAACTTAATACTAAGATACTCCGTTCTCCACTTCTGCCAAATTATGAAGACTTGGCATGATAAGTGAGAAGTTTCAACGCTTTTTACTAAAGCATACACAAAAAATTGAAGAAAAACTTTTTTAGATTCACAATTTTCTTAATCTAATTTTTCTAACATACTCAGTATCACGCAGTATCCCGCACATAACAGAGTAAGCAGAGAAAACTTGGTAACCAAGTGTGTGTGACATCTCATTCTCCACCTTCCGCCAGGTTCCGTTGTTGAGTGGCGGAACTCAACGCCGCGCTTTGCCTTATTACTAGAGCGAAGAAATGAAAACATTAAAATAATAAATAGTAAATATTATATTTCGTTTTTTATCGAACCCACAACCTGTCGGTTACACACGCTTCTGCCGCTGCGCCACGACATGCCTCAAACATTTAGCTCTTATATACAAAATCTGACCAATTTATACTATTTACCTCTACACAGTCTGTATTAATTAGTGAAGGTAGCGATTAAAAGGTAATGGGAAGGTTTAACCAAGGGTTAGATCGACGTCCCCACGCCGTCGTTAGATAAGCACCGAATTAAGATTATATACTAAATGAAACTGTTGATTCGCTTAATGTAAATTACGAATAGGTAAGTAGAATTGGAAGTAATATTTTTCCATGTTGAGCACCCGATGTGAAAAGAGGGGTGTTATGAGTTTAGCTTGTCTGTATGTGTTTGTGTGTGTGTGTGTGTGTATCAAACGTGTTGTACTTTTTAAATGAATGGACTAACTTGAGTGTAGTTTTTTATTCGAAAGCTGTGTTTGTTATATTTTATGAAAATTAGCAAAGTTTCATGAAAATCTGATTAGCAGTTTAAGAGCTATAAGCACTTTGCCACATCAGGTAAACGTTTTCTTATCTTTGGTTTAATTTTTAACTTATTATAGAGTAATAAAAAGTATAGTATTTAATTATTGAACATTAAGTTTTTTTTTGCTTCACACTATATCTCGCAAGACACGACAAGAGGGTAGGCAGAGGCCACTAAGAAACCTAATATTTTTACTATGTTTTATAGTGTTATTCCACACTTAGGACAGAAAATAATAAACTAAATTTTTTCAAATTTTAAAAAGCGTATAAAAATTTTGAACGAAGCAGGATTTGAACCCGCGCCTCTGGAATACCGTTCCAGCGCTCTGACCAACTAAGCCATTCGTTCTCACCGAGCTCCGTCGAAATTCTTATACGTTTGTTACAACTTATTTATGTTGTTAGCATCTCTGTAGGGAGATTTTTACTAATTTCCGCTACCCAAAGACAACTCGTAAGAATTATCGTTTGGCAAGAGAGAATACTATTTATTTTAATATTTTTACTATGTTTTAAAGTGTTATTCCACACTTCTTACGAGTTGTCTTTGGGTAGCGGAAATTTGTAAAAATCTCCCTACAGAGATGCTAACAACATAAATAAGTTATAACAAGCGTATAAGAATTTCGACGGAGCTCGGTGAGAACGAATGGCTTATTTGGTCAGAGCGCTGGAACGGTATTCCAGAGGCGCGGGTTCAAATCCTGCTTCGTTCAAAATTTTTATACGCTTTTTAAAATTTTAAAAATTTAAATTTAGTAAGAAACCTAATGTTAAGATCTTCCCTTTCTCTTTCTCTCTTCTCTTCATTGTGTATTGAGTGGCGGTACTTAACGCCACGCTTTTTCTTGTTATCAGAAAGAAAAAAAATAAAATATTAAATATTTTATTTCCCGATTTTATATAAAAGCTTTTTAATTTTTCTATTTTTTTCTTATTTTAGTTTTGGTCCTTATATATAATTTTTCTAAGAGAAATTCCTATAAAAAGAAAAACTTTTTAGCAAGTTAAGTTCAAGTTCTCAAGCGTAATAGTTCTACTAAAACATTTTTTTTTTATTTGAGCTGGTGTATTACAATATTCTATGGCAAGCTGCCTGTAAAAGTACCACGAAAGCTCTAGTCTCACTTAACCGGTTGTCTTTTGTACTTTGTACTATGACATCTGTCGGGATATCACTTTTCATCAGACATGTTGTATCCCGCATATGTCAGGGTAGTGATTTTAAACAGGTTGTGGGTTCGATACACACTCGAATAAATGAAATATTTAATATTTTCAAATAAAATATTTAATGTTTTATTTCTTCACTCTGGTAACTAGATATAGCGCTGCGTTGGGTTCCTCCACTCAACGCGCAATACCTCAAATTCGGAAAGTGGGTAACAGAAGTGGAATGGAGTGTCTTAACACTAGGTTTCCGAGTCCCTTCACCTGCCATGTGCAGGATACAGCGTGAAGCTAAAAAAATAATCAATAATTATTAAAATAATAAAATTTACGATTTTGTCATCATCACGTCTCATTAAATATTTCCTCAATTTTCATATTATAACTTACAACCACCACAGTACATACAAGAAACTGCACTATAACAAAACTAATAAAAAAACATTATAGTATTACATAAAACCACATTAGAAACGTCACAGCAAATTACTATGACACATGTCTTATCACTTTCACTTGAATATATTTTTTTAAATTAAATCTTTACACGGTAACTTAGCCCTTATGTACTTAGCGTTAGAGATTAATTTCGTTAAAATTCAATATTGTGACTTTGAACTAATACGTTGTTAGTAGTTATGTCGCTTTAATACAAGGCCTCTTGACATTTGACTTTGGCTATAGTAAGAGGAAATTGACAAAGGCGTAATGAGAAAAAAATCATGTGTTTCATCATTGTCTCTCAATGTTGGTTTGGATGTACGATTTATTCTGATTATAGATGTGGCTAGTGAACTGAACTGATGTAATATAGCCTATAGGCTGAGCATTAAAAGATTTTTTAAATTTCAACCGTTTAGTGCCTTTAACCAGACACATTCTAGAGCTTTGTAGGTATAATGATAGGTTTTTATAAAAAAAATGGGGATGCTACCTGTCGTGGCGCAGAGGCACAACTTTGAGTCTGCAACCATGAAAGTTTATAGGTTCTATTTCCACATGAGAAAATGAAGTATTTCATTTTTTTCATAAGTATGATTTGGTAATAAGGCCAAGCGCAGCGTTAAGTTCCGCCTCTTAAAACGCATTTCTTCTTTCAAAAGAATTGGCGCAAGGGAAGTCTTATGGGAACAGAATATCTTAATAACCAAATTTCCTCAGCTTACCCTGCTTGCCATGTACTGCCTACGTGATAATAAAAAAAAACAAAAGCTATCAATATACAACCTATTATATCATCGTATAATATTCAGTAAATAAATTTCAAATTCTAAATCAAAAACTAATTTGCCAAAGCTCAATCTCAACTATGTACTTTTCCTTCCATTAAACAATATTTTATGTAGAACTCGGAAGAAGATAAATATTTCATTTTGGTTTTGTTTACAAATTTTGATCGTGTTTGTTTAAGAAAATAACTTTGAACGCTTAAATTCTTTAGCCGTAGTATGCTAGAGCAAAATCCGCACCGTGAAAACGTAGTTTAAAACACTCTGCGGGATTAATTATAATTTTAGTAAGCTCTTTTACATGGGAAAGTGCAAAATAAGGGCAATCGCAAACTTGCTCTTTTGGAAATTAATGTTATGTTATATTGAAACTGATTTTTTTTTAAATTATTTCTTTCTCCATTCATTCTTCATCATTTCTAGCTTAAAGATACTCCGTTCCCATTAAGACACTTACGTTTCTATATCATGTTTTTTTTGTTTAATTTCATGCATTCTCGTACACTGCAGAAATATAATTAATAACAGTGTATTTCATGCTCAAATAAAACTAGTCAAATAACGTATTGGCCAGATATTAATTAGTAGAGTGGTTTTAATCACACTGTGTCTGTTTTAAAACAAAATCAGAATACAATTTAAATCGGTAATCATTGTGTCATGTATCCATGAAAAAATAGTTATGATGTCAAAATAGTTTATCGCTATACTTATATCAGTGCTTCAGTATGCTTTAGACGTATTGGATTTCCCACCAGCGGAAATGGTTTTATACAGTAATAAGACAAAGTACCAAAATAAAATTATTATACCTTAATATGCAATGTCTTAAAAGCTGGAAGGCATGTTGGAAAGAAATGACTAATGAATAGATCCAACTAGAGATTAAAAATAAAATAGAAAAAATGTTAGTCGAACTCACACAAAGAGGAGCCGTACCATGATTTAAAAAAACCGTGAAAAATCATATCCGTTGTATATAACTACCATAATAATATTTACACTCTTCGATGAGGCGAGAGGCCTGTCGTGGAGCGGTGGCGCAAGCGTGTGACTGTAACCGACAGGTTGTAGGTTCGATCACCACTCGAGGAAATGAAATATTTAATATTTTCAATTTAAATATTTAATATTTTCATTCATTCTCAAATTCGGCGGAAATAGGGGAACGTGAAGCTGAGTAACCTTCGATGTTGTTGTGGCAACATAAATACAGCATTTGTAAAAAAAACCAATATACATAGTACCATGGCTAGTAAGATACTGCTTGGTGACATGTAGACAGACTCTTACTCACTCACTCAGCTTCTAGCTGTATCCCGCATATATCAAGGTAGGCAGAGGGAACTTGGGAACCTAGTGTTAAGACACTCCATTCCACTTCCGTTTCTCACTTTCCGCCGAATTTACGTTGCGTGTTAAATGGCAGAACAGATACAATCTTTAAAAAAAAACATTTTCTAACAACGCAAATGCAATTAAAAAGAACACAACTATAAAATAAAGGAATAACAATTATACTTACTTTGTATGAGATAGCCCTAAACCTAGTAAGATTATAGCATTACCGTACAACGTATGTGATAGCAAACGCAGTTAAGTAGATTTAAAGTTGTTCCATTATACATTTGGTCTGGCCGGAAATTATTTGAAATGAGCATGAAATATTTGGACCCTGAATTAGCATAATCCTTTGGGTAAGAACGTTTATACAGCACTCAAAACTTTTATATTCTCGTACTTTTTTGGAGTTAAACGACACTTGGTTATGGTTGGCGTGAGTTGTGTTTTTTTTTCATCTTTGATTATGGAAAACATAAAAAATAATCTTTTAATGCTTTGTTTTTCTTTTTCTCTGACTATTTACTTTAGGTTGTGCTCTAGATGGGGCTTAACGCCGCACGTGATCAGTGAAATCACTTATCGAACATACAAATATAGCTGATTGTTGCGCTTTTACACATAATAAATAAATACATCAAGGTATACGTCTTGAGTACTTAACTGTACGCTTTGCTTTATTACAAGAAATAAAAATAATAAATATATTATTTCCTCAAGCGGCGGTTGAATCCACAATCTTTTACGTTTGCAGTCCCATATTTGTACCGATGCCCCACAACAGGCGAAAATGAGATTATTAATCCCAATCTGCTTTGTATCGCTTATACATATTTAGTATATATTTTAATATTGTTCGATCTCCATACGAGTAAATATAATATCTAATATTTTCATATTAAATATATAGTATTTTCATTTCTTTGCTCTGGTAATAGGGCAAAACACGGCGTTGAGTTCCGGCACTCAATACGCAATACCTCAAATTAGGCAGAAAGTGAGGATTGGAACGGAGTGTTTTAGCAGTACTCAAATTCTCTCTGCCTATCCTCCCATATGTGGGATACAGCGGACTGAGTGTACAATATTATTTATATAGATATAGGTTTATATTTAATTATTATAATACAAAGTCCGATCATTTCAATATTTTCAGTAGTCCATGTTCAGAGGCATAGATATCATTATTTAGTTATTTGTCGAAAAGTAGTTTGATATAGGCAATATTAATAAAGCAGTAATACATAAAAATATCAGTACAATTCACATGAAGAGTTTCATTAAAAATATTTAAATATAACTTGTTTATTTACAACCCCAAGATATATCACCATAATTTCATTTCCCGTGGCCACCCAAAGTAATATCGCATTCGGCCAGATTCTCGCTACTTGGCATAAAGTAGAGGAAAAAAAAAGGTTAAGTCAGGATCGGACGTCGGGTCATCCGTCAATATTTGCATAGAGCTCGGTAATTCCCCTGTTTGCTTTGTATTTTCGTATCTTCCGAACTGTGAAGAACTTCTGAACGTATCTGGAAGACTTCTATGCCGTTTTTTTTTTTATTTAACTTTCAAAAATTACCGTTTCGTATGTTTTTCTTGTTAAAGTTGAGAGTTGTTTTACAACTGGGTTTTTTTCTTTTAGTAAAATAAAGTTTGATTATTTTAAGATTGTTATTATATGCATTGTTAATGAGAAGATTAATTTGAGCGTAGAATGGTTTAAAATGTTATTTGAACTTTTATATATTTGTGTTAGTTTTTATGAAAATGTTCTTAATTTTTCATGTTGGAGGCCCGTCTTGGCGCAGCGGCACAGGTTGTGGGTTCAATATCCACTCGAGGTAATGGACTATTTAATATTTTTAAATCGAATACTTAATATTTTAATTTCTTCGTTCTGCTTACAAGGCAAAGCGCGGTGTTGAGCTCTGCCACTTAACATGCAGTGCCTAAAATTTGGCGAAAAATGGATAACAGAAGTGGATCGGAGTGTCTTAACACTAGGTTCCCAAGTTCCCTCTGCCTACCCTGCCATGTGCGGGACACAGCGTAAAGCTTAGTTATCTCAGAGTAAATTGTAGTGCGTGAGATTGTGGGTTCGATTCCCTAAGTAGGAAATTTATTTTTTAATATTTTCATTTCCTAGCTCTACTTAAGAGGCAAACCGCGACGTTGAGTTCCAACACTCAATTCGTAGTGCCTTAAAACTAAAGAAAAGTGGGGGACGAAAGTGGAAACGGAATACATTTACACTAGGTTCCCAAATGCCATCTTACCCCTTTTTGCCTACTCTGATATTACGTGAAGCTAAAAAATTAAATAAAAAAGTTTGAAAAGATGCGCTAATTGACATTTTCAAAGAATCGTATTTATATAATGCTATTATGAATAGAGAGTACGTAATTAAAAAAACCTTAAGAAATATATTAAAAATTACGGCACATTGACTTTATTCAACATTTGCAAGATCAAATCTAGCTCTGTTTAATAATTTTATGTTAATATTATTCTATTATCAGTATTTGACTTATGCTTCAAAAAATATCTATTATTTTTACTAATTTTTTTACTGCAAAATCGAACTATACTTTAGCTACTTCACCTTAAAAGGTTCTCAAAGGAAACATCTAAGTATTGACTAGGCAAAGAACGAAAAAAAACGTAGTACATTTTTCAGAATTAAAGGTAAACTCTCAAAATCAGATAGATTTTGTTGAAACAATATTCAATTGAGAACGAATAACCTAGTTAAACTCTAGGCATTCGTTAACTAGGGCAGTGTTGAGGTTTTTCGCGAATTCTCCAGAAGATAGATCATTTTAGCCGATAGTATAACAATAGCTCGACTTATTTCAGATGTTGTAAAGCTCGAGTTTTGAAAAGCTTTAAAAAATTGTTAAATTCAATTCGGAATTTCAATTTTCTTTATCCATTCTGATATTTTTTTTTGGTATTGTTGTTATAAGGCCGATGTTACTTTACCATTTATATTAAGGCCTGTCGTGGCTCAGTGGCACAAGCGTGTGAATGTAACCGACAGGTTCTGGGTTCAATCCCCAGTCGCGGAAATGAAATATTTAATATTTTCAATTTAAATATTTAATGTTTTATTTCTTCGCTCTGGTAATATTGATAATGGATGATAATGGAATGGAGTGTTTTAACACTACGTTCCCAAGTTTCCTTTGCCTGTCATATGCAGGATACAGCGTGAGCTGAAAAAAATGTTCCTTAGCATTAGTTAGGCAAAGCGCGACGTTGAGTCCCACCACCGAACACATAAAGAACACGACTTGGGCGGAAATTAATAATTAAATTGGAGTAACCTTTTGCAGCAAATTAAAAAAAATGATATTATAGAAGATATCACAGGTTTGAAATATGAGAGTAGAGTGATCGTAGCGTCGAGCGTGGTGCGTAGTACATACCGTGGGCGGCGTAAATAATATTATAAATATTCATTATTATAAAGCATTCTAATCTTAGAACCTTGGCTTGGATTGACTAAAATAATTTTGTGAGAGAGATCTATTTATGGAGAAAGGTTATATATATTTAGTTATTTCTAATCATACATGAGGACGGAGCCGCCAGCGAAAGATGATATGGGAAAGCGGAAAGAAAAATATATCTTTACAACTCAAACTCAGCTTCACGCTGTATCCCGCACGAGGCAGGGTAGGCAGAGGGAACCCGGCAACCTAGTGTTAAGACACTCCGTTCCACTTCCGTTCCCCACTTTCCGCCGAATTTTAGGCATTGCGTGTTGAGTGGCGGAACTTAACGCCGCGCTTTGCCTTATTACCAGAGCGAAGAAATGAAACATTAAATATTTAAATTGAAAATATTAAATATTCATTTCCTCGACCGGGGATCTAACCCAGAACCTGTCGGTTACAGTCACACGCTTGTGCCGTTGCGCCTCTATCTTTGATATATCTTTACGATTGTATATAAATATAGATTGTATACTTTTTGTATATAAAACAAAAAAAAAAAAGACAGGTATAATCTTGGCGTAGAGCCCCGTAATTATTCATTGGATTTTTTCAAGATCATTAGAAGTTGAGTGTTCATTTTCCTTCTCAACGACCTCTTGACAACTTTTGACAGTTGCCTTAATTATGACATTTTACATCAAAATTGATTTATATAGAACAAATAAATATAAGAAAATACATATTTTCGAGGTAAAATTTTCAAATTTCAATCTTAATTAAGTTTTTTTTTTTTTCAAATATTCAAATAGTATTTTCTCGTTTGAAATCAGTCTCTTTTAATTCAACATAGATTAACATAATATATTAATAAAATAAATATCACATTTATAGGACGTCTCTTGAATCTTACGTCCCAGATTGAAGTCACAATTTTCATTCGGGCATTTTTATTTGTACATAAAATTTTAGCTTCACGCTGTATCTACAGAACGAGGTAGAATAGATGAACTTGGGACCTAGTGTCGACTTACTTGGTTCCCATAAAAATACTTCCGTTGGCATAAATATGGCATGGCAATGGATTTATTCACGTAATGTCTCGAAAATTGAGTGAAAATGGATATCTCTTAGCACTACCGTTACACATAACGCGGAATACAGTGTCAAATATATATTTTTAAATCTAATACGTTTTTGGATGAAAAAAAAATGAGGCTATACAAGATTTATGCTAGAGGGAAACTAAGAGTAATCTAGCTCAAAAAATATTTTTAGAAAATAATTGGTCTACCTTTATTTTTTTAAAGTCAATAAAAGTATTGAAATATTTCATGTTTTTTAAGAAAATATTTATATTAAAAGAGACAATCGAAAAAATCAAGAAAAAAAAAAAAATCCACGCAATAAATACACATGCGGTATAGCATAAGCGTGTGACTGTAAACGACACGCTGTGGGTTCGATCCCCTCTCGAGGAAACGAACTATTTAATATTTTCAAATTAAATATTTTATGTTTTCATTTCTTCAATTTGGTTACAAGGCAAACCACTGCGTTGAGTTCCGCCACTCAATACGCAATGTCTCAAAGTGGAACGGTGTGTCTTAACATTAGGTTCCCGAGTTCCCTCTGCTTACCATGCCGTGAGCGGAATACCGCGTGAAGCCAAGTGAATATTTCTTATAACAAAAAGAAAAACACTAACTATTTTTCGCTTCAAGCGTGGAAAGTTGTTTAAATGGCAACACTATATAACATCACCTGTCACTGTGTACTCGAGGCCGAGCCGTCATCGAGTTTAATTGGCCATTTGGGCCGTTCTCAACACGCGGTATTTAAAATTCATTCAAAAAATAAATAAAAGAAAAACAATATGCGGGAGAATTTGTTGGTAATTGAAAATCTAGTAAAAAAATATATTTTATAAAATGTTCTTAAGAACATACCTGAGGCCTATCGTGGCGCAGCGGCTCAAACGTGTGACTGTAAATGACAGGTTGTGGGCTCGATTCCCACTCGAGGAAATGAAATATTTAATATTTACAATTGTGTAATGTTTAATTGAAAAAAAAATAAATATTTAATAGTTTAATGTTCGCTCTGGTGACAAAACAAAGCAAAGCGCGGCGTTGAGTTCCACCACTCAATAGACAATGCCTCAAATCCATCGGAATGTGAGTAACGGAAGTGGAAAGTGCCACAACATTAGGTTCCCACATTCCCGCTGCCATGTGTAGGATACAGCGTGAAGATTAAGTGTGAGTTCTTAAGAATAGGAAATCTGTTAATGAAATGTTTTATTTAAGAAGTTTCTGTTTACTTGAGGTCATTATGGCTATGTGGTATAGCAACTGACTACTAAGAGAATGGTTGTGAGTTCAACCTTTAAGAGAATGATTATATTTTAATTTTCGTAGTCTGCTAAACAAAAGAGGTATCTCGGAAGTCAAAACGTAATGATTTGTTAATTGATTTACGGAGTGTCTAAGCACTAGATTCCTTCTATGTACTTTACTATGCGGGAAATGTGAGGCTGATTTGTTTTATTTTGTCCACTATATTGAGTAAAAAAAAGGAAAACATACTTCTTTCATATGTATACTTACTTAGCTTCACGCTGTATACCGCACGTGGCAAAGTTGGCAGAAGGAACTTGGGAACCTAGTGTTAAGACACTCCGTTCCGTTCCTCGCTTTCCCCTGAAGTTGAGATATTGCATGTTGAGTGGCGGAGTTTAACGCCGCGCTTTGCCTTGGTACCAGAACGAAGAAATTATAATATTAAACATTTCATTTCTTCGAGTGGAAATTGAACCTACAATCTGCACTTTTACAGTCACACGTTGTGCCGCTGCGCCACGACAGGACATATAAATGTTTAATTACATTTATGTAAAGCCTATAATTCTTCCATAACTAGGAAATCGCTACCATCGTATGTAATGCTACAATCCAATTGTGCTATAATTATACTTGTATAAAACTACTATTTAAAAGGCAAAACCGCAAATCACTGTGCTAAATGTATTGATCAAAAAATGTTGCCATATCGTATGAGTATCTATACCATTCTCATATAAAAAATATTTACTTATATAATTTTGATAGATAAAAATTTTGACAATTTGTGCCAGTTGGCGGAAATCAACGCCATAAAAATGTAAAGTACAAAAATGTATTTTTTGACTTGAGATCCTCTTTTTATCAATATCATATTAATTTTAGGGTAGACAGAGGAAACTTGGGAATCTAGTGTTAAGAGACTCCTTCCACTTCCGTGTCTCTCTTTCCACAACTCAAAACGCAATACTTACAGATTCGACAGACGGGAGCCACTAAGGTCACAATTTAAACAAAATGTCCTTAACAAGGTTTCCAAGTTCACTCAGCCTACCCTACTATACATGCAGGACATAGTGAAGCAAAAAACGTTTACATAATCGGTTACTAATAATCAGGATCAGGATCTGGATTAAGAAATGAACACAAAGAATTATTTGTCTGTTCATAATATATTTTTTATACTGATTCCGAGATTCAAGCTTTAAATCCAAAAGGCGGTCTTATATAATGGATCTTAATATTTTAAGAAATGAAAGGCTTACGAAAACATAGTGGAAATTTTTGGTTGTTTGAAGTAAGCTTAACAATAAAAAGGCTGAGTCTTTTTATTCAACACCATAGCAAAGCTACTTGTATTTTTTTATTTCTTTGTATATAATTGTTATTTTTTTGTATACATACATATATAATTTTCAAAAAAATGTTTAATGTCTTCCTTGGTTTTGGAAACAAGGCAAAACGCGGCGTTAAGTTCCTCAACTCAACACACAATGTCTGAAAAATTAAGCAAAAAGTGGGCAAGTTACTGGAGTGTCTTATATTGTCTTATTTGATTTTTGTAGTTATTATATAATTTAAATGAAGCAAATTTAACAGGATTTATCGCGGTTTTAATTTTCTCTATATATTTACTTAACATAACGTAACGTAACGTAACGTTCTAACATTTTGTAGTCCGCAAAGTCTGTTTTACAGCGAAGCGTTCAAATCGTCAGGTTTTCAAAAATATTTTAAAATAAATATAAACTATTAGTATAGTAAAATTTCTTTCATTTAACCCAATCTTTTACTTCTTCAATAAATATCATAAACTTCTTAACACTCTAAATTTCTGGTAGAGGCTTTTAATCATTTAACTTAAAAGATGATAAGTGGTGCAGGGGCAAAAGAAAATGAGCGTAAAAGCAATGTTTCAATATTTTATATTTTCATTTCATGGGACTTAATCGCAACACGGAATGCTCCAGGAATTCGTCGGAAAGCGAGAACCGAAAATATTCTAATGGGAACGGAGTATTTAAGCACAAGGTTCCCACTTTCCTTCTGCCTACTTCTTATTTGCGGGATACAGCGTGAAGTTTAAAAAAAACGCTCTTAAATCCATACCTACCCCATTATTTAAAAACTAACAATCATTAAAAATACTGTATTTTCTGTACTATATTTGGTGTATTTGAACTCATATATCCAAGTCTAAATGCTCAAGTCGTTAAACACTAAGTACTTACATAAGCAGCTTTAAATACTTAGCGGTTTGAACTAATTGACGCGTCTTAATACGAGTGTCTCTTGCAAAGTGGCTCTATGGGGCTATAGAAACTTGTTGTGACAATGAGATGTCACTTCATAATGAAATCAATAATGCTCAGCTTCACGCTTTATCTAGCACATGGTAGAGTAGGCAGAGGGAACTTGGGAACCTCGTGTTAAGATACTCCGTTCCATTTTCGTTCTCCACTTTCCGCCGAATTTGAGGCATTGCGTGTTGAGTGGCGGAACTCAACGCCGCGTTTGCCTTGTACTAGAGCGAAGAAATGAAAACATTAAACATTTAAATTGAAAATATTGAATAATTTATTTTTTCGAGTGGGGATCGAGCCCAATACCTATCGTTCACAATCACACGCTTGTTTCGCTGCGCCATGACAGGCCTCAAGTGTTCTATTATATTAATAAATATGCGCTATAAGTTTTCTAATACATCCATATACAGACAAACGTCGACAATTTATTTTGTATATAGAGAATTGACTTTATTGGTTGTGGGTTCGATCCCTACTCGAGGAAATAAAATAATTTTATAATTTTAGTTCAATTGGATACAAATAGAAAATTAATATAAAATGTTTTGTCCGATAAAACTGCTACAGTAGAAAATAAATAAGTATGTTGTTTCAGGAGACGAAGCAGCGAGTGGGCCGCTAGTAAATAAGCATACATTTCGTTAACATTTTTTATATGACCTTTGATTTTCACGAATATATTAAACAAAATATACTAAATAAAAATCATTTATTTTTTTGTTACGTATCTGATATATATATATATATATATATATATATATATATGTATATATATATATATATATATATATATATATATATATATATATATATATATATATATATATATATATATATATATATATATATATATATATATATATATATATATATATATATATATATATATATATATATATATATATATATATATATATATATATATATATATATATATATATATATATATATATATATATATATATATATATATATATATATATAGTGTATTATTCTCATAACTGAGCTCTGACAACAAGCAAAAACGCGGCGTTGAGTTCCGCTGCTCAACACTCAATGTCTCAAAATTTGGGCAAACGCGAGAAATGGAATGGCATAAGATTAGATTCACTCTGTAATCAACTGCTATATGCGGTATACAGCATTAATAAGCAAACCAAAATTAATCAAATTTTTAACGATCTTTATAGATCATTAAAAATTTACTACTTAATTCTGGCAAAATTGCTGGTACAATTTTCATAAAACAAAACCACCGCGACGGACAAGGCTTTCGAGTAAAAAAACCATAATCAGTAGTCTCAGTGCTACAGGTAGACACATGGATATTCTGCAATTCAGCAATTAGATCGAACTTATAAAGTCTCCATCACATATTTTCCCTCTAATATATAAATAAAATCTTTTAAGCTCTTGATGAGTGACCTTTGATGGTGCAAGAGCACAAGCAGGCGAGTGTTAATTCAATAGGTTGTGGGTTTGAGCCCCAGTCGGGAAAAAATAATTATATATATTCATTTCTTTTTTCATAATGAAGTACATAAAATTCGGCGAAAAGTAGAGAAAGGAAGTGCGTTAATTCGGACGAAGTGTTATAACATAACAATAAGTTCCCAAGTTCCCTTTAGCACCCGTTTTCCTTCCCTTTCCCTTTTCACGCTGTAGCGTGAAGCTATAAAAATAAACTATTGTCTAAACGCTATTTTACCAACGCTAATTAATGAAAGGCTCTAGATACTCTACAAAAGCTCTGAATCACTTAGTTCTGTTCGTGTAATATTTTTTGCTTCTACCTAGGCTATTTTTTTCTTGTGGCTCAATTAATTATGCTTGAGAGAAAACAACGGAACAGGTGAGTCATTTTGTTATTAAAAACTATGTTTTTATGCCTCGTTCGGTTTTTCAAATGAATTACTCAGCCTTTTCAATGGTACGATTTCAATGCTTGAATTTTCGTTATTTTTTTGTATTTTTTTGTTAGTATAGATTCTTTTTCCAATTAAGCCATGAAAACACATTAGATTAATTTTAATCTATCGCTGTATCCTGTACATAAAAAAGTAGGCATAGGGAACCTGGGAACTTCTTGGCATACGCCTTTCTCTTATAAAACAATTCCGTTCCCCATTTTGCACTGTAATTTTGAGGCACTGAACGCAACGCTACGCTTTGCCTATGTAGTGCAAGAAAATTCAGATATAATTATTTAATTCTTTCATTTTATCGAGTGGTAATCGAATCACAACCAGCCACCTTTACAGTCTTGTTCTCCTTGTTCTAACAGTCCTCAGTTATCTATTGTTATCATGGTTGTCACCAACTTAAAAAAAAACTATTTTATACTCACTGAAGAAAGATATTTATTTGCACATATATATTGTTTAGTAAACATAATTCTTAAATTTATAATTTCCTTTAATTATATATATAAAATATAAAGAAAAAAATATAAAAATATTTCAGATACACAGGTATACGAGTATGATAGACACTATCACAGTTTTACTCTAATTCATCTTTATCACATGATAGAGGCATTTTGTATGATATGTCTTACGAATATTATCGTTTAACTTAAATTGTTTGAATCATACTTTGGCATATCCTATTGTAGAATTACAAATAATTATATTATGACTCATGCAACAAATGACGGTATGACTGTAACAATGTGATTAGTTTCATGTTTATCATTATGTTGCTCGCATTTTTTTAATGTACACGTTTTAAGTTTTACGATGTATTTCATACAAGGCAGAGGGAACTTGGGAACCTTGTGTTAAGACATTCCAATCCAATTAAGTTTTTAGACGTTGCGTATTTAATAAAGGAACTACGAGAGTCCCTTGATATTAGAGCGAAGAAATTAAAACATTAAATATGTCTTACCTCAACCAGGAATTGAATTGACAGGCGTTTATCTACAACTTTATGTCCCTGCGGCACGACTGGCATCTGAACGATACCTATTTAAATTTAGCTTCACGTTACATACTGTACATGGCAGGGTAGGCAGAGGGAACTTGGGAACCTAATGTCTTGTACTCCGTTTCACTTCCTTTTCCTACTTACCGCCAAATTTATGGCATTGCGTGTGGAGTGGCGGAACTCAACGCAGCGTTTTGACTTGTACCAGAGCGAAGAAATAAAAATATTTAATATTTAAATTGAAAATATTAAATATTTCATTACCTCGAGTGGGGATCGAACCCACAACCTGTCGGTTACAGTCACACGCTTGAGCCACTGCGCCTAATTTTTATACAAAAATTAAATATTACAAACATTTATATGCCTTAAGGCAGTATTAAAAAAATATCTCACGATATGCCTACAAGCATTGTTACTTTAATAACTAAATTATTATAGACCGAAACTACCGTCTAGTTCAGCCATTGTGTTTTTCAACGTTACCTTGACCGATTTATTTAAAAAATGAGTTGAATTCATTTCTAATGTTAGAATCGAGATTATTGCCTGAATTTATTATTTTTAGCGATTTAATAGTATTAATTGATGTTAACGAAAGCTTTTTTGTTGAACACATATAAAAAAAAAATTAATGATTGATTGATTCGTTTTCAAGAAACGCATGATACTACATAATTTGATTTAAAAATGAATTAAAAGTAAAAATGAATGAATATTTTTTAATAAAGAGACGCTTTTTATCAAAGGTAAACTCTCCTCGTTCTCAGATTTCAGTCGAAATTTTAAAGAAATACGTGGGCAGTCTCAGAAACAAAACGCCGCGCTCTTGTAATGATTTGACTATAGTTTCACTTCTACTTGAGAATATTAAATATTTTCCATTAAAATATTTAACGTTTTAATTCTTCGCTCTGGTAACAAGGCAAAGCGTGGCGTTGAGTTTCGCCACTTAACATGTAATGTCTCAAATGCGGCGAAAAATGGAAGACGAAACTAAGTGTCTTAACACTAGTTTCCTCTGCCTACACTTCATGTGCGGGTTACAGAGACTTGATGAGACCTTTGACGGTGCAAGAGCACAAGCAGGCGAGTGTAAATTCAATAGGTTGTGGGTTTGAGCCCCAGTCGGGGAAAAAAATAATTATATATATTCATTTCTTTTTTCATAATGAAGTACATAAAATTCGGCGAAAAGTAGAGAAAGGAAGTGCGTTAATTCGGACGAAGTGTTATAACATAACAATAAGTTCCCAAGTTCCCTGTAGCATCCGTTTTCCCTCCCTTTCCCTTTTCACGCTGTAGCGTGAAGCTATAAAAATAAACTATTGTCTAAACGCTATTTTACCAACGCTAATTAATGAAAGGCTCTAGATACTCTACAAAAGCTCTGAATCACTTAGTTCTGTTCGTGTAATATTTTTTGCTTCTACCTAGGCTATTTTTTTCTTGTGGCTCAATTAATTATGCTTGAGAGAAAACAACGGAACAGGTGAGTCATTTTGTTATTAAAAATTATGTTTTTATGCCTCGTTCGGTTTTTCAAATGAATTACTCAGCCTTTTCAATGGTACGATTTCAATGCTTGAATTTTCGTTATTTTTTTGTATTTTTTTGTTAGTATAGATTCTTTTTCCAATTAAGCCATGAAAACACATTAGATTAATTTTAATCTATCGCTGTATCCTGTATATAAAAAGTAGGCATAGGGAACCTGGGAACTTCTTGGCATACGCCTTTCTCTTATAAAACAATTCCGTTCCCCATTTTGCACTGTAATTTTGAGGCACTGAACGCAACGCTACGCTTTGCCTATGTAGTGCAAGAAAATTCAGATATAATTATTTAATTCTTTCATTTTATCGAGTGGTAATCGAATCACAACCAGCCACATTTACAGTCTTGTTCTCCTTGTTCTAACAGTCCTCAGTTATCTATTGTTATCATGGCTGTCACCAACTTAAAAAAAAACTATTTTAAACTCACTGAAGAAAGATATTTATATGCACATATATATTGTTTAGTAAACATAATTCTTAAATTTATAATTTCCTTTAATTATATATATAAAAATATAAAGAAAAAAATATAAAAATATTTCAGATACACAGGTATACGAGTATGATAGACACTATCACAGTTTTACTCTAACTCATCTTTATCACATGATAGAGGCATTTTGTATGATATGTCTTACGAATATTATCGTTTAACTTAAATTGTTTGAATCATACTTTGGCATATCCTATTGTAGAATTACAAATTATTATATTATGACTCATGCAACAAATGACGGTATGACTGGAAAAATGTGATTAGTTTCATGTTTATCATTATGTTGCTCGCATTTTTTTAATGTACACGTTTTAAGTTTTACGATGTATTTCATACAAGGCAGAGGGAACTTGGGAACCTTGTGTTAAGACATTCCAATCCAATTAAGTTTTTAGACGTTGCGTATTTAATAAAGGAACTACGAGAGTCCCTTAATATTAGAGCGAAGAAATTAAAACATTAAATATGTCTTTACCTCAACCAGGAATTGAATTGACAGGCGTTTATCTACAACTTTATGTCCCTGCGGCACGACTGGCATCTGAACGATACCTATTTAAAATCAGCTTCACGCTGCATCCTGTACATGGTAGAGTAGGCAGAGGGAACTTGGGAACCTAGTGTCTTGTACTCCGTTTCACTTCCTTTTCCTACTTACCGCCAAATTTATGGCATTGCGTGTGGAGTGGCGGAACTCAACGCAGCGTTTTGACTTGTACCAGAGCGAAGAAATAAAAATATTTAATATTTAAATTGAAAATATTAAATATTTCATTACCTCGAGTGGGGATCGAACCCACAACCTGTCGGTTACAGTCACACGCTTGAGCCACTGCGCCTAATTTTTATACAAAAATTAAATATTACAAACATTTATATGCCTTAAGGCAGTATTAAAAAAATATCTCACGATATGCCTACAAGCATTGTTACTTTAATAACTAAATTATTATAGACCGAAACTACCGTCTAGTTCAGCCATTGTGTTTTTCAACGTTACCTTGACCGATTTATTTAAAAAATGAGTTGAATTCATTTCTAATGCTAGAATCGAGATTATTGCCTGAATTTTTTAATTTTAGCGATTTAATAGTATTAATTGATGTTAACGAAAGTTTTTTTGTGGAATATGTATTAAAAACTAAATTTAATGATTGATTGATTCGTTTTCAAGAAACGCATGTTACTACATAATTTGATTTAAAATTGAATTAAAAGTAAAAATGGATGAATATTTTTTAATAAATAGACGCTTTTTATCAAAGGAGGGTTTACCTCCTCGTGCTCAGATTTCAGTCGAAATTTTAAAGAAATACGTGGGCAGTCTCAGAAACAAAACGCCGCGCTCTTGTAATGATTTGACTATAGTTTCACTTCTACTTGAGAATATTAAATATTTTCCATTAAAATATTTAACGTTTCAATTCTTCATTCTGGTAACAAGGCAAAGCGTGGCGTTGAGTTTCGCCACTTAACATGTAATGTCTCAAATGCGGCGGAAAATGGAAGACGAAACTAAGTTTCGTAACACTAGTTTCCTCTGCCTATACTTTCATGTGCGGGTTACAGCGTGAAGCTAAAAAAAATAATAAATGAAATAAAAATATGTTAATTATTATTATAACGAGTATATAAAATATCACGAGTAGACAATATCGGAACGCAAGGTTAAGACATTTTGTTCCCATTAAGACACTTCCGTACCCCAATTTCTGCCTTTTTGAGTGATCTATCACTACACACAAGGCGTTTTGACTCGTTACCAGAACGAGAAAAAAAAATATTAAATATTTCATACCCAATTGGGAATCAAACCCAGACCGTCGCGTTTTTAGTCACACATTTCTATTAATTTATTTAAAAACACAATTAGGTATTATGAAATATATTTTTTCAACGCGTAGCTGTTTGCATCGGTAGTGGAGAGTATCTTTAGTTCACCAATACAGTTTGACCTACTAAAGTCGATTGTACTTATCTATGTAATTTTGTGTCCAACAAGGTTATAAAAACACTTGTATAATTGGATTTGACGTAAAACCTTTTGAAAACTTTTGTTAATTAAAGAAAGATCCAGTGAGGAACTTTTTCGTTTTATATTACCATTTTTTGCTTGACGTTGTATTTCAAAATACACAAAAAGGTAGGCTTGTAAGATATGACAAGATTTTGAATTTAGAATATTGAATGTAGAGTGGCGGAGCTCAACACCGTGCAAGTCCAGCGCAGTGTTTAATTTACTCAACACGCATCTGCAGAATTCGGCAGATTATGTTGAATAAACGTGTTTAATGGAAACGGAGTATCATAACTTTACTTTTCCTTGTTCCCTCTGCCTACTCTGCTATATACTGATTACAGAGTGAAAATTTAAAAAGAGAAATTAATAAATGTACTGTATTTTATATCTACTATATATATACTTTTATTATGTTATTGCACGGGCAAAGCAACTTTACGATTATGTAGAGATACCTTGGATTTCATATGTATTTCTAAAAATAACTTAAATAATGGCAAAACTTAACGCCGCAAAATGTTTTTAATACATTTATATTAAACCGTGCACAAGTAATAAATTTTACAACGATTACGTAACAAACCAACAATAAAAAAATAATTAATTTTGAACCTCATAAGAGAATTCTTCAAAAGTAGCTCAGTTGTTCTTAAATTAATAGGCTTTTATACTGAATTTATGTTCAAAATTTAAGTTTTTAACTACCCTCCAGGTTAAACTTTACAATAATAATTCACAGTATCAAGTTGAGTTTCGCGATACGAGTGATTAATAGTGAGGATTAAGACAGGGACTTCTTTGGGAGGTGAAGAATTTTTGGATACCGTCTGATCAGAATAGTTTCTTAGATAAGGTTTTTGTTTATTAGAATTTATGTAGACTGATAAAATAGGTACTATTGACTTGTATTTTAAGGTTTTATTATAGAACTTAGGACCTTTCTTGGCGCAAAACCGTACGTACGACTTTAAAAGCAAAAGGTTGTGAGATCGATCCCTATTCAAAGAAATTTAATATTTTGTAATGTCATTTTAGTCGATTTGGTACAAAAAAAAGAGAGTGGACTCAATTCCCGAGTTCCTTCTACCTACCTAGCTAAATGCGCCATGTAGCGTAAAATTCAAAAAAAATACTTAACAAAGCACAGATAACCTAGTGTTGAAATATTCCGTTTCTTACTTTTTAAATAATTGAGACACTATTTATTTTGAAGTGGACTTCACCGTTACGATTATATCTTGAGATTATAGAATGGAACCGAACTTAGTCGTTACTGTTTTATTTAATACGCCTTATTCTGTTGCTGTTCATGATCTTTTTTTTTCTTTTTTTAACTGAAATAATTATTTATATCGTTTAATATTATATTGTTATGTTCTATCTTTTTCTAAGGTTCTTATTCTATTTACTAAAAATAGAATTAAATATTATAAAATAAAATAATATTTTAAAAATATAAGTACTTCCCGAAATAAAATTTTTACCTAAAACCGTAGTGAAAGTTATAAAAAGTCCAAAATTTCGAATGCAAAATACATATACATCAGAACAAAGTTGTTATAATTAAGAAAGTAGAGGTTAACAAAATGACATTTTCATTTCATACAAAAGTTGAAAAAGCGACGAAAGTTGGATTTACGCTTAGAAAACAATTTTTTCCTTGAAAATTAAAATGTTAATCATGAAATAGAAAACAATGAATGTATGTTTTCCCTTTGTATATAACTTTAGTATAACTATTTGGGAAATTATAGTTTTTTAAAGCACGCTTTGAAATACCGAGACGTTATTAAAATTTTCATAAATGTATGAAAACAGAGTGCTTTTTCATGAAATCTACCAACAACACCTAAGGGACACCAACACCCAAGGTTCCATTAATCAACTTCTTATTCCATAATCAGCTCGATGGCCATATACTTATTTGTGTGTGTGTGTGTGTGTGTGTGTGCGTAAATATTGTATTGTTATATAAATTACATATAATTGCAGAGTTTCATGTTGATATAATACCATAATTAGAAGTTCTAGAATTTCATAGTTCTAGTTCCATTTAATAGAAGTATGTTTTGAGTAATTTTTGAAAGAAATTTATCTATTTATAACTTTTTTATTACTCTTGAATTAACAAACAATGTACAGACGAACCCCGACCTCAAGAAACTGAAAAAAATATCACGTTTTATAGCCATCAAAAATGAAATTACGGGCGGCTTCCAGTTAAAACCTCGGGAAAATTTTGTTCATAAAAGTGTGAATCGGTTTTTTTAACGTTTTCTTTTTTTTACAAAAAAACATCGGGAACCCAGAGTTAAAACATTCACCGTTTTCCGCCGAAATCGAGGCATTGCGTGTTGAGTGGCGGAACTCAACGCCCACCGTACGTTAAGTTCATATAGTATGTAACAAAATAAGTCACAAAATATGCCTTTTTTCTGTATTTTTATATAAATTTTGTCTATATAATATATATTTTATAATTATGTATATAATAGAAAGATCTAAAAAAAGTTAAATAATGAACATTTTAAAATATGGAATTAATATATTGATTGATATTTTTTTCCTTAGTTGTTCCTTGATTGTACTAAAAATATAGAAAATATGAAAAACTGTAAATGTAAAATTCATTTCCAGATAAACCTTTTATTTAAATAATAATTGCAATGTTCATTTTAAGCCGCAATATTCAAAATCCGTATAACAAGTTTAACATTCATTCTCATTTTGGTATCATTTTTATGATCAAGAAATTAATTACATAATTTCATTTTTTTTTATTAATAAGTGATCTTCTTATTATTTTTAATAATAAAAAAGTACATCAATTATAAATAAATAAATAATAATATGTAAATTTAACCATCATTGCAATGAAGTATGTATGTATACAATTTTATAAATTATTCAATTATTAATTAAATAAAAACCTACTTAGACACCTCCTACACAAGAAGAGCACAAAACACTACACAAAAACACGCACAGCACACACAATCTATCGTAAAATGTATCCAAAATCCACTCTACAAGCACAGTTTACGTAAAAATTGTGTTTTTTAAAAGAAAAACGACACGTCCACTCACTGCGAGGGCCTGACGTACACTGAGCACTGTACTGTACCTGCATAGACACGCCTACCAGCGCGTTTACTCACACATAGACGTACAAAGCTTCGTCTCCACGAGCTTTTTTCTTTTAACACTAATTCACACGCAGTGCAGATCTGATTTACTGCGGAACCCTAAATTAAAGATTGTTTTTTAGTATTAGCTATAGCTGAACTGGTTTTGATTCAACTTTTATTTTTTATTAATAAAACTTTTTTCTCTAGCGGGGTGGTCACAGATAAAAAATATATTCTACTTGGTTGCACACTTGCTGCCTAATCTTTGAGATATTGTGTGTTAAATAGCGGAGGTTAACGCCGCGCTTCATTATGTCACCAGCTCTGGTAAAATATAAGGTCCTTGTGATGAGGAATCTCACCCACAAAAGTTTTCACATCTCACGATGTACTGACTTCGTATTGCTAAGCATATATATATATATATATATATATATATATATATATATATATATATATATATATATATATATATATATATATATATATATATATATATATATATATATATATATATATATATATATATATATATATACATATATATATATATATATATACATATTTATATATATATATATACATATATATATATATATATATATATATATATATATATACATATATATATATATATATATACATATATATATATATATATATATATATATATATATATATATATATATATATATATATATATATATATATATATGTTGATACTCCTATATATAATTATTCAGTCAAATATACTTTTGTGCAAAATTTTTGCTCAAGTTCACATTATTTCTCTTCATATTCGACCTTCTTGATAAAAATAATATTTTGATTTTAATTTTAGATCATAACATGAAATTATATGCTGTACAGTTAATTTCAAAAGGTGTACTTTCCCATAGGTCCTATTGTTACCTCATTAGACAATCTTCAAATTTTATCGTTACGTACTTTGTAGCTATTACTTGGAGCTTTTGAGAATACTTAAACAAACGTATGTGAGCGCGAATGATGATGGGTTCGATCTCCTCTTGAAGAAGTAAAATATTTAATATTTTCATTTCTCCGCTTTGATAAAAAAATCGGCGTTAAGTTGCGAACGGAACGAAGTATCTTAACACTAACTTTTGAAATTTATTTTCTCTGTCTACGCGTCCATACGTGGAATTAGAAAAAAAACCACAAACCAAATAGTAAAAATTGTGAAACAAATTTAAATTTTTGAGGCCTGTCGTGGCACAAGTATGTGACTGTAAACGACAGGTTCTGGGTTCGATAATATTTTCAATTTAAATATTTAATGTTTCATTTCTTCGCTCTGGTAACAAGGAACAGCGCGGCGTTGAGCTGCTACTCAACACGCAATGCCCCAATATCGGCGGAAAATGGGAAACAAAAGTGGAACGGAGTGTCTTAACACTAGGTTCGAGGGGTTCCCTCTGCCCACCCTGCCTCATGCGGGATACAACGTGAAGCTAAAAAAAGAATTAAATTTGTATCATTCAGTAAACAGTTAAATTTAACAAGCAAATTTTTAAATTGAAAAGAAATTCTCTATCTCATCTTGGCAAAGTAGATAACACAGCTTATAAAGAACATAATAACCAGTTTAATTCAGGAGCTACGATGTCACAAATATTTATAGACAAAGTGATCGACAGGTCAAATCTGTAACATCCTTTTTTTGTATATATTCCCTTCTCTGTATAGCCTGTTGTATCTGGGATATGGTGTGGAAATAAAAAGTCAAGTTTTTTTAATAAGTATAACATTAAAATCAAATTTAAAAAGCGTATAAAAATTTCTAACGAAGCAGGATTTGAAGCCGCGCCTCTGGAATACCGTTCCAGCGCTCTGACCAACTAAGCCATTCGTTCTCACCAAGCTCCGTCCAAATTCTTATACGCTTGTTACAACTTATTTATGTTGTTAGCATCTCTGTAGGATGATTTTTACAATATAAGAAATTTTTATACGCTTTTTAAATTTAAGTTTAGTATTTTCTGTCCTAAGTGTGGAATAACACTTTAAAACATAGTAAAAGTAAAAAAAAAAAGTTTTTTATACAAGAAAATTCAAGAGGCGTGTGTATACTAAAAGCTTCCAATATCTGCGGGTACAAATCCCGCTAACTTCAAATTCTAAAATAAGTAAAAATAAGTTTTCTAAACAATTACATACATGTGTCTCAGAAATATTTTTTTAACAATTTCAAGGCATACACCAATATATAGGCGGAAGGAATATCAGTCAATTCACATTCTTTCATCTTTTTATTTTGGGCAACCATTTCTTCTGCTTATTTTTCTTTAAACATAGAATTGTTTGATCATCTTTCAATATTATTGTTGCCGAGATCGAAGGAAATGCATGAGACTAATAAGGATATGTTTTTAAAGATCTTTTTCTATCAATAGCTTCTGAGGGCTAAGGTACATTGAATTGATTTTTTTAAATGACCATGAATATTTATCTAAATTAACTTATTAACTAAAATTTCTAGATATATAAATATTAGCTGACATATTCAGCTTCACGCTGTATCCCACACTTGGCATGGTTGGCAGAAGGAACATAAGAACCTACTGTTTTACCTCTTTGCCGCCGAATTTGAGGCATTGTGTGTTGAGTGGTAAACTCAACGCCTTGTACCAGAGCGAAAAAATGAAAACATTTAATATTTAAATTGAAAATATTAAATATTTCTTTCACTCGACTGAGGATCGAACCCACAACCTGTCAGTCACATTCATATTAACTGAAGTTATGTTACTATTTATGATGTTGTTAGTTTTTATTTTGTAGGCCAGTCGTCGCACAGGGGCACAAACGTGCGACAGGTTGTAGTTCAATCCTTACTCAAGGATATATAAGATTTCATAATTTCTTTTTCCTCGCTCTGGTACTGAGGCAAGGCGCGGAGTTTAATACCGTCATTCCACACGCAATGCCTCTAAATCCGCTGAAAGTGTCTTAATGGGAACATAGTGATTTAACACTAGATATTCGAGTTCCTTCTGCTTTTGTACTAATTGCGGCGTACAACGCCATACTAAACATGAAAAAAAGAAAATATACAAGTAGTTATTATAATAACAATATTTGCATTTTCAGCTAGAAATTATAAGAAATTATATATAAAGGCTATACTTTATCTATCAAAAGTTAAAGGGGTATAAAAAGGTGTGGATGTAAACGTGATAGTTTGAACTTCATTCATTGGAGCGATTATATTTACACAAAACGGTACAATGAGGTCTGCCACTCAACAAGCAATACCCTAAAGTTGGGAAAACGAAGAAACAAAGTTTTTTTAACAATAGCTTAACTCTGTCTACCCTGTTAAGAATTTGTTTTAAAAGTTTCTTAAGAGCATAAGAGACAGTACCTTGGACGAAATTGGTAACGCTGTGTTAAACTCCATGAAATTTATTAAATTTACGTAGAAAAAGTAAAGAAGGGATTTTGTTGATTGATTCAAGTCTCTCAGCTTTACGCTGTATCCTGCACATGGCAGGGTAGAAAGAGGGAACTGTTATAAAGACACACTGTTATATATTGTGGGTGGTTATATGTTGTAAGTAGATCGTATAATTAATAGCTATAAGTACTTTATACATTGCATTTTGTATAGAAAAATATGTATTCAGTTTTTTTTAAATTATTTCGTACAATACAGTATTAGTAAAGATAGATAAATATTTTAAAATAAATGTTTTAAATATTAATTAGGTATAGAGAAAACCTGAGAAACATAAATCAATCAACATAATCTCTATTTTACTTTCAATACGCGAACTTAATAAATTGTGGGTTAATTAATGGAGTTTAACACCGCGTTACCAACTTCGTTTAACGCTACCAATAAATTTATAACTGTCAAGCTGTACTGTCTCTTATGGTCTTCTTTAGAAAGTTATTAAAACAAATTTTTACATGACTAAAATATCAAAGAAAAATCCCCCCTAACAGAAACCGAACCCACACCTGTATAATCATATTCATTTTCACTGCGCCATAATCATATTATTTCCTTTTATATTATACGAGTAAAACAAGCGTTGCTCACGATCTCGACATTTTACTTGCACGTTGGCTAACGATTTACTAACGGTTTTCTTGTAAAACTAGCACCCAATTGTACTTGACGATATAATACTCGATGAATGAGACGATATGTTTATTCCGTTATTTGTATATCAATGTTTTTTTTTGGATTCCGCTACTTTATAAGGAAAAACAACGGAATTCTTTCAAAATCACTTTATTGTCCATATTTCTGCTTCTCAATGGCAATAAGATACTATACAAGATACTTAAGATACTATACAAGATACAAGATACTTTTATACTTTTATTTATATGAATATTCAGATCAACGCCTCCTTAGAACTTAAACTCTCCTCAAACTTGAAACTCACTTATTTAAAAAACACTAACAATGAAAAAGGAGCCTAGCGTAGCACAGAGGCACAAGTGTGATTACAAATAATAGGGTGTGGGTTCGACCCCATTCGAAGAAGTGAAATATTTAATATTTTCATTGAGTGCCACCACTCGACATTTAATGCCTCAAATTCGGTGGAAAGTGGTGAACAGAACGTAATGTCTTAAAACCAGGTTCCCAAGTTCCCTTTGCCTACCTCACCATGTTCGGGATATAACGTGAGGATGAAAAAAAAATAAATCAATATAGTTTTTACTGAATATAATTCACTACATCATTAAAAATTTTGAGACGAAGTGTGAAATTGAACCTTAGAGCTAAAATCCAAAAATTAATACAAAGCCCTCGGTGAGCGAGTCTTACTAGGACTTGTTTGATTTTTATCTTATTTTCATACCTTATACAGAAGGAATCTAGAGTAAAGAAGATATACCTTATACAGAAGGAATCTAGAGTAGAACTCCGTTTCATTACCAATACCCAATTAAAGAAACGTTACGTGACTCTCCGCACTTTGTCTTCTTGCCAAAGCAAAATAATTGATTTCTCTCAATTGAAAAACCAACATATAACCATCGCTTTTACGCCTAACCACTGAGCCACAAAGGTTTCTAAATTTTAATTCAAATACACTTAAGTAACATATAATAAAAAAATACTGCCAATATAATAAAAAAAAAACGTAGAAAATGTTGGACTCTTTAATTTTTATGGTGGCATAATAAAATTTTAATCGCAGGAGTGTCGCATGCTACGTTATAAAGTTATTAAGCACTCGAGTCTAACCAAGCGTTTCGTTTGTCTCCAGCCATTTATATGATAGCTCGTAAAATTATAATTAAATGTCAAATTATAGAAATATTGTAAATTTATGTGTCAAATGCTTGATAACTTGTCTGTACTCTATACATAGTATTGTAATACTGAAGTGTTTATTTGTTCGAACGTGGTTATTTTAAAAACCACTAAGTTTCAAGTAGCCAGTCTTTTTTAAGTGTAGGTTCGATTTTTTCAAACGTGAAATTTTCTCCTAAGAAATAACTATTTAATTTCTTAGGAGAAAGTTTTCTTCCTGTTGTGGAGCATAGCAACAAATGTGTGACTGTAATCGCTTGTACAATTGAAATCAAGTATTTAATGTTTTCATTTCTTTGCTCTGGTAATAAAGCAAATCGCAGCGATGAATTCCGCCACTCAACATGCAATACCTAAAATTCGGCAGAAAGTGGGAAACAGAATAGAGTGTCTTAACACTAAGTTCCCAAATTTCCTCTGTCTATTCTGCCATGTGCCATGTGTGTGTTTTAACAAACACCTCCACATACATACAAGCCAGACTACAAGACTTATATTTTTATTTCAATATCTTATCACTATAATGTACTTTTTAACTCGTATTAAAAATTTAATCACGAATTTGTTAATTATGAACCACATATCTACAAAACGAGGATTTTGTATTAGGATTCCATATAATGGGACGTTATAATAATAAAATTCCATTTCCTGTTTGTCTAACCGTCTGTCACTAGGCTATACCTATTGAACTGGCATTGTTAGCAAGTTCGAATTTTCAAATTTTTAAACACTAATAAGCAAAATAAGATAAACAATCAAGGTAGCTTTTATATGATAGCTTTTACATAAATATTTCTTTGCTATTTTTAAAGACAATGGTATGGAACACTTCGTTAGCGATTCGCACTTGTTCGGTTTTCTTAATTAATATTCAATGACCATATTAAATCTCTCTCTCACATTGTATCCCGAAAATGGAATGGTAGACAGAGGGAACCAGGGAACCTAGTGTTAAGATATTCCGTTCCGTCCCCTACTTTCCGTTGAATTAGAGGCATTGTGTGTTGAGGGGGCACTTCTTCATTAATTTCTTCGAATGAGGATCGTACCCACAATCTGTTGCTTTTACAGTCACATGTTTTTAATCCTGTGACTTGACTGGCTTCGACATATTCAATTATAATAATTTTAGATTTAAAACATACAAATTATTCACTGGTCTAAGATATGATTCTAAAAAGAATATAATCCATTTATTTTTAGTATGTTTCAAAGTGTTATTCCACACTTAGGACAGAAAATACTAAACTTAAATTTAAAAAGCGTATAAAAATTTTGAACGAAGCAGGATTTGAACCTGCGCCTCTGGAATACCGTTCCAGCGCTCTGACCAACTAAGCTAATGTTAAATAATTTTGCTTCGTTCTTAAATTTTTCTGGAATATCGAACATCGACGTAAATTCGTGATAATACTTATTTATATTGAGCGAATTAGAGAGGAATGTTGAAAATTAATTTATCTACCTAGGGATCGAACCCACAGCACAGCCATTACTTACTCAGCCATCATGCACACTTTTTGTCCGAATGGTATATTCTGTACAGAATGGTAGGTACTAGCGTGGATGTCACAGTGAGAATGAAGAAGAACGTGTTCAGCTGGTTTGGGCACGTGAAAGTGAGTGATAAGAGAGGGAGGGAGAGACCTCGGTTGACCTTCCAAAACACAGTATCAACGATACTAAAGGAAGGTCACGTAAAAAGCATGAGGACTCTCCGGAGGGCATGTATGTAGAGGTTGATGACAGTGCACGAAGCGAAAGAGGCTTGCCGAGACCGTAGCGTTTGGCGCTCCGTTTTCTCTGCCTACCCCGCTAGGGATACAGCGTGATAGCTAGTATCATCCACACAAAGTGAGTACATAACTTAACAAGAATCAATAATCGAATCACTTTTAAAATCATTAAGAAAGTCATTGTTAAGTAAACTTACATCATGTTAAAACGTGCTCGACCCTAAGTAAATATTCATTGGGAAAACTGGTATAAGAATAATATTGGGTGTCACTTCTGTTTGCGTAATTTTGTGATGAGTTAGTTTTTGTTTTTATTTTTTATATATGCGAGTGTGCATTTTACTATGAAAGTTATATTATCTTCATATTTAAAAAAAAAGGTGTAGAAAGGAAGAAATACAAAATCAGAATAAATTAAAATAGTAGAGATAGAAGATACGAAATGGACGTGGAAAGGTGTAAAACTCCTGGTAACAGATTTAACGGTGCTTTAGCTGCATTGATTAGACAGTGAATCGTCAGTACAGCTGCATTATTGGACGTACACAATACAGTGTTGGTACAACTGACTGCCACTGTACTGACGTTGTCATACAGCAGCAAAACTTGGATATTACAAAAGAAAAATGACAGTAAAGAATGGCAGGTACCAGCGAAGATATAGAACTCATCGAGTGAAAGAGAGATGAAAGAATGAGAAAAGATATTTATGTAGGAAATGTATGAGTTAAGAGTTGTATCAATGGTGCTAGGGAAGGATCATGTAAAAAGGACGAGGATACTTCGGAAGACACGTGTTAAGAAGTTAATGGTTCTGGATTCCCACTAATTTTTCCCGCTGAAAAAATTGTTATGAACTCAGTTTTTAATTCAAAATCTCTCTGTTCTGACGAGTCAGAGACTCGACTAACCTTCCAGATTTCATAAGGGATAGATTGACAAGTATATATCGACACCACCAATTATTTTATTGGACATAATAATAATTGTACTGTTGACCTTGTTGGGCCTTATAGTAGTGATATCTAATGGGTATGGATCGGATGATACTCTAGTGATCTCCGAGAAATAGCAAGTAGAAATACTATGTACGTAGATGCTTGAGATGATTTCGATAAATTACGTCCCTTGCTGAACTCAAACTTGTACTGTACCTGCATAAAACATTTAAATAACACAATCTCCAAAATAAAATCTCATAATCAAACAACAAAATTACATTTCGCTTTTAAAAGCGAAATAATAAAAAAATATACAAAAAACTAAAATACTTAAACTTTTATTCATTTTCTTCCACACTAACCCAGTTTTAACGCAATAATACCTCTTCAAGTCAGATGAGGTGAGCTATAGAGCAAATGTGAAAACTGCATTGTGTTCATTCTGAATAAAGTCTACTACAGCAACTATATAAATGACTGTGAAAGTAAAAAAAAAAAATATTTAATAAGAAACCTAGAAAACCTTGGACTCACTTATGAAATGAGTTCATAATAACTGTTTCATTTTTTCCAGTTCAGTTCTGTTATATTCTTATTTTGTTTAGCTAGTTGTTTTGTTGTTAGCTGTATTTCAGTTGCTAGAAGCAAGTTTTATTCATTTCAAATATAGAACATAACGTAATAAGAAACGGAGTACGTAGTGTTAGGACACTCATTTCCGATTATGACACTCAGTTCCCCATTTCCTGGTAAGCTCTGGAGGCATTATATGTTAAATGGCGGAGTTTAATACCGCGCTTTTGCTTTATTATCAAAATAAGAAAATGAAAATGTTTAATTTAATTTCTTCAAGTGAGAATCGAATTCATAACCTCCGTCGCGTTTACAGTCCAAGCTCGTTGTCATGCACCATAGGTAGACAGAAAAGCGCGAGAGCATTGTACTGGTAAGGAAGATTCAGCATCGAAATAGCCTGTGCCTCGTTTTTCCTCAAGAATTGAAGATTACGTGTTGAGCGACGGAATTTAACGCTGCATTTTGTCAGAAGATTGGAACTTTTTGATATTAGATCTTTTAATTTATCGGAGATGCCACCTTTGTTTAATTTAAGACGTGGTTGTAGTTTTAAATAGTTTTTGTCGGTCAATCATTTTGTCAATCATTTTACGATAATTTTTTTATAGACTATAATTTCATACAATTAACACTACTTATTTAGATTTCTATTGTAGCTAATATACTATACTGTGATGCCGTTGGAGCGCATTGTTTGAGTTTAAACGTGACAAGTGTGTTCGTAGTAATTTCATTGTCTTACTCTGTTTTCGGTCATGTGACTAATGCGCGGCGTTGATTTACGCCACACTATATATAATGACTTTAAAATTAGGTTGAAAATGATGGAATAAGCCTTATAAAAAATAAAAAAAATTTTAGCTATATTTTTGTTGATTTAACATGTTTACTGTACAATTTTCAAATATTCCCTATTCGGAGATTTATAGTCTTCTTATTTTTTTGTTATTTAAATACAATGTTCAATGTACAATCGCTTCTTCGATTCGATTTTTTGCTTTTTTTTCTTTTTAGCTTCAGCCAGTTACCCGCACACGGCAGGGTAGGCAGAGGTAACTTGGGAACCTAGTGTTAAGACACTCCGTTCCACTTTCATTCTCCATTTTCCGCCGAACTTTTCATTTCCTCGAGTGGGGGATCGAACTTTCCGTTGGACGTCTTTTTACTGACTTGACTGCGCTTTCTTTTTACTAGTAGTTAGTTATTAGCTTCACGGTATTTAGTTCAATCAGAGGGAACCTGAGTTCCTTAAATCTAGTGTACACTCCGTTCCCATCAAGACACTTCCGTTGCCCTTTTCCGAAGGATTGAAACATTGCGGTTTGCCTAGCAGTACTTAAAGCTGCGCTTCGCCCGATATTAGAGCGAGAAAATATTAAATATTTCATTCCCTCGAGTGGAAATCGAACCCAAAACCCATCCTTAGTATTAGTGTATTAGTAGTTATCTATTTAAACTACCTTCCGCTCAGTCTAAATAAAATTAATTAAAAATGTATATATATAAATAAATAAAAAACGATGACGAATGATTTCACGCGTGATACATAAACAAATAGAATAGAATGTATGGAAAATATTTTCTAAACAAAAAAAAGTGAAAGAATCGTACCCAATAACAAACACAAGTAATAGAAAAGTTTCCCCTGCCATATTTACTTTCAAGTGTGCTTAAATGAAAGTCGAGCTTTGCGTGGTACAATTTTTATTGTGAAGCGTTTTTTTTTTTAAAGGAATAATTATAAAATTTTGTGCTTATTCAATATTTTTACGTATAATAATAATGAAAACTTTAAAGCTCAAAAAAAAATGTTACAATTATTTTATAAAATGTTTGATTTTCGTTTTTATTTTAATTTTAAATGGACATCTTTAGAGTGGATTAGTCGCGTATATATAGCTTTTTAAAGTTCCATCCCGTACGAGACTTTAGCGTTAGGAAAATGGGGAACGGAAGTATCTTACTTCCGTTTCGCACTTTCCGCTGAATTGGAGGCATTGCGCACCAAAGAGAAAAAATAAAAAAAAAATATTCAAGTTGAAATTTGTCAACTACATTTAACATTGCACATTTTCGCCGGCTCTTATATTAAAAACTTGATGACGTTTCAAGCACTTTTGTAGGTGCTACAATCGGCCTATCAATACTTGTGTATTTATCAATACGTCAAAACGTAAACGGTAGATTCAATAACGAGTTTCATAAAGCTAATTTTTCTTTGCCTTCTCTGCTGTTTGCAAGATAAAGCGTGAAACCAAAAAAAAACTATCTCCATCCTACAATTTGCGCCAAGCAAAAGTATCACCGGTGACAGCAAAATTCCTGCCCGCGGCGATCCATCAATGTCGACGGAAATTCCTTATAATCGATAACGACGAGAATTTCACTGATTACCAATTATAACTTACAGTGTTGTTGGTTAAAAAAAAGTAATACTTTAGACATATAATTTAGGTATACTAAATGTATGAAATAGTGCCTATGGTGCAGGGGTACGAGTGTGCGACTGTGTACGCAGTAGGTTATGGGTTGGAACCTCACTCTAGATAATAAAATATATGATATTGTAATTAAAATTAAGATACAAAGCGATGAGTTGGGCTCTACTACTCAACTCGCAATACTTCGAGAATTAGGCGGAATCTATAAAACGGAGTGTCGTAACACTAGGTTCCCAAGTTCCCTCTACCTACCCTGCTTTATCCGCGATACATCATGAATCGCTATATGAAATATAGTAGCTGTTATTTGTATAAGCTTTTAAAAGTTATAGTGGCCTAGTAGACAAATCATCGCAAAGGAAATGTACGTAGGTTGAAGCTTTTCACATGAAATATGTTTCATGATTATTTCTCGATATGTCAGTCAAAGATTACAAGAGTGTCATTTATTTATATACCAAAATGGTTTAACGCTGTATCCCGCACATCACGGTAGGCAGACGGTTAAAAAATTACATACGGCAATTCCCACCTTAATATTCAAGACACTACATATTCAAAGGTTCTCAACACCGTTTTTAATCTTGTTATCAGGTCAGGAAATAGACATTATTCATAACCATAAATGGGAATCGAATCTGCCACCACCATGCCGCTGAGCTACAAGGATTATACATTTTAAGCTGCAAAATACCATGAAGTGGCAAGAAAACACCTAAAGTGATGCTTACTTTGAATTTCGTCTTTGACCTAAGTAAAATGCCGTGAAAGCCTAGCCTAATAGAACGAGCAAATTGCATCGCTTGGAGAACATAGTTATACAGTACTGTATTGTAGAAGACACACCTCTATGGTACAGATACAGTATTTAACGGTTTTCGAGATGGTTGAGGTACGATTCCATAAGTATTTTATGTAAAAATTAGAAAATTATACAAGTATAACTCTGGTAACACATTGTATTAAGTTCCAGCTTTTAACCCGCAATGCCTCAACACTTTATAGCGGAAAGTGGGGAACGAAAGTATCATTATAGGAATGGAGTGCGTTAACATCAGGTTCCCAGGTTCCCTAAGTTCACCAAAATAAAAAATAAGAATACAAAAAAAAAAAAAACAAACTAAATACTACCCAACGTTCGCTCATCATTCAATCAATCTAACTATTGTCTCACCATCCCTTGTTCGTAAATAGGTTATCTACAACCAAACAAAGCTATCTCCTGTACGAGTATATAGGTTGCGTGTCATACTTCATTCACTAGCTGTAGCCCGTGTGAAAGGAAATGCTATGTCAATTTAGAAAATTTTATATATAGAGATGGTATTATTGCATTTTTCTTGGATAAGTGAAGGAAACTTAGAAATAAATCACTCCGTTTTAAGGTGAGCGCCTGTTGTAGATATTTTTCAAACTTGTAGTGGTGCTCGTAGTTCATGAGTTCAGTCCTTCTCCAAGAATTATATATTTATTATAATTATCTTCGCTCTGGTACTGAGGCGTTGAGTTCCGCCACAAAAAACGCAATGGTTCAAAATCAGCGGAAAGTATAAAAAGGAAGTGTCCTAATAGGAACATAGTGTCTTAATATTAGGTTTCTAAGTTCCCTCTGTTTACCCTGCAATGTCTGGGATTCAGCTAGCTACTGCTAGACAATGACTAATACAGAGATAAATTGAAAACCTAGTGTTAAGACATTCTGTTCTTATGAAGTCACTTCTGTTTCCCTCTTTACATAATACATTATTCAACGTTTATTAAAAGAATGAACGAGGCTTGTTAAGAACGTATAGTTTGGCGGTCAGAGCACTTGGACGGTTACCAAAAGGCACAGGTTCATTTCTTGTAACTAAAAATATTTCATTTCATTTTCTACAAAATGGAAAAAGCACAAACGTGTAACTGTTAACGACAGGTTGTGGGTTTGATTCCCAACCGAAGAAATGAAATATTTAATATATTCAAATTAAATATTTAATGTTTTAATTTCTTCGCTCTGGTAACAAGGCGAAGAGCGGCGTTGAGTTCCGTCAAAAAACACACAATGCCTCAAATTCGGTAGAAAGTGGGGAACAGAAGTGGAAAGGAGTTTCTTTACACTAGGTTCCTAACTTGCCATGTGCGGGATACTGCGTGAAGCTGAGTTCTCCAAAAAAAAAATAGAATAAAATTAAAATTTGCTAATCATTTCCAAAACACAACAATAGTTATTCAGTAAATCTCATAAAATTAAATATTCAAATTATCTTAAATATAAGATAACATTTTATTAGTCTACGAAACGTACCCGCAGTACTCTCTTATCTACATTTTAGGGTAGAAAACAACAAATTTGCCCCTTTATAACGATTTAAGGGTGCCATCTTATTGGAATTACCATTACAATTTAAATAAATGTTTAAAGTTTTTTGATGACGCCTTCAGGGACGCCGTTTGATATGGCTGTGGTTGTCGCGATTACTCGCGAAATGGTTTTTTTTATATTTTCTCACTCTAATGAAAGAGCGTGAAGGTAAAAAAATACAAAACATTTTTTTTTGCTTCTTGCTGTATCCTGCACATAGCGGGTTAGGTAAAGGGAACTTCGAAACCTAGTTTTTAAGACACTGTTCTCGTTAAGGCACATTCGTTCCCAAATTATTGAGGCATTCTGAGTGAGGTGCCTCTCAATACCGCACTTTGCCTCGTCACCGGAGTGAGAAAATATTGATTATTTAATTCCAGCTAGTGGCAAATTGAAGCCGTCGAATTCACAGCTGCATTCTACAGCTCCTGTGCTACAATTTTCTTTAAGACTTAAAATGAAAAACTTTTGTTTACCTCTTCTGTAGCTAAAAAAAGCCATCTTGAACAAAAAATAGTCAAGTTAAACTCTTTATTTGAGGATTCCGTTTCAATATCAAGCTTATACTCGTAGTTCATGAAAAAGACAATTTACAAAAGCTGACAAACATAATTTTGCGGGCGTCTGCACTTATCTTGTATAACATAAACTACGAATATAAATTTGTAGTTATTATTGTTAAACATATATATTTTTTTACTTTTGGAAAAATTTTAGTTAGCTTAGCTGTAGATTTACGGAAATTATAGATTTTAATTACCTGACGAGTATCATACAAAATGCACCAAATATCTTATATCATATGACTACTCTGACTACATTTGATATAATTCCTCAGAATTGGCTTTTCAGGTTGTTAGCATGTTTACAAGGACGACGATATTTTACATGATATGTATGAAAAAATATTTTTATATTATATTCATATCTAAAACAGTAGGCTTCGAGCGTTGAATTCTTTAATTTCCGGGGTTAAAGTCAACGAGATTAAGAAATACAGAGCTCTGTGATAACATTTTCCTTCATCCAATTTCAGCTTTTTTTGATCTTCAATATTTTTCCAACATAAAATTAAATAGCTGGCTGACCGTGAAATGTTGTTTTATTTCAATGTTATCTTGGTTAATTTAGTAAGATATTTAAATTTTCTTATAGTAATATAAAAAATATTTTCTAAAATGTTAGATTTATTTACTTATGGAGTGCAACAATGATAATAATATTTAATGGTAATAATATTTTTTTCCTCAAGCGGGCATAAAACTCACTCAAATGAATTATTCAACTGTTTATTTTCTCCTGAGTATTCATTCATACCGTAGCTAGTATACAGTACAGAAGCCGAAGGAACCTTCCATTCAAGAAAGTCTTTTCCCCAATGCTGTTTTCTTATTTGGACATTATATTGGCATTTTACCACTTAAATAAGTTGTTCTAGTAACAGAGTTTGTAAAACTAAAAATTTCGACGTAACCAGATGAGAACGTATAGCTTACTTGGTCAGAGTGCGTGGATAATTTCTAGAGGCGCGGGCTCAAATCCTGCTTTATTCATATTTTAAAATATTTTCTAAAACAGTTTATTTATTCCTTATTTATTTATTTATTCTTTCACACATTTTTCACTCACAATAAGGTGGTAGGTTCACAGGTTTTCACACTCGCATTATTTCCATCGAATTTTAATTAACGCAACTGAAAACCAAACGAGATAACTGAAAACAGTTAAAACATAACAATTTCCCCGAAAACATAATAACAAACCCATAACTACATTTACTGTCATACATTGTTCCACTGAGCGACAGTTCCAATGTACGTTTTTAGAATTAAATTTAAGCGAGCTCAATATTCTCGTAGCTCCTGATTAGTGAAGTGACGATAACATTCCAAAAGTTGTAATCAGATCGAGTAGAGTCTACAACTCTGAATAACTTTTGACATTTGATTTCTAACATACTTAGAGAAATTTCCTGCTAGTGACATCGAGTGTGGGTGGGATTATAAAAGATATGTTGGACTTTGGGAATGATAAAGTTTGGAGATGGTTTCCGGTTCGATTTTGACACTATAATAACGCTTTTCTTGTTAGGTTGTATTCTGTGTAACGTAGAATAGTGTACATATTATAGGCCGAATTGATAGAACCTAGTGTAAAGCATCTTTGTTTCAATGTGTTAAGTAGAAAAATTCAGCGCATAGTCTTTTTATTAGAGTGGGAGTAAAATCGAACATAATTAATAGTTTGTGTCATAAATTGTTTCATATAAGTATAGAGACACCCATTTTATAATTTTTGGACTTTCCCTTCTTTTTTTTGTATTTTTCTTTCCCTTTCCCCACTTTTAAATCTGAGACACTGATTTTAAAAAATATTACCAAAAGAATATTTTCAAAATTTGTATAGTACTTCTAATCAAATGTCAGTACAATGCACAACAATTTAACTGTAATTAATCTACAATGTTCGTATAAGCAGCAACTTGCTACAATGCTAACATCCGCTCTACATATGCTGAAAACTTTCAATATAGTTTCTAATTTGATGAAATAATTCTAATAATATAATTAATATTTTAGGCCTGTCGTGACGCAGCGGCACAAGCGTGTGACTTTAACCGACAGGTTCTGGGTTCGATCCCCAGTCGAGGAAATTAACTATTTAATATTTTCAATTTAAATATTTAATATTTCATTTCTTCGCTCTGGTTATAAGGCAAAGCGCAGTGTTGAATTCCGCCACTCAACACGCAATGCCTCTGTCAGTTATGGGCCCTCTCAAAGCCTGCGCTTGGCAACTATAGCCAGTCTTCGCTTGCTACGCACAGAAAATGATATCCTGGTCCATACGGCGAAAGAGAAAGCTGATCTCCTGGACGCCTCTTTGCCTTAAACTTGACTATGGATCACCGAGAAACAACGCCACCGACCTTACCGCGGAGTCAGAGCTCAATGCCTGACGTTAAATGTAGTCAGAAAGCTGTTAGGCGAGTTCTGTCTTCCTTGGACATCCACAAGTCGAGTGGGCCGGATGGCATTTCTCCTTTTGTGCTCCGTTCGTGTGCTCCTGAGCTCTCTAACTCTACTTCGGCACTCTTACTCAGTCGGCGTAGACCCAGATTCGTGGAAGAGCGCTGTTATCCACCCGATTCTGAAAAAAAAGCGATGGTGCCGATAGAACTAACTACATGCCTATTGTTATCACCTCCCTGCTCTCAAAAGTTATGGAGAGCATAATGAATAGCCAGCTCTTGATGTATTTGGAGGATCACCGATTGTTTAACGACCGCCAATATGGCTTTCGTCAGGGTCGCTCAACCGGTAAACTTCTGATTTACCTAGCCCATGGCTGGGCTACGGCTATTGATGGCAAAAGAGGAGGCCTTGCAGTTAGTCTGGACATGGCGAAAGCCTTCGATCGTGTGTGGTACGGGGCGCTCCTTTCGAAACTTTCATCTTACGGGCTTCCCGAGAATTAATGCAAGTGGATCGCTAGCTTTCTCACTGGGCGCAGCATCAAGGTTCTTGTCAACGGTTTTTGCTCTAAATATATGACTGTGAACGCCGGGGTCCCCCAAAGCTACGTGCTGTCCCCTACGCTGTTTCTTCTGCATATCAATGAAATGTTGGAGGACTCTAACATACATTATTATGCAGACGATAGTACCGGACGCTATAAACTCCGGCCATGCAAGTTTTTCTCGGGAAAACGTCGATCAGTGCTAAAATCAATTTGTGTCTTCCGTTGAAGCATCCATCAAGAATGTCTCCGTACGAAATGAAAAGAACCTGGTTCACTTCAACCCCTAGAAGATACAAGTCTGCGCGTTAACGGCTAAAAATATCTCATTTGTCGTATCACCAAGGTATCAGCAGAGCGAGACAGTATTTCACGCCAAAACACTGTTTGGTCCTGTACAGGGCCCAGGTTCAGCCTCATATCGAATACTGTTTTTACTTCTAGGCTGGTGCACCCCAGTATTAGCTTGAACCATTTGATTGTGTAACACGTAGAGCCGTTCGAATCATTGTGAATCCAGTGATCTGTGTAGGGCTTGATACTTTGGCTTTGCGTAGAGACGTATCCACCCTGTGCGTTCTACCGAATTTATCACGGGGAGTGTTTTGGAGAGCTGTTTGACTTGGTTCCTGTCGCTTTATTTTCCAACCGCACAGTACGTCACAAACTAAAGTACCACTCGATATATACTCGATGTATAGTGGCACTCGATTTCTGTGCGGTTTCATAGGAACTTTCTCCCACGCGCCACACATCTCTGGAACGGCCTACTCCCGGCAGTATTTCCAGGTCAATCCGACATGGTATCTTTAAAAAGCGCATCTACCTCCACCTTAAAGGCCAGCAACGCATCTGTAGCTCCCTTGGTGTTACACGGGGCCATGGGCGACGGTGATCACTCACCATCAGGTGAGTAAGCTCGTTTGCCTTGTCTTTTCCATAAAAAAAAATAATACTAGGTTCTCAGAATATCTTTACCAAGTATGCTACGTGCGGGGTACAGCGAGTAAATAAGTGTAAAGGCGGATAGTTTTGAATTTGATCGTTCGTTTATTTATCAAAAGAAGACAAAGGAAGTGTAGAGCTGGCCAAAGCGACTACTTAATGCTGATCTTAAATGCCGGGGGTGGTAACAATCTGGTCGAGTATGTCCACGCGTATTGCCATTGCTGGCAACGTGACTCTACCACACGCAATTCAGTCGCCTCTTACAATACCATCAATACCAGGGTGATCCTATTGTAAGCCGGATTCACACGGCCAAAATTAATTTCTTGTTCAGACAATATATATATATATATATATATATATATATATATATATATATATATATATATATATATATATATATATATATATATATATATATATATATATATATATATATATATATATATATATATATATATATATATATATATATATATATATATATTGTAAATATTTTTTTCTTACTTCAACAGACAACGCTCATCATGCTTATTATCTTTTGCTATGGTATAATTTCTAAATATATAATGCGACAAAAAAAAAACATAATGTTCCAAATATGTATTTTTTTAAATCTAAACAGAAAACGCTCATCATTTTGAACAACTTTTGTCAAGGCTATGTCTATTCTATATTTCTAATTGTTTATCTGGTAACTTAAGTTTCTATGATAGATGTTTCGTTATCCATAACAAATTGTCTACATGTTGTATAGGTTTAGTAGCTATACAACAAAAAAAATCATTCAAATCAGTCCATTAGTTCCGGAGATTAGCATGTACAATAAGATAAACTTACAAATATATAGATAATATTTATTTGTTTTCAAATTTTCTGCTTCTTAACCTGTTAACTGTTTCTAAAAAAATAGGATGTAACCGACCTATTTTTTTATTAAACTTTAAGGATTTAATGTGTCCAGACACACTTTTCTTCTTACTTTATTATATGTTTTGGTATATTTTGGAAATTTGACCATTGTTATTGTTAAATAGATTAAGGCTTATCAAGGCACAGCGGCACAGCGTGTGACTGTAAACGCGGCAGGTTATGTGATCTTTACCTACTGGAGAAAATAGAATATTTAATATTTTCAAAATGTTTAATGTTTTATGTATTTGCTAGTAGTAACAAGGCAAAGCGCGGCGTTGATTTTTTTCGGAGAAATTTTACCGAAAGTGGGAAACAGAACGGAGTGTCTTAGCACTATTATAGGTGTGTTGCCGTATGATTATGGCTTAGAATGGGATCACCCTGGTACTGATGGTATCGTAAGAGGCGACTAAAGTGCGTTTGGTAGAGTCACGTTGCCAGCAATGGCAACATGCATGGGCAGACTCGACCGGATTGTTACCACCCCAGGTACTTCAGATCGGCGTTAAGTAGTGGTTTCGGCCACTGTGTTTCGCATTAGGTAATGCCGGGCCCCGGCGCCTATCCACCTTAAAGGACAGCAACGCTCCTGTAGCTCCTCTGAAGTTACTCGGGGCCGTGGGCGACAGTGATCACTTACCATCAGGTGACCAACTCGTTTGCCGTCTTTTCCATAAAAAAAATAATTAATTGCCAACTTTCCTCTACCTACCCTGCCATGCGCGGAATACAGTGTGAAGCTGAGACATATTCAAGATAACTGGTGGTACAATTATATGTTTTACCTTCTTTGCTTTTGTGATATAGATAGAAAATCCTAATTAAATTTAACATAAAAATTATCTGGCTTTGCATTTCAAATATTGGTTAGTCCAATGTATCTCTTCTAATTTTAACTCACCACAAGTGAGGAAGCGGAAACTTAGTTGTAAAATTGTTTGGTTAGTATATGATATTATGTTATGTTAGATTAGAATTAGTTTCAGTAAACATTGCTTAACATTTGTGTTTTACTTTTAAATTTTATAATCGTATTTGCCTTGACATTTAGTTCAATACTGCTATATGCGCAATACCAATATGAAATGAATTAAAAACAAGATACGCTGTTAATGTGTTCATTGCGGGATACACCGTAAAGCGAGCTATATGAAGAATATAGTTTAAATATTTTCGGATCGAATTTACAACACAGTGTATGAAAATATGTATTAAATTACTTTCCTAATGTTGATATAAGTTAAATTTTATGAACTCTGAAAACTTACAGTTAATCCTTGAGCTTTCACATTACAATTCATCAATGACTCTAAAGATATATAGAGAGATATAAGTAGGATTGGAATTAGAGCAACTGCGAAGCGTTAATATAATAAAATTGAAATTCAGTCAAAATAGACAATTAAATAACTTGCAGCTATTTCTAGTATATTTGAAAACATAGAGTACGTATTGACCAAATGAAGTAGAGCGCTAATTGAATCCGCAGTCACCAAAGACTTTTCCTGTTTTCGGGGGAATATAAGGCTTATGTCAATCCTTTACTTAAAAATTCCAACCCAACCAACGCTTCTGAATATCGACCTATATATCCTTCCAATTCTTTCCAAGGTCCTTCTTCCAATAACCTGCTCTGTTCTTACCAATCTGGCTTTCGTCCTTTTCACAGCACAGTTACTGCGCTGTTAACCTTTCTACCTCTGTGATTGAATGGTTTAACTCTTATCTCTTCGGTCGCCACCAATGTGTTAAAATTAATGACCAAACTTCAACGTGGTTAGAATTTGCTGCTGGCGTTCCACAAGGCGGTATTCTTTCTCCACTTCTGTTTTCTATTTTCATCGATAATATCTCCAAAATCATTTCGTCTCCCTACCATCTGTATGCAGATGATTTACAATTATATCGTTCTTGTAATTTGAGCAAATTAACATCGAGGTTATTGCTATAAATAAAGACCTTTTTGCTATTCATTATTGGGCCGAATCTTTTGGCTTGTTAGTGAATCCTAAAAAATCACAGGCAATTATTATTGGCAGAAATAGAATAGTATCTAAAATAAATTGGGACTCTATACCAAAAATTCTATATGCAGGCACTGAAATTACATATTGTATGAAAATAAAGAATTTAGGTCTAACTTTTGACAGTAATATGTCCTAGGCAGCACATATTAATGATATCAGCAAACGCATGCATTTCTCCTTCCATTCTCTTAAGCTTCTCCAATATTTCCTCCCTCACAAAACCAAAATTATGCTTGCGCCTCTCTTCTCCTCCCAATTCTTGACTACGCCGACGTCTGCTATATAGATGTGACTGAGGAGCTACTCAATAAGCTAGAGCGTCTTCAAAACCATACGTTTTATTTGCCATACGTTTTATTTTTGGTCTACGTAAGTATGATCACGTTTCCCAATTTCGAGCTCAGCTTAATTGGCTCCCAATCAGACTTCGCCGAGATATGCACATCCTTTTACTCCTAAATAAAAATAATTATCAATATTTTAAAATAATTATCAATATTTTCCTTCTTATTTGCGTTCCCGTTTTACCGTACACCCAAATATATATATATATATATATATATATATATATATATATATATATATATATACATATATATATATATATATATATATATATATATATATATATATATATATATATATATATATATATGTGTGTATATTGTATAAATTATGTATGTATATGTATTTAATAGCTATGTATATGTATTTATTTATTCGATGTTTATATTTGTCTTATATGGATTATAAATAATATATGTATATTTAATAATATCAGAATTTAAATTTCTTTAATTGTGCTTGCTTTACCCGTTTATAGAAACTTATCCACATACACTGGTTGACTGGCAGAGATCTCTTAAAGAGATAAGTCCGCCTTTGTATAACTACTAATTGTTATTTTTCTATTTATTTCTGTTATTATTTTTTCTAGTACAATAAAGAATATTATATATATTTTACATTTTTCCTTCAGTACGTAAACAATTTTCAGTTCTGTTGTGAATAAATAATGATTATAAAAAATAATTATTACTATTCGAGTATTTAATAATATAAAGATCAATAACTTACACTCCTTAAACTATCTAACTACTATTTCAGTTTATTTTTTCTTTGTCGATTGGTTTCGTCATCATTGTAAAAAAATATAATATTTAAGAATAGTTTCACCATACAAAGTGTTAAGACCAGTTTTCACTTTCCCAACAAATTTCGAGACCAGAGTCTTCAGTTCTCGAACAAAACTCACCCTCAACTGTAACTTAGAGTTAGACTAGCACCACGATGGTCTCTACAATAAATTATTATTTAACAATAACAAATATTTCATCGTCAATTTTCAAAAATCATTTCAAGTTAGATATTTTTATAAATTAATAATTATAATTAATATATAATTAATTTATCATAATTCAAATTTTTAATGATAATTCGTAGTAGTACAATTAATGTTACTTGACTGTATTAAGTAATTAGTGTAAATAAATTGGAATTGAGTAAAAAAAGAGTGATTTAACTGGTTTAAGTGATTCTGTTTGATTATTAAATAATGGACATACGTAAATATACAGAAGAGTGTACCGCTCTGGGGTTAGAGTCACTATGTAGTAAATTCGTAACTACTCTACAAAGCTAACTGTCTTCACTTTTAAACTTTAAATAAAAAAAAACATTCTGGAAAGACACTTTATACTTACAATCTCTGAAGGTACAGAAAGCCGCTGATATACCCTGCGTTTAATAGTACCAATTTCTAACTTACGTGAAAAATCTTCTCAACTTGAACCGTTAGCACACTAATATTACGCTTCTTCGGGGGGACCCTCATATAGCGGAATATTATAATTTTTAAGTAATTACATTAAAAATGAAAATTTAACGGTGCACGTTCTGAAAGCTGCTATTTAAGATCGATTTTAGATTTTTTTATTAATACCATTAGTTTATTTAAAAACCTTTAATGAATTTACTCAAGCTATGTAACACTCTTTTTCCCCATTCTTTATACAATTTTCAAAATATTGCACGTTAATAGGCGGAAGTCAAGTTCTCATTTTGTATTATTACCAGATAGAAGATGCGAAATTATTTTTTTATTTAAAAATCGAACTCATAACTGTACCATTTCTCCGTGACAGCCTCATGATCAGTATGATAAGGAGTGATTGAAGATTGCTACTCTACCTTTTTCTAAGCACCAATTTCTTTATTATACATTATATGTACATAGCCAATAAATCAAAATTTAGAATAATCTAGCACTACATTGTCGATTATCAGTATTTCATTAAAGCTGCTTAATTCATATGGAACCACAGAAACAAATGTTCGGTTAAGGAAAATTTAATAGCGTCGTCGTTATCCTGCGGTTACAATTCACAACGTGTTTCCACGTGGCGGAGGAGGCGTATATGTTCTATAATTCCTAATTTTGCCACCGCTGGACTAAACATTAGAGGTATGGTTCAGCAAGGTGATTAAATTCGAATTTTACAGACTGACCTAAAAGTACATATTATGCCTATCAGGCATATTATGCCTCTCAGGGTGCAAGTGTGAGATTGAAAATACGACAGACTGTCGATTTTACAAGTGCACACTTACGTATTTAATATTTAAAATTAACTACTTAATGGTCTGTCTTGGCACAGTGCCACAAGCATGTGACTGTAAGCGACAGGTTGTAGGTTCGATCCCCCACTCGAGGAAATGAGATATTTAATGTTTTATTTTAGAGGGAACTTGGAAACGGAGTGTCTCAACACTAGGTTGCCAAGTGCCCTCTGCCAACGCTGCCATCTGTAGGATACAGCGTGAAGCTGAGTGAGAGTAAATTATATTAATTATACATTTTAGTTTTAATTATATTAATTATACATTTTAATTTTAATTATATTAATTATACATTTTAGTTTTAATTACATTAATTATACATTTTAGTTTTAATTACATTAATTATACATTTTAGTTTTAATCATACTAATTATAATATTTATTTCCTATTTTCGATGAGTTCTCCAAAATATCTTAAATTGGGGAAAGACAGTGAGGTAGTTAAGTGGTACCTGAGACGGAGGAGACACCCTGCTAAGTAGTGAAAAGCGTGTGAAAACTGTTGGTTCCGCCGCCGCATACACACGGTATATGGACTATATCGACTTTGATTCCCTCTTGTACCTTGTTATATGTATAAGAAAATATGACCCTAAAGATATAAAACTAGTGGATGAGTAAACCATGTATCTGTAACGCGCAATAGTTTGTGGCTTCGATCGCTACTAGTACAAAGAAAATATTGAATACTTCCAAATAAACATTAAAAACTATTTAATGATTTTCTTCTTATTTCCTTATTTTTTTATAATAAATCAAAGCACAGCGTTGCAATAAATTCCACATCCAACACTCAAAGCCTCAAATTCACCGCACAGTGGGGAACGGAACAGAGTGTCTTATATTAGGTTCCCAAGTTCCTTGTGCCTACACTGCCATGTGCGGAATATAGTGTGAAGCTAAAAAGAAAGTGATAATTCCATAATACAATATCAATTCATAAATAATGATATATCACTAAATGGGTGCAATAATAATATAATAAGAATTATACCAAACTATAATCAGCAATAATATTGTAAATGTACTGTGATTTATTTGAACTATTAATTACATAGTAAACTCTGGAAATATGACAATTGTTCTTGGTGAATAGCACAAATAAGTTTAATGCATATTATCGATAACTAGTGGTACAGTAGTTTAAAAGTGTAAACCTTTATTGTATTTGCTTTCGTAGCAAATTCAAATTCATAAGTATTATTTTGTGACATCAATATTCGTGGGCCTGTCGTGGCTCAGCGGCACAAGCGTGTGACTGTAACCGACAGGATGTGGGTTCGATACCACTCGAGGAAATGAAATATTTAGTATTTTGAATTTAAATATATAACATTAAAATTTCTTCGCTCTGGTACATGGCAAAACGCGGCGTTGAGTTCCGCCATTTCACACGCAGTGTCTCAAATTCGGTGGAAAGTGGGGTATGGAAGTGGAACGGAGTGTCTTAACACGGGGTACCCGGGTTCCCTCTGCCTACCCTGCCATGTGCGGGATACAGCGTGAATTTGAGTGAGTGATAACACCAATATTAAGCTTATTCTTGTATAGTAGGCAAAATCATTTTCTGGCATTAAATTGACTTTATTATAAGACGATATTTGCAAAACAGTGCATAGAGTTGGACTGTACGCTGCACTTTTTCTTTTTAACACAGCGAAAAAAAATTAAAACAATTTACTATCTCAAGTACAAATTGAACCATCACAGTTACAGTCTTTGCGACACGACAGTCTTCACACCTATATACATAATATTTGTATGTGGAAAATCTTAATTAAATCTAATATAAGATTTGTTTCTCTTTACATTTCGAATATTGTTTAGACCAATGTAGCATCCCTGATTTTAATTGTACATGCGTCAAAAACCGGAAAGTTAGTAGCAAAATTGTTTGGTCACATATTATACTGAGCTAGACGATAATATACAAAGCATATGACTAGTATACATATTAGTTTACACAATTCTATAATTTTATTTTTAAAATATAAAATCGTATTATATTTGCCACGGTACTTTTTTCTTACTGCCTGCCCCAATATAAACATTCCCTCGAGTGGTATTTGTATACATAGCTAACATATTTAGACAGGGGTATCCCTATCGGGTTATAAAATATAACGTTTCGATAAGTTATATTATATTTTATTATTTATACAATTGGATAAATCTTGAGAAATATTATACCTATAAATATAAAAAAGAAACAACATTCAATGATTTTATAACATAATATTATGTTAATCTTTAAGAATTTAACCTAGAGTAGGATGTAGAGCAGGATGAGATATCCGAGAGTGAGGAGAAACTCTAGTATTAAGGCACTCTGTACATCACACTGCCCGATATTCGAGAATTAGAAGTATGTTGAGTTGTGGAAGTCAGTCCCTCTTTGTTTGCCAGTGCATCGAATTAAAATATTTCTAAATATAATTATCTCCTTGTAGAGATCAACATCTACAATGTATGAACTGTACAAATAAATGTGTTTTAAACTTTGTACATATAATGTTATACATAAAATGTTATAAGATTCAAATTCTTTAAATATTTTTTTGTTATTTAATTAAAAATCTACCAGTGACATTATAGTTATATATAGAGCTATATTTATAAATAGATATGAAAGTAGAGCAACGACCGAACCGTTAGTATAATAAAATTGAAAATCTGTCAAAAGAATATTTTAAATTAAACCACATAAAGCTATTTCTAGTATATTTGGAAATACAGAACTTATTGACTAAATGAGTTTCATTTAGCTGAGTGCTAATTGAATCCATAGTCACCTCAAAGCCTTTTCTGTTTTCATGGAATAATTTACATTCTTCCATCCGTACGTAATTTCCACTTACTTCATAATTAGATAGTGATAAAATAAAATACATATGTAATTAAATATATTATTGCTTAGTACTCGTATTTTGCAACTTTGAATTGGGGAATTTGTATGAATAATATTAAAAAAAATACAGAAATCTTTGGATTGAACCTGTCTTGGGTTTATCTGGAGATTTAATTACTTTTTATAGAAAAACAAACAGCTTCATCAAGATGTGGCTGGTTTTTACACGATGTTTTTGGTTGGATGATTTTTACCTTATCTTATTAAATAAAGTGAGTGCTAATCACTTGTTAATAAAAAGAGCAAAGAAAAGGGTAATTTAATGCTCTTCTTTTTCCAATTTCTGTACAATATTCATGACATTACATGTTAAGTGGCAGAATTTGACTTCTCAATTAGCCTTATCTATTTGACAGTATAAAATACAAAAAAATATTTTCCTGTTATAGTTTTCCTGTGGTTACAAATAACACCATGTTCGCATGTGAAAGAGAATTATATATATTTTCTAATTAAAAATGTTGTTGCGTTTAGATTTTAAACATTTCAGTGTATTTAGAGTAAATATGGTGGTTGTATGTGCCTAAAGGTTATATCTAGCAAGGTCATAAAATTATAAATTTCAATACTGAAATGAAATACAGTAGGGAAACCTCTTGTGACGCACGGAAATAGATCTAACGTGGCGTTGAGTTACACCACTTAATACACAAGCCTCATATTCGGCAGAAAATCAGACCCACTAGGTTCCCAATTCCCCTTTTTATAAACAAAAATAAAAATAAAATTAGGTTCATATGTATTTACATTTCACAAGGTACGGGTAACTCCAGTGTTTTGTTGTCTTTAATACGCTCCATTCTCTCTTTTTCGGCTGATTTCGACACACTTGTTGAGTGGTAGAAGTCAAACGAAACAATATTTTTTTTTTTGAGTGTAAATCGAACCTATCAAGTTAACATCACTGTGTAGTAGCACTATTTCAATTATATGGGTTTTTATTACATCAATAAACAAATAATTATTATAAAATTTAATGGCCCGCCAATGATTCACCCCAGTAAATTTATCTGTTTAGATCTGTTATCAGATGTTGACAGAGTTTTGTTTACTTCATGATTCAAAATTGTTTTTTAATGAAATTTATAAATTTGTATTACCTATAGTCAATTGATACTATAATGTAAAATAGTGACGAAGAAATAAACTGTAAGATATAAGAGATTACTCTACAATGTTTGTGTAAGCATCAACTTGCTACAATGCTGACATCCGCTCTACATACATATGTTGAAAACTTCTAATTTAGTTCTCAAAATTTGTTAATTGTACGTTTATGAACGGTTTAAACTAACAGTTTAATTTTAGGCGATCGTAATGATATAACGTTAATAACGTTTGAATGTGAACGCGATGGTTATGAATACCATTCTTTTTTATAGAATTATATTGAAATGTAAGTTTAATATCCGCTTACGATAAAATTTTCCACTCAACACTCAATATTAAAATTTTCAGCAAAAATCTGAGACCAAAGTGTCAAGAATAACGTCAACAGGTAACAACCTATCTAAAGAGTATTTTGAGTATATAAGAGTACTTTCTCGGAAGAAGCATAGTGTTTTGGCTCCACATCTACATGGTATACGAACCATCTTGACTTTGACTGTCCGTGCCTACATTACTATGTGCGTTAGAAAACAAGCAACTACAAACTATTGAACTGATGATCCTATAACAAGGTATCAATTTACAAATTATAATATATTACTAAATGAGGGCAATTATAATATAATCCGAATTATACCAAACTATAATCAGCAGTAATATTGTAAATATACTGTGATTTATTAAAACTATTAATTACATATAGTGAACTCTGGAAATTGATAATTTTTTTTGTTGAATAGCATAAATAAGTTTAATGCATATTTTCGATAGTGGTAATATAATATATTAAACCTTCAATAAGTATGTAATAGTGACGAATTGAAATTCAGATATATTATTTTATATTGGCAGTAGCAGCTTTTTCTTGTACAGCAGTGTAGGTAGAATAAATTTTGTGTTCTGAAAATAGATAATTCTAATTAAATCTAATATGAAATTTATTTAGCTTTGCATTTCGAATATTGATAAGTCTAAAGTAACTCCACTCATTTTAGCTCTACATATGTCGAGAAGCGGAAACTTAGTTGCAAAATAGTTTGGTCAGCATATTTTATTGGGTTAGACGATAAAATACAAGGAATATTACTGGAACATATTAGATTTAGTAAACATTTTATAGTTGAAAATTGTAGCGTCATATTTGTCTTGACACTCGGTTTTTACTGTCTACCTTTTTTCATGCTCAATACAATGTGAAGCATATTGCATGTGAGATGCTTCGTGAAGTGTGTTTTATGGGAAATACTGCTTAAATTGTGCTATATATGAGGAGTACAGGTTAAATTGTTTTGCAAGACGTAAGTAGAAAAAAATATTTTAGAAATTAACTCCTACGAGTAGGTAGACGCTATAGGTAAATTATTCAATTGACTTTATTCTTATTTAGTAGTTTTTAACGTTTAAAAATATGAGCATAGTGGGGTTTAAACCCGCGCTTCTTGGTATGCGTCTAAGGTGATTAATACTTTCAGAATTGTAAGAATACTTAAGGATATTTATGTCTCTATTTTTTCCGTATTCTACGGGGCTTTTACTTAAGTCAGTAAAAGCCAAAAAATCATAATCATCTTATAATTATTGGCTTAATTGATATTTGTACAAATAACTAACATATTTATGTATATAGACAATTTCTATCGTGTCACAAAAAAGAATTATGTAATTTTTATTATTTATTTTCATAGCGTGTTGAGTGGCAGAAATCAGTGCCACTCTATGCATATCAGAGCATTGAAATTAATAGTTGCAATAAAGTCATCCATGAAAGAAATATGAACCTACGATATTGCTCTACACGTAAATATGTATTTAATAACGTACATACATGTAATACACATATATTAAATTCCATAAACGCTGAAAACGTAAAATTAATAAACTCTTTAACCTTGGTTTAAAATCTATATGTTTATATAGACACATAGAGCTATATTAACAAGTAGAAATCGAGGTAGAGCAACGATCAAACCCTTAAAATAAAATTGAAATTCTGTAAAATAGCCTATAAAATTAAACGACACGAAAGCTATTTCTAGTATATTTGGAAATACAGGGAAAGTATTGGCCGAATGAAACCTAATGCTAATTGAATCTGCAGTCACTAAAGCTTTCTTTGTTATTATGGTATTTTGATAATATATGTATATTCCTCCTTCCTTTATAAATATATTATCAATGTAATTTTAAAATAAAAAAAAACTAATAGCAGTCGTGGGACTGCCGATAGAAGTGAAAACGGAACTATTAAGTTGAGAGTAATTAAAACTATATGCAAAAATTATATGATTTTTTTTATGTTTTATTTATTAGTTACATATGATGGGTTAAACAAATCATGAACAAAATATAAATACAAAGTGGTTGAAAAAATAATTAATATACAATTATCTTAATTATACATAGTATTTATATTTACACGAATTTCAATGAATTCAAGTTTGAACATTATTTTCATTATTTACATCATTGTCACCATTAATTTCGACAATACTTAGATTATCTGTTCGTTCGATCATTTCATTGTATTCTAAAAAAGATACAAAGGGTTCTGTTACTATAACGTATTGGTGACGTGACTCACAAAATTATACTTATCCATAAAGCGTCCAACGCGCATATAATACAGTCAGAAATAGTCGATGTATTAGTGTATACGTGTACACAGGCTATATTAGTGTATACGTGTAGTACTGCGCATGCGCTAGTCGCACGCCTGCTATTATCATTAGCATGTCGGTGACGCGAACCGAGGATTTTACCCTATACCAAAACGCTCAACGCGCCTAAAGAAGTTTTAAAATAAAAAAAAACAGTTTAAATTTCTTAATGAATAAATAGTGTATAATTTAAAACAAATCTGTGTATGTCATACTAAATTGGTACTGTACTAGAGGCGTTAAATAGAAAATATTTGTCTTCTTTTAACAAACTCAAATGCAAAGTTTCAACTTTTTATATCCAATTGTTTTATTGACATAGTAAAATAAATATCATTATTGAAACAGTTTTACGTTATATCTGGTAAAAACGAAGTAGGCGGAGGAAACTTTTTGACAAGACACCAAATTTTATATTAGAACTTAACATGCATTTATCACAAAGAGTAACCAGAGTAATAAGAGTTAATTCCCCTAGCGGAAACTGATCCTTCAACTTATAGTACCATAGCACCACAATGATCACTATAAATATTATGTAATAATATCAATAATTAAATAATCAATTTTAATAACTCTGAAAGTACGTAGTGCAATAATATATGCATGTTTGTAGTGTAATAATATTATTGTATATTACTGTTTTAAGCAAAATATGTCTGTACATTGAAAATAGGAAGTAAAAGAGTGATTTATCTGTCTGTTTAGATCAGTTTTCAAATCTGATTACAGTGTTTTGTTTATTTAATAATTCTAAATTGCTTTAAAAATATATTTTTAAATAGTTTTAACTTTATTCAATTGAGAGTTCAATGAAAAATATTGACGAAAAATTAAACAGTATTTAGTGTACAATATATGTGTAAGTATCAACTTGCTGTTAATTAACATCTGCTCTACATATGTTGAAAATTTACAATTTAGTGTCAAAATTTATTTGAATATAGTTTAAGTAAGATTTTAAATATAAATTATACTTTTATAACGTTTGACATTCAAAATTGAACAAACGAGATGGTTATAGATACTTTTTCTTTTTTAAAATTAAGTTTAATATCTGCTGTACTATAAGCATTTACACTCAACACTCAATACATCAAATGGAACAAAAGGCTGAGATCAGTGTCGCGACTCACATTCACAGATCACCATCCTATCTAATAAGTAACTTGTAACTATCTGGGAAAACATTATGTTCCACCTCCGCATCCACACGGTATACTATGAACCTATAACATAATATCAATTTACAAATAATTATATATCAGTAATTTAGGACAATAATAATATATTCTGATATCAAATTATTATCAGCAGTAATATTGTAAATGTACTGTGATTTATTTAAACTATTAATTACTCGTAATAAACCCTGGCAATTTGATAATTGTTTTTGTTGAATACCTGAAATAAGTTTAATGCATGTTTTTGATAACTGGTGGTAATCTGTTTTACCTTTATTGCCTTTTTTATTGATAGTAAATTAAAATTCATATATTTTTTATTTATCCAATATGTTGAACATCAGGAGAAAATTTTCAAAATATTACAGCGAGTAGTGTAGTTCAACGTAACGATATATCTGTTTACCAGAGCAAAAAAATAGTTATTTTATTACTTCAAGTATAAATTGAACTCTTGATACATATATAGTTGCTGCCACGACGGTCATCAACATATGTACATAGAAAATTCTAATTAAATTTAACGTGAGGTTTGTTTCGCTCTGCATTCCAAATATTAGTTAGACCAATGTAACTCCCCTGATTTTAACTCTACATGCGTCGAGAAGTGGAAACTTAGTTGCAAAATTGTTTGGTCAGCATATGTTATTGGGTTAGACGATAAAATACAAGGAATATGACTGGAACATATTAGTTTTAGTAAACACTATATAGTAGAAACTTGAAAATTGTAAAATCGTAAACGCCTTGACATTCGATTTTCATAGCATATTTTACATGAGCCATATAATATAAAGCGTGTTACATGCGGAATATACCGTGAAATGTGCTTAGTGCAGGGTTTCGAGCGTCTTATCAGTGTAGGATACAGCGTGCGTATCCCTATCGTATCATAAAATGTAAGTCTTTTTTTTTTAAAGCTTAACGCTGTATCCCGCACGAGGCAGTGTAGGCAGAGGAGACCCGGGAACCTAGTGTTAAGACACTCCGTTCCACTTCCGTTCCACACTTTCCGCCGAATTTAAGGCATTGCGTGTTGAGTGGCGGAATTCAACGCCGCGCTTTGCCTTATTACCAGAGCGAAGAAATGAAACATTAAATAATTAAATTGAAAATTGAAAATATTAAATATTTCATTTCCTCGACTGCGGATCGAACCCAGAACCTGTCGATTACAGTCACACTCTTGTGCCGCTGCGCCACGACAGGTCTCAATAATTTATAATATTTTATTGTTTGTATTATTGTACTGCAAAAGTTGAAGAGTTCAAGAGGTATTAAAGTTTTACTTATCAAATTATTTATCAAAGTCTTCAGCTATGCGAAGATAAAAAAATACTGTAAGCTTTCTTAAAATATTATATGATTATATTATAGCATAGCATTATATAAATATATATTTAAGCTGTTTGTCCCAAAACTATATATGTGGAGAACCTAGAATAAAACACTAAGTCCATCACACACTTAAATATTTCAGACAACGTGTTGAGTGGCGGAAGCCAATGCCGTTCTTTGTTTGTATTAGCGCCATGGAAATGAAATTTGTTTAAGTATAATCATCCTCTGAATGAGGTTTGAACCTATAACATTTATCTACATGTGAATATCTATACAATTTATTATACATTTACAGCGTTTTGGTTTTCACTTTAAAATCAATCAATGTTTTAGAGACACGTAGAGATTTATTAACAAGTAGAAACGTAAACGTAATATAATAAAATTGATAATTTGTCAAAATATTCATTAAAATAGACCACACGAAAGCTATTTCTTGTATATTTGGAAATACAGAGACCGTATTGGCCGTATGAAATCTAATGCTAATTGAATCCGCAAACACCAAAGTAGCAGTTTTTAGAAATTTTGGTAATTTATATTTCTTCTTCCAATTTTAATTACTTTTACTTCTTTTATGAATAAACAGTGATTAATATAAAGGAATTTTGCTGTATGATACTATTAAAACAACTTCACGCTATATCTGGTAAATAACGAGATGGGCAGAGGGAACCTATTATTAAAGTACCAAGTTAAACAATAAGTCTAAACGTACTTCATTTTGCAACCAGAGCACTAATATTTATCCCCGAGCGGAAAACGAACCCTCAACTTACATCACTTTAGTACTACAAACGTCTCTACAAATATTATAAAACAATATCAATCATTATGTAGTAAGCTTTTAAAAGTCTGAAAGTATGTAGTGTGATGATATAACTTAATTCATTTAAGTAAATAATGGTTATAAATTCAAATCGACAAAAAAAGAGTGCTTTCATTCTAAATTTTGTTCGCGAACCAAATAATATACATTTAATAAAAAGAAGTGAACCGCATTCAGCCTACAATTACCATATAGTAGAGACCTAACTGCTCTACTAAACCAACTATATTCACTTTAAAAGTTTAAATACAAAAACGATTTTGGAAAGCCACTTTCTATTTAAAATCCGCTGATATACCCTGCATTTAATGGTACCAATTTCTAACTCGCGTGAAAAATCTTCTCAACTTGAACCGTTAAGGCACTGAGATTACGCTTCTTCGGGGGACGTTCATGTACCGGAACAATTTTATTTATTAACCTTAGTTTAAAATGATGAAAATTTAACGTGAATATTTTGAAAGTTTCAAATCAAAATGAATTTTTGATTTTTTTATTAATAATTAAAATAAAAAACTTTAATTAAATCACTAATAATTCACGCTATGTGTGTATAATTCACTCTCCTTTCCCCAGTTTCTGTACAATGTTCAAGATATTATGTGTTGAGTTATAGAAATCAACTTCTCACTTTGTCTTGTAACCAGACAGAAGATGACGCTTATTGCATCGTTATCCTGTGGTTACAATTTACACTGTATTTCTATGTGGCGACGAATTATAAATGTTCTCTAACTCAAAATTTTACAGCGTTTGGTTTAAACATTAGAAAGTATTTAAAGAGTACCTAGAGATGTTGTTCGTAAAAGTACGTTTTAGTAAGCATATCAAATTATAAATTGCTGATGAACTAAAAATGTAGGCCTATCGTGGCGCAGGGGTACAAGCATGTGACTGTAACCGCGACATCTTGTGGGTTCAATCCCCACTCGAGGAAGTGAAATGTTTGATATTCACAATTGAAATATTTATATATTTTCATTTCTTCGGTCTGGGGACAAGACAAAAGCGCGGCGTTGAGTTCAGCCACTCAACGAAACGGAAAGTGGGAAATGGAACGGAGTTTCTTAACACTAAGTTTCTAAGCTCCCTCTGTCTACCCTGCTATGTGTAGGGCATGAAGCTGAGTGAGAGTGAGTGACTAAAAAACTAATTCGACAAAAATTCAAAATAAGTAATAAATAAGTTTCCAAAATTTCATTTCAATGTGTGGAATTTATACATCACTCCATTTTCTGCAGCAAGGGAAGGAAAACTAACTCTAAAATGAATAATTTATCCTCTTCTTTCTGCCTAAATTGGACATAATCGTGACATTTTATTTGACTTCCACCACTAAGGATGAAGTCAAATAAAATGAAAAAAAAAAATTATTGCAACAAACCTTAGAATATTACTACTATAATCTATGCCAGTGTCTTGTTGAAGTATTCCACTCAAATAGATTATTAAGGTAAGTTGCACTACAGTCTCAAGTCAGCCTATAGTTTTATTGAATTACATTTTTTTACAAAAAAATGTAAGTTTTCTTGTTGCGTCAATGAGACAACTCTGTAATTTTGTCTTTTAAATCAGTTTTCAGTCGCGCGTGGTCTGACCAAGCAAGCACACGTTTGAGGAAGCACTCGTTATCAACGCGGTTGTCTTTTTTCAATGTACCCACATGTGAAGAATAAATATGGAAATTTCTGTGCTATCGACAGAGGCCAATTTTGAAAGTAGTATTGTGAGTGATAAGCAGTGTGAGAGTAATAATTTCGTAGATGAAGATCAGAGATGTAAAGAATTGAGGCCAAATATGTCGGAAGTGATCCAAGAAGCACAGCGAATAAAGCGAATTCGAAATGAATACATATTACAAAGTGATGTGGAGAATCTAGAGGATGACTTTATATTGGTCCAAAGAAAAAGCTAAGCGAATAGCCCGAAGTAATTCTTATAATGATAGAAGAGCATATAAACATTTAGAAGAAAATAAATATGAAGTGTATATAACGTCACTCGAGGTATTACCCAAACAAATTAGATTGGTAAAATTATTGAAGTCAAAAAACTTGTTGAATATTACAAGAGTCAAATATAGAAATCCGTACAAGATTTTTATAAAATTTGAAACTCGAGAAGAAGCTGACAAGATGCTTAAAAATGAAAAATTTCGTGATCTAGGGTATAGAATGTATTTAACTAATGAAGTAAGCTACACTTATGTAACGGTTAAATATTTAGAGATTGAAGTAGAGGAGAAGGTACTTTTAGAATCTTTTATGTGCCAATCAGAAATAATTTCAGTAAAACGGCTTAAAAAGCAATCGAGTGCAGGAGGGTGGATTGACAGGGAGACTGTACGTTTTTGCTTTAAAGGTAATATGCTACCTGAGTACGTTTATGGTTATGGTGGAAGGTTTCAAATGAAACCCTTTTTTCAGTTACACAGTGCTCTAATTGTTGTAAATTTGGTCATTTTGCGAAAAATTGCCCGGAACATTATAAAGTGTGTTTCAAACGTGATGGAAGACATGAAAATTGTGATGTAACTACCTTTAGGTGTATTAACTGCAAGGCTAATCATATATCTTTCTATAAAAAGTGTCCAATATTCTTCAAAGAAAAAGGATTCGCACTATAATAAGTAAAGAAAATTGTACTTACAAGAAAGCACTTTTATTATATGCAGATCAAAGTTGCGAACCTAACATGTTCGCAGTCAATGATAATTATTTAGAAGAAGTAACGTCTAGCCAGGAGAGTATTTTAATAGAAACAAATGTCTTGCAACAGGGAGAGGAAAAGGATACTTTATTGAAAAACCAAGAAAATGAATTATCTGATCTTGTAGAGGAACGTGAGTCTCAGTTTAATAGAAACAACTCGAAACTTAAAGAGAAGAAGAAAAATGTGAGGAATAAGAAAACCCAACAAGAACTTACTATATTAAACAACATCCAGAACAATAGAACACAAGAATTATCAAAAGAAAATGAGGAAAACAATGAAAACTTTAGTGGGATGAGAAACAATAACAGCTTTTTACAGCTTATTACAAAGTTGAAGGATATTTCATTATCAAATAAGTCAGTAGAAGAATAAATAATTATCGGTGTGAAATCTATATTTTAATGGGTAAAATCTTTTATTCAAAAGACTTTTATAAATAGAGAGTTTATTAACATTTTTTTAACGCTTTTTACAATGGGTAAGGACATTTCTAAGAAAAATTATATTAATATTTGTCAATGGAATGCGAAGAGCTTAAAGCTGAAAAAACAAGATTTAGTTTTTAAATAGAGAAAACGTTCATATTTGTATTTTAAGTGAAACTTGGTTGCACTGTGATATATCAGTACACTTTAAAGACTATAATATTTATAGAAGTGATAGATGTGATACCTTGCGTGTTCGCCTTCTGTTCAAACTTCACAGTGTGATTGGGATCAATTATTTTCTAAATCTCCGCGCAAATCTATTGTAGCAGGTGATTTTAATGGACATCACGGTAATTGGTCATGCAAACAAAATTCTAGAGGATCACAAATCTATGAGGCGTCGTTAGACTATAATTTTATAGCACTTAACAATGGCAATCATACTAGAATTACATTTGTAAGTATTAATATTTTACAAACCTCATCCCCGGATACCTTTGCAACATCTGATATTGTTGTATATTTTAAATGGGAGATCACGAACGAATGTTTGGGTAGTAATCATTTAATTATTAAATTCGTTTTGGAGTTCAATAGCAAGTAAATTTTGTCCAGAATCGTAATTATAAATTAGCAAATTGGGAGTTATATAAAAACTTACTAAAATAGTTTTGATCATATTTTAGATTATAATAATGTTCAGGATTTATATGATTTCTTTACAAATGAAATAAATAAAGCTGCGGATCAAAGTATTCCTGTTAAAAGAGTTTGTACTAATCCTACCTCATTTTTTAAGCCAAAATCATATTGGGAATCACCACTATCAAAAATTATAGTAGAAAGACGTTTAGCTTAAAAAACTTTAGACGAAATCCTACTTCACTCAATTATAATAAACTCAAATCAAAAATAGCAGAGGCCCAGCAGTTATTAAGGCGCGCTATTTATACTGATAGACAGAGATTTTATACACAAATAAATGAAGTTACCGATAGCCCTACGATGTGGAAAAAAATGCGTTGGATGAAGGGAGTTAAGCCAAAATTCTCGCAAATTAACGAAACTAGCAAAAGAGATCTTTTGCACTCTTTGACTCCGGATTATGTAGAAAATTTGCAACCTATTCTTAACTCAGATAATAAAATACTAGGATGGGATTTGTCAATGGAAGAAAAAAGGATACGTCACCAGGAGATGATGATATTACGTATTGCATGATCTACAATTTGCCTGTTGAAGGTAAATCGTTATTACTTCCCATTTATAACATGATATTTAATAGAGCTCATATTCCAGAACAATGGCGTAATATTAAAATAGTCCTTATATCAAAACAAAATTCAAATTATAATGCCTGTCCGAAACTAAGACCTATTTCTCTTATGTCCTGTATTTGTAAAATATTTCATGTTATGATTAAAATGAGACTGGAAGATTTTGTAGAGCAGAAGAAGATAATACCATCAAGCAATACACCAATCCTTGTAATATAGATTTGAATAAATTAAACAAACATTTTTCTCCCTCTGGTACAATTAATGTAACCACCAAATTAAATTCTTTAAATCAAATTCGCGCTTTGCCCACTCCTAAAAATCCTATTTTTGTTTTCGCTCAATTCACCGAAAGTGATGTTAAAGAGAATATACTGGCGATTATTTCTGATGCTGTTGGCTCTGATTGCATTAGTCGTAAGATGATCATACCAATCCTTGATATTGTGATCCCAGCTCTAACTAGAATTCTTAATTTTTCCATAAGTACCTGTGTCTTTCCTTCCGCTTGGAAAGAGGCCCAAGTGACACCACTCCCTAAAAACCGAAATCCTTCCTCCATGTCAGATTACCGACCTATATCAATCTTACCTTTCCTATCAAAAGTCCTTGAACGCCTCGTAAACCAACAATTAAGTAAATACTTTATAAATAACAACCTATATAATCATCTATAGTCCGGTTTCAGGCCTGGTCATAGTACGACTACTGCATTGGTCAGGGTTTCAGATGATATTCGCTTAGGAATGGAAAAGCACCAAGTAACTTTGATGATTTTACTCGATTTTAGTAACGCATTTAATACTATAGATTTTGATATTTTACTGGCTATTATGTATTCTCTTAACATATCTCCTAAAGTGATTGATTGGTTTCACTCTTACTTGTCTAGTCGCCGGCAACGTACTCGATTTCAGGATTCTTACTCTGAATGGAGTCCGGTGCTTGCTGGTGTTCCACAAGGTGGTGTGTTGTCTCCTCTCTTATTTTCTCTTTTTATTAACTATTTCTGTCACTATCTAGCTTCTCCCTACCATCTCTATGCTGACGATCTTCAAATATATCGTCAGTGTTCTTTACACGATCTCCTAAATTCTATAACAGCACTATCAAAAGAAGTTGCAAATATATCAACGCGAAGTAAATCTCTAGGCCTGATGATAAGCCCCAAAAAAACGCAAGCTATTATAATAGGTAGTCAAAGACTTATTGGACAAATTTCAGTAAACGATCTACCTAATATATCACTTGATTGAATAAAAAATATTTTTACTGATAAGGTTAAGAATTTAGGAATTATATTCGACCAACATCTATCTTGGAACCATCAAATCAGTGAAGTGAGTAGGAAAATATTCGCAGCCATTGCGTCATTACGTCGATTACGTAACTTTCTACCTATCCCTACTAAAGTTGCGCTGGCACAATCACTCCTATTACCAATTCTTGATTATGCAGACTGTTGTTATCTAGACTTAAAAGAGGAGCAATTAGATAAACTTGAGCGTCTCCAAAACATTGCATACGGTTTATTTTTGGACTACGCAAATACGATCATATTTCTAAATTTCGTAAAAATCTCAAGTGGCTCCCAGTTCGCCTTCGCCGGAATACTCATATTCTTTGTCTTCTATATAATGTTCTATTCAATCCATCTTCCCCTACGTACCTCAAAGAACGATTTAGATTTTTATGTGAATCACATGATTTCTCCCTCCGCTCCAAGCAAACCTTGCCTCTTAAAATCCCTAGCCACTCTTCTTCCTACTATACAAACTCCTTTTCTGTAAAATCTGTACGCTTGTGGAACTCTTTACCCGTAACAGTCAGACAAGCTCAAACTTTAAAGACCTTTAAAAAAAGACTAAAAGATTATCATATGACACTTTGAGAATCTTTATTGTCAAATTTAATTATTACGCTTACTTTTCCTACTATATTTCCCATATGTATATTAGATTGTATGTTTGTATGTATGTATGTATGTATGTATGTATGTATATGTATGTATGTATGTATGTATGTATGTATGTATGTATGTATGTATGTATGTATGTATGTATGTATGTATGTATGTATGTATGTATGTATGTATGTATGTATGTATGTATGTATGTATGTATGTATGTATGTATGTATGTATATGTATGTATGTATGTATTTATGTTTCGTATGTTTATTTATCTATATTGATTTTCATATATGTATATATTTATATACTTAGATGTACTCAGTACACCCCTCCCGATTTAACTTATTCTCTCCTCTACCCCAAGGTTGCCTGGAAGAGATTGCTCACTTAGCAATAAGGCCGCCTATTGTGCTATTTTTTTCATTATTATAAACAATCTTGTAATGCATTATTTTATTTGGTGTACAATAAAGAGTATTTCATTCATTCATTCATACCATCATCCACTGTTGGCTTTCGAAAAGGACAATCTAGTATAGATTGCTTGGTTCGTTTTATATCATATTTACAAATAGGAATGACGAAAAACATCCGACTCATGCATGTTTCTTGGACATAGAAAATGCTTATAATAACGTTTCTATTGAGCGGCTTATTATTATATTAGATAGTTTGACCGTGGGAGCAAAAATATGCAATTATTTATGGCATTTTTTAAACAAACGGCATTTTAAGATTGTTGAAGATTCTTAGATTGTTGAGATTTTATAAGGTGAACTAACAGAGGCTTGGCCCAAGGAGATCCAATTTCACCATTACTTTTCAATATAGTTACTTGTCAGGTATGTATCGAGGTAAATGATGTTAATATCTTGCAATATGCCGATGACTTCGTTTTCTATATACGAAATACAAGTATTATTAGTAGCTCTATAGCTTTATGAAGTTCTCTTAATACTGCTGTAGTAAATTTAAAACTTCTTGGCTTAGATGTTTTGTCAACATAAACTAAGTATGATTAGTATTTAAAATGTATGATTAGTAGTAGAAGTAACACTATGATCTTGTCGAAGGAACTAAATAACGCGTGTCAATTGAGCTATTGGAAAAAAAAGAAGAAACCATTGTTGGCAGATGTTTATGACAAATTCCGCAAGAAAAATATTAATTTTAGCAGGTTAGCGAACAATTGTATTTTAAATTTGTCACGACTTAATATTTTTGCTTAGGTAATATCTACGGAAATAGAGAATTTTCGCGGATTAAAAATGAGAATATAAATATATTGTTAAAATATCATACGCTTAAGATGCTCTATCAGTTATGAAGGTTGATATAAATTGTATACTGACGGTTCGAAAACAATTAATGGTTTACGAGCAGTTTTCTATGATCCTAATCACAATGTGAAACAAAAGTTTAAAATAACTTCATCGGTGTCAATTATGTCAGCCGAGCTTCTTGCAATCTCAGAGGCAATATCATACGCTAATAACAATGTTCAATCTGAAAAGATAGTTATTCTCTCAGACAGCAGAAGTGCTGTTCAGCATCTGGCTCGATGCGCCTCTGGTCGAAGAGGTGTACCGGTAGCCTAGGCAATTATTAGAAAAATTTTACATTTAATTAGCATTGGATTGTCTGTGAGATTGCAATAGAGTGAAAGAGGCAATTTTATCTGGTGCGGACACTTATGTTATTCAAGATTTTACAGAAGTTTTAATAGTATCTAAATTGGAAATATTTAATCAATGGTCCAAACAGTTTAGTGAAGTTTCAAAGGTTAAAAATATTTAGTATAGTACAATACAAAAAGAGCCTCCTCGTATAGCCTGGTTTGTAAATTGTAAAATGCGTAGAGAAGTTGTCGTAATGGTATTTAGACTTCGATTCGGACACATTCCACTTAATAAATTTAAATATTTAATGTAGACCTAATTGTACTACTTGTGGAACAGTAGAAGACGTTGATCATATTTTAGTGGAATGTGCACGGACTGAGCTCTTTCGAACTACATTTATTAAAATAAAATGATTTATATAATAGAAATGTTGGTCAATTTCATACAATACTTAGTAATCCTATTACCATAGAAACTAAGTTATTTTTTAATGAAATGGTTAAACTATGTACATAGTGGTGTGTAGTTATTTGTATTTAAGATTTTTGAGATACGATGGGTTTTGGCATAATCTTTAAAGACCTTTAAATTTTCTAGAATAAAAAAAAAGCCTATGACGGCACACTTCTAAATATAGGCCTCCCCTAAAACGCGCCACGTTGCTGGGTCCTCTGCTTACTTCATCCAGTGTCTACCGGTGATTTTACGGATTTCGTCAGACTAGCGGGTCGGAGGTTGTCCTATGCTACGCTTGCCGAGATGTGGTCTCCACTCTAGGACTATCCTGCTCCAGCGGCTATTGATCCTGCGACAGATATGGCCAGCCTATTGCCACTTGAACTTGCTTATTCTACGAGCTATATCCATTACTTTGGTTCTCTCACGGATACATTGCCATATTTATATATTGCCAATCGATATGACATTGCTGCAGAGATTCCAGAACAGCTCAGGTTTCGATTGAGTCGAAGGCTATCTCATAGTCTACAAGTGCTATACAAAGCGGCTGATTGTACTCCTCGGTCTTCTATACAATCTGCCCAACAGTATGGATGTGATCTATTTTGCTTTAGCATTTACGAAACATTGCTTGCTCTGAGGGCTGGAACTCGTCAACTCTATTTGTGGAGAACAGCATACAGACGTGGCCTAAAAGTGAGATTGTCCAGTAGTTCTTCTATAGAGACCTATCACCCTTCTTAAAGAACAAGACCACCGCACTCCTTCACCACGCCTACGGTGCAATACCATAGTGGATGCATTGAAAAGCCTCGCCAAATCTGTAGGCAAGTGCTTGCACAAGTGTTTACTATACCAGTTTTAACCGTTAAATATAAATTGTGCGGTGTGGAGCGTGTTATGTGTGGAATACAGCGTAAATCGTTTATATGCAGGATTAAGTTTAAAAAATTGAAATAATTTTGAGAGGTAAATCATTTCAGTCACTTTATTTATATGAAAAAGTAGTTAACTATAGGTAGTAACATTTAAACTCGCGCCTGTTAGTATTCGTCCAAGATAGACCCCAAGAGTTCGGAGTAAATCTAAAAAGTAAAAATACTTAAGGATTTTCTTTATTATTATTACTTATGTGAGCACAAGCAAAAAAATTTTGTTCGTATCTCTCCGGCAGAGGTTTATATTTAATATATAAACACTTCCTGGAGTGACATTTAAACACTTAATTAAAACATGTTTATATTGTATAATGAAAAGAACCAATGAACTTATTTCATTTAACTCTCCAATTTACTTATTTCATTTAACTGACGTTTCTTTGAAGGGAACCTAGTATTAATCGTTCATCATACCTTGTTTAATATTTAAGTTTATACATTGTTTTATATATTAACGCCTCACTTTGTTTATTACAACATGGAAATGAAAATAATTTAATTTTTAGTTATAATCATCCTCTCAATGGGGTTTGAACCTTTAATATTTCTCTACATGTGAATATGTTAAATACACATTCACATGATTTAACATATTCACGTATAGATAAATATAGAGATATTAAGAGCCTATTGTAATACCGATATAATAAATCCTATGAACGTTGAAAACTTAAAAATAAATATATCCTAGATTTTAGCCACTTATCCACTGTGGGGTTCCTGGAGATGATTTTATGGATTAACCATGCTAACAAGTTAAATAACTACTATATATTTAAAAAAAAATCACTAAGAACTTTAATTTGTTATTTCATGCTCTGCAAGAAATAAAAGGCTTTTTAATTTTATTGTATTGTTTTAGATTTTATTTAGGTTTTAGCTTAAAATTCGCCAATGAATCTAGAGACTGAAAAGCTATTTTAACATGAAGAATTGGAAGTAGAGCACCGACTGAACCATTAATATAATAAAATTGAAAATCTGTCAAACCAGTCAAAGAAATTAAACCACACGAAAGCTATTTCTAGTATATTTGGAAATACAGAGAACGTATTGGCTGAATGAAACCGAGTGCTAATTGAATCCGCCGTCACCAAAGCCTTTTCTGTTTTCATGGAATTTTGGTATTTTATATTTCTCCTTCCGTTTTTAAGCATTTCACTTCCCTTACGAACTAATGGTCACTGGTTAAAAACGAGATAGGAACGAAGGGAACCTATTGTCAAGACACCAAGTTAAATATTGCAAATTTACATGCTTTATTTAGTGACTATAGCAATAATAGTTCATTCGACGAGAGGAAATCGAGAGGAAACTCTCAACGTATAATTCTATAGCACCACAAAGGTCTCTCTATATATATCAATATCAACCATTACATAGCCAACTTAAAAAGACTCAGAAATTACATATATATAACATACATTAACTGGATTAAGTTTTTTTTTTTCAGCTTCACACTGTATTCCGCACGAGGCAAGGTAAGCAGAGGGAACCCAGGAACCTAGTGTTAAGACACTTCTTTCCTCTTCCGTTCTCCACTTTCCGCCGAATTTGAGTTGATATTGCGTGTTGAATGGCGGAACTTAACGCCTCGCTTTGCCTTATTACCAGAGCGAAGAAATGAAACATTAAATATTTAAATTGAAAATATTAAATATTTCATTTCCTCGACCATAGATCGAACCCACAACCTGTCGGTTATAGTCACACGCTTGTGCTGCTGCGCCACACTGCGCCACGCTGCGACAGGCATTTATGGGCAGTAAATATTGCCTATAAATTTAAAGTAGCAAAAAAAGGAGTGATTTATTTCTAGATTCTGTTTGCCTACTAAATAATATACATAAAAATGTAAGGGAGTGTACCGAAGTCAGGCTACAATTACCATATAGTAGAGTTCTAACTGCTCTACAAAACCAACTATATTCACTTAAAAACTTCACACAAACGATTCTGGAAAGATTCTTTCTATTTAAAATCTCTATGGGCGCAGTAAGCCGCGGATATATCCTTCATTTAATGGTACCAATTTCTAACTCGCGTGAAAAAAAATCTCAACTGGAACCCGTGCACACTTATTCGGGTATTACACTTATTCGGGAGACTCTCATGTACCGGAGCAGTGTTACTTATAAGCCTCCTTTTTAGAAGATATTTTTTTAGTAGTGGATAATTTGAAAGTTGCAAATTCAATTGGATTCGTGATTTTTTTTTTTATTAATATCATAGAATTGATAGCTGTTAGAATCTTTTTTTTTTCTTTATCGTTCCTTATCTTTTTTTCTTTACACTATATCTCGCATATAACAACCTTTTACGTATTTTCTGTATAATTTTGATATTGCGTTTAATATGTCAAAGCCTATATCTCCAGGGCGAAAAAAATATGTTTCCCCGAGTGGGAATCAAACCCACAACAGCTTGCTGTATCTTTATGACGGCCTCATCAGTAAAATATGAAACAATTAATGAATGAACATACTATTTAGTTATTCGTGGTACGTACAAAGTCAAGAAATAGTCAAAATGTAAAGCAATCTATCGTTACATTGTCGATCGTCACACGTCATATTTTATTGAAGCTGCTAATTTCATGCTAAACCACAGAAACAGTTGTTTGTTGAAGGAAAATTTAATAGCGTCGTTGTCCTGCGGTTACAATTCACAACGTATTTTCACGTGGTAGAGATTCGTATATTTTCTCTAATTGTGCTCTAAAAGTATATGTACGTAGAGATGTGCTTTATCAAGCTAATCAATTTTAAAATTGAAAAGCAAAGGTGAAAGTAGTGGACGTAATAAGAGGCCTACCGAAGTGCAAAGGCATAAATATGCAACTGTAAAGGTGATAAATTTTGAGTTTAAATAAGTAAGCGTGGAGTCGAGTTCCACCTATAAACACATAATGCTTCAAATACATTATAAAGTAGGAAACCGAAATATTTAATAGGAACGGAATATCTAAACAATTCAATTCAAAGAAGACCTTTCCTGCTCGAAATGTGCGTAAAGCTGAAAAAAGAGAAAATATTTGAATGTGTCGATATCATACCATTTCCCCTATAGCAAGAAAGGCAAAGAAAAGCTAGTATCAATAATACGCTCCATCCTCTCCTTTCCGTTTGAATTCAACACACGTGTTGAGTGGCGGAAGTCAAGCGAGAAAACGAATAATTATATCTCTTGAGTGGAAATATTACTTAAATCTATTGAGTTTGTGGTTCTACTATGCAAATATTAAAGTTTTAATTATATTTTATTTATGCAAGATCAGTGTGAATAACATATTAGAACAAGTGAATGATGGTAGTATATCTGGGAAGTATGTTTAGCAGAGACGGAAGATACGTAATGGATGTGGAAAGGCGTATTGCTGCCGGTAACAGAGTTAACGGGGCCTTGGCTGTATTGTTGAGACTGCGAAAAGTCAGCATAGCTGCGCATTCGGCCGTACACAATGCAGTATTGGTACCGACTGGGTGGGCCCTCTACAGGGCCCCTCCATCATGCAATATTTATTATATAGTATATATAGTATTTTGGGCAATAAACTACGCCTCACGTTACGTCAGTGTAGTCGCTTTTAATTCTTTCACTGAACACCTCTAAGTGTGGGCGGACAATAGGACGACCACGTTTCCTTTTTCCTTGGCGTATGTATTCCAGGGCTTATCTCAGGATATGATCGGGGGCTCATAGCCAAGGTTAGCTTTAGTGTTGAAGTATCCTATGACAATAATAACATCTTGCATGCATTGATGAAGGTTATCAACGTGTATTAAAATAGGTTTTAGAAATCATTTTTGTCCTTTTCCATAGTTGCGTGGTGGTTTGCGTGTAACACTGATCTATACATATTCTACGTGCGTAGCATGCAATTGTTTTCGTGTCCTGCTGCTTATGCAGCAAAAAACTGCTCGGTATTTCTTGAAAACTCCAGCTTACTTATCAAAGTGGGAACCTATGCTATACCTCAGTTTCCCACCCCTTTTTAAACTAGCGTATAATATAGTCTAGACTACAGTATAATATGTTTTGTATTTACTTTATTTATAATTGTATTTGTATTATTAGGAAATATTCTAAACATATAAATTATAACAGTGGAAAATTTCATAAGCATTCGTTCTGGTAAAAAGGTTTTGAATCACATATTTACTTTTCCTGGAAGCCTATCTTTCCTTTCTCACCTAAAATAACATTATGACGATTATGAATAATAATCGAACCTTAAGCCGAATTCTTGGAGCGAAAAAAAGTTATTGGAGAACGGAAAATTTACTATTGAAAACGAAAGAGAGTCTCAATAAAAGCTCGATGGATGGAACCCAGAATTCCCTACATCATCCTTGCTATATGTGGATACGGGAACCAAACAAAGTACGACCATAAAGCTAAAATAAATTTCAACTGAAAGCTCTAGCTAACTGAAGTCAATTTAGAAACAACTGCATCTATTCTCGAAACTCAGAATACATTTTAAGATTGTTGATATTGTATTTCATTGTAACTGATTGATCGTTTTATATACGGAATCAGTTTCCTAAAATATAAATAAAAATTCAGTTCAATTTATTTATAACGTAACACGTTTCTATGTAATGTCGATAGTAAACTATTTATTAGAACTCTACTATTTATCGTGTGGATTGAAAGTATTTATGGTGTCAAATATTATTTAACTTTGATTTGGAATAATTCTTTTTATCTATAGTTATTATTTAGGGTAAGAACATTTAAAAAAAAATCTCGACCAAAAATGTTAGTCTGATCTTGCAAAGCTTCTATTAAAAAAAGGCAAACAAACTAGCTCAATAAATCAGGAGATATAAATAGACTTACATACAGACAAACATGACGTGTTTAACTACCCCCAACGTAAAATGGGTTTTGTTTTAACACTGTTCTTTTAGAAAAGTATTATATTAGAGAAACTAATAATTTTCATATCTTTTTAAATTTTGACGCGTTGAGTTACGCCGCGCGCAGTCAAAAATGGATGACGGAGAGTGTCAACTTCAATTTCTGTTATCCAAAACTGAAACAAAACTATCACAAATTATTTATTTCGACTTTTACAAAAATCGATTTTAATTTTATTTTTAGTTTTATAAACAATTTTACTTTTTTAATTAATAAAATTGTTAATATCACCTTTAAAAAAAAAAGAACACTACAAAAATAAAATAAACCAAAATTAAATTTAATTAAATTGTTAAACGCTAACATTATTTATGTAATATTTTATAAAATATACACTAAATATATTTAAATTATATTATATTAAAAACCATTTGTACAACAAGTTTGTAAGTAAATTGTCAACACATGTAGACCGGATGTCAGTCGGGTAACAAGTTGGTCCACGTCCGGTCCGTGTCGCAAATATGGTGGCTAAATTTGCGTATAATTGTTAGAATCTACATGATAAATAGAATACAGAAGTTTGTTGGTTAGTTTAATTTTTAATGGAATTGTGAATTGTGTTTATCTATGGTATAAGGATTATAAGAGTTATGTTATATTATATATATATATATATATATATATATATATATATATATATATATATATATATATATATATATATATATATATATATATATATATATATATATATATATATATATATATATATATATATATATATATATATATATATATATATATATATATATATATATATATATATATATATATCTATATATATATATATATATATATATATATATATTTATATATATGTGCGTTTGTGTGTATGTGTCCAAAACAACTATCATATTTTGTAATATCATTAAAAAATAGGGAATACCCCTTGCTTTGTATACTTGCTATACATTACTTAAAATAAAAATTCTTGTCATCTGGGTCGAATGCCAAAGCTTGCTCAACAAAAAGTTATTCGAAATTTTGCTACCAAATGTTCCGTTGTGTAGAGTTTGCTAACTTAGAACCTATGATTGAAATTTGTACATTTAAACCGAATGAGAAACGTATTTCCTTTTTATATTTTATATTAGACAATTTCTTTCTAATTAAAGATACAAGACACACGGAAATATTATTTTTTACTTCAACAGGTTAGGTAGAGGAAATCTTGCCTTAAGACGCTGTTCCTCATTTTCTTATTAATTTTAGAATCATTGTGTAAGGATTGGAAACTTAACACCGCTTTTTGACTGATTATTAGAGCGAGAACACAAAAATCGTCGATTGATTGAGTGAAAATCAGCCAACCAGTTACATTCGTGGACAAAAAATACGGATAAATTAAGGCATGTTGGATAAATTAAAGCACAAGCGTGCGACTAGGAAGGACTTAGTTTTAAATATTTAATATTTTTATTTCTTTGCTCTGGTAAAAAGGCAAGGCATGAAGAGTTCCGCTGCCTAAAACGCAACATTTTTTTACCAAAATTGGGGTTTGGTAAAAAAATGGGAAATACAAGTATCTTAACGGTAAAAGAGTGACCCAACACTAAATTTCCTAACAACAATACAATAACTTGAATCTGAAAAAAAGAAAAAAAGGAAAAACGATATTATTTCATTACAGTTAGTTCAACAAACAATTATGGCTACCTATAAAGTAAGAAGCTAACCATCTAGTAGGGGCGTTCTCTTCCAAGCTTATACGCCCGATGGTCTGCGAGTCGTAAACATGTGTATTTATAATATGATCAGGGACCGAAATAACAAAACTTAAAGCAAACTAGATAACGGGAGGTCTTGTATGTAATCTCCTTGTAATTGGAGTGTTCTGAGTTTCTTAAAGGATTGGTTAAATATTGTTTAGCAGTTTTTTTAATATTTACATGCACACTTAGGAAAAAAAATCAATTTCTTTTTTTTTATAATAATAGTTTATTTCTCCACACAATGTAAAGCATACAAGTCATTCGTTAATATTTAGATACACAACATTTTGCTTACAATCATGTGAGACTGACGCTTGTACTTGTGCTACTAGTTCTAAAGGTTCAGGTTCTCCAGGTTCGATAGGTTACAACATATACAAAAAAAAATAAAAAATACAAAAATAGAACAAAAAAATAAGAAAAGACACATAAAATGAGGTACATTATATACATTAATTACATGGCTATAACTGAAATTATTGCTGAACATAATGAATAAGTGTGCGTGCTGGCGTGTGTGGTGTGTGTTGGGTGTGTGTGGGCGTGATTGTGTGTGTGTGTGTGTGAACAAGCGTGGACATGGCGTGTTAGATTGTGTTACATCATCCACTTTTAAGTAATCAATCAACTAATAAATAATCAAATAATAAATAATTTTGTTAGAATAAGAAATTGTATTGCCAGTATTCCATACAGTAAGATCCAAAAAGGGAAAAAACACTTCAATATCTATTTTCAGTTCAAATTTTGAGACATTGTGCATACATGATAGAACGCAATGGCGTGATTTATCTTGTTATTAAATCCAATAAGTATAAATAATCCGTTCCCCTGAGTGGAATTGAACCCATAACCTTTATGTTATACTGGTGCTGAGCCACAGATTCTATGCTACTGTAACGCCAGCTGCCATGTGCTAAGCCTGCCGTATGCCGTGCCGTGCCGTGCCGGAGCCAAGCCAAGCCATGCCATGCCATATAAGCCTTATAAGCCTTTCCCCGTAGTGTTGATTATATGTTAAAATAATTAGTGTAATCTATTAATAAATAATGTAAACGTATTAGATTCAATATTTAAATAGATCGTCAATTGACTCTAACGTCCCCCGCTATTGTTTTGAAGTGGGGAAAATATTATATAAAGGTGGTGCAATTCATTTTTGTATTAATTCTCACTTGTGCACTAAGTTAAGTGGAACCTCTGTTCGTGGAAGAAATAAATACGTGTAACTGAACCGTCTTATTATTTACTGGCCGTTTTATTCAGAAAGTGGGATGAAGCGGTATCGTACTGACGAAAAAGGACGTGGAGTACGACCAAGAGAATGGACCCCTGAACCAGAAGATCACGATAGTGATGAATCGCCTTCTGCCCGCAAAATGCTTAAACGCTTGTTAGAACAGGAAGTTGACAAGGCAGTTCGAGACCTGGACGGAGAAACTAATGCATATGGCCGCTCCAATAATCACAGAGCAGCATCACTGATTCCAGAATTTGACCCAGAAGGTGAGGACTGTACAGTATCAGCGTGGTTAAAGAAAATTGATCAGTTAGGAGAGATACATGATTGGAGCGACAACATAAAAGGATTTCATTTGCAAGATAAACTACGTGGTCAAGCTCGTAAGTGGTATAACAGGCTTGATGACTACAATTATACATGGGACGAGTGGAAACAAATGTTGTTACGTGCTTTTCCTAAACATCGTGACTACAGCTCATTATTGGACGAGATGATGCAAAGAAAAAAACTACCTAACGAGACAATGACAAAATACTATCAGGATAAGGTAGCTATGTGTTTCCGATGCAAATTATCTGACATTGCCAGTGTCTCGTGCATTATTCGAGGTCTACCCGCATCATTACAACCTAACGCACGCGCGTTTCAGTGTGAACGTCCAGATGAATTATATGAAGCATTTCTTTGTGCCCTAGACGACTATCGTGGCTCAACTATTGAAGCTCGCGCTCAAATCAAAGAGATACGACAGGTGCCGATTGGAAAGAAAATTTTTACAGAGAATGATCCATGTCCTCGGTGTAAGAAAACTGGTCACATGCTTCGTAACTGCACCTTACCTGACCAACGTACGTGTTTTAAATGTGGTAAACAAGGCCACATCGCTATTCGCTGCTATAATTCTACATCTACAATAGCCCAGAGACCGCTCGTAGACTCCAGCGGCAGTATTAAGGATATTCAGCTTATTCAAAATTATAACGACATTTATAAGAAAATTTCCAAGATCAATGGGGTTCATGTAAAAGCTTACCTCGACACAGGCAGTCAGGTAAATGTTTTGAATTGTCAAATTGCTGAATTATTATCCCTTGAGGCCAAACCTACAAACACAGTTTTGAAGGGATTCTCCGGAGGATTAATAGCCGCACGAGGGGAGACAAAGTTTGACTTTGAAATTGACAATATTCAACTTTCATGCGAAGCTTATTTGACAGATATAGACATGGGAGGCGTCAATTTGTTGATTGGACAGCCTATTATTAATGGCAGGGATATGGCACTGATCGTCGCCAATGGTACTGCAACACTAACTCGCGACACTAATGTAATGCCTGGTATAGATGTAGTTGAAGATCAGCGCAAATTTAAAGTAATCACGGCGAATAAAGAACATTTACCACCCGGGGCATCGATTATAAAAGTTGATGTCCTAGGCAATTGTGAAGACAACGACGTCTGCACTGCACCGCGTCACTTTGAGTTACAAGGTGTTTCCTACTCCTTGCCTGCTACAGTGCTTCGAGGAAGCGCGGGTTACATCAAAGTTCTCAACACCGGGGACAAGGACGTCGTTTGGGAGGCGGGCCGCATGCTTACACGAGCAGAGTCTTGCATCGAGCCAGCCATGACAAACAAGGTGAGCCAAGCCAAGCCATTTACATACTATAGGCCAAAAATAGTTAAATCAAGTAACGAGCTTATTCAATTTAATTTGCCTACCACTTTGCCCTTTGTTTTAACTGTTTTAAATCAATCCAGCATGAGTATTGGTGGCGTTTTACTATCCGATATAAAAATAGGAAAAGTTAATGAAAGCGAGCGAAATGATTTAGTCAATTTGTTGATTAGATATAAAAATTGTTTTGCTAGTAGTACTCAAGATCTAGGCTGTACAAATTTAATAAAAATGCCAATAAACCTCACGACTGATCGACCTATTTACCGTCAACCTTATAGGTTATCGCATAGTGAACAGGAAATAGTGAAATCTAAGGTCACGGAATTATTAGACGCTGGTATTATTAAAGAGTCTGAGTCGAATTATGCCTCGCCGATAATATTAGTAAGAAAAAAGAACGGAGACAGTAGATTATGCATAGATTACCGCGCGCTAAATGCAATTACTATTAAAGATAGATATCCACTACCTAATATTGAAGATCACATATCTAAATTAGCCGGTAAAAAATATTTCACATGTCTAGATATGGCCCAAGGCTACCATCAAGTATTGTTAAAATCCGAAGATACACATAAAAGTGCATTCATATGTCAATCGGGTCATTATGAATATTTGCGCGTTCCATTCGGTTTAGCTAATTCACCGGCTGTTTTTATGCGTTTAATTAATAGAATTGTTAATTCCATTAAAACCTCATGTCAAGTTAGTGCTCAAGAAAACTCGTGCGAAATTCTAGCATTTTTAGACGATATCTTACTACCCTCGACTGATATTAACTCCGGACTAAAAATGTTACAAACAGTGCTTGTTAAATTCGAATTTGAAAATTTGAAACTTAATATGAAAAAGTGTAATTTCTTACAAGATCAAGTGACTTATTTAGGACATGAAATTTCTGCAAATGGAGTTAAACCAGCAGAATCAAAATTAAGGGCAGTCTCACAATTCCCTGAGCCTAGCAATGTTCATGAGGTACGTCAGTTTATAGGATTATGTAGCTATTTTAGAAAATTCATTTACAAATTTGCGCAAATTGCACGACCGCTGACTGATTTGACAAAGAAAAATATTTCATGGGTTTGGAAAGATAGGCAATGTGATAGTTTTAACGAATTAAAAAAAAGTTTGTGTTCTAAACCTGTATTAGCGTTGTTTGATTCCACATTACAGACGGAAATTCATACAGACGCATGTAAAATAGGTATAGCTGGTATATTACTACAAAAACAATTAGACAATACTTTAAGGCCGGTAATGTATTTTAGTCGTGTAACTTCTAAACAAGAAAGTGTATATCATAGTTACGAGCTTGAAACGCTAGCCGTTGTAGAATCGTTACGAAAATTTCGCGTATATGTAATAGGTAAACATGTAAAAATTGTAACCGATTGTACCGCTGTTCGAAGCACTTTAACCAAGCGTGACATAATTCCGCGAATCGCTAGGTGGTGGCTTTTGATACAAGATTACGATATAAGTGTAGAATATAGGCCCGGTGAGCGAATGAAACACGTTGACGCGCTTAGTAGGAATCCCGTTGATATTGTTAATATAAAACGTCTTAATGTAACCGATTGGTTCTATATTGTACAATGTCAGGACGACAAAGTTAAAAGCATTATTGATCAATTAAAATTTGGTGTAGCAGAAAGTGACATAACGCGGGACTTTGTCTTAATAAATGATAGGTTGTATCGTAAAACCCTAAATGGGAATCGTCTGGTAGTCCCTGGGCCAGCTAGATGGAAAATTGTACAAATAGAACTATTCTTAACGCTTTACGAGCTACTGATCCCAGTGAAGCAACTAATAATTGGTCGAATAGTCTTCCAGATGTAATTTGGGGTATAAATAATACGTTAAACAGTACAACCGGATATAAGCCTTACGACCTAATGTTCTCTCGTAGTAGTAGGTCGGTATGTGACGTATCTATACCAGAGCGAGTAGTAGAGTCAACCCAGACGAAGCGGGCAAAAGCTAAAATGCGGATAGATAGGGCTAGCGTAAAAATGAAACGTAATTATGATAAACGCCGCAAAAGCAGTCATATTTATAAGAAAGGTGATTTAGTTCTTTGGAAGCAGGCCCCTACTAGCAGCGCTGCTAAAGTTAATAGCAAACTAGATGATTTATACTCAGGACCTTATATCATAACCAAAGTTGTTGGCAATGATAGATACAGGATCAGAAGCATTAAAGGGTTGCGGGGTTATAAAAATTTCATTGTTCTAGTATCCGCGGATTCTTTACGCCCTTATCGTAGTATAATACCTGTATCTGATAGTGCCAGCAGCTCTGATGAACAATTAGAGACTGACGATTTAATTGATTTACTGGAAAGCTAAGACACGATACTGTTCCCATTGCGGGAGCAATTGTTTCAGGATGGCCGATTGTAACGCCAGCTGCCATGTGCTAAGCCTGCCGTATGCCGTGCCGTGCCGGAGCCAAGCCAAGCCATGCCATGCCATGCCATATAAGCCTTATAAGCCTTCCCCCGTAGTGTTGATTATATATTAAAATAATTAGTGTAATCTATTAATAAATAATGTAAACGTATTAGATTCAATATTTAAATAGATCGTCAATTGACTCTAACGTCCCCCGCTATTGTTTTGAAGTGGGGAAAATATTATATAAAGGTGGTGCAATTCATTTTATATTAATTCTCACTTGTGCACTAAGTTAAGTGGAACGTCTGTTCGTGGAAGAAATAAATACGTGTAACTGAACCATCTTATTATTTACTGGCCGTTTTACTACTGATAACTTTGCTTACACCTGACCACTCTCAATTATGTATATATAGTAAAGTGCAGCCATAATTTACGCTATATGCTGGTCGAAACATCGTAGCAATTTTATTATTAACATTACTACGATATTTTATTATTAACATTACTACGATATTTTATTTTTAACCTTCTAATTTTCGTTATTAATTTCCCCTTCTAGGAGACAATGTTGACTTTTTAAAGCGTTATTCCACGCGCAAAAAAATGAACGTAGCAGGATTTGAATTCGAATTTTTTTTGGCTTAATTTTAAATTTTTGTAAACATTTTTTAATAAAATATAGATATTGACATTTTTAATTAAAAAACAACCAAAGTTCAGGTTGTAAAAAATGTTTTATACAAACACTAGTATTGCTTGGTCTAATTGAATTTCCAACTGTTCGTTTTATCTCCAGTGGGGTAGCAAAAGAAAACAAAGTGCCCAACGACCGTTGGTGCAGTGGGTACTTCCTCGATGGAAAAATATTCCAGATAAATATATTTGTTAAAATAATAGAGAAAATAACCAAAATAATATTTTATCTTTACAATATTAGTAAAGATTGAATTAAGTAATTTAATGCAGTCTAAGCTTACATAGATTTTTTTAAATTTTCCAAAACTTTTTCTTCATAAGTCTATCCTATCATTACACTTTAAAATTAGCAAAACATACATAATAAAGAATATTCTATCTTGCCAAACGATCAATAAAAGTAATTATCTTTCGGTAGCGGAAATTTGTAAAATCTTCCCACTGAAACGCTAACAACATAAATAAGAAGAAACAAACGTATAAAAATTTTCAACGATGCGTAGGTTCAATCCAACTACCTTCAAACTTTTGATATGTTTTCCAAATAAGTTATACTATTTCAAACTAGATGGTTTGAAATATCATTTATTTTAGCTCTCCTCTGCTTATCATATGCACGATATAAAAGCACACTAACTTCACGCTGTATCCCATAAATGATAGGGTAGGCAGAGGGAACTTGAGAACTTACTTTTTAAGATACTCTCCCTTTCGTCCCCCAGAGTCCGCTGAATTTGTGATATTGCGTATTCAGTAGCGGTAATCAACGCCGCGATTTACAATGTTACAAGAGCGTAGAAATGATAATATTAAATATCTAATTAGAAAATATTAAATATTTCATTTTCTCAAATAGGAATTGAACCTTGGCCTGTCGTCGCATTTGCAGTCACAGTATTCCTGCGTTACGTCAGGCCTACGAAACGAAAGACATTCATAGATATTCATATTTTTTTTCAGCTTCACGCTGTATCCCGCACTAGGCAGGGTAGGCAGAGGGAACGGAAGTGAAACCTAGTGTTAGGACACTCCGTTCCACTTCCGTTCCCCACTTTCCGCCGAATTTTGAGGCATTGCGTGTTGAGTGACGGAACTCAACGCCGCGCTTTGCCTTATTACCAGAGCGAAGAAATGAAACATTAAATATTTAAATTGATAATATTAAATATTTTATTTCCTCGACTGGGATCGAACCCAGAACCTGTCGGTTACAGTCACACTCTTGTGCCGCTGCGCCACGACAGGCCAAATAGATATTCATGGCACATAATAATATTTTTCATTTTCAATACAAATTTATACGAGTACCTATATATGAAAAATTGGAAGGCAATACAAATTTTAAATTCAATAGCGCGTTTAGATCTATACTTATTCTATTTAAAGGCATTCACGGTAGAGTTCTCGTCTGATATATTTGGGGAGTGCGTTTAATGGCTTTGAATGTAAGTTGTTCATCTTTTAACTTTTGCAGTTAAACAGTCAAAATCTTATATGGTGATATTTTCTTTGGTTCTAGTAGGAGGGTTTTGGTTTTGGTTTTGTTTAACTTTGTCTTTGTGGCACCGTGGAGGATAATTTGACTATGTTAGCGATGACTATGGAGTTTAATTCTCACTCACTCACTCAGCTTCACGCTGTATCCCGCACATGGCTGGGTAGGCAGAGGGAACTTGGGAACCTAGTGTTAAAACACTCCGATCCACTTCCGTCTCTCACTTCCCGCCGAATTTGAGGCATTGTGTGTTGAGTGGCAGGATATAACGCTGGGAGCTTTACAGCGGGGAGCTATACAGGTGGGCTTTACAGAAGTCAATTAGGGAAAGAGTGCCTAATTATCATCTGTAAACTTCACTCTTGAAATAATTAATTTAATTAAAATAATCAATTTTTAACTACCCCTAACGAGATGTAAACCCACAACCAGTGCGCTTGCACAAAACATACTTGTGCGATCACGCCACGACAGACTTCTAAATTTTAAAATAAAATACTGACACCTACGTATATCCTATCCAATTTGTCACAGCGATAGAAGGTCTTCTATAAAATCATATGTATTCAATTTAAAAATCCTGTTTTGAAGTTGAAAAGCAGAGTATTAGTTTATTGAAATATCTTTGAAGGCGGAAATATTTAAAGACGTATTCTACGTTGCTTTGATGTGTGTTCTCGTTTGCTTTTTTTAGCGCTTTGCTTGAAAATATTTGTTATAAACTAGATCTTTTATATTAAATTTGATTTTGACGCGTAGAAGTGATTGATTATTATTTTTGTTTCAATTTTAAAAACGAATTGCATTTTTTAGTGTTCCTGACGGCAGAAACGGAACCCTTATACGAGCATTATGCAATTTATCTTCAAATACCGCATAGATGAAAATGAGTGAGTTACATGAAGTATTTAAATCTTGTAACTGAGTGATTTATATAGAGTATTTAAGTCCCTTGGAGTATGGAAAATATGAGAGTATAAGATAGCACGATCAGAAGGAATCTATTGCATTTTGTATGAAATTTTCCTCGTAATTAAAACCTAAAGAGTAGTTAACTATGGAATTAATAAAAATTACTTGATTATGTAGTTTTTTCCTAAGACATATACTAAATTTGAATTTTATTTATTTATTTATTTTTTTTGTGGAAGAGACGATAAACGAGCGTACGGATCACCTGATGGTAAGTGATCACCGTCGCCCACGGCCCCGTGTAACTCCACTGGAGCGACAGGAGCGTTGCCGTCCTTTAAGGTGGAAGGGCACCGGGGCCCGGCATTACCTGATGCAAAACGCAGTGGCCAAAGCCACTACTTAACGCCGGTCTTAAATGCCGGGGGTGGTAACAATCCGGTCGAGTCTGCCCATGTGTGTTGCCATTGCTGGCAACGTGACTCTACCACACGCACTTTAGTCGCCTCTTACGACACCATCAGTACTAGGGTGATCCTATTCTAAGCCGGGATTACACGGCAAAAAGTAAGTTGTCTTGTCATTCACTCAATAACGGAAAATATTAAATATAAAAGTTATTTTTTCTTTATATTTTCTTAATTTCCCAATAAACAATTTACTGATTTCAAAATATTTACAAAATTTATAAAGCTAAACCGATTTTTGCTTAAAAGTGGGATTCAAACCCACATTCTGTCGCGTTTACAGTCACATGCTCGTGTCCTGCGCCACGACTGTCCTCAAAATTGACAAAGCATATTTAATACAATGAGACTGGCAAAGTATTTGCAGTTAAAATTATTTTTGATCAGATTTTAACTGACAGGAAACCTATGAAGAGGGAGTTGAGGTTAAATAAGACTAAACGTGACTGTAATCGGTTCAATGATTACTGGGTGGGAAAAGTTATTGTCCTTCTTTCACTCTAGTAAAGAAATAGAACGCGACGTTAAGTTACGCCACTTAATCTACAAGATCTAGTAAATAAGAACAGGGTATATTAGGCTTATTCTCCTTCCCTAGGTTTTTTCTCCTCGGAATACATCACACACCTGCAAAAAAGCCACTGGCTGGTGATTTAATAGGAATACTTTTGGTATTTTCATTGTTCAACTAAAAAAAATACATTTTCACGTTAGAACACTCCACTTAATTACTATCTATTGATTCAGAGACAGAGCCGATGTTTTCTTCGCTAATACAACCGCAAACATCGAAGGGATCGCTTGTCAACTGTCAGGCTCTTCACCCGGTGATTCTCAAGAGCTGTGGCAAAGTGGTATATACTTAATTTATAATTAAAAATATATTTTTTTCCAGAATATATTTTTTTCTACAGATTTTTATAATAAATAAAATATAGTATAGTTGTATCCCACTTATAGCAGGATAGGCGGAGGGAAACTTAGATGTAAATAAGTTAACATTCGTTAAGACACTTCCGTTTTCCTTTTTCAAAAGAATTCTTGAAATATTGCGTATTAAGTAGCGTAATTCAACGCCGAGCTTGGCCTAATTATCAGAGGATATGTGAAATATTAAATTAGCTCGAGTAAAACCTGTCGTGTTTACCATCATATAATTGTGTCCCTTCTTCACGACAAGCCCTATGAAACTTAGTCAGGACACTCGTAAGGCGGTTATACGTTTATTGTTCCAAATTTTAGATACAGCGTATTGCTTATTTTAGTGACGTAACTGAACGCTGTATTGTGTCTTTAATAAAGCCATTTGATATATTTTATATTAAAGCAGGGATAGGTAAAGGGAACCCTAACAATTCATGCCCCTTACACTACTACTTACTTTATAAGTATTAATAAAAAATAACAACAACAAACCTATGACCAATTTAGCTATTTTTATTTTATATACTCTAGTACAATGTCACGCGGTGTTAAGATCCGCTTAACTAAGAGTTAATAATGTTAATAATGTCTCAAATGTTGAGTAGAATTTTTTTAACTATATACCAAAACTACGTAGATCATTGCGCTCTACATGATACGTAAAAAAAAACGATTGTGTTTCAACAAACAATATAATATAAAACTTCATCTACAAATCACAACTAAATTCAAATTTAACCACAGCAGACAAACCTGAAATATTTCAATATGCAATGAAAATGCAAATATTTGGTCTAATTGAGTGTTTGACGAGTGGAATACCTATTCGAGTGTACATTATAATGTAACTACACTCATGTATATATTACTAAAGCATTGTTTAGTTAGAAATAAGCTTATTGGATATTTTGATTTAATTTAAATATATGTAGATGGGAATGAAATTACTTCTGAATAGGAAATGTTGAATGTTATTTTTTTAACAGCGTGAAATATATGCATACATACGCATATGCTCAATATACATAATTATATAAAATATAAGTTAAGGCACTCCGACACACTTTTCTTTCGTCTCTTCTCTTCTCGAATCTTAACGCCACGCTTTTTATTGTTACCAGACAGAGGAAATTATGATATTTTCTCCAGTTCTGGTACGAGAAGAATCAGTTCTCTTCAATTTATTGCTCTAGTAATTAACAAAACAAAAGTTGTCGTTGAAGTGGCAGAAAGCAAGAGACGAAACGGAGTGTCTTAGCACTAAGATCCCAAGTTCCCTCGCCTAAACTACAATGTGCTGATTTTACAGTAACAAAGAAAATATCAAATAACACAAAAAAGGAAATAACTTACTTACATCACTTTACTCCAAGCTTTATAGAAACAATTTCTTGTTAAGATAATGTTATAATGAAATATGGGGGTGAAATGATAGCTTAGTTTGTTCTCCTGCTGAAAGCACACAAGGGTCCAAAGATGCTCTTACATAATGTATTGATGTTATGCTTTTATACAGATGCTGACAACATTTTATCAATTTATGTATATGTATATATATATATATATATATATATATATATATATATATATATATATATATATATATATATATATATATATATATATATATATATATATATATATATATCAATTTATGTATATGTATAGTATGCATTTTTTAGGTTCATGCTCTATCCAGTACGTACCAGAGGGAATCAATTGCAAACTGAGTACGTGGAGATAAGACACTACCGTTCCTTACTTTCTGTTGCCTTGTTCACAGAGCGAGGGAAATAAAATATTAAATATTTCATTCCTCAAGTGGGAGCCTAACTCACAATTAAAATGTTTTCATAAGATATGTTTTTTTTAATTAGGATTGAACTAACAACACTTCGTTTACAGTCACACGATCACACCTCTAAGACAGGCCTATTTTTTTTGTTTCACGTTAACATCTATTACGGAAAATATATATAATCATCTTCAAAACATTGAAAGTGATATTTAACACTTCGTTAAGAAAATTACTTTATAAAATAGGTTATGGATTCATTCCCCACTCGAAGAAATAGAATATTTAATATTTTTTTTTCTTTGTTCTAGTAGCGCGGCTTTGCATGTTACGTTCCATCACTCTACATGCAATACCTCAAATTCAGCGGAAAGAAAGTTAGTGTCTAAACACTATGTCCACAGGTTCCCTCTGCCTACCCTGCCATGTGGACACAGTGTAAAGGAAATATATAAAAATAATTCTATATCCCGTAAAAAGGTGGCAGAACTATTACATACGTGTTTGAACGTAGAAGTATAAGCGAGTGTGTGTCTTATCTCGTCAAGGGATCCGACCGTTCAAAGTTTCCTGAACAAATATTCGGACAGTATTTGTCGATGGGTGACTTAAGTCACTTGTAATTTTGCGATAGCTTTCTCGTGTGTATTTAGCTGATTCATAAAAAGAGGTTAGCAGATTGTTGTGTATATATACATCTATATGTTATGTATTGTTGTATGATATTTGAGTAAGATGATCTAGTTATTGTTTAAAGATTTGATATATATATATATATATATATATATATATATATATATATATATATATATATATATATATATATATATATATATATATATATATATATATATATATATATATATATATATATATATATATATATATATATATATATATATATATATATATATATATATATATATATATATATATATATATAAGCTTTACATTGCATCCCACACATGGCAGGGTAAGCATAACTCAACGCCGTGCTTTGCCTTTTAACCAGAGCGAGAAATATCTAATTTAGTTATATTAAATATTCCACTTTTTCGAGTGGGGATCGAACCCACACCTTGTTGCTTACAGTCACATGCCTTTGCGCCTCAACAGACGTTCATATTACAAAAAATTAACTAAAACAATAACAGTTTCACAAAAACGTGCACACTGCATTTAATTAGTGCATCCCGAAGCGAGATGCAGCAGCCGGACATTTTCAACGGCGGTGAAGAAATTCGACGTGTTGTTTAATTTCATTTACGAGTTACTTTGAAACAAACATTCTCTTTATGTGGTGTTTATTTTTATTGAATTTAATTTTTTTTTAGAATTTTTTGCTTTTTGTTTTTCTTTCTTACAAGCTAAAACAAGCTCGTAATTTTATAGTTTCTATAATAAACTATTAACTGTGATGATATGGTTAGGGGTTCGATTCTAGTCGGGTAAATTATATATTTTTTTATTTTTTTTTCTCTATTAAGAGGGAGACAGAGTAAAGAAGAAGAAATCAAGAAGTATGTTTACAAGATTTCCTCTGTCTGCCTCACTATGACTAGGAATACAACGTAAAGAAAAAATAAATCTATATATTCAAAGCATCTAAAGTAATATTTGAAGCTCAATTGCTTGGAAATCTAACGTCTTTTCTTGGTATTCTTGGTATTGTCAATAAAACTTTTCTGAAAACGAACGAAATTGTTTACTGAGTAGAGAAGGAACAGGTTCATAATACAGAAAAAAAACATTATGAAGTCATCCGTAGAATCTATACATTACATGTATATATATTTTTAGTACTAAATTAAGTTAGTACTAAAAAAAGTGGGGAACGGAAGTGGAACGGAGTGTCTTAACACTAGGTTCCCGGGTTTCCTCTGCCTACCCCGCCTCGTGCGGGATACGGCGTGAAGCTAAGTACCAAATTAAGAAAAAAAATATTTAGCATGTAGATAGATTATAAAATGTGGAAGAGCGTTAAGAGAAAATAACTAAAATTCCTATGGGAACGAGAAGGAACAGGATTTGCGGGATTACGTATGTTTATGAAAAATTATGCACAAGTTGCGAAGGTTGCTGTTCGGCTAAGAAACGTTCACATATATATGTTATTTTTTTCATTTCAAATTGACACTGTATCCTTCACATAATATAGATAGCAGATAGGGATTAGTACAAACCTAGTAAAAAAACAATTTTATTTCATTAAGAACTAAAACAAGAAGAAGGAAGTTAAGTAGGAAACGGAAGTGCCGTCAGTCTCTATTGTCCTTGAATGGTTGAGTCCAGTTATTAAGTCACTATCACCCCACTCCATAATAACATTATAAAATATTTTATTATATATTATCGCAAAATTAACAAAACACAATGAACAATCACATAAAAATGACAAATTTAAAATTAAAAAGTAATATTTTGTTTATTTTTTTATTGCAACAATATTTATGGCTAGACTTAGTATAATATTTACATTACAAAATCTTATTATATCATAACTGTTTGCTATTTCAATTACATACTGTAGAAAAAGTGAGTTATAACCGGTTATTTAATATTTTAATTCAAATACATACTTTCTTAAGAACGTTTACCTAGATGATATTACTTTTTCTATGAAATTATTTTGTATAAAGAATATTTTTTGACCATCATGACGTAGTGGCATAGCGTATGTAAATATGAAGGTTTTAAGTTCATATTTCCATTTTTTTACATTTTCTCGATCTGGTAAACAGATTTAGTGTTTCGTCACTACACGTCCAATGACTAGTAGTATAATGAATAGGTTATTTTAACCCAAGTTTCCCTCTGGATTCGGTGCATTATGCAGGATACAGCGTGTACAAAAGTAACTTGCCATGTAGAAACGTAATGCATTTACGCACTAATAGCTAAAGTGTCTGAATATGGAAATAGTCAAAATTTTAAACCAGCAAGATATGACCGAGTTATGACATATTTTACTTCACATACGTAGGGAAGGGTAGGCAGAAGAAACCTGAAAACCTGTTACGTCACTGCTTTCTCATTAAATTAGTAACGATCTCCACTTTCTCTTGCAGTGTTAAGGTCATGTCTTGTTATCAGAACGAGCGAGCGATAAAATTTGTCATTTTCTCGACTAAGAATTGAACTTACAACTTGTCGTAAATATAGAATTGACTAATGGGATCCCATCATACACTACAAGGATTAAATTATAGACCATACATACATACATATTTAGATTAATAATAACTGTCGTGGCGCAGCGGCACAAGCGTGTGACTGTAACCGACAGGTTCTGAGTTCGATCCCCGGTCGAGGAAATGAAATATTTAATATTTTCAATTTAAATATTTAATGTTTCATTTCTTCGCTCTGGTACACGGCAAAACGCGGCGTTGAGTTCCGCCACTCAACACGCAATGCCTCAAATTCGGCGGAGAGTGGGGAACAGAAGTGGAACGGAGTATCGTAACACTAGGTTCCCGAGTTTCCTCTGCCTACCCTGCCTAGTGTGGGATACAGCGTGAAGCTGAGCAGAGAATAACATTAGTCTCCTTAACATCGCAATAAAGTAGAAATAAAAAAAAGGTAATGCAAAATTCTCTAACATTTAATTAAACTCTTAAATATCAACTTCGACCATTGACCTACCGTCTTACTGCAAAGTCAATCCTTACTCTGGATCTGGAAATGAACTTGCGGATTTTGAATAATAAACAAACCAAACCCAGCGATGAATCTTCGTTTTATTAATATTTCACTGTAATTATAGTAAGTTGTCTGTTACCAAAGTTTTAGTTAGGTCGGAATTTTTGATGCTGTCTAATATTTTATGAGCGTTTCAAAAATGTTGTGTTGGAAACTTTTTTTTGGTATTAACGTGTTATTTTGGGAATTGTGTTTTCCTTATTAAAGGTTTATAAATGAAAAAAGTTTTTTTTTTTTTTGGCTGAAGAATATAAAAAGAAAATTGGAAAATTAGCTACCTTAACACTAAGTTGCGTCTGCATACGGTGCTATCTCTGAAAACTATACATTTATGCAATTTTTATATAACTGCTATATGCGTAGCAGGATTTCAATCCGCGGCTGTTGAAAACCTACTGATCTGACCACGAAGCCATACGTTCTCATCAAGCTACGATAAAAATCTTATTCCATTGTTAGCACCTATTCAAAATATCTTCTTAATTTGAAATATCTTCAATATAATATATATACTTTTAGTCTGAACTTAACATATAAAGGTAGACAGTGCTTTTATATTTATTTTTCCCTTTTCATACTGTATATTTTAACTTGCTGTTTGCCGATGTATTGTATTACTTACATGTAATATGCTATAGTATGATGTGTTTGTATTACTTACATGTAATATGCTATAGTAACATTGTTCTTTAACAGGAAGCTGTGTTTGTAATTAAACGCTATAAAAGGCAGAATTTGTTTTTATAGATAGGGCTATATGTGGCACTAACCAACGGGGTTTTGTTAATTTAGCGATAAAATAATGGAGTTAAATCGAACCAACAACCATCGCGTTTATAGGCAGAAGCTGCAATCACTACGCCATAATATATTTTCTATATTATAAAATAACACATTTTATAATTCAAAAATATTTACTTACTACAAGAGCTTCTATAAAAAGCTAAAAGCTATGTAGTTGTTTATAACAAAAAGTTAAGCCAAGATGAGCTTTCTGAGATTGTCTAGTCATTTGTGCTTTTGCATTCTTAACGAGGGTCGGTGGATTAAAAACGTTTTAAAATTATTTGATTATATCTCATATTGTATGTACAGTTGGTGAATAACTAACCTTAGCTAGACTTTATAAGAAGTTTTAAATATTTATAAAAATAATGAATGCAATTGAAAATATATTATTTCATTGCCATTTAAAGTATATTTTCAATTTTCAACACGACCTTGTGTTCTGCATATAGCAGGTAGGCTTAGGAAATTTAATTCAATGGCACTCCGTTCCCAACGCATCATGAAAACGTATTGTGACATGGAATTCTTACTAATGCGGTAAAATGAAAATATAGAGATATAGCATATAGAGATGTCTATAGAGTATATATCAGGGAGCACGGCATTGTTACACTTATTCTGGAACCATTTAAGCGTATGTACGTGCTTCTAATTGAAAACTTTTAGATAGATTTAGAGCTACCCATAGATCTGGAGGGCTTAAACTACCTGGTATAAGGAAAGAGTATAATGCCCACATGAATAAAAACTATATCAAATATGTCAAATATAGGAACATCGAATATATAAAGTGCCTAATGATATTGATAAGGAACAGTAAAAGGAGTTACAGGTATCGAAGGCAGTATGCCTTTGCAAAATTTAGACAGCGGGACTCCTGTTTTGATGGATGAAAATCTGAAATATTTGATAGCTTGGCTATGCCGGCTGTTCCAAGCCATGTCTGATTGAGTTAACACTTCTATATATTAAATAAATATCTGTCTCGTGGAGTCTCCGCGATCCACGGATTTCCAAAAATCTATTACGCGATTAATTCGGTTAAAATTGTTTCAATGCAAAGTTAAGTTAAGTAAATTAAGAAAATTATTTATATTTGAAAAATATTTACCTCGAAAACAGATCTGGTGATTTACAATTTGAATATATACGAGTACATAATATTATTTAAATACATTGATAATGTTTAATGATGCAACAACATTGTAAAAGGCCGAGCAAACATTCGGCTTATTTCATGAAGCTCAACCAACACATTCAAAAAATTAAGTATCTGTTTCCATTTTCTTAGAATTTTAAAATAAAGTTTATTTTTATTGAGCTTAAGCTTTAGATTAAGCTCTGGAATTATTTTGTTTAGAATATGAAATCCATCGTGGCCCAGCGCCAGTTAACTGTAAACGCAACAGTATATTGTTGACTACCGCTGGGAGGATTTATTTAATTTAATCTTCTTTTTCTTGAAGCAAACCATACGTAGATTTTAGTTCCACCCAATATGGATTATCAAGAATTAGGCGATTAATTGGGAACGGATCACACTGGATTTTTATCTATTTGCTAACGCTGCGGAATTCGGCATGAAATTGTAAAAATAATTAAAAAATACTTTAATAATACTGCTCTCTGCCTACTTCAAAAAAATATTATTTATAATTAAAAGATCCATTTGCTATCATCATACACCTAGATGATTACCCTAATTAATTACCCTAGGTTATCCTAGCTACGTTATAAATAAGCATTTGTTATGATTTGTATATCTTTACTTAGATATAGATGTTTCAAAAAACTTAACCTTAGCCAATTTTTATAAATTTACAGGTGTCCCGTCATAGTTAAACGCAGATGATATTACTATGAATATGTTACCGTCTGTTGTGCCGGTAATAGAATTGCCAGTGCCATCTATACAGCTAACCGCATTGATAAAATATAGAAATATTAACATAATACTTTGATTTTCGCGATTAGGTTAGGTTTGAATATAGTTTTAATAGAAGCTCTTCTTAAGATGTTGCCGATCCTGTCTGTAACACCCTTTACATATGGTAAAAGTGCGGGTTGCCTCTCAACTGTGGGTGGCTTGTTTGGCTTCTGATAACGCTGGCGGGGAAATGGCAGCTTGTTCTGATGAAAGGCAGTCTTCAGCCTAACAAGAAAGTGAGCCAATTCTTGAGACCAGTGACGAGTAATATTCCTTTGCAGTGTGCAGGTGTATACAAACTTGATTGTGACTTTGACTTATCGTGTAAAGGTCAAATAAAGAGAAGCATCGGTGTAGTGTGAAGGAACATATCTCCGATATCAAGAATGGGCATGATTCAAAGTCAGCTGTGTGTGAGTATACATCGAAGAAATCTAACCATTACATCAGGTTTGATAAACCCTCATACTAGCTACTCGCTAGGGAGAATAGATATTTCCCAGGAATGATCCGCGAGGATATTGAAATACAAAAACATCCTAATTTCAATAGAGAAGATGATTGGAAACTCTCCACCACCTGGGACCCACTCTTAAAAAAAATTAAGTCTCAAGCACACCACACTTGAGGACCAGATAGGTACAGTTAGCTCATTCTACAAGAATCCAGGGCAGTACGCGAGGCAATTAAGGAATCGTTGGCGATAGTTTGATATAATAATTATATCAATTGACAGACAAATGTCACCTCAGACTACCTGTGACCACGGACTACTGTAAAGTGTTCGAAACGTCGGGTTTCCAAAAAACGCTTACCAATCAATATACGCGATTAATCCGTTCAAAAATATTTCATTTAACATTAACACAACTGTACGTTTGTCTTCACTATATACTGCTTGCACTGACACGGCAGCGAAGCGTCGATATTATGGAAAATGGAAAAATGGAAAATAAAAGATGGTTGCTTTTAATAAACAGTCTAGGTTCCCTGAGGAAGAGATCTCTTCTCCAAAGTACACATTGAAACTAAAAAGAACGTGATCAGGTGGTTTAAATAAGTCGAAGGAAAGATTGAAGAAAGAATGGCAAGAAAAATATGAAATAATTGATAAGATAGCTGTTGATTTTCGAGAACACGAAATCGTTGATCTAGTCGTTAATCCTATTTCAAACTTATCATTGTCACTACTCTCTCTCTCTCTCTCATGGCATATAACTTCTTATTTTAAAATCTTAGTAACATCTGACATCCAACTCTACCCGGGGGGAGCTGGGAAACGGCTTCATGGCGTTGGCCCCCTGGCCGGAGTATTTTACGGCACCCATCACTATGGGTGCGTCATTGATTAGGGCCTATGGCCCATGGGGAGATTAGAAATACCTCTTCTGACAGAACTGGGGTTGAGGAAGCAGCAATTGAAAATCTAAATGTTGTTCTCTGTTTTTTATATAAATATGTAGATACACACAGAACTAAAATAAAGTGAAACAATGGAAACGTTTGACAACAACACGCAACGTCGTTCTTCGCCACCAAATTGTTTTATCTAAATCTTCTCTTGACAGTTTCCTTCGTGTTTATTTTTAGAAATATTTTTTTATTGATAATTTAGCAACTTTCATTGGTATCACTAACTGGAATATTCTGGAATGGTAATGTGCTAAATAAATATAGACAGAGTTATCTAGTTAAATTATAATGTTTAATGTTTTGAGGCCTGTCTTGGCGCAGCGGCACAAGAGTGTGACTGTAAATAAGACGGTTTGTGGGTTTTATGACAACTCGAGTAAATGAATTATTTAATATTTTTTTTTAAACGGTATGCCACTCAACGAATATGCCTCAAATTTGGTGAAAAGTTTGAGAGCAGTACTGAGTGTTTAACACTAGGTGCTCAACTTAACTTTGTCTACCTTGCTAAGTGCGGGAGACAGCCTTAAATTAAAGTTGCAAAAAAATTGGTTTTTTAGGTTCATGTCGATTCGCCTAAAAACTCAGTATTAAGACACTGTTCTTTACTTTTTTATCTCAATTTGGACGCAGTTAATTGGTAAAACTTAACGCCGTGTTCTGTCTAACAAACTGGGGAATTTCCACTATCATAGCATTTATACTATATATAACCACTTTTCAATTGTCATTTTTTATAATATTATGTACTTAAATAGATAAATATAGAAAATATATAAATTATTTTCGTATCAAAACGTAATACCTAAAGATAAAACTAAATCTTTAAACAAACTAGAGAATTGTCGGGTTATTCTTTGCTAAGTAGGCTGTCTGTTTTTTTATAGATAATTTTTGAAGCGTTTTTATTTAAATTCTAGTAATCTTTTGTTAAGATAATTTCCTTCCTCCTAATTTCTGATAGACAATCTCTGTTGATTGGTTGAGCTCTACGTAGCACTTTGCCTTGTAACCTTGGTACCGCGAGCGAGCGCACAGCGGTATTAACAACAATGTCCTGAAAATGACAAGTATCAAACGCTTAACATAATGAATCAATCGAGAACGCATTTCAAAATGAACTTTAGTAATAATATTTATTTCAGTAAAAATAAGGTTATTAATTTAAAAAAATATCTACTTCTTATACAAAAACTAAACTCGCACCATCCTTGAGCTGTCGTAGGATAGCAGTACAACGTTAGGCCTTAATTACGACAGTTGTTGCTTCGATTATTGCTTGAAGGATATATTTATTTTCATTTCCTTGTTCTAATAGTCGTTGACACTATTCTACACGATATTACTTGATAATTGGACGATAAATGGGGAACGGAGTGTTGAAACACTACGTTTTGCTTTAAACATGATACAAAACGTAGCTAATTACTTATTTCAAACCTCTTTCATATTGGCTAATATCAATAGTAAAATGGAAGTAAATAAGTAACCACAGTAATATCACAGCAAAAATAGCTGTCTTTGTTACGTTATAAATACTATCTTATCTATTATTTGCTGTATAACGACTTTATATACATTGTCTTTGAATATAATTTAGTAATATTGAGTTTCAGTGAATGGAGAATGGGTGTTACACTTCTCTTGTACCTAAAACATTCAACGATCAAATGATTTTCAATATATTTTTGGGACTTAAAAGGTATTTATTATGCTTATTTTAATTCTTTTTTTTGTTTTGATATCGCTTCGTATAGTTTTGTTGCATTCGGCTTAAGTATAGATTTTGGTTAAAAACTTGTTAATTACATTTACCTTTTTTTTATTATTTAAATAATTTATCTTTTCTATAGACAGTTACTTTTTTAAAAATCTCACTCAGCTTCACGCTGTATCCTGCACATGGCAGGGTAGGCGGAGGAAACTTGTGGACTTAGTGTTAAGACACTCCGTTCCAATTCCGTTGCCCACTTACCGCCGAATTTCAGGTGTTGCTTGTTAAGTGGTGGGACTCAACGACGCTCTTTGCCTTATTACCAGAGTGAAAAAATTAAAATATTAAATATTAAAATTGAAAATATTAAATATTTAATTTTCTCTAGTGGGGCTCGAATCCACAACCTGCCAGTTAAAGTCACACGCTTGTGCCGCTGCGCCACGATAGGCCTCAAATCTTGCCATTCAAGGGAAAGAATTATTATTATCATTTCTTTGCTATTTAAAAAAAACAGCACAATACCGCAGCTAAATGTCTTAATTTTTTTTACATTCACGCTATATCCCGCACATATACATGACAGCATAGGCAAAAGGATTTTGGGAACCTAATGTCGGGACCTTCCGTTCCACTTACGTCAATTCTGTTCCCAACTTCCTACCAATGTCTGAAACATTACATGTTGAGTTGCGGAACTCAACGACGCACATTGCCTCGTTACCAGAGCGAGGAAATGAAAAGTGTGGATCGAACACCTATTATTACGCGATAATAATAGCTCGCTTGCGCCTCTGCGCCACGCCAGAATTAGACGCTGTCTTTCCTTCTATATGAGGAGTACAATGTTAAACTGAATTTACACAATTTTTCAGATATGAATGCAAATAACTATCGTTGGTCAAACCTATGCACTGATCGAAAATTAAAGTCCAAACAAAATGTTGAGGACGATGACTCTGTAACGACAATAGTGCAAACAGGTGTATATAGGAAAAATCGTATGTATTTACTAATCATTTATGTATAATGATAAAAAGTATCATTATTTTTCAGTTTCACGCTGTATCCCGCACATGGCAGGGTTCTCAGAGGAAACTTGGGAATCTAGTGTTTAAATTTTTATATCTTTTATTCAAAATCAAAATTTTATTTTATATTACGGGTAATTTTATAGCACTTTGATAATGCTATCAACGTAAACTTAAGATTCCAGGCCAAAGATATCAAGAAAATATATTATAATACCGAAAATATTTGTGGGTTCATGCTCACTAGAAGAAATAATTATTTTCTTTTTCCTTCTCTAGTAGACAAAGCACGGCGTTTAGTTCCGCGACGTAGCATGCTATATTTCGAATGATTGATGGAGTTTTATAATACTAGGCTTACTCTGCCGACTTTGTTCTACTGGAAAAAGATTAAAAAAGCCCTTTTTTGCTTTCTAAGATTCTACATACAAAATGAACTCTTTACTATACATTATTCAAAGTCAAAAATTGTAATTTCTGTAACAACGTGAATAACTGATATCAGTTACTCATAGAATATCATGGAACATTCCATTACAAATTACATTGTTTCCTTTAGGGACATCCAACCCGAAGGCGATACGAAGAAAATATCTGCGAGCTGTGTTCAAGAGTGGCGAATTTAATATCTACAGAACATCAACAAAAGCTCTAAAAGTATTCTCGAATTACTTCCTTTTACTTGTAGAAACAAGATGGCGATGGACTCTCTTAAATTTCTTCACAGCTTTCACGTGCAACTGGCTGTTCTTCGCTATTATATATTGGGGTATTTCTTACAATCACGAAGACTTTTATGAAGACCATCTTCCACCTTACCAGAATAGTTCAGGATTTACGCCTTGTATAAAAAATATTTACGGGTTCACATCCACTTTTTTATTCAGTATAGAGGTACATACGACTGTAGCTTATGGTAAAAGAGCTATTACTCTAGAATGTCCTCACACGATAACTGCAATGTGCCTTCAATGTATAGTAAGCTCGATTTTCCAAGCCACTATGGTGGGAATTTTATTCGCTAAACTTGCCCGACCAAGAGCTCGTACAAAAACAATGTTGTTTAGTAACCAAGCTGTAATAAATATGAGAAACGACAAATTTTGTCTAATTTTTCGAGTGGGTGACATGAGGAAGTCCAGAATACTCAACATTGAGCCAAAAGCGTTCGTTATTCAATTGCATACAGATTACTATGACTTGGGTAATGCTGAGCAAATAGAATTAAAATTGGATATTGACGAGTGTGAATCAACATTTTTCCTTTGGCCCGTAACTGCTGTTCATGTAATTGATAAAAATAGCCCATTTTTCAGATTGTCAGCAGCTGATTTGTTATGCAGTCAGCTAGAGATACTAGTTGTTTTTGAAGGTATCATAGAATCAACTGGCCAACCAGTTCAAGCGAGATCCAGTTATACAGAATTTAATATACTTTGGGGGCACCGCTTCGTTTCCATGGTTGGTTTTAATATTGACAAAATGGCGTACGACGTAGATTTCTCAAAGTTATCTCAAGTAGAACAAGTGGATACTCCGTTATGTTCCCCCAGTGAATATCACCAAGTGGTAGCGATGTTTTCAGAAGAAATGACCATATCATCTAATAATGAAAATGATTCATGTTTACTTTAATTGTAAATAATTATTTAGTATATATTTTGACGCTTATGCGTTTATAAAATCAACATTATTTTATAACTGTTATTTGAAAATCAAACCTCAATAGGTTTGATTTCTCTCTGCTTAAGAATATTTTTGTATTATTTTTCTGATTTAATTATATTAACGATAACGTAAAAAAAATAATTAAAATTTATTGTGGGAACTCCTTGGATAGTGAGATTTTTTTTTTCAGCTTCACGCTGTATCCCGCACTAGGCAGGGTAGGCAGAGGGAACGAAAGTGAAACCTAGTGTTATGACACTCCGTTCTACTTCCGTTCCTCACTTTCCGCTGAATTTGGGGCATTGCGTGTTGAGTGCCGGAATTCAACGCCGCGCTTTGCCTTATTACCAGAGCGAAGAAATAAAACATTAAATATTTAAATTGAAAATATTAAATATTTCATTTCCTCGACTGGGGATCGAACCCAGAACCTGTTTACAATCTTGTGCCGATGCGCAACGACAGGCAGTATAGTAGTAGTGAGATTTAAAGGACGATTTGTCTAAAGTACAATGGAAAGGGAAAAGATTACGATTGCAGTCCACGCAACGAAATTGCCGGCTACAATTACTTATCATATGAAGTGTAATTTTTGTACAAATATATTGATAATTTTATTTCCACAAATCAACCAAAAGTAGTTTATAAAGAACGTGCGGGTCGTAAGGTGCGAGTTAAATGTATTTTTATAATAAATGCAATATTTTATTTTTCTTTTTTTTTATTAATTTTTAAAATACATTTTACATACTTACATATTATATCCTACAAAATTGTTTATTCAATTTGACTGTAGGATCTATCGAGTCTCTTAGGTTTTGTTTAAATGGTTGATAATAAATATGTTTTAAGTTTCATCAAATCACAAATTATTAAGTATAGTATAGAATAAGACATTTGTTTCTTAACGGTTCTATCTCCATCATAATTACGTACTTTGGGTCCTTCAAAATTTCCCGATGACACAGATCGGGTACCATGTTCATTATTGACCAAAGTAAGGGTAAGATCCTGATCCTGATCTAGAGTGCTATGCTTGTTAATGGCTAAGAGGTATGTATGTTTTAAGCTGACTGGGCGTATTTTGAAAATTTTAAATATTTTTTGTAATCACCTTTACAATAAAAACTAAAACTCTTAATTGTAATACATATTTCAATCTTATCAATATATGTTTTAAAAGTAAGACCATAACTGTCAAAAGCGTTGCCCAATATCGAGTCTACCAATGAAAAATACAAACATTTTATCGTAGCAGGTGGAATTTTAAAACTTAAATTGTAAAATTTGCTGATGGATACTCTTTATTTATTACAAAGGTGATCAATATAAAAGATCTAGTAAAGGTTCTCATCAACTCTATCACCAAGATATGTTGTACAATCTGCTCTTTCAATAGGATTACATACAATTAATATAGTTATTTTGGAGGCATGAAAAATTATAAATATACATACCTGTTCGGAATCGATTTAAAATAATACAAAAATAGTGAATGGACGTTAAGAAGGCTAAGGCAAAGTGCAGCGATTAGTTACGCCTCTCAATAGGCAATGCCTCAAACTTGGAGGATTATATATGAATAATCTGCCATGTGCAGAATACAGTGTGAAGCTAAACAAATTTGCAAGGTCAGACGGAGAGACTATCAATGAAAATTAATTTAATATAATTATTTTCGGAATGCAGATTCCAATTTATTGCCTAAAAGGCTGTCCTATTCTATAATAATATGAATATAAATTTGAACTATAGACATATCGTGGCGCAGCGGCACAAGCGTTGAATTCCGCCACTCAACACACAATGCCTCAAATTCGGCGGCAAGTGGGGAACGGAAGTGAAACGGAGTGTCTTAACACTAAGTTTCCTCTGCCTACCCTGTCATGTGCGGGATACACCGTGAAGTTGAGTAGAGTATATTTGAACTAACTACATTTACACATAAACTTCACAGTATGCCACTGTACCATAAAGCCGTTGTAAATATTAAATATTAAGGGCCGTTAAGTTTGTCGGTTGAAATTTGAAGAACTTATAACGAGGCCGAAGATAAAGCTTTCCCAATTAATTAGCAAAAGTTAGCTAGATTTCGGAATTAATCTCGTAAATCTCAACTAGGTGGGGTTAAATGAAGGTATTATATAACAGTATGTAATTAAAATTTTCGTGTTGACGTAACTTTTTTTTACCCAGTACAAGGTTCCCGGCTTAACATTGAAGTAGTGAACCTAAAATTAGGTCAGAAAATTGTAGAATCTCTTTTTTTTCATACTATATCCCGCTAGTCTTGGCAGTGAGAATGAGGTATCAATATTCCGTAACTTTTTTCTTTTATTATTATTTTTTTTATTTGACACAATAATAATGGTTAGCAGAATACGACTTAGGAAAGCAGAGAAAATAAAAAAAAGCCCCAAACAGATTGTATCCACAACAGTTTACAGTCACTATTCCATAGATTCAGCAATTACTATAATCAACGTAAAATTATCACGTCATGAAATTTACCAATCAGCATGTCCTAAATTTCATTTGAAATCGGTGAGCCTACATTATATTAGATTTTAATCTATTGATCCGTGATTTTGCTATTTTGGTAAAATAGGCGTGGGCCGTTTTTTATTATTATTATATTATACATGGATGGCTGTAAGAGGAAATTGGATCTTTTGATAATTAAAACAATAAGTTATGTTGAAATAGTGGGTGAGGAGTCACAGTAGCAATTCAAGAAAGTTAAATATTTTATAGTTTCATTTCATCGCTCTGGTATAGACCAGACTTAACTAGTCTTAACTAGTAAACACGTTTATACCAGTCTAAATTCAAGACCAACATTTGCCTCTATAGGCAAATGTCAGTCTGTCATATTGTATCCATAATTCAGCGTATAGTGAGAAACTTGAGTGTCTTAATGGGAATGGAGTATCTTGACACTAAGTTCCCATGTTTCCTCTGTCTACTCTTTTATATGCAATGTGAAGCTAAAAAAGGTAATATTTTTTGTTATATGATGTTTTTCTGGTACTTAGCTATAATTCTTAAGTAAAAGCAGATATCAAGAATCAGCAGCCTCAAGAATTTATAATATATATATAATAATAATAAAATTGTTATGTGACTATATTTAAATAATATATACTTAATCAATAATAAAATAATTGAATCTTTTGAACTGCCAAACAAACTTGTGCCAGAACACTCAATTTTCCGCAGTCCGTTTCAAAGACAACGCCGATGACTTGCGGAATTCAACGCCGTACGAATGTGTAACATATCACGCCTATATTCAATTTTGTTTTATATATAGATAATGAAATCGAAAGCACATTTAGTGCCGTCACGTATAATATTGCTTTTGTACTCGCCCGTACCTGCTGGAAGAGTGAAATGTATGTGTTCCTTTCAATAGCTTAATTTTTTCGTTGAAGTTGTTTTATTTTTGTATTTTGAACTTGAAATATATAGGTATATTTTAATATTTTTATTTTGCACTAAGAATTGGAAAGCGTCCTCAGAAAATGAATAAATATATTAACTACGCATAACGTCTATTAGAAATCGCTCTAATTTCGGAGTTTATTTCCGGCACTCAACACGCCTCAAATTTGGCGCAATGTAATAATTGAAGTGAAGTTTCTTAACGCTTGGTTCCCAAGTTCCTTCTGCCTACCCCGTATGCATGATACAGCAAAAAGCTGCATAAAATAATAAATGAATAATATTAACTATTTTTTAAGCTTCACGCTATATTCCGCACACAGCAGAAACTGTGTGAAACTCCTTTTCAAAACCTGCTCTGAAAAGGAAACCTGGAAATCTAGTGTTAATACACGACCTGCATTCACACTAAGTATCCAGGTTATTTGGTTAGCGGAACTTAACGCAGTGCTTTCTACTTTGTTACCAGTGCATATAAAAGAAATGATTCCACATCTTCACTTGAAACTGGAAGCGTCAACCATCCGGATTTATAGTCTAACGCTCTTGGCCCTATTCCACGACGTCTTCAAAACATAATCAAGTATTCTTAACTTTTAAACTAGCCATGTTTTATAGAAGAGACATAACAAAACAATTGCTGGTAAGAAAATCTTGAATCCTGAGTCCTCACTTACCTAATGGACATTTCAGTTCTTTCAGTTTTAATTTCTAATGCCTTGTTCTACGTGACGTGAACTGAGGTAGAGTCACGTATGATATTACTAGCGTGATTCATCCCTGCCCTAATTTCAGCAATGTACCAAGGCACACGTGTATTTATGAAAGCTAACATTTATTATCCATGCGATTTTTTACTTTTAAACTGTTAAAATAAGAACGAAATTCGGATGGCTGGGCTTTTGAATTTTTGAACGAATGTGGCTTATTGTAATAAAGTCGTTACATCGTTTCAAATGTTATGCTTAATATGTCGTTCTCAGTTTTTATTGTTCATCGTATAAGTTTATATTGGAGTTATCATAATCAGAGTTAAAATTAATGTTATGTATGTTGATTTATATTTACTACTTACATTATGATAAGGCCATTGAGCTAGACAGTGTTTATTTACTAGTAGATGAAAATTTTGGCGGCGTTGAGTTACGAAGTGTTGAAAATTGCTCGGTACATGATGAGAGGAGTGGTCTAGTGCTAGATTCCCTCTGCCATCTACCTGTTAATATACACCCTTCGAGAGATACTCACGCCTCTTACTGGCTGGCTGGATTTGGACAGCTAAAATGATAAATGTTTTGGAAATTTGGAATAGCATATAACATTCCAAATTTCCAAAGCATTTGTCTTTCTTTAATTTTTCTTTAGTTATATTCACGTTCTGATGTCATATACGGAAGTACCTCCTATCTCCTAAACAATGGCTTGCGTACGGCCAAATGTGCTGTGCTGACGTGATGCCGTCTCATCAACGCAGCTAAGGTACCGTTAACTTTATTACTGGCATGAATATGTTTTTCCATATCAGTTTGATGTATTCTGTCTTCTTAATAACCTTTCCAAATAAATTAGAACTAGTGATGATTGATGAAGTAGTTCATTTGGCAAGTTGGTTTATTTAGGTAGATGGTAATCCTTTTTTCATTCAAATATCACATTTTCTTGCTCGTTTTCAGGTTTTGACTGCTTTACATGCAAGAGAGAGAAAATATGTGTAAATATGACTAATTTTGTTATACTCGTATTTTTTAATGCCATTATATTATTGTCCGTACACATCGGCGTATACTAACAGAAATTTATACCAAAACAATCTATCACTTTGTGCTTGAATTTAAAACAGTACACGTTGGCCAGCGTATTCAAAATCTGCTTTCTTTTCTTAATAAAGTAGAAATATTGAAGTTCACGTAACATCCAACTTGATAAACTAATGTTAAGACACTTCACTCTGTTCCCCACTTTCCGTCAATTTTAAGGCAATGCGTTTGAGTGGCGGAACTCAACGCCGCGAGTTGCATCGTTACCAGTGCGAAAAAATTAAAATATCTCACTCATAGCCTGTCGCGTTACAGTCGCGCATCAAGCCTCTGTGCCACGACAGGCCTCGAAATTCAACAAAAATGCGATCCATAAAAAAAATTATGGAATCCAACGCGACAGTCTTGCTCAACCACTGCATGATAGAAGATAAAAAAATATAATAAAATCTCACATACTACAAAATGGCTGTTGAAACGCAATTTTCCAACAATCGCCGTTATCACTTTTTAAAACAATTTATTACGGACCCAACGATATACCGCTTTGTGACGGACCCCATTTGTAATTGTAATTGCATCATTCCATGTCATAGAATATTTAAATGAAATCAATTTGTATGTTAAAGCAAAATGGAAATGCGATACGAAACGCTAATTAAGCTGCTATACTACATTGAGTATTAGACTTAGGGAGAGGAATATTTATATTAATAAAACGAGCGTCAGCTGAGGCCGTTGGGCCAAATAGCGTTTACTACAAACCAGGTGGTTATGGGTTCGATTTTAATTTATTAAAAAATCGTATGATTGAAGATCACTATTTCTTTCTACATAACTTAAAAAAAGGAATCTCTTAACACTAAGCTCTCCTCACCTACCTTACTCCGTGCACAATGAAAATTGAAAGTACAAAAAAATACTGTCGAAATTTATTTTCCATAACGTTAGTTTACTTAACCAAAAACGAGAAAGCCGCTTCTACATTTTAATTATCATGTTGCACAGATAGTTCTCACACGAACTTCCACTACACTGTTCTTCATAGTAATACACATACAGTAGAGTCAAAATGTTATAGCATTATAAGTTTTAAGTAGAAATAAGCGGTTTGGGCTCGCAACGTCTCGGAGGTCGCGATAACACGACGAAACAGGAGCTCGGCTTGTGTGGTGCAAGTTATAAGCGGATATGTGCTTGAATTTATTCAAATATTTTACAAAAATGTTTTTATTTCTATTCAGACTATAGTTATTGGTAAAATGAACATGTTAAAATACTCCGTTTCCTACATAATGCACATGTTCGATGAGATGGCGTAACTCAACACCATGGTTTGTTAAGAAAGCGAGGCAATAAAAATATATTACTCTCGTAAGTTGCAATCGAATCCACAACCTCTGTTTCGCTGTACAGTTGAACCATAAAGTCATTAAGAGAGAAAACTTGAATAATTTTATTATACATATCTTTTTTTATATTATATACAGTACACATATCTTTTAAATAAGATTTATTTAAAATTATTTATTTTAACTAAAGGCTTGGTGTATGATTTATTTTTTAATTCATTTTTACTGTATTTCTTTCTTCTATTGGTATTATTTTGTTATGTAATCCGTATATACAAATTATGAGTTATAATTATTTAAAAAAAATAAGAATATTAGGTTTGATGTTTCATGAATAACTACGCAGGTAACTTTGTTAGTATCATTCATTAAATACATATTGATTCAATTATATATTTTCTACTCAGCTTCACGCTGTATCCCGCACGAGGCAGGGTAGGCAGAGGGAACCCGGGAACCTAGTGTAAAGACACTCCGTTCCACTTCTGTTCCCCACTTTCCGCCGAATTTGAGGCATTGCGTGTTGAGTGGCGGAACTCAACGCCGCGCTTAGCCTTATTACCAGAGCGAAGAAATGAAACATTAAATATTTAAATTGAAAATATTAAATATTTCATTTCCTCGACTAAGGATCGAACCCAAAACCTGTCGGTTACAGTCACACTCTTAAGCCGCTGCGCCACGACAGGCCTCATTAACAGATTAAAACATTTAATATTTAATTTCAAAATATTACATTTTACTCTTCGTCGAGATCAAACCCACAACCTGTCGTTTACAGTCACACGCTTGCACCCCTGCGCGACGACGCGGACCTATACAAAAATTATTAATTCCCCGCGTGGATCAAAATCAAAAATCAAAATCCAAATATTCTTTATTCAAGTAGGCCATTTAAGCACTTTTGAATCGTAAAGTTACATATAAGTGTCTGAAGTGTCAGTCCTTACAGGAAGCTACCATCGGCTCGGAAGGCGGGTCTGCTGAGAAGAGCCGGCAAGAAACACAACAGTTGCTTTCAAAATATCAATTAAAGTAAATATATAACATAGCTTCCTGAGTAAGTACCAACAGCATTTAATCCCACGCACTCTTATCATTGTAGTATTCTTGAATAGATTAATATGCTTTGCCGAACAATATATTTTTAACATTCCCTTTAAATTTTTGAAGTGGCAAATTTAAAATTACTTGTGGAATTTTATTATACATACGTGAACCATGACCATGAGTATATCGAATCCATACGGGGGAGTTAATAACAATTACTATCGTGTTAATAGTCACACGCCATTTGTCTTTTTTTTTTTTCATTTCACGCTGTATCCCTCACTAGGCAGGGTAGGCAGAGGGAACGGAGGTGAAACCTAGTGTTATGACACTCCGTTCCTCTTCCGTTCCCCACTTTCCGCCGAATTTGAGGCATTGCGTGTTGAGTGGCGGAACTCAACACCGCGCTTTGCCTTATTACCAGAGCGAAGAAATGAAATATTCAATATTTAAATTGAAAATATGAAATATTTTTTTTCCTCGACTGGGGATCGAACCCAGAACCTGTCGGTTACAGTCACACTCTTATGCCGCTGCGCCACGACAGGGTTCAAATGTCTCTGTATATGTCTTCTGCCATAAATATATTAACACCTATACAAACGTGAGCTTACAAATTAAACCAACCTCTCACATTACTAACTAAAAGTTTCAAAGTGATTTTGGGTAAAGTTTTCTTGGGAAAATAACAATGTGGTAAACTATCGCAATATATACTTGTATGTATTTTTGTTAAACGCTTTAAAAATTATATGGAATGTATATCTCTTTAAACAATATTGATTTAAAATTTATCTAATTTAGAAGAAATTTCTTAGAGAACCGACATATTTAAGGTTTTTAATGTAACAAAGTTAAACTTTGTAGTAGTCCGTGGTCACGGTTAGATAATCTACCCGTGACCACGGATTACTGCAAAGTGTTAGAAACGTCAGGTTTACAAATATGTATAGATATATCAATACACACGTTTAATCTGGTTAAATTTGTGTAATAATCGTAATATATCAAAGATCTTATTATAGTTAAGTTACGTTTCAAGTCGCTTGGTTGATGACTATTGGCGTATAGATTTTTTAGGAAGGTTTATGTAGAACATTGAACGACGAAAAACTGATGTGGTAATGACGATGATGAGTTTCTTATGTCAGTCTTTTCACGTTTCTTAGTCTTTATTTTCTATTATTCATTATTAGCTTCACGCTGTATCCCGCACATTACGCAGTAAGTTACACAGAGAGAGTGCCTGGAAACCTACCGTTAAGATGTTTTGTTACCCTTAAAACACTTCCGTATCCTATTTTCCTTCATTTTCTGGAGGCATTGTAGAACTTAACGCCACACTGTGCCTCGTTTCCACACCGAGAAAATGAAAATATTTCATTTCATCGAGTCGCACCTACAACTTGCCGCACATCGTTTCTATGTGTTTCTAATTCGTACTAAAGATTATATAACTGATTTATTTAGGACTGATATTGTATTCTACGCAGCAAAACAAACGGAAAGAATCTAGTACTAGTACACTACGTTTTTTTTTATTTCCATTTGAAATAAAAAGAAGTGGTTGGTGATTTGTCATTGAATCGTTGCAGGGCACTAATTTGTGGAGCGCGAACATTTAAATATTAAAAATCTTAGGCCTCTCGCGCCGCAGAGGTCAAGCATGTGACTGTTGATATGACAAGTTGGGGATTCCATCCACACTCGAGGAAATGTAATATTTAATATTTTCATTTCTTCGCTCTGGTAACAAGGCAAAGCGTGGCGTTGAAATACGCCACTCTACATACAATACGGACGTAGTGACTTAACACTAGATTCCCAAGTTCCCTCTGCATATCCCGCCGCGTGTTACAGCGTGAAACAGAAAAGAAAATAGAAAACCTATTACCAATAGTACGCTGTACGACTGCACCACAACGGCATCCAATTGTAACTTATATTGTACTTAATATCAAATTGAAACCTAAATACGTCCGAAATCCATTCAGAAATATGAAATAGTCAAATAGTTTCAGTTACGACGAAGCAATTACTAAATAGTTTACTATTATTGTTTTACTTGTGATATATTGGTGATACTTAACTATACATATAAATATATAATATCTATAGTAATGTTTAAATATTGCCATATCAAAAGCCGTTTGTTTATTTATTTATTTATTTATTTTTTCAGCTTCACGCTGCATCCCGCACTAGGCAGGGTAGGCATAGGGAACGGAAGAGAAACCTAGTGTTATGACACTCCGTTCCACTTCCGTTCCCCACTTTCCGCCGAATTTGAGGCATTGCGGGTTGAGTGGCAGAACTCAACGCCGCGCTTTGCCTTATTACCTTTTTATTATTGTTTATTTATTATAGTGAAAATATATGATGTATCCCCCATATAGCAGAATAGGCAGAGGATACCCGAAAATTTATTATTGGGGTACTCTGTACTCATTAATACCCACTTTCTGGTTAAATCTGCTGGCATTGCATGTAGAGTGACAAACCTCTACGCACCTGACTTCGTTACCCTCTGGTTAGAAAGTAGAGAAACAAACAAGAGAATAAAAATATTTAAAAATGAATATTTAAAATTTCATATAATCTCGTGGGAATAACTACAACATTATTTTTTCTACAATTTAAGCTTCACGCTTCCAGTAAACCTGGATGGGGTCAAGCCACTTTATTCTTTAATTTTCTTCAACGTTTTTGACACACTTTTTGAAATCTTTTCTCACTCTCTTACTTTTTGAAAGTCAACTTTGGCAATATATGTATTATAATTTCTTTTAAACAGAATCACAAAGGAATATTTTTAAAATAAAACGTATAGCTGATGTATTTAGCTTCGCTTGACTAGATCTTGCACTTCCCTGGCCGTTGCTACTCGTAAACTAGACTTTAATGCACGATCAATGAAGTATAAATATTATTATATGGAGAAGGCAAGGAAGAATTTTGAATTAGTTCTCTTTCACGCTCTTTTCCACAGATCCTGTGGCATAGGCAAATATAATGTAGTGTTAATGTACTCCTTACCCTACTTTTTATGATATTACGAGGTGAACAACGGAACCCAACACAGTACAGTGTTCTCTAATAATTTTTCTTCTAATTATCAAAGTACTGCGTGTTTAGTGAAAAAACTCAGTGACGCGCTGTCCCTTGTTATCAAAAAGAAGAAATGAAAATATTAAATAAGAACAATGTATTACCTCCAGTGAGACTTGAACCCATATCCTCTACGATTATAGTCAAACGCCGTGCCCGGGTGCGATGATAGCGTATACAGTATAATATTATAAGGAATATTCAGTATAAATTACACAGTTCAATTATTGCTGCAGTAACTATGACTGATTAATTTATTAATTACGTACTGCATATACATATATTATGCTCGGTACATTTTTGAATCTCAAACAATTTACCACCTCAGATTTGAGAAGAAAGAAACCAAGAAAGAAACGAGGTAAGATAGTTTTTTAAAATTAATTATTTACACGACGAATCAATTATTTAACGAGGCCTGTCGTGGCGCAGCGGCACAACCGTGTGACTGTAACCGATAGGTTCTGGTTTCGATCCCCAGTCGTGGAAATGAAATATTTAATATTTTCAATTTAAATATTTGATGTTTCATTTCTTCGCTCTGGTAATAAGGCAAAGCGCGGCGTTGTGTTCCGCCACTCAACACGCAGTGCCTCAAATTCGGCGGAAAGTGTGGAATGGAAGTGGAACGGAGTGTCTTAACACTAGGTTCCCGGGTTCCCTCTGCCTACCCTGCCTCGTGCGGGATACAGCGTGAAGCTAAAAAAAAATATTTACCTGTAGAGGCCTGTTGTGGCGACAGGGCACAAGCAGGTCACTGTTAACGCGACAGTTGTGGGTACGATCCCTGCTAAGTTAAACGGAAAGGTTCGGCGGAAAGTTGAAACGGAACGGAGTGTCTTAACACTAGGTTCCCATGTTCCTTTCGCCTACCCTACCATGTGCAACATGCAGCGTGAAGCTGAATACAATGAGCACAGATTCACACTATTTATTAGTGACAATAATATCTATGAAATAGCCTGTAGCGAGCATTTCATTCACGAAGCGTATCATCATTAAAGTTTATAAAACGTAACGTAATTAAAATTTTTAAATTATAATAAGTATGTAACAACATTTTAAGTTTATATTTAAATGTTATTTTGCTCTGGTATACAAATTATAGAGCTCCATCATTTGATACACTGCCCCGAAACTAGAGTGTAATTGGTTACCACTAGGTTCCCACTGGGTTCCTTTGGCATCCTTGCTTAATGACTTTACGTTTATATATGAGTTTAAACTACAAACAAAAAATATTTCCTAACTCATTGTGTCCAGTTGACCACGTACACAATCCCAGGCCGCTATCTGAGAAGGGTTAAAGGCATACCTCCGTAAGCCCTTTAAGATGTTATACGAGGCAAACAGCTATTACCTTCCCTTGTTCAAGCTATTATAGTGATATCTAATGTTATCTTTGGACCTGTGGAGATATGTATTGATATATACGTGTATGTAAGTGTGTTACGATTACTGAGTAAACGCGAGGATTGTGGCTTTGATTCCGTTTTGGGGGAATTATTTAATTATATGAGGCCTGTCGTGGCACAGGAGCCCGCTTGTCATTATAAATGCTACAGGTTGTATATTCGATTCACACTGAAGCAAATATTTACAAATTGAATATTTAAAAATATTTCCTTTCGGAAAGGGCGGCGTTGAGTTCCGCCACTTAAAACAGATTTCAAAATTGGCGAAAAGTAGTGAACGGAACGGAGTAGCTTAACATTAGGTCCTTAAGTTAATTCTGTCTATACTGCAGAATACAGCGTGAAAGAAATAATTAATTTTATTTCTTAGAAAAGGTATTCAGTTAAAGGTATTCAGATAAAGTGTCTTAAAATGTTAAGGCGGAAGAAGAGAAGAGTTTAAGTATTAAACAAAAAAAAGGATTATGACTATTGAAAGTTATATTATAGATTACATAGATCATATGTTCTTTAAATTAGATTAAAAAATTTTTCACATACGCACTCAGCTTCACGCTGTATCCCGCACATGGCAGGGTAGGCTAAGGGAACTTGGGAACTTGGCGTTTCGCCTTGTACGAAAGAAAAGAAATAAAATATTAAATATTTAAATTGAAAATATTAAATATTTCATTTCCTCGATTGGGTATCGAACCCAGAACCTGTCGGTTACAGTCACACGTACGATTATTTTAAAAAAACATATAAAATAACCACGTATCATATTAACCTTTCACAAGAAAATTGTACATTTTTTGCGAAGTGTTCACATATTCCTACTCTCCAGACAGACCAAGTAAAAACGCGGTTAAGAATGCGAGGTACAACGCCGCAAGATTAGTTAGCGCATTGTTTATAAATCACTCAATAACATGAAATAAAATAGACGGAAATTATTTCAAAGCAATTCATTTTAAATTCTATGGATTTAAAGCAAATATTTCCTATATAATAAATTAAGAAATTCTTATAACATTACTTTAAAGCTGGTACCAGTACCTGTAGCCCAATACATCAATCTCGGATGCCAGGGTCCCGCTGGCGTACAAAATCGACGAGTGCCGTTACTGAAATATAGACGCAATAAACATCCTACCTACCGACAATGTGATGTATGGTATAGTCCAAGAATAAGCTGAGGTTTTATCTATGTATAATGCTTAAAAATTTAAATGTCATTTTGATATTAAAATTATATTATAGGATGGAAATAATGTTCATGTGACGGTTGCTGGTTCGATTATTACTCGAGGTATGTATGTTTTCACATAAATTTATAAAGACTTTTGTTTTTCGTTTCCACCAAATTGTGTATGTAGTGTGTTGAGTGGCGAAACTCAGCCACTGGCGCCACGCTCACCCTCGTTGCCAGAGCCAGGAAATGAAAATTATGATTATATCTTTTCCTCATATGGTAATCGAACCCACAACCTGATGTTTACAGTCGCTTTCTTGTGTCACTGTACCACGACTGCTCTCAAACAAAAATACTTTAATGACCGAATAATCATATTAACAATAACTGTAAAAACTGAAAAATATTCTATTTTATTATTTGTTTAAATTTGCTTTGGAAAAAGCTAATATAGTATTAGCTTTTAGCTGCTAAACGATGATGGCCTGACGAAGAAGTCCGTTGCGGCGCATGACTGTAAGCACTACAGGTTGTGGATTCGATCACCACTCGTGGAATTACGTAAATATTTCATATATTTAATATTAACAACGAAGCCCATCGTGGCGCAGTGGCACAAGCGAGTGACTGTAAGCGACAGGTTGTGGGTTCGATCCCCACTCGAGGATACGAAATATTTAATATTTTCAATCTAAATATTTAATGTTTTCATTTCTTCGCTGTGGTACAAGGCAAAGCGAGACGTTGGTCCACCATTCAACACGCAATGCCTCGAATTCGGTGGAAAGTGGGGAACGGAAGTGGAACGGAGTGTCTTGATACTAGGTTTCCAAGTTTCCTCTGCCTACCCCGCCATGTGTGGGATACAATATGAAGTTAAGTAAAAGTGAATGAGTTATATTAACAGTTTTTTGCTATGGCAACATGAAAAAGCGTGGCGTTGAGTTCCGCTATTCACTACACAATGCTTTGAATTTGGCTGAAGGTGGGGAGCGGAATAGAGTGTCTTAACACTAAGTTGTCAGGTTCACTGCCTATTCCGCCATGTGCGGGATATAGTGTTAAGCTGAAACAAAAGCTTTCTAAGCTAAGAATTTTCAAAAAAAAAAACAGTGTGTGAATCTCTTTACCGCCTTGATCCCAACAATATATGAGAATGCTGCGAAAGGAAGACGCTATTGTGAGTTATTAGGGATATATCGATACGTAGCTGAGGGTCCGGTAATAAAACATACCGGTTACACGCCCTGATAAAATGTAAGTAAAAGCGTAACGCGGATAGCAAAATATAATCCGCATTCTGGCTATTTTAGTATAAATATTGTATTTTATTGATATTAAATTTATTGAATGATAAAGAAATGTATTATAGTTTACTTAGTTCTCTAAATAGAGGTCTCAGGTCATAGATGAGAGTGAAATGTACGTAAAAGTAGATATTTGTATGCCTGTCGAGAAATTTTCCACAGACTGAGTATTACTTGGTTCGATTCCCACGCGAAAAAATTTCTTGTTTTATCAAGTCGATCGTTTCATAGAGAATACGGACGATTAAAGCTTCACAGTGTATATCGGATATAATAGACTGAAGGAAAATAGAACCTAGCGTAAATATACTCATTACCAATTATGATACTTCCGTTCCCCACTTTCCGCCAAATCCAGTAGGTTTGGCACTGCGGGTTTGGTTGCAGAACTCAAGGCAAAGAAATGAAAATATATATTTTTTCAGCTTTACTCTGTATCAGGCACATGTCAGAGAAGACAGGGGGAACTTAGGAACGTAGAGTAAAGCCACAAGTTCTTGTGAATTGTGACATAAGTGGCAGAACTCAAAGATACAAATATTTAAAATTAAAATACTTAAATATTTTAAATAATGATGAAAATATTCATAGTAATACTAAAACTATACTATTTTGCATACAACGCCTATCATGTAAAAGCACGTAATTGACTGAAGGCCCAAAGTTATCTCGGTCCAACCTGATCCAAATTTAAAACTTTCCTGCAAGCGAATGCACAAAGTAACACTCAACCTGCGCCCCGAGGTCCACAGTTGATATTAACATAGCTTTGTAGCAACTTTATCTTCAACTAAAATAGGTACTTATGACTAAAAGTGGTGAGAATGGACTCAAAATAAAAACTTTTTCCAGCTTTTGTTCTGTAAAACTAGTCGTAATGTTTATTTTTATAACACAATAAATAATAGAGCTTTTTGCCTTTATTCTCTGATAATATATATTAAGATTTTAGATGCGTTGAAATTAATTGTTATTTCCTTATTTAGACATGCAGGTCAGTCAATGCGCAGGGGCACAAGCATTCGAATCCAATCAAAATTGTTTGTGGGTTCGATTCCCGATCAAGAAAATAAGTAATTTAATATTTATATATCTTCGCTTTGGTAATGAGACAACGCAGCGTTGAGTTCCGTAAATTAATTATCATTAATACGTAAATTAATAATTATATTGTATATTTGCCGGAAACAAAACGAATATCAACATATTTTTATAACATAAGTGACATTTGATGAAAGCTGGTGGAATTTTAAGCGAAAATATGACTTTCAAAACAGAGTGGCTTTAACGGTATGCCTCACAGACTGTAGACTGCGTCTTGACACAGTTGGTTATTCTGAAATATTTGTGTCATCAAAGTTGAGAAATGCAACAATAGTATTTTATTCGAAGCAAATATATATATATTTTTTCTTTTTTTCTTCACGCTGTATCCCGCACTTGGCAGGGTAGGCAGAGGGAACGGAAGTGAAACCTAGTGTTATGACACTCCGTTCCACTTCCGTTCCCGACTTTCCACCGAATTTGAGGCATTGCGTGTTGAGTGGCGGAACTCAACGCCGCGCTTTGCCATATTACCAGAGCGAAGAAATGAAACATTAAATATTTAAATTGAAAATATTAAATATTTCATTTCCTCGACTGGGGATCGAACCCAGAACCTGTCAGTTACAGTCACACTCTTGTGCCGCTGCGCCACGACAGGACTTAAAATTATTTTAATGAGTCTAAGTCTAAGTAACTATATTCTAAAAGTATACCAATATTGATTTCTAATTGTTTAAACTTTTAGTCAGAAAATTTATATGTTTAAGTAAAGCTTTGATTTCCGCTTTTTAAAGTTCAATGTTTTGAAATTATAATTAGATTTAACGAGCAGAAAGAAGTGTTTTAATAATACGTTAAATAAATAATATAATTACCATTAGGTATATTAGTATTTTTATCAATCAGCAAAGTGAACCTGGGAACCTAATGTTAAGAAATTTAATTCCCATTAAAATTATTCCATTCCACATTTAATGTCGAATTTGAGACGTTGCTTGTAAAATGAATTTAGTGTCGCGCTTTGCCTCGTACCAGAGCGAGGACATAAAAATATTAAATATATCATTTCTGCGAACCCACGACTGTCGCCTTTACAGTCACGTTAAAAACATATAATTTGAAACTAAATTTAAAAAAGGATTTCATCTTTAAAGCCTGTCCGCAGCACGCGAGGTAATAAAATATTAAATATTTTCAATTTCAATATTTAATATTCTCATTTCTTCGCTTTGGTAACAAGGCCAAGCGCGACGTTTAGTTCCGCCATTCAACATGCAATGCCTCAAATTCGGCAAAAAGTAGGGAACAGAAGTGGAACGAAGTGTCTTAACACTAGGTTCCCAAGTTCCCTCTGTCTACCCTGCCATGTGCGGGATACACCGTGAAGTTGATTTCAGCTATAACAAAGTAGCGAATGTATATAATACAAGTACGTTGTAAGCATTACTTATTATGTTAATTATGTACTAACTATATCAATGTTTCAGGCATATCATTGATAGACAGGTTAATTATTAGCCATGCTAACTGGTGCGTAAACATCTACAGTCAGTAAAATCATAACTCATAAATATCTAAAATGTATTGCTTTATTTCTTTTTCTTTATATAAACATCTATTCGGAGAGAATACTCTACTCAGCTTCACATTGTATCCCGCACATAGCAGGGTAGGCAGAGGAACCTTGGGAACCTAGTGTAAAGACACTCCGTACCACTACTGTTCCCCACTTTCCGCCCAACATGAAGCATTGCGTGTTAAGTGGTGGTGATCAACGCCGCGTTTTGCCATGTAAAAGAGCGAATACATGTAAAAATTTTATTTATTTAAATTGAAAACATTAAATATTTCATTTCCTCGAGTGGGGATCGAACTCACAACCTGTCGGTTACAGTCACACGCTTGTGCCGATTTGTTGAGACAATTATATTAATACCATTTTGGTTCAGGGACATAGGCAATCAACTATAAACGGGGCGGTTGTAGGCTTGATTCTCACTTAGGGGAATGAAAAATGTAATGCTTCCATTTTCTCGTTTTGAATTTACTTCCGGAACTCAACATCTTAAATTTCAAGCTATTGGTAGAAACTGGGAAACGTATCATGACATTAGGCTCCCAGGTTACATCTGCAAAAAAAATGCTGATTTTTCAGCATTAACAAACAAAAAGAACAAGGCCGGCTACGCGCCCGTAGCTCCTTTCCCGATGGTGATCACTCACCATCAGTTGGTTCGTACACTGATTTGCCTTCTTTCCCATAAAAAAAAGCATGTCGTTGAGTTCCGCCACTCAATAATTAAACATTAGGTTGCGAAGCAAGAATTTTATATAAAAGACTTTAAACCTTTTCTAAGCCGAAAACTAAGAAAAAGTTTAACTTCACTATTTATCACCCCAAATTGTTATTCCAAAATATCTTGCAATATCATCTTTCCAAAACACCCGACGTCCCCAATAAGTGTTATATTCGTAACAGTGACAATGCGAGAATGCGACTTTATTTTCAAACTGACTATTTATTTCTGTCCTAATACAAGCCGAAACGTGTTTGTAATGCGACGTCTGAGTACTTGAGTTACTGTCGCTTAGCTTTTTAGACTTTCCTAGGATATGTTATTTGTTTGTTCCTTTTATGATATTTTTTTATTTTATAACTTCACGCTGTAACCCGCACGAGGCAGGGTAGGCAGAGGGAACCCGGGAACTTAGTGTTAAGACACACCGTTCCCCACTTTCCGCCGAATTTGAGGCATTGCGTGTTGAGTGGCGGAACTCAACGCCGCGCTTTGCCTTATTACCAGAGCGAAGAAATGAAAAAAAATATTAAATATTTCATTTCCTCGACCGGAGATCGAACCAAGAACCTGTCGGTTACAGTCATACGCTTATACCGCTGCGCCACGACAGGCCCCATTTTTGTGATAAATATATAATTTAAGATATATTTGTATTAAAGCTTTACGCTGTATCACGCGCATAGTAGGGTAGGCAGAGGAAACTTGGGAACTAGTGCTTAGATAATTTTTATTAAAACATTTCTGCGTTCATCTTTTTACCGAATTCTGGAAATATTTTGAGTTGAATCATCGAGTTCTGTGTCACGTTTTGTTTCGTTTGAGTGAAGCGAGGAAATCAATCATTTTCGGTCGACATCGAACTCACAAGGTTCTCAAATCTTAGATATAATGAGAAATTATAGCATAAATAGATCAATTTTAAGCCAGTGCGTCCAAATTTTACTGTCAAACTCTTAACGCTACATTTCATATACACCTTTTATTAATACATTACAATTTTTTAATATACATAGTACCAACAAAATATGATGAACATACAAAAATATAAAAAAAAAAGTATATAATGTTTTTCTTTTTGTTCACGCTGTAACCTGCATATAATTAGAGAAAGGAAATTTGGAAACTTAGCCATAAGGTAATTCATTCACATTAAAACACTCAAGTTGTCCATTGTCCACCGAATTTAAGGCGTTGGGTGTGGAGTGTCCGAACTCACCCTGGCGCCTTACCTCACTACCAAAACGAAGAAATGAAGATATTAAATATCCTCGACCAAAAATCAAACCCACAACCTCGCGTTGTAATAAACACTTGCTATTACCCTTGAACCACAACAGATCTAAAACCTGTAATAAAACTATTCGCTAGATCAAACGTAAAACTTGATCATTGACTAAGTAAACAACATTAATATTGTCCCCATACATAAGCCTTGGCTATTCTTACATCGTAAAAAACGAATATTTCCCTACTAAACCATACCATAAACACAACAGAGCAAAATATATCGAATCTACAAATAAATCTTATATAAACGGTACAAGATTCAAAATCGCTCGCTCAATAACTGAAAATAACCTTGTCCTAGCCGTAACGTTCGTTCCCTAATTCCTCTATAAAAGTATGACGCACTTTAGTTTATTGCAATCTAAAGTTAATAACTTTGAAGATGCTTTATAAGGCATTATTACCGTCTGTCCATGCCCTTAGCTTTATTACTTTGGCAAAGGGTTTGCTTGAATCCTGATGTTTTTTTTGTAGTACAGTGTTAGAAGTCCCTTCCATTTATGGCTTTTTTACCATACGTCCAAGATTTTATTGCGGGTGAGGGATGAAGTGTGTTGAAATAGTCATTTATGGGTAAGTGATAAGAAAATATTGTGAAGTGATGGATTTGAATGATGTTTTGTTGTTTTGGTGTATGTTGTTATTGTTTTGGTGATGAATATTGATGATAAATACTTAACATTACTTAAACAATCAATAAAAGGTGATCGTGCTGCAGTTGAGTGCAGCAGTTTCTTGAAATTCTTCTTTTTCTAAATATTATGGTTTGTAATGATTATGTGTAGGTTATTTATAGGTAACAAGAATTTTTTTTTGCATTACGCTGTTAAACCTTTCATCGATATTTCTCTTCTGATGTTTAGCTCAGAAAAGAATTTGATCTGTTAAGTTGTAATTTGGCATGCAGAATACGTTAATCACACCAAAGAAGTGGCGTAACAAATTTTTTATCATGGTTTTCTTTGGCGTCCCCATTGCGGATCTGGTAAAATCGTTTTTTTTTGATTTGGTAAGCCGTTTATGACTTATAAAGCATAAAGTGCCAATTTTTTTTAGAGCTTAGTGCCCCCCCTCCTCTACTCTATTCAACTACGATAGTACCTTTGTACTTTTATATATCACACTCAGTTCCGTTCCCCACTTTCCTTCGAAATCGAGCCATTGCTTGTTTAGGCAAAACAGAACGCCTCATTTTATCTAATTATTGGAGCGAAAGAATGATATCATTAAAAAAATATTAAAAAACATTAATTTCCTCAAGTGTGTATTGTGCCTGAAAAAAAGACAGGTTCCAAGTCAAAAAAATATTCCACTAGAAGGATAAATTCAAACTAAATTACAAAATATTCGTTATTCACATAAACTATAGTAAGCACCTTAGATAAAAAACATAACCTAAAAGAATGATTTTTTTAAATTATTGAATTATTTATACTGTTATTTATACTATTAATTACATTTATTTATTTATACTGTTATTTATTATATCTGGAAATAATTTTTTTAAGCAATTTAACTAAAAATACAGCCAAGATAAGTACGTAGCTGGATAAATTACTAGTTGGGGCCGAACATAAAAATCTATGACGCGTCCATGAAGTAACATAGGAGTCCATAAACGCTACAACAATACATATACATTGTATTGCAATGCCCAGACGGAATAAAAGCAACGTTAACTGCAGATATAGCCAGGAATACTATCTAATTAGGTTAAAAGTATAAATTTTCTACTTTGTAGCAATATTTTACAATTTCGTATGATGAGTTAACTTATTTAATTAGAGGACTGTCGTTGCACACGGGCATAGGCAAGGTGCGATTCAGAAATTTAATTTTAAATATTTTATAATTCGAGAAAGGCGCAATATTTAGTTACGCTACAAAACACAATGCTTCAAATTCGGCGGAAATTGACAAACGAAAGTGTATCTATGAGAACGGAGTGTCTTAACACTGGGTTCCCAAGTACCTTCTGCTTACCCTTCTCTGTATGGGATACAGCGTGATGTTGTAAAAAAAACTAGTTTAAATGTTCTTTTTCTCGAATTATTAAGATAAATGATATATCAATAAACGCGGTAGGCTACATTACATACTCGTACATTAATTGGTACCACGTCATCATCAGTTTACTTACTAAGGTCAGCCATTTAAAATGTGTCATATGTGACACTCTTTATTTTTTCCATTTGGCCTAGCGGACGAAGCCAGATGACTCCGTATATAAAAAAGAAAATATAAGGAAACCAAAGGATTAATTACTCTTTATTACATTCAATCGTGGTTTCAATTTGCGAATGTATCTCCATTTTCACCCTATATTTCACAAATAGCAGGGTGGGCAGAAGGAACCTAAAAACGTAGAGTTGAGAGTTGAGAGCTAGCTACATGCTGCATCCCGCACATGCAAGGGAAGGCAGAGGGAACTTGGGAACCTAATATTAAGATACTCTATTCCCATTAAAACAAAAAATAATAGAACATTAGACATAAGCACATCTTCCATTTCTGGTGTATACCCAGTATATGCCGCAGTATCTCACGTTACCATTTTATTTTACACCACTTTTTTTTTGTTATGTGCACGTTTATTAAGATATATAAGGAGATTAAGATTTATTTATTATTTTTATTACTTTTAAAATATTATAAAAATATTAATTGTGGCAGTATCTGAATGTCAAAGCGATAAATTTGACCTCACTCACACAAGTGATGAGAATCAATAAAATAAAGCAAAGACATAGCCACTCACGTCAGTCGGGGACCACGAGCATATACACGAAAGGCTGCATTTGACAGGTATGCTGCATCGTTCATTTCATTTGCCTCTAAACTTACTTTGTCTTTATTATGTACAGAGTATATATTTGCAGATACTTTTTTTTAGCTTCACGCATTATCCTGCACTTGCAAAGAGTAGGCAGAAAGTGTACAGGAACTTAGTGTTAAGACACTCTGTTCCGTTCCCTACTTTTTGCCAAGTAATAGGCATTGCGTGTTGAATAGCGGAAACCAACGTCGCGCATAGATTTGTTACCATAGCGAATAATTAGAAATATTAAGTAACGCTTACTTGTTACGCTCTGTAAGAGTTTATTAGCTAATATCTTACGTACACACAGTTCCATACGGCGTTGATAACCGTTACCTAATATGGCTTGACCCTAAAGGCTGGTAATAGAGGACAAATATGTAATAAAATATGTGAGCGGAGTGGTGGAACTCAACGTTTCACTTTTCTACTATAGCAATGTCTGTTTTCTAATTATTGCTTTTAATAACTTAGATTCACGCTGTATCCAGCACATGGCTGGGTAGGCAGAGGGAACTTGGAAACTCTTAAGACTGTTAGTGTTAAGACACTCCGTTCCACTTCTGTTCCCCACTTTCCGCCGAATTTGAGGCATTTCGTGTTGAGTAGCGGAACTCAACGCCGCGCTTTGCCTTGTATAGGTTTCACTTCCGTTCCCTCTGCCTACCCTGCCTAGTGCGGGATACAGCTAAAAGCTGAAAAAAAAAATATTACAAAAATATTATCTCTGTACAAAATCTACTCTACGATAACCAGCAAGCTATATGAAACGTAGCCCGGGATGCTCTAAACAAACAGTTACTATGGAGTTTTACTGCGGGCGCACTTAAGTTGCTCCCCATACTGTTGCAACACTTTACTGTACCAACTTAACGTTTCATTGAGTGTCTTTATTGTATTGTATTAGAAAAATCGTTTTAATTATTACAAATATTAATATAAATCTATCGTAACGCTCGTTTTGAGTTTGATCCCGTTAAATTAGTTTTATTTTTCTAACAAAGACAAATCCCGGCGTTAAGTTACGCGAATCAACACAATGCCTTACAATAATTCTATTGAAAAACGGATATGTGAGCATTGAATATCCAGTCGACATAATAATAAAGCCTATTCAACTTTAGATCAGGCGAACAAGTACTAAATTAGACCACCTATTATAGGCAGTGTCGTTCATATTGACAACGCGTTTTGGAGTTAATATTTTTTATCTTTTTTCTCCACGACTTACTAAAAACCAAATAATCTTATTTTCTATCATACGCAACAAATGTTCAAAATTAAATAACGATTATTTTTTCCTTTAGTATTTCAATATAGCTAGTGTATATCTCTATATTTTAGAGCCCTGTCAGAAATCTAAGAATCACTTGGCTATAAAGCGGAGAGTCTTAACTCTTAACATAAAGTTTTCTATGCGAGAATAAATTAGACACAACAAAAAAATATACAATGCGGACCATTTGTTCATTACAACCTTAATAATCTATAATTATAATAAATCTGTAACTGATCACTGTCTGTACATAGAAGTTTTTTTTTAAAACATCTTATAGAGAACGTTTATAAATGTAATAGGGCCCAAAAAAGAGAATGGTCTGTTTGTCTGTGCGATTGTACGTGCAGAAAAGCCTAACCAGATTTCACTATTATGTTTTAGCAATCTTCCTTCAATATTTAGTGTTTGTTTTATTTAAATCGGTTGACAAATAAAAGTTACGTCATTTTTACTATGTTTTAAAGTGTTATTCCACACTTAGGACAGAAAATATTAAACTTAAATTTAAAAAGCGTATAAAAATTTTGAACGAAGCAGGATTTGAACCCGCGCCTCTGGAATACCGTTCCAGCGCTCTGATCCTGCTTCGTTCACCATGAACGAATAGGCTTAGTTGGTCAGAGCGCTGGAACGGTATTCCAGAGGCGCGGGTTCAAATCCTGCTTCGTTCAAAAAATTTTTATACGCTTTTTAAATTTAAGTTTAGTAAAAGTTACGTCAATTTAAAATATTTATCCCGACAAATTTGCTACAATTTTTCATTAAATTTGATAAAAGTTTAGTTTCTAATGTATTGAAACTGTCTTAAAAGTGATATTTTTTAAGAACAAAAATATTGTTATTTAGATTTGTAATTTAATTAGTGTAAATCAAGCGGGCGAAGCCGCGGCTATATCGTTAGTTGCTAATAAAAAAAACCTTAAATATTCTCTTCATGATTGTTACAACACACAACCTTGTAGTACGCTAGTTAGTTACACAATATTACTGTAATTTAAAGGAACCAAACACTCCATTAACAGTTGGCTGTAAGACTTAGAACTCAGTTTATATACTTATAATGTGTTAAAGTATAACTTTGTGAAACAAGTTTTGAGAATTCCAAGACTTTCGCGTGATTTAGTAGCTAATAACGCGGCGAACCAATTTATTTCTGTTTTTCAAATTTTCCCGTGGAAAATATATAACCCGGTCTATGTAAAGGGTACATAATATGAAAGGAGAATTATAATTTAACATGCGTTATTATATATTGTTATGATTATGTGAAAAAGTTATTTAAATAGCATAAGACTATTAAGACGATGATAGTGAGTTAGATTTCCATGCGAGGAAATTAACTATTTTAATTTAACTGCGCATATATTTTGTACAGTAACTTGAGTATTAACCAGACCAATCCCGCGAATGTCTCATGTACAGCAGTTGTGGGTTTCAATCCCACACAAGATTATATTAAACTTATTTTCATTTCTTTACTCTGTCTTCAATACACAATGCGTTGATCTTTACTCAATTTGTTGAAGATAAATAAAAAATAATAAAACACAGCTTTAGAATATTACGCAAAATTATTTAAATTTAATTATTACGTACGATGAAGCAATAAATATTCTACCTATAACACTGTTGCTGGCATAAATCTTAGGTATCAATAACTGAATTGAACGCCGCCACCGAACCGCATATGAAAATTTATGTAGAAACTGTAATCAAATTTAATCAAACAAGCTTGCTCGGAGAAACTCGAGTTGACACAAAACGGATTCAAAAGTTGCCCCCTTCCTAATATTCTTGATGGGATCCAAGTCGAAATGGGTATGACTGTGTATCTAAAATGGAAATGGTATATCTCAATATTATTATAATTATTATCTATGTGATGTAACAAGCGTATACGAATTTCGATGTAACTTGATAAGAACGTATGGTTTAGTTGGTCACAGCACTTGGCGGGTTTCCAAGAGGTGCGGGTTCAAGTCCTCCGACGTTAACATTTTATAAGCTTTTAATTTTAGTACTTTCTTTCCTAAATGTGGAATAACAATAAAAATATTAAGTAAATAGCACTCATTATTGCCAAATGATATTTCTAACGAATTCTGTTTGGTAGGCGGAAATTTGTATAAATATAATTACAGAAATGCTAACAACATAAAAACGTATAAACATTTCGACGTATATAAGAACCTATGGTTTGGATGGTCAGAGCGCTTGGACGGTTTCCAACAGGCGCAGGTTCAAATCCTGCTACGTTCAAACTTTATACGTTTTTAAATTTAGTATAATTTATGTGTTTTCCTTTTATAACAATACATGTAATATACATATGTACGTATATATGTAATGCTTAGAGTGTAGACTTGCTAACAGCAAAAGAAACAAATTCCTTGAGAGAACATCCACTTTTTAATACATTTTCGAACATATGTTTTGTATTATCTACAAACTATACATTTATAAATACAAATAAATATGAAACAACTGCCTGTTATTGAAAAAAAAATACGGCGTCTTTTTCAAAAACATTTTTTTATTTACATGATACTAAAGAGAAAACAATGACAGATAGAGGAAGTCGTAGAGCAACATAGTTATGTTTTGATTAAAATGAAATGAAATTGGATTTTATACAATTGAATGATATAGAACTGTATGAGATTTTTACTATGTTTTTTTAAGTGTTATTCCACATTTAGAACAGAAAATACTAAACTTAAATTTAAAAAGCGTATAAAAATTTTGAACGAACCCAGATTTGAACCCGCGCCTCTGGAAAACCGTTCCAGCGCTCTGACCAACTAAGCGTAAATAATATTAAATTAAATTTAAGTTTAGTATAAACTGTATGAGAACATTACGACAATAACGGGTTTAGCAGCGACCACATAGTAAAGAAAGAATAAAGTTCTATAGATACAACGATAACATGTAAATCATCCAAACGAAAACGAAAAACGAAAACTGGATATCCTCATTAAAAACGGCTTAGGTGGAACGTGACAATGAGTCAAGTTTTCGGTGCGTGTACCCTGCGTACATGACGTAAATGAACGGAAGACGACAGAAAAGACTATGTGAATTTTAAGCGCCTAACTTTAGTAGCCCCATACAACGATAACTCTTCTTTTTAGCATAATAACATTTACTTTTTTAACTTATTACATAAGAACATGGTTTTAAGTCACTTCGTTCTCATCGTCACACTTTAGGTAGTGTGTTAAGTGGCAGAATAAACTTCGTCAGCCAAAACGAAAAAATAAAATATTATTATTTTGTTTTCAAGTGGAAATCGAACCAAGAATCTTTGTACTCCGTATTTACACGTAAATACGACAGATTGTGCCACCGTGACATTGTTGTTAACACTTTATTCAAATCATATTTAACATATGTTTTAATGCCATTTCCCTTTTATACTCTATGTACATATCGAATATTGCAGGAATATCTCAAAAGATAATATGATTCGCTTTATGTAAGCATTTTTATAGATTCCAGTTCTCACGCAGTACGAGTGGTTGTAAAAAATAGATTTACTTCAGCGCAAACACGCTGATGGAATACACTACAATACAGTGGGAGCAGTGTTATTGAAGAAGGCTTCACTTTTATCCGTATATTTCCTATTGTATGTAAACTATTTAGACGTGGAAATGATGTTCTGATGCCTGTGGCGGCACATGGACACAAGAGTTATAAGCTATATGTAGATTTGATCGCCACTTGAGTAGTATATTTTTAATTATATTTTCCTGCTTGGTAACGAAGGCTAACAGCGGCGTTGAGTGTTGCCAGTTGACATGTAAAGTCTCTAGATTTCGGCGGAGAGTGGAGAACGGTGGTGTCTTAAGGAAAAAAATGTCTTAAATACAGGTGCCAGGTTTCTTCTGCCAACTCTGCTATATGATAAATAAAATATGTATTAACGATATATCGTATAGTTTTCTAGGTACGTAAAGATTAGTATAGTAATTGAGATCGTGTCGCATGGCAATCCTCACTCGGGGGAATTGATTATTTTATATATTTTTTATATATATATATATATATATATATATATATATATATATATATATATATATATATATATATATATATATATATATATATATATATATATATATATATATATATATATATATGTATAAATATTTAATTTCCTTGAGTGCGGATCGAATCTACAACCATAATATTTACAGTCGCACTTGTGCCTATACTGGCCTTATTATGACACATGAAAAATACTATTCAAAAAAATGTTCAACATTTACAGGCTTTCACGCCATTCTTTAAGTTAAGCACATCAAATTACAATAATGGAGTACGCGAGCTGTGTGCCAAATAATGTAATGACAATACAGAATAATTTATAACCAATTAACGTCAGATCGTTGTTATATTAAATTTTTCGACGCAATCAATAATGATTCTATGGGATGATTCTCTATAAATCAACGTGAAATGGTCTTTGTAATGATATAATATAATATTGTTTTTTTATGTTTTTTTATGTTTTGGGCTTTATCCCACAGAGCGGTTAGCAGAGGCAAGAACTAGTATTTACACGTATCATCCCCATTAAAAACTTTCGTTCTGGTGCTGAATACAGCGTGAAGCTTTTTTATTATGGAAAAAAAGAGCGTACGATCACCTGATGGTGAGTAATCACCGTCGTCTGCGCCCCGTGTATCACCAAGGGAACTACAGGGGCGTTGCCGGCCTTTCAAGTAGAGGTAGATGCGCTTTTTTAAGGTACCGAGGTCGTATCGACCTAGAAATACTACCGTGGGTAGGCCATATATGAAAAAATACGCAACAACACTTGATTGCGACTGACACGATAATTGCATATTAAAATTGCGGAACTGGACTGGATACTGCTTTAGGAGCTATTTGCCAAAGATCCCTATGCTGTAGACTTACAATACCCATGTCTGGTGTAGAAAATACTACCCATCCTTTCAGCACCAGATATTTTATTGGTTTATTGGTACTATCTTATGGGTTATTAATGCAACCTCAAGGCAGCGGAATTCCCAATGTATATTACTCAATACTGGCTAATAAAGTGTTTAGTGAGTGGAGGTACTTGTGTACGTGCACCAGAATGAATTTAAGTATGAAGAAATTGCAGCATATTACGGAGCTATATCTGTTCCCTAATTTCAATAGTATGTTGATCATGATCACTCTTAAAAGAGTGATCATGATCAACATCATTGAATAAGCAGCTATATCTTAAAACTAATATTGAATAAAAAGAAGAACAAACACAAAATAATATTTGTATTTGTTTAATTTCATAATCACAATGTACTTTGTCATGTGCAGGATACAGCGGGAAAGTGCTTGTATTCTCTATTCTGTTTTGTTTCAGCTTTGAGTTGTATCCTGCTCTTAGCGGGGTAGGCAGAAGGAACTTGGGAGCCCAGTGTTAAAACACTCCGTTCCATTCCCCTCAAAAAAAAATCAAAATGACTTAAAATTTACAGAATAAAATAAACAATATATTATAGATAAAAAATAAAATTTATTTATTTCAAAACGTGTATTGTAATAATGTCATACTAAAACGTATACATTCGGTTGGTTGCTTTAGCTATTAAGTAATCATACTCTAGGAGATGACTGTCTTATTTAAACACGGGATGTATTTTAATATGATAGTTTTTTATTTACCACATTTTATTTATGAGAGGAAATTATTTAATCATTTGGGCTGCTATTATGATAGTTGTTAGGTACAATGCTCACTCTGAATTGATCTTTTAATACTAGGTCGCTATGCGGGGGCTTTTTTCAAAAGAAACTAGTTTTTAATATATTGAATAACTGCACTAAAAAATACACATTTAAATTTTAAAAATAATATTCAATGCTGTAATTTTGAATAAAATTTACAATTGTGCTATTTATTTATAATTTGTTCTCAAAAAATATTGAAACCAGCTTCATTTTAATCCTTACGTTTCCTCCCGATATTAGTGGCTTTCAAATATCGGGACTATATCAAATTTAATATATAATTTCAAAAATTTCAAAAATATTAAAACAGTCGCCTCTTATACTATAAAGAAAATCAAATTACTATTAAAATAATATTATACAGCATGTGTTTCTAATTAGAACAGATCTTTCTGTAATATCCAAGTACAAACAAACATTTGTATGTAAATATCGTTTAAAGTTTTCAATGAAAATATTTTATTGATTCTTTCGAAATTGATAACGTATTTTATAAACGTTTGTGTTAATTTCTATATTATTATAGATTAAGATGGACCAAATATTTTTTTTGATTGATGATGAAAAAACAAAATTCAGTTAAGTTTGAATTTTTTAAAATTAAAAGATTTTTTTGGCCCACCCTATCTATATATTTACATAGATATTTCTATGTAAATATATTACTTACAAAATTATAAGCAATGTACACAAAAAAACACCTTAAGCTAATGTCGGTGAGGTTTGAACTGCCTTTATACTATGTTAAAATATATAAATATGAGGCCTGTCGTGGCGCAGCGACACAAGCGTGTGACTGTAACCGACAGGTTCTAGGTTCGATCCCCAGTCGAGGAAATGAAAAATTTAATATTTTTAATTTAAAAATATTTAATGTTGCATTTCTTCGCTCTGGTAATAAGGCAAAACGCGGCATTGAGTTTCGCCACTCAACACGCAATGCCTCAAATTTGGTTGCCACTAGGTTCCCGGGCTCCCTCTGCCCTGAATAAAATATATAAAAAGTGATATATCTCAAAAAAATCATTTCCTCGAACTTACAATCTGCCGCATTAACAGTCGCCCGCTTCTGCCTTCACACCGCAACACAAACTTCAACATAATAAAGCACTGTCTAACTTAATACCCGTACTACAAAATGGTCTTCCTGTATTTCACAGTATAGTTATTTTTTTTTATAACTTGTTAGGATACTGGCGCGGCGTTGAGTTCCGCCACTCGTAATGCTCCGGTATTGGCACGAAAAGTGGGTTTTTGCCCCCTTTTTGGTGCCGGTCTTAACAATAAGTTCCCTCTGTTTACTCTGTATTTTTTCAAAATGTATTTTTTTATTAGATGTGAACCCTATAACAAACAACCATATGTAAATCACTAAATGCTTCAAGTAATATTTATGGCCCAAAAACATATATATTATACAGTTGTAATAAAAAATCTTAAAATAAATTATCACTATAACATAATACTGCATGCATTTCACGTCCATTGATACATTTTATCGATTGCACTCATAGATGATAATTAACGTTTAAATAACATTAAATTGTAGTCAGTTTGTACTAAATTGCCCATAAACGTCAATTAACTTCACTAAGTCAATCAAAAAGTTTTTTTTTAACACCTTTACTTGTTTATTAATATTCACTTCCAAAGATTTTTAAGACATAATTTGCTTTAAAAATTACATCAAACGGGATTGAACTCACAATCATTAGGTTCCATCTAAAACTTCTGTAGATACATTCTACCAATTGCACTTATAATAGCAGTTAGCAGTTAGCTAGTAAGTAACATTAAACGAAAAAGATTTGTACTGGCTTTGTTTAACATTATCCATATAATACAATTTAAAAAAAACTCTTAAATCCAATATTTGTATACATTTTCGTATAACTAGGACCTGCTTGCCGATTCACCCGCTTGAACTATTCATAATATGCGGTACAACACGGCGTTGAGTTCCGACACTCAACACGCACTGGCTTCAGAACTTGACAAGAAGTCACGGACAAATGTCAATGCCAATACCAAAAAGAATAATCACCTCAAGGTGACATTTTAGAGCTTCGTTACATGACTTAAAGGGTTAATTTAAATTGTTTAAGAATTGTGAAATTAGTAAAGATCTCATTATTATCCACTTGCCAAACCTTTGAAACTTCTATTTCGTACTGCAATATTACCCCAAATGGGATTGAACTCGTTACCCTCAGGTGCATTCGATAACGACCCAATTTGATCAGCCCAATTTTCATTTTTCGTATATAAATAATTATGTTATTTTGATTTAATAACATTACTAGATGATTTTAAGTGTCAGTTTGCGTTTCCATATCATCGTGTCCTGTGAACGCTGTTTCTTGAATTTCTCCATCGCTGTGCCCGGAATCTGTGTCAACTGAATAATAAATCATATTATTAAAAAAATACTTGTCGTAGAAAACGTATAACAAAAATCAGTAGCGAGTTTCTGATCGCGGATCACAAATATTTATTGGAAATCAAGATATACATTTTTATTATTTATTTTATTAAGGAATGCTATGAAAGTTGTAATAATTCTCTTTTAAATATAATTTGTAATGGGGAACGAAAGTCTTAATCAGAACAGGGTGGCGTGAAGATTAAAAAAAGGGCGTCGTGGATTAGCAGAACAGTCTCTGACTGTTAACACAACGGTTGTGTTCGACTCCCGTCGATTCACCCACGTAACTGAGTACAACCATGGTTGTACCTGAGTACAACCGGGTATTATCTCAAAAATTGAGTGACGAACAGATCATAGAATTTACAGTTAGAGACTACACCTTGGAGACACAGTAATAACAATATCTTACTAAACTGTAAACTATCAAAAAGGAACAAACCATGAGGTCTAGTATCCAGAGCCAGTACAGCGAGAGGAGCGTCATCAAGTACACCGGACCACCTTGCAGCTAGCACTCTTGAGCCTCTGTGCCCTCTTACAACGACTGTAGGCATAATACTCTGTGATATCGATGAGCCACTGTACATGGAAACCCCTACGCTTCTTCTCAATATTGTACTAGAATGAAAATGTGTTTTTTTATATTTCGTATATTATTACGTAAGTATTGTTCTATTGGAATTTAACAGCAAAAAGTGGGGAACGGAAGTCATACGGAGTGTCTTAACACTAGGTTCCCAACTACCCTCCACCTACCCCGTAATTTATGAGGTTCAGCATGAAGCTGAGAAAAAAAATTAAGGTTATGAACATGTAAGTTTTTCAATTAATTTTGTAAAAACAGTCATTATTCCAGTATTATTTTTAAATATATATTTTACTAAAAATTATCCTATATTTTTTCTAATGCCTTGAACAATATAAAAAAATTAAATACTATATTAGTATGATGGACACTGCATGTACACAAAGGTATATAATGTTAATAATGTTTACAATAAAGTTTCCACACCCCAAATTCCAAACAACGTGAGTTCAAGTGAGATGAAACATGTACTTTTCTGATATAACACATTGATATAATGATTTGTACTTGAAATTTAATTTCAACATGATTTGGTATTAAATTTTATTGTGACATAAAGAGAGCTTTAAGAATATTTTTCAAAGTTTGCAACGAAGGTGAGGCATATTGTGGCAAAATACCGTCCGTTGCGTTCTCCACTTTCCACTGAATTTGTGGCATTGCGTGTTGAGTGGTGGAAGTAAACACCACCTAGAGCGAAGAAATGAAAATGTTTTTTATTTAATTTGAAAATATTGAATATTTCACTTCCTCGACTGGGGATCGAACCCACTGCCTGTCACGTTTAGAGTCACACGCTTGTGCCTTCAAATTGATATGGTGGCCTCAATATTTAATATCATGAATACGATGAAAACCGATTTTTTTATATATTTGTATTTTTTTTGTTTAAATGTGTACGTATATAAGATATAGGCTTTAATACAAGATTTTTTTTTCGCATTTATTTGTGTAATTTGGATTTTGTGTTTCTGTATATTTTTCAATGGATAAAATCAATAATAAAAAGAAATACAAAACATTACGACAGCCAAGATATGATAATAAAACTCACTTTTGCTCGGGATCTTGTGGTGGTCTCTGCTTCTTTTTGCACATCACTACAAGTGTCACGCATAGTGTTGTAAGTATTGTCAATAGTATTAGAGCCAGTGATGCTCCTATTAGCAAAGTGACACTATTGTCGCTCGTTGGTGGCATTGGTGGCGGCATTGGTGTCATAGTTTGTAGTGAACCTGTTAAAAAACATTATCTATATATTTTGTATGCAAAAATGACATTAGCAATTGTTAAATTTTGTGTACAGGTTGTGTATATTACAGCACTTGGTGTCCTTTACTTCCCCTGGTGTGTCAGATATACTATACTCCATTCTACCCTTCCTTCTACTATATATTCCTATATACTATACTCTAATCTACTCAGCTTCACGCTGTATCCCGCACATGGTAGGGTATGGTAGGGTGGCCAGAGAGAACTTGGGAACCTAGTGTTAAGACACTCCGTTCCCCACCTTCCTTTTAATTTAAGACATTTCGTGTTGAGTGGCGAACTTAACGCCACGTTTCGCCTTGTACCAAAGCGAAGAAATGAAACATTAAATTTTTAAATTCAAAATATTACATATTTCATTTCATCGAGTAGGAATCAAACCCACAACCTGTCGGTTATAGTCGCACGCTTGTGCCGCTGCGCCACAACAGGCCTTTACTATATATCATGATAATATAAATACACATATTCTATAGTATAACGATATTTCCTAGGTACATATATGTATATATAGTTTATGTACACAAAGCCTTGCACAGGTATTTTGTCATAAATATCAGATTAGGTCGTCAAAGTAATTTATAGTGTTAGGGAGATGTAGGAATTACATACATATATACATACTACATAAATTATGTTACCAGATAGTTTACATAAATTTATTACATAATAATTGTTTTGTTGTATATGTTTAGCTATACTTTTAAGCTGTAAGTAATTTCGCGACTGTAAACGCGACAGATTGTAAGTTCAATCCTCAGTTTGGACAATTAGATATTTTCATTGCTTTTTTTTAGCAAAAATGGAAAATCGCGACGTTAAGTTTGTCTACAAATTTCATATAAGAAGTCTGTTACTGGTAGCGGAGTGTCTTTACATTAGGTTCCAAAGTTCCGTCACTGCTGTTTACGATATATAGTATGAAGCTAAAAAAACCTTGAGATCCTTCTCTTCTTGTTCGTTAAATTTTCTAACAAATGTTATATTTTATCTGTACTCAGAAAAATATTTATAATTAAAAAATATAAACATTTTCATTGCGCCTATGTAGATTAAGTTAAGAAAAATGTCTAGCTAGACTTTAATATAAAAAAAATGTATTATCATAGAATAATATTATATATATCTTTACAACTGAAAAAAGAAAATGAAACCAACTTCTTATCATATCCACATGGAGTATAAATCTGGACCGTTGGGGAGATAAAGGAAATTGGTTGAAGAAACTCACCGGGTACATCCAAATCATCACTCGTCCTAATAGATATACTATGCAAAGCTGCTGGTCTTTGTGACCTTCCGCGAGGAGTTTCAGAATACACCAAGAACGTATATCTTCCTGGAGATAAAGCATCTAGAGGAAACTGGGGTGTCACATCGTTACTGGCTCGGTACACAGCTTCGCTGAGACCCCGCCCTGATATGCCCTGGAAGCATGTAATTTTATATCAATGTTTTCCTTAAGTTGTCCAATTGTTAGTTTATTTTAAATATATATAAAACAATATTCGAAATTTGTGGCGATTTTTGGATTAAATGTTCATGCATAAATCGTTTGCTTCCCTGGTTTCCCTTGAAGAGATATTTACAAGACATAATTTTCTCATATTTATCACGTCTTACCTGATCATTCATAGTGGACTCGTCTCTTTGTATAGGTTCACGGGCGCGTACCTCCAATGCTTCTAAGATGAATCTCTGTGGCAATCCTCCATCGTGGCCAGGTTCGCACCGAAGGAATTCGTCTTCTATTTCACAATTACTTGGGGCTTCAGGAAAAGCTAGAAGAAAGCAAGCAATACTTCATGATTAGATTTTGGAAACCAATTTATCTCATATGAAAGATGATATTAATATAGAGCACAGCAAACACAGCAAGTGAAAATGAAACAATGGATTGTGGGTTCGATTTCTGCATGGGAAAGCTAATTTGTTAGTTTCTACATTAAAACGCTGTTTCAAAGGGGAAAGTGTTCTAAAACTAGGTTTCCTTTCAAATATCTTCACTTTTGCCTTACTTTAATTACAAAAATATATGAAAATAATTTCACTTTTAATTTTTATTCTGGTACAACCAGCTTTACGCTGTATTTCGCAAATAGCAGGGTAGGCAGAAGGAACTTAGGAACCTAGTGTTATGACACTCTGTTCCCTTTCCCATGTTGCGCTGAATTTGAGACATTCCATGTTGCGTGGCGGACCTCAACCTGACAATGAAATATATTTTAAAGACTTATCAAAATTCAAATAACCTAACCTGCCGGCATAATCCTGAATAAGCAAGGTTCCCTCTGATTTCCAATATCATTGCTGGCCCAGCACGCGAGCCAACCAAGGTCTTCATCCCCATCGAGTTGTGGCAATCCATGTACAACAGAGCTACTTGATCCCATGACTGTTACGTTTGATGCTGGTATCTAAATAGTTGTATGTCATTTTTTAGTACTGAGGCAAACAAATTGAAATTTCATATTAGGTATTAATAGAAAACTAAACGTAGAAATATTCATCACGTCTTTGACTTTTTCAAACGATATCTTCAATCGATGTCTTTAATTTTAGTTTAGAATTCATATATGTTTTGTAATACGCTCTAAAGTATACGAGTTTTTATGATGATATTGATTATGATTTTTTATTAATTTTAATTGTGATCAAAGAATATCTGTTATAATTTTAAGTAGATAGATACTGCTTACAATATCTCAAAGATACATATTCCAAATGTCTAGCTATAATATATGCATTAAGATTAAATATTATTTCCCTATTACAACAAGTATCGGCATTTGATTATATCTAAACAAAATGCAACACAAATAATAAAAAACAAATGAATTATTCCCCAATAATTAGCTTAAAACAACATTTTACAAAACCAATATCACTAACAGGTAAAACATCCTTAGTTCCATTATAAGTCCAATAGAATCTCAACGGTCCAGCGTCTCTAGACGACGGCGCGGATACGGAACACCGCGCTCTGACCTCACCGCCGGGAGCGCCAGCCAACTGCTGCACCACGCTGCCCGCAGAGCACTCCGGCCGGGCTGAAATGTTTATTGCTTTGAACGTTTCTTGTAAAATATAGGCGGAAATATTATTTGTTTTGTTATTGAGCAAGGTAGTGTTCATTTGATATTATCATTGCATAGCATAGTAAAATATATATTGCTTTATTGCCTAAAACTTTAAAATTTAAGTAAGATTGTGGAGAAGAAAAGTTTTAAAGTACCTCAAAAGAAGTTTTCTTCTGTTTTTATACTTTTTTTAGGCAAAGTAGACCTAGGAACCTAGGATTAAGACACTTCGATATCCATTTTCTGCCAAATTCTTTAGTATTGCGTGTAGAGTGGCAGAACCCAACGCCCCGCTTCCTCTCTTTAACAGACCGAGGAAATGAATATATTAAATATTTAGTTTCGTCTATTGAGGATCGAACCTACAAACTGTCTCTTTTACAGTCAAATACTTGTGCCCATGTACCATGATAGCTTTCCTGGTTATTTTTTCTTTATCTTCTATCTCCCTACTACAAGCGGATTACAACGTGAAGCTTTTTTGTTTACATGGATTCATTATTTTTGTATAATCACAAGGACATTAAATTAACTGTTAATATACTCGTACTATAGACATAATGTAGCCAATATTTATAGATACAAATATTCCTTGAGTGAGATTGAAGAGTTATCATTACTTGTTAAAAAAAAAAATAAAAAAAAGAAAACAAAGTATTATATAATGTATCCAAAAATAATTTTGCAAACATCTTTGAATCATCAATCCTACTAAAATTATAAAAGTGAAAGTTTGTAAGAAAGGACGTTTGTTCGACTTTCAAGCAAAAACCACTAAACAAATTCAAATGAAACTTTACAATAATAAAGCTTATACATCAGAATAACATCTAAACTACGAATTAAAAAAAGATTTAACAATAATTTCAAGCGGGCAATGTCGCTAGTTTGACACAAAGTGTTCGCGTCGGTTCATAAGGCAATTCTGCTTAAGAAACTAGCCAATGCTCTTTTCAATGGAAATGTTACATGATTATTCTTTGATATTTGTACTTACGTAAATTTACTTACATAATACGTTCAAAGTTAGAGGTTCGCTAAGTCCAGTGCCCTCAGAGTTCCAAGCCCGACATCTGTATCTCGCCGAATGATGTCGTCTAAGGCCTCTTAGGTATAACTTGTTGCCTTCTACTGATATTCCACCAATAGGGTCATCACGTATCAAATGGTCCTACATAATAAAATAACAATAAACTTTATATATTATTATATTTTTTGAGAGGTGCCGTAGCGAAGGGGCACAAGCGTGCGGCTGTAAATATAACAGGCTGTGGATTCGATTTATACTCAAGGTAATGAACTATTTAATATTTTTTATTTCTTGGCTCTGGTAAAAAAAGTCCAAGCGCGTTGGTTTGGCCACTCAAAATCCGATGCCTCGAATTTGGCCGTTATTGTAATACGGAAATGTCTTATTGGGAACAGAGTGTCTTAATTCTACATTTCCAATTTTTTTCTGCTTTCTGCAATGTGAAGCTGATAAAAATAAACATAAAATAATAAAAAAATATTTTGATGTACAGTTTGCAATGCAACAACATGAAATGCCTCAAATTCGGCAGAAACTGGGGAAAGGAAGTGGAACAAAGTGTCTTAACACTAGGTTCCCAAGTTCCCTCTGTCTACCCTGCCATGTGCGGGATACAGCGTAGATTCAGATAAGCTGAGAGAGAGAGTTTTTTATACTAAAACAATTTAAGGGAACCAACTGTAAAGATATGTCGTTTTGTACTTATACATACATTGTTTTCAAGGAAGGGAAGACTAGGAAATAAAATAGACCGAATAGAAAACAAATCCGGGATCGTCGCGTCATAGTTAGCGTCCAGCACTGTGCTGTGCTAATACACACACTTAATTTAGATAAGGAAATGAGTGTATTTTAATATTTAACAAACTACAAAAGAAAAAAATAAATCATTAATCTTAACAAGATTTTTATTAAACTAAATTAAAGACAGAAACATTTGTTCTCGCGCTAAGGTATGTACCATTGAGAGAGATTAAATTTTATTAATTGATGGTTAACTATGATAATCTAGGAATGCACACTGCACTACAGCAATTACGCGCATGTTAAGATGACTTTGTTGAATATGTATTAGTTATACAAGTCGGCCAAACTTGGCTTCAGCTGTTTAAGTTTATTACAGTGAAATTGTACATTTTTAACTTAACGCTATATCCTGCACATAATAAAGTAAGCAAAAGGCATTTGATAGTCTAAAAAAATCTTTACATACACATTGTAGCCCATGTGGTATTCTGATTTATAAGCTACAGTACTGCAAGATTTCATATAAATCCATTTTTTTTATTTTTTGCTAGAAAGTCGAACAAATATTAGTTTTCACAATTTTTTGTATTTATGATATGTAGGGTATGTACGTACATGTATGTAAATGTATGAAGTATGAAATGTTTTTATAACATATATATTACACTGCAATAAATGAACGGAATTTAAATCTTCACCTCTTGGTAACTGTACAGGTGATATAACCTATTAAACAATATATTCTCACCTAACTACATAATCGATTCGTATACGTTTATTACAATATATTTATGTTGTTATTTATTTTAGGTCTTTCGTGGCGCAGCGATACAAGCGTGTGATTGTAACCGACAGGTTGTGATTTCGATCCGCACTCGAGGAAATGAAATATTTAATATTTTCAATTTAAATATTTAATACAAAACGCGGCGTTGAGTTCCGCCACTCGACGGAGTGTCTTAATACTAGGTTCCCAAGCTCCCTCTGCCTACCCTGCCAGGAGCGGGATACAGCGTGAATCTGAGTGGTATTATACGCGAGTTCAAATTTCGCAACTCTGAATTTTTTCTTAAGTGATGAATATAACTTTAAATGTGTTAAAAATGAAAAAAGAAACCTTACAACTTTAATAAAAAAGAGCAATCTAACGCTTTTTCAAGAAGTGTAATCATTTTCAATAACTATTTTTGTTTAGTTTCACGCTGTATATCGTACTTATATACTTCGTTACATTCACCACTTTCCGCTGAATTTCTTATGAAGTGAAAGAACTCAACGCCGTGCTTGGTCTTGTTACCAGAGCGAAGAAAAAATTATATAATTCGTTCCCACAAATAGAAATCGAACCCATAACCATCACTTTTACAGTCGCATGCTTGTAACCACTGCGCCCCAAAGTACTTAACAGATATTATAATACTTAATAATAAATATTAAACAGTAAAAAACTACCAAAGTATCTTAAACTTGCTAGACAGTATGAACCGCCAATTACGAATTCAGTTTCGGCATGAAGCTATACCAGCGAGCCTCGGTTTTTAGACTGAACTTATAATTTATTATTATTTTCTGTATTTTTTATGAGTTTTCTTAGTACATAGAGTTTTTTGATGTTAAATTGGCTTAAATATATTTGCACGATAAATTGTATTATGTAGTGTTGGGTGGGTTTTAATCGAATAAGCACATAATATTGTCTGGCGTCCCACAGGGCTCACGTCTCGGTCCTTTACATTTTTTTGTTTATATAAATAATCTAACGCAAATTTTTAAATACTCGATACCCTATCTATAAAAGGATGATTTAAAGTTTCCGCCTGTAATATTAACTCCTGATGATTCTGACTATCTTCAAATTGATATCAAAAGTATTGTAAACTGGTGTAAAGCTAATGGAATGGAGCTTAAGTCACGAATGTGGTCATATTAAGATTACAAGGAATTAATATTATTGCAACGCGTTATTTATTCTGAGAGAAAAATTTAAAGATGTTAAAATTATCAAGGATTTGGGTGTATTTCTGAATTCCAAGCTTACATTTCAAAATCATATTAATGGAAAAATAGCTACAGTTTCTAAAATTTTAAGCTTCATTTTAAGAAATAACAAGATGTTCAAGCATAGTAAAACTAAAATAATAGTATTTACCTTTCACAGTAAGGCGACCGCACTATACTACTCATTCTTTGAGATAAGAGCGAGTCTAAAAAAGGTTCTTATGGTATCTTTGCCAACAAGCTCATATTAATAAATCTGTACTTCCCTACAAAGACGGACTAAAGGTTTTTATATGATTTTTCAAAGTCAAAGGAGATTTATTGGATCTAATTTACTTATTGGATTTAATGTTCCTATTTTAACTGTTTCAAAAATAAATTTTAATATACCATATAGATATCCTAGAGAGCTTATCTTTTAATAAGTGTTAATTGTGTATTTTGATATTGTATCGTTTTACTGTAAATTCTCAGTAATTATATAAACAATAGCTTTCGTGAAACCGGACACAATACACGGTGTTTACTTTCTAACATTATATGAAATTAAGTTATGATTATAATATTATTTTTATTAGAAATTTGTAATATTCACTAGCAAATCAAAATAAATGAAATATTTAATATTTAAATTTTTTCGGTTGATTAACGAAACCAAAGCCTGTTGCGTTTACAGTCACGCTTTGCCACTGCACCATGCTAGATCTCAACTCATAAAACTTTATTACACGATACTAAGCCTAGATATTTATTTATTAAATTTAATATTATATTTTATTTTTTTTAACCTTGTAACTTTAAATTGTTAGCATAAATTCTTGCAAATATTTGCAAAAGTCACATGAAAAAAAAAATAAGTGATAATAAGTGGCTACTTTTATATTATCACTTACGTCTGCGCCTCTCCACTTCATACTGGTGGGGCACCAGTATGAAGTGGAGAGGCACACTAGTTGAATTGAATATTTAATATTTTCATATCCTCACTCTGCTAATGAGACAGAGAATAATATTGAGCTTCATCACGTAATGCCTTAATTCGGCAGAAAGTGGAGAAAGGAACGCAGTATAACAGATACTAGGTAACTTTATTTGATAGGTATATATTATTTCCTCGAGTGGTGATCGAACCCACAACCTGTCGTTAACATTCACACGCTTGCGCCACGACAGGTCTCAAAGTAAAGATAAAAGTCTCGCCCTGAGCAACTTAAAACCGAGCGGAAGGTCGCCTATAAGTGGTATATTAAAGTAGTAAACCTATTGTTTCCATACAAAATAAAGTTCGACGTACCTGAGTGGATTTTAGCATGTTTTCTAACCACTACAAGGCGGGCTTAAGAGCTTTCCACGCAAATTGAAACTTAAGTCGATCGAACGCCGTAATTCTCATGTGGCGTGACGATAGTGTACCCGAGGCCTTAATTACTAATAATGCTCCGTGAAAATTTTTATTTGTTATGTCTTAAAAGAAATAACTTTATAACAGCAAGTGTTTGGTCAGGTTTTTTTTTTTTTAATTTTTATTTCAAATTTACTGATTTATGATTGTGTGCACGCGACTTTGTATGGGAACGTGAAAACTTAATTTAAATTTGCTAGAAATGATTAGGTGTTTTGTTAGAGCAAGATAAATTGTATGTAGAAATGTGGGTATTTCTTTAAGGAAAGTATAGAGGATATGAGGTAAAGCGTGGCCCCAGGGACACAAGCGTACGACTGCTAACTAAATAGGTTGTGGTTTCGATTCCCAGCTGAAGAAATTCAACATTTTCATTTCATCACCCTGGTAACGAGGTAACGTGCGGCATTGAATTTAACCGTACGATCGACAATGCTGAAGCGATCCGACAGAAGTGTTTTAATGAGAAGGGAGTGTCTTAACACTACGTTTCCAGATATACCTTTGCCTACTCTATTTGAGTGTATATGCAGAATACAACGTCAAATTTAGGAGTACAGACGAAAATAGTTTTTTTTTTCTTACACATGTCTCATTCATGGACATATGTGAAAAATGTGTGCTTGATAAGCCCTAAAGCTATATTTTATATAAATCAACCGATTTTAAATATATAATTTACCTATATAGTAAATTTATCCTCGTTTAGTATATTTATACTCACATGTCTAGAGGCCTGTCGTGGCGCAGCGGCACAAGAGTGTGACTGTAACCGACAGGTTTTGGGTTCGATTCCCGAAATGAAATATTTAATATTTTCAACTTAAATATTTAATATTTCATTTCTTCGCTCTGATAATAAAGCAAAAGGGCAGCGTTGAGTTGAGAACTACTGAACTGAATTTAGTGAAATTTGAATTGTTTCTTAAATAAGAGTTTAGATATATCAATAACACAAAAATATTTTTTTCAACAAGATTTTCATTTACCGAGAAATTGTAAGCAAGCTTACTTTTACGTAATCTCGCACACGTGCTTGTAAACTTAAAGCGTCTTAACAAGAATTTGGTATCTAAGGAGTTTTTGGACACAAACATATACAAGCTTTATAAATTTAGTACATGTTCCCGGAAACCTAAATAGATCTTCATACAAATATTAGCCAATAATAAAAATGTTAGATAAAATTAATAACATCCTTTTTTAAAGTGGACTAGTAAAAATTATTTAATTTAACATATATATATCATATCCAATTATATCACGTTATCAAAGAGCTTTTTGTTTTCTTAGCTTCAAGCTGTAGGATATGCAGAGGGAACCATGGAAACTAGTTGTAAGATATCATGTTCCATTTCCATTCCCCACTTTCCACTGCATTTGAGACATAGTATCTTGAGATTCATCGCTGCACTTTGCCTTTTACCGAAGAAGAATTGAAACTGTTTTATTAAATATTCAATTTACTCAAGTGCGGATCAAATCCACAACCTGTCGCTGTTATAATTAATTGCACGCTTATGCCATTACGCTACGACAGGCCTCCATGAAGGGCTTACTTCACAATTATGTATTTTTTTTTTTACTTTGTAAATGTTTATTTACGCTTTTTGCAGTATTCCGCAAACAGCAAAAGGTAGGCAGCGGAAACCTTATGTACGGAGAACAGAGAAAACGTTATATATATATATATATATATATATATATATATATATATATATATATATATATATATATATATATATATATATATATATATATATATATATATATATATATATATATATATACATACGGTAAGATTCAAAAAACAAACATTTCGCCAGAAATAGCTAATCAAATATTTTATAGAACTCAAGTTTCCACGTTCTGTAGAATAAACAACCAACAACTCAGCTACGAATGGTAAATTTTATATGAGACTTAATTTGATGAAGCCTAAAATATAGCAATGCTGTAATTTCTTTGTAAGCGTGAGACGGTATACTACATGTCTTGCAACTTGGGAACCTTGATTTTTTTAATGACATTGCGTGTTGAGGGCAGGAACTCAATGCATCGGTTTATTTCGCTACCAGAGCTAAGAAACGAATATACTAAATATTTTTTTTACCCTTGAGTGTGAATCGAACACACTACTGTCGCACTTACAATCGAACATACAATATGTTATATGTTTTATTTTTTAAATTCTTTTATGACAGCTTCTCCGTTTGATCAAATGTTACGAAAAGTCATTATACATTGTAACCTATGGTAACTTTGTTTAACTGCTTTCTGTTACCGTTACATCGCAAATATTGACATTATCAATCAAGCATCAGTCTATAGCCTCCCACGATAACTGGTTTTTTCCACAAAAAAATATTTTTTTAATTCAAGGCTGTAGTTTTTGAGATTAAAACACTTAAACAACAAAAATATTAATGCCAATACACTGATATCACAGTTGCGTAATTTGACTTCATTTTATTATCATGACTTATTCGATTTTACGGGATACATCCGTACATTCCAGGGTAAGCGAAGGAAACATGGGAACCTAGTGTTAAGACACCGTCTCAAATAATACCACCTTCCGGTCCCTACTTTCCGTAAAATTCTTGAGGATTACGTAATGAAGGGCAAAAATTAACGCCGACGAACATACACATAATAACTTCATTCAATTTCCAAATTGAATAGCGCAACTTAACGCCAAACAAAAATAATTAAAAAACCTAATCAAACAAAAAATCTAATAAAAGAGCTTTTAAAAAAAACTTTTTGTGTACAGCTTGAACTTAATAAAAGCATCTAATCAGAAAATTTATAGCTATAATTAATTAGTTACATGAAGGAAGCCTCTCCGAGCATAACAAAGTTTGTTTAGGTCCAAACATAATATTACTTGGTTGCCAACTTCTAATGTATTGTGGTGAAAGTTGCTAATATAGCCTTGGGCCCCTTTATTTTTGTTATTTAATTAAAAAAGAGTTATGTATAATAAATTTTAGATTGTTTGGCTTTAAGGACTTTAACCTGGAAGTCTTCATGTTTCCCAATTTTCGATGAATTTATAGGCTTTGCATGTTGAATGGGAAAATTTAACGCTTTGCCTAGTTCACAGAGTCATAATGAAAATATTAAATATTTCATTTTTTGAATTTTAAGTTTACAATCGCCCGTTTGTGTCAATGTGTTACGACCCTTAAATATTTCAATGTAAAAGATTATTCGACGTAAATTAATTATTCAAAAATATTACAAGTATTTTTAATTCACTATCAAATAAAAAAGGAAAAAGAGTACAAAAAAGGAAACGTTACTAATTTTAAAAATGTATAAAAATTTTCACGCAGGATATGACCCTGCGCCTCTTCGGTTATCGTCCAAATGCACTGATCAACCAACGAGTAGCTTAGACTTTGAAATTAGTATTTTTCTTTCCTAAGTATGGAATAATACTTTAGAAATATTTACTTACTTACTTAGCTTCACGCTGTATCCCGCACGAGGCAGGGTAGGCAGAGGGCACCCGGGAACCTAGTGTTAAGACACTCCGTTCCACTTCCGTTCCCCACCGTCCGCCGAATTTGAGGCGTTGCGTGTTGAGTGGCGGAACTCAGAAGAAGAAAAGAAACATTAAATATTTAAATTGAAAATATTAAATATTTCATTTCCTCGACTGAGGATCGAACCCAGAACCTGTCGGTTACAATCACACGCTTGTGCCGCTGCGCCACGACAGGCCTCAACACATGGCCTTTAGAAATAGTCAAAATTAAAGCAAAATTACCTCAGTCCCCTTATAAAAAGTGAAGTTATATGACGGCGGCGATGCGTCAGATGAACAAAGGAGCTCAGCATCTTCATCTTCTCTTAGAAGGCGCGGCTCTTTTGGTAGAATCAACGATATCTGGGCAACTGGTGGATCTAAAATTTTAAAATATATGAAAAAAAAAAATAAAGAGTATGTATGTATAGTATTTTATATATCCTCAACATTATTATGTATTTAAATTTCATACAGTAGACAATTTCAAATCAATGTTAGAAATAGTAAAAAAAAATCGATAATATATGGATATTCGTTCACTCAGCTTCACACTATATCCACCAACGCTCCATCCAATACATGGCTGATAGAGGGAACTTGAGAACCTAATGTTAAAACGTTCCGTACCGTGTCGTCCTTCCGCCAAATTTGTGGCATTGCATGCCAGGAATGTTCGTTTTGTTATCATACCGAAGAAATGAAAATATTAAATATTTAAATTTAAAATATTAAATATTTTATTTCATAACCATCGTGCTTACAACCAGGTGAGCGGCTGCACCGTAACGGCGTCTTGATATGCATGTGAATTGTTAAGCGCGACAAGTTTTGAGTGCGATTCCCACTCGAAATGAAAGATAGTAAATTGAGCAAGTATATATATGTAAGTCTGATACAAGGCAAAACGCGGCGTTGATTTCCGCCACTCAACCCGCAATGCCTCAAATTTGGCGGAAAGTGGGGAACGGAAGTGGAACGGAGTATCTTAACACTAGGTTCCCAAGTTCCCTCTGCCTACCCTGCCATGTGCGGGATACAGCGTGAAGCTGAGAGAGAGAGAAAGAGAGAGAAAGTAAATTATTTAACATGGTAAAAACACATATACGATCTGGTATCAAGGCAAAGGCGCGGAGTTGAGTTCCGCTACTCAACACGTGATGCCTCAAATTAGAAGGGAGTGCCATAACACTAGATTTCTAAGTTTTCTCTGCCTACCCTCAAATATTGGAATTGAAAGAAAACAATAGACGCGTGATATAATTTTGCAATAAAGCAAAATATGCAACAAAATTGTTATAAATAAATCAATATTGAAAAATAAAAATACAATGATGTCAAATGTATACCTGAATAATATAATTCAGTATTTCAAGTTATAATTATAATTATTTTAGGCCGTCCTAGCGCAATGGGACAGAATCAAAATCAAAATATTCTTTATTCAATTAGGCCATTACAAGCACTTTTGAATCGTCAATTTACATAGAAATGTCTTTAGTGTCAGTCCTTACAGGAAACTACCACCGGCTCGGAAGGCGGGTCTGCTGAGAAGAGCCGGCAAGAAACTCAACAGTTGATCTTTTCAAAATACCAATTAAAATAAATATATAACATAGCTTCCTGAGTGATTACCAACAGCATTAAATCCCACGCACTCTTAACATTGTAGTATTATTATATTATTTGAATGTAAGTGGAAATCTTCATTTTGCTTGACTCGTAGACATAACGTGGCGTTGAGTTTTGCCAGTGTCAAGCAATGTCTTAAAAATAGGACGGCAAGTTGGAAACAGTGTCATGTTCGGTGCCAGTATGATACAGCTTCTTTCTTTTTTCTACAATATCTTTTGCCTATACTTATAATAAATCTGTAACTGATCACTGTCTGTACATGGAAGATATATTAAAAAAATATTATATATATACATACGTTTATTAATGTAATAGAATCTAAAATAGTGATTTTTAATTTTTTTCTCTGTTTGTGGGTTTGTCTGTGCATTTGTACGCGCTAATGTCAGATAAAAACTGGCCAGATTTGAATTAATTTTTCACTATTGTACTCTGGCAACATTTCCTGTTTATTTTGTTTAAATAAATCAATAAATACAACAGTTATGTCAATTTAAAATATTTAGTTCGACAAAATTGCTACAAAAGTTTTATTCACTTACCTGAAATTTCAGTTTTCAATGCATAGATGTTGTATTTAAAGTGATGATGTTATTAGAACAATAAAATAACTCAGAATAATTAAAAATAAAAAGGGTAATTCATGCGGGCGAAGCCGCGGGTGGGTCGCTAGTATTCCAATATAATACAAACACAAGACGCGAATGATTTCGCTAAACTGAACAACAAACTTAAAGCGTCGAGTTTCAAGAAACTTCGCGGAGACTGGTTACACTGTTGAAAAGTTTAATTTGTTAATTCTACTAATTATATATTATAATTATTTAACAGTTGGTCTGTGATAGAAAATAGTGCTAGGCGGGTAGTACGTTCGAATTCAAATGTAAAGAAGTACACATAAACAGCATCTTTTACTGCCAAAACCTTTTCTTTCCAGCTTCATTCTATTTCCCGTACAAGGCAGGATATACAGAGGGAACCTGGGAACCTGAGAGTTAAGACACTCTGTTCTTATTAAGTCACTTTTATATCTCACCATTTTAAAAATATTTTATTATTTTTTCTTTTTTTCCAAATATAGAGGTAAGTTATTCATTATTCAGCTTTATGACAATGCTGTATAATAGTGTATAAAGAAGGAGGTAGTGTTAGTAACGAGTTATTGGTAAGACATTTCACTCTCTACGCAGCTCTCTATTTTTTAAACATTGAGTATTAAGTAGCAGAAATCAAAATTATTCGACGGGAAATCGAACCCAAGATCTTTAATTTTGTAGATTATTTCTAATTTTAAAAGCAAAAAAAATAACGAAATTAGTTAAATATTAAATATTATACGGGTACGTGAACATTATATATATATATATATATATATATATATATATATATATATATATATATATATATATATATATATATATATATATATATGTGTGTGTATATTTAACGAGCACGCTACAATGGTTACACAACAGGTTTAAAGTTGTATATATTTTTATGTGTCATATTTAAATACTCTTTATAGCGTCAGCTGAAACTCATAACTATTAAGTGACTGTACTGAGTCAATTAGCCCGGAGTTTTATTTCGTTGTTATCGTTTATGTTCCAGTTGCAATTAAATGGCATACGTTTATACATACATACATATATATGCATGTATAAATGTGTGACTGTGAACGCAACAAGTTGTGGGTTCGATCCGCATTTGAGGAAATGAACTTTCTCTAGTGACATGACAAAGTGCGGCGTTGAGTTCCGTTCCAATCAACAAGTAAGTGAAACTCAAAAAATCCCTCTTATTTCGTAAGGTTGAAAAGTATTATATTGCATCGTAGTCAATATTCTTAAACATTTAGCGGAAAAAACATGCCTTTAATCTCTTATACGGTGAAAAGAAAAGGAAATAGACCAGCGATCACGACGCTAACAAGATGTCAAGGCTTTTATTAGCACTTAATTGAAAAATTCTAAAGCGATTTACTCGTTATTTTTGTAATATAAAGCATCTTAAGCAGGCGACGGTTAACAATTCGATTTTCAATATAAGCGACAAATTGTTTTATAAATAACGTAAGAAAACTATTTTAAAAATTTCTTGTTTTGTTATCGTCTTCCAAGCAATGACATAATTAAGGATATTTTATCAGATCTGTATATGTATTTAAAGTTTTGTTTTGTTTTCTAAACGAAGCAATTTAATACTAGGAGCCCAGGGTTCCCAAAGTTCTCTTCCCTTCTCCTGCCATGTACCGGGACATAGCTTTTAAGCGGCAAATTAAGCTCTCTGCTTCCTTGCATTTCTATTTCCTGATAGGTAAACCATCATGATAATTGCGAAACCGAATACAAATCTGTAAATATATTTTGTTTATAGTGAATAATATTTATAAATAATAAATTAAAAAAGTAATGTAACATTATTTTTCATAAAGCTAAACTAAATAAATATGTTATTATGTTTAAATCTTCAAGTAACTTTAGTTAAAAAATACGTTCACATCAAAAGTGACGTAAGTCATTTTTATATTTTTTGCCAAATATACTGATTGTCGCATTTGTCATGATATAATGAAGTAAATTATTTTCAGTTTTCAATTAGCGATTTAGTAATAAAGAGTGAGACTGTTGTCATTAATAATATATGTGAAATGTATTAAATGTTTAAATAAATATGTAGTGAATTGTTATCAGGCCTGTCGTGGCGCAGCGGCCTAATCGTGTGACTGTAAATACCAGGTTGTGGGTTCGGATCCCCACTCGAAGATATAAAATATTTCATATTTTCAATTTAAATATTTAATATTTTCTCTCTCTCTCTCTCTCTCTCTCTCTCTCTCTCTATTCTCCTCAGTTCTGTCACTCTACACACAATGAATCAAATTCGGCGGAAAGTGGGAGATGGAATAAAGTGTTCTAACACTAAGTTTCCACGATCCTTCTGCCTACCCTGACATGTGCGGGATACAACGTAAAGCTTTAAAAAAGCATAACAATTCAAACGATATAACAAATTTATTTGATTCTATTCTATATTGTAATCGCGATGTCTTTAAGTTAATATGATAATCTAAAATGTATGCTAAATATATACTAAAATAATATATAACTTAGTAACCATACAAAAAAACTACATATTTTGTTTCTTAAAATTGTAAGTTAGGCCATTTCAACTTACACTTCATGACATTTTGCTTCAAAAGTACGTATATATGTTTCATGTGTTAGTTTTTGAAATACTCACATGGTTTTCTTTGTATACTCTTAATAAGACTTTAAAATTTACTCGTATATAGAATAGAGTTCAATTTGTTTTTCAAAACTTCAGTACAATTTTCTCTTGGGTTCTTTCGTTGAATTGTGTCATCATTTATTTTGTTTAGTAACTTCATGATTCTAGTTAAGTTAGCTGTTAAATATCTTTCTTGTAAAACGTATGTGTGTTATCGTGGTTAAAAATTACTCAAGGCAGTGATGGCGCAGTATTGGAGCAACTCTTTTGGATTTTATTCTATTTTTTATTAATATTGAATTAATAATAATAAAAACAGTTATAACTAATTCTCAACACAATGTAAAGTACACAAATAATTGTTAAATATGTATATAATTTTGCTTAAAAATTACGTACGTAGGTAATGATAACAAAAACCATTAATATATAATAACTTTTGTGCCCGTCGTGGCGCAGCGGCACAAACCTGTGACTGTAACCGATGGGTTGTGGATTCGATCCTCACTCGAGAAAATGAAATATTTAATATTTTCAATTTTAATATTTCCTCGCTCTGGTACAAGGCAAAACGCGGCGTTGAGTTCCGCCACTCAACGCGCTATGCCTCATAATTAGGCGGAAAGTGGGGAAGGGAAGTGAAACTGAGTGTCTTAACACTAGGTTCCCGAGTTCCCTCTGCCTACCCTGCCATGTGTGGGATACAGCGTGAAGCTGAGAGAGAGAGAGAGACTTATATACACATTTTTATTTTATTTTTAAACAAGACAGGAAAGCGACATACAATTAATTGGTGTTGCTCTGTCACTTTTGTTCATTAATTAGAGAACATTTCGAATTCGTTGACTACCAACGTTTTTTTTTTTGGTTGATCAAACTGAAAACCATTACTATAATAAAAAAAATACTTTTAATATTTAAAGGTACATTTTAACTGATTTCCACATTTTCCTGTAAAAATAATCTAGTGTAATGATATTTTTTAGTTGTGACCCGGACATAACGGAAAAGACATTAGGACCGTTCCGTTCCTCATTTTCTTTAAAATTCTCGAGTAACATCCCGCTTTGTGTAATCAACAGAGCGAAGTGAACTTTAATATTTTATATTTCATTTCAGCAGGAATCGTACCTACAACTCTAGCTTTTACAGTCGCTCCCTTTTCGCTCCTGTCACGGCGGCTTCAGGCCTAAGAAACATCCAAATATAACAGCATAAACCAAAAAATCTATTGAGGCCTGTCATGGGGCACAAGCAAGAAACATTAAACGTAACAGGTTGTGGGTTTCAACCCCACTCAAAAAACGAAATATTTAATATTTTCAATTAAAATACCTATTCAATGTTTTCATTTCTCATTCTAGTTACAAGGCAGAGCCCGTTGAGTTCCGCCACTCAACACGCAATGCCTTACCACTACGTTTTCTAGTTACCTCAGTCTACCCTGCCATGAGCGGGATACAGCGTGAAGCTTGATTGAGCAATAAACTATTTACATGAAAAACTTCAATTTCTCACACTCGTAATACAATTTGGTAAAATTGATTCATCAAAAGTTCTAACCGAGTCGAGTCAACGCGACAACGCGACAGAACAGTTGGCAGTTGGCAACTTCACACAAGTTTATCCCATCAAGTTTAAATATTATCGCTCGTCGGGTTTATTGCGGGTCTCTTATGCTCTCGAGTGCTGTAACTTTTTGATATTCTTTGTATGTACATAGTATGTGCGTTTGTATGTGAGTGTGTAATTTGCTAAATTTCGTTAATTATTGTTTTGAATTAGGCACATAAATAGAAGGTAAAAAGACAAAAAAAATAATTTATGGCTTAATAAAGAAATAGATCAAATAAAAAATTAAGATTAAACATATATTAATTAAAGTAATAAAAGACAAGATCAAAATAAAGGTTGTGGGCTCAATACCCACTCGAAGATATGAAATCTGTCATAGTCACACGGGTGTGCTCTTGCGCAACGACAGGCCTATGAGGCCTGTTGTTAGGTTCAGTTAAACATAGATCCAAGTTATTTACCCAGCTGATTTATTTGAATGGCTGGCCTTTGAAGACCCGAACTACGCTACGAGTTGTCTTTGGGTAGCGGAAATTTGTAAAAATCTCCCTACAGAGATGCTAACAACATATATAAGTTGTAACAAGCGTATAAGAATTTCGACGGAGCTAGGTGAGAACGAATGGCTTAGTTGGTCAGAGCGCTGGAACGGTATTCCAGAGGCGCGGGTTCAAATCCTGCTTCGTTCAAAATTTTTATACGCTTTTTAAATTTAAGTTTAGTATTTTCTGTCGTAAGTGTGGAATAACACTTTAAAACATAGTGAAAACGCTGTTTAATGATGTGACTCGGTTATTAATAAAACAACTTATGAAATTAGTAGGCCGTATATATATTTAACTTTATAATGTACATTTTTAAAAAGGCAAAACACGGCGTTATGTCCCGCCACTCAACTCAATGTGGGAAACGGAACGGAGTGTTTTAGCACTAGGTTCTCAAGTTTCATTTCTAGCATGCGGGATACAGCGTGAAGCGGGAAAAAAAGTTACTTCTAAGCTAAGAAAAGAAAACTCTTTTTTAGGAATTCTTTAAAAAATTTTAAGTGAACTTTCAAACTCTCAACCTTCAGGAAACCATCCAAGAATTCAAATCACAAAGTATGTATAAAAAATCGTTACGTAAATGTATGTGTTAAATATTATAATATTTATAATAATATTAAAAGTGTAAAAATACTATGAAAATGTAAATTTTTAATCCTTTAAAAGGTTTTTTAAAGTGAAGTAATGACGTTAGCAACATAATGTGCCCGATAGTAAGAGTGGAAGTTGGCAGCTCAAGCGCCGGAAAATCGCTATCTATGCTACTTCTGAAGTATTGTACGGTTTTTAGAACTACTTTGTTATTCTGTTAGGTTTAATTTGAATTAATTTATATTTTTCAACATTACGCTGTACCCACGCTGTGGGATACACATGGTAGAGTAGGCAGAGGGAACTTGGGAACCTAGTGTTAAGACACTCCATTCAAAATCCGTTTCCCACTTTTGTTCCCCATTTCCGCTGAATTTCAGGCACATTTTTAAACAACGTATAAATATTAGAACGTACCAGAATTTGAACCTTCTTTCTTCTGTTAAAAAAACCTCTAGAAAAAATCTAGAACAAACGACGTGTGTTAAATTTTGCTACGTTATTTTTTTATCTATTTTTTATTTTTCAAAAATGTCAAATATATTACATCAGTTTTCAATTTAGAATATCGAAGAGAGGTCATTCAGTGCGAGAGCTGCATGGTGTTAAGATTCACCACACAACACACAACACACAATAACAAACAATTCGTCGGAAAAAAATATATATTTAAAAATAGTTTCAATATTCAATTTATGGACATTCGAGAATCATAATTTTTTTAAAAAAATGTTGAGACACGTCGTGGCGTACCGGCACAATCGTGTGATTGTAAACGATAGGTTGTGGGTTCGATCCTCACTCGGGAAAAAGAAATATTTCATATTTTCAAATAAAGTATTTAATGTTTAATCATCCCTTCGCTCTGATAACAGGACAAAGCGCGGCGTTGAGTTCTGCCACTCATCACGCAATCGCTTCAAATTTGGTGGAAAGTGGGGAACTGGGGTGGCCCGGAGTGTCTTAACACTAGGTTCCCAAGTTCCATCTGCCTACCCTGCCATGTGAGGGATACAGCGTGAAGCTGAGACAGAGAACATATCATATTATGAGGCCTGTCTCGGGGCCACAGAAGCGAAGTGGCTTTAAATGGAGCAAGCCATTCAACACATGAAATGTAGTAAGAAATTGGATGACAGTGGAAGCAGAAGAGTCGTAAAGAGAACGGAGTCTTAACACTAGATCCCCGGATTCCCTGCCCCGGATTACTCTGCTATATACGGTACGAAGCTAAAAGAAAAAAATATATAATCGCTACTCCTATATTAAAACAAATATTCAATTGCAGCAACAATCAAGAGAAATACCAAAAAAAAAATCTACCAAATGTTATTTTCCATACAAATTTCATACATTCGATGAAAGTTGTACCGGTGCCGTACGGGAACACGATCGATCCTCAAAGCTGGCGGCGTGCCATATAATATACTTGACGGAGCTGTTGCGATAGAAACGTATTTAATGTTGGAGCAATAACATATTATTATTAAAGCTTAGGGAAGCTAAGTAGTAAATATTGTGACAGGAAGTTTTCCATTATTTCTATTTCTACGATAAATAAATATGATTCTATCTTTGAATTATTATTATTTCTCCGGTCGGGTATACACAATACGGTATAGACTTCCATGAAATGTCTCAAAATCAGCGGAAAGTGGTAAAAAGAGTGTCTTAGAACAAAGTACACACGACTAGCTTTGCTATTCGCGAAAAAGAGTGAAACTATTTTTTATATCTTCTCTTCTTGTCTCCTGTTACATTTCTCTACTTATCTCTTGTTACACGCGTTATCTGACCTACCTCAATAGGAAAAATGGAACTTTTACATAATAGCCTTTGTCGTCTCTCTGTCTCTTCATCTCCAGATAGCGTAGAGATACATAGCCGAAGTTAATATTTAATATTCGAATCTACGGTTGTAAGTTGTATAGAAAAAATGAAGAATCTAAAATGTGAAAATATAAACACCCACCTATGGGATACTTCCCGTAGACCTATAGTTTCTTTCGTAAATTTCGCAGGAAGTGATAATTTATAATACAAATAAGGAAGTATGCAAAGTTTTTGAACAGAGGCAATTTGGGAACGCAGTTCTAAAACACTCCATTCCCATTAGGACACTTTCTCTACCAACTCTCCGCCCACTTTTCTTATCATTGCGTGTTGAGTATCAGAACTCAACGCCACGCTTTACTTTGTTATCAGAGCGGAGATATAATAATATTTCATTGTCCAAGTGGAGAATGAAACCTTCATATCACTTTATTTCTGTTACACCTTTTAATGTAGATAGATTATTTTCGAAAAACGCATGGAAACTACAAATTCCATACGATACCATATTGTAATTTAGGCACGTTGTTCCTCCTTTTCAATACAAGTATATTGGACAAAATAGAAAGAATTCTACTTTATTTTTTACTCGACTCGTTTTAGATACTTATGCTCAGCACGTTTCTTTTAAGCGCCAGACTGAGCCAAGTGCCACTGACCAGTATTGGTGGGTACTAAAATATTTTACATGGAATTAAATTTTGTATGTGAAATGAATATAATAAAGTAAACTGCATTTCGCTAGCGTTGTCGATTCTTTAATAGTTGTTACATGTTCAAATGAGTGATCTTTTTTTTTTGTTTCTCGATATAGTTTTCGTTTATAAATTTTATTATGTCGACGCATTGATATCGAAATTGTCGCTTTTTATCTATTCTGGTAGAAATTTTGAAAAAAACTTTTTTAGTAATCTCTCTAAAAGTATTTCCAAGTAGTCAGTTGTTTCATCTGTGATGAGACATTCTAGTTTTTAATTTCACTTTGTATCCATTTAATCATAAGAAACCGCAACAGTTGTATTCAAAATTGGTTGTAGAAATTAATTAAAGGTGTTTTTGCTAAAGCCCCTGATTAATTTTAGTCCGAGTTACTGTTTAATTTGGTAAAAAAAAAACAATTTATTAAAATGTTATATTGATGTTTATTAAACTATGATTATCAAAAAAAACCGAGAAAAACAAGATGAACCAACTGATGGACACGATTTATTTATAATACGTCCACAGTTAATCTATATCTGGCCCTCATTAAAAATTTAAAACCTGCCAATTGTGAGACGGATTTGACATATTTAAATTTGCTAGAATAGAATGTACTTATTTTGTAAATTAAATACAGTTATACGATTGTAATATTCTCTCTATCTCTCTCTCTCTCTCTCAGCTGTATCGCACGAAGCAGGGTAGGCAGAGGAAACCTGGGAACCTAGTGTTAAGACACTCCGTTCCACTTCCGTTCCCCACCTTCCGCGCAATTTGAAGCATTGCGTGTTGAGTGGCGGAACTTAACGCCACGCTTTGCCTTATTACCAGAGTAAACAAATGAAACATTAAATATTTAAATTGAAAATATTAAATATTACATCTTCTCGACTGGGGATTGAACCTGTTGGTTACAGTCACACTCTTGTGCCGCTGCGCCACGATAGGCCTCATTGTAATATCCTATATCTATAATATAAAAATATTTCTTTTGATTATTCTGAGAATGCACCTGAGTGGAAATCGAACAGACAATCGCCGTATTGACAGACGGGCCAAAACAATAATACTTACATAACACTTCCAAATTTAGAAGATCTTCTAAAGTGTACGCTGGGAACCAAGCGTTGGACACGCGGCATACTAGCTGTCTTCCACTATCTTCTCTTCGCACTCGCCAAGTTAATATACTTCTAGTCACATCACCGTCTACCTCCACCTATTATTTAAGTTATATTTAAGTGCCAAATACGTTAACAAAATAATTTAAAAATGTATCTTCCAAGTACTATTTTTCGTATATAAAGTTCTTAGAGCCAAAGATTCTATGAGCCATAGCACGAGTAGTTTACTACTAACCTTTGAATATTTCTATTATTCAGGACCTTGCGATATCATCAACTGCCTAATAAAATAAACTTTTTTTAGCTTCACGCTGTATCCCGCACGAGGCAGGGTAGGCAGAGGGAACCCGGAAACCTAGTGTTAGTACATTCCGTTCCACTTCCGTTCCCCACTTTCCGCCGAATTTGAGGCATTGCGTATTGAGTTGCGGAACTCAACGCCGCGCTTTGTCTTATTACTAGAGCGAAGAAATGAAACATTAAATATTTCAATTGAAAATATTAAATATCTCATTTCCTCGACTGGGGATCGAACCCAGAACCTGTCGGTTACAGTCACACGCTTATGCCGCTGCGCCACGGCAGGCCTCATATATAAACTTGAGTATAATATTCAATATAACATTAGTATTTAAGCAGTGACGAGGCCTGACTGACTTCAAACGTGACAGGTTGTGGGTTCTATTCCCACTCGAGGAAATGAAAATTTTAATAATTTTATTTTATTGTTCTGGTAATCAGGCAGAGTACGGTGTTGAGTTCCGCCACGCAATGCACCAAATTTGAAGTAAAATGGAGAACGGAAGTGTCTTTTTGGAGTATCTTAACACTGTATATAAAAAAATATAAATATATGTAGTGTGGTGATAAAAGCAGTAAATAAGTAAATAGTTTGTTAAAGCTATTTCTCTCCAACTTATAATACAAAAGTTCTAAGATTAACTTACCTGAGTCAAAGCGGAATCGATTCTGTGTGAATTAATAAACCAATCGATATTAGGTGCGGGCTTAGATCCCCGTGTAGTACATACAAACGGCCTCTCGTGGCCAGCCCGAGTTGGTCCGCCACCAGATACTCTGATAAATTGTGGTTTTACTGTGAAAAACAAATTCAATATATACATATTTTTAAAGTAAATGGAAACTTAATGGTACATATGTATTCGGCTATATTAGTTGTTTTATGCATTTTCTTAATAAATATTTTTCTTTCTTTTTTTTTAGCTTCACGCTGTATCCCGCTTATGACAGGGTAGGCAAAGGGAACTACGGAACGTAGTATTAAGACACTGCATTCCATTTCCCATTTTCCACCGACTCTGACACATTGAGTGGCGGAACTCAGCTCCGCGCATTGCCTTTGCCTTGTTACCAGAGCGAAGAAATGAAAATGTTAAATATTTCATTCCTTAAGTCGAAATCAAATCCACCTGTCGCTTAAAGTTTCTCGATAGTAATGTAGTACATAATTCTAAAGTACTTGGGTATTATATAACTATTTTTTTGTATTTAATATACGCGTTTGTCTGAAAGAGTAGAAAAAGTTCACAGCTTATTTACACTATAAAACCATTGCAATTCTTCTATAATATGAAATTAAAGATATATCTATCTTTTTTGTAATATCACGCTATTATAGCCGCAGAGCACGTTGAATAAAACGAAATTACGTACTGAGTTATGGATTTCAGCGATTTCCGTGTCAGTCAGGGAAAACGAAAATAATTGATTCACACTTGTGAATCAAACGCTTTATAGCGGTTTAAAGTATTTTTATTACAATAATAAAAGAAATATATGGAAAAAAGTAAAAAATGATATGGCACGGAACGTCTTAGTTCCCAATAGTTGCTATGTCTAGGAAAAAAAATATAAAAAAATATATTTCAAAATAATAATAAGATGTTTAGAGTCTACCCGTGACCACGGACTACTGTAAAGTGTTCGAAACGTCGGATTTCCCAAAAATGTGTACCATTGAATATACGCGATTAATCCGGTTAAAAATATGTCGTTTCAAAAGATACGTAGAATTGATTTGAATTTTTGCGCCACGACAGGCCTTAAATCTTAAGGCCTGTCGTGGCGCGGCACAGGCGTGTGACTGTAACCGACAGGTTCTGGGTTCGATCCCCGGTCGAGGAAATGAAATATTTAATATTTTCAATTTAAATATTTAATGTTTCATTTCTTCGCTCTGGTAATAAGGCAAAGCGCGGCGTTGAGTTCCGCCACTCAACACGCAATGCCTCAAATTCGGCGGAAAGTGGGGAACAAAACTGGAACGGAGTGTCTTAACACTAGGTTCCCGGGTTCCCTCTGGCTACCCTGCCTCGTGCGGGATACAGCGTGAAGCTTTAGATTTAAATGCAATTAAATTTAAGATTTACTTTTAAATTTTGTAAATAAAAATGTGATCACAAAATTTGAAATAGACGTTCGTAAGTACTTTTGAATCTACTACAGCGTCGACACTCCTGGGAGTTGCGACGCTTACCAAGAGATACTAGAGCTTGAAATCTTCGTAAGTCATTTCTTTTTTCCTTTTTATATTCTATTTTAGTACTAAAAGTATTGTTATTGAGAACGGCGGCAAATTTTATTACTATAGATGTGTTGTAGGTTCGATTTCGAATTCGAAGATTTTTTATTTTCTCGTTATGTTATCAAGACAAAGCACGGCGTTGAGCTCCGCCGCCATTTAACTAGCAATATTTTAAAAATTGGATGGCTCATATAATATGATAATACTTAGAAATATATATGGAATTGTATTTTTTTTTTGTATTTTTTATTCATTCTATTTTTACATTGTTTAATACATTGCTTTTATGTATAAAAAAATATATTAGTACAAAAACTAAAGACATAGACATATTAACATATAATAAAGCTTAGAGAAAGGAATTTAGAAAAGTTGTTATATTAATTATTTAATGGTCGTAACGTTGTTACGAAGAGATCGTAGCCTCGTTAGGTCAAGCACCGCGTTAAGCTCCGCCGTATCTCGAGAATTTGGCTAAAAATGGTAAACAAAAAAATCTTATTGGAAACGATCGTCTTGACCCTAGATTCTCAATTTCCTTTTCGCTTATACTTCTGCTATATGTGCTTCTAAATACACAAAACACTGTTAATATAATATCAAATTACAGAAATACTTACAATATAATTTTATCGTCACTTCTCTCAGCTGCGGCTGTAGCAGCGGGGGCTCGACCCTACATTGCAACTTCATCCCAGCCATCTCCCTCGACAAAGACGGCAAGTGTATCTGACATACGGTACCATCCTTTGTAATGGCTAGACGCTCATCACCCCGATACCAGGAGACGTCCGGCGGAGGCTTGCCTGTTTGTTTGTAATTAAATATCATTTGATTGTTTGAAATTTAAGCTTAATAATATATTGTAGACAAAACTATATGACAATTTCAGCATAAAATAAGATTTCTTGATTTTTTATCGGAAAAATGCATTTTCAATTGATACATTACAGATTTTAAAGTATATTTATCCTTCAACTCACAGAAATAACTGTAGAATGGCCTATGTTTGGCAGTATTTTTAGATATATTATGATGTTACACGAGTTCTTAGACAACGGTCATCACTTACCATCACATGGTACACTCTTTGTTTTTCATTTGCTTTGCCTTTTCCATAAAAAAAACACTTTGTGTTGATAGTGAAGCAAGGATATAAATACAAGCAAACGCTGTTAAAGGTAATAAGCATTACAAAATAAGAAGTTATTTTTACTATTTTTAAAGTGTTATTCCACACTTAGGAAAGAATATACTAAATTTAAAAACGTATACAAATTTTAACGAAGCAGGATTTGAATCCGCGCCTCTTGGAAACCGTCCAAGCGCTCTGACCAACTAACCATTCGTTCTCACCAAGCTACGTCGAAATTCTTAAACGGTTGTTACAACTTATTTATGCTGTACAAGTTACTTACCACCTGATGCTTGGCAGGACAGAAATAAGTCTTGTCCTTCTCGAAAAGGCCCAGCTATGGTACCAAGAATTTCTTTGCCCTTTGAATCATATAATCTGGGGCCATCTGGTGGAACTGTTGAGTAACATTATATTATTTATAGTAAATGGTATATTATAATAATTTTATATATAATTTTAATAATCAGGCAGTCTTTATGTATACTGGTGCTGGGTTGAATCCACTCAGCGTTTTCATACTGAATCTGCCTAATCAGATTTTTATACCAGCAAATTTCTCGGAAATCTTTAAACTTTAACACATATATAAAATTCATGACTTATACTAAACATTTCCTAATGTAAAGTGACTTACTCCTTCTTTCCAAAATTTCATTCCCTTTAGTGAATAGAACTCTTATCCATCACATTACAGTCTCACTCTTTGTCCCTTATACCACGATTTAAAGAGACTTAACCAAATAATAAGTACCAATCTAGTATTAACACATCTTCATTACAAAATAATAAAAAAGTATTTTACTTACCAATAACAGTCAAATTGACTCTATAATTTCTTGTGGGAGAGTCAATGTAGTCTATCCTACATCTGTAGACGCCTTCATCATATCTCGCTACCTTGTCCACGGCAAGATGAGCAGATGATGGATCAGATTCATTTAGAACGAAACGAGCTCGAGTTCCAAATTCACCAGCCACTGCCCAGTGGACTGGTGGCCCGTTTCTGAAGTCGACTCTATGAGAAGAGACACAATTATATATTAAAACTAGCTGTGCCTGTAACTGTATGCGTGGGTAAGAAAATTTGTATAACTTTCTTACTTACGATACATATGATAAATAACAAAAATTCATAAATAAAATACGTTTATAGCGTTTCTAAGATTAGCTTACGTGTAATTTAGTCATATTATAACAAAAAACCGATGAAGTGTGAGTGCGATAATTTTTGAATTATATACATATATGAGATGTTCTTCCTGTAAGCCGATAAAAATAACATACTTAACTCAAGCAGTCAGGTATTCTCTCATTTTATATATTAAGTACAATTATAATTTTTAAGAACCAGGATAGATGCTCCACTTTTAGAAATAGTCTGCTAGTTTCGAAAATATGTTCTTTTTAATATTTATTGTCAAATTAACTACGTTAATATTTTATGTTGAAATATTTATTACATTTTTAAATTGTCGATTATGGATTTTACATAATTAAACTTTTTCTGAAACTCTTGTTTTGGGGGCTGCCGCCTATATAGATAGTTGCATCACCGTGAAATTACTTAGTAGGACAGACGCCTACAGTGTAGGATAGATGCCTTTATGTATAATTAGATTCAAATTATAAATATTATAAATTTTGGGCCTGTCGTGGTGAAGCGGCATAAGCGTGTTACTGTAACCGACAGGTTGTGGGTTCGATCCCCACTCGAGGAAATGAAATATTTAATATTTTTAATTTAAATATTTAATGTCTTCATTTCTTCGCTTTGGTACAAGGCAAAACGCGGTGTTAAGTTCCGCCACCCTACACGTAATGCCTCAAATTCAGCGAAAAGTGGGGAACGGAAATGGAATGGAGTGTCTTAACGCTAGGTTTTCACGTTCCCTCTGCCTACCCTGTAATGTGCAGGATACAGCGTTAAGCTGAATTATTGAGTACATTCAAATTATAAATATTATTTTTCATATTTTTAAATCTTCGAAATCTCATCTTGTTAAAAAAAAATAGGAATCATTTTTAAAGGTCATTTCAATGAACTTCTAAACTTTTAAATAAAATTCTATAAATATAAATGAATAACTTACAAATTTTCTTTTCAATAATATTTATTTTCATTACAATTATTGAGGCCTGTCGTGGCGCAGCAGGACAAGAGTGTGACTGTAACCGACAGGTTCTGGGTTCGATCCCTAGTCGAGGAAATGAAATATTTAATATTTTCAGGTTAAATATTGAAAGTTTCATTTTTTCGCTCTGGTATTAGGGCAAAGCGCGGCGTTGAGTTCTGCCACTCAACACGCAATGCCTCAAATTCGGTGAAAAGTGGGAAACGGAAGTGGAACGGAGTATCTTTACACTAGTTTCCCGGGTTCCCTCTGCCTACCCTGCCTCGTGCGGGATACAGCGTGAAGCTAAAAAAAAAAACAATTATTAAAAATTATGGCATGAGTAGTCTTTTAAAAATCAGATTCACCTATGAAATTCTTTAGAATCCCACTGATTGAAGTAATCAAGTCTTCATCTGACGGACGGACGGGTTGCTAGATCATCAATAGCATCTAAAATATCCATGGTATAGTTAAATTCGACGTATTATGTCAAAAATAACCAATCAAACTGCACTAATACAAACGTCACGTCACGTCAACACGAGTTATTCATTGAATAACATGGTTATCTTGCGATAGAAGCAACAAATAGATCCATTCCCCAGGTAACGGAGTTACTCGATGAATAAGTCTTACCTAGGTATTGAAAAATGCAACACCTCGCTATCTGTAGAAAAAAAGCTATCTATCTTTTTATTTGGGGATTGGAAAATCGGCCCTTAATATCAGTATTTTTTTATGTTTTCATTTCACTTCATTCAATGCATTCATCTGTAGGTCCACGAGCAGTGCCATGTAGGTTTTAATTACGTAGCTATTTTTATATAAAATACTGCAAAAGCGTTGCATAAATACTCGTATAAAAGATATGAAATATGAGTGCGATGACTTATAAAATTTGTTTTTCCACAACTCTCTCTTCTATATAAATTTGAGCTTGATATCGTCACTCAATCAGAAGATAAATGGTCTTGATATATAGACGTACAACAAATTGATCCTATAAGGGTTCCATTTTTACCTTTTGAGGTACGGAACACTAAGAATGAAAATACTAAGAAAATATAAGAACAACATTAAACTTTAAACAATTTCTAGCAAAGGTATTTCAAGGTGGGCGTAAGTAGCTTCAGAAATGACTTAAATATATTAAAATCATAATTTTGTATGCGCTATGCGCTTGCTATGCGCAACGGAATGGTAAATTTTTTCATCGTTATTAAAGTTCTTATTTTTATACGTTTTCTAAATAAGTATTTTTTTTAATTCTATGTGCAGATTAATACATCTTTCAAAAGTAAATATTTATAAAAATCTCCCTACAGGAATACTAACAACATAAATATGTTTAATATGTGTATAAACATTTCTACGAAGCTCTATGAGAACTTATGGCTTATTGGTCAGAGCTCTTTGATGGATTCAAAGAGGCGCGGGTTCAATTAGCCCACTTTATTCATCCTTTTCACGCTTTATCCTGCACTTCATTCCCCCTTCATCGCCTATTTCTCGAATTGTTGTATCTGCAGGCAGGCTGAACAACGCCACACCCTCCTCCTCATCTTACTATAAGAGTAAAAAAATCAAATAACTAATTCCTCTAAATGGTTATCGAAGTAACAACCACCGAGTTTTCAGTCAGTCGTTATACCACTTTACTACAATGGTTTTAACTTATTAAATTTAAACATAAAATTTATTTTGATTTTTTTACATATGTTGTATCTGAAGCGTTTTTCATAATATATATGTACAAGCTGAATATCGTAGAAATTTTCATTTTGCCAAATTAAAGTTAATAGATGTTCAAAGAAACAAGATTCACTGGAGCTCTTCCAATGTGGAACGAGGAAGACGCTGTGTTGTTTCCTTTCTAGCTTTTGTTTTGAATGCAATGCTTTGGCAACGTATTCCGGTCATCGTGTCTATATTACTGCTAGAGATACAGCGTTAATATTTTGTTGTGTATTTATATATCGAATAAGTCCTGGACAGTTCTGGTGCAAAGACCTAAAAATGTGACTGTAAACACGTCAGGTTGAGTTTGATTCTCACTCGAGGAAATTAAACACGTTTCAGCTTTCTGGTTGCGAGGGAAACCGCGACGTTGAGTTCCGCCACTTAACATGCAATGCCTAGTATTCTACGGAACGTGGGGAACGTAGCAGTAGGTTCCATGTTCCCCTCTGCCTACCTTGCTTTGTACGCGATACAATATTACGGTGTAAAGGTGAAAAAAAAAATCAAGACATCTACATGCCAGATTACAAATTATTGCATATAGTTTCGGTTGTGTGTTGACTAGCAGTCACAAAATTTTCAACAGTGAAATAAACAGATTTTTTTTTTCTTCTTTTTCTTCTTTCCTCGTTGTATTTACAAAGATTAGATTTTACTTTACATTTTTTTTATTTTTTTCAGCTTCACGCTGTATGTGCCCACTCTTAGCAGGGTAGGCAAGCAGGGCAGAAGGAACTTAGGAACCTAGTATTAAGTCACTGTGTTCCTTTCCCTACTTTCCGGGGCAATGCGTGTTGAGTAGAGTGAAACTTTTTGGGGCAATGCGTGTTGAGTGAGAAAGGTCCACATTGCACCTTTGCTTGTTACCAGAGCTAAGAAATAAGAGAACATTTCATTACCTCGAGTGAAGATTGAACCGCCGCTGCGTTACAATATGAGTAGTTAATAATTTCCTTGAGTTCATTTAGAAGCAAAATATGCAAATTATGATACTGTAACATTATTTGGTAGTTGAATTTTTTTGGCTAAAATAAATGAATTTCGTGCTACCGTGTGTATTTTCCTGCTCAGTAAGGTAGGCTAAGTTTAGAAATATTTCATCCCCACTTTCGAGACATTGCGTGTTGAGTGGCGGGACTCAACGCCGCGGTTACCCCTGAATAGATCAAACCCACGATCAAAACGCTTATACATACGTTGTACCACTACCCTACAGAGACCTTAAAATAATCAATAATACAAAAAAAAATCATTTCCTCATATCCATAGTATTTTGTAGAAAATATCGAATAACAGATTTAACGGTACTCATTCGCTATTGCTCTAGAAGGTTTTTTTTTAGTAAATAATACTGAAAGACTAAAAGATTATATTCATACTATATTTTTTTAAAAACCTTCAATATTTATATGTAAATAATATTATTGTTTTACATACTCTCCATAAAACGGCCTATTCGAGCAGTTCAATATATTTATTTAAGTGAAAAATATAAGCTGCCGTGTTTATTTACGTTAGGTCATTGATTCTGCTCTGTTTTGTTCTGTACTTCAATTGTGGCGTTCTAAACGTGCCAATTGAGCACTAATCAGTTCGCCGATATCACGTTGTATGGAGAACTCATGAAGAAGATTGTACATTACTCCATGAGAAAATATATGCCGAAAACATTTGTTTGTTTGTTTGTGACATAACGTCATATATGAGGTAATGTCACCACACGCTTAGACATGTCAGGACTTGTTATACCTTGAAATCTCTTCCATGTGTTCTCCATTCAACGTATCATTGGCGATGTGAATGTCGTTTTAGCGTCCCAAACGTGTAAATTAAGCACTAAAACGAAGAACAGAACAGAACAGAACATAGTATAACAGCTATACTTTTATAGTCTGATATCTTGGAAAAAAAAGATTTGTTTTACGATAAAATCAAGAAATGTAAAATCATACTATAATAATTGAGGCCTGTCGTGGCGCAGCGGCACAAGTGTGTGACTGTAACCGACAGGTTCTGGGTTCGATCCCCAGTCGAGGAAATGAAATATTTAACATTTTCAATTTAAAATATTTAATGTTTCATTTCTTCGCTCCGGTAATAAGGCAAAGCGCGGCGTTGAGTTCCGCCCCTCAACACGCAATGCCTCGAATTCGGCGGAAAGTGGGGAAAGGAAGTGGAACGGAGTGTCATAACACTAGGTTCCACTTCCGTTCCCTCTGCCTACCCTGCCTAGTGCGGGATACAGCGTGAAGCTGAAAAAAAAAAAAGAAAAAATACTATAATAATAATGACAATATAACTTATATACAACGAATAATAGCAATATGGGGACATTTAAATATATATTTTATTTAAATAATAACTAGAGTTTTCTATTTTACTATCCTCACAAACAAGGTTATATTATTACAACTAGATGTATACTATAATTCTTAAACATTAACTTAAGCTCCTGAGCGCCAAACGCATCGGTCTCAGTATTCCTCTTTCACCTCGTCCACTGTCATCATACCGTCAGAGGAGTCCTCATGCTTTTTACGTGACCTTTTCCAGTATCATAGACAATAGATTTTCGAAGATCAAACAAGGTTTTTACTACCTCTTTTACCAATATTTTTTTCTCAAACTTCTTAATTCAACAAAATGAAAAATAGATCCACAGCTATCCAGTTCAGTCCAACAAGTCACAATTATTACATTCTTGCTTGAAACTTCCATTTAAAAAACTATAAAATCCATAATTTCTGTTACATTTAAATACTTTATTTGTTCCAGTGTGAATAAAGCGTTGATTTTATCGACGATAATAGCTTTATTTTATGGCTCCTGGAAGTGAACTCGATTTGGCATCCTACCGGGCCATGAATTGTAGCGTACGATGTCGTATAACTTACATGGGTGTATTGCCTAGAGTTCTTGAACATACTCATATGTGGAGAGGTTTGAAATTTATTTTTCTCTTGAAACAAATATATCAGCTTCACTATGTATCCCGAATATGGCAGAGTATGCAGAGGAAAATTGGGAACCTAGTGTTAAGACACTCCGTTCCACTTCCGTTCTCCACTTTTCGACGAATTTTGAGGCATTGCGTGTTGACTGGAATTGGTACCTCGAATGGGGATCGAACCCGTGTGATTCCGGCTTAGACTAGGATTACCCTGGTACTTATGGTGTCGTAAGAGGCGATTAAATTGCGTGTGGTAGAGTCACGTTGCCAGTAAAGGCAACACGCATGGGCAGACTCGACCGGCTTTAAGTAGTAGGCTTTGGCCACTGCGTTTTGCATTAGGTAATGCCGAGCCCCGGTGCACCCGGTTCCACGTTAAAGGACACCAACGCTCCTGTAGCTCCTCTGGAGTTACTCGAGGTCGATTCGACCGATTATGCGAACGGATTATTTTTCCACATATTCGTAACGCAATGTCTCGTTAATTGGATGGAAAATGGAAAAGAAACAGCTCTTAACTTAACACTAGGTCAATAAATAAAAGCTGTTGCGGCACAGTGGAAAAACTTGTGAGTGTAAATGAGTAATTGTGGATTCGCTTCTCATCTGGAACTAACTATAATTATTTTACCCCACTATAATAATACAAAAAAGAAATATTATATTGTTATTAAATTCTGACTAAATCTAAAGAACGGTTTTACTTGAATAACATATATGGTTTAATATACTGAATAATAAAAAATATACTGAATATTATATGTTGCTGAAAAAATAAGCATATTACATATTTCATTACCTCAATAGAAGCTAACAGGTATGTATAAGAATTGTGATATCTTTTAAAATTATGAGGTCGATTTGTACTGGTAATAATAGGCAAAGCGCGGCGTTCGGCGGATTCGGCGGAAAGTGGAGAACGGAAGTGGAACGGAGTGTCTTAACACTAGGTTCCCGGGTTCCCTCTGCCTACCCTGCCTAGTGCGGGATACAGCGTGAAGCTATAAAAAAAATTGTACTGTTTTTCTTTGAAACAGAATTATCAATTTAAATATTTAATGTTTCATTTTTTCGCTCTGGTGTTACCAGAGGGTAATCGCGGCTATAAGTTCCGCCACTCAACACGCAATTCCTTAAATGCAGCAGAAAGTTTGAGTTAAGTTCCGTTTGCCCAACATTCCCTGTGCGGGATACAGCGTGAAGCTGAGATAGGTAACTCATTACTTCAAAAAAGTGTTATGATTTATCTCAATAAAGCGCGGGGTTGTGTTCCGCTACTCTTATTAATCAATTCCTCTAATTCTGTGAAATAAAATGGGAAATGAAAATGTCTTAATTGGAACGGAGTATCTCTACACAAGGTTCCCGGTTCCCACGTTCCCTATACCTACCCCACCATATGCGGGACACAGAGTGAAGCTGAAAACATGAAAGAAATGATAACTTACGCAAAAAATATCGAAATAACAGTATCTTTCGGCTTATTTTAATAAAGAAAAGGTTATTTCAGACGTACATAATTCGGTCATGCCATTAACTTTTGTAGCTAGAACGCGAATGTAACAAGATTAATTTGTTGAGTTTCGTTCTAATATAACAACGTTCACTTTTGGCTTTGATAAAACAATTAAATTTGATATATTTACTTAAGATTTCTATATGTATTATTTTATAAAAATTTTCTCGTAAGTATGAAATTTTTGTACAAGTACAACTTATCTTACAAAAGTGTTTATATTTTCTTTTTAGCTTCACGCTGTATCCCGCTAATAGCAGGGTAGACAGAGGAAACTTGGCAGCCTAGTGTAGGGCACTCCGTTCCGTCTCTCATTGGTTGTTGGCGGTTGGCGGGACTCAATACTGCGCTTTGCCTTGTTATCAGAGCGAAAAAAATACTATACATTTATATATTTTATAAATATTTCATTTTCTCCATTAATAAAAGGTAACTATGCCATGCTATATTATTTAAAGGACCTCATTGCTGTTTTTCGTATTATCTTATCTCATAAGATTTCTCTCATTTGAAAATGCGTACAGGCAGCCTGCCTGAACTAGTCTGACTTATTTATATTTACATATAAAATAAAAACGCCGCGCTTTACCTTATCCCCAGAGCGAAGAAATGAAACATTAAATATTTAAATTGAAAATATTAAATATTTCATTTGTTCGACTGGGGATCGAACCCAGAACCTGTCGGTTACAGTCACACACTTGTGCCGCTGCGCCTCGATAGGTCTCAGGAGTTTCACTGTAGTTTTTTTATATTAAAATGAATGATCCCCTCGACTGAAAGTCGAAATTGCACGTTCAACTTACAATCGTTGTGATTACGATTATATATTAAACCGCTGCATTAACAAGTTACGTTAATTGTTGCTTTAATTAATGATTATTTTAATATATTATTTTAATATATTATTTTAACAAGAAACGTTAAGAAGTCTACTAATATGTAACGAGATCATTTGGTAAAGTCTATAATAGACTCAATTTCAAATACATTTGTCACTACCATCACGATTTATCAAGTAGAAATATTTTTTGTTTTTTTATTTTGTTACATGAGGCCTGTCGTGGCGCAGCGGCACAAGAGTGAGACTGTAACCGACAGGTTCTGGGTTCGATCCCCAGTCGAGAAATGAAATATTTTCAATTTAAATATTTAATGTTTCAATTCTTCGCTCTGGTAATAACGCAAAGCGCGGCGTTGAGTTCCGCCACTCAACACGCAATGCCTCAAATTCGGCGGAAAGTGGGGAACGGAAGTGGAACGGAGTGTCTTAACACTTTCCGTTGAGTTGTATAGTATCGTAACTCGATGGAGAGCTTTGCCTCGTCGTCAGAACAAAGCAACGAAAATATTTAATTTGCCCGAACGGAGGTCAAACCTATATATAACCTGTCGTATTTACAGTCGCACGCTTGAACTGCGCCACGACAGACCTTTAATAGAAATTAACAAAAATACTCTACAATTTCCATACAAGCAAACAATTCACTCGTTGAACATCATCCTCATAACATTCCACAATACACAAACCATTAAAAATGAAAAATAGAATTCGCATTTCATTAAGAAAGTGCTCAAGCTCGTATGTTATCATTTGGTAGCAAATGGGCCTTATTTGGTTCTGAAAAAGCAGTTTATCACATTACCTTGGCCGTTCTCCAGGAGCTTGAGCTAACAAAGAATGGCTAGGTTTACTATTGCATACATGAATTTTAAACTTACGTACAGTCTAGACGTTGAAATTGCATAGTGACGAATGGTTAAGAGAATTTTATTAAAAGTATCGTTTTATAGATCCAATTTTTTATGAAATATCAATTTGATCTTATTCGTCATGTTTTATTTGCGCTGCTTGTAACTCCTGCGTAGGAGTCACAAGCAAAGGGATCTTAGAAACTAACTTATTTAAAGATACTCATTTACATTTTGAGTTGCGCAACTAAACGCTGCTTTTACTTGTATTCAGAATGCATACATTAAAATATAAAACGATTTAATTTCTCAAGAAGGGATCGAACTTACAACATCAGTCGCTCCTGCGCAAAGAAAGATAAGCAATAAATTGATGCTAGCCAAGTAAGAAAACCAATTTATGGGACGACCCATGTAACAATCAATTTACGCGTTACATTTGCTGTGACTGTCGTTATTCTTGTTGCCCAAAATACATTTTAGGGCTCTAACTCTTCTATTATGTTATCATAGAACAATTGACATTTCAAAAAAAAAGGACTCAAGGTCACTGGAAGCCGCCGAATGCAAGAAGCTTATTCAATAGTCGTAAAAATCCTTAGGGGAGCCTTCTGTACGTTTTCTTGCTGGAATTGAAAAATTATGTGAAGAATTGTAAAATGTGAAGTAGTTAGTGGGTATTTTCTACATTTTTATTTGCCAGAGAGAACACAAACAATTCTTAATTATATAATGTACATATTATATACACTCCATTTAAGATAAGTTATCATACATTTAGGATGAGTTATCATAAGATGATTCAGTTTTATTTCATTTGTTATCTATGTTCATTAAAAAAAAAAACGATTTTATAAAAGCTTCTCGTGGTGCATGTGGCACAAGCTTGTAACTTTCATAGTAGGCATAAAGTATCTTAATAAGACACCGTGCTGAGTATTATATTTTAACATCCAAAAAAATTACCAATATTCCACCCCAAAGCGAGAAAATAAAAATATGTAATATTTCATTTTCTTAATCGAAAATTGTATCCAAAATCGTCGAGTTTGTATTCGAAAGCTGTGCTTCTGCTCCACGACGGTCTGTGCTCACTAAGCTGCTTATTCAATAATAAAGATGAAACTCAACCTCCTTATCCCGTATCATATAATATTGCATTTTCATTTTGAATTTGAAAATAAATTCTTCAAATATCTAATATAACAGTTAGTACGCACGGAGTAGCAAAAGTCCATTTGAAAACAGAACCTCAATAGTTGGCGAATGTCCAGCGTAAGGTTCTGTGCCAGTTTCTAACGATCACCTGTGAGGTACTACGATTTACAATAGTAAATAAGCTAACACAGCTATGAATGAAAACGTTTACAACAGTAGAAAATGCTAACTACTGTTGTTAAAGTGTTCTAAAAGTATCTAAAAGTAAAAAATAAACTCAATCTGTACAGATTAAGTATTATGCGAAGCTATAAATAGATATTAAATATCATATCACGCTTTTGGTGATTATTTAGTATGTTTTTTAAATATGTTAATCTATACTTAACTATCTACAGCTTACTCGTAAGTAATAGCCAATAAAATATATATTAATATAATAATATATATTAGAAAGTATATGTATATAGGCCCTCGACCAAGTGGACTGACGATCTGGTCAAGTTTCCCAAAAGTCACTGGACGCGGGCAGTAAAGCAGCCGTCTATTTCAACGATTGATGAAGATTACGATTGATGAAGATTACGTTGAATCATCATCATCACGTATATTGTAAGCATTAAATGAATTGTAAATAAAATTGAAATACATATCAATATATATATATATATATATATATATATATATATATATATATATATATATATATATATATATATATATATATATATATATATATATATATATATATATATATATATATATATATATATATATATATATATATATATATATATATATATATATATATATATATATATATATATATATATATATATATATATATATATATATATATATATATATATATATTGATATGTATTTCAATTTTATTTACAATTCATTTAATGCTTACAATATACGTGATGATGATGATTCAACGTAATCTTCATCAATCGTAATCTTCATCAATCGTTGAAATAGACGGCTGCTTTACTGCCCGCGTCCAGTGACTTTTGGGAAACTTGACCAGATCGTCAGTCCACTTGGTCGAGGGCCTATATACATATACTTTCTAATATATATTATTATATTAATATATATTTTATTGGCTATTATTTACGAGTAAGCTGTAGATAGTTAAGCATAGACTAATATATTTAAAAAACATACTAAATAATCACCAAAAGCGTGATATGATATTTAATATCTATTTATAGCTTCGCATAATACTTAATCTGTACAGATTGAGTTTATTTTTTACTTTTAGATACTTTTAGAACACTTTAACAACAGTAGTTAGCATTTTCTACTGTTGTAAACGTTTTCATTCATAGCTGTGTTAGCTTATTTACTATTGTAAATCGTAGTACCTCACAGGTGATCGTTAGAAACTGGCACAGAACCTTACGCTGGACATTCGCCAACTATTGAGGTTCTGTTTTCAAATGGACTTTTGCTACTCCGTGCGTACTAACTGTTATATTAGATATTTGAAGGATTTATTTTCAAATTCAAAAAGAAAATGCAATATTATATGATATGGGATAAGGAGGTTGAGTTTCATCTTTATTATTGAATAAGCAGCTTAGTGAGAACAGACCGTCGTGGAGCAGAAGCACAGCTTTCGAATACAAACTCGACGATTTTGGATACAATTTTCGATTAAGAAAATGAAATATTACATATTTTTATTTTCTCACTTTGGGGTAGAATATTGGTAATTTTTTGGATGTTAAAATATATTACTAAGCACGGTGTCTTACTAAGATACTTTATGCCTACTATGAAAGTTACAAGCTTGTGCCACATGCACCACGAGAAGCTTTTATAAAATCGTTTTTTTTTTTAATGAACATAGATAACAAATGAAATAAAACTGAATCATCTTATGATAACTCATCCTAAATGTATGATAACTTATCTTAAATGGAGTGTATATATATGTACATTATATAATTAAGAATTACTTGTGTTCTCTTTGGCAAATAAAAATGTAGAAAATGCCCACTAACTACTTCACATTTTACAATTCTTCACATAATTTTTCAATTCCAGCAAGAAAACGTACAGAAGGCTCCCCTAAGGATTTTCACGACTATTGAATAAGCTTCTTGCATTCGGCGGCTTCCAGTGACCTTGAGTCCTTTTTTTTTTAAATGTCAATTGTTCTATGATAACGTAATAGAAGAGTTAGAGCCCTAAAATGTATTTTGGGCAACAAGAATAACGACAGTCACAGCAAATGTAACGCGTAAATTGATTGTTACATGGGTCGTCCCATAAATTGGTTTTCTTACTTGGCTAGCATCAATTTATTGCTTATCTTTCTTGGCGCAGGAGCGACTGATGTTGTAAGTTCGATCCCTTCTTGAGAAATTAAATCGTTTTATATTTTAATTTCTGCGTTCTGATTACAAGTAAAAGCAGCGTTTAGTTGCTCAACTCAAAACGTAATGAGTATCTTTAAATAAGTTAGTTTCTATGTTCCTTTTGCTTGTGACTCCTACGCAGGAGTCTCAAGCAGCACAAATAAAACATGACAAATCATTTCAAATTGATATTTCATAAACAATTGGATCTATAAAACGATACTTTTAATAAAATTCTCTTAACCATTCGTCACTATGCAATTTCAACGTCTAGACTGTACGTAAGTTTAAAATTCATGTATGCAATAGTAAACCTAGCCATTCTTTGTTAGCTCGGGCTCCTGGAGAACGGCCAAGGTAATGTGATAAACTGCTTTTTCAGAACCAAATAAGGCCCATTTGCTACCAAATGATAACATACGAGCTTGAGCACTTTCTTAATGAAATGCGAATTCTATTTTTCATTTTTAATGGTTTGTGTATTGTGGAATGTTATGAGGATGATGTTCAACGAGTGAATTGTTTGCTTGTATGGAAATTGTAGAGTATTTTTATTAATTTCTATTAAAGTTTTATTAATTTCTATTATATATATATATATATATATATATATATATATATATATATATATATATATATATATATATATATATATATATATATATATATATATATATATATATATATATATATATATATATATATATATATATATATATATATATATATATATATATATATATATAAATTAAGGATATTATTTTTATTTTCATGTATCTTTCGTCATAGCTAGCTGTTGTATAATTTAAAAATCATCCGCAAAAAATCTGCAAAAAATCGTATCAGTTCAGTTTTCTCCAATGTTTCGTAAACATTACAGAATTGACCAATGCTAAACTTGCATGTCTGAAATATTATCATAAAAATAGACTTACGTAGACAACTATAGTATATAGTTTACACCTCATAGTAGGGCTCAAAGTCCTCAACTTCGTTAGTTCCTGTTGCGTTGTGATAAATGATCACTGTCAGATTGTGAGAAATAAAGACTGTTTTATATTCTATGAAAAGGAAGATATATATATATCACCATAAAGTACGTGACTTCGTTTATAATTTAAATTATATCACTTTTCTTCGTTTTTCTATTATAATGGCGTAAACGTATAACTATAATAGCGTCAGTTGTAGGTTCAATTCTCTATGGTCCACTAGAGAAAAAAAATATCATATCTATGCACGGTAAACAAGGCGGCGTTAAATTCTGCCTCTCGCATGTTAAGTTTCGGACCTTAACGCCGAGAAATGTCATGAAAATTAGATTGAAATTTTTTAATGTTCTATAGGTAGAAAAAAATAGATAGTAGGTTTGACCCTAAAAAGAATCGCATTCGGTAAACACTATCACTTTCAAAATGTAATACACAAACTATTATCTTAACCTTGTTTAATTTACACAACAATTCAAATACCATTTTCATTTCAATCTAACTTCACGCCACTTCAGTTATTAAAAGCGGTTATTTAGTTCTCACATCCACATTATTGTATGATGAGCTCATGACAAGGGCGTGTCTATTTAAATAGAGTGACTTGTGTTTATTATAATGAATCAAATGACCACTGACAGCTGAATACTTGTTAATACTTTAGATATATGCAAATTGGTAGTAGTGGATTAGTTTATAGGATGAGAGATATAAGTACCGTATGGACTTGAAGAATTAGGTGACATAGATATTATTTAACTTCACTCTATATTTGAGGGAACCTGGGAACCTAGTGGTAAGAATCTTTATTCTTATTAAGAAATCTTGAGTTCTTCGCTTCAGGATTCGTAAAACATTGCGTGTCGAGTGGTGGAAATCAATGCTGCCGTTTGGTATTGCAAAGATATGAAAATATTAAGAGTTTCATTAAGGATACAAGAATAGGAGAAAATTAAGATATTAAATATTTCTTTTCTTTGAGTGGTAATAGAATCCATAATCTTTTGCATTTCCAGTCCACTGTGACACTGCTCCATCATAGTCGTTATCAACAAAAATGGAGTAACAGAATTTAAATTTATTGTAATAAGCGATGATCTTACTGCAGGTAGTGATAATGCAGTACATTATTCACTCACTCAGCTTTACGCTGTGTCCTGCACATGCCTGCCATGTGCAGGACAGAGAGACTTGGAAACCTTGTGTTCAGATACTCAATTCGAAGCATTGTGTATTGAGTAGCGGAACTCAACGCCGCGCATTGCCTTGTTACCAGAACGATGAAATGAGAATATAATATTTCATAATATATATTTCATTTTTTCGAGTAGGAATCGAGCCCAAAACCTGTCTCGTTTACCCGCTTGTGCCAATGTGCCACGACAGGTCTCAGATACATTATATTTATTAGCTTTGTCCTCGTGAATAAATGCAGATGAGAATGACACTTGACACTTGAAACTGCCCAAGGGAACTCTACATGTAGAGCAAGTCACATCGAAATTACTATTAGATGTACGACGATATATGTGTGTGATACACGTGTAGAATGGTTGTAGTTTCTGAGATTAGAGCATTCAATCAAATAAACTGTACAGTTTTATGGTATTTTTATATATTAAAGTTTTCATTTCGTATAATACTAATGTTTTCGTTTTTATAAAAATTCAGGGAAGCAGAAAATATAATAAATTTTATTTATTAGGTTTATTCACGCTAAGCGATATCTGGTATACGATACGAGATAGCGATATAGTTATTACTTCAATGAGATTTTTTCGTTTTTTTTTTTAGCTTTTTGAGTTTTTTTTAACTTGATGCTGTATCCCAAACATATTAAAGTAGCCATAGGAAACCTAGTGCTAAGATATTTTATTTCTGTTATTTAGTGTATTGAGTAGCGGACCTCAACGCTGTACTACGATTACTAACGCAAGAAATAAATGAAATATATTCATTCTTCCACATTAATTTTGAACCCAAAACTGCTATGGGATTTAAAGTCACTGCCCTACTACGCCACGTTTTCTAAAGCGGTAAGATACCAGTATGTAAGTATATGTAATCGTAATATACTTTTGGTTGCAGCATTGAATTACAATTACCACGTACAGACTTATATTTCTACCAACACAATGTTCATATGTTATTAAATTAAATTAATGATTATAGTTTGATGAGTGGTCAAGGAGTAAAGAAGGAACTTGGGATTCTAGCGTTAAGAAACTCCGTTTTCCTTTTTAGAACATATTCAAGGCATTATGTGTAGAATGGCGTAACTTAACATCGCACTTGCCTCGTTACTATAGCAGCGAATGAAACATTAAATATATCTATCATTTTCTTGGGTGGAAATTGAGTCAACCATGACTGACCTTTAATAATAAAACAATTAAACAATTTTATTTCTTTTTGCTCAAGAATCCCCTGAAATAAAGTGAAGGAATTCCATTTTAGTATAATCAGCGACGCCATTGCGGCAGGTAGTGATCGTAAAATGAGCTATACATTTAACGTTCCGTGAAAGTAATAAAGTTGAGGTAAAATAGACTTGTGGACTTTAAAATGAGAAGTCTTCAAGATGAGTGTTATTTAGTTTTATCAACTCAAGGAAGTACTTATGGTGTGTTGGTGTACTTATTGCTAGGGCAGTAAGTTCCATTCCTGAACAAGTCAATGGATATATATTTAATTTATTCTCATGTCCCCGCTCTAGTATATTTACTATTTGATTTCCTAGCCATATATATTATTTTTTTTTATTTTTTTCAGGTTAACGTTGTATCCCGGACATAGCAGGCGCGGCATAAGGAACTTGGGAACCTAGTGTTAAAACACTCCGTTTCGTTTACCACTATTTAATCCTATCCTACTGATATTGAATATATGTCTGAAAGATTGTGAGAATGAAGGTTTTTATATAACGTTTATACGCAATAATTACTGAACAATTTTAAATGAAACTTTACAGGAATATAATTTATACATCAGAATAACATTTATCCACTATTGTTTATGTACAAGTTATTTGTATACACTTTATATCACTTACTTTATTTCACGCTGTATCCGTAGCGGGGTAGCTAGAGAGAACGTGTCTTGTTATACCTCTTTTGCTCCGTTCACATGTGATCAATCTTCTTAAACACGCCTTTCCTCAGGGTCTTTTTGTTTTTTATGTAACCTTCACTCACTGTGTTTTAGAAAATCAACCGAGGTCTTCCCTCTATCTATTACCTCTATCATTTTCTCTTCATAAATTAAGATATGTCTTTAATTTAGCAAAAACTTTAAGCAGGGTTTTGCCACGTAGGGATCGCTTGAGTATAATTAAAATATGACACTTTAGAAATAATCATTAGTTAATGGAATACATTCTATGTATCATGAAATTATCATTCTTGGACAGAATATGAAGTACTCAGTATCTCGATTATATTTTCATTGCCCGTTTCACGCTGTATCCCGCGTGAAACTTGTATCTTAATATACGTAGCGGGTACAATGTATGGCAAAACGAACTTTTCATTTAAAATAAGCTCTTCAAGAGCTATTACTATACACAGATACGTTTCGAGCTTCTTCATAGTTAAGGGGCAGTTAGGTTTTGGACACTATCCAACAGTCAACTGTTTATTTTAAATCAACGTTTGCATTTTTTGTTATTGTTATTTATATTTTTTGATGTCTATCGTAGCGCAGGGGCACAAACGTGGGACTATACACGACAGTTTGTGGTTCGACCCCACTCGAAAACATGAAATATTTAATATTTTCAAATTAAATTTTCGTTTGTGTCTTCTCTCTGGTTGCAAGGTAATGCGCGACGTTGACTTCTTTTGGCATTGTTAAGTATCGGAAATCATAATAATTCTTCAAATACAGCGGAAAATGGGTAGCAGTACGGAACGTTCTAACACTAGGTTCCCACATTCCTACTGCCTACCCTACCATCTGCGGGATACAGAGTGAAACTGAGGGAGAGAGTGAAAGATGTTTTATATTTTATTCGTCTCGTATATCATAGGTCATGTTTGGATTTATTTTATTTGTCTTTGCAAGTACTATTAGATCTTTTTTTTTCTTATAAATCTTATTTATGATTTGACTACTATGTATATAAGTTACAATTCATAAGGCAGGCAGTGCGGATGGAAGTTATCTAGCATAAAGATCGTTTCCCGCTTCCGCTTAATTTTCAAGACATTACATATTGAATGGTGGAGCTAAACTCCGCTCTTTATCTTGTTACTAGAGTGAGGAAACAATTCTAACCAATCAGTATCAATGCACAATTGTTGTTTTTAAGGTCACACGCTTAGTATAGCTACGATGGCCCTCTATTTAATTTTTTTTTTTTTTTCAGCTTCACGCTGTATCCCGCACTAGGCAGGGTAGGCAGAGGGAACGGAAGTGAAACCTAGTGTTATGACACTCCGTTCCACTTCCGTTCCCCACTTTCCGCCGAATTTGAGGCATTGCGTGTTGAGTGGCGGAACTCAACGCCGCGCTTTGCCTTATTACCAGAGCGAAGAAATGAAACATTAAATATTCAAATTGAAAATATTAAATATTTCATTTCCTCGACTGGGGATCGAACCCAGAACCTGTCGGTTACAGTCACACTCTTATGCCGCTGCGCCACGACAGTCTATTTAATAAGATATTTATATGTTATTCATTTCGTTCTCATGTGAGATAGATTATTTTTCCTATCCAATTATATGGCTGACAATGGTTTAGAGGATAACCGATGGGACTATACAAATTAAGATCCGTTAGCTATTGAGTTATTTATATATGCGAGATTAGTAAAAGAAGGCTTATTTTGTTGTATATAAATAATGTATGTAACTGATATTTTATTTACTGCCCAACTGTCACTGTTAATATGAAAGGTTGTGCGATACGCAGTCGAGGAAATGGAATATTTAAGTTACGCTCTAGTAGCAAGGCACAACGCGGCGTAGAGATCCACTGCTCAACACAAAATGCCTCGAATTTGGCAAAAAGTGGGAAACAGAACGAAGTATCTTAACACTAGGTTCCCAGGTTCCCTCTGAGTAACCTGTCATGTGTAGAATAAAGCGTGAATCTAAAATCCTATATCTTGCTAAAAGCACTTAATCTTACAAATCCAGACAGCATGTTATTCCTTGCATAATCATCTCAAATATGGTCTGAACTAGAAAACGAGCTTTCAAGTCAGAAAGCTCCAGCCTAACTTAGGTCTATCGTGCAAAAGGATGATAACTTCCACAATCGAGTTGGAGTGACGCCAAGCCACTCGTTATGTATTAACTGTTGACGCTTTACCGTTCGTTTTATGTTTTGTACTAAATATGTAAATTTATACGTTTAATTTTTGAGGTTCTATAATTTGAATCATAATTTTAGTTATAACGTCTAACATTCTTCTTATATTTATTATACTTAAACTATATTCGAATCTTAAATATATTAATAATTATTTGTTCCGCATTCACTCCTAATGGTCTGTTCACATGGAACGTGACAATGAGTCATGCTTTTACGTGCGTGCATGACGGCTTATAAAACATAAAAAATAGTCGATGTATTAGTGTATACGTGTATACAGGCTATATTAGTGTATACGTGTACTACTGCGTTTGCGCTAGTCGCACGCCTGCTATTATCCTTAGCATGTCGGTGACGCGAACCGAGGATTTTACCCTCTACCAAAACGCTCAACGCGCCTAAAGAAGTTTTCACTTCAAAAATTGAAAACAAGTTGGCAAATGTGGTGATATGAGAAGGTTAAAGCACAAATAAAATCGAAGTTAAAAATATTTATAAATTAACGATCTTCTAAATTACAAAATCGAAAAGTTTGTTTGGCTGCACACTCTGATCGTAAGACATACAAATACAAATTGAAAAATTATGTTAGTATTTGACTGTCATATATTGAGGAATATGAAGGCCATATATCGTCACGTCAATGATATATGACTCACTGATTCTTCATCAAAGACACTTCGGGCATTTGGAATATGCCATGATGTCATATTATCAGTTTATTTGATTTTGGTCACGCAGCTGCTTCATGCTGTATCCTGTACATGACAGGGTAGGCAGAGAGAAATAGAGAACCTACTGTTAAGATACTCCGTTCCGTTCCCTACTTTTTGCTGAATTTGAGTTATTGCATGTTGAGTCGCGGAACTCAACGCCACGATTTTGCCTTACCAGTTTATCAGGGCATAGAAATGAAAATATAATACATACATACATAGCTTCACGTTGTATCCCGCACGGGGCAGGGTAGACAGAGGGATCCCGGGAACCTAGTGTAAAGACACTCCGTTCCACTTTCATTCTCCACTTTCAGCCGAAGTTGAGGCATTGCGTGTTGAGTGGTGGAACTCAGACCTGTCTATTGGCCTGACTATTACCAAAGCGAAGAAATGAAACATTAAATATTAAATATTTCATTTCCTTGACTGGGGATTGAACCCAGAACCTGTCGGTTACAGTTACACGCTTGTGCCGCTGCGCCACGACAGGCCTCTAAAATGAAAATATAATATTATAATTAATATAAAAAATATATAACGTAAAGAAATGAAAATATATGAAATGGCTAAGCAATTAAGTCTCGCAACTGGGGACCGCAAATTTTTCACCCGTCACGACGATAAAATTATAAAAAAAAATAATAGAAATTATATGGCACTATAATATGAAATAAACTTTATTCTGTTTTGTTTTTATCTTAAAAGTATTCGAAACGTACCTTTCCTCATACTAAACTTAAATTTGAAAACCGTTCAAGAAGAAGAAGAGACGCGAGTTCAAATCTTGCTTTGTTCAAAATTTTTGTACTCTTTTTAAATTTAAGTTTAATATTTTCTGTCCTAAATGTGGAATAACACTTGAAAAATAGTAAAAAGTACCTTTCTTCAACCTGGTAGATGTGCAGTGTTGACCACATAAAAATGCATATGCAGTATTTTGAATTGGAATAGAGAACGGAGTTAAACGTCCCTCTGCACATTACTATATGCAGGATAAATCGTGAAACTACAAAATATTTTGCAATTCCATACTTCAAACTAAAAATTTATTGCTACCAGAAATTGAATCTACTGCCTCCGAACACCATCTTCCATTATCATCCAATGCCATCTAGGCCTACAAAAACAATACCTTTGACCTTCATTTGGGTTACTCCATCGAAGCCCCAATGTATAAGTCAATCAAGCGATTGTTTTATAAGAAATAATAAAAAAATCATATTGACAGGGCCTGTCCTGGCTCAGGGGCACAATCGTGTGACTGTCAACGCGACAGGCGTGGAACGCGAGTTCGATCCCCTCGCGGGGAAATAAAATATTACATATTTTCAAATTCATTATTTAATGTTTTCATTTCTTCATTTCGGTAACAAAGTTCCGCTACTCAACACGCAATGCCTCTAATTCGACGTAAACTGGGAACGAAACGGAGTGTCATAACACTAGGTTCCTAAATTGTGCCTACCTACCCTGCCGTATATGACCCAGCGTGAAGCTGAGAGAGAGAGATTTCATGTCGATATTTATATATTTTTATATACCGTATCTAGCATTGTAGGCAGAGGGAGATTACCAACATAGCAATTTAAAACTCTTCTTAAATTTAAAGGATTGCATTTTAAATTAAAAGCCGCTCTTGCCTCGATACCAAAGCAAGCAAATAAAAAAATTGAATATTTCACTTCCTCTAGTGGTAATTGAACCTACAACCCATCAAATCCGCAGCCGCGGACTATTTAAGGTATACTTATAGATATAAATGTTTGTCCAATCCTGAAATATCTCCACAACTCAATTATAAAGTATTATTATCGAAACGGACGCCGCAGCCGCGCACTAAGCACATAACTCAAGTTAGGCTTTAGTGTTTAATTATGTGAGGAATTTACGAGAAATACAAATGGCAGTGCTACGGACAAAGCCCGAGTTGGTTACAAGCGTGAATTTATGTACTGTCTAGGTACAGTCGGGAGTGATAAAAGGTGAATAGTTTTTTTTTTTTAATTTAATTGTATTTTTAAAGGTAACGAGAACTTAACGCTAAGACGAATATAAAAATAGGTTCAGCGCGGCGTTGAGTTCCGCCACTCAACACGCAATGCCTCAAATCGTCGGAAAGTGGGGAACGGAAGTGGATCGGAGTGTCTTAACACTAGGCTCCCTCTGCCTACCCTGCCTCTTGCGGGATACAGCCTGAAGCTGAAAAAAAAAATACTAAAGTTACACACACAAAAACTACTGATTTAACTTTACAGTAGATAATATTAATTTTACATCAGACAAAATGCAAACAAAGCCGAGTGAGTCGTTAGTCTTGTAATAAGCAAATCCGACTAAAAAGAAAATATCAGTAACAAATATACATTTTATTGTCGTCGAGTGTACAAGACGTAATTAGTGCTAGTGCTTCAGTGTCAGAGAACAACCTATATAATATACGATACAGTACAGTAAATACTATTTGTATACACAATATGTTATACATAAGGCTTTATATTAAAACTTATTTTACTCATATAAAGAAAAGAAATTAATTAAATTTCTTATATAGATACATGTCTTATAAGTTGCTTATTAACAAATGTAAGTATATAATATTTATCATACAATATAAAATTACTGGATGATTACATCATGGCTGTAAATTCAATTATCACTCGGAGTCATCTTTGGTAACAAGACTTATAGTCTTGTTACCAAAGATGACTCCGCGGCGTTAAGTTCCGTTAATCTTAGATAAAGCGCAGAAAGCGGGAAATGGAGTTTCCGTCTACTTTTATAAAAATACGCCACGGAGCCGTCGGCACTCCACTAGTCTGCAGTTTCATAGGAATTCCTTCCACGCGCAACACATCTGTGGAACGGCCTACCCGTGGCAGTATTTTCAGGTCGATACGATATGAGTATCTTCAAAAAGCGCGTCTACCTCCACCTTAAAAATTGGCAACACACCTGTAGGATCTCTGGTGTTACTCGCGGCCGTGGGCGACGTTGATCACTTACCACCAGGTGACCCGTACGCTCGTTTGCCGTCTTTTCCATAAAAAAAATCATTTGGTCCCAACGATTCGAACTGCTCTACATTATAAATTCTACATCTCTCTACATTATAAAATGGTTCAATCTTATACTGGGGTGCACCAGCCTAGAGGTAAGAACAGTATTTCCATATGAGGCCGAACCTAGGTTTAAGAGATTGTATATGTATTCTCGAAAACTGGTGATACGTTAAATGGGGTTTTTTTAGAGGCTAACGTGCAGACTGGTGCCTTCTGGGGGACGAAGTGAACCAGGTTCTTTCCCCTATGGAAACATTCGCGAGGGGAAGGTTCGCAAGGAGAGCCCTGTGCCACACTCTATTGAAAGCCTTCACCATTTCCAGACTAATTGCCAAGCCCCCCTTACTTTTAATAGCCGCAGGCCAGTGGTGGGTTAGGTAACCTCGAAGGTTACTGGTTGAGCGATCGGCCGAAAGGCATATTAGCGTATCTTAGTAAACTTGGGCCTTAAAATACCTCAGTTTTTCCTTATAAAATTTACTTCGCTTAACGTCTTATATCCAAAACATTGTGTATTGACGTATATGACGCTATTATATATACTACATGTTAATATATATGTAGTATATATATACTACATATATATTAACATGTAGTGGTTTGTGAACCCGTTACCTATTCAATAACATGTCTAAGTGCTTTAACTAATAATTGACCTATATGTCAAAAGTTTAACATAGTTATTGGAGCTTCGGTTATGCGTACACAAGATGCTTACAAGTTCCGATGCTAATCCTAACTAAAGTTTGTTCAAAAATTATAAACTAAAATTTAAAATCTTTTGAAAATTAGTTCAAAAGATTTTGTCTTAGGTTCAATTCTTAGTGGGAGGGAAGTGAAAAAATATCAAAAAAATTACGAAACTTCTTTTTTCTATCAAATCCACGGCATAACAATTCTTCATTGCCTTAAGAACCAATTAAATACTCGTTCACACGCGTAAATAATAAAATAATTATTTAAAATATTATCTCAAAAATCCAGAAATCCCCAAAACTAAGTGAATTGATATTAAATATCGCTGTGCAAATAAAATTATAATTGAGAAAACAAACTTGAATATTGTATGTTTTTCTTTTTATTTCAGTTTCACGCTGAATCTTGTAACTGGTAAGAGTTACTTTTCGTCGAATTTGTCACCGCGCTTTGCCTTGGTAATGACGAAGAAATGAAAATATTAATTATGTATTCCATATTCACGATCGGGAATCGAACCCACAACAGAACCAACCACAGGTCTCTGATATATTAAATTAATATATCCTTTCATTAACTGTTTAGACCCAATATGTCCTATCCATCATAACGTCGTCAGATGTCGACATCGGGTGTTTGCTAATTAATTACACGGCTTGTGACACTTTGCCACTCTATTACCATATATGTACATGTGTTAGTACGAATCTGATTTAAATTCACATTTGTAACTTGAATTGTTTACAGGAAATGAATATCCAGATAATTAACTTTAATATTTTTACTATGTTTTAAAGTGTTATTCCACACTTAGGACAGAAAATACTAAACTTAAATTTAAAAAGCGTATAAAAATTTTGAACGAAGCAGGATTTGAACCCGCGCCTCTGGAATACCGTTCCAGCGCTCTGACCAACTAAGCCATTCGTTCTCACCAAGCTCCGTCGAAATTCTTATACGCTTGTTACAACTTATGTTGTTAGCATCTCTGTAGGGAGATTTTTACAAATTTCCGCTACCCAAAGACAACTCGTAAGAATTATCGTTTGGCAAGAGAGAATACTATTTATTTTTTAATGTTTTTACTATGTTTTCAAGTGTTATTCCACACTTAGGACAGAAAATACTAAATTTAAATTTAAAAAGCGTATTAAAATTTTGAACGAAGCAGGATTTGAACCCGCGCCTCTGGAATACCGTTCCAGCGCTCTGACCAACTAAGCCATTCGTTCTCACCAAGCTCCGTCGAAATTCTTATACGCTTGTTACAACTTATGTTGTTAGCATCTCTGTAGGGAGATTTTTACAAATTTCCGCTACCCAAAGACAACTCGTAAGAATTATCTTTACTTCATCCCGCAAGTAGCAAGGTAGGCAAAGGACAAATCTTTGAGATATTGTAAAAATGAAAGACGCACTTTCTATCTGAACCAGGAAATAATTGTAAATTAAATATATATATATATATATATATATATATATATATATATATATATATATAATATATATATATATATATATATATATATATATATATATATATATATATATATGATATTTTATATACAATTATATATACTTTATATAATACAATTATATATTCACACCCGCAGACATAACTTTTATAGTTAGATGGTAACCACTACACCACAATGGTATCTTGGAACTATCACAATAAATCCGTATCTTTAACATTTTAAGAAAGCAAGGCTTTGTTTACAATTATAAAGGATAATATATATTTAAGTTATGGAAAACGTAGTGATTCATCACTAGCTTGGGCTCTCCGCTTAGAAGCATATAGATAGTTCAGGCTACGAATAATATGCTCGTTTTGTAGCAATATTGTGTTCCATAGTTAATCTCTTTCTCAAAAGGCTTAAGCTGCTTAACGAATTTAACAGTTGAATCCTCTTTACATTTGTAAATTTAAATGTGATTAATTCTGAATAAGCCTTGTAAAAGTGAGAAGTTCTTAATTATTCTGTTATCTATGTTTTATGTTAATTTATAGTGTGTGTGAATTATTATTTTTTTTTAATTTTCAACCATTTTTTTCTTCAAAATAGAGTTCCATGTTTATATAAAATGTTAAAAAGCCTAGTTTATAAATTTAACTTTGATTGAAAGTTTGGTAGAATAGGGCTAGAATGTATTCCTCTGGAAAAACGTTTAAGAAGTTTTGCCTTTTTAAACCTTAGAAATTTTAAGAGTTTCTATTTCTTTCCTTAGAAGAAAAAGATGTATGAAAAAATTCCGACCATATAACACTAAAAAATAAAAATAAAAAAAAAAACAATCTCAGCCTCACTCTGTATCTCGCACATAGCAGGGTAGGCAAAAAAAAGACACTCCGTTTCACTTCCGTTTTCCACTTTCCGCCGAATTTGAGTCATTGCGTGTAGAGTGGGGGAACTGAACGCCGCGTTTTGCCTTATACCAGAGCGAAAATATTAAATATTTAAATTGAAAATATTTCATTTCTTCGAGTGGGGATCGAACCCACAACCTGTCGGTCACAGTCACACGATTGTGCCGCTGCGCCACAACAGGCCTCAATCCTACAATCCTTTTTATAATATTTATATTTATATTTATGTCTTGTTTCCAGAACCAGAAACTTATAATATTAAATGTTATTTACCGAGTAAGAATCGAACTCAGAACTATAATGTTTAGAGCCACACCATTGTGCAACTGAGGCCTCGATAATTGAAATAATAACATAAGGAAAGATCAATTCGAGCAGAATCACTATCAAAATATATACATTCGTAACAAACAACGTTCTACCCACAATTCATCCTCCTGAACTATAGCTTGCTTGCTTGCGTTTAGTATATTTGCACGCTCAAAGCACTACACGTATCGGTTCTATTGTCGATCCTGATTAAGCTATTCAAGAGGGGAAACAATGGGCTTATTAACTAACGCCAAGACGTGCAGATTATTCTGGGAATCTAGACTTACTTTGTGTTCTAGATTTTATTTAACTGAATATGAATATGCTTAATGTCTTTTTCAAGTGTGAGTATATCTTTTTTTTTATTCAATAATTAATTTCAAATAATTCAAATTAATTCAGATGTGAGACGTACAAAATATTGAATAACTATTAGTAACTTTTTTTCTTAGCTTCGCGCTATTTTCGCACATAGTAGGGTAAGTAGGGGGAACTTGGGAACCTAATGCTAAGACACTTCCGTTTACCACTTTCCGCCGAATTTGCGTTGTGTGTTGAGTAGCGGAACTCAACTTTGCCTAGTTACCAGAGTGAATAAATGAAAAATATCAAATATTTCATTTCCTCAAGAGAATATCGAACCCAAAACGCATAGCGTATACAGTTGCACGCTTGCATCCCTGCACCAAAGCCAACTTCTATTTTTACAATCAATCAAGATCAAGATACAATCAATCAAGATCAAGAATCAAGATCCAATATACTTTCTATTTTTACCCTAATATGGAGAAAAAGAGCGCGGCATATGGAAATATTATAAAAGATTTAAGGGGAGGGTATATACGACACAAAAAACTAAATTCATTTATATAAATTGTGCAAAATTATTGCAAAATATGTTTTTCAATATCACCCATACACAATTTTTTTACTTTCCACATGCATCAATTTCATTGTGCAAACTTATTGTACAATATGTTTTTGAATATCAGCCTTGCATTAATATTTATGACCTTTTACAAACATAAAAGCTTCATTAATACTAACAAATTATAATTAGTAACTGAGATAAACATCCAGAATAAGCTTCTAAGATTCGATCGTTATTGCAGCAAAGATTGATTACGTATGTGAATAAGATATGCCGATACTTGGGATTACGGGTAATTGATATTTGAATAAATAATTATATATATATATATATATATATATATATATATATATATATATATATATATATATATATATATATATATATATATATATATATATATATATATATATATATATATATATATATATATATATATATATATATTTAAAACTTACGTCGATTGATTTTTAGACAAAATATTAAATCTAACATAAATCAAAAGTTTGATAGACTTCGGAATTTTAATATGAAGCTCTTCAAAGTTTTGCCAATTCAAAAATAGAAAAAAATCGTTTAAATATTTTGAAATATAAAAACGCTTTTCTTTCCTAAAAAGAATACTCTCAAAATATATTGTTATAAACAAAAAAACATAAGTCAAATAGTTAATTAAAATTAACAATAGCACGTAGAATCCCGATTATTAATCCTAATAAAATATCTGTTTTTTTTTCTATTTTTTTTTTGTGTTATATGCAGTCGGAAATATATTTTTTACACTTTCTTTATTTTATACTTATTTGGTATGATTTATTGACATTTACATCGATTTTCATAATAAGGCAGACTAATATTAAATTAGTTAAAATGTTTGTTAAAATATCTCACATGTTTTATATATTCTAAACTGTTATATAAAATGAAGAAATACCATGGTGTCAGTGCGTGATAATTTGCCTAATTAAAATACCTTAAGGATTGACTAGACCATTCGTCGATTTTAAAGTTACATCCCTTAAAAGAAAACAACAAGATCTTTATAAAATCACTATATTATTCGTCTGTTCCTCTGTCAAGATTATTTGTTCGTCTCTTGTGAGTTTAATCTGAAGATAACGTAAGAATTAAGCTGAAATTATTTTCATTATTCAGATTTATGGTGCAGCTCAGCAAAAATCAACTATCAAACATTTATGCGTCATTTTCACTGAATATTATTTAAAATTTGTGTTGTGATTTTAACATAAATATGACGGTGACAGTTATCGTTAAAATAATATTCTTTTAACAGTAAATATCTTATTTTGTTATAGAATGCTTAAAAAAATACTCTTGTCAGATTCTGCTTTTCGTTTAAAATCTAAAGGAGTTTTCTAATATTCTTATCTTTAGTCAGTTCTACCACAAGTACTAAGGCCATAGGGTTAAATAGAGTCAGCTCTATATTATACTGTAAATTAGAAATGTTCTTTTTTATGTGTATGTATTGTATTGTATTTTTTTGTCTAAGTCTAGAATGTTATTAACGAGTTCGTATCAGTTAAGCTTATGAACTATTTTATTAGCCCAAAATATACTTATATTTGTAATTAATGTCATACAAAATATTTTAAGTTTGGTTGGACAATTTATATATTTACAAATTTAACTTCCTTTTGTCTAACATTTAAATTATAACCGAGTCCTCGGTAGGAGACTTTGATTCAAACACGTTGTTTTTTTTTAATTATCTGTAGAAATATTGTTCCGCCATGAACTACATACATGTTTCATATATGTAATTCATGGCGGAGCTCAACACTTCCTCTAATTCAATCATAGTGAATACAGTTTGCCCACTAAGTCAAGTAGTCCATTAAATCCATAGTAGAATATTTCCTTAATTATTCCTTTTTTTATATTATAGGCTATCTTACCAAACATAAGAACCCTCCTGGCGCAATGGCACAGGGCTGTAAACGCCACGGTTGAGGGTTCAACTCTGTAGAGAAAATATTGATGGTAGTGAATGATTACATTTTCTCACTCGGATAACAAGACATAGTGCGGCGTTGAGTTCCGCCAATACACAAGCTTTCGCAAATTATAGGCTGAGGTCTCTTAACACAAACTCTCAGCCTAACCCATAAAGGGATAAAAGGCTAAAGCTATTTTTTTTTTAGTTAATTATCGTCAAATAAAAACTTACGTATAAATAGGCATTCGATCGCCATCTTTAAACCACATCATCATGGCTACTTCGTGGACGGAGGCGGCTAGATCACATGGAAGCCTCGTCTCCACTCCTGGTGCTGACCAGACTTGTATTATACCTTGAAATTAAAAAGAAACATTTTAACTAACTGCTTATGAAAAATTAACTGAGACATACCTAACCTATTGCTCGGGTTTCACGCTTGGTCCGGTATAAAGAGGGGAAAGGTAAAGGGAATTTAGTATTATGATATTGCATTATCACTTTTTGTCACCTTGCGTGATATATGTTGAGTCGCAGTCGATTCACGCACATGACAGGGTAGGCAGGAATAGGGAAACTTGGGAACCTAGTAATAAGACACTTCATCCTGTTCCCTACATTCTACAAAATTTTTGGATTATTTACTGTTTGGCCCATTATGACATTAGGATAATTTATGACTTACATATCATGAAAAGTTACAGAATTATTTGCCTGTAACAATAAGAAACTCACGCACACTAACAGATACGTTAGCTTCACGCTGTAGCCCGCACGAGGCAGGGTAGGCAGAGGGAACCCGGGAACCTAGTGTTAAGACACTCCGTTCCACTTCCTTTCCGCACTTTCCGCCGTATTTGAGGCATTGCGTGTTGAGTGGCGGCACTCAACGCCGCTCTTTTGCCTTATTACCAGAGCGAAGAAATTAAATATTAAATATTTAAATTGAATATATTAAATATTTCATTTCCTCGACTAGGTATCGAACCCAGAACCTGTCGGCTACAGTCACACTCTTGTGCCGCTGCGCCACGACAGGCCTCACTAACAGGTACCTCAATGGTAAATAGCGTCAACACCCTACACAATTTTCTAACGTTGGGAAATATTTGTTTCAGAGTGCCCACCACCTCTGTGACGCTGAACATTTAGGAGACGAGCTTCGACAGGTGAAGACTGCCCTTCATCAGTATAACCTGCCAGTTTCCCGCTAGCGTTGTGTAAGGCCAACAACCAAAGTTGAGAAGAACCCGACACTTTTAACGTATGTGAAGGGGGTTTCAGATCGGATCGGCAATATCTTAAGAAGAGCTTCTATTAAAATAATATTCAAGTTCTCCTAGAAAAAAGTGAACCAATATTTGAGACCAGTAATAAGTATATATTCCTTTGCAGAGTGCAGGAGTATATAAATTTGTTTGCGACTGTGGCTTATTATACATAGGTCAAACAAGGAGAAGCAGAATCTTCGATGTCAAGAATGCCCATTCTTGACATCAAAGTCAGCAGTATGCGAGCAAACAGCAAAAAACGCAACCATTATATCAGGTTTAATAAACACCACATACTCGCTAAGGGGAATAGATACATATATCCCTATAATGATCCACGAGGTTATTAAAATACAAAAACATCCTAATTTCAATAGAGAAGATGGTTGGAAACTTTCTACCGCTTGGGACCCACTCTAAAAAAAATAAAATCCACACCACACCAGAGGACTAAACACAGTAAGTTTACTCTGTATGAATCCAGGGCAACACACGAGGCAACTAAGAAATCGTTGGCGGTAGTTTGATATAATAATGATGTCAATTGACAGACGAATTCCACCTCAGTGTACTCGAGACCACGGACTACTGTAAAGCGGTCGAAACGTTGAGTTTAAATGTTGATTTTTAATCAATATACTTCGCGATTAATCCATTTAAAATAGTTTCATTTAAAATTTGTATCAAACGTGAAAATCAAAGATATTAATTATTAAATAGGTTTTCAAAATTCATATTGTTATTTGTGCGAACCCTAACTATAAGCAAAGATTTTTTTCACTTTTATATCTGTCTTTCTGTTTATCTCAGCTTATCTTTAGAACATAGGAACCAATTTTTATGGAACCAAAACTGATAGAGGCCTGTCGTGGCGCAGCGGCACAAGAGTGTGACTGTAACCGACAGGTTCTGGGTTCGATCCCCAGTCGAGGAAATGAAATATTTAATATTTTCAATTTAAATATTTAATGTTTCATTTCTTCGCTCTGGTAATAAGGCAAAGCGCGGCGTTGAGTTCCGCCACTCAACACGCAATGCCTCAAATTCGGCGGAAAGTGGGGAACGGAAGTGGAACGGAGTGTCATAACACTAGGTTTCACTTCCGTTCCCTCTGCCTACCCTGCCTAGTGCGGGATACAGCGTGAAGCTGAAAAAAAAATATAAAAAAACAAAACTGATAGTTAACATTTACAAAGTTATAAAAAATTACAGTATAGATTGTTATACACAAATATTTCTATGAATTATACTAAAATTATTGATCCTAATCCCCTAAATACATTTTAATTAATTTAATATTAAACGAATATTTGCATAGCTGAAGTGGGCGAGGCCAAAAGATTCCGCTAGTATGAACAACGTATTTACGTTTCATTCAATCAACAATTCATAAATTACTTTTAAACATATAGTTTAAGTAATTAAAAGTTAATCATTCATATTCAATGTTTATTTTTTTTACTTTTTTATATAGAGTTCCTTACTCGATATAAATAAATTTATATTCAAGTTTACTTTTACTACTTTGAAAATTTAAATTTAAATTTGAATTTGAGTTTAAGTTTCAGTTTGAGTTTCGATTTGAGTTTCAGTTTGAGTATGAGTTGTTGGTTGTTGAACAGATAAATCGGGGAAAAAACTATTTAGCCCCCCTTTTAAATATTTATATTTATAGTACATATAGACCCTGTGATTGAAACCCCGGACCGTCACATTTACGTTTGGTTAAGTCTGATAACGTGGTGATTCGTTCAACAACATATATATTAATATTTTTACTATGCTTAAAGAGTTATTCTACACTTAGGAAGGAAAAATACAAATTTGAAAATTGGTAACATATACATAGATCAAATTAAGGTGTATTTCATTTTACATCCTAAAAAAGTACACAAAAAACCAAATACACATACCATAGCAAATAAAACTTCTATTTTAAACCACAAACAAAAACAATTGCAATTTTCAAACACACTATATATATGAAAAAAAAACAAACAATAGTTCAGAACACTATACAATTGCAGGTTTACACTTGACTTCATTCGTGCAATACACCACAGATCGTCAAATTAAAAAATAATAAATCCAACGATTTTTAATTATTATATCGTTCTTTTTAATTTTAATTACACAATACTGGCAGAAACATTTCACATCTCATTCCGCGTTTTGTTCGTGGAATACAAAAAGGCGTGTATTCGAAAAAAAAATTTGCACTAGACAAAGGATTTTTAACCAGAAATCGTCGTGCTGCCAAGAGGCGGCACAAGTGCGCGTGAAAAGCGGACTATTGTCCGTAACCGTCACATCGGTGCTGTGTTTGCAATGGACTAGACTTAGGACTTTGTAGTGGTTAAAATATTTATTTTTATGTTTAAATTTAGTAGTGAAGAGAAATAAAAGGGTAGGAATTTTGGAAATTAGTGTTGAAACACTCCGTTCATATTAAGAGTCTTAATGCCAATGTGCTTAATGATTATGACAATGCGGTTCCCTACTTTCTGCCAAATAAGACATGGCGTGTAGTGGCGGAACTCAACGCCGCGCATATAACTTAGTATAATATAAAAAACAGATTATTTACTACACAAATATTTAAAATATCGTATCATTATTTGCAAGGTAGTCGGAACATTTCAAATTATCAGTATTGCCAAATACACTATCACTTGTGAAACTATTCATCTATTCCAAGCATACATCCCATCATACTTACGATCTTTAGATATAAAAGACCAATAAAGAAGAAAGATATGATGAAATAATTTATTTTGAATTTTAATATAAGAATTATTGAGCATAAAAATACACCAAACAAACGTATATAAAATACACGAAAAGATACCGTTACTCAAGCTTAAAACAAAAATATGATTTTCAGTTTTGTTGTAAAATATATTTTGCCATCTTGTTCCCTAAAGTTAGTGAATTTTATGACGCACTAAGACTTGAAAATTAACCTATAAGGCAACATAATAAAATTAAATATTTTATTTATGTGCGAATATGGCAAGTAAATAACACGCACTGAAACAAAGCACAGTACAGGAAAAGCTTGAATTTAATGACGCCTAAAATCTTTTGTCACTCCCACACTTGTAACTTGATTCACACGTTTCTTTGATCCACATCTTATCGCGTGCCTTTTCAATTTGACCGCCCGCGTCAGTGATATTGACCTCTTTTGAACAATTATGAAAATAATGACCAGTTCTATTTTTTCTTTTTTTTTTTTTTTTCTTCAGCTTCACGCTGTATCCCGCACTAGGCAGGGTAGGTAGAGGGAACGGAAGTGAAACCTAGTGTTATGACACTCCGTTCCACTTCCGTTCCCCACTTTCCGCCGAATTTGAGGCATTGCGTGTTGAGTGGCGGAACTCAACGCCGCGCTTTGCCTTATTACCAGAGCGAAGAAATGAAACATTAAATATTTAAATTGAAAATATTAAATATTTCATTTCCTCGACTGGGGATCGAACCCAGAACCTGTCGGTTACAGTCACACTCTTGTGCCGCTGCGCCACGACAGGCCTCATTAGCTCTTCTTACTTTTTAAACATCTCTATAAGATAAAAAAGAAGTAAGTCTTAACATAGAATATAAAAATAATAATAACTAGATCTAACGACCGTGTAAAGTAGAAATTTGATAATATGTGTTAAATTTCTCTCCGTTTTATTTTATTTTTACACTTTTCTCAGCTTCATGCTGTTTCACGAAATTTTCAATACTTTACATGTTGAGTAGCAGGTATCAAGGCAGCTAAAATTTAAAGAAATCCCGATCCAAAAAATCAAAAACCTAATATTGGAAAAATGCTTTTAGCTCTTCGTACTTATCTAATTTGAATAAAACAAAGGTAATATTGATAACACAAAGAAAATTTAAAAAGATACTTTTAAATCAATTCATTTATTTAAAAACCATTAGATTTCCATAGACAAATACACAGGCAGACACAGACAGTTCAAATTTTTAACACACCACTTTTTCCCTCAGGGGCTTTAAATTAACTCATTATTCTAGTCAAAACACAACTGTCCTTTTATGTATCTTTATTGAACTTTTTTCTATGTTTATCTCACGACTAACAGTAAATACGAGGAAAAATAGAAAAAAAAAACATTAAGAAATCATACTAAGACCGCCTCAAGCAAGAAGAAAAGGAGAATAGCGCAACGGTTTTGTTTTAAAAGAATAAATAAACACAACACAATATATTCTTAAATTTAGACGTAACATTTAAGTGTTCATATAATATACACTAGAGATGCCAGGAATATTCGGCTATTATTCGGTATTCGGCCTATTCGGCTACTTTTTTTAATATCCGGCCGAATAATATGCAGTATTCGGCCGAATACCGAATACCTTATAATTAATTTATGGTAAAAATATATATAGTATTATTCCAAAACATTATTTAAATTACAAATGGTTAATTTTCATACATAAATTCATAAGTTAAGATTGAATGAAATCCATTTTTTCAGCATTTATTGATAACAAATGATTACGCTTTTCTCCATAAACAATACCTTGTGAGAATACTCTCGCTGTATACACTACTGCCAGAAGGCGCTAATTAAGTCTTAGCAAATTTTATTTGTATTGGATACAATTTTGCGTTTGCTGACCATTATTTGTACGGGTCTGTCGACATATTTAGCTGAACAATTTTCAAATCAATATCAATCCCGTTTACCATAGAATTTTTCTCTGTATTTTCACTACTTTGCCCGCTCCGCCGTTCTCATACAAAATGACTGAAACAAGTCGTACGTAACGTGTCGCGCGCGAAATGCACATCAGTTGCTGAACATTCGGCCGCCGAATATTAGACGCTTCGGACAGGTACGAAGTGGAATATTCAGTGTTCGGCCAAATCACTGTTGGTGGCATCTCTAATATACATACATAAACTTAGTAGTATGTTTAGCAGAGACGGTAGATACGAAATGGATGTGGAAAGGCGTATTGCTGCCGGTAACAGAGTTAACGGTGCCGTAGCTGCATTGTTGAGACGGCGAAACGTCAGCATAGCTGCGCGTTTGGCCGTACACAATGCAGTGTTGGTATCGACACTGTTATACGGCAGCGAAACGTGGGTATTACAGAAGAAGAATGTAAGAAAGATGATTGCTGTAGAGATGCGATCTCTTCGTCGGATATGCGGAGTCAGTTTATCTAATCGCATGTCCAATGAAGAAATACACAGAATGGCAGGTACTAGCGTGGATGTCACAGTGAGAATGAAGAAGAACGTGCTCAGGTGGTTTGGGCACGACGAGCGAATGAGTGAAGAAAGAATGGTAAAAAAGATTTATGAAGGAAAAGTGAGTGGTAAGAGAGGGAGGGGGAGACCTCGGTTGACCTTCGAAAACACAGTATCGACGATACTGGAGGAAGGTCACGTAAAAAGCATGAGGACCCCCCGGAGGGCATGTATGAAGAGGTTGATGACAGTGGACGAGGCGAAAGAGATATGCCGAGACCGTAGCGTTTGGCGCTCCGTTCTCTCTGCCTACCCCGCTAGGGATATAGCGTGAAGCTAAGTAAGTAAGTAAGTATGTATATTAAAACATATAATAATAAACTATTGATCAAAATCTTTTCTTTTACAATCAGCTCAAGCAATGCCGCACTGAAATCGAATGTATTTAATTTAAATAATACGATTCCCACCCCCAAGAATCGAACCTCCGTTATTCATCTAGAAAAATAATCTTAACAACTAAACCAAAAGACCATTCGAGCCATAAATATTAACTGGGCCATCATTTTGGTTTTATCTTCATATTACGAACATAACAATGTTACTTAACGATGGCTATTAATATAGGAAACGTTTATACTAGTGGAACGTAATCATTTATAATTATAACTATAAAGCCTAGCAAATGTGTAGGGCAAAAATATATTAAACAAATAATTTGGGCCTGTTGTGCTGCAGGGGCAAGAGTAAACGATTGGTGTAGATTCGATTCCCACTAGAAGAAGTAAAATATTGTATATTTACAAAGTAAATATTTTATATTTTCATTTCATCGCTCTGGCAACAAGATGGCGGCGTTTAGATCAAGCAAAAACACATTTTCTTGCTGTATCCCGTACATAGTAGACAGAGGGATGTTGAGAACCTTGTGTTGAAACACTGCGTTTATATTAAGTCACTTTCGTTCCCCACTTTTCACTAAAGTCAGTAAGCATTGCAAAGTTCAGTGGTCACTCAATGCTGCACTTTACCTATTTACCAGAGCAAAGAAATGAAAATATTCAATATTTCATTTTCTCGAGTGACATCAAACCCACAACAGTCAGAACTTTATAACATTAGTAGAGATTCACTCACTCAGTCACTCACTCGTTCACTCACTCACTCAAAGCTTCACACCATATCCCGGCCATATACCATATAATGGCAGGGTAGGCAGAGGAAATTCAGGAACCTAGTGTGGAACTTCGTTTTGAGTCCCATTTTCCGTGGTAATTGGGTGCTATCGTGTGTTTGGCAGAAGTCAATGTCTTGTATTAGAGGGAAGAAATGAAAATATTAAGTATTTCATTTGACAATTCTAAATATGTCACTTTGAGTGAGAATCGAACCCACAACCTATCGTTTCCAGATACTCGCTTGTGCACCTGCGCTACCACAGGTAGTATAAATTAGTATTCTTGTAGATAAAGTACCAATGTCATGTAAAATATACCTCAGCCTACACCCTATAACGCCTTTTGTAAATGAAACCAAATATATAGACTCAGCTAATTGATGAGAAACGTAAACCCCTCATGGTGTCGCAATTAAATCTTAATCGAGATGATATGTTTCATTAACATTGGTATGCCGCTATGGTAACCACGTGTATCGTAATTGGATGGATAGTATTTAAAATAGCAATTAAAAACAGCCTCACAATCATTTTAATAGATCAGGCTAAGTCGGGAACCTTAGTAGTTAATTTTAGTTGGGTAGGTTCCTTACATTGACTTATCAATTTAAGTCACCCCTTTTTCTGTTTTTTTTTTACCTTGTATTTTATATCTAAAGATGTTGAATTTTTTTTAACGGATTTTGTGTTTCGTAATAACTGACACTCTCTCAGGTTCCCACGCCACTAAAAATGTGGTAAGTGAAATTTCATGCAAAAATTAATTTCGATTTATAATAAATACTCTAGAGGAGAATGTCAATATGTGCCTTTTTTTCTCCATCTTAAGATAAATTTGTACAGTTATTTAAAGATTTGTATCTTGTTATAATCATTTTAAAAATTATATGTTTTTAATTACTCATTCAATTAATGATCAATTTTTCAAGACAAACAACACTAAATATAAATAGAAAATAAACAGGTATAAAATCTCCATAATTTCGCAGAGGAATTTTGTCCCAGATTATTTTTACCCCATTTTCGTGGTCACCCAACATTAAGCACACAAGTATTTAACAAAAGTGTAATTCCAAACCACAGCTATATTATGTTTGATCATGCGAATTGAAATTAAGTGGTCAAACTACAATCCGGACTAATCTCTTAACAGAGAGTTGTTTAACTAATTGCGAAATTATTTCAGAGAACTCCTCATGGCTCAGTAGCACTGAATCTGTCTAAAAACACGACGGTGTTACATTCTTTTGGCATCATGAGATTAAATAATTTCTATTTCTTAGCTCTGGTAACAAGTTAACTTTAATATCCCTCTGCCTACTTTGCTTTAATCGGGATTTGTCTATATAAAATTGTTTGAGGTGCTTTTAAACTGATTCAAATTACCATATTGGAGACTTTTACCGATTTTAAATAAAAGAAAAAGGGGGTTTGGATAATGCCTGACTTAAAACACGATTATTTTGGTGTAAATCAACTCGTGGGAATGGATTACTTCTTTTCTTCTAGTACTACTACTACTGGTCTAGTAAAGCAGAGATCAATATTGATTTCCATCAGTCAACTTCAAATTAGTACCTATTATTCCAGTTTCCACTGTCCTATGATAATACAGTGGAAACTTTAACTGAAGGGTTTCACTTAACGAATTTTACGAAATCAGTCTTAAATTACAAAATTAAGTAGAATTATTATTATCACATGGAACGTATTTTAATTGTTGTCTCAGAAAATTAAGCTTGTAATTTCTAATTTTGAGTAAAATATTTAAATTTTTTAGATGATAAAGCAAAAAAAAGGAGCCGTTGTGCCCTGCACTGAACCGGTAGAGGGAACGAGTGAACCCATTATCAAAACAGTCTGTTTCCATTAAAGAACTTCTGCTACTACATTTTACGCCGAATTCTGGATGGTTTTACATGTTAAGTTACGGAGTTCAACACCGAGACGCAGTTTTGAAGGCTATGTAGTTTTTTCTCTTGAAATAAATACACTACAAATATAAATTTCCAGTTGAAATCTTTCTTTTCGATTGTATATATATATTTTTTTGTAAGTATACGAGATAGTCGGGGCGTTTATTTATTTTTAAAGTAAATTCACGACCGAACGTCGTTGCGGCATCTGTGGCAATTTATCATTTATTTTATTTTAACTATATTTTTCTATAATTGCCAGATATAATGATAGAAAAATATGGTGGGGAACCTAGTGTTAAGACACTCCGTTCCACTTTCGTTCCCCATTTTCCGCCAAATAAAAGGCATTGCATGTTGATTGGCGGAACTCAACGCTGCCCTTTCCGTTGTTACATATTAATTAAATTAAATATTTTTAAATTAAATATTTTATGTTTTCATTTCAAAGGGATGAAATGAAAACATAAAATATTTAATTTAAAAATATGTAATATTTCATTTCCTCGAATCGAACCCAAAACATGTTGTTTAAAACCACAGGCTTGTGCCGCTACACCACGAGATGCCTCTGAAACCTAAAAGCACCTCAACTGTTATTAAGAAATAGATTATCTTAAGGATTAAGCTTTCTAAAGCAGTTGATTTTCTCTATTTCAAATATACCAACTTGTCTTTGACACAAAGGATTTAAACAATAGAATATCGAAGTTTTAATTGAGTTATTAATATATTATTAACAGCCCCAAGTCTGTTGGTGATGTAACTGACTAAAACATGTTTGTCTATTTTAATATTAAAATAAATCGTCGATCGTATAGTTATATTAATCACGCTGTATCCCGCATATGGGAGGGAAATAGAGTGAATCAAGTGTTAAGGCACAGGTTCGATTCCTGGTGCGAATTAATATGAAAGTGACGAATGAATAATATTAATGTAGCACTCCATTTTAGTTAAGGCACGTAGCACTGTGGCATAGGCGTAGCTGTAAGTAAATAAGACAGGTTGTGAATTCGATCTCCACTCGTAAGAAATACTGGGGGAGTAAAAAAATATTTCATATTTTCATTATTTTGCTCTGGCAATAAGGCAAGACGCGGCGTTGAGTTCCGCCACTCCACATGCAAAAGTCTTAAGGGGAACGGATTGTTTTAACAGAAGGTTCCCAAAGTTCCCAAAACTTTGCTATGTGCGGGATTCAGTGACAATTTAAAATTAAAAAAATATTTAATTTACTAAAACTAAAAAGATTTTTAAAGCAAAAAATGGTACTGGAATAAGGATTTTCTCTCCCATCATCGCATTCAGCTTCACCTTCAATATCAGTCGGAGTTCATTATTTCTGAAAATCGACTCACATACATATTCAGCACAAGACGCAATTAGCTGGCCGATAGTTTTGAGCGACCAATTATTTTTGAGGACGTTCGAAATCGCGCCGTGAAGGCAATCTGAAGTGAAGTGGACTATTATAGTATCAATATATAGTGTTGTTGTTGAGGTATACCGTGGCGTGGTAAAAGCGTGTGACTGTAAACGACAGGTTGTGGGTTCGATGTCCACTCGAGGAAATGAAATATTACATATTAAATATTTAATGTTCTCATTTCTTCGCTCTGGTAACAAGGTGAAGCGGGTATCGTTTCTGTTTTGATGTTTTTGGTTATTATTATTTGGGTGTGATTACTTTGAAAGAAGAATATTATATCATCCCCCGGCTGAGTTAAGAACTCGTAATCGTTATAAACCATCAATTGTGATACGTCTGATTATACCCAGACGATGCTTAATTAAGATTATTCTGTACTTGCTTAAATCTGGTCTCGATTGATTAGTTTATTCGTCTTAACCATTCAGGGGTTCGCGGAAGATAAAAAAGTACAAGTCATATACAATATGCCCTGCAACACTATCGTTTCAAAGATATTGGTCATAAAATAACATCAAAATATACAATGATTGAGGCAGTACCCGCCTCAATTCAAGGGGAAAATGGAGAATGGAAACAAGTGTCTTAGCAATCCCTAAATCCCTAGTCCCGGTAACTACTCGGCCATGTGTTGAAGACAACGTGAAACTGAAAAAAAAAGTGTGTAGGTAATTAGATCTTGATTCTCTTTTTCTGTATCCCACATATGGCGCAGTAGGCACAGGGAACTTGGGAACCTAGTGTTAATACTCTTCGTTGGAAACCTAGTGTTAATACTCTTCGTTCGTTCTTCACTTTCCGCTCAATTTGAGGCATTGCGTGTTGAGTGGTGGAACCCAATACCACGTTTTGCCTTGTGCTTGCCTTCCAGAACGAATAAGTGAAAATACTTATTATCGCATTTCAGTTTAATGAGTTGTAAGAAAACTATATTTTTTTTTAGCTCATGTTTCTACAATATTTACTGTTAAGGACACTCTGCGCCTGCTAGCACTGCTAAATTTGTGAGGCATTCCGATTTCCCTTGTGCTTATCAAGTCAATCGGAGAATTGAACACAAGGCATCCCCTCCAATAGGTATTGAACCCACGTCAGTTGTGTTAACAATCAGACGCTGACCCACTGCACCACAATGGTCCCCTTTAATATGTAAGCAATCTTATTTTTATTCCATTTTATATATATATACATATTTTTTATGGAAGAGGCGGCAAACGAGCGTACGGGTCACCTGATGGTAAGTGATCACCGTCGCCCACGACCCCGAGTAGCACCAGAGGAGCTACAGGAGCGTTGCCGTCCTTTAAGGGGGAAGGGCACCGGGGCCCAGCATTACCTAATGCGAAACGCAGTGGCCAAAGCCACTACTTAACGCCGGTCTTAAATGCCGGGGGTGGTAACAATCCGGTCGAGTCTGCCCACGCGTGTTGTCATTGCCGACAACGTGACTCTACCACATGCACTTTAGTCGCCTCTTACGACACTATCAGTACCAGGGTGATCCTATTCTAAGCCGGGATCACACGGCAAAAATATATACGTAAGATAATAACTAACTTTTAAGTATTTATTTAAAAGATAAACTTCTAGTGCTTCGTGTTGTTGTAATAATTTCCGACTAAATTTCAAGAGCTCCATGTATTATACATGCTCATGTAAAACAGGGTCACTTTAAATTGGTGGAATAGAAATCCACGCTTGCAAAGACAATAATGAATGACCGTTCACAAAAACCCGATATTTTTCAATAGATTCACTATTTTTTATCATTTTTTTGTGCTATTTTTAAAAGCAAATTGGTATTTTCCAAACCCCAAGAATAAAATGTAAAGAAGAATTTATTAACACGGTGGGGATTTTTCCCGATTAAAAATGGACTTTGGCGTGGTAATTTCATTTTGTATAAGCGTTCACTACGTTGCAGGCACAGCAATATTGAAATCGGGTGGCTACATTTTTTTATATCCATTGCTTAGAAAGTCCTACATTTTAAGGACGAATTGTAGAAAAAGCCGTAATGTATCGATCGTAAAATTTAGTTTTTAAGTTTTGTTTTTTTCTGATACAAGGATTGGATCACGCATAGTCGATACAGTCATTTATTGTTAGTAGAAAGTCCAGGTACGATTTACATATAAACTCACCTACTAATCCTCCGCATTGGACAACAAAGCGGAATCAAAATAGAATTTGTATAGAAATGCGGATGTCCTTTCACTGTAGGAAAGTAGCTCCGGATGAAGTTTTATAATGGAAACATTTTAAATATTTCCGTTTTCTAGTTTGTTTCAGTTTTCGAGTGATAATGTGTAATTGTGAGTTGAATGTTAAGAATGTTTTAAAATTCTCATCTTTTTTTATAGAAACTAAGTCGTTTCTTACCATAATATAATATTAACTCAACTTCACGCTGTATCCCGCACATGGCGCGGTAGGCAGAGGGAGTATTAAGACACTCCCTTACACTTCCATTCCCTACTTTCCGCCGAATATAAGGCATTGCATGTTTAGTGGCAATACTCAAGGCCGCGCTTCGCCTTGTTACCAACGTGAAAACATCAAAACATTAAATATTTAATTTGAACTCATTCACTCACTCAGCTTCACGTTGTAGCCCACACATAGCAGAGTAGGCAGAGGAAACTGTTCCACTTCTGTTCCCACTTTCCGCCGAAATTGAGGCATTGCGTGTTGAGTGGCGGAATTCAACGCCACGCTTTGCCTTGTTCCCAAAGGGACGAAATCAAAATATTAAATATTTCATTTCCTCGAGTGGAAATCGAACCCACGACCTGTCGCGTTTACAGTCACACGCTCGCGTCACGCGTAGGCCTCTTAAATACATACATATTAAATTATATTAAATATACTCTCGTATTCAAATGGTGAAGTCATGGCAAAAAGCTCGGGCGTCCTGGGATATAATTGGTGGCTCAAACTATCGGCCGGCTAATTGCGTGCGTAGAATATGTATGAGAGACGATTGTTATATAATGAACAATGGCGGATTTATTTGTTATAAAGATTTCTGTTGATGTATTTTATTGTTTTATATATATTTATATTTTCTTTTATGTTTTGTTTTTTTTTTCAAACTTACTCTGTTTTATAATTTATATAAGAAACATGAATTCACAATTTCAAGATATATTTGTTGATAGACTAATTCTAACATTATATTACAATAATATTTGTTAAATTGAATTTTTTTTTTAAAACTTCACGCTGCATCCTACATATGGCATAGTAGATAGAGGGAAATTGGTAACGTAGTTAAAAAATATTCCGTTCCTATACAAGCACTTCTGTTCCCCAGTGTCCGCCAAAGATTCACACCGCCACAGAGGCTTAGCACACCCCCTTACCAGAGTAAGAGTCGCACCCTTGTGCCACGACAGGCCTTACACAAAACATATAATACAAAGTTTACTCAGCATCATGCTGTATCCCGCACAGGGCAGGCAGGGTAAGCAGAGGGAACTTGGGAACCTAGTGTTAAGACACTCCGTTCCACTTCCGTTCCCCACTTTCCGCCAAATTCGAGGCATTGCGTGTTGAGTTGCGGAACTCAACGCCTCGTCTTACCTTGTACCAGAGTAAAAAATGAAAATATTAAATATTTAAATAGAAAATATTACATTTTTCATTTTCTCGAATCCCCATCGAACCTGTTGGTTACATTTACACGCTTGTGCCGCTGCGCCACGACAAGCCTCAAATACAAAATTTAATTTCGTTAATTACACTACACATTATTCACAAAGCAAAGCAAACAATGTCGTAATTAATTAACCAACCGCCACGTGGTCCGCACACGCAGTTCATCTCATTAAGCTAGTTTGTGTCAAGAAAATTACAGGCGCATGCAAGCTAATTGTCCTCCTTCGGAACATTCGTAGGTAATGGGCGGCTTGAAATAGGAAATTGTTGATACTTTAAAAAGTTGTATTTAAAAACGAAACTGGTTAAGTGTGAGTTGGATTCGTCTTCTGAGTATAATTTATAAAATCAACCAATTAAAAGTTGCAAGTGTATTTGCTCATTTTGTATGAAATGAACTACAATTATAAATTTGTAATAGTTTTTATTTTTTGTTTTTTTTTTGTTTTTTTTATATATTTTTTTTTGTTTTGGATTTTTTCCTTTATTCGTATTGCAAATTGTCATATCCTGCCAAATTTCATTATCATAGATCTTACTTATAGGTCCAGTACATGGCGAATAAAATTGACAAATTTAAATTTGCTGGTGAATGGATTCATTTTGTATTAAACGAACTACAAATATGAGTTTGTAATGTTTTATATTCTAAAAAATAACTATACCTTTTCACTTTTCCACTTTTCTGATTGTCTCTACTACTACTCTACTCAGCTTCACGCTGTATCCCGCACATAGCAGGGTAGGCAGAGGGAACTTGGAAACCTAGATTTCATTTAATCAAATTGCAAGTAACATTTCCACTCGGCTATTAAAAGTGTACGTTATTTAACACCTCCATGCGAACTCGAGGTAAATGATTTGACAAAAGAACAAGAAAATTATTCTTTAAGTGTTCTTTTTTTTCTTCTGAAAGTATAAAATCCTTATAAATACTATTAACATAGAATTATTTAAATTGGAAAAAAACATTGCAACAAATAATTTGGCACGCGATGTGGGACTAAATAATAACAAAGTAAAATTATTTACAATTCAATTTTTTTAGCTTCGACCTGCACCCACATGCAGGGCTGGCAGACGTATCATGGAAACCTAATATTAAGACACTCCATTCCCAATTTATACCATTCTCGATTTTCCGCCAATTTTGGAGCATAGCGTTCTGATTGGCGGAATAAAACATTACATTTTGCCTAATTAGCTAACTAACAAAACTAACATCAATTGATTGTTTACATTTGGTTCTGAAATAACTTAACTTAGCTACACGCTGTATCTCTAGCGGAGTAGATGGAGAGAACGGAGCGCCAAACGCAATCATCTCGGCATATCTCTTTTGCCTCGTCCACTGTCTACAACCTCTTTGTACATGCCCTCCAGGGGGTCATCATGCTTCTTACGTAACTCTCCTCCTATCATAGATATTGTGTTTTCGAAGGACAACCGAGGTATTGCCTTCCCTCTTTTACCACTTTGTGAAATAAATGTGTTATTTATTATTTTTCAACTTATACACCATAAACTTTGCCAATTAAATAACAATATATTATACACGTAAAAGTTATATTGTAATATTCTCTAACATAACCTAAGAGTGTAACACAGTATCTTCAGAAACAATGTCAATTTGTGTCACTAGCTATACAAATTATCTTCCCGGTTATACAAGTTCAAGCATACGGTACTATTGATAGTTAAATTATATGCAACGAGCAGCGAACTAATCTATAGGTAGCGAGTTCATTTACGGAGATAGCATTCAAACTTAGTCAGACGTCGATATCTTTGTCTCCTTCGCTATAGATGATTGAATGTTGTAGAAAGATAATTATTAATTTAATATTAAATATGTGTAAAATCGTGGTGCAATGTTTTGTTTTACGGTTGGGAGTTTAATTAACTTTTTGAGATATTATTTATTTATTGTGTCAGTGTGTCAGTTTGAGTGTTTGATTCCCTAATCTTTTTTTTTATGGACAAGACACGGTAAACGAGCGTCACCTGATGGTAAGTTATCACCGCTGCCCACGGCCCCGTGTAACTCTAGTGGAGCTACAGGAACGTCGCCGGCCTTTAAGGTGGAAAAAGTCAATTGTTAACGCAAAAAAGAAGGTGGGAGTTTTGTGAATGCTCGTAATAAAACAATTATATAAAAAATAGAATAAAGAATTGATATAAATGTATATAACTAACAATAACTAAGTTATCATTCTCCTTCACGATAATATAATAAAAAGGAAAAACAAAAATAAACTAATGAAAGAAGCCATAACGATTGCATACTAATAGGTAATATAATTTATCACTTCTAACAGGTCAGCAGGTCTATGGCTGGCCCCCGATACGGTTGTTCCAAGCACTTCAAGTTGTACATTCTATTTGCATTCAACAATACTGCAACACTCATTTTTACTCTTAAGTAGGACATTTCAATGAAGTACTGTTGAAACAGTATATCGATTGTTGGTGCTTTGTTCAGAAATACTCTCGTTTTGTAAACACATTGTTTATTTGAATTGCAAGTTTCGTTACGGCGTTGCCATTTTTATAGTAACGATGTTTGTAATGATCGCTGTGCCTTTTGTGTTATACCTTTGATACTTGCCAAAGAATGGCATGTATATATTTTATTGATTTTTCCCTATAGTGTGTTATTTGTTTCTGTATTTTTGTTATTTTAAGGCAATGGAGCTCTAAATTGAAAGATTATTGTTATAATAATTATCAATGTTTCTTTGATTTTTATTTGAAAAATATAACATAAAAAGGAAACAAATGAAATAATTATCTATAATCATTCATTTTAATGAATCAAATATTTGTTACAATTGTTTATTTTATTCAAAAGCATAATAGTACCTACTCGAGAATACTTAAACATTATTAGATGGTACGGAACAATGAGCGTTGAATAAACGAAATAGTAGATCTGTTCATTTATTAATATTTGCTTGCAAATTTATTTAGGCAATCTTTTACATGAAAAATGGCAAATCCCATCTTTTTTAATTCCCTTAAGAGTCCAGAGAATATTTTTCTTAGTATTTACACTTGAATCTATCAATATAAGTTGTTTCTTTCTAAATCCTACAGTTGGGTCCATGTGTTGTCTGTCAGTCAGTCAGTAACGAAAATTTTACATATATTATCGACTTAGAGTATAAAAAGCCTATTTAAGCAAATTATTAAAGAAGAAAAAAAAACATTATTGTTTCACCACACACCGTTCCATTCCCCACTTTCCTTTTAATTTATGGCATTGCGTGATGAGTGTCGGTATTCAACGCCGCGCTTTGCCTTGTTACCAAAGCAAATAAACAAAAACTTTAAGTATTTAATTTGAGAATAAAAAAAAACATTCTTCGTGTGGGGATTGACTCCACAGTAAAGTACAAATTCGTTTTTACACTTTCAAAAAATATTCGAAATTGAATCGACCTCTGTTGCCCTTTAAAAACACAATATTGACGATACTGGAGGAAGGTCTCGTAAAAAGCATCAGGACCCCTTGAAGGCCATGTATAAAAAGGTTGATGACAGTGGACGAGGCGAAAGAGGTATGCCGAGACCGTAGCGTTTGGCGCTCCGTTCTCTCTGCCTACCCCGCTAGGGATATAGCGTGAAGCTAAGTAAGTAAGCAAAAATATATTTATACTCTCCACTATATGCAGTAAAATGAAAATAAGATTTAATTTTTTCGATTATCAATCATTTAATTTTTTAAGTCACTTTTTATGTTTCTTTTCCCTTTTTAATGGTAAGATCTTATAAAATAATAATACGTTCTTGAAAGTTCCATTATATTTTTATTTTAGTTTCACGCTGTATCTCGCACATAGCCGGGTATACAGAGGAAATCTGAAAACCTTCTCTCCGTTCTCCGTCTCCTTAAGACACTCCGTTTCTTTTGTATACCATGTATTGTTTTTATATTAACATGTTATATATAAAACTATTGAGGTTAATCGTGTTGCAGTACACGGTTTTAGAACAAAATAAAAATTTCCTTTCTTCGCTCTCATACGAAAAAAAGCCAGCATAGATAAGTTCCGCTACTGAACACACAATGCCCTACCAATTTTTAGAAAAGGTTAAGTTAAGGAAAACACTAGGGTTCCCACATAAGGAGGTTCCCTTTGCCTACCCTAAAAAAAATACATAGGTTCCCTTTGCCTACCCTAAAAAAAATACATAAAAGCTAGTTACAACTGTCGTTAAGTCGAACACCACAACACATTACAATTCACAACACATAAATACGCATTAAAGTCATAAGTCGATATAAGGGACAAAATTCTAATTAAACCGGACACGGTGACCGTTCCGTAATTAGTTAGAAAAGGATTAAATGGTTCAAAGAGGACGACCGATTTAGACTGGGGTAGTTATATTTTTAATTAAAACAAGATTTATGCTGACGAAATTATGTTTTAATTAAAAAAAAAAGAAAGTGATAAAGCGCGGCGTTGAGTTCCGCCACTCAATACACAGAGCTTCGATAATATAAAATTGAAAGGGGAAAACAGAAAGAGACCTTATAGGGAACGGAGCGTAGAAATACTAGTTTTCCAGGTTCACTCTTCCTACAAAAAAATCTATTTTTTATAACTTTCCACTAGATTCCGGCCGGTACGATATATTCTATGTTGAACGGCGGAACTTAACGCCGCGTTTTGCTCTTCAAGAGGAAAGTTTGATATGCATGTGAAAAATCCTGTATAGACACAATGGGATTCATCAAATTGTGTATATATGTAAGTACGCAACAGTAGTTAGCGATGATATCATAACAGGCTGATAATAGAAAAATGAAGTACTTGACTAGCTATTAAATGATAGGAATAATGAAGGCTCAATTACTCAATGATTCCAGAATGAATACGATTGAAAGGGCTCAGTAAAAATGTAATGTGAATGATTAAAATGCAAATTTTTATTACAATAAATTATGAGTTAAGGCCTGTCGTAGCGCAGAGACACATGCGTGTCACTGTAATCACAAAAGATTATGGGTTCAATCCCTCTAAATAGAGAAATGACTTAGTTTCACGCTGTATCCCGCACATGGCAGGGTAGGCAGAGGGAACTTGGGAACCTAGTGTTAAGACACTCCGTTCAACTTACGTTCCCCACTTACAAATAGAGAAATATTATTATTATTTTCATTATCCTCGCTCTGGTACCGAGGCAGAAAGCGCGGTGTTGAGTTCCACCACTCAACGTGCAATGTCTTAATTCGGCAGCAAGTGGAGTACGAAGGAATCTTAATTGGAACAGACTTAACATTAGGTTCCCAGGTTAATTCTACCTTCCCTACTAAGTGCGAGATAGAGCGTTTTGATAGAAAAACATATCAAAAGTAGTACACATGCATTATAACGAATATACAACATTAATTATTAACGTACTAAAAACAACACACAGACAATTCAAAATTTAATTACAATTAAAATATAATTAACATTCGTCCATTCAAATTAATGCCAATTAAGTACATAGCTTTATTAATTTAAATTTAATAGAGAAGTGAACACTTTGCAATTTCCTTAGTACAAGACGAGTCTGAAGTAAATTTTGCGCTCCAAAAACGTTTTATTAAGTATCAAGAGGAATACATTGCTTCGTTTTAAATTCTTGTCTATTTTATATATATTATATTTCTTTTATGGTCTGTTGTGGCGTACCGGCACAAGTTAGTAACTGTAAGTGGCAGGTTGTGCCTTCGATCCCCACTCGAAGTAATAAAATATTTAATATTTTCAATTTAAATATTTTTTTGTTCTCATTTTTCGCTTCCGTAACAAGGCAAAGCGCAGCGTTAAGTTCCGCCACTAACACGCAATGCCTCAAATTTGTCGTAAAGTGAGGAACGGAAGTGAACTTAACATTAGATTTCCAAGTTTCCTCTGCCTACGTGCGTGATACAACGTGAAGCTAACATATTAATATATAGTATATATTAATTTATAGCTTCTGCTTTAAAGGTTCAATGGAAATATCCTGAAGTAACTCTGACCACAAAAACGTACAGTGATATATATATATATATATATATATATATTTTTATGGAAAAGACAAGGCAAACGCGTACGGATCACCTGATGGTGAGTGATCACCGTCGCCCACGGCCCCGTGTAACACCAGGATAACTTGATATAGTACATATGACAGCCTTTCTCGATACATAGACTGTCCATAACCGAAGTATTATTTTAAAAGAATTGAACTAATAGTTCCTGAGATAAGCGCGCTCAAATGAGCAAATTTTTAAAAAAAGGTTAATGCCACAATTTGCCTAAAAAAGCGGTAAAAAAAACTAAATGTTTAAAAGGAATCGAATCCACACTACTATATTTACAATAACACCATCCCACACAGCCAGGGCGACCTCAAAATACCGTAGGATACAATTTAAAATTCACCCACATGCCATTACCGCGTCCCCGTGGATGGGAAAGGCTGGAACGTTAATAGCCCCGATCCGGGCATACCTCTTTGGTCTCGCAAAGTAATTTTGAACCTTGACTTGACCTACAATGTTTTTTATGTGTATATTTTGGTTATAGTTGTTAAATATAGAATCAATAATAACTTTTATTTATAATTTAATTGAGGTCTGTCCTGGCGCAGTGGCACTAGCGTGTGACTGTAGGTGTGACAGATTTTAAGTTCGAACTCCACTCGAGCTAATAAAATTATTTTTTTAATTTTATTTCTTATATTTTTCGCTCTGGCTCTTTTCAATCTCAAAGTCTTAACAAGAACGGAGTATCTTAACGTTGCGGCGTTGAGTCCCGCCTTTCAACACGCCATGCCTCAAATTCGGCGGAAAGTGGGGAGCGGAAGTGGAACGGAGTGTCTTAACACTAGGTTCCCAAGTTTCCTTTGCCTACCCTGCCGTGTGCGGGATACAGCGTGAAGCTGAGAGAGAAGAGAGTCATCTTAAGAAAAAAGGACTGTCTTAACACAAGATTACCAAGTTCCCTCTGCCTACTAAGTTTCCTCTGCCTACTGAAGAGCTATTATCACTCAAATAAATTAATGCTCTGTCATCTTTAGAAGGATGACTTTAATTTTAGCAATATTTGAAGCCCGTCGTGGCGTAGAGGCACAAGCGTGTGACTGTAAACTCGACAGGAAGTCGATTCAATTTTCACTATCACGTTGAATCCCGCACTTGGGAAAGGTAGGCAGAGGGATCTTAGGAACCTAGTGTTAAAACAATCTGTTCCATTCCACACTATCTACTAAATTTGAGGCGTGTTGGGTGGCGGAACTTAACGCCGCGCTTTATATTGTTACCAGAGCGAAGAAATGAAAACATTAAATATTTAATTGGAAAAAAATATATATATACATATAAATCTTAAACACAAACAGTTTTCTATACAAGTAACTATACCAGTTAAATTCAAACTAAAAAAGTTTAATATACTTAACTATTATAGTTACGTTAACTTGAAAAACTTGTACCATACTTAAGTAAATGTTATTACCGACTTCTTAAACGGAAACATTATAACGAGTTCTGCTTTAGTATAGTTGTAATGAGTTTGCTTCTATTCTATTCATTTCTCATGAAGCAAATAAACATTCACAATCTGTTATGGTATTGTTAAATGTATCGTGTAGTTTTCTAATTGGTTAAATTTAAAATATTGAAAATTTACGTTCTTATCTATACTTTTAATAAATCTGTAACTGATCACTGTCTATACATGGAAGAATTATTAAAAAACCTAGGGCCCAAAATACTGATTTTCAAAATTTTTATCTCTTTGTCTGGGAGTTCGTACGTGCTAACCTCATTAACGGCTAACCAGATTTAGATGTAGTTTTCACTTTTATATTTAAGGAAATTTTCTTCAACAAATTGTATTTGTGTTATTTATATCGGTTAAATAATAAGTAACTTCAATTTAAAATATTACATTTGATAAAATTTGCTGTATTAAATTTTTATTTTATTAATTTATCTCAAATTTTAATTTTAAATGCATGGATATAATTTTAAAAGTAATAATGTTATTATAACAAGAAAATAGTTGAAAGAAGTAAAAAAAAAAGTGTAATTTAAGCGGGCGAAGTCACGAGCGGTACGCTAGTTTGACATAAGTCAACTATATATATATAGGAAATCACTAAGAAAGTATTCATTGAAATTTCTCTGGGGACGAGAAAAATTATATATGTTAAATTGAATTGATTAACACATTAAAGCTTTGGATTGGCTTAAAGCTGCAAGGTATGTAAAAAATATATAAAAAAATAGTATCTTTGATAATATCGCAGTTAAGTTCTGTTCTATACTGACTGTGCTTTCTGATAAAAATATGAATGAAGAGTAGTGTAATATTCAATTACGTTCATAAAATAAAAAAAAAGTTTTATATAATTTCGATATAAGTATCGGTTGGAAAATTGTTTATGTTTAAGATTTATATATATTTTTTAGTTAAACAGTTTATCTTTGATGCTATCAAAGTTTTGTTTTTATTAGTTATATTGAGTTTAGTGCCAAAAAGCTTGTCAAATCACTATCATATCGTTCATGACTTCAGTCAATTCAAAATATATATACTGTACGAGTATCGCATCATTAAGCATTCTAATGGTACAACTGGGTTCCGCCATTCCATATGTAGTCTTAAATTTGGTGCAAATTGGGGAACAAATCGAAGTGACTTAACAATAGGTTCCCAAGTTCCCTTTGCCTACCCTGCCATGTGCGGGATACAGCGTGAAGCTATAAAAAGATGTATTTAAAACTCTCCACAAATCATCAAATCGTTGCCTCTCATATATTATACGACACAGAACCAATACTTCGCATATACTAACACTTATAGCGATATTGAAATAGCCTTTTAAATTTCATTTCTCTGATCCTCAGAAGAACGACCTATAAACTGGGCATAATTTAGCGATATTGCGACTCCGTAAAGACCGTCACAAACGCCATCTGCTAGAGGAAATTGGTAACAAGTGTAGTGTATTGCCTTCGATCTCATATGGAATATTGACTTGAAGATCGACTGAAGTCTGAAGAGTTTCTTTATTAAAGAAGGAAACATGTGTGCTGTGGCACAGCGAGTGAAAGTAAGCACATTGGTTATGGGTTCGATCAAAATGAGGAGATTTATTTTTTTTTTCTTTCCCATATTGATAAATTTTAACAGAAAATGAACAACGCCGTGTTTAACATTCGTGTGTACTGTTTACTTTGATTTGCGAGACAAAGTATAAAAGCTGTTTTTGCAATTACTAAGCTTATATTAATGCTCCTGTAAATATGAGCAGTTTTGAGAAGTGGGGAACGGAGGTGTCACAAAAGGAACGAATTATCTTAACACTATGTTCCCAATATCCCTGTGCCTACCCTTCTACATGAAGGATACAATCAGTCCTTAGAAAAGTTAAAGAACAAAATAATAGGCTATCATGTAGCGATCACATCTAGTTTATTTTAAATACCAAATAATACTTTTTCATAGACGAAGCACTGTGTAGAAATACGCCACTAAACACGCATTCGAAAAATTGGCAGAAAGTGTCTTAACCCAGCTTCCTCTGCAGAAAGAACCAGGAATCTACTTCTTGATCTTTATAATTACAGTAACATAAGCATATCAAGAATACTTAGATATAGCAAGTTCCCGTAAAGTGTTCATAATCGTTTAATTGCACTATCAACTCACACGTAAACATCGTTAGTACAGATCCATAGATCCAAAAGGCCAAGCACATACAAATATTATCTTTAGACGGAATAGGCATTGCAGAAATAGTTAACAGCACTCACCACTTTGCCGTTCACACGCTTGTAAAATCTGAATGGAAACTTCAGATAAGGATTATACTAAATTCTATCTTATTTTGATACAGATAAAGTGTAATTTTGTATAAGTTTTTGGATCTCGAAGCCCAGAAGGCAGGAAATTACTAGATGCGTGCATATACCTCCCTGTTTACTGAGAAAACTAGTATGCAATATAGATACTACGATTAATATAGTGTATATTAAGAATTTGTAATTACAAACGAAAAGCATTTTAACTCACATTTCGCAAAACAGCATTAGAAGGAGCCTGATTGTAAAAATACTGACTCCATTTTTCTCCTCATTTAGAAGACATTGTAAGTTATATGGTGGAACCCAACACCGCGCTTTGTCTCGCAGTGCAAGAAAATGAAATATTATTCAAATATTTGAAAATATTATGTTTTATAACAAAATTATGAAAAAGATATGATAATATATTTAAAATAAATTAACCTTTCGGTACATGACTTCTTTTTAGTAACGTTCTATTACTAATGGGGTCTTAAGTTATCCTCATTTTTTTGTACGTTTATATTGAGTTTTAAAAAAAAAAATCAAATGGTAAGATTATTTTATTATCATCCGTATGAGTTGATCTTAAGATATTCAGTAACATTAAAAAAATATCTTTTTCTGAAACATTTTAAGGCAGTTAACAAATGTAAATAATCGTTGAAAATATTTGCATGGGGCCTATCTAAACCCCCCCGTGTATTAATGGTTAAAACTTTTTTAATGTTAAATGATTATTGAAGAAAATATACCTCATTAACATAATACAGTGCTAATGTTGTTTTTATGTTTCACCATTCCTTTCCTGTTCCTGACTTTCTTTAAGATTTACTAAATGGCCAAAAACTGGGATAGAATTTATTTATCATTAAGTTCTTTCGTGGGCCGTCATGGCGCAGCGGCACAAGCGTGTGACTGTAAACGATAGATTGTGGGTTCAATCCCCACTCAAGGAAAAAATGAAACATATATTTAATACTTTCATTTTTTTGCTCTAGTAATAAGGAAAAGCGCGGTTGAGTTACGCTACTCAACACGCAACGCCTCAAATTCGGAGGAAAGTGGGGATCGGAATTGAAACAGAGTGTGCTAACACCAGGTTCCCAAGTTCCTTCTACCTATTTTGCAATGTGCGGGATACAGCGTGAAGCTAAGTAAGTTCTTTCGCTCCGTCAGTTTCTTTACTTTGCATATAAACGTATGAAGATAAAAGTGAGGCCTGTCGTGGCGCAGCGGCACAAGAGTGTGACTGTAACCGACTGGTTCTGGGTTCGATCCCCAGTCGAGGAAATGAAATATTTAATATTTTCAATTTAAATATTTAATATTCCAATTCTTCGCTCTGGTAATAAGGCAAAGCGCGGCGTTGAGTTCCACCACTCAACACCCAATGCCTCAAATTCGGCGGAAAGTGGGGAACGAAAGTGGAACGGAGTGTCTTTACACTAGGTTCCCGGGTTCCATCTGCCTACCCTGCCTCATGCGGTATACAGCATGAAGTAAGAAAGATTGATAAAAATGATGGTGATATAATTATAATTTATATATAATTTCAGACTGTACATTATTATAGGCAAGTTAGCAAGATAAAGTAATTGATGACAGTGGATGAGGCTAAAGACGTTTACTGTTTACACATATATTAGTGTCGTCTATATTTTAAGGCATGATATCTTGTGATTTAACAACAATTAAGTATGATATTTACTTGTTTTTTGTTGATTTTTTCTGTTTTCAGTATATTGCACGATCGCCACTACTGATCTATATTTGATATGACTCTTTAATTTATTTTTTTATTTGAGTTTATATTTGGATTTATGTCTATCTAAATCTATCTAAATCTAATAGAGTGTCAAACACTATATACATATATCTAATTTTCTTCCTTCAACATAATTGATTTACCCTTCTTAATAAAAACTAAATAACCATTCCGTAAGTTCTCCATAAAATTATCAAATAATTTAATAATTTAACCCCAAATAGCTACCCAAATTACTAAAACAATCACACTCAGATAAGGCTTTCAAGTATCTTCTCTTAAACTCGATTAAGATACAAAATTTAATATTATGTTTATTAACTTTGTCCCTAGAAGCTTTGAGCTTATACAGACTATAATGAAATTTATCTTGTACAGTTACATTAGTAGCTGAGGAAATAAAACTACGTTGTTTCTTTGTGATTTCACTGCTAGGCTTTTAAAAGGAAAAAATACAATCTGAAAGCTTGAATTGTAAATCAGACTGTTTTTGTGTTAAGTAGAGTGAAAAGCTTGTGGTAAGGTACTCTGTTCATCCTTGGAAGGTTTCTAAGAGGCGCTGGTTCAAATCATGCTACGTAAATTACTGTTTTTTATGGAAAAGACGGCAAACGAGCGTACGGGTCACCTGATGGTAAGTGATAACGGTCGCCCACGGCTTTGTGTAACTCCAAAGGAGCTACAGGAGCGTTGTCGGCCTTAAAGATGGATGAGCACCGGGGCCCGGTATTACCCTATGCGAAACGCAGTGACCAAAGCCACTACTTAACGTCGACGTTTAAATGCCGGGGATGGTAATAATCCAGTCGGGTCTGCCCATGTGTGTTGACATAGCTGACAACGTGACTCTTCCACACGTACTTTAGTCGTCTCTTACGACACCATGAGTAAAACCCTATGCTAAGCCGGAAAAATGTTTATATGTTTTATAAATAAGTATTTTTCTTTCATAAGCTTGGATTAATACTTTAAAATCAGTAACAACTACGGTTAAGGTTACTAGTTAAACTCGAGGAAATGATTAAGCTAGACATTTTTTTTAGCTTCACGCTGTATCGCGCACAAGGCAGGGTAGGCAGAGGGAACCCGGGAACCTAGTGTTAAGACACTCCGTTCTACTTCCGTTCCCCACTAGACAAGCTAGACATAGTAATCATTTAAGTCCTAATTAATAATATAATTGTGGCACAAGCATTTCACTGTGTACGAGAAAGTGAGGGAATGAAATATTTAATATTTACAAATTCAATATTTAATGTTTTTCATTTCTTCGCACTGGTAACCAGACCAAATGCGGCGTTAAATTCTGCCAGTATCTTAACTCCGTTCACTTTAACTAAGTTGTCGCTATGTGGGAAATCTACGCTTCTTTTTTTTTACATAATTCCATATTCAAATGAGAAACTTTTTTGCTATTTTTTAGTATTTTTTTACAAGAGCTTGTATTTTAGTTTATTTTTGCTAATTATTCACTTTGAGCCAGGTCAATGTTTACTAAAATTGAAACAAGCATGGCAATTATATCTAGAAATCTATAAAATGTGACCGAGAAAGATATCTTTACTTACTAAGCTTCACACTGAATCCCGTACATACCATTACATGCAGAAAAAAAATGTGTAAACAAGGACATTGTGTCTCGAACAGGGAAAATCAACGCGCGCTTTTGTTTGTAACTAAAAAGCAAGGAAATAAAAGTAAATAAGTAAATTATTCCCCAAATGAAGAAGACACTGTCGCTACGTCACGATGGGTATAAATTAGATGCTGTGACGGATTTTAATGTCAACAAATATTTGCAAAAATAATATTAGTTAGGGCCAAAATACTAGTTATTTCAAAAGTTTATATACATGCTTCATTTTCTGTAATGGTAATCAAACCCACTACCTCTTTATTACAGTCACAATTTTTAAAATATACGCATTACTATACAAACAAGTATTTATTGAAGAGGCTTGTCGTGACGCAGTGGCAAAAAAAACGACAGTTTCTGAGTTCAATACTTACTCTAGGAATATTTCATATTTACATTTCCTCTCTCTGGTAGCCAATCAAACGTTAAGTTTCACCACTCAACAGGTAACTCCCCAAAATGGGGAACCAAAAATAACACTCTTTAGTTATCTCTGTAGTTTAGTTAATGAAGTGAATTCTCCATTTTGGGGAATTCACTTCATTCACATTAATAAATGAGAATGGAGTATCTTAACACTGGATTTTCAGGCTCCCTTTGCCTCCCTGCTTGGATAAAAAAGGTACACAATCAACAACTGTACTCTATAAACCATTTAACATAAGATATATTATAACGTTTTCGTTTAACTCGTGATGTACGTTAATTAACTAAAGTTAGTTACTTTGAGAACGAGAATGATATTTTACATAATTATGATACGCGTGCAGTTTATTTTAGTTACAGTTTAAATTTCGCTTCTGCTTTAAGAAGAGTTGAATTTAATTTTTATTTATATAAGCACCAGTGTTAATTGGACGCGCGGGAGTCAGTTCGAATCTACTTAGTTTATTACTGAATTCTTGTTATTTAAATATTTTACATTTTTATTTCTTCACACTAGTAAAAAGGCAAAGTGTTCCGCCACTCAACACGCAATGCCTCAAATTCAGTGGAAAGTGAGAACAGAACGGAGTGTCTTAACACTAGGTTCCCAAGTTCCCTCTACCTAGTCTGCTACGTGCGGGATACAGTGTAAAGCTAAGTAAATATCTGTTAGACCATTGTAATGCAGTCTTTATCGTTTCGATTTCCACTAAGTGAATATATTTTATTTTATTTTTCTAGTACGCTTAGTAAGCTTTAGGTGCATTTATACCTTACCGGGTGCATCCATAAAACCGAGCGGCTGCAAACTGATTCCAGTACATGCTTTGGAGGTTTGGAGGGTGCGTGCTAAGGGGCGCGGCTGCTCGGACAGTAGTAAGGCAGAAGAAAGTTTTTTTAGTGCGACGGTTGCCTGTATGCGAGCTCAGAGGTATCTGAGTAACACGGGTCCTGGCTGTTCAGACAGCCGGGGATAGTCAGGTCGCAGTTGGAACTATAGGACCGGTTGTTTGTCTAGGGTGCCACAGGGGCCGGATGTTCCCAAAGCCTTTGTCCGGTCATTTGAGGTTTGACTCGCGGTGGTTGTGGTTGACTGCAGAGGCTGGACATGTCTGCCCGGTAAAATTGTCACCAGGGCCTCTGACCTCGCAATCAGCAAGTTAGTGTCTTCATCGGCTCAAGGCGAAGGGTTGCCTGGTGGAGGTAGCGCGGTTTGGAGCGACCGTGGTGGCCTCGGGTACATGCTTAACTGATCCCGATCCAAAGTAGCCTAGTAGGATCAGGCTAGACCGCGTGATGCGTGTCGGGTAGTGAGTGTGTCTAACAACTCCGGTACCAACTGGAAATTGATAGTCAGTCAGATTCTCTGGCGTCCTCAGCGAGGTCAGTCGCGAGCACTTACCCTATAAGTACTACCACGGAAGTGATAGGAGCTAGAACTGTTTGGTCTCTGCCACTGGTGTAAAATCCGGTGGCAGGTATGACCCTCCTGGTGTGATCTTAAGGTTGGTACAGGAGAACAGCATAACATGAACAGCTAGTCTCGAAAGAGAAAGAGGGCATTGTTTTAGTAAGCTAAAGTGTGGCGTTGAGTTTCGTAATTTAACACACTATAAAGGAATCTAGTGTGAAATTCAAATTTCTTTGATGATCTCCCTAGTTGGAAGAAAACTATGTTAATTTTAGCGAAAATGTGCGGGAAATGCTAGTATATAATATTTCTAAAGATTGTTTCAGTGAGAACGGAAGTTCTTATCACTACGTTCCCAGCTTCCAGTAGGAACCCTATCCTTTTAGCTCATATACTGACAGACTTCTTTAATATGTACAGTCTTTATACGGAAGGAATGTCTTAACTCTAGGTTCCCTTGTTTCCTCTGCCTATCTTCCCTTGTTACCTCCTATACGAACGAGATATAGCGTGAACTTAAAAAAAAAATCATACATCACACGAAATTTCACCAATTTCATTCGAAAACCTTTCATAAAACAAAATGTTATTTTTCGTTTCCAGTAAAAACGGTATAATATGGCAGCGGTCGTTACAGTATAGAACGCCGCATACATAAAACATAGAGACTCTTTGCCGCATCACACCAGCTATGATCTAATAACGGTGCGTAGTGTATACTTTGTGTGCGTTGTTGGAGACGGCACGATATTTTTGACGTGTATTTTTATTTATTTTTTCTTTTCATTTTTGTAACCTTCATTTAAAAAAGGGAGTGTTAAAAGTTTGACCTGTACCTCCATCTATGATAAAGCCTTGTTTTGTGGAAATCAGAAATTACTTACATTCGAGTGAAAAGTTACACGCTCACTATCAAAAAATATGCATTTTTTTTATTTTAAGCCTTATTGGTGTCGGATTTTTTTTTAATTTATAAACGTTACTATTGTTGTGATACTTAAGTCTGTCATGGCGTAAAGGTACAAGCGTGTGACTAAAAATGTGACAAGTTTTGGATTTGATTTTCACTCGAAGAAATGGAATATTTAATATTTTCATTTATTCGTTCTGGTAACAAGGCATAGCGTGGTGTTTACGCAATGCTTCGATTTCGGCGGAAAGTGTGAAACGGAACGGAGTAATTTAACACGAGGTTCTTAAGTTCAAGATCCAGCGTGAAGCTGAAAAGACAAATAAATAAATAAAATTAAATATTAAGATATAAACATAAACTAAACGATATTTTTATTCATTTCACCTATCAATGGAAACGTTTTCTACCTAACTCAATTCGCCAAGCTCTCGTCTTTTGATGTAGCGCTGTCTTTAGCGAAGTAAGAACTAATGTGCTATAGTTTCTACTTTATTTCTTTATTTATACTATTATTTAGAAATTATAATTTAATTTGTAAAAGAAATTAATACCATTATACATAACATTTTAATATTCTTGATCTTTTATTTTTGTTATAGCTTAACGTTGTCCAGCATATATCAGGGTGGACAGTGGGAACCTAGGTAGCGGTAAGATACTTACGTTACCCACTTTGCACTGAATTCCTAAGGCATTGCGTGCTGAGTGGCAGTATTCAAGGCCGCGTTATTTCTCATTACCAGAACGAAGGAGATTTTTTCTTTTTTTTTCAGCTTCACGCTGTATCCCTTACTAGAAAAGGTAGGCAGAGGGAATGGAAGTGAAACCTAGTGTTATGACACTCCGTTCCACTTCCGTTCCCCACTTTCCGCCGAGTTTGAGGCATTGCGTGTTGGGTGGTGGAAGTCAATGCCGCGCTATGCTTTGTTACGAGAGCGAAGAAATGAAAACATCATTTTTTTTTCAGGTTCACGCTGTATCCCGCACTAGGCAGGGTAGGCAGAGGGAACGGAACGAAAGAAAGTGGAAATTCGGTGGAAAGTGGGGAACGGAAATGGAACGGAGTGTCTTGACACTAGGTGTCCAGGTTCACTCTGCCTACCATGCCACCTACATATTTATATTGGCTGCTTTCTCCACACGTTTACAGTACGCTCGTGCCTCCACTATAGACTTTGAATATAAAATGTACACTAGTTTTACAAATCAACCATTCCTATGTTTACGTTCAGTGTATCTAAAAAAGTGTCACTCCGCTCCCAAAATATCCAATCCCCCTTCAAAACTGTCCTAAATACAGAATTGCACGCGACATCCGATATTTAGAGATCGGCATAACTTGGACGAGAGCCAAAGATCAAATATAAAATTAGAGTAACTATAGCGCCAGTTATAAAGAACCACAAACATAGAGTTTTCTTTTTCTTTCAGGTTCACGCTGTATCTCGCACATGACAGGATAGGCAGAGGTAACTTAGGAACCTAGTGATAAAGACACTTCATTCCGTTCCTTACTTTCCACCAAATTTGAGGTATTGCGTGGTGAGTGACGAAACTCAACGCCGCGCTTTACCATGTTACCAGAGAGCGAAAATATGAAAACAATGAACTTTCAAATAAAACATATTTAATATTTTATTTTCTTGAGTGAGGGTCGAACCCACAACCTGTCATATTTACATTTACAGTCACACGCTTGTGCTTCGCGCCACAACAGGCCTCAATATAATTGGTTTTATTTATATTATTTATTGTTGAGATAATCATACGTAGTATTTAATTTTAAACATTTTCCGACTGTCCGGTCCGATTTCGTGTTCGTAACGTTGGGTATACAAAAATGCTTAAAATCCAATATACTTGATTAATCTGGTATACATTTATTTCATTTAAAATGTGTAATAATTTTTGAAAATCAATGATAAAGTGGTATTACACCATCAAACGTGAAGCGTGAAGAAAATAAATGGTTTACTTCGGACGAAACGGGGCACTACTATGAACTCCTCGACCTGCAACACAATGGGTCATCGAACCAAGATGCGTATAACAGTAAAAAGACTAATAACATAAATTACAGACTAATAACATAAGTAACAAGTCCTGTCGTGGCGCAGCGGCACAAGAGTGTGACTGTAACCGACAGGTTCTGGGTTCGATCCCCAGTCGAGGAAATGAAATATTTAATATTTTCAATTTAAATATATAATGTTTCATTTCTTCGCTCTGGTAATAAGGCAAAGCGCGGCGTTCCGCCACTCAACACGCAACGCCTCAAATTCGGCGGAAGTGGGAAACGAAAGTGGAACGGAGTGTCTTTACACTAGGTTCCCGGGTTCCTCGTGCCTACCGTACCTATTGCGGGATACAGCGTGAAGCTAACAAAAAAAAAAGTTGTAACAAACGCAAACGAATTTCGTCATAATTTGATAAAATGTGTATTAATGTCATCAATTTTGTATAATTGTGTTACGTTATTAACTATCGCATCAGCCTTTGTGTAACCGTTTTGTGTAAGTGTCTAGAGCAGTTGAAAAGTTTTCAACTAATTTCCATTGAATAGCTGGAAGTCAATTTCCGTACACTTACAAATTGATGACATTAATGTCTGACATTTATTTCGGAATTTCGTATTATTCGTGTAGTATCCATACAATGTGTCATTGATGAAAATATTTTTTTCCTCAACGAGCGCAACGCCATTATATCATTCAAGATATGAAGACTTGAACTTAACTATTAAAACCATTCAAATTCAAATATTTTATTCAAAATAAAACGTTAAAACCTTCATTTTTCAAACGTAAAACAATTTACTACCGGTTCACTAAGGTTACTGCCTCAGACCTGAGAAGAACCCAAGCGACAAACGAGGCGGGACATTCCATTTTTTTTAATCATTACTTCTTCCAAGTCGACCATGGGGATGAAGTCATAGGTAAATGCTAGTAAGTAATATATAAGAAAACGTACGCTGGCGATGAGCCAAACTAAATAAATTGATGTGAGCACGTATCAAATAGTGATTTAGCTGAGGACATAATGTGGTAATAAAAATGAGATGATAATGGTGATTATGTTGAGTACATTCAGATTGAATTATGTTCTATAATCTGTAAAATATTTTTTTGTGAGACTGAGAAATAAATTTTCTTTCTCAGTCTCACAAAAAAATATTTTACAGATTATATGTTATTTTTTTTTTTTCTTCACGCTGTATTCCGCACGTACACTTAGCAGGGTAGGCACAGGAAACTTGGGAACTAGTGTTAAGACTCTCAATTTCCCACTTACCGCCGAATTTGAAGCATTTTGTTTACATTTTGCGTATTCTTGCGCACCTGCGCAATAACAGGCATCATTCTCTAGTTTTTAACGTTTATTAAAAATATTAACGGTCAATTTATTAGTATTAAAAGTAGAAAATATCAACAAAAAAACAAAAGGAACCCTAGTATTGAAACACTTTACCTTTCACACAATTATAAAAGCGCAATTTAACGCCACACCATGCGCCCCATCTGGTAGACGGAGAGAAAATTAAAATATACAAAAAATAAACTCATTCCCCTGATAAGAAATTGAACTCAAGACCAAAAAAAAAACGAAAATGTTTAACTCAAAAACCAATTTCAGCAATACTAATATAGCGAAATAAAGCGAAAAATCACTATGAAAACCAAACAAAATGTATTTCAGCTCTTAACCGAGCGAATGGCGGTCATAAATAAACACTCAGGTACGTATTAGAAATAGCACTGACAAATTAGACTACGTACTACGTAGGCTATAGACCTAGCTTGGATTGCATCCACATTTTGTCACCTGTTACTGTTCCTACTACGAAGACTAACGTGTCCAGCGACGGTTTATAGAGCATAGTTAGGTTTACAGATTGAAATATGTTCATGTCAAATTATACGAGTAAGTTGAGGCCTGTCGTGGCGTTTGTGTTTGTACTCGGTACTTACTCGAGGTAATGATATAATATAATACTTTAAAAAAAGTGTAATTAATGTTGTAATTTCTTCGCGCTGATAGCAAGGCTATGCGCAGCGTTGAGTTCCGCCGCTCACCACGCTATGCCTCCAATTTGACGAAAAGTGGGTAACAGACTATGTGTTCTGACACTAGGTTCCCAAGATTCCTCTGCCTACCCTGCCATGTGTGGAATACAGCGTGAAGCTGAAATTTTTTTCGCTTTGGCAACCTGGTAAAGAGAGGTTTCGAGTTCCACTACTCAACCCGCAACGCTGAATTCCGGAAATTAAGCAGAAAATGGGAAACGGAAGTGTCTTAATCAACAATTACTGTTTTAATACTTGGTTGCCATATTCCCTATGCCTATTCTCATCTGTCTGGGATACAGTGTGGAGCTAAAAAATGCTCAACATGCTCAAGATGTTTCAAATAATTTGGAACATCTTGAGCATGTTAGAACATACAGACGTAGAGCAATGAAATGAAATTAATGAGAATCCCCTGAATGAGAATCGAACCTAGAACCATAGCATTAGGTCACAGTATACCACCACCACCTCGAAAGTAATCTAAAAAATATACTCTTAAGCAAGCACTCCACCACTAACTAGAAAAACCACTTCGATTAAAGCCAAAACAGAATCATTTTACTTAACTACAGTTTAAATTAATTGAATGCTATTACTTAACTATCTTTAGGGCAATTACTGTGCTGGTCTTAAAAGACCTCATTATCCGTTGGATTAAAAGCTGAAAAGTGAAATAAATGGTACTTTTTATTGTATTTATTAATATTTTCATGTTCCCTATTTATATTTTTTGCACACACAGCGTAGTAGATAGAGGGAACCTGGGAACCTAATGTTAAGATATTCCGTCCCCATTGAGATGTGTGTGTAGCCTTAAAGTAGTCCTCTTAATGAGTATTTCACTTTTTAAAATATCAAACGAAACTTTCCAGTAGGTAATTTAGCTTCTACATCCAAATACGCTATAATTTACGTAAACAAACGATAAATTTGAGCGGCCGAAGCCGCGTCTATATCTTTAATATTGAAATACAACCAATATAAAACAATATACAATTAATTAAATATATTTAGTATGTCGATCTAAATAACAACGCAAAACAGAAGGCAAATCGTATACACTGAACGAAAATACTTCAGTAAACCACCGATGCTGACAATTGGCACTTAGCCGAATATTTGTTTCTGTACGTATTATTAAGATTAATGTATCAAGTTTCTTAGAATGGACATGAATTGATATATTTAATAGTTTTAAGTAGTTTCTGTCGTAGCGTAGGGGCGGCATGCAGCTGTAACGACAGGTTGTGGATTCGATCCCCATTCAAAGAGATTCAATATTTGCACTTCTTCAGTGCGGCGTTGAGTTCCGCCACTCAACAATATCGATATTATGCAAATGCGACTTATTTATGCAATTTTACATTGCGTGTTAAACACGCAATGTAAAATTTCCTCAAGTTTGATGGAAAATTCTAAACGCAACGGAGTATTCACACTATACCACACGTAGCAGAAAATGAAGAGAGAACCTGGGACCCTAGTGTGACCTCCTTTTCAATAAGACATTTCCGCTCTTCACTTTCCGCTGAATTTTGAAGGCTTTTAATTAATTTATTTTTTTTTTTTTTTTTTTTTTATAGCTTCACGCTGTATCTCGCACGAGGCAGGGTAGGCAGAGGGAACCCGGGAACCTAGGGTTAAGGCACTCCGTTCCACTTTCGTTCCCCACTTTCCGCCGAAATTGAGGCATTGCGTGTTGAGTGGCGGAACTCAACGTCGCGCTTTGCCTTGTCACCAGAGCAAAGAAATGAAACTATTTAAATTGAAAATATTAAATATTTCATCTCCTCGACTGGGGATCGAACCCAGAACCTGTCGGTTACAGTCACATGTTGTTCCGCGGCGCGACGACAGGCCTCAGGCTTTTAATATAAATTTGCGTAACACAACACTGCGCATAACCCTGCTACCAAGGCGACCAATTTAAAGTATTAATTACTTCATTTCCTCGAGCAGGATCCGAATTTACGGCCTGTACGCGACAGGCACGCTAGTACCACCAATTATTTAATTATAATATGAATGTAAGCTGATTAATTTTCATAATAAACCAGATGGTAATCCACGGCTTTTCCAATATATCTCAAATTGGTGCTATAAAGTGCCTTAATGTTACTCAGATATTCCGATGCCACGGATTTGCATAAGCTCGATAAATAAAATATCATCCCAGCTTTCTATTTTGCTTCATTTGCTATTGTTATTTCTTACTTTATCCATGTTTTCGTTTCAATTTATATGTTTTATTATTTTTAGACAAAATGTAAATTAAGTACATGATGAGTCGCAGTGGTTGTGTGTTCGAATACCATAAAGAAGAATATTATTATATCTAGTTTAAGCTTAGGTAAAAGCTAGCTTTTTGAACTATCTATTACTGTTGCAGCTGAATACAGGAAAAAAATATTACAATTTAACAATTGAGGTGTTATGATAAGCCTATTATGGGTTTTTCGATAAATAGACTTTTATATTTCATAATCAGATTTTTTCAATACTAAGCAGCAGATTAGAGCCAAATAAACTCTTCTTAAGAATTCCGAATTTGAGGCATTGTGTATCTTGTGGCGGAACTCAACGCCGCGCTTTGCTTTCTTGCCAGAGCAAACAAATTAGAATATTAAATTCTTCACTTGCTCAAGCGAAGATCGAACCTACAATCTGTCGTGTTTACAGTCACACACTTTAGTCACTGCGCCAAGATATATTAATGCATTTTTTTTTAAATTCCGATATTGTTCTGAAAATTAATTTTATTAATTAAATATATAAAACTAACTTTATTTATTAAATATTTATTAATTAAATGTTTAATGTTTTCATTTCATCGCTCTGGTACAAGGCAAAACACGGTGTTGAGTTCCGCCACTCAACACGCAATGCCTCAAATTCGGCGGAAAGTGGGGAACGGAAGTGGAACGGAGTGTCTTAACACTAGGTTCCCAAGTTCCCTCTGCCTACTCTGCCATGTACAAGATACAGCGTGAAGCTGAGTGAGTCAGTGAGTTTTGAAAATGTACCACAGATCTCTCTCTACTCAATGAGCTATACGCGTGAAGCTAAACTAAAAACGATCCTTCCAACAAAACTCACAAGCGGTCAATGTTTACATAATCCCTGAATTCAGTGTCACTAGATACAATGTTTATATACTATCGACCCTACCGTTGGCTCGAGGCCAAGTTTGAAGAATTTTAACTGGTACGAATGTGTAATATACACATTATAATACATATTATGTATTCGTTAACTTTTCAATACAATGGTTTTTTAATATTAACTTTCTGTAGTTGTAAGAATTTATGATAATTTTAAATATAAACGCGGTGGTCGTGGGTTCGATTTGTTTTCCTCTTGTATCGAGACAAAGCGCAGCGTTGAGCTGCGTGATACGACAAAAAAATGTCTGTGATTATGTAGGGTTTAGCTACGAGCTGGTAACTAATTTCTGCGTATCCCGTTAAAAGAAACCAAAAAAAATATATTGAAGCATATCATCAGTCTAATTTTATTTAATGTTTTCATTTCTAAGCTCTGCGCTTCCAAAAAGGCAAAGCGCGGTGTTGAGTTCCACCACTCAACACGCAATGCCTCAAATTCAGCGGAAATTGGGGAACGGAAGTGGAACTAAGTATCTTAACTCTAGGTTCCCAAGTTCCCAAGTTCCCTTTGTCTACCCTGTCACGTGCAGGATACAGCGGGAAGCTGAGTAGAACAGTAGTAATTACGTTTAGACATAGATTACCATTTAAGATAAATACTCTCGCCCCAAACTATCATACGTGGGCTTTCAGGGATAGAAGCTTAATTATGAAAGGGCGAGCTTTTGTTACTGCTTCAAAAGACCTTAATTTATAGTTTGTATGAAATATTTGGTTTGTATAAGTTACAAGTTCATTTCCAGTGTATTTATAGCAGATTTATTTTCTTATATTATTGATGTTAAGTAGAAGTGTTTAGGCAATGTCTGGAGTGCGTGAAAAAACGTTAAAAAGTTTCTTTTTGATATTATCTATTGAGTCTAAAGGAATGAAACTGGTGACGTGAAAATCTTTACACTGTATCCCTTATCTATAATAGTATAGAGAACCTGAAGACCTAACGTTGAGACAATTCGTTAACATTAGATTAAAGATAAAAGTAAAGGAATTAAAATATTATATATTTATTTATTTTTTTGTATATTCAAAACATGCAAGTTTTTGTGTAAAATGTTTAATGAGAAACAATATATCTTTACTTAATACGAGTTAGGGTAACTCGTATCCTGCACATGGCAGGGTAGGCAGAGGGAACCTGGGAACCTATTGTTAAAACACTCTGTGTCACACTCTGTTGTGTAGCGTCTACACAGCTCTTTGCCTTCTTACGAAAGCGAGGAAAACGAAAATGTTAAATATTTTATTCCCACAAGTGGGTATTGAACCTGGAGCTTTCAAGTTCATTTTTGTACACCTGTTGTTCTTGTCTTTGATGTCAAGTAAACACAATAAAAGTGACATAAGATATATACCAAATATCTGTAATGTCATAATATCCGTATTCCGCACATAGCAGGGCAAGCAGAGGCAACTTTGGAACCTTGTGTTAATGTTACACAATCATCAAATATTTTTAATTATCTAATTTAACTCTATCCTATTTCTGCAACCTATTTTGATAAAATCATAATTAAACATTAAATATGACAATGTACGAAAATCTTCTTAGAAATTCAAGCGGGCGAAGCCGCGGGTAGCTTATAAGTTAATAAAAATACTTACTCGCTTCCACGATTTCTTCACTGGTCCTAATCAGGGTTTGCAACACTAACGTTATCAAAAGCACATATAAATCTTTCCCCATTTTCGCAAACAATCCGTACTGCACTGCACTCCACGTGAAAATTTGATTTAACACACATTGATGTATACCACTTGGAACTTCACTTATAAATCTAAATAGATTAAACAGAACAAACACTTCTATGTCAATATTTGCTCTATATTAACATTTATTTTCAAAAACTGATTCATATAAAAGTGTGATTTTAAAAATTTGTGATTCTAAATCTCGCTGTTACATCTAAAATGGGTGATTCTATTTCCGTTCATCAAAATGTCATGTTTGGATAGAGTCCAAGATATTTTTTCGTTCGCGTTCCCTCGCGATCCCCGTGATGGAAATCTGTAAAGAAATATTATTTTTCATAAAATAAACATTAGTCTGTTTGCTGTAAGCTGAAGCTTTGGTAAATAACCATTATAGTTTCGATATGTTTTGATCTCGAAGAGTGACTTGGGGTAAAATGAGGTAGGCGATATAGATTTCTATCGCTTTTTTAACATAATGGAGTAAAGTAGTTAAGTCACTCTGTGCTCTATTTTCTAAGCATTTATTTGTGGTGGAATGATGTGTTTCGCCGTTCATTAATAATTCTTTCTACGGAATAGGAATCAAACCCACAACCATTGTTTTTATACTTATCATTTTTAATACATTTCGTACATACTCATATATAAGATATTTTTTAGGGAGCAAAAAAGTGCATAACAAAATGATCTACAAGTTAGACTACGTAGACTCTACAATAATGATATCTATATCAAGCAAATTATAACCAATCCACAACCGTAATATTAACATTAATAAGACCTGTCGTGGCGTGGGGGCATAAGTATGTGACTGACAAACTGACAAAGGACAGGCTGTAGCTTCGATCCCCACTCGAGGAAATGAAATATTTAATATTTAAATATTTAATGGTTACATTTCTTCGCTCTGGAAACAAAACCAAGTGCGGCATTAAATTTGGCCACTCAACACGCAATGCCTCAAATTCAGCGGAAAATGGTATACGGAACGGAGTATCTTAGGAATAAGTTCCCAGCGTTAAACTGAGAAAAAAAAACAGCGTTAAACTGAGAAAGAAAAAATCAATTAAAAAAAAACCTTAGCCTAAAAACCCGATTTACCTAACCCGATCTCCCTCACCAAGTGCAAATATCTAGACGTGACGATCAAAGAACCAATTAACGTTCTATAACCATATCACCAGTCATATTAGCGGGAGATCGAAATAATTCGGCCTCTACTTCCGCTCCAATTACAATCCCCTACGGATGTGTATCCTTTACCTTGAAAATGTTGACTATTAACAATTGGTACCGGTTTGAGTAATTAAATTTTATGGCCTTTTTACTCATATTAATAATGGTGTGACGTATGGTTTGGTGGAATTTATATGTAATTTTTTTAAAGTGTTAAGGTTAATTAGAAGCGTTTATTTGAATAGTTTGTATGTGTAAATGTGTGTGTTTGCGTGTGTGTGAGTGTCTGAGTGTGTGTGTATGTCGGAAGCTTTTAATTTGACCCATTTCCCACTGTCCAATTGTGCTCAAAAATCAACTAATCAATATTTTGTCAAAACAAAATGGCCGACGAAGCAAAATGTCGAATTACAAATTTTAGCACAACGTTGGGTATCAAATGAAAGGGATAGAAAAGAAAACAATCTTACGTTTTGAATTTTAAATTTGTTAAAGACATTTAATAATATATGGTTAAATTTTAGGTAATTTTTAATTTCATAAGCTTTTCCTATATCATATTATATATTTTTTTTATGGATAAGACACGGCAAACGAGCGTACGGGTCACCTGATGGTAAGTGATCACCGTCGCCCACGGCCCCATGTAGTACCGGATGAGCTACAGGAACGTTACCGGCCTTTAAGGTAGATGGGCACCGGGGCCCGGCATTTCCCAATGTGAAACGCAGTGGCCAAAACCACTACTTAACGCCGGTTTTAAATGCCGGCGGTGGTAAAAATCACCGGCCGATTCTGTCCATGCGTGTTGTCATTGCTGACAACGTGACTCTACCACACGAACTTTAGTCGCCTCTTACGACACCATCAGTACCAGGGTGATCCTATTCTAAGCCGGGATCACACGGTGAAAAGGCGAAAAATATTATTAGCAATCAGCTACTACCCCCATTAATACCTACACCTCTCATTATAAAAAGAATAATCAAACCACCGCGCGCCACTTAGCTTGTAGCGTTCACAGTGCGCACAGCAGTCGTGTAATTTAGTTATAGCGTTTAAATATTAAGATTGTGTTCCTTCTATTTAGTTGATTTATTGTTAAAATTACTTTTTAAGAAATAAATAATAGTTTTTTTTTAAATACATCTTACTTTTGATCTTAAAATCTTACTTTTGATTCTTAAAATACTTTTGACTTCTTACAATATATTATATATTCCTTTGAGGCCTGTCGTGGCGCAGCGGCACAAGAGTGTGACTGTAACCGATAGATTCTGGGTTCGATCCCCAGTCGAGGAAATGAAATATTTAATATTTTCAATTTAGATATTTAATGTTTAATTTCTTCGCTCTGGTAATAAGGCAAAGCGTGGCGTTGAATTCCGCCACTCAACACGCAATGCCTCAAATTCGGCGGAAAGTGGGGATCGGAAGTGGAACGGAGTGTCTTAACACTAGGTTCCCGGGTTCCCTCTGTCTACCCTGCCTCGTGCGGGATACAGCGTGAAGCTATAAAAAAAATAAAAAATATATATAGGTATATTTTTTAATTTCATACTGTATCTTATATATGTTTAATACTATAGGCGAAAGACATCTTATGTCTAATGCTAACACCTTTGCTCACGATTCACCAAATTTTAGAAATATTAACATAGTCAGTGGCAAAACTTAACGCCGCGTTTTATCTTGTTACCAGAGCGAGGTAATTTAAATATTAAAAAGTTTTTAGCTTCTCCACTGTCCGAGTTGATTGCGTGTTGAGAGTGAAGGCATTGCGTGTTGAGAGTCTTTTCCTTATTTCCAAAACAAAAAAATAAAAATTTTCCCTCAAAAATAAAATTCCTTCTGCCTACCCCACCTAGTGTGGGATACAGCGTGAAGCTGAAAAAAAAATAAAAATATGAAATATTTAATTTCCTCAAGCGGAGATCGAACCTATAACCTATCTATTTGACGGTGGCACGTTTGTACCCATGCACCACGCCATACGTCAATATCGAATATTTAAATCACCCTAAATGATAATCAAACTTGCAACCGCTACGCTGACAGTTAAACATTGAAATAATTTACCATTTAAGTCTTTACTGCGTATACTAGTTAAATAACAATAACAATAAAAAGGAGAAATCAATAAAAATTACCACCGAATATTATTTAACAAGTTATAATGATATTTTAATAGAACTAACTATTAGAGAAAACGTATTTTTACAACCCTCATGATGCTTATCTAAAGCCGTCACTTTATTTTGTAGGGTGTTGTACAAATTATTACATCTCTATCATGCATTAACTGCATTTTGTACGAACTAGAGAAAAGTTTCAAGCTTTTTCCCGCAAGCAGGATACGCGGAGAGTGTTAGTCGTGATACTTCGTTTTCACTTCACGCGTAAATTCGAGACGTTGCATGTTAAATGGTGGTGAGCGGACGTAGGGAATTCAATATCATACTTTGGTCCGTCATAGCGAGGAAATAAAAATGATTTATTGGCCGGGTAGGGATTGAACTCAGACCTTCCTCGTTTAGAATCGAACTACATATGCCTCACTACACCCCTATTGAGTATTCAAATTGGTGAAGTGCGAGTCGTATTCGATGGTTTCGTTAATTATTTCTAATTTATGTAAGATGACAAATTTAAGTTTAGAGCGTACACATTTTCCTTCGTCTCCACTTCTTGGCCTTGGTTAATTTCTATCTGTATGTCTGCGTAAAGTACTCTATAAGTTTTGATTACACAGTGAATTTCGTACAAAATGCACCAAAACCTGAAATGAGGCCTGTCGTGGCGCAACGGCACAAATGTGTGACTGTAATCGACAGGTTCTGGGTTCGATCCCCGGTCAAGGAAATGAAATATTTAATATTTTCAATTTAAATATTTAATGTTTCATTTCTTCTCTCTGGTAATAAGGCAAAGCGCGGCGTTGAGTTCCGCCACTCAACACGCAATGCCTCAAATTAGGCGGAAAGTGGGGAACGGAAGTGGAACGGAGTGTCTTAACACTAGGTTCCCGGGTTCCCTCTGCCTACCCTGCCTCGTGCGGGATACAGCGTGAAGCTGAGTGCACCAAAACACTACATTAATGCTTGTAATTCACAAGCATTTAATAGACTACTATTCAATTGTGATTATTTTTATATATATATGAAATATGCATAGAAATATGTTATTAATTATGTGATTAAATATAGATGTAACAATTAAATATTCTTTTATATTATTAAATTAAAAGTACCTTAATAGATTACTGTAGAAATGTGAATATTGTTGGTATGGTATGGTATGGTTCTTTGATTATGGCGTTCCGAGCGTGCCAGTTAAAAATGGGAATTCCCTTATCGTGTTGTGGAAGCCTGTCGTGGCGCAGCTGCACAAGCTTGTGACTGTAGCTGACATATTCTTGGTTCGATCCCCAGTCGAGGAAATGAAATATTTAATTTTTTCAATTTAAATATTTAATATTTCTTCATCATCTTCGCTCTGGTAATAAGGTAAAAGCGCGGCGTTGAGTTCCGCTACTCAACACACAATGCCTTCGGCGGAAATTGGGGAACGGAAATGGAACGGAGTGTCTTAACACTAGGTTCCCGGGTTCCCCCCGCCTACCCTGCCTCGTGCGGGATACAGCGTGAAGCTACAATTTAATTTTAAACTTATAATTATTGTTTATTTGCTGTAAACTATTCTTATTTTTAAACTCCTTAATAGCTAGGAATCTAACACATTCATTGCATTTATTTAGACGCTTTTTTAATTCAACATAAAGAACCGTACACCTTGACATTACATATTAATCTCAATTTGACATTCTCATGCGACCTCAATAGTTTTGTCATACGGACAAAAAGACTGTGCCTTTTAAGTACGGAACCATAAATCAAACACCTGAGAAAAATAATATACATATATCTAGCAAACCAATCCAATCACACCTTCAATGCATCATATCAAGCCACAAAGTAAAGTATTTTTAAATAAACACATTTAGATAAAGCTTTGAAGTTTTAATAGTTTCTCCATGTGCCATAAAAAGCTAGGGAGCTTTTTTTGTCATCTGCTACCGTATGAGATGTTGAGTAATGACAAAAACTAAAGCTTTAGTTGTCACATTAAAATTGTAATTAGGATGCATTATGATCAAACAAAAAGCTATGAGAAAAACATTTCAAGTTAGGGGAGAATTGGAGAGACATTTTAAGTAATTAAGTTTAACAGAGTTTGAGGGCAAAGGTGTTACTGTAACCGACAGGTTGTGGGTTCGATCCCCACTCGAGGAAATGAAATATTTAATATTTTCAATTTAGATATTTAATGTTTTTATTTCTTCGCTCTGGTAACGCAGAACGCGGTGTTGAGTTCTGACACTCAACACGCATTGCCTAAAATTTGGCGGAAAGTGGGGAACGGAAGTGAAACGGAGTGTTTTAACACTAGGTTCCCAAGTTCCCTTTGCCTACCTAGTTTGTGTGGGGAAAAGATTTGCTTTTTTAACGTGACATGTAAAGGTAACCTGGGAACTAATGTAAGCATTTGGGAATATTCAATATATAATTTCCTAGAGGTGGGATTGAACCCACGAACTATCGCATGGTAACTGGTCTCCTGAGTTATTTTTCGTAATGACCTAATATTTTAAGTGGGGAACGGAAGTGGAACGGAGTGTCTTAACACTAGGTTCCTGGGACCCTCTGCCTACCCTGCCCCGTGCGGGATACAGCGTGAAGCTAAGTAAGTAAGTAAGTACCTAATATTTTAAGTAAAATATGAATACTCATAAATAACAGAGTTTAAATTTGTTATTGCTATTCAAAAACGTATATTTATCATTGCAACTAGAATTTTTGATAATATTTTTCTACTATTGTTGCATATTTCATATCCTTCGCTCTGGTAACAAGGCAAAACGCGGCGTTAAATTACGCCACTCAACACGCAATGCCTCAGCGGAAAGTGAAGTACGGCAGAGGGAACTTGGGAACCCTGTGTTGAAACTGTAACTAGATTAGTCTAGTAACTGCAGCTAGGTATTATTTAGTAATATTCACATCAATTAGAAGGTTAGTTCCCAGCTGGAATTGAACCTGTATCAACCGTCTTGCACTTCAATGCCAATGTCATGCACAGCTGTTAAATTTACCTACATCTTTAAAGGATTTCTAAAGAACAGTTAAAACTGCTGTCACTATTCTTCTAAACTGATCCCTTTGATATGACACATATGTATACAAAAAATGGTATACGTCATTCGCTTTACGGTCTTCACGTACCGATTATTGTTGTTCTAACTATAGATTCTTTTAACTTAATGACTTGTGGACTGAAGATAGTAAGTTTTTGTGAGGAATGTACATATGGCGCCTTTGTAGCGGTTGTGACTTTAATTCTACTCTACTCTACTCAGCTTCACGCTGTGTCCCGCACATGGCTGGGTAGTCAGAGGTAACTTGCGAACCTAGTGTTAAGACACTCCGTTCCACTTCCGTTTCCCACTTTCCGCCGAATTTGAGGCACTGCGTGTTGAGTGGTAGAACTTAACGCCGCGTTTTGCCTTGTACCAGGGCGAAGAAATGAAAACATGAAATAATTAAATTGAAAATATTAAATATTTCATTTCCTCGATTGGGAATCAAACCCACAACCTGTCGTTTACACACTTGTGTAGCTGCGCCACGACGGGCCTCAACAGACTTTAATTTCTACTAAGATAAAGTAGGTAATAATTAATTGTTAATATATGACATATTTGATGTTCTCAATTATTATGCATTTTAAATTAAACAAATTTAGCTTAATTAATCACATATATTGTTTGATGTACATTATTGGAAACCAAAAGTTTTGAAAATCTTACTCTAGTCCGTGGTCACGTGTACACTGACCGTAGACTTTTTTTTTACTTAAAATATCATTCTAAAATATATAGTATTAGGCCTGTCGTGCCGCAGCGGCACAAGCGTGTGACGGTAACCGATAGGCTGTGGGTTCGAGTGGGGATCGACTCGATTATATGAAATATTTTCATTTTAAATATGTAATATTTTCACTTCTTCGCTCTGGTACAAGGCAAACGCGGCGTTGAGTTCCGCCACTCATAGACCGAGATAACGATATCATATTTGGCATACAGCATATTAAAAAGTCTTGCAACTGCATAATGGAAAAGCTTTAACTTAACACTAGGTTCCCATGTTCCCTCTGCCTACCCCGCCATTTGCGGGATAAAGCGTGAAAAAAAATTACCTCATTTAATTATATATTTCTAGGAACATATATAATAGATAACGTCTAAAATTATACCAGAAGTGATCATTCTGTTAATCCACTTAGCAGCTTCCTAGTATTATTTGCATTTATTTTTAGACCTTTTAATATGTAATAAATAGATTCTTAGAACGCACTATGTCGTGTCGGCGCCGGCGCAATTAAGGCAGGAAAGATGTCAAAGCGTTTGTTGTCAGTACACCTATAAAAAAATATGGTACACGTTATTTCCACACAGCAGAGAAGGCTGAGGGAAGTCAGTGTACATTATAATGATCCTGTTCTTCTCCAAATTTCCAATTACGGAATTTCTTCTCCATGTGAGAATTGAACGTACAACCGTTACGTTTAAGTCGGGTCCCCGGTAGTGCATATAATTAAATTTGAATTGGTTTTAGTTTCATTTTCTCAGCTTCAGGTGGGCAGAGGGAACTTAGGAACCTAGTGTTAACACTGTGTTCCGTTGCCTATTTTACACAGAATTTCAAGAATTACGTGTTTAGTGGCGAAATTCAATGCCGCGTTTAACCTTGTTTCCAGAGCGAAGATATAAAATATAATTATTTTTTTCAGCTTCACGCTGTATCCCGCACTAGGCAGGGTAGGCAGAGGGAACGGAAGTGAAACCTAGTGTTATGACACTCCGTTCCACTTCCGTTTCCCACTTTCCGCCGAATTTGAGGCATTGCGTGTTGAGTGGCGGAACTCAACGCCGCGCTTTGCCATATTACCAGAGCGAAGAAATGAAACATTAAATATTTTTAATTGAAAATATGAAATATTTCATTTCCTCGACTGGGGATCGAACCCAGAACCTGTCGGTTACTGTCACACTCTTGTGCCGCTGCG